>OY284480.1:25062988-27480982 GCA_958336345.1 Dorcus parallelipipedus | reverse complement strand
TGCGAGGAAAAAAATTCGCAAAGCAATTTCATCACACGTGTTCGTTTTTGAAATGTGTTTAACTTTAGAGGTGATGCACGAATGGCTATATAATTAAAAGTTACAATTTGTTTGAAACGCTAATTTTCGGTACAAAATTAAACTCATCATATCATTTGGAAACACCGATTCACATAATTTAGAATGTGAGTCAAACAAAACAAAACGATTGTGGTCCAGAATAGATCCTTGAGGGACACCATTTTAATACTAATATTTGAGTATTTTGCGGTTTAAAACCAATGCGATTTGTGGAGCTGTGTTAATTAATATTATCTGGAGAAGTTTTTGAAAAAACGTATTGTCAAAACGAAAACTTTTTGTTATTATTAAGTATTTACATTGGATGCTCTTTTTTATTCACAACCTACTACCTATGTAAAACTATACAGTAAAACTCTCTACCGCAACAGAGTAGTGATTCTCGTAAATAAGTTGCGTTATTTGATATACAAATACTGCATGTAAGAAAAAGTATATAAAGTTACGTCTATCCAATTCTCTGTATAAGGATATGTTTAAGAAAAGTTTGTTCTAACTATGTAGGTACAATGTAGAAACATTATGTAACCGTTTATATTTATTTATTTAAATTTAATATTATAAAAAAAAATACAGAGTGTACCTTCTTGGCTTCTTATAGTAATTTGAAACAACAGACACCGTTCGCGTTAACGACTTTATAAACAAGAAGTTAGGGAGTTGACTTTCCCACAATATTAAGCGTCGTTATTTTAGGGCGAATTCCCAATTTCCCGATAATGTTAACCGATATAAAGTTCTCTCTCCCCCCGGTTGTTATGCGGCGCACGTAAGCAAAAACGCGAAAACCTATCACTCCGTGCATTAATCGAAACCCCCTGATGTAAAGTTGTCGCAAACTTTAAGGAATGCAGCGGGCGAGGAAGCAGCGGGAGGTCCTCCGCTTTGCTATGCATGACTTCGTTAATATTTAAAGCTTTTGTCCTGTCTCCTGCTTCCTGCACAAGATATCAGGTCCGAAACCGAAGGAAAAACTTCCTTTCGCTATTCCCTGTACTGTCGTTACGCAAGAGCCACCAGGTTTAATATTAAAGCGACTTTTTTTTACATCCTCCCCTCTCTAGAGCTGTTATACTTCTCTGATCTTTGAAACTTTAAAGATACATGTTTAAGATTGCATACTGGCGGGGAGGAGGGAGTATCTTTATAAAATTCGTTTTAGTTTATATCCTTGTCGTAGTACAACGTGTATATGGAGATGCGTTTCCAATTTTTATTATGCACAGACGAATTTAGATAGATAAAAGTATATTATCACAGATAATAGAGCTAAGCAAATGTTTTAAATTTAAATTTGGAACCAAACTCGGTGTTAGTTTAGAGGTAGTTCACCAAATACGTGTTGGCACTACTGTTGTAAATAATAGCAGAAACCTGTAAATGTAAGTGAGATGTAAACAAATTCTATAATAACTAAGTGGTGCGATGCAAAGTTTAAAAGTAGAATTAACTGCATATTATAACCATACGTGACATTATCGCATCCTACCCCCACTTTACACTTATTTCTCTATTATTTAAAGGAGACATCTGGTGGTAAATAAGCCAATTGAGCTTCGGAATTAGCCAATGTTTTGTTAAATACTCAATAGATGTCATTTGTATGCACAAACTATTTTTAGAGCGTCCATTTATTTCTATCTCATTGGCTATCTGAAGAGTTCTATTATCTGTGATATTATGAAACATTTTATCAAACATCTCAACGAACAACTCGTCTTGTATTTTTGTTTTTTTTTTCTATTAAAATGTGTGAAGTTATTAAAATTATTTTGTGTTTCGTTTAAATCTTTGACGTTACGTATATGTATGTACGTATGCGTTGCTTTGATATTTATTATGCATAGAAAAATTTCGTATGTATATGTATACTGTGATGTGAGGATAGGAAGTGCAAAGTACGTGCAGATCGCATGTTAAAACTTTTCGAATTATCGCGCAACTATCCCACACGGGCGCTCAAAAAAAGGCATCGGATCAAGTTAAAAGTATTACCATAAATTAATAACGCGCACCTATATAAAATGCAGATTACAGTTCACACTTTTAATTTCCCGCGCGGATCGTAAATTTTCATTACGCACAATTATTGTGTGTAATGCATTAATCACACGGGGTTGACAGAGGTTTCGGCGATATATTTTGCGATTTAACGCCGAATAAATTTAATTGTTTCTGACGAACGCGCAATTTATTATCGGGACGCGGAATATTTACGTAATTAAAACTAAACATGTCTAATATGTAATAATTTATTAAATTCATATCGTTCGATGCTTGTTATAATTTATTTTTTTCGTATTTTTAACGGGTAACTTGGGGATAAATTCCACACAGCATCCCCAGCTGAATTATTAAGGGAACTTGGGCTTGCTTACTTTCTTTATGTGCTTCTTAAAAATTAAACAACTAACTTTATATATTTTCCTTCCCGGGTCGTGTCGCAGAGTTTCTCTGCGAACACGTCCCTTATTAATGCAAGTTTTAGCCCATAAGAATTTTTAACACGTTTTAAGTAAGTCTCCACGTAATTAATTTAATTTTGCTTGACGAGAGTGACTTTTGTTGCAGTTTTGACAGAGACACGCCGTTCACTTTCCAGTTGGGCGTCGGGCAGGTAATTAAAGGGTGGGATCAGGGCCTTACGAATATGTGCGTCGGTGAAAAACGCAAATTGACGATACCACCAAGCCTCGCCTACGGTGATAGGGGTGCTGGGAATATTATCCCTGGAGGAGCCACCCTGATTTTCGAAGTGGAACTCATTAACATAGGCGATACTGCTCCTACCACCAATGTCTTCAAAGAAATCGATGCCGATAAAGATATGATGCTCAGTAGAGAAGAGGTAAGGAAGATACTTTATTTATTATTTTTTATATTAAAAAAAGCAAAAATACTCGTTGCAGCAAATGAAAGATTTTATGTTGGTTCCACTAAATGCATAAAACCGCCCTGAACTTTCTTCCCGCCAGTAGAATATTACGTCCGTTATTCTTTAAAACTTTTAGCGAGTCATATAGTTTTATAAAGCTTACTTTTTCCGGAACGATTTAAATAATAGAAGTGAATTTCCAGGCGACTTTATTACACAAAACCACCCCTGGAAGCCAACCCAACCCGATCATCATCATACCCGTTTGCGTTCGCGTTCGCGTTCGCGTTCGTTCATTTAGAATTTATGCGGAAATGAAGAGAAGCGCCGGATTTTTGTACTGTGCGCGAATCGATTTGGCCGTCGAAGATAAAATATGTTTACGCTGCTGTGGATTATTGAATGATAAGGGGTTGGTGTGTGTATGTGACTTTCGGTTCAAGTGATTTATTGTGTGAAGTTGCGCGAGAATGTTTCGAGTTCTTGTTTGTTCCCGTTGCGTGCTAAGCCGCGAGATAAGGGAATTTATCGGCCACTCTTGGATGGTTCTTATAAAAAAAAAGTTTCAAGTTCGTAACTGTTACGGTAGCGAAGCCACAAATCGAGTTGTTCCAATAACGAGTTCTATTTACATACATATTTTATATGATGCATAACTTCTGGTAATAATAAACCCCCACACTCTCTTTACCAAAAGAGATCAATTCAGTTTTTTATGTTTGTTTAAGATAATATGGTTTTAATAAAAACATAATTGTTTGTCAAAATTAATCACGCTGCTTTAAATTTAACGACGACAAACAAGCTGTTTAATTAAGTGACATTATGCAACAGGTTTAAGGTTGACCGCTGGTTAAGGTCTTTTCATTTAAATGAATATGTAACAGGCAGGGGTAGCTTATGAATTTTAATACTGAAGAGGCCTACAAACTCTTTAAATGTACACTTTTGTTGTAGTCGAATTACGTTAAATTAATCTGTGTTTTTTTTTGTACACAGGTTAGTGAATATTTGAAAAAGCAAATGATCGCCGCCGATGGTGAAACTCAAAGTGAAGAAGTGAAGAACATGTTGGCCGATCATGATAAACTAGTCGAAGAAATTTTCCAACACGAAGACAAAGATAAGAACGGCTTCATATCCCACTCGGAATTCTCAGGACCAAAACACGACGAACTTTAATACCCAACGACTGCGTACATACGTCTTTTAGTTTAAGATCAAATTGTCTTTCCAACTTAACGTAAGATTTGTAAAAAAAAACACACATAGTATAATTTTGCTATTCAAACGGAAACTTCCTCGTCTCTTCCTCTTCTTAAAGGTTGTACGAGTACTTTAATTATTTATGAAGATATTATCGTGAAATTCTCTTCTCTCACAATCAGTCATTCCATGTGGTTGCTGTAGTGTTTAATCGTGTTAGGATATCCGTTATTTTTTTTATAATATTTATGAAGTATATTGTTTATTTTAATACGGTACGTTGTTAACGATTCTAATGTAAAAAAAAGAAACATTTGTAAATCGGTCGTTGTAAAAAAAATTAATAAATGTCTTTTGTAAAATTTATTACTGCAATTGTTTATATTAAGAAACAACTCGAGAAAGAGAAAAGTTGCAAGTAAACAAATAATTGGGGCCTTCGGGGTCATTTTTTACTGAAAGAAAAGAAAATTGAAATGTGCAATCTCGTCCAACTTACTTAATACCTTTGTATACGAGTCACCCTCTAGTTACGTGAGATGAACGAATTGTATAAATCTACAAGTCTCATTGCCGTCAAAATAAACAGAGACAAGCATTTTATAAGTTAAAGTGGACTTTTATTAATGATTTTTTATAATACTGCTCTGATTCTCCGAACAACAAAAAGCTACCAATTTTGTTTAAACCGTAACAGCTTTGTCCCATTTTTTTTTCTGGTCGCAATGGTACATGTGCCTGGAAAATGGCGATTGTGGTTGCACAGAAAAACGTGCGTTTTTTAGACCTTTTAAATTCAAATGTCGAAAAACATAAGACAGCGCCATCTGTTATTTGGCAGTCCAAGGTTTAACAATTTTGCAGAAATCTGTAACACTTCTAAAGTGTATCTTGTAAGAATATAATTTTTATTTGAAATTTAGCTTTTCTCCGGAGGTACTTGTCTCCTCCTAACTGAAATCTATTAAGGAATGTTATTGTGGCCGTTCCTTGTAGAGAACCTTCATATTAAACTGAGAGCCATGTGACTGACATAGATAGGCAACCAAACATACTCGTGAGACAAAATTCTTACCATCACAATAACTTAAGAGTGTGCAATTACACACCATGACGTCAACCGATTGGTTTCCTCGTTGATCCCTTCAGAAAAATTAGTTTTCAAAACAACTACAATAAACTTTCAAAATTCGTAGGAAAATAAACAGCACCAAAACACATGACACACAAACATAACAAGTCACGTGGCCCTTAGTCTCATTTGAAGACTCTGTACTACAGCTGTAGGGAGAGGTATAACGTCATGAAAAGCAGAATTCCATCCTCCAACACATTTCCGTTTTAAATTTACATATACAACAAACATTAATTAATTTTCTTTAAACAACAGAAATCAGGCTTTTCATTTTCCAAACGTATTTCTTCCCTTAGAGAAGCTTCCCTCCTCCTATTGTGTTGAAAGTCAATATATGTAAATTCAATGGAACTTTCTTATTTTGGTGCGGCACAATTTTTTTTTAGAAGTAGGTCAAATAGTTTCAAAAAACGAAATTTTCATAACAAATTTAATTTTATACTATACATACTTGTATACATTTTTAAATAAATCTAAAGACAACATGAACAGTAAATAAAGAAAATTTAAAAAAAGGAGTGACGAGAAACGACGGAGCATTATTCATTCTTAAAAAAAAAAAAATTACATACATCCCGAGCAACAGAAACTTCTCATTTCACTAAAAGATAAGTTACACATTCAATGTAACATCAACGAATGAAAGGAACTAAAATTTTAATTTCTTTATAGCCTAACGGAGGACGAAACTTACGCTCGTTTTATTTTTTTATTTGGTGCATTTCATTTTGTTGCACGCACACAATAGCAAAACAAACAAGTTCCGTCCTCTTTAACTTGCTAAAGAGAGAAATACAGTGCATTTAATTTAAAAAAAAAGGAAATTTTAGTGTTTATCAAAAGTAGACAAAGAGAAAAACGAGAGGGTATCACATAATAAGATCAGTATACAATTTTATATCTCAGAGATGTACAAACTAAAAAATAAATTATAGTCAAATGAACTTAAAAGTTATTCCAGATTCGAATTTCTCGAGAATTCTCCCGCAGATATGTTCAGTATCCTTTGATGTATGCCGACAGGTGTTTCTTTTCTTCCTCGGATAATCCGTTCTTCAAAGTCCTTCTCACTACAAAACCAAGATAATTTTAGAAGACAATAACAGAAGAAAATAATCATGCAACTAATTATTATGGATGGGGGGAGGGGGCAAGACGAAAATGGCGTGCGTGCTAATTTCTTTTCTCCAACGGTTGTAACGTCATGCACTTCACCACACACAAAACAAGAATAAAAGCAAACAAACTTCAAAAATGCACACGACGTACCAATAATTAAAAATTTACGGCGAATCTCTGCTACCAAATGGATTATTCTCTCTTGTACGTGAACGCTTTACTAAACAATAGTTTACATTACCTAACGGCTCTTATTATTTACGACAATTTAGAAGTATGATTTTTGTGAGTTTAGAAATTGACTTACGTGATTTGCGATCAGCATGTCGAGTTCGCTTTCTTTCTCTCGGTGCAGTCCTCGATGGACCTTTCGTCGCCGTCTTCACTAGACTCTCCAGTATCTCGTCATCACCGTCAGTCAAATTCCCATTAACCTGCCCCATGAAAGACCTATTGACATCTCGCCTCGTCCTTCGCCAAGGCAAAGTCCCCTGCATACTTTCCACATCTGATATGTCACTGCCGAGCAGCTGTCGGAGTTCGGCATCAGCACGGTCTTCTTTCGTCCGAAATTTACCAGTCTGGAAGTAAGCTCGTTAAGTAAACTGCTTTTTAAATATTCGACCTGTACTCACCTCAGTAATCATTTTGCCTCTCGTTTTATTTCTCTCCCTGTGATTGGCCTTCTTTTCCAGCTGTTGCAAAACCCTTTCCCTCGTCGTGCGATACTCCAGAGCAAATTCCGAAACGATTCTGCAAAATTCATTCGGTTTGGTATCGGCGATTTGATGCAAAGGAATTCCCAGCCATAATAAAAATCTATGAAACCTGCGAATTCACCAGAATTAATTTATTGATTAACCAGAACTTTGGGCGCGCTTACCTATTGAGAACCCTGCGATGGATGATACCTAACAAGATGATTCTTTCCGCGCAATCAGCTAGGAAGTCGGACATTTTGATTTTCATCATCGTAGACCCGTCGTGCTTAGCAATTAACTTGAGGTGATCCCAAGACGCTTTGCAATCGGCCTCCAAACGCTGTATGTTCAGGGCTAACTCATCAAAGTCGATTTTAGAAGCACGGGTAATAGCACCGATCTACAAAGTGATTTGCAAAATTAAAAACTTCAAGTTGGCGCTTTGAAAAGTAGGAGTTGTATCACCTCAGAATATAAGTCTGTGGCATCGGGGAACTTCTCCATAACAATGTGGCATAAGTGATGCAGTAAAGTGTGTTTGTGCACGGTGTCTTTGACTTCAGGAACTTTCGATAGGTATTCGATTTGGAACCCCTTAACTTCGTTGCCGTTCAGGAAGTTTCCTATCGACAATAAAGTGCTCAGGATTCCTCTGAAGGTTTTGTTAAACCTGAGGACTTCCAGGCCATGTTTGAGATCCATTAGGGGTTCGGCGATTTCCCTTTCGGTGTTTTCAAAGTCCAACTTGAAGGCCCATAGTTTTAGCCGCGCGGGTAACTCGGAGATCGAGGCGAGGGTGAGGAGGAATTGCTCTGCGCTTCCTAGGGGCAAATCCGGGTTCGCAGCCTGCGCCTCCTGGATTTTCGTGCGTTCTTCTTCCGTCGGTAACATCGTCAGGAGCTTCTCGATTCCTTCCCTGTTCATGATGGTGGCGTCCATTTTAAGGATGGCCGTTTTGATTGAGCGTGGCGGAGGGAGTTTGGTCATGCCGATGTTGATGGCGTTGGATCTCTTCGGGTCTAGGACTATGATTTCCTTGTTTTTATTAAGCTCCTGTTGCTTCTGCAGATAGACAGAATTTATCCATTAGCAAGGTGAAAAGCAGCACAAGGTAGGTATTACAGAAGTGCAATGGAAGTTGAGGTAGAGTAATAATAATAATAATATCATGCTCTACCATGCACTAACGACTAAACAAGAAGTTTTCTATACATTAATTAATAATAAATTAAAGCTATATGTGATATACTTTCTTTATGGAAGTTTATGCAAATCATTATCGTATTTTATCACAAATAAGACGTCGGGTAAACAAATGCGACACATCACAGCTTTAATTCACAGTAAGTCGCAGACAAGAACAAATCAAATGTACATTTTTTGTGGGGGGGACGGGTGGATTGAATAAACTATGCGCAATTGTGGCACATCAAAAAGGAGTACACATTAAGAGGTGGAAGACACAGGTAGTGCAAACAAAATGCAAAAATATATTACACCACCACCACCGTGAAACTTGACAACTCACCTCCTGTAGCCAGCACATGCGACGTGCGGATCACCAAAGAAAAGAAAAAATCGATTACATATTAACTAGACTCAGAGAGACGTAGGAAATGCAAGTTTACAGAAAATACAAATAAAGAGAAAGACGTAAGTACATGTAAGTACACACAACACTGAATTTATATTTAGTAAACAAATTTAAAATCAATTTAATTTACGTTTTGTTTTAAATTAAAAACATCTGCGCACGTAAACCCCCTCTGGACGCTAGGAAATTAAATGCGGTCTCCGCCTTTTTTCAAGTTTCAAAGAAACACCCGGTATATTTATAAATCACAACAACAACAACAAAGAGAAAGTATGTTAAGCCATAATTAAAATTGAATTTACAAAACACCTACTAATTATACCGTATTCTGTAAAGACGCATTCTCTTGTTCGCGCAACAATTATTCATAAGCTACTTTTTATCTCGCAACGAACCCAACGATAATTTACAATTATTATTAACAGCCTTGTTTGTAACACGAGGAATTGTTGTGTGCTTCTATGCTAATTACATAAATGAGGCAATTAAGGTCGAATATTTTACTGAGGTTGTAAACAAATTTCCTTCTACTACAAAAGATCCAACAACTAAAAGAAAACTAGTCTCTACGACGCTGAAATTTAAGGCGGAGCACTTACCTTACTAATCAAGTCTTTAGCTCTAGACTCGAACAGGTGCTCGAGCTTTTGGGTATCCACCGAAACGGGGCTGAGTTCGTCCCAAATAAACCCTGACTTCAGTTTGACCGCGCTGATAGGATCATCTCGCACTTCCTTCCAGAATAACTTAACAGTCTTTTTGGTCTTCTTCATAGGAATCTTCGTCTCAGTTGGCTTGTTCACTCTTTGCAGGTTAACGCCGAAAACGGGAGGGTTAGGTACGGGAGGTGGCATAATTCTATTGCTTAATGGTGGAGGAGGTGGGGCAGGACCTAAGTCGTTAAGCAAAGGGGGCGGTGGAGGAGGAATCCCGTTCATTACAGCGACCGGCGCTAAAATATCGTTCTCATCATCGCTAACCAAATCCGTGAAATCCATATCACAAAGGTTTAAGGGCCTGTTCAAGGAGGAGACCAGCTCTTCCCAACGCAACTCATTCTCCGACTTTTTCACTTCAACAGCTTTGGGGATGTTTTCCCCCGTTGGACTTTTCACGACGTTAGCCTGCGATTTTGATTTCGCCAACCCTTCCTTCGCCTTGGATATCAGCCCGGACATATCCCCGATTCTGTTGACCTTCGTCTCATCTGACGGACTGTGGAGGATGTTCTGACTCGAGAGCTTCTGGGTCAGGTCTTTGACGGTGTTCTCCTTCTTCAACTGGAGCAGCAAGTTTCGATCGTTTTCGTTCGCGTTCTCCACGTCCTCGACGTTCTCTTGCGTCTGTTCTTCGTGGGGCGGCTTGCCGTACATCATCGATAGAATCCACGGTTGTTTAGTGAGACTGTTTTCTTCAGATTCGATTTTGTTGACCGCGTTCATCAACGGCGTCAAATCCTTGCGACTAGAATTCCGGTTCAAAATGTTGTTACCGTTTGTGAGGCGTTGCTGAAGACCGTTCGTGTAATTTCCTAAAAAAGTTAAAATGTATATTTATGGTTTTAAAAAGATGATTTGAAAAGTAAACAGTCGATGTTAGAGAAAAGTAGTGGAAGTAAGTAGAGCGATAGGATAGAGCGAAGCGAAAACCCACCGTTTTCCATATTTTCATCAGATGGTGTAGCAGGACTGCGAAGTAAAGCTGCGCCCTCTTGTTGTTCCTTCATGAAGCTCCTCTGTCTCTCGGCCCTTTCTCTTCTCCTTCTTAAAGCAGGGGTTACTCCGGCGTCATGAGCTAAGCAATGCGCAGACTGTTAGAAGCACACTCAAACTCAAAAACGCGTGCAACTAAAACAAACCTTTGTTGGATTCCTTGTACCCCCCGTTCAAGCTTAGATTGTTGATCTCCGATGATTGCGAGCTGGATTCATCATCGTCCTCCTCGTTTGTCTGCAAGTTGTTTCTGGAGTTGGTGTTGAGCGCCGAGTGGACGGGTGTGTTTCCGGTGGAGTGTCGCCTACTCTTCCTTCTTTCCGACGATTCGACGAGGTTCTTCCTGCTTCGCAGGGTTTTCCTGATGTTTTCGTCCAGGTGTCTGATGGGCATGCCCTTGTCCTCGCCGTCTTCGTACTGCAACACGGCCTCGTAAATTTGGAATTGCTGCAGAAGATCCAAGTCAGTTCCGGGCTTTGACATGTATCTTTGAATGATGGCCTCGATTCCTTGCTCCTCCAAAGCATCAGTCTGATCGTAGTAAGTGTCTTGGTCAGGAACACCATTGAAACACTTGTTTATCAAAGTCGTTGCGTAAATTAACAATTCTGTGTCGGCCGAATCGAAATCCTTCAGTAATTTCATGATGTTATGCCATGGTAGGAGGCCTTGGGTACAATCGACGGTGTGAACGGCCTTAATGAGGAGCATGCAGTTAGTGTCGGTGTACTCGACGAAAACCAGCAGTAGTTTGAGGGCGGTCTTCACTACCAATCTGAATTTTGACGAGATCAAAGTGTACAACCATTGAATGGTTTGGTTGTGTTCCATGACGCCGTTCATCCCATCGACGTAGAGCATCACCTGGCCGAGGGCTCGGAGTATATAATTTTGATAATTCTGGTCAGCTTCTGAGCCGACTTTGATAAGGCACGCCAAACCATCGTTCTGGACGAATTCGTGGACTAGGTCTTTGTCTTCTTGAAAAATTTGTTTTAACGAAAATAAGGCACGTCGAAGTTCTCTTCCTTCTGAGGTTAATAATTTTTCTGGAACACGAAAGGATCATAAAAAAATTGAATGAGCGAAAGTTCACGCGCATTTTTATTGTGTAAGTCTTTTGTTTTGTCTTCGTGGCACTTACAATAAAACGAATTTGCCCATGCAACAAATTTGCCCATAAAAAGAGCCGCTACCATTCCCTTGATGTTACAATTTAGGAACGCCAGCGTGAGCAGATGTTCGCAGATAAGCCACAGTGTTCTTAAAGGTTACAAAACGACAAACAAGTATTGCAAATTACATCTGAGCTCAGGTTAAATTACCATCGCTAATTTTTTTTGTGTGCTTCACATTTTGAGACCTTGCTGACAATGCACCAATCATATTTAATAATAAAGAAAACGAGCAGGGCTGTGCGCGACAGACCGTTAACTAGGATGAAAATTGTTGTAATTATTCATTCCATAAAGTCGGCAGGTTCTTGCCCCATACACGTACAATTTGATTTTTTCTGCTGGGAAAGTAAGTGCAAGATCAGTAGACTGAAACGTAAGGTATCGTTAAACAAAGGGGATTAGGCCTTCAAGTTAATAATCGATCAACTCGAATTGAACGAGAAACAAAGAATACAATCTTCTTTTTTTTTAAGTTGCATCTTGTGCAAATTTTTCACACTCGGACTCGTTAGATCCTCAAATGCCGAGGGGACTTTCTGTTTAATTACATCTAATAATTCTCAACGACGACGAAATTAGAAATCGCTTCAGCAACATGCATTTGAGTGCACTTCAAAAAAAAAGCATTTCGTGTTCGCTGAAGACGCTTTCTAGCAGAAGACTCGTTTTTTGTTGAGTTGTGATTCGAATCCAAGCGGATTCCTCCAATCAAGCAAGACGTTGTCGAATTTGTTTATACATCCGGCGATTAAGTCGGCGTAAATTTGTTTATTAATGCTTGTGTAACATCCAAAACGGTCATTCAGGTTTGATACACCATCTCAGATTCTTTGTTGATTAGAAATAACTGTAGCCCATCAATTTTGTATTTTACTTGCACTGCAATTGCATTTAATTAATTTAGAAAAATGTGATGTCTGGTAAAACGTTTTGAACATGAAATAAAAGTGGTCATACTTAAAAATCATTATACTCGTACGTACTTGTTCCACGTTGCATGCTTAAAATGTATCTTTAATGGTAGGCCGGCGCTTGAAACAAACTTACAGTATTCATTGTAACGATTAAAAAAGTAATGTTTACAGCAATTAAAATAAATACCGCTCGGTAGCCTTTGAAGTCTCCGTTGGCTATATCAAAAGTTAAATCACCTGGCCTGGCCGAGAGATAATATAATAAGTTTCATACACACGAAGGCGGCCGTAAAGCAAACATTTTATGCGCTAATTGCAATAACGTATTGCATTAAACATGCGCGCGTTTTATTGGAGGGACGTTACTAACTTAACTCTCGCGATAATTAATCTAATTCAATGACAAGAGAATTGCGGTGTTGAGTTAATTACGTTTGCAAGAAATAATAAAGCCTCGGCGGATATGCGTCCCGAGGAAGAAAAAAAGGACCGCAAGGACGTGTGCGTTTTATTAAATTGTGCAGAATAGCATAACTTACAAGAGGTGTCTGTCGTCGTGCTTCGCTTAATGTGTGTTATTAGTTTTAAAAATGGGAAAACAAGATTTTATACATTACAGTTATTATCTTTTTAGTTTAGTACGTACTACGTTATTTCCATGTCATGCAATTTTTAATTTATTTTAATTGGACCGTTATATTAAATATTTTGAAGGACTAACAGCGCCAAGGTATTCGAAATGTGTTCTGATCACGCATTTACATTTCTATGAATTAGGGAATCGTTTGAGAACAAGTAAAAATTGGCCGAAAAATGTTTATTCTAGACGTAGGAACGATAAAATTAATTAAACGTTTAACTAGAATGATAATGAATCCATTCAATGCAAAATCAAAAAGTGCTTCTATAGAAAGTTACGTGTTACGTGGAATCTTTTTTAATTATTTAAAACAAGAGTAAAGTACAAGCATCTTAAGCGTAGTAGGTATTCATTCGAAAACATTTTCAAATTATTCTTGGAAACCATTATTCGACGTTTCCAAAATGTTTCTGTAGCTCACGCATAAAGAATAGCAATTCTTACTTAAAATGGGAGACAAGATACGTACATGAAACATTGTTTGCAAAACATCGTTTCGCGTCTGAGAAAGCATTCGTACAGTTCTCTTTATCAACTGTAATATTTGAAAAACATCAATATTGCTAATAAAAGTTTTCTAGCAAAATCAGGGAAAATTAATTAAGTAAAATTACAATAAATCACTTATGTTTTGTGCAAGAAAAATAAATACATAAAATAAAATGACTAATAAAAATGGGAAATTTATCTTTAGATTCAAACCAAAATTGCAAGTTTATTTATACGATCAATTAATTTATTAAAAAATATACGGTGTGATCTTTAATGAATGATGATACTTCGAATTTGGCGCCATAGTTTTTAGTGCTTTTCACGTTTTAAACGTGGCTACGATGAGACGAGGCGAGACTATTACTATTCTTACATCAGAAGAAAAATGACAAAGGCAACTTACAAAACCGGGTGTTGCCAACGTAATAACAATTTAGTATGACGGTAAATTCAAATCAACTTCAGTAATTAAAAATCACACTGTATATACATATGAACTTACCTATTATGGTATGAACTCGCACCGACAGTTGCGTTCGAAGGACGATGGAGTTCTTTTTGCTGAAACACAAATGAAAAAAAAATTGTGAATGCCGATATGCAAATTTGGAAAATATAGTCCGTTTAGAAAATATCTGGAAAAAAGAAAATAACACTGCAACTTCCAGTTTTTGAATTTATGAACGAAATAATTACAGTAGAGGAAAACAATTATAGCTATTTGTTTATGTAATGTCAGTTTAATCCTAAAACTTTGTAACGCGCCCTACTAAATTACGGGCTATTAATTAATACTGACAAGTAAACAGACAAATAATTTACATAAGTAAATAATAAATATGGGTCAACGGAATTCCCAACTAAGATTTATGACTGCGAAGGGTCGTCTAGCCTTTAGCTGCGTGGGGCTCGCCGTCATAATGCCCGAAACGACCACTGTTGTAATCGTTGAAGTTTCCGGAATTCGCTCGGTGCAGACGTTAATTCCAATATCACCTAATTATGATTCAACTATCGGATGTAAATGGCCCTTACGTTGTGATTTCCAGGTTCTTTTGTTTTGGTGCGACAGTACAATAAATCCTTTATAACAAGGGAATTGGCAGGTTAATAAGTAAAAGTTAAGTAATTATTTAATGTAATAAAAAATTTATAGGGCAAAAAACTCCTGCTTTCCGCTTCTGTGGAAACTGAAAACTTGAGCGTAAAAAAACCCTGGTGTTTAAATCAATACAATTAATCAAAAAAATACGATTTTCAGAAAATACAGTGTAATTCTCGTAGCAGTTTTCGACTGCGGGTATCGGCGCGATCTCTTTACTTCCGATTCACACCGTTGGTGGCATAATGTTACACAGATGTTTTACTGGAGAGTTCAACTCCTGACTTATCAATAATTAATTGAGTTTCAAGTTCGAGTCTGAGTACAGCGTCTGTAACTCTGCTGGTATTCAAAGACTTGCTCGATTTAATAAACCAACGTACAAAGCGTCTCGGTGGGACGACAGTGTACTTAATTAATGGAATTAATTAATGAATTAATCAGATGTTTTGGGCGAAGTATGTGATACCTGTCGCCTTCAGCGATCAATCTGCAGGTAAATCAGTAGCAATCACCCGTTTTTCACGGACTCCCTTTTGGGAGGTGTTGGGTTCCCTACTTCTAATTAACCTAATTAATGGACACGTGCAGTGAGCCGAACTACTGCTGCTCCGCTGTCCCGAGCTTTATTGTTATTTTGAGAGCGGCACTTTTGCCCGATGCCTTGCCTGTCAGGACTCTCTGTATATTGCTCGTCCGCCGACAACTAGCTAAATCAAATTAAAGCGCAAGATCCCAGATCGACTGTTTTTTCGGCACTTACACTGTTGGTGTTTATGGCCTTTCAGTCTCGAGGTAATTGCTTCTCATTAACCAACGGATCTCATAGCCAAGACAACAGTTTGACCCTCCCACATATACAGGGTGTGAAAACCTTGGTCAAGAAAATGGCCAGGAATGTATTGCAAATTGTGGTTGGAAATTCCCAAGTAGATGTAAGGAATAGCAAGTTGCCGTTGATTAATTAAATTATCGAACTCAGCCACTAATTACGAACGCTGACCAATCAAAGATTTTAAAATACGGAAGCAGTCAATGAGCTTTAATACTCGCTGCAAATGTAAATAAAAATAGTTTGATTAAAGTTCTCTAAATGCAATGATAATAATGAACTCTTTCGACACTAATTAATGCAATTTGATTTATTCTCACTCAATCTGTACCACCAAAGGTGCGATGGAAAAATACAAATAAATGCAAATTGCCTATACGCTTCCGTGAAACCACGCACGCACTTATCACTCTGATTTAAAAAACACCCACAACGCGGGACGCCCGTATTGGTTCTTAATTGCCCTTATGATCACTCAATTTAAAACCGTACCGGAATAAATGATTAAACAACCAACAGAATTATATGAAAATATACAAATCTGAATACCGATTACCAGCGCCTGAACACCATCCAGACAATTAGAATTCGATTCGACCGAGCCTGCTAGCGATTCAAATTCATCTGCCGTTCGTTTCAAATGCAACTTCCCATGAAAACAATTAAAGACCACCCCTCGTAATTTTAACAGGGTGCGTGCATTTTTCCGGCCAATCGCAACTCTAGTCTTACGTTCACACGCCGCCTACCACAGCCAAAAATCAAGAGATAAATTCTATTAACGCATCGGAATGTCCCAAAGTGACAGCCCTATAAATTACTATTCAAATGTGTAAGTTGACAAATTTAAAGTCTTCGTTATCTGCCTGCAACGAAAACAGACTCCAGCCTGTCATGCAATTCGATATCTTTGTATGGC
Source organism: Dorcus parallelipipedus (assembly GCA_958336345.1). NCBI lineage: Eukaryota > Metazoa > Arthropoda > Insecta > Coleoptera > Lucanidae > Dorcus > Dorcus parallelipipedus. The sequence continues at coordinate 27,464,482 of OY284480.1, read as the reverse complement.
TAGTTCGTCTGCAATTTTTGACACGGTAATGTATAGAGGACTTCAGAAAAAAACAATTTAAAACGTCAGAATACATTGGTTTATGATGCCTGCGTCGCGACATTTCGGTCGGAGGAGGAATGCACGCCACGTCGCTTTTCGCTTGAAAGGAAGAAAAAATTTATACAGGCTACGGACCTACATTTGTTATTGAAATCATACATGTAACAAAACTGCTTTAATCGTAAACAATTCTCGTTTTAATTTACAAACAATTTAGCGCCCCTTTTCAACTTATATTAAATGTTTAGGGAACCTGAAATCAGATCAACTGCATCCTGAGTAGATTTGGTGTTTCATGCGTGTAAAACTTATGCTATTATTGTATTTCTTTCTTACATTTTTTGGTAGAAACAATTTTACAAATCCTTTTTCTTTAATTATGAACCCATTTGTTGAAAATATGTTCTATCAGTTTTCACTTTTCTCAAATTTGACACAATTACTCAAATTTTCTTTGTTTGTTTAAAAGTATTAACATCCACGATTTGTGGTCACCTTTTTTTGTTAGATTCTTTGAAAAATATGATTTTGACAGAATATTGCGCTCCTAAAAATATCGTAAATATAATATACTCCTAATATTTATAATAAGCTATGTATTGATAGAAATATCAAAATTTCGGATACATTCTAGACGGTCTATACATTTTATAAAGTTACATTACACCCAAAATAGTTAATCTAAAAAAAATGTTGGAAAGAAGATGGGGTTGCTGTTGGTCTTTTATTTAAATGTACAAAGTCTCTCACAGGGAGAATCACCCTCGACGGTAACTAATTGTTTTAATCAAAAAATTTATGGTTTTGGAAGACGGAGAAGGTCAAGGTTTCCTCAATCAAGTTTGATTCATTAAAGAAAAAATTAAATCTTCAGCCTTTATTACAAATAGATACGCAATTTTATCCTCGGTTAGAAAGTATAAAATAATGAAAATGAAAACAAACTTATTTCACATCTCACAGTCTTCTAGATAGGTGTTAAAATGGGGCGATTTTTAGAGAGATTTTAATGTTAAGATTTCGACAAGAAAGAAACTATTTCTTTGAGTAACCTGTAAACGATAAAGCAGCTGTTAAGTTATCAACCATTTATAAGAAGGAACCAATCAAGAACACGGCAGAAATCTCGAGGACTTGTACATTCAAGTGCACATTCAAAAATGTCAATTATAATTCATTGTATAACGTGAACGTCCCATAATTTGTTGAAATTTGATAAAGTGTCTAAATGCATTTATATAACAGTGTTCACGTTTTAGAACATGCAGAGTATCCAAACCACGTGTTCACGTCTACGGTTGATCATGTTACGGAACGTTCGCGTTATACATAGAGACTACAATGTACATTTCTGCCGACTATTTTAACTTTTCTTTCCTGCGATAACATAAATGAAAACACATGCAAATCGAAAAGGAAATGCATATCAGCTCTAAATTCTCGATAAACGTATGCAAGTATCTGCCCATGCAAACTTTCGCTTGCACTATTACAAAGTATAATTCGTACCTAAATACCGTTCGCACATCGTAAACTGCGTCAGGCCCCTGTATATGTATGTATATACGAGAAAAACAAAGCAAAATCCAGACGGTGTATGAGAGGAAGTGTCACACTTTAACTAGGTGGGCGTGCTAACATACTTACTTTAATAAGAGTGTGTGGTATTTATTAGCTTGTTCAGGTATAAACAAATTCAAGTCCGAAAGAGAAACTTAAACTATTATTAAGTTTTCACGACTAGCTTCCGCGTATGAAGAAATTAATTGGTAACATACTTTAAAATCAGTAAAATCTAATTAGAAATATTTGTGAATTGATTGAATTTGTTGATGGTGGCGCAGTCAACAAATAAAACTGCCGGTTTTCGGTGAAAGAAATTGATCCACAAATATCAACACTTCAATAATAAGCTCTCCTTCTTTTCTGAAACGTCTTTGAAGATATTAATGAGTATTGGTATAAAGTGAAATCAACACCACAAAGCGAGATGTATTACAAAAATAAAGCTGAAGTAACATCGAAATGATTTAAAGCACAAAAAGTGAATGAACTTTTCAAGTGTGAACCTCGTGACATATAAGGAACGTTTTAGTTTGAATAAAACACAATTTATTCGAGAAATTCTTCCGGCTCTGATAACAACAATCCTGTTGCAAGCAAAAGGAATTCATATGAATCACGCTCAACTCTCCTACACTTGTCATAAATACGCATAAGCCGTCCACGTGTAACGGTTGCAACACCTGAAAGGCGCCCAAGACGATGACCATTATTTAGACGGCGCCATGCGTATGTCATCTGGTCGACGGCTTCGTCACTCTGGTGCTTACAAGAACTTTCTAAACTCCTATACAAAATAATCGTTCATCAGCGATTGACGGACGATAAGGCGTCGTTTCGCGTCTTGAAATTCCTCTTCTTCATCGACGAACGCGTGCTTAAAAGCTTTTAGCAGGGAGAAACTGTAACCGTAATTAATCGAAGTAACCTAATTCAGAACGCCTAAATCTACAATCTTTTTACTTCGAATCCTCGACAGCTTCCCCTTGAAGGAGTTATCAATGTACATAGTACAGCAGCGAAACGTTGGCACTTAAAATGATGAAAATGATGATAAATTAATTATTATTATTTTAAATTACAATCAGAACAAAACGAGAGGTCAAAACTTCTTATTAAATCCGACAGTAGTTGACGATTCAATTACCCGAGTGAAAGAACAATAAAAAATGTAGCTTGTATACGGGAAAGTCGCATACAAACGACTACGAAGTAATTCACGACACGTATAGCAGCACGAAGAGTTTTAATCCTTTTTATTAAGTACGTGCATCCGATTGAATTTCAAACAGTTTAATTATTCTACGTCAATATTGTGTCGGCCGTAAAAATATCTTCAGGTTCTGTCCCTTTCAATTTCAAGAGAACTCGGGGCCTTGTAACAAATCCTTAATTATTATGCATCATAACACATGGCGGTTTTTTAGCCGCTCTCGTAGTATTTACACTTGCGAGATATATATGTTACATTTATTTTGTGGTGCAATTGCCGAGTAAGTAATAATCTTTCTTTTTCAGATTATTCAGATCGAGGTCAATTTGTGTACTGCATGATTTAAATCTATTAACCAGTTCTTTTTTGTAATGCAAGTGTTAACAATCTACATACATAAATCAATTCGAAGTTGATGAAAGTATGAACAACAAGCCATAGGCGTGATTCGACATGTTCTTAAGTAATATAATGAATACATATATTGAAATTTAAAATAACGTAATAAATAATCACCGATGACCAAACAAGAGACACGAGTGTACATTTCTTAATTTTGAATAATAATTTTTGTATTGGATTATTTAGTTAATAACAATTTGATTTATTTCAGTTCACGTTCTACTTCTTTTTCTGTTCTTTTCTTTTTCTTTCCAATTTTCGCCTGTTTTTTTTTTCTTTCATATAAGTACGTTTTCATTTATGGAAAATAAAACCATTTGTTTGGTGTGGCTAGAATACAAATTACATAAACGCAAAATTGCAACAAATTTTGAAAATTAAAATAAAAACTGAGCCTAAATATCATTCTTTAAAGGCTTTCTAAATTCAGCCCTGACTACTAGAAAAAACAAAACAAACACGATCATTAATAAATAATTAATTCAATTTGGATCCTTTCATTATTTCTTTTACAAAGTTTCTTCAAAGAATTACAAGCAACAACCGTAATAGACCTACATAAAAATGACAGTGAACGTTTTACCACCGATAGAAATAGACTTCTTCTTGTTCTTCTTCACGTTCTTCGGTACGTGACACGTAAACGTTCGCCTTTCATCCGACTCTAATCTATGCGTAACATATTTTTTCCTAAACGGTCTCATTTATTACCTGCAAAAGTAACACACCGGTCCATGTGAACAATTCTCGGTCAAGGCTAACAGTAGCTCCGAATCTCTGTGAGCTATAGACCTACAAGGAACAATGGGGGCTTCACGCAGGGCATTTTCGTCGAACGAAGATCCAGACTGTTCCGGAACGGGGTCGATCGATGAACCCGAACTGGAGGAGGCATCCTTCATCGAATCGAAATCCTCCGTGCTTGCATCGGTGGTTTCTTCGGAACCGAGCCTTTCCTTGAATCTGCACGCTTCTTGCACGTTGTTTTTGAAGTTGCACTCCACATAGTGCAACCAAAACAACGATGTTCTCGTCTCCAAAGAGTTCAGCCATTGAGTCAAAAGATCCGGGGGACTGTGACATCCGTACTCTTGTATACCATCACCGTTGCAGCACGTTTCTATAAGCAACGTTTCCCTGCCCATTTTTTTTTCAAACGCACGTTATTTTAAACACATATTTTTTTAAGATAAATAAATTGTAAGTCTATGTGTGCACTGCAAATTAGAGCGTTTATCTCGTCTGCATATCTTCGGAATTTGTTTTAATTACCATAACAACACCTGCCTATCGAGTGCCATAAGGCATAGGTAACCCAGTGACCGAAAAGCGAGGAGCTCGGCATTTATGCAACTATGTTGGAAATTGTGCTTGGATGTGAACCTATTATTTTATTACGGTAATAACTAATGTGAGTTCATTTGCAGTCGTTATTCTACCGGCGTAATTGTACTAATGGATGCATAAATTATACGCCGTGAAAGAATGGATCTGTGGATTTCCTGCACTCCCACGGTTCGTATAGTAATAAAAATGAGTAATATTTTCCTCGTTTGTGATGGCTATGCTTCTTTAGGTAATAGATGTGCTAGATATTCAGAACGAGTCAAAAACTTTGCTATGTTTAAATACTTAGCTTTTAACCGGCGCCGGCGGTTGTAATGTAGTCCTTCATTTCAAATTTTTTGTTTTTCTTTATAATAGCGACATCGTGTGGCCGATTTTTGACCTATTAGGTTGCAGTGGAGTTCTCCAGCTACTCTTCTGCTGAAGAAGGCCCAAATAAGGCAGAAACAGTTACCCAGAGGATGCTGGAGGAAACCATTGCAATTTAATTCCAACAAATTTCTAGTTTTCCCCCCTTTAGACATGATACATTTTATGTTGGATGGTCCGAAAAGAACCGGCCCAAATTGCAAAACGTATTCCTTGTTCAAATTAAAGAAAAAAATTCTTTCATAAGAAACGAAGCTAGGCCCCAATTATACTCAATTCAAAATTTTAAATATTTTGACAATTTTTTGTTATTTCTTAAGATTTTTTAAACCTTGAAGGAAAGGGGGGGCTAAATTAATTGACCTTCGCGGAATGTAAATTTCATATTTTTACGAATATCTCAAAATACGCAAGGCGAGAAGTCCCGAGATTATTTTTGATGAACTTATTAAGGGTCATTCAGATTCTTTGGTTGTCTTTTCTTGTTAAAAAGTTAATTGGGCAAAAATTACTATAATTTAAAGAATGTATTATCAAACTAATCAATCATTGGTTAATCAAGTTTCTTGAGAGGAGTCAATTACATTAGCACTTTTGCAAACAAATTAATCAAATAGCTCAAATAGTTTTCGTAATACATATTTCAATTCTTTGTAAGGAGGGGGGGAGCACACCTACCACGAGTTTGTTTATTTAGATATTTTTGTTATTTAGTGTTTTCTGTGGTGGTACACCCAAGTATATTCTTTTTTCTTCTCAAATAACATTAATCGATGCCAATTTCGTGTGTTTCTTGAAAACTATTTTTTGTATTTAAAATTCTGATAAATTTCTTACTTGTATGTAGATATTTATTTTTCTTTTCATTTCATTTTATATAAATATGCGACAATTTCGAGCTCGTTTTTGTCATTTAAAAAAAAAATTGAAATTATTAGGTAGTTAAAGAAAACGAAATGCCTTTTCAGCCAATGAAGAAGAAACTCAATAAATTGACAAGCGTTTTTATAAAAGGCCCCCTTTTCCACCAATGACGAGTTTTTCTGTCATTTAGAGAAAAAAAGCTGATTTGAAAAATTGAAGAAAAATTTGCAACTTTTTCGTCATTCAGGAAAAAAATTAAATTTAAAAGTTTAACACCCTCCTCGCCACTTGACAAGTTTCTTTAAAATTTTCGGAATATCTTTCGATTTAAATACGACAAGAAAAACTAATATTATGTTTACTTTTCAAAGTTTGTAAAACGGCGTGGCCTAAATCACTTGTGACAACAAAATAATTTAATTAATTTAATTTATTTCTTTTTACATGTTTCATTTCACTGCAGGTACTGCATAAATAAAATAAAATAATTAAGTATTTTAATGTTTTGAGCATTTCTTAAATATGTATTGTATTATTTTTAGCAACGAAAAGTTCAGTTAAAAAATATATATATATATTTTGCTTCTTGTAATAAATAAACGAAAGTTAAAACTACTAACGTGCCTAAATATTGGAGCGGAAGATTTCAAAACAAATCATAAGTTCCATTTTCTTTTCTCAACTGTAAAAAAAAATTGTCGTTGTATTTATAAGCTTAAACAGCAAAAAGAAAAAAAAATTAAATACCGATGCATTTTATCAGCGCCAAAAAGATTCGAAGGCTTACAATTTTACAATCGTAGAATAAGCTCTATTCGTCGGTTAATAACTATTCGCCGAACGTCCTTTAATATTCTTCCATATCTATGTTACGTTATTTCCAGAATAGTATTTTACTCAGTTTATACGACGATTGTAAAATCGGGCCTTAAGAAAATATACTTCGAATATCTACACTAATTTATACTTGAAAAAATCATTCAACGATCGTCTTAATCTGCCTACTGTATAGGCAGATTGAGACGTTCTCCAAAGCTACCCGACACATCAAGTGAAACACGTTTTAGTTTAAACCCAAGGAAATATTAAAACGGGATAACTCTTTACTAATATTTAAATCGATTGATTTATCCAAAAAAAAATGTTTTTATACAGGGTGTAACTTAATGATTGGAAGAAATTTGAAGGGAGGATTCCCGAGCCGATTTGAAGTAAAAGAGTTTCTGTAAACATATGGCATAAAATGCTTCATCTTCGATATACAGGACGATACTACCCCTCGCATCGTTCTCCTTCGCATTATCACAATGTAGAAATTTACTTCGTACTATACAGTATTGACATTGGCTGTCGGTACCTTTGATGTTGAACGTATCGTTTTGGTTAATCTTCGCCATAATGCAGCTAGTAACGAGTGTTCCTTTGAAAAGTTCATCAATTTGTTTTTGGTTTTTTGATAAAAGAAGATAGATCGAAAAAGGGATGACTTCTTAAATCGACTGACGTTTAATGGATGACAGTTGTCAAACAGTTATAGTGTTTTGTTTATACATAATATAACGTGAGTTATTAGCGCTTTCGTTTGTTGCATTGATGCAGAATATCTTCATCTCGTATTAATGTATGAAGTAAAAACAAGATGCGAATATTTTAAGTGAACATTAGTGCAGCAAACACAATGACATTTTGCGTGTATCTAATTCAAGACCTGCATCACAATGTTATGAAAAATTCAAAGGCTATTTGATGAACTTTCCAATTGAACACTTGATATAATCGGCGGGATATTTAAAATTATTAGAGAGATTAGAGATCTTTATTTTTAAGTTTAGAAAAAGTTTAACGCAAACGTCGAATGAATGAAATATCCAAGTAAATTTCTATGCCGTGGCATTATGTAACTGCTAAACTCGTTGGAAAATTCCTGAATTATTTTGGATAGTTTGACATGCTGAGGATGATAAGAAATTTTAGCAGCCTGTATATCGAAAATGAAGCAATCTAGGCCACATTTTTATAGGAACTTTTTTACTTAAAATCTTATATGTACTTATATGTTTAAAATTAATAATATTTTTTGTTTTAGCTTTAACTAAAACACTTCAGATGATGCCAATTAAAAAATTAACTAAAACAGTAGTTATACCAAACTGCAAAAATTAATTGTTCAATGTCAGAACAATTTAGCCGGTGTTAAGGTCCACACCACGCAGCAATTACCAGCACAATTAAAACCACGTTTATCAAAGTCATTTCGAAAAGAATTCAGCCTCCTCAATTAATCTAATTTAATTAATTAGATGATTCACTAGATTTATTATAAAATTAATCTTATTAATTAAGATACACGAGATTTATTACGGGATTAAGCTCTTAAACCGTGGGAATTAAATTTTAAATAAAATTCGCCGCACTGGCTATCAATTACTGAATGAAAACGCAAAAATCTGGCACGTCATACTTGTACGTGTGAGATTTGATGAGCACAGGAACGTAATCACGATCTTGTCCGCGTGTATTTATTTAACTGCACTGTTCTTTAATCGCGAAGAGCAAGGGTGAGCAGCGACGAGACGACAGGTGCACAGAAGAGACCGACGCGGAAGATCAACGGAGGATATCTGCCGGTTGACCGCGAACTTGTCCGCGTACAGCGGGTGACACAAATCTGGGACCCAGATTCGCCGACGAGGTTCCCAGATGCTTCTCCCCCAGGCCTCTCTCTGCATGCAATCGCGAGACCGTTATGCCCGACCAGTATCTTAATTATTCAATGAATTGTACGCCGATGTTCAGAACGCACGCAGCAACTTGTCTGAATAGTAAATTAATTTTTATTTGCTTAAAGTGTGACAAGTCGGGGCCAACGAACTTCCAGCTAATAATTAATCAAAACTTGTGCAAGCAAGTGCACACCAATTACAAAATTATCAACAATCAGAAACATATATGTTTTGCTTATTATTTGGAATCTCTTAATTTATTAGGGTAACGAAATCGTCAACGAGTGTTCAAACCATTCAAGTAAATCTTCCCTAACGAGGAACGTTAATTTGAACGTCCGCAGAGATAATGGAAATTAGAGGGGCAATTAAATCGTTCGATCGCCGATCAAACAACGCAGAATAGCAGAGAGAAGAATGCCCGTCGGAAGACATTTAAAAACGCACTTACTTACCAATCATTTATCTCGCATAACTTGCGGTATCCATAATGAAACATATGCTTTCTCATTTGCCATATTTTACGCATGATTGCACCCGGGCAAAAAACTGTAATAACTATAAAGTATGCTAAGCAGCGATTAATGTTTCACTGATATTTCCAGGAAACCGACATCCGTGGTGCAGCACTTTTTTTTGGGGCGGAAAGTGAACATACCATTTTCGAATTAATTAATAAATTAATTTTCCTCCCGGTTTCATTGCCAATGCCCAAAGTAATACGTTACCCACTTTTATGACCTTTAGGAACATGGAAAGCTGTAAATACTCTCTGAAAGTAAATAAATCGGAGAAATGCATAAATTTCAGTCGTAACGTGGCTAGTGATGGGAAAAACGGTTACACCGTTGGAACGTTACTTTCGTTACAGCGACGCAGAAATACCGCGACAGAATAACGTTACTTTGTCGCGTTATTTTTGGTATATGGGTACTTGATGTAGGCAATTCCTGCTGCGTTGGAGCGAAATAACTATAGCGAACGAAACGGGGCGAAAGACTGCATTTATGCGCGTCACCCGCAAATCCATTTTACCTTTGATTGTAAACAATAACCTCTCACAATTTCAAAAATACCTGTCTTGAAACGTTAGGTAGTTTATTATGTTGACAACTAATCTCTGGCTGCTAAGTGATAAAAGTGGTGTTTAAAAACTTTATGTACGTTCTCTTGACGATTTAAGTAACGAACATTTGGCTGTCGACGCTTAGTTAAATTTTCGATTGTTCAGTACTGGCTTTTAAAGTAACTAGTTCCAATAAACGCGACGCGACGTCGCGACTGAGTACCCGCAAAGCGTTAAACGTTATACGTTACTCAAAAACACGAACGCTTTGCAATTTCTCAATTCGCGACACACGCGACATTGGAACTGGTTATTTTAGAAACCAGTAACGCGAAGTAACGTTACAAATTTATACCGCGACAAAATAACCGTTACGGAAATACCGTCTCACCACTAAACGTGGCGCGATTTTCTTATTTACGGCCGCTATCTGCGGAACATCTCTTATCTGACAGAACATGAATCTAAATCATCGATTGAAAAAAAATGGCTTCACGCATGACTTATTTTACCGCACATACAAACGTCACAATACCGCGAGACGTCAAGAACGTTGTTGCATTTATACTGACGTTTGAACCATATAAATAAAATAAAAAACACTTGGCTTGTGCAAAAGTAGTAAGCGGATTTCACCATCGCATCGTGTGGACTTCTTACAAAATAGAAATCGGAAGTTTTAACAGGGACACCATGTATAAAGTTTTTTTACTAATGGCCCTTTTAGACTACCCTACCTAAGATTTGCATCAATTTCTACAATAAAAATTTAGAACTTGGAGATAGAACATGCTCTATTTTTTTTTAATTCAATTTAAATTTTGATACATTTCACTACATCAGAGATTAAAATAGTACTTGATTTATTTATAAAATAATAGTAAGAAATTACTAGTAAAAATTAGAAATCACGTGAATCCTGTGGTTCCTGCAATTTGGAATTTAAAAAAAAACTCTCAATTATTTCTTTTTTTTTATTGTACATTTGAAGTCGACCTAATTTAATTTCACTGCGTTCAGGTTCCTTCAAGCGATCGAGCACTAAAAATTAAAGAAAATAATTTCATTCTCCGCATCGAAAATACCGATAATAAATTGCGTTTTTATATTCCCACGAGGATAATCGAGTTTCATCCAATTTAATAAAAGTGAGAGACGCACATCCGTTCAAAATATCAGCGAAAACTCTATCGACTTTCCCACCGTTCAATTTCAATCTCATAAATATCCGAATTGCGCGCTGAATATTGAACGTCGGTCGGTGGTTTACTTTCTTTAATAGAATTTTAAATCGCCATTATTATTTGCATGAATGTCAAGGTCAGACGTGAAAATACTACTTCTGAATGCATAAAATTAGAGGCAAAGAAAACACTATTTTATCGTTTGCATGACGTCTTCAGATTAACAAGAGAGAGTACGAAAATGGTCTATTTAATATACAAGGTGTAATCGAATAAGTTTCACTTACTGTAACCACTATTAATACACAAGAAAAGAAGCAAAGTTATAACATACGTCTGGGACAAAGGTCAATAATAACTGTGTAATGCGCCGCCCCAATTACTTGGTTATTGATTAATTCTGACAAGTAAACAGACAATAAAATTGTATAAACAAATAATAAATATGTACCAACAAAACCACACTTAAGATTTATTGCTAAGGGAATGCCTGTCTAGGCCGTTTACCTAGATTTTCGAGAAAGTCACCCCAGATGTTCGACTACATCTGTGCATGCACTGAACGACACTACCTGCTTACTGGGGTTGTCGGGCACTAACGGTTAATCCTACGAGTTGGGTTAAGGTTGAATGACTTGTGGAACTCGATCAGTACTGAAATTAATTTTAATATTATCTAACTATGGCCCGATCGTCGATGTAACCCCGCAAGTACGTTGTGTTAACCTGGTTCTTTTTTGGTGTAGCAGTGTAATAATTTTTCAGGAATAATTTAATAATGAAACGCAACAATTAAATTTAAGTAATTATTTATTGAAAAAAAAAGAAAAAAAATGGGGAAAACTCTTGATCTCCGCCTCTGTGGGATCGGAGATCTTGAGCGTAAAACCCTTGCGTTGAAATCAATAAAAATAAACAAAATTTACGATTCTCAGAAAGTACAGTATAAATCGTTTAACAGATTTCACTTTCGAATATCGGCGCGATCTCTTCTCTTCCGATTCACACCATTGGTGGTATAATGTTTACACAGATGTTTGTTGGAGAGCTCTGCTCCTTAATCAGATTAATAAAATTAATTGAGTTTCAACTGAGTTCGAGTCTTGGTACAGTGTTCGTCACTCTGACTGTACTCAAAGACTTGTTCTATTTAATAAACCAACGCACAAAGTGTCTCAGTGGGACTACAATGTACTTAATTAAGGGAGTTAATTAATGAATTGATCAGATGTTTTGGGCGAAGTGTGTGATACAAATGCCGCCTTCGGCGATCAATTTGCAAGTAAATCAGTAGCAATCACCTGTTTTTCAGGAGCTCCCTTGGGAGATGTTAGGTTTAACCCTATCTCTAGCTAACCTGATTAATAAAGGTGCGTGTAGTGAGCCAAAACCTTCTTCTACTCCGACACCTGAGCGTTAATTAATGCTTTTGAGGGCGGTACTTGACCCCTGCGCCTTCTTATCGAGGACCCTCTGTATATCGCTCTTTCGCCGTCTAACCTAGCTAAATAATTTAAAGCGCAAGAAATCCACTTTGACTGTCTTATTCGCACTCCACTATGGGTGGTTTGGCGTAACAGTCGCAAGGGGATCGCTTCTAATTAACCGACAAAGCTCTCGGCAAAGACCACAGTTTGACCCTCCCACATATACAGGGTGTGAAAAACTTTGTCAAGAAAATGACCAAGAATGTAGTTCAAATTGTTTGGTTTCCAACTTGACTGAGAGAATTCCCCTAGGGTAGAATAATATCTAAAGTACACTGTATTGAAAGCCCAGATAGATGTAGGAAATAGTAAATTGCGGTTGATTGATTAAATTACAGAATTTGTCTGCTACATTATTATTATTACGAACACTGACCAATCAATTTTTCCAAGATGAAAGTCGCGCTAGTGAGTTTTAATACTCGCTGTAAAAGTAACTAAAAATAATAAAAGATAAGAAATTAACTAAAAATATTTGAGTGTAATAAGACTTCAATTTGGTATATATTTATTGCGACCGGTTTCGTCAAAAAGACATTATCAAGCTTCAAGAGAGTTTTCCTACAGATAAAAACAGAAAAGACTTACTATCTGTCTACACGCGCCCAAGCGCCATTTTGTGCAAAACAAAATGGCACAAATTGCACAAAATGGCACTTGGGCGCATGTAGACAGATAGTAAGTCTTTTCTGTTTTTATCTGTAGGAAAACTCTCTTAAGCTTGATAATGTCTTTTTGACGAAACCGGTCGCAATAAATATATACCAAATTGAAGTCTGACGCAGCGTCTTATTACACTCATATGACGACTACACATGACGACTAACAGCAATGGAGCTCCTTCTCAAAATTAAAAATATTTGATTAAATTTTGCTCAATGTAATGGTACTATGAACCGTACTGACTCTTTAGTCTAATTAATGCAAATCAAATTATCTCTGCGCCGTTATTACCACCAAAGGAAACAAATAAACGCCAATTTCCCCGAGCGTATAATCCGTCCACTTGCACTGTCCACTTGATTTAAGAACACTCGCGCCGCGACGTCTACGTGTATAGTTTAATCGCCTTTCTTATCACTGAATTTAAACCGCACCGAAATAAATGATTTAACAAACAAATTGGATAAAGACTACAAGCGCCTAAGGATAAACACAATTAAGACAAATTAGAATTGAACTTGACCGTTCTCGCTAGAGCTTCAATGCTAACTGTCGTACCTTCGCGTTCTCGCTTAACACGAAAACAATCAAAAACCACCCCCTCGGACATGCAGGGAAATTCTAAAATCCCTTCGACCAATGGTAACCGTTGATTTGAATCCTAGCACCAGCCCTTTACTGCATTTTTCTCGCAACCAAGTATAAATTATGAACTCCAAACTGTTTCCAGGCTATCTATGTCTCGAGAGCATCTTGAATTGACAAAAAATTATGACGTTAGGCTGGAACAGAACTAGACAAACAAAGCACTTCAACCCTAGCGTGATTTGATCTGGCTCTTCAGTTAATGTACACGTGATTACGACGCGGCAGACTGTATACAGAGTCTAAAAACACATCTAAACGTCGAATAGATTTGTTTATGACGTCCGTACTACCCCAATGACTGCCTGGCGCCTGCGATTATCGTGTGACTAAATTTGTACAAAACTTCGAAATACCAGATAAAGGTTACTTCGACAGATTTACAACCTGCCGAGGGTGGTCCGCTGCAAGGAAAACGCAGCGTCTCGAATTCTTGCCCCCCCCCCCCCCCCAGCGCGCAAAACCCTACTGCAAACTCCGAGAAGCCGGCCATGTGGTTTTTATTTGAAATTAGACATGTAATAATCGCTTTTATTTTGAAAACAATTTAGCGAAACGTTTCAACTACTACACTTTTATCAGTAGCAGTTATAAACAGTATTAACAATACGTAATCAACGCGAGTGAATACTTAGAGGCTCTTCCGTTATCGAATTGCTTATGGGTGACATTGACTCGGTGACCATGGATTTTGCTGGAGCTCTATTGTTTTAAGATGTATTTATAAAAACCGCAGACTCACGTATATCTCACGAACAGAGATTTTCAAACAAAAGATGATGTGCCCTTGTAATAAGTCAGTTTTTTTTTTATTTTTGTGCTAGACCATTGATATTTGTAGAATGTAACGAAGTATTAATGAATGAAACTTAATCAATTACACCCTGTGTAAGTAACATAAGATGTATAAGTAAAAATCAGTAAAACAGCGAACAGAAATTCACAAGCTCAGTTACGTGTGTAACTGGGTCGACTACTTAGTTGTGTTAAAAAATAATTACATCATTGCATAGTCAATCTTTATCGACGATTATCATAAAATATAATGTCCTAATCGGCACATGGTGTACATATAATAATTATTTACGACGTAACGGGCAAACCATTGTAAATTTTAAGCCAACTCTACACGCGCACGCATCCTCGTGTTAATGCTCGAAGAACCACAAACCCCTAAGCCCCAAATAACTGTCTTTTGTAATCACCTTGAATGTCTTTGGAAACCTTTACAACAAAACAGCATCGTCAATTATGGCTTAATAAAAACAGTAATTATTATTATTAATTAATAGTGGACGTGCGAGTTCGGAACCATCGACGTCATTTTATTTTCATTGTCGAAAGCTGTTATTTGTCAGTTGCTTCCTATTAGCACATTTTACGGTTACGAGCACCAAGATCAAGGACGAAACTAAAAAACGCGTTCGTCACCTTTGCGTTAACACAAGGAATTTACTTTCTTTGCCGGAGTCGTTAAAAAACCAAACGGTTACGTTGTGTAAACTATAAATTATTATTATTGTGATTGTAATAATTTGTATTATCCATAATACAATATGTATTTTTCCCTCAAGCGAAACCGGATAAACTAATTCTGTAAAACGTGACCTGCGTTCAAATCCGCTTTCCCGGGCAGGTCTTTCAAATATACAATTATTTACGGCAAAAATGGTTGGCATTTTATCGGTGTTACCGGGTCATAATAAAACCCTGACGAGCATAAGGAATCGAGCTTTTTACTTTTTGTACGCGCGCATTGTTTCACTTACATAACAAAAAGCGAACATTAACTGCCACTTAGTAATTAGAATTTCAATCATGATTTGCTTAGCTTTCGCTCCGTGCGCGCATTGTGAAATTTGCCATCACGAGTGCAAGTGCTATTAAAATTTAAGTATTTATTTTACGCTTTGGTAATCATAAAATCAATAATTTATTAATTAATTACGTTATTGCACACAAAAAAGTAACGAACGTCCTCAAGTACACTACTTCTCCATTTTTCTTCGTTTTCCGTTCTGAATTTGTAATTTCACGCGTTATGAAACTGGCAGATGGCAACATCGCCATGAAAGAATTAGTCCATCTCTGAGATGGTCGCCCGATTATTTTCCACCCAAGAATAACCGGCGTCGAAGGTCGCCGGATTATTTACGCTCTCGATAAACAATACACAGTTCAGCCGTGAAATATTTCACCGTCTTCCATAAATAATGGAGGAGGATTCGACGAAGGATTTCGAAAAATCTACGAGCTCTGTGTTTATCAAGTCGAGCGCGTCCGAGTTAATTTTAATCGTTAAGGTTATTGGTCTTTGAAAACATAATTTTCCATGTGTTCATTTTACAATCTTTAAGGGAAAACGAAATCGACAAAGGGAATTCTTACTTACTATTTAATATACAGGGTGTAATCGAATAAGTTTCACATAAGTGTTTAATACACAAGGAAAGAAGTGACGTTATAATAACTGTGGAAAAATCTACGTTTACTTTTTACAAAGAAACACGTTTGAGAAGTACTGAATTGTGAATTAAATGCCCCCAGGTCAGCAAAGTTTGCTCTTATGTGCAATAAATGAACGCGGATGTAATACAAACGTCGAGGCCGGTCTTTCGTACGAAAGAATACGGAGATTAGTAGTTAGTGATATAGAAGCAATAAAAAAAAATAATGATGAAATGCACAAAATAATTCCTACATAATAATATTAATTTATTTCCTTAGTTAACTAACTTATTTGACAAACGTTAATTAAATATAAACATCGTTAAAAGTAAACGTTGCAATGATTACATGTGTTGAAGGTACAGAAATGATTTTACTTAACCGATGATTAAATTTAAGTGGCTTTTATGAAACCCAGCATTAAGGAATTAAATTAAAACAGTGAATCATACCCAATAATAAGTAAAATATTAGATAATAAATTGATTTAGTAGAGGTCACATTTCAAAAATATTATTGGAAAAAAGCACGCCAATGTTCAGTACCCCTCAAGTTATGGTTGTATTACTTTATTACGTCCAGACTACACAAACAAAATTACGAAAGATCGTGCGCAAAGTAACATGAATTTATTTAAAAAAAATAAATAAATGCACTGATCGTATTTAATGCAGTTTCTTTTCTGAGTATACAGGTCACCCAGTGTTGTAATGCAAACAAACTAATAAGTACGTTCATTTATTTTTTAATCATTTAACTAATTAAATTACATAATGTGTTATTTATTTACATAGTATGCAACATCGTGAAGTAATTATTGTCGATTATCTAACGAAATAGATGGTCGAAGATTACAATCGTCTGTTTTCTTCATATCTATTGCTACACTTTTATAAGCAGTAGTTATAAACTGTATTAATGATACGTAAAAATTGGCTTATAATTAATTAATCCAGTGGATATTTAGACGTTTCTTTCATTATCGAATTGCTTAACGTAAAAAAGGCAATATGAATAAGCGAAACTTAATCAATTACACCCTGTATATTTCGTTACTGTTATTTGTGAGCAGTGAATTTAATGAAGTTTTTGCAACTGTAATGAATTAATATAAAGGTGAATGAAAATAAAAAGAGTACCTACTTCTCATGCTCAAGTTAAAACGTGCGGGAACACATGAACGCGATATCGTCTAAATGAAGTCTGATATAACCACTAATCACTATAGCTCAGAACTAAATAAAAATTGATTAATTTTTTTTATTAGTGCAGATTGATATAGGAGTATCATATCAAACGTAAAGTCGCATACACCAAACACAGATACTTACGTAATCGTTCATTTAAATAAAACTTAAAGTTTTGTAATATTTTACGAAGAAAACTGAAGTTATAATTAAACAGCAAACAGATAACATTACTAGCAAAATTAGTTTTAATTAAATTTTTATTTTTGTTGCCAAAGTAAGTACACATGGAGTTATTTCGCTTTGTTTTAATTTTCCTAAAAATAATTACCGTTTAAAATTCAAAATGCAATCAAAGCAAAATAATTAAATATAACAAGATGCAAAGTGTTGAAGTATAATTAAGTCTGTGGCCTTTTGGGCAAATTGCATTTTGCAAATCATTAACAAGAACTTCACCTCACGTTACAACGAGACATTAAAAATATACAGGCTGTTCATAAAGTCATTAACATTAACAAACAATTTGCTCTCACACAGATCAGTTCGATGAAAAATTTTGGTGTATCTAATCCGGCTCTAATATTTATCAGTTTTAATACTGTCATTGTTTTGCCTTAATTCTACTTAGTGCCTTCATGTTTACTCATTCATAAAAATAGCCTCTGGTAAATATGTCACGTCCTGCCTATAACTCTCACGAAGGGAAACTGTGTTATCTCCTTAAATCTTTGAAGTCGCATGCAAGATAAATAATATATTTCCTCAGCTGCATTTGCACAGGCTATAATAAACGAGTCGGTACCTCGCGAAATGCTTTACCGTTCGCAAGGTGCGCTGTGTCACACTCGCATACCTAATTAATTCAATAAATTTCCATACGACACGCAAAGCAAACCTTAAAATACTACCTGTCGTGGGCAAAACAATCTCTTATCAAGTAACCCATGCCTTCTTGCAGCCGTCAAGGTGGTCGTAATTTATGTTGCCGCTCGTCTCACTAAACGACCCGAAAGTTTAGACACAACTGGTTTTTGAAATCTAAGAAAATTCAGAAATAAAACGCGCTAGGCACTTTTCCAATACGTCGGTCGACCGGACACAAATAAGTGTTGAGGAGTGTGAAAAACGTCGCCGTGTCTTGCAAAATTTATTCGAATGTTTTGATGTGGTTTATTTTTAGCAATAGTGGACGAAAAAATTAAAATAAAATTAACTGGCAACTATAGTGAAACCTCTGTTAGGCGGACAACGACTATAACCACCTGTCCGCCTATTACACTTGTCCGTCTAATAGGGGAATTAAAAACTGTCCATCTAAAACAGGTGTTCGCGTAAGAGAGGTATGGGAGGTCTTACTGTACAAGAAAAAATCATCATTTTATTTTATTGGACACACTCTGTCTAACGTTGATCCTTCTTTTTCCAGTTCATTAATTACATCAACTGCCACCAAGTGTACGTTATTACTGTCGTTTTTTTTGTTCTCAAAGCATTTGTCACTTCTAAATTAACGACTTCAACGACGAAACTCAAGTAGGTCCTGTAACGTTCCTCACTTTGAGATTCTGTTTGTCATTGCGAAGAATTACGTAGAAACAAACACAAAAAAAAGAGGATATGTCGTAATCGTTTTGACAACCAGAACGAATAAAAATTTAGGAGGACCACCGAAGTTCCCCGACAACAGGTGTTTAAGTAACCGTTTTTATCTTTGGAGATCATCTTGTTTTACGTCGTGCGAGTGTGTAATTTTATAACGAAGAAAATCATTTCGCGTCGCATATAAATGCTATTAGTTACGTTTTGCTATTATGTAGTTGTCGATCTGTGAGTCAAAATCAAATCACAACAATTTACTTTATTTCTTTTCATAGTATAATTAAGGTATGCGTGTTGAAGTATTTGAAAGTATGTTGCTAGATGCAAGGTAGGTCATTTCGGTGCTATGAATAATAATTTATTTGGAGAGCATCCAGGTGGTCGCGGCGCTTTTTCAACGCTCTTCAAGTGCGAGAGGAGCTTTTCAACATTTGTCATGTCATGCTGTTAGATACATTACGCATTATTTTATTTTTGTATGGAGGTATTCATAAAAAAAGGAACATTACTAATTGCGCCAAGGTTACTGCTTTCATTTCTATTCAGATTTTTTTTTTTTTAATTAGAGAAAGATGATTGTCATAAATGCTTTCAGAGTTAAAATTTATTGAAAACTTAAAAGATTTGTACGAATACTCTTTGTTGAAAGACCCCAAAGAATTGACCAAGGCAGTTGGACAAAACTCCCGAAGACATTTTTTACGCCTAATTAAATCGAAACTATTCCTAATGGGGAAACAAAGATAATTTCTGCACTGGAGGAGGCCAGAAGTACAGAGTACCCATTTTAAATCGAGACCCCTTAAAATTTGAAAGTAGGCAACACATTCTACTCCCGTGTTTTAAGTACAAGAAGTTATTTCTGATGTGATTGAAGGGTTACCTACTGTAAGACCTTCAGATTTAAAGTGGGCAACTTCTCGAAAATACCATTAAAGAAAATGACCTTATCATATCTCAAATAAAATACCAGATACAAGAGTACTGTTCTTAACACAATTGTTTTATGAAAGTAATAGTGAGAACTGCCTACTACCCATGGCAGTGGAAAGTGGCACAAAGTCAGGCTCATATTTAAACCAGGAAAAGCCCAGATGATGCAAGGCCTTGTCGACCTATTAGCCTCCTGCTAATAGCCTCAACTTTTATTTATTAAATAGCAACAAAAGCAAAATGAATTTGTCGAATGACGACACTAAATTGTAAGTAAAATATTCAGAATCTTTTTGGATATACCACATACATAGAATTTTTTTATCAACTTATAAATAAATGTGCAAATTTTTGACAATTAAAAAGAAATCAATGAAATGATTTATACCCAACCAACGTGCAAGAATGATATTTTAATTCTTATTCGAATAAAATGAAGATTATACAACCAGATCTACACGTGCGCGTAATTTACATATTGCTACATTCATTTATGGCCCATAAATTTTAATCGAAGCTAATAAAAAATAAAGAGACTCCGCACGCAGTCGTTTTATTGGCACTCATCTAACTAAATCTCACTGGATACTTAACATTCATAAAAGATTTATTCCGCGAGCAGAATGAATACGCGTGAGACAAAAAAAGACGGTAGCCATAAACTCCCATAATCCCGACAAACTTACATAAACTTAATTCCAATGCAAAACACAAAACATAAAATTTTAAGCAGAAAAAAGGAGCAAGGGGGAGGGCTTCTTCGAAGGAGGGAATTTTACGCGAGCGTCGCGGGCAGGAATGCAGTTTTGCTTTTGTTCGGGGGCTTTCAGCGGGGCCCGCCGTGCATGAAACGCAGAAAATGTTAACGAACTTTCGAAGGAAACATCACATCATCATCGTCATCATCGCCTTCGGTCACTTCGCGAAATAACAAACGCCGGTTAATTGCAAATTCGGGCGCGATTAACGAGGAGAACTCGGTAGGGCTAATTAAAACATCCTTTGCATCTTGTCTCTTGGAAATGAGTTTAAGAGTTAAAAAAAAATATATATTCGATCGCCTGCTCAATTGTGGCCTTGGGTATTGTACAAACGTCGTGCAACATTGACGAGTCTATCTCTACAGGGTCGGGTCAAGAGACAATGATGATTCGTTGAAATGTATGCGCGGTAATAATAAATTAGTTCCAACTGTATGGGCTTTCAATAGATTTTATTTACAAAAGAAAAAGTCAGCTTAGAATCGCTTGAATCATTTTTTGCTTGTGAAATTGATATTAAATCAAGCTCAGTTAACTTGCCCCCTCTCCCAATAATAAAATCAAATGATACACTATTTAAACAAAAAGATGAGGTTTTGAAATAATGATAAGTAATTAGAAAAAAAAGTCGCACTCACTTTGATTGAAAACCTTCAAATTCCTCCTGCTGTTCACTGATTGAAGCTTCCAAATCCAAGTAGGACCCATAATCTCCATCTTTGTACAATTGTAGGGCTGCATCATCCAACTGAAACCAACAGAATTTTTAAGAGGTTTAAAAAAAGTGTATCCCCAAAGCTAACGCTCAAAAAAACTGGGGAAAACCCAAACGTTTTACTTTTGTAGTAACTATTTATTAGTCACAACCTTGAATGGCAATATTACTATGTACTTGTAATTAATAGATAAGTGAGTCTCAGTTCGACGACGTTTCGCCATTTCGGCTTTGTCCATTTTGGACTGATTCATTTATTTCGTAACAGAAACAAAACAGCATGTTAAAGAAATCGCCCCGAGGGGTCAGAACATGATTTGGCAAAATAAAGATCTTTTAAATACTTTTTTGAAATTGTCCCACACGTTTAATTTCTCTATTTTATTGAGAAAAAAAGGAGATAATGAAATGCCTCTCGCTAACACAATTTTCAATCTGTGTTTCTGTGTTATGAAATCGACGCGGTTTGTAATTTTTGTGGAACCGGCGCGGTACTTTTGTGGAACTCGCGCCACTCTGCAATAAATGTGAAGGATAACGTACTGTAATTAATTACGAGTTACGAGACTTTGCAATTAACATATCTAATAAGCGTGAAAAGTGAACAGACGAAATAAAGTTTCGTTACTACGACGACTTCTTAAGGCACTTCTTGTTTCAGTCCGTAAATCACATGCAAACAAATACTTCCACTTATTTAAACGCGTCCAATACAAATTTAAAACCACAAACAGAAAGAAGGTAATTATATGTTGTTTTTCTGTTGCATAAAAATCTGTATCACTCGCTTCCGTTGAGCCTTGTAATTTATTCATTAAACTGCCAGGCAAATAAAAACGTTTACGCATCGGATTGTTGTAATAAATCAAGGCGATTTGAATGCGTATAATTTGTGTTAGTAATTAATTACAGTTAGCGATATTAATCAGGCATTAAAACCAAATCGTGGTCGACGTTGCGGTGATTTATTCCCGTTCGTATTAGAACGGCCTGTATTATTAAAGAGATTTTTTTGTGCTGGTTATTCCGATAAAGAGGGGCAGGTGTCTCCTCAGAAAAATCTATTGCCTCCAAACAGATGGGGAAACCAATCTCGAAAAGATCTATCTAAATTCTTTCTTCGACGAAAAAAAATATTACTTCCAGACTTGGAAATTGTTGGTCGTAAACAAAGAATTGTTAGGCAACATATGGTAGAAATGTTCTCTTGGGATTTATGGGCATTTGATTTGTTTCTCGTGTATGTAACGAGTGTTCTAGCGGATGTTTACATTACTGTGTTCAAAAAAGATGTATTATAATAAAGAATGGAAATAGAATTGATTACTTCTATTTTTCTTCTGATTTTCTAAAATAAATAAATCTTAACAACCGAAGGTAATTACAGTAAATTTAAGAAAAATGCAAATCAAATAGAAACTAGGTTGCGTTTCATAAAAGAATGTCTGCTTGTTTATATAAATAAAATCGTTAATTGTGTCACGATCCGCAGGTAACTCGTATCTGCATAGAAATGTAGGATAATTTATTCCTCTCGTTTCCCCCGAGCACTTCAATTAATTTAATATGAAATGCCTCGTCATGACATAAGAAAATTTCCTGAACCAAGAAAAATTTTCCCACCATTTTCTTCCATATATAAATTAAGGCGAGCGCGCTTATGAAATTAAATTACGGCCTCAGACGTGCAATTAAACGACTTCTCAAGCTGGACTTTTTTCCAAGGAAGAAACGCCGGCGAAAGGTACATTCAATAGGTCGTAACTGCAGGCTCGTTTATGCAGAAACGTAAACTCGCCATCTAATCTAATTACGAACGTAAATCTAATTAAATATACGAGCAAATGTAAGTCAATGTCAGCAAATGTTATTCCTGAAATGAGGAAATAATTTTTTTTTTCAAGATGCCATGCGGTAAGTAACTTTGAGTGTGGTGAGCAAGTTATGTATTCTAACATGGAATCGGATTTTAACTTTTTAAAAGAACAAGAAAGCAACGTAACACACATACATACAACATAAAAACCCACGCGCTTAAAGCGAAAGTAATCAACATCAAGATTAGGTATCCTACGCTTCTTTACCTCACAATACGACGTGAATTACAAGCAGAAACGTGTCGCATGCCTGCCATTTTCGTCTCTGATTTAAGGCATAATTAGATGGAAGAGAACAGAAAATGATTTCCGTCCGAGCGCGCCTCTCGCGATCATGTTTCGACAAGCCTGGTGTCTGAAGATGCATTTAACATGCAGTATTTTATAATTTTATATGCATTTAAATGTAGCCGCGCTCGGCCATGATAATGAGGAAGATAATAATCGTAATAATGTTAAAAGCCATTCTCGCTCCGTTGCGCTCAACTCATGGAAATTTCCTTGGCAAAAACAGGAAACCTGTTAGAAGAAGGAATGTGGTAAATCTACCATTTTGACAAACACTTACATTGGAACTGAAAGCCTGGGCCCAGCACACGTCAAATTAATTTTTTTTCAAAGGTAATTCTCCTCATTACCAGATGGAAAATGTGCCAGCAGTTCTAACGGAACACATAAAGAATCATAGAGCGTGTACATTATAATAAATAAGTACAAACTCGTCAATAAATTAATTTTAATAAAAACAAAACGTTTTGCATTTAGGTCGATATATAATAATCTGCCGAGTAATCTGGCCGGAGGTGGTCGGAATGATTGATCTGGGGCTGTTTTATTTCCCAAGCTTCGAAACGTTATTAAACGTCCGCAATGATATAGTGATTTGCCACTAAATTATGTACAAAGTTTACAATAATCAGGTTTGAAGATTTTTAACGCTTTAACGTTGCAACAACACAATTGCCCCGCATTAAACATCCTACTTTCATCTCGCGAAGCCCGTACTCCCATAACAATGCCCGTTCTTGTACAGTTATTCTAATTTATCCCACTGTGCCATCGGAAAAAAGGCGAGTTAACGACGCTCGGTGCAATAAGAAGAAGAACATCGCCGTTCCCTGTAATTTATGTCTATAAAAATTAATTGTGTTTATTTTTAATCTGTCCGACATCATTATGATAATTGCCGGTGTAATTTTATTACTGTGGTTGATCGATAATCCTAGCGGTGACTGACGATGCTGGACAGATGAAGAAAAATCACGTCGACATATGTCGGGAATTATTTGCTGGAGCCGATTATAAAAAAAAATAAATAAACGTGTAATAAGACTTGACTATCGTGCTTCACTTTTCTCGTTTTAATCACGGAGAGAAATTCTCAAAACAAGTGTCAGTTCAGTTGCAAGTCGACTCAAAACACCTGTCTTGTATAGTTTACACTGCAAACCATTACAGAGAGGATTGAAATAGTTACAGATTAACTTAATGTACTGGTGAGGCCAAATCGTCAAACGAATTCGAAACTGACTCGGGTAGTTAGATTTACTTAAAATAAGATGAGATCTTCATCAGTATTTTATGATTATGACGATTATACAGATTCTCTCAGGTTGAGTGGTCTGTTGATAAAAAGATATATTTGTCTCTAACAGATACCATCGCCGGCATTAAAAACGAAACGAAAAGCTATAAACTCGTTCGAAAATGACCCTACTTACGGCTATGGCCTTGATATAGAGTTTCATTTTCAGTGTCAGCGATGGTACAGTTTGTTAAATGGATCTTTTTACGCACGTCATTGATTTTTTCCGTAAGAATCTCATCAATACTTTCAAGCCAAGTAATAAATCGTAAGTTTTATTTTACAAACATTCGTATAAAGACGTTCTCCTTTTTCAATTCTAACGAGTGATGTATGTAGGTACAATAGTTACATATAAAAATTGGTTTTAATTTAACAAACTGTACATGCGGTAACGTTGCCGGCTGTATCTACGAGGTAAATTGCAGGGTTGCCAAGTGTAGAAAACAAGATGCATTAAATGTACTGACAATCAGATTTGAGTTAAAACTTTTTCCCTTCTTAGTACGTTGCAGTTTCTCAACGTTTTCTTTGTCTTCTTTTCTTTCTTGCTTGTTGCTATCGTTTTCTTTACTATTATTTGGTCTGGGTGCTTTTCTTATCTTCATCTTTGCCAACTGTTTTGATTTCTGGATTCTCTTAAATTCTTTCTTCGCTTTTACTTCTGGATGTTCACCATCTTCTTTTCTCTTTTTTATCTCCTATTTGTCTTTTTCTTGTTGCTCAGGCTTACAATACAACTACACTGTGATCAATAATGATTGAAAGTTTGCAACTGAAATATTTCCGAAATTTTATTAATCCTTCATTCCTCAAGAATGACAACAGCAGGGTTGCCAAGTGGGGAAAATAAGTTCTCCTTCTTAGTACGTCGCAGTTTCTCAACGTTTTCTATGTTCTGTTTTCTTTCTTGCTTGCTTCTTCAATTGCACTCTAGTTTCTTTCACTATTATCTTGTTCTAGGTGCTTCATCTTTTCCAACTGATTTAATTTTTTGATTTTTTCTCATATTTCTTCATTTTTTTACTTCTAATCCTTCACTATCTTCTGGTTACCTGTTCGTCAGCTTCATGTATAAAAAAATATGTCTCGCCTTTATACTGAATTTTGTTAAAAATATTCTTTATTTTACGCTTCGCCGATGTTGTAATAAAAAATAAAGAGCACTAAAGGACAAATTGTTTGATTCTGATGAATTTTACTTTTAAACGAATTATTATAAACTTAATGACAGCTGTAGTTCTAGCCAAATGAAATTGTAATTAAATTGATTTGTTTAATTGGCAGTATTAGAGAAATAGAATATCTTATAAATCACGTGAATTATTTCAGCCTGATTGGGCTTCATCAGAGATATGTACTAAAAAATTACTTTTTGAAGGATAATAATTAAATTATACACTTACATATTTTTGAAATTTCCAATAACCCAAAAACAAACCCTGAAAGAAAACTTTTTGAAAAACGTCTAATATTTTGCAAAATTGAAAGGAACAGTTATGTTTCATCTTTCAAAAGGCAAAATGTCACACTTTAATATTTATTTTAGTGTCACATTTTGCCTTTTGAAAGATGAAACATAACTGTTCCTTTCAATTTTGCAAAATATTAGACGTTTTTCAAAAAGTTTTCTTTCAGGGTTTGTTTTTGGGTTATTGGAAATTCAAAAATATGTAAGTGTATAATTTAATTATTATCCTTCAAAAAGTAATTTTTTAGTACATATCTCTGATGAAGCCCAATCAGGCTGAAATAATTCACGTGATTTATAAGATATTCTATTTCTCTAATACTGCCAATTAAACAAATCAATTTAATTATAAACTTAATGTAACTAGTTTAGTGCTCTATTGAAATTTCAATCTGATCACGTCATACATGAGAAAATTCTGAACGATATACTGAACGGTGTTTATGGACTTCACAGAAAATATTTTTGGTACAATATACTACAATCCTCAGGATAGTATCTTAGAACCATTGCTTTTGTTATACAGATGAGTGATTTATTATTAAATATATTGCCTTGGAATTTGCGAATGATCCGATTTTCTTTCAGAGACACGTAAAGTTAAGTTTGTCGCAACAATCGAATAAAAGCTTTAGTCTAGACTAAACCATAATGAATTTACAAGCGAATCTAAATTACAGGTTAACCGAACTGAAAAAAAAATTGAGTAATTACATACATAGTCAAAAACTAAATACTAAATAGAGTTGCACGATTTTTATGTACAGCCAGAATGAAAAATAATGTCATCCCAATACAATAATTCTGATCACTATACCAAGCAGGCAGTCCAGTAAACATCGACTAGAATACGATGAGTGCCTGTCCGCCTTCTCGTTATAGCGATCAGAATTGATTAGGCCGCAGTTTATCTTTTTATTGGGGCTAGATTAGTATTGATTTTGACGGTGCATACATACTGGTGGAGCCAGGGAAAAAACATACATATATACACATTCCTTCTAAATCCCGTCCACTTTTATAATGAGTAACTAATTGCGATATTTTTATTCTTATGTTGTCTTACAAAAGCGATTGGTATTGTATTTAAGGTTTTGTTAATCAAATTTAGTGTTGTAAATCGGATTATAAACCGGTTATCAACTGGTTAATTATCCGGTTAATAACACCCGGTAAATTAAGTTATTTATCGTGTGGTTATTTATTTTAAATTTGCCGCCAATAGTTTGAAAATATTTCCAAACTTTATTAATATTTAGTATTAGTTTTGGATGATTAAGGTTAACAACAATTCTATTTCCTCATAAAATCAAGATTGTGAGGTAGCTGAGTTTGGTCTTTTCTAAAAGGATAAGTCAAAAGCAATGCAATAAAACCAGTTTTATTTCATTTTGTTATTTACTTTATTTACCGTTTAATTAACAGGTTAAAAATCCGGTAAATTATATAATTTACCGGTCAATTTACAACACTAATCAAATTATAGTTTGTCACAATTTAGATGTCAATTACAAAATGCAATTTTCAAAAATGACCCGGAAATCCATTACGAAACAAACAAAGAACCACATTTAGGTACAAAGGATTCAATAAAACGTTGGTAAAGCATGGAGAAGGAAGTCAAAGATCCAAAATAACAGCTCGAAATTGAAACCAACATAACCTAAAAATAAAAGTCCCATTTACAAGATACGGAAACTAAAAGAAGTCAGGTTTCAACGGTAAAAGTTACTCAATCGTGTAACTTTAGTTACTCATTACAAAAATGAATGTATTTTAGTATTTTTGTAGAAGGAATTAGATATTAAATAAATTGGATTGGGTCAACATGGTTGGTGACATTGACCAACTTCTAATTACCCAAATTTGTATAACTGCCAAATTTATACAGTTTTAAAATGCTCTGAGAACCAAACGAAAATGGTTTTTCATAGAAACGTATGATTTACATCATCCAAAGTTCATGCAGATGTATAAATCTAACCTCAAAGCCAGACTAGTGTCAAATTCAAATGTTACCAATTCTACAGAAAAAAAAACGTAGCCTACTTCAATTATGAGTTAATTAATCTCATGCTACTATTTATCCATTATCACTCTCATGTACATCTATATTCTTTTCATTGGATTTCGATTTAAAATTTATAAAACTGAACGGAAATTCATTGATAGATTTTTTCTTTAATTGACAAGCTCGTCGATGGCATGACGACTTTTTTCTTCCATCCTGCTCAACACACTCACCTTTCGCGTGACATTAAACGGTTCTGTGAAAATAATCGACAAAATGCAGCGCTAATAGAATACACCTAACAAGACGACACACGAGCACAGAAGAAAAGGTGTTTACACCACAATAGATGCTTGTTTTGTGCCAATACAATGCGAACAATGGGACGTAACGTTCGAACTTTCAATTAAGAGGTAATCCATTGAAATCGTACGAAAACGAGCGTAATGGGCAAAGGCCACCATACACGGAAATGGCGAAGATTCTCGCTAACAAACCAAGATTAAAGCACGTGATTCAAAACGCCGCCGGCCGTGATTTTGTTTCTTGTAGCACCACGTCATCAAAAGACATAAAAAGCAACGGTTTCACATGATCGCGTTAATAAATTAAACCTTGTCAATACAGGGTTAGTCAAAATTATGATACTACTTAAATGCAAAAAAAATGGTTAATGAATCGCCCTGTACATGCAGGAATCTCCTAGACCCAATTAAATAAATCGTATTTTTTTTCTGTCCCTTGATTTTTCTGCGACTTTGCACTTGCATCTGTCCTTCGTTTCATCGTTGCGTCGTTCATTAAACTTGCAGAAGTGCAGAAAACATCGAGAGGACATTAATCATCATTAACACGTAATTTCATGACGCAATTAAAGGCGCAATAAACCCGCCGGGAGTGTTGAAGAAGAGTACCATCCGTTGTTTTGCTTTCCCTCGATAAATTTCACGGTGAAGGCCGTAGGTAATTAAATTTTCACAGAGGGTGATCACACGAATGCTTTCTTCCCAAGATGACTATCAAGTTCGTTCGAAACAAGCGTGTCATTAAGTTATGGGAGATTCGAGTGCGCGGTCGAGTGACCCCCCCATCATCGTAGGGATGAGGTCCTTGTGTGACAGTAACCCTTGACCTGGGTGTGTGACTCGGGTCAGTGCACAGACTACAATACCTCTTCACGCTTGCTGCACAAAATCATCGTGATCGTGATCCTAGAACTCATCCAAGAAAATACAAGTACCTGCAGCTATTAAACCATAATACCTATTTCTAGATTGTTGCCGGACTTACCGAGATAACGAAATGCGTTCCAATACCTTTGCGATGCTTTTGTTTTAATAGTTCATTGAACACCGTAATGTGGCTTTGTTTAAGCACAACATTGTAGTAAATGACACGTACATGGTATAATTTTAACGTACTTTGTATCTTGCGTTATTATCTTTAATAATGATTATAGTAATTTTTCATTTTTTCTTGTAAATTGACCGTCATTTAAATAATAATAGTTGGGTGGACAAAATGTGTTAAATACCAACTTTTTTTTTAATCGCTACAGGGTGTCCACCATTTCGTTAATTTTCATTTAAGTGGAACAAGCGGTAGTTTATTTTTGCGCTAGCTTTTAATGATCGCGCATTATTTTGTGTTATTCATCTGTGAGAGTTGCTGTTTATGATAATCACAGCTACACTTCTTGTGGGAGTTGTTCTCAGAGGAGAGAACGTTGCTGCACGTACTCGTAATTATTACTGTTTTAATGTATACAATGATAACTAATTTTAAACCAGACCGTTACTACGGCAAACGGGTTACGTTTAGAAAACGACTGGTTACGTTTTATTTGTTCTTCGCATTTGCACAATGCGCCTTTTTCAACATGATAATAAATCTATAAAACTCATTGGATAGGTTTGGCCTCCAAGCTATCTGTTTATTTATTGCTATTATTTTTAAAAAATGGAACAAGGATCAGAAAAATTTTATTACTTCTTTTATTAAACTACTTTAACGATGCTCTTGCTTTGATTGGATTTTTCAACATGTGTTTAGGAAAAACCAACACTGAACTTTAGGCGATGAACGTAAACAAACACGAAGTAGGGCATCCTTCCAAAGTTTACCATCATGGCCATTATGAAGACGTGCATAAGCTTTCGAAATTTGTGCCAGACGTCCAGCATAATAAAAAGGCAACGCTGTTACAAATTCGGTAAGAAAGAAGCAAGCACCGTTACGGATGAGCATATGATAAAAGTAAGTACTTAACATCCGGCAGCATTATTCCCACGACGGTCGTGCATTCTGGATTCTCAAACGCCGAAGACGTACAAAAGAGTACGCTGATTGTTACAGGATTTTATTCAGTGCTCCTTTTTAATTCTCGTAACAAGAAATACGTCACGATTCTTCGAAAGCCATAAATCTCTGCGCCGTATTAGACAATGTTTCTTTTATGAAATCCACGCTGTACACTCTCTTTGCCCCCGAGAGAATAATAGTACATCACTTACTTTCAAAGCGGATTACGAAATACAATGGGATCGCGAATAATTTGAATTTGGGACGACACACCGTCAATTTATTTTAATTAATCATGTTTTATGGGAAAAAGAATTAGAAACGGTAAAGGAGTTGGCATACTTCCTCGCTTTTGAACAAAATTAATCATCTGGTAACGGTCTTCCATATCTTAAACTGAATGGCATGGTAACATATTAATTTCGACTTGTTGCACTTAATTATAATTTTCGCACAACTCTGACTCGACAAACAAAAACAATATTTTATCTAATGGCAATACATACAACGTCATTATTAATTAATTTTCAATTCCAGGCATTATATGAAATATCGATCTGTGAAAACTGGAGCAGGGTGTAACAACAACCAACAACAAAACTGTGTCACACTCACCTAACGATTTTTCGATGAACGTCGCCGCCGCCGTTGCCGTCATGAAATTTTCACATATGTATACATACAAGATGTAATTATAACAGTTTTTACAAAGGCCATAAACTGAAATGGGTGAAAAAAGGCGAACCGGTTCGAAGCTGGTGCACTGCACGCCTTCGTCGGTGCACGTGTACCATACTAGTTTAGTCACTTGCGGTAAATTATTTACCGGCGACTGATTTGCATGAAATTGGATAATAAAACGACAAATAAAAACAACGCGACGCGACACGAGGAATTTCATAAACGGTAACTATACAATAAATCACTAAACAATTGTTTAAATTATTTGTGGTACTTTTATTATTATTAAGTAAATGAATCGGTGCTAACTAAACGCATCTGGTTAAAAAAAAAACAAATGAGCAGATGAACGAAAGAAATGCCCTCAAAAAATTTCACGTCAACTCCGTTTTTAGGTCAACGCCAATAGGTCAATAAAGTTTATATCATAAACAGTTCTCTTATGCTTTTTTTTTCTTTTGTCGGAACAGTTGTCATTCACTCTGTATAGTACATACATTCATGTAATAATTTATCGACGATGCTATTATAATTAACATAGTTTATTGTCCTGTTCTTTAACAATGATATATTCGTACCACACATGGACTGTTAATTTTTGTAAATTTTCTAATTCATAACACAACGTAATCATAAGCGCAACGATAATTATTATGTAAATTAAATACCGTGCAATTGAAATTTATTTCCGACATTTAAATATGAATAGCAGGCTCGCATATAAAAAGAGGAGTCCACCGTCGGGCTCGCTCACTCACGCAACGGTCCCCTATAGCATCTTTTGATTAATACTTTGTGTATTATAAGAATAACATGTATATTTTAAACACGTACGCGCACGTAAGTAGCAACAAATATTAATAATCTGCGACCTACGTTGAGCTTTAGCGTAACGTAATCCGAAGACGTTATTAGACGTAAATCTTCCGTAAGAAGAAAATTTGTGTTGAGGCGTACGGGAGTCCAATGCGTCATAAATATGCTAAAATGATCGCCGTTTCCAAGTATAAATTAACAATGGCAGCTTATTAATTATAAACTAGCGTGGGAGAGTTCTTATGCTCGGCCTATCTTGTGCGTTTGTGCTATGCAAACTATGCGTTGCGAAGCTGCTAACGTCTAACAAATGCATTCCAATCGAACGGGGAATTGTATTACATTTATGAGCAAATTAATAAAACAGAAGCCCAGACGACATTTGTGAAATAGCTCTGAAGAAGAAACGCCGTTTCCTTTGTGTCATGCTTTAAATTTTTGCCAATTGAATTAATTCTGTACTGCAAAAGAATTTTTACAATTTACAGAGATAGAGCAGGTGGTGTTCTAAGAAATTTAATTAATCCTGCTTGGACTTTAGTTTGTAAATTGGGGAAACAACAGATAAATAAACGGTTTCCGAATTAAAACGTCCCATAAATCAAGCCAGACGTAAAAAAACATTTTAAAAATACTCGGCAATTATGTCCCTCTGGTTACGGAAATAGCGAGATTTAGGTCCAGGGTTCGTCGTCCTTCCGAACTGCTTCTTTAGCCTGTGTGTGTCACCCAACATAAGATCTGCCCCACTTAACGGGTTACTATTCCAAGACCATCGCGTTTCCACAAATAGCGACAAGAGAGACGAAAATGAGCTTTGAGGATACAATCGAGCCCGTTCAAGGATATTTCCCTGCATGCCGATCGATTTCACGCCGGGCATAATGAAGAGATCACGGCTAAGAATTAATTTGCATGATATTAATCAATTTGGCTCAAGTTATTAGCGGCCACTTAAAGTGTAAATAACCGGATGAATTATGTTGTTGATGAATGCGATGGTAAAAAAGGAACAATCGGAAAAATGCTTCCCTTGCGTTAATCGACCACGTCACCACGATATAAAGTTGATGAATCGTAATAGAAAGTAATTTTGAAAATTAAATCGAAAGTAAAACTATGATTATTATGGATGGTAAATACAACGCGTTGAGGAGACAGGGTCAGAGGTAACGATGACGGTATGACTAATCGGATATTTTACATTTTATGGTACACACAAATGGCGGAATGGGAGGCACGACGAGATACATACGTAATGACTTCACATTTAAATACCACGCAAGTTACGAAAAGGGTACAGCTTTTTACGTGCAAGTTTATAACGGGTGCCCCAAGGGAATCATCAAATCGAACTTAAACGAATTTCAATGACACTCGTTTTGGAACAAAATTAGTTGTTTACAGGAAGTGCAAAAAGTATAGAACAATGGTAGGCTTGTAATTTAATTTGCCGGATTAATTTAGTCCTCGAGGTTGTGTCATATTTAAAACGTACCTCATAATAAAACTATAAAATTCAAATTAAATGGTAACATACATAACACCGACAAACAAACAAACATTAAATATTAGATCTGTTCCAACCACGCTTTGTGACGGTTTCGAAACCGTCACAAGCATACACTCATCAAAGTTTTACTCCTGACAAAGTTGTCAAAATCGATCATTACTTCGGTGGGCAACTGATTATGACGGTTTCGAAACCGTCACAAAGCGTGGTTGGAACAGAGCTATTAGTGCATCATAAGCGAGAGGGGTCACGTTTCACCATCCTAAAGCGCATTAAATTACCCTCCCATGTGACTCATGTCATGATAGATACACTGGCGAAAATCTAATCTCGCAAAGACAATAATGCAAATCGTTGTTGCAAACAATGCAGGTAATCGGCTTGTAATAATCAGTTATTAAGCGTTCGGTTTAATTAACCTGAATGCACAAGAAGCATATCAATTTTACTTGTAGGCTGCTCTACGTATGTGCACGTTTGTGACGAGGAATTTCCCTTGTTTATCTGTGTGCAGGTCGACCGGAGGAGGCTGATTTGTGAGACTTTCTCACGTTCCATCTTCTGCGTTTACAATGCGCTCGTTCGGTGCTCGTATTTCATTTAAACAAGCACAACAAAACAAAGAGAATGGCAATTATGATCTTACTGTTGCCTCAGCTCATTTACGACGATAAAATGGACTTTATCGAGCGGATCTGAATTTGTTATTTTAAATTCCTGGACCAAGGATTCTTTAAAATTACGTAATTTGTTCGAGAATTAAGAATTTGAAACTCAAACGCCTAATTTTCATTGTAGTCCATTCAAAAGAATTTTTCTTTTACTTAACCCTCCTTTGTAGTAAAATAAAATTTTCTCGTTCCTTTTAGGTTCTACATATTCTTGGTCTGGGGAGTACTAAGCAATATGTACATCCCTTTATAAAATTGAATCAATATATGTATGAAGATATATTATAATTGTTTCTTCTATTAAATCCAGTATCAATAGGTAGTAAAGTTTCATCTCATCAAGAAGCAGTTCTTCTAAAGCTTCTAACTTCTAATCCTCAATCAAAATCTGACATTTATAGATTTTTCAAAATCGTCTTTATTATCACAAGTCCTCCTTCCCTTTAAATTCTAATCTTCATCAGGAGAATGTTATGTAAGACGTTCCTTCGTTCTTCTGTCATACTCAGCGACGTCAGTGTCTTCTCATTTCATCAAGAAGAGCAGTTCTGTCAAGGATAAGTTCCAGTTATTTTACCAGCTTCTAATCCTCTCTCAAAATCTGATTATCAAATTTTAATTCGTAGTCCTTTCAGTAGCAGACTTTGGGTATTTTTATCATCTGATTTATCATTGTTTTCTTCTTGCCTTTCGCATCTGGTTTTTTTTTTTCACTTTCTTACTTCTGGACGACTTGATCTTCAGACTTGTCATCACCAGAATCCTGAATTGCAATAGCTTTTTTCTTGTCTTGATTTGTGTCATCGTCATCCCTTTGTTTTCTTTTCATATTTCTCTCAGTGACAAATCGTCACTACTGGAGCTTTCAGGTTTTTAATATTAATTCATGTAGTGTCATTTATGGACAATAAACTCTTATTAAATACACGGTGCGATAAAAAAAAAATGGAAACGCGCGATAATAAAACGACGTTTGTTATTTATTATTTCTGACGAGTATTTCGGAACGCAAATTACATCATCATGTCTGCGCTATAAATGCATCATCTCGTATTAACACGTCAGGCCTATTTACGTGAGGCGTGTGTTAAAATTACCTGGGGTGTGTTTGTGTACGTGTGTGACTCGTTAAGTTTATTTAGACGAGTCCGTATTTGTTTCGTCTGCAACCGGCCTACCGTTGTTTATGATATGATTAATAATAACTGCGCGTGAGTTACAAGACTTACTTCGTTAAAACAACGCGCTTGTTGGCAATCAAAACAGTTACTTTACTACTAAGTGCAGGTAAGTTATATTTATTTTAATAAAAGGCAATACTTAGTGAATGCTCTATTGAAAAATAGATTTTATTTGTTGTCGTGCATAAAAATAAGTTAAATATTACAAAGGAGCACAAAAATAAAGTATTACACATGGGATCAACTCCTCTAAAAGAGGTATTCAGACACTCGTACAAGTTCCCGAACACGTAGGCAGCGATTTAGGCAACGAAGTTCGTGACGTCTCTTACAAGTGACACAATATAAAAAAATATATAACAAGTGATTCAAGAACACTTTAATCAAAGTGGCACACTTAGATGAAAGTTTTTTTTTTATTCACAAGTTCACAATACAGGTTGTTTAAGACCACTGGGTTTTATGGTTCAGCATATAAGTTCACGTACATGTCGCTACGTTTAGCAGTTACTCAAGCCGTCGGTGTCGGTCGCATAAAAACAGGAAAAAAAATAATAAACACCCCACCATCATAAATATAATTATTCTAATTTAGGGACGCTTAAAAAAAATTTAATACACAATAAGGCATATTTAATAACATCCCGTTTTGAAAACGTAAATCATTTCCACGCGTAAAATTCAACGCCGCCATTAACGTAATTAATTTCGTAATAAATTTAAAAATAACCAGCGAGCAGATGCTCCGGAATTATTACGTTAAGTGAAACGTGAAACGAAAGTGTACGGTCTACGCACAAGAAGAAAAATGTTTTTTTTTTAAACGCGTAATTACGTACGTTGATTGCCCCAATTTCACACAATTATTCTAAAGCCTTGAAAATATCTGGGCTGGTAAATAATTCCTTCAATTACTCAGAGTTATTTAAAGTAGGTATACACAAATTGCACGCAAAAAAATCAGGATTATAATTAGGATGACAGTTCCAGTTTGAGTTTCCCACAAATAATTTCACCATTCGTTTATTTTGGCAAAATTGTTTCAAATTGTATGTAATTAGGAAGTCGACAGCTCCGGGTCGAATTTTCCAAAAATAATTTCCCCAATTACCACCGGACATTTGTTTTTAAACAAGGAAGGATTATTTGCGTATCGTTTTGATGAATAGCCGACGCACATGCACGCAGTTTAATTTTAATTTCGAAATCTCCGGCGATTTCCACGTTCTATTTCGAAAATAACGATGATACGTCCAGACTTTGTTGCTAAGATACGGTTTGCGAAACGCCAGTTTCGAAAATAAAGTGCTCTTGCATTTCATCGATGATGATGCGTCCACTGTGACCAAAATTATTTTTCAACTCTTTTTTCAACTCTTGCCATGTTCTTAGCTTTACTGTTAAATAACCTCAAGAAGTGCAATGTTTTATTTTTTAGTTAACCTAAGATATGCCATCCAAATTATTATGGCACAAGTTAAATCAAATTTAATTTAAATAAATTACATTTGAAAACACACTGTGTATTTGGCTTGAAATTCTATGCTTGTATTACTTTCTGTAACGGAAAATATATTAAATGTAAATACTTTCGGTTGGCATTGAGAATTAAGGTAAACCAGCATTTTATCTTTAAACATTCCTTTTTACAAGCGATTAGGTTTTCTTTTTAAATAAACCAAATTTAAAAAGCACTGAATAACTCATTTAACTGTACTTTATCGGTATTTTAAACACCAGTTCGTAAAGACTTATTAATTCGTCCTACTTTTTCCCAACACACTTCGGAAATTTTCAAGTCAACATTCAACTGAAGCTATTGAAATAATTAAATTGAAACAACCAAAAAAAAATTAATTACGTTCCGAAGTACAAACAACCGACTTTTTCAGCAAACATAAACGATAATAACTCCTGCAGGATAATTAGTCACGGCTAACGAGTAAGACATTCGATTCAGTTCATTAATTAATGGAACACATTTCTATTATGGTTCGATAATTTCAATCTTCTGGTTCGGTTCGCTCGATTCAATGATTTGGACAATTTCAAAAATTCTTTTCTCGTTCTCAAGCAAAGTGAGATGCTCCGATGCTTATTACTACTGTTGCTGCTGCTGTTAGCAACCGTAAAATTAATGGGAAGTCAATATTTACCGAAGTCGTCGTCGTGGTCGTAGCAGTTGCATAAGCATGTAAACACAAATTAGACAAAAAGTGCAGGTGACGCAAAGTTATTTGTTTAAAGTAAACGTGATAGACTTCTGTTTCGTTTATTTTTGTTTGTTGGGTGTTGAAAACACTCGGGCATTCAACGTGTAAAGACTCCTCCTTGCTTCCGAGGTCCCCCATCTCTCAGACTTATTTAACCTTAAGGTTAATCATTAAATGGAAAATAAGGTAGTTTTATGTTGTAAATGGACTGCGTTTATCCAAAAATAACCTTAGCCACAACGAAAATAAAAAAAGGCAATTGCCAACGTTCACTTTCACATGATTCTCTCAACGCACGCATCCCAAGTATTTTTACGTTGTTAAACAGTAATTGCCACTCATTCTCGAACGTACAGTAACTTTTTGCGCACGTTTCTTACACGACGAACGTTTAAACATCGATTTACACGGACTGCCTGGTTACATTTTAATCACCAGCCTGGCGAGGACGGCATGCAATTTTGGAAGTGAGCTTTTTGCTTGCCCCATCATTTAAAAGTCCTTTGACCTTGAAATCCTTTTTTTCGCGACAATACTATATTGTGTATATTGTGCTAGTACATGTATTCCTGTCTTGTTTTAGTTGCATTGTTATATTATGATGGATGGAATGCGGCAGTGCGTCGACGGCTTTAGGAGAAAAAAATTCCCCGCAATAAAATAAATCATTCCGGTACGGGTACCGTAAATGACTGGCAATTTACAACCAGCCTGTACGGCGCTTTTCCTAGATTCGCGCGAAAATAAATGCGCGCAACTTTATCAAAAACATTTACGTCATCATCTGCGAGTCGGAGAAAAATTGTTCATTAAATTACAGCTTCGTAACTGTTCTGCGCTACAGAGTGAACAGGTTCTGAAAGTCGCTGTTGCAATGGATTAACGACCAGGAAGGCATTTATTACTGATCTAATAACGTCCACGAAAGGGAAAAAGCAATTGCTGGATGTATAGGGGAATTACGGAAGATCTTCATTAACCCATGGGTGACGTATACGTTAGGATAACTGTACAAAAATAAATCGACCTCGATGGGCCGCTTGAAAAACCAGACCTGACGGTTTACGTTCTTTACCATTCATGCATTTTATTCACGTAACTCTTTGAATTACCGTAAATTACGTTAACCTTTTGCTCGTTCGCATAATTACAGAGGAAAATGGCGAATATATCAGTCGCCATCTTTACAAACTTTTACCACCCCATCGTATATTTTATACTTCTCAACTTATAGGTGGTGTCTGTTAAACTGTCAACATGGTATTTATTTACTTTTGTTAATTAACGATCATAACTAATTTTGATTTATAACGGCGCAGCTCAAACGCATAAATTATTTCTTACATAAAAGGTTTATTTTTCAAACGCTACTATTCTCTTTTTAAATAACTAAATCTTTCACAGCCGTGCCTCTATAAATTTAAAAATAAATAAATCGATTTGTACTAGATTATTTTCCCCAAAAAAAGACTGATCTTTTATCATTTTTTTTATTATCATTATTATTATCTATTCAGTATGTCATAATAAATCTAATGTGAAACTGTTATTATCTATTTCTTGAGTAACAATACAAGAACTTTTCTAGCTTTTTCTCTTAAATTCTTTTTACATACATCTCACACGTTCCCAATTTGACTATGCGTGTCATTTTTTATCTTAAAAACGTAAAGAATTAAAAGTAATAAACAGAGAGCATTGAATATTGAACTTTTAAATTATATTTACTTATTCATACTTATTCGACATCTTGTAAATGACTGCATATTTCTGATAACAAACACCTAAAACTGGTCGCTCTCTGGTAATACAATTTCAAATTGATATGCAATTTATGTATATGCCGCGAAACATGAATACTAAACTACTACATCATTACGTATTAAATTATAAAATAATAATTGTTAATGAAAGGCAAATGTCTTTTATGATAAAACGTTCTCTTATTCTTGCGCTGACGTACACATAAGTGTTAAATTACAATATTTTTGGTCTCAGGAACTTATAAAAGCAAGAAATGTTTTTAAAAGATCGTGAAAAGTATTTTTGTAGAAACTATAAATAATAAAATGCAAAGTACAACAGAGATAATAGAGATTTATAAAATGGTGGCGGCGCCGGTGAAACCAATTTGTAATGAAGATTATGTATGGTTTTACCTTACTAATCCACATACATCTCAAAACAAACATGAAGAGAATTATGACTGACTTAGAATTTCCATAATATTTCCAGAAAAAACTAAGCTTTCTACTTGCAAGCAACAACAAAACTATTTCGCCTGTGTATTTCAATCTGTTGCTTTCTATGTTTAAAATCTTCAAAAAAATAAATAAATTTGCAATTATAATTGAATTGATTTAAATATTTTGTACCATAGAGTTTAGAGGCAACATCATTTTTAGTCAGAAAGAGTCATCTACAATCAGTTTTTTATTTTCTACTTTTATGCAGGATGTATCAGGATTAATCAGACAAACTTAAAATCAGGGTTGGATCAGGATCATTTCCCGAAGAAAAAGTGCTTAATTAGAAAATACCTTTTCTTTTTCTTTTTAATTCTGTAAGCTGGACTAACTTATAACATATTATTATTAACAATTGTATCTTAACATATCTTCAAAATATAGTATTAAAAGAGCCTGTAACAATATGACATATAGTACCCTAAAACAAATAGTTTATGAAATAACTTTCAAACGTTAAAAGAAATTATAATCTAAGCATGTGGTGAACTGTCATTAGTCGGGCGATCATTCGTTCTACATAGCGTACGTTTCATTTTAAGTTGAAAACGCATGCGCTTATATATTTTACGCACTCTTGTCTTAAATACTTCGCTTTTTTATTAACCTTATACCACGCGATCATTTAAATTTATAATTAGAGTAGGCTATGAATTTTGAATTAGGTTGGCAACACTGACTGTTGACAGCTTCATTTGAGTTTTAATTATCAAAGTGACGCTTCAAAATGTTTAATTAATTGCCGGGGCGAACACTTTGAACATTTGCTATGGTTGGCACTAAAACTGTTTCACTTCCTTTAAATTAAAACGATTGAACCCGATGAGAATCCTATAAACGTCAAGATATTTACATAACCTCTAATCTACACAACGAGTCGATTGGCAAGGTGCACAACCGTATAAAAAAAATCCCGCCTACTTTAATTATAAATTTAAATGATCGCGTGGTATCTGGAGTACACAGCGAAATATACCGAGTGAGTATTTTCAATTCGGAACATAGGAAGTTTGCATGACTTCGCACGTCCGATTTTAAAAAATCGCGGCTTCTTATGAAGAGAAAGGACGGGGGTATCCACCACGACGATATCGCTTCCCGACCGAGACAGGGGAGACGTCAAAAAGCGCTCCGGCGACGTATCCCACCGTCGCGTCGCGTCGTCAAGAGCCATTCTCCTGGCTCTAATACCGTGGCATCCAGGTTGCATTTTCTGGGTGGTTATTCACGAACTGGCGAGAAGCGATCGCTCCCGAAAATGACGTCAAAATGACGTAGGCTCTCGTATAAAACTATACAAATCTTTTGGAAATTGCGTCATTTTGACGTCATTTTCGGGAGCGATCGTTTCTTCCCAGTTCGAGAATAACCACCCTGGTCACTTTTCCCATTCCCATGAGAAATACAAGGGAGAGCACCGCATCACTCATGGGCTTAGCGTCGAGTTGCTATGGGGTGGAAACCCAAGACGGGGACTCAAAAGGGAGGACGGATCTAAATGGAAACGTGTCCCCGGCCTGATCACTCCGTAATTTTGGCCAGGAGGACGCCTGAAAGTCGTCCCACCCATACTCGGGAATATGGCCCTGCGCCGGTTTCCCCGGTCATCGGATTGCGAAACAGACAGCGGCATCATCTTCACCAGAGTTTTTCACTCCAGATGGGAAGAATATTTCGACGATCCTAGCCGTTCTCGGCGCCGCGCGCCGTAATAAATTCTGGAAAAATAGCTCGCAAACTCCTTCGAAAAATCGTATCTCCGAAAAACGCGTTTTCCCTGTGAAAGCTCCCGGCGGGTTACGTACCTGAAGGGAATTTCTTGCGTGCGAAACAGTTTAAAAAAATTCTAACATCACGTTTTCAAAGTTTGAAAATCGCAGAAAATAATTGCGGAAAAAAATTCCTTTCTCCGAAACCGGAAGCGATATCGTCGTGTTGGTTGAACCAGAGGATACCCCCGTCCTTCCCCTTCAACATGGAGGTCGTCCCGTCGCTCTTCATTCGACGAAGCCGTGATTTTTTAAATCAGACGTTCGAAGTCATACAACTTCCTATGTCCCAGATTGAAAATGCTCACTCGGTATGTGGCACAGCGATCTTTTATGTATTTTAAAATACGCGCATTTCTACCTATGCCGTTTTTCAAGTTTCAGTGAACAAATGATATAGGTAGCAAATGTAATATCCGTCATCATCGATCTGGAGGAAATCACTTTGAATGAATGATTAATCAACTATTTCTCACGTCATTTTCATTTATATTTTAAATTTACTTTATTTAATATTAAATAAAATTTGATAGGATATTTTTATATGTATCGAAATCCTGAAGTCGGATTTTAAATTTGTTCACATAATCCTGAAACACCCCGTACATTTATATCTTCAAGTTGTTGACTGACCTTATCATTAGTGCCCACCACCACCACCATAAAAAATTTGATCTTTTCCATATTTGTTGAGAAATCAGCATTTTCGTATCATCATTCAATTCTTTTACCTTATACCTAACTTAGGTGTTCCTCCTCTTCAAAAAAAAAAAAAATAAATAAAATAAAGCCGTCATAAACCTTCTTGTTGCTTTAAATATTCCTTATGAGTTTTTGAGTGTTGAGTTCTAATGTCATTCATCCAAATTTCAAAATTATTAATTAATTTTCATAGCGTGCTTGTGAAGTATTCAACGGTTTAGAGCGTGACATCTTGCGGCAGATTTTTAACCTAAAATTGTGCGAGAAATAACAAACAGCAACAGTTTGCTGCCTAATAATAATAAGTCATCCTACACGAAGCGGTCGAATAATGCTTTTGCAGCAAATTTGAAAATTTAGAAATTCTTGTTTGCTTCCTCTGGACAACTATTGCAGCCCTATTTAGGACCTCGTCAGCACAAGAGTAACCGAAACAGTTATCTCTAAAGCAGGCCAATCACTAGGAAACATGGCTCGTGGCAACAAGTTCGTTTGTATGTGGGCAGATTGGTCAACATGTTCGCAAATTGCAGGCTTCTGAAGGAATACCCAAAAGCCAGCACACGAGCCCAAGCATGTTGCTTTACGTGTCGCGTCATCACAACATGCTAACGCATTACTTTTAATTTAACCTAAATTTTATACGATACACAACGTACGCGATGTCTTTCAGTGACAACAAAGAGTTTTGGAAAGAATTCATTGAATTATATGAATATTATCTATGATGAGAAAGGAAGATCTATAAGAAAAAGGAACATTTAAATAAGGATTTGAAACGTGAAGCAATGCTGGCATTCATAGAAAAATGTAAAAATGTTTTTTCTAAAGTGGACAAAGAATTCGTTAATAAAAAAATAAAGAACTCGTGCATCATTCAGAAGAGAACTGCAAATGCAGTATCTTCCATTCGTAAGTAGTTCTGAAAGTCTTCTGGTTCCGTTGATTTCAGTTCTAGCAACAGATTCACGTGGGAGTTTTTTTTACGATTAGCCTTTGCTTCGTCCATATCCTTCTCTTATTCCCAATCTTTTCCGCTTTAATTGTCAGGTCTACTGCTACTTTCTGTTGCTTTGATAAAACTCCTAACATAATCAGTATACACTTATTCACAGCTCGCGTGTTTTAAAACCAACTGAAGTTTAAGATGCATTTTTCAATGTGTTATCAATAGAAGATATGTTGACGAACATATTGCCGAGCATGTTCCCTAGTCAGTGGCTTGCTTAACTATCCAAAGAAAGCTCGAGGAATCCCTTACAATCAAAACCGAAAACTTGATTCTAAAAAAAAAAATTGGCACGCAAAGTAGAAGCACCAGATGCGATTCCACGACGATGACGAATCAAAATTATCACATGTAATTGACTACATACGCTTACGTGATGATAATTACGAAGCGACCATAACACCGGCGAAAATTGAAAGCGAACGGCCGTAAATTTTACGATTAGAAATTCCTGTTGCATTTTTTCACTGACGTTCAAGAATGAAACTGAGTCATCTTAAACCAGCAGCAACAGCAAAAGACGAGGGTTCGCGATTCATTAACCGCAGAACACTTTGCGAACACACTCTGCACAGTGACATCAGAATCTAAAATTAAGAACGTCGATGATCGAAGATGCCATAATATTTTGATTGTAAATTACGTGGAAGTAACAATGCAATGGCAAATAGACGTAAATGTTTAGCTAAAACGGTATGTGTGGAATTGATTGACGTAGAAAATTTCTGCGTTAATATTTATTTCTCGATTTTATTTTGACCATTTAGTTCAAATTTTAGATGAAAAATATAAAATAATTAAATCGCTAATAGAAAAAAAATCAATTGCCAACATAATACGTGTGGTGCCAATTTCAAACTATCCCCCATCATATCACTCTGTATATAATTTAGGTGGATTGTTTTGAAATTACTTCCTCGTTCTGGAACTTCCAGGAACTATGGCAAGCACATTAAAGACTTTTAAAACTTGCAAATCTTGTAATAACTTCAAAGGTTATTCACACAAACTTGTTTTGTTGGCGGTCGCAGTGATGACACTTTTTTTATACTTTGGCGCTTTTTGCATTTACCAAATCACTCATTGGAGCGGATTTGCATACATCAACTAGTAGAAGCCCTACTTTTTTCTTAATTACAAGTGTTTGTGGTAGTAACCCTTCCACAGACTCTTTGAATTTGAAAAAGGGCCCCAAATTTTACCAGGACGGTACTATTACATAATGCAACAATGTGGTATTTTAACTCTCAATATTTATTGTTGCATAACGTCATAATAATGTGATTTTAATTGACACGATTTCTCCTCGTAG
The DNA here is from genome assembly GCA_958336345.1 of Dorcus parallelipipedus. Classification (NCBI taxonomy): domain Eukaryota; kingdom Metazoa; phylum Arthropoda; class Insecta; order Coleoptera; family Lucanidae; genus Dorcus; species Dorcus parallelipipedus. The sequence continues at coordinate 27,419,910 of OY284480.1, read as the reverse complement.
GCGTCTTAAATAGGAATTAACCTCTTCACATACGTATAACAAGATCCAGAAGAATCTGTAAAGGTCTTATACAGTTGTGAACCGGAAGTCCATAATACCCACAATAAAATCAAAAAGAAAGGACTCACCCTGTGCGGAGACTTAAGGAGCCTCAGGACCGCCGCCAGCTGGTTGATGAGTGGTAGTGTGACGCTGAAAGTGTGCAGGGGTGGTCGGGGTGGATCAGGGAAGTTAGTGGTATAAGAGAAAGGATCGATGTCGTTCAGGTACTGGACCCGACACGTCAGAGACATCCTCGGCGTTCCCTAAGTGACCACTTAACGCACTAGCAATTACGTAACTTCCATCGGCCCGTTTTAATTATCCTGGAATTTTAATCAGTTTTTGAGAAGCATCTTGCGGATGGGTCGGCTTTAAAATTCATGAAGCACGGGTAAACGGAGATGGTGCTCGAAAGGCATAAATCAAGAAAATTGCCGGCGTACATCGCATCGTGACAAGTAAATTATTTTTTTAGGCGAGCTCTAATCAAAAGTAATTGATTCTAAAATTGCTAATTAACTTGTTATCGATTAAAAAAATAAATTCGGACTATGACGTTCATAATTGGTTTTGATTTAAGATACCGAAATAGATTCTGTACCTATCTTATTCTGATACTGAACGCAAAGCTCTTCAGCGGCATCGATTTATACAATCATGAAGTTTGTATTAATCGAGTAGAAATTTAGTAAACAATAAATCGTGTGTAAATGCAATACATAACTTCAACTTAATTACGTGAAGTTCTTTGCGTCGGAGTAACATACAATCCAAAGAAGTGAGCGAATTGTATGTCGGACGGCGCACACACAACATGCGGAAGCTAATCATAATAAATTTCAATTTGACGGCCTCGCGTAATTAATATTAATTGAGTTATTTATGTAAGCGATCGTAGTTTTTGAATTTCTGCGCTTTGCAGCAAGCTGAAGAATAATAGAGCACTTGCATAACCATATCTCACTCATAAGTCATAAAACGCCGGTAATTAATTACTTCAAATGCAACCACCTTTATTACACACTGTTGAAAAGAGCAGGGAATTTTATATTTAAAAATTAGACCTCCCAGATATTAATTAATTACTAAATGTACTAAAGTACATAAAGGAATATTGCCAAAAAAGTTCCAAACGAATTTGTTTTATTAGATGACATAAACAAGTACTATAATTTACATAGAAAAGTTGCCGGTGAGGTTTTTTTTTTTCTTCTATTAATAAAGCGAGACTTGTACATTTCGAAAAAATCTCAAAGTGGTTATGCAAATGAAAATTTATTATATTTAATTTCGCCTTAATTTTACAGTAAGGAAACGGGTTGCCATGACACCATGAGTGAACCTAAAAAAAATAACTGTTTCGTCACACCGGATGACCATCAGACTTCGAGTAAAAATTCCTTGGCCTGTGATATTAGGAATTATTATTGTTTTTAATTTAATAATCACATCGACAAAACGGTTTCTCTTTTACTAAACACAGTAATTTATTGGAAGGCAGGAATTTTTTTAATTAACAATTATATAAAATGCTGAAAATCATAAAACTTGTGAAATAAAAAAAAAAATCTCGTGCAGGCCATAAATAAAATGAAGAAATTTAAGCGTGAACTTTCTTTTCAGTTTATTTGAATTTTATATAAGCTAGATGCGTATCATTTCATCGGCGTTTAAGTAAAATTTCCCCGAAAACACATTGCGTAGAATATGTGTGCCAGATTTTCTGAGAGTTTATGCTCGAAATAAATTACAAACAGTTCCACCCACTCGCACGGAAATTATCTAAAACCTTGCGATTTTTTATCTGAAAACAAACTTCAGTTCCACATTCTTCGTTCGCAGAAATCAATAAATTCGTTTTAAGTACAAAAATACAACACTTGAATTTATCATCTTGTATCTAATCAATCAGTATGTAAACACTCGATGGTATCATTAAATACAGTATGAAAGTGCAAGTAATAATTTCGGCAGTTTGTGATGCATCAGTTTTGTTTAAGAAAACCGCATTCGCGTAGCCGCTCGATTAATTTTTAATTGAAAACCAGGCCAAACAAGGTTCGATTTTTTGATGCGAAAAAAAAAGGCTTGATGTCCTACTCATTTAAAAAAGGAACTAGAAAGGAATTCGATTTTTATTCTGCGAAATATTCAACACATAAAGCTTTTCCGCGCTCATATTATTATTATTATTATTAATTATTATTATTACAAAATATATGTGTAGAGCGAATTTGAAAAATAAAAAAAGAAGTTATATTAAATAAAAAAAAAAAAATTGGAAATATTCGTAATTAGGTATACAGCTCGGAAACTGATTTACGTTACATAATAAAAACAAAGAAGGAAATATATTGTATTAAACTAGTTAATGACAAAGACAGCGATAGTACATATATCGTAGTTTTAAGAGTCGAGAAGGCTCGCGCATCTCATAACGCCAGTTTGTTGTTGGAGTCTTTGTCTTTTACAAACGTTCAAACAGCCTGTAACATATTTCGCCCTCAAATCTGATTTTAATAAAAATTTGAATGGCGACATCATGTCACCTCTTTATTAATATTAATTTACGCAAAAAATTAGTAAGATACTCAAATTAATTGATGATAATAACGAAGTCTTACACAAGAACTGTGAAACTTGATATCTCAAGAACGATGCTCAAATACTAAAGGAACTATTTTGCATAGCATTGAAAATAACATTTCATTTTCCGCCGTCTTATGTAAATGACTTGTATATGTATTTTTATTTTAGTTACACAAATTAAAAATGTACGATGTTTAAGGAGTAAGTAGTTAAATGTTTCTACAGAAAAGTTAAATTTTTACCTAATGTAATAATAACTATTCCTATATTCCAAAATGTAAAAAGCAACACACTTTTAATGTTACAAATTTGCAGAAAAAGTGTTTGTAACACACATTAATTACAATTAACAAGCTTTTATATCTTTTGCAGAGGAAATTTATTTCCTTCTTGGAGTTGCTTTTATTCCTTAAAATTTTAACATCGTCTTGTTTAACTACTTGTGTAAATGGATGTGAGGGAACAACCGAAAAGAGTAAAAACGGTGTTAAATCTAACTCCGCATTTTTATCTGTGTACTCTTCTTCCTTGTTTGTAAATTAATAGTTTTCTATATTTAACGCAGTGGTTAAAATTCTAAGTACATAATAAGAAGAAACCAGTTTAGTAATATAATTATATGCAACGTTAGTCTTTCATTATACTGGGTGTTAAACTAACTCAGTTAATAAATACCTACTAATAAAAATACTTAATAAATAATTTAGGATTCTTAATAGTATGTGTGTTGAAAGTATCTTACAGAAGAAAGCGGCTTCAAGAATTCAGAATTAACGATAAGAAAAAGTAATTTAAAAATTTAATTAAATAAAATATGCATGATTATACAGGGTGGGCCAACAGTATGTGGGTGGAAGATAGCGGCTTAACTTTTGAATATTTTTATGGTTATGTATAATTTCAAATTATTTAGACACATACAAAGTGTTCCTTAAGAGCCATTTTATACGTACAAGAATTCTTACGAAAATTTTAACGAAAATTATGCCGAAAATTTTCCGAAGAATTCTTGCGCAAAGTCTTCGACGCGTAAAACAGTATTTTTATTTCTCGTAATAAATTTCAGAGTAAAAATGTTGTTTTACACGTCAAAGACTCTGCACAAGAATTCTTCAGAAAATTTTCGGTATAATTTCTGTTAAAATTTTCGTAAGAATTCTCGTACGTGTAAAACGGCTCTAAGATTGTGACTGTTTATGGAACGGCCTAAGTACATGTATTATATTTTAAATCAACTAAACGTAAAAAAATGGTACAATCTGTGGATCAGTAATTACTTTTAAAATTTGGCTTTGGCTTATTTAACCATTAGGAAACAAGAATCCATATGTCGCTTATGCTTTATATAGGATGGTGATGCATAATTCAAAAGACCATCTTACTTAATTTTTTTTAATGGAACGCCAAACGAATGCATGTGATAAACATGTTTTTATATATTTTTTTTGTTAAGGTTTCTAAGACTATTAACTTACAGCTCTTGAACTTTACGTATTGGAATGTTTTAAACTTATAAATTTAAAAACACACTGTCATTAACAAAAAAAAAATTGCTCATAATCTCAACTTGTAACAACATTAGCTACTTCTAGAAAACAATAGCTTCTCTTGGATTAAATAAGTGTATAAGTTAATGGTAAACGGATTTAAAAATGTTCAGTAGTAAAGCCACTCATACTGTACTTGATTCAATAAAGAAATATTTAGAAAGTACAAAAATTTGTAAGAAATTTATTTCCACATTTTTTACCAGAGGTCCCAACGGGGTCCATGAAAACTTGAAAGGGGTCGATGCGATCGGGATTCAATTAAATAAGATCTATGCTGTAGTATTAATTAATTTATTCAATTTTTTTTGTACATTACAGAGGAACAATGCCCCCTCTGTATGCATAAATCCTGTTTGTTTTCCCACTAGTTTATAAAAATTAAAAAAAAAGTAAAACATAGATTTGTTTTTCCATCAGGACGAAATCTAAATTTGACATTGCCAGTATAGTATGCCCCTATCGTTTACATTTACAGCAATAATTAAGTTTGAAATCGAAGCGAGGATCAATGATAATTTTTTTCTTGTAAGGGTTCGATGCTTAAAGAAAGTTGGCAACCCCTACTTTATACTAACATAACAAAGAAGTGCATCATTCTTAGAATAACGTGACGTAGGTGTGACGTAGATATGGAGGAACATTAAAGGGTATTCGGCGAACAGTTATTCCGTCCTTATTCCACAATTGTAAAACTGGGCCTTAATCTCTTCCGAAAAGATGGAAACTATCGAATTTCATTGTTATTTTAAAACTATCTTTGAGTAGGTACTCCAATTAATGTTACTTTCAAGTAAAATTAGGAAACCTTTGTTAATTAAAATATTTTTGCAATTTTCAAATGAATACTTTATAGCTTTATACTGGCTTGTAAAACCGTCTGGTTTTGTATACAGGGTGTTAAAAAGAAGTAACACAAACCATGAGGGGAGATAGTATGGCCTAAAATATGCAGAAAAGTCTTAAAGGACATGAGTCCGCAAACGGACGGTTTCGGAAATACGGAGGATGATTTGTTTTTGTAGCAATCGTGCACTGTTTCACAAATTTAATTTTCTTATCGTAGTCGACATAGGTTCTGTCAAACATACAGTTTGTAGTTGATATTCAGTGCACAGTATAAAAATCTACACAGTAGGGACACTGTTTTTGAAAAAAAATTCGAAGCTCTTTGTGGCAGAGTTGACGTGAATGCTCATTTGACTTTTTGCAGTTGTTGTTTGTTCATAAATATTGTTAGTTTGTACAGTTCTGTTCACGGAAAATGCATACAACTCTTAAGAACGATTTTTACAAGTTTTTAGCTTTGTAAAATTACTTTATAACTTTCTGTGGTTACATGTGACTAGGAAACTGTTAAAGCCGCTTTACAGTTCGCAATTATTTATGGACGGCAATGAAAATTGCAGTGAATTGCATGCGCGGTATTTGCATTTTGTATAAAAATACAACACTGCGCATGCGTGCAATACTAATCGCTGCAATTTTCATTGCCTGCAATAAATAATTGCAAACTGTAAAGCAGCCTTTATGCAATATTAATTCTCGTGTATAAGAAGGCTAGGTAGTTCTTACATATTTATAATAAATAGAGCAAGAAAAAAAATTTCCTATGTATGTTTACATTGTGCTACAGTAAACTGCAGGTATTAAGTCCATATATACAATGTATTTTTTTTAATGCCATAAAGTTTGGCCATGAAAATTAAAACTCAAGTCGTAGCTTGGCATCTAACACATGCCAAATCTCAAAATTTAAAGTAAATGAATGGAGCTAAGACATGAATTTTCTTTTCCACAGCCACCCCTTATGGCATTTAAAAAAAAACACTTAGCAGTATTATTGCCTGTGATTACATTACAGAAACAATTACCCTCGACTTATATTTTTAAGTATGAATCGTAAAGAAATCGATAATGAATGAATAGATGCGACAATATTGCAATATTAAACAGCAGATGAAATAACTGAAAATATTTAATTTAATCATAAATAAGAAACAAAACAAGTCGTTAATATTTGATTAAAGCTCCGTCTCTTTCAACTATGTACTTTTTGCAATCTTCGGGGCATCGAGAGAATTAAATTTCTAATATCATCCAAACTAAGATTCTCCCACGCCGTTTCAACTGCTTCCCATAACTCTTCCTGATTTCTGAGACGAAAATTTCTTGTATAAATTCGTTTTATTAAGAATCCCCACACATTTTCGATGGGATTTGGATCCAGATTATTCGCGGGCCATGGCAAAGTCTCAACATTGTTATTGACAAACCATTGTTGAATTATTCGCGCGGTATGAACGGGACAATAATCTTGTTGGTAAATGAAATTATTTTCGCCATAAATTTAGTTCGCGGATGGTAACATAATGTCGTCTAAAATGTGACGATAAGTTTCAGAATTGAATCTCGCACCAATTCTCCAGAAACACCAGGTCCATTAATATATAACCCAAGCCCAAACAATCACTGAAAATCTACCAGATTTGTTGGTTGCCATGATATACATACTTCTCTTCAAATCTAGATTGTGATGGTCTGTAAACTCGAATACGCCCATCATTGCAGGACTGGAAAACTTTTTCGTCACTAAAAACAACTCTTTGCCAAAAGTTAAAATCACGATTCAAATAATTGAGGGCAAACAAAACCCTGGATTGCTTGCATTCAATCGAAAGTAATGCTTTCCTGGCACTTATACAATTTTTCTGCTCTGAGGCTTTAATTCTCTTATAAACCATTGGCCGTGATTCGGGAAAATTAGTTTCTGATTGACCAGTGCAGCATCTTGCAAGTCGCTTGAAACTCCCCCCCCCCCCCCCGACCTCTCCTTTCTACGTAAAGTTTGGTGTTGTTCCCATCGTCTTTTATCAGTGCTGTTATCAATTCCTACAAGCGTTGCCAGGCTTCTTATAGACCAGCCATCTTTTAATTTGGCAATAAGGCTGGCTTTTTGAATGTCACTTAATTGAGGCATTTAAAACTACAATATTCAGATTGACATTAATCACAATGACACTGACGTTACCTTTTACTATGCCAAAAAAAGAGCAATTTACACTAATATAATGCAAGTGTGTGCATTTTCCGTAAACAGAACTGTACATATTTTTTAAAAAATTGTATAAACGTAAAATGTTTCGTATCTCCGAAACCGTCCACTAAGACTTTTCTGCATATTTTGGGCTATACTACTCCTCCCCCCTCGAAGCTTGTAAAACTTTTTTTTAACACCCTGTATACGTAGGCATACTGAAAGGGCGAAACTCATCAATAGACAAAAAAAGGGTCTTAGCCGAGAAGAAACAATTTAAATAAAATGTTTAAAAAAATCGGTGTTAGGTACTTCGTTTTTATCTGGAAATTAATTTTAAAAAATAAATAAATAAATTGAAACTTCTATGATAATCCAAAGGATCATCGTTTGTTTTCATTATTTCTTTAAACAATATAATGAGAAAGCGTTCTGTCTTTTTATTATTAACTGGAAAATTTTAATTATTATTAGTAATTATTTATACATATTTAACTTAATAATTTATTAAGAGGAAAGTTTGTCTTAAATTAAAATTTCTTCCCAATTATTCTTGCAGTTTCATTGTTCTTAAACAATCTCTTAAATCTGCCGATCGAGGAATACCAATTCCCAGATTTTGTTAAATTAAACTTCCAAACAGATTGAAATCTTATTAATTTTATTTTTAAAGAAACTCTATAATTCAGTAGGTACCGTTCTAGGCCAGTTTTACAAACGTAGAATAAAGACAGAGTGACTATTCGCCGAATATCCTTTAATCTTTCTCCGTATCTACGTCACGTGATTCTAAGAATAGTATTACACACAGTTTACCTAACGATTGTAAAATCAGCCATTAAGCTACAATTTAAAATTTAAAGCGATTTCTTTTTATTATTAATATCCATTAATGCTTTATTTTTTCTGATAAATCAAATATATGTAAGTGGTACTGATGAGAATTTAAAATAAAATCTCTAAATTTGATTATCATCCCAAGGTAAAAACTTTTAAAAGCGGTGACGTACTGGAAGAACGTTGAACAACCTGTTGAAATTCAAACCGCTTTAAATCGTAAAAGTAAACAAAACGAAAGTATACAGACTCGATCCGGCAACATCAATTTCCAATAATTGATCATTACGTAAGGCGCTGTGTAATTGAAACGGATACGTAAATAATATGCCAAAGGCGTGATCTAACTTTGTAGATAAAGTTTCTCGGAAATTGCACAGGAAAAACGCGAAATGACTCGTCGGGGGCGCAGATGAATTTTCGAACAAATCTGTAGGATGTACGCGATTCAATTTGTAGCAGAGAGAATTCTCCGAAATTCTTTTGAATACAATAAACTGTTTCGAAATTTAAAAAAAAAAACACGAACCTGGCGAGTGACAAAACCGGCTCACAGCAACAAACAAAAAAAGCGCCCGATGTTGAATAAAACAAATTTCGGTAACAATGATCGCCGGCACATCTCAAAATCAACGGCGGTATATTTGCGTAGCTTGGCACTTGATCTATGGGTTTTTTTTTTGTTGGTACACCATCTCACCATTTACCCGGCCTTTGAAACGCTAGAATACATACTCTGCACAACTCACTTCTAAAGCATACGCGACGTAACTGAGTTCAGGTTCCAATCGGTAAGTATTCGCAGCCAGCGCCCTCACCGGCAGGCTCTTACAAGATATACATCACCTAGGCATTGTGGTAGTAAACAAAAGCGAAGCTAAACTTTCGTAATTTTCCCCCCTTTTTTGCTTTTGCATGAAAACTTGCCTGCCCCCAATGCCCACATCAGTTCGTAGCAAAAAAAGGAACCTTTTTATTGTAAATTTTTTGAAGGGTCAAAAAGCGCAATGCTATTTTTAACTTACGTAGGATCGGTCTTGTGTTCAACGACCTCCAAGTCAATTTCACTATTGAAACAGTTTTTAAATATCAAACTAAATTAAAACAAAAGCTATAACTTTAGCAGCAAAAATGTTGATCCTTGATACGCCTTCGTTACAGAATTTAGTTTTTTTATTGTATTTTTTTTTTCAATGCCGTGTTGGAACGTGCGAAATTTTATACGGGAAATACTAATTCCTCCAGTGTATCAAATTTTATTTAAGCCAAATAATTCCAAAGACGATAATGGTACTAATAAAATAATGTTCTACGTGTTAATGTATTTAACACCGGGTTGATAGATATTTGCTAGAGGAGTGCGAGGCAGGTGGATCAAATTAACAGCAACGTGTCGAAGCAGGTGGTTTCGAACGCCCCTATAAAATCATTGTGTCGGGGGGGCACTTGAAGTGCATCGCTTCTTGACATTCTTTGTTCTTAGTTGGAATTTTCCCAGGCAAAGTCAAAAGTCATTACACCCTGTTGGCTAAGCATAAGATAAACGGGGGATTCGAGGAGAACTTTATCCCTCTGGTAATTTATGCAGATTGTATCTTTGTCAGATATCGTTTAGATTTAGGGCTTAAGGAACAACTTTCTAACGAAATAAATTTAAAAATATTTCAGTTAAAGCTGAGGATTACAATTACGTTAATGCAATAAATAATTAACTTAAATCATGTAATTTCAGATTAAATAGCAAATTGACTTTGGTTGTTAATATACCTACCCGAATTGACTTTGCATTTATAATCAAAAACATCCGGCGATGATAACTGTGTTCGTGATTTTTTTTTCAATCAGAAAATGGAAGTCAACATGATCGTAAATTTAAATTAATGAAATTTGCAGCAGTATACAATATATTACAACAAACACATTACATGTGAAATTATCTGCAAATTGACTTTCCTAAAATTTAACATAAGAGGACACTTCATCGTATTAACACAAACAACATTTTTTTTTTAGCTTTACCATTGTCTTTCTATTTTATTTCTTTGACGTGCGTTACTGGAAAAGTATAAGGAATTTTATAAAATAAACTATTTCTGAGTCAGAAGGCCTCTGATCTAAAATAAAAACCAAAGCTTTTCTCCCTTAATGTGTTTATCCTACCGCATCCAACACAAACCTCGCTTTGTATCAAACGTATAAACGCGTCGCGAGGAACATAAAAGCTGCACTAAAATAGCACAACACACTTAAAACTCATGCAGATATCAACCAGATTATAAAAGTCAAGTTCAAACAACAGACTGCCAATTGCGCCTTGGACTGACCATATGGTAGTCCTTTTCGAACTGTTTTATTAGCCCATATTCCGCCATTATTTACGAGGACGTTCGCGTTTTAGCGTGGGATCAAGATGACAGGCAAGCAAATCACTCGTTATCAGTTTGATAAATCGAGGAATTTCTTTGCAAAAGAAAAAAGTGGCAATCCAAACTCTAATTAGATCTAATTAAATACTTGGAAGACGAAATGAGAATCAATAAGAGGGTTGTAAACAGATGAAGAAACTGTAGTACAAAACTTCAAAAAAACATTTTTAAATGAATAACTCCATTGGTTAGTTGGTGGAAAAAGCTCTGACTTTATGGTATTAATATGGCCCCATAACAGATTAGCTTCAGTGTTCCAAAAATTGGTCAAAATTTTTCTTTTTGTGTTAAAATACTAATTGTACAGATTGGAAAATGGGTTTTTATGACATAGGGTTCCATAATGGGATAGACCAATGATACAGTTAGTACACCATCAGTAGAAACAAAGAAGACTCGTTAAAATAAATAAAAATAAAATTCAAAGGAATAAACTTCCAGTTTGCTTAACATTGTTAATGCCTTATTGACGACGTACGTCTGGGATAACCTTGGCCCTAAAGCAATGGTCAAACACTTAGCCAGCCACGGCGTTAACGACATCGCTTTTATGAATAATTAAAAATGAGCACGCTGCGAGAGCCCGTTTAATTCCGATCAAGTGTTCACTTCGAAATTTCCGCTAATTATCCGAGAAATAAACATCGTTTAAGTCGAAGAAAGTTCGAAATTTATATTTCAATTAGGCGCCCGAGACGCTAGCCGGACGCCGTTTTACGGGCGTACGTAACTCAGAATGCTCATTACCGGGCGGCTTTATGCGTGTAACGTGCTCTTGACCTTTGATCGAACTGACCTGCCTCATATTGGCAACTTTCTACCTTGGAAATATCTCACGGTAAGTGCTTTGTCGTTTCGTGCGTTTATTCGACATTGAATTTTAAAAGGGACGCCGAGTTGTGACATGAATTTAGTTTCTTGAGTCATGGTTTTACGTGCGAATACATAAACATGTTTTTTTCTTGCTGATATCATTCCATGTATGTATGTACAAGTAACCACGAAAAACACACCCACTACAATGCATGGGATATTAAAAAACAGAAGCTCAAATCCCCGAATACTTTTAGAATTAGTAAGTTACCTCAACTGGCGTTTTCTTAATCAGTTATTTGCAACCCTCTGCAATTGTCATTAATTAATTAATCAATTTTTCTTAAAACCAATCAATTTATTGTAAAAGAATACGGTCGTTTTGTGGATCCTTTGGGTGAAAAATTTTGTTTGAAATTAAAATTTATTAAATATTATTTATTTTTTACCTGTGCTTTGGAATTTGCAGACCGGATACTATTTTGGTTTTTTTAGAGTCGTTTGGTCCGTTATCCGTGAGACTAACTAACCCCTTACAACATCACAAAGGAATGCATGCAATGCACTCCACAGTAGGCCGTTTCGATTCAAGCTCCTTTTGTCCCCTGGAAGTCAACGTTTTATTTTTCCCAAATAACACAAAGAGATTATTACATTTTTGATTTTGTTTATTGCCGAATTTTTTCTCGTCAAAAATTTGTTTGAAAAACACTTTTAATTCGTGGCACCCCTGGGTGCAATGTTTCAAAATTCCTTGAATTTATTATGAAATGAACAACACAATACATTCAGAAGAGAATTAAAATTGTTTTTGCTTCAGAGGAACTGCGCCGTGAACGATTTTTTTCTATAAAAATAAGGCTTGTTAAAGCAGCAATTTCTAATTAGTTCGGAGCCATCAATAACAGTTGTCCACCGATTTGAACAGCACCAAGTGTACATACAACTTTGATGAGTGCATGCTTTTGACGGTTTCAAACTAGTCAAAAATTGCTGATGGAACAAACCTATAGTTTACCTGATTTTATACATATAATGCCTTACTGGTGATATGGCGCTTAATCGTTTATCGGTATCAATTTTATGATTTTTTATTGAGAAACGAATGTTTATTTAGCGAGGAAGTGAAACGATGTGTCATCCACACTTCTCCGCATTCAGAAATATTCATCAGGAGTATAACCGAGAAGTATTAACATACTAGATACCTAGAGTCCAAATACTTTCGAATCAACTCAATGTGCATAAACATAAATTCGTCCCAGGGGCAAATGAACCGCAAATAAGCTTCTGAAGTGGCGTGTCTGGCTTCGTACGTGTTTGTACATTCTTTGGTATTACTATTTATTTACTAATACCACTACCACTGGCAGCTTTAACCGGAATTCGCGCAGGTCATTGTGTTGATTCGAGAGTATTTGGACTCTAGTTGGCAATATAAATAAATCATAATTACAGTTTCCCTCCTTTCCATTTCTGCCGTACTAAGAACTCGCTTCAGCAAATTCTCACTCTCGGTACTTCTTAAACTTTGCTTACCGCTTTGGTTTTTTATTGCTTCCCTCAACCATCGAACTTTATCAACAGAATTAAGCTAGCATGTAGCCGGGAATACTTCAATCCCCTCAGGAACTTCTGCGTTCTCCTCTACCCACCACGTTTTTTCTCCTAAATCCACGTGTCTAATCACAATCACTTTTAATAGGTTGTTCGGTTTCTATAAAGGTTAAGTGAAGACAATTTTGTGTTTAAATCCGTTCCCAAATGCAGCTGCATTTCTAAGTACGCGGCCAGTTAGGACAATCCGAAGCCCTTTCTTTGAACTTCCTAGTTTACTTTTCTTGGAGCGACCGGGTTCACATCAGGCCGTTTTAAATGTGCAAGTAGAAATTGGATATAACTTTTTTACGAAAAATACTTGTGCATTGTAAGACGGTCTGTATGTCACCCGCAATTTTTCTTATACAGGCTGTCCCGTGACGTAATGTCACCACTTCACCTACGTGATAATCAATTCAAACTAAGTAAAAAACTCTAAGAAAGTTTTGGTATAAAGTAAACCGATTCAAAAATACTGGATGTTTAATGTTTCACTTTTTATTTTCTAAAATTTTAAAGTTCATCTAATCATTTATCCATTCACCTAATAATCAATTCAAACTAAAAAAAAAATTCTGAAAATTACAAAACACGTCGTACTCTTAAAAAATCATGGCTTGCTTCATTAGAGTTTTTCTTTTTTTTTTTTTTAGTTTGAATTGATTATTAGGTGAACGGATAAATGATTAGGTGAACTTTAAAATTAAAAAAAATAAAACATTAAACATTAAACACCCAGTATTTTTTAAACGGTTTACTTTAGAACAAAACTTTATTAGAGTTTTTACTTACTTTGGATTGACTATCACGTAGGTGAAGTGGTGACGTGACATTACGACACAGGACACCCTGTATTAAACTTTGTCTTTGAATTTTAGTAAGTTCGGTTACAAGAAGGTGGTACCGCCACTTCGAGTTATATCTTTATTTGTTAATCGTATCTATGCATATATTTACTTTTATTAAATGTTAATTGTTACATGCGGGTCTAATTTCACCGATACAACAGTGACGTGGAAAAGAGGGCAAATCTTACAATTACAACCTCTGAGAATGTTAATTTGTCAAGGCCCCAGTTCCATCTGGGAAGAGCATTCAAAACCGGAAGATCAGACATGGGTACTTCCCCGAACCTTGGGATTTACTGCTACTGTCATCAGGTACACAAGTTTTTGGATCCCCTCGTTATCGGACCGCTCGTCTATTAATCTGATGATCTGGAAGACTATTGCGCTTGCTTTCATCGGCAACAGCTTCCTTGAACCAATTTTCCCTCCTTTCCCCTTCCGAAGCGCTAAGAACCCGCTTCAACAAATTCTCACCCTCAGTGAGTTGCTTACCGCTCTGGTCTTCTGTTGCTTCCCTCAACCATCGATCTTTATCGTCAGAATCAACCCTGTAAATAATCTTCCTCGAAGGACTTTTTTCTTCAGTTTTTGACTTCTGCTCGCTTTCTTCGAACCACCAGGAATTTTCTCCGGAAGAAACCTTCCAAAAGATTATCTTTGGTCCTGGTTGTTCTTCGAGCCTATTACCTTCGGATAACTTATTGGAATGACTTTGAATTGAATCCGTTTTGATCTCTGATGTGTTATCCGAACTATTGTCTAACCAATTAGATTTCCCGCTGGAATCAGGTCGTGACTTGAACAAATTCGTAACGGGGGCTAACGCACGCATTAAAAACCATTGGGCTTCAGCTTCCGTTTTCGGCCCTTCCGTTTTCATCCTCGAGCTTAAAGGTGGTTTGGGCGATTTGTCCGTGGATAATTCATCAACTGAAGACATCGTTCTTGAAGAAGCCACGCTCATTTTCTTCAGTTTGCTTTCGGATTTATTAATTTCGCTTTGCCGTCGTCTTCGCTACTACTGGTAGAGGCGGAAGATGTTTCCGAAGCTAAACTAGGCGATCTAGTGCACAAACGCCTGCTTCTTTGAGATGCGCTCGTCGGTTCATGCGATGCTCTTTGAGGCAACTTGGACACCGACGAGCTTTTAGGGAAAGATTTGCAACTCGATAGGTTCTCCGATACCTCGGTTGCTTCGGACGTTGCGCCGTCAGAATCGGCAGAGCTGGCGCTGTTGCTGCGTTTTGTATTTTTCTTCTTTTGTTTTTGTCTTCGGGGTTCATGTTTAAAACGGATTTTCTAAAGCCTTTATTTGGAGTGTTCGCCGAATTAAAAGCTTTGCTGGGAACTTGCGATGGTAACTGCGTCTTTAAGTCGCCATTTTGAAATTATTTCGGCAGGGTTAGTTTCGATTTGATGTCATCACTAGTTTTGATTTTTGAAGGTATCTCAGATTTTGGTGAAGAGTTACTTAGATTCTTCGAAGAATTGTTTCTGGAAACGCTTTTCAGACTATCGGATTCTCTCTTTCTCTTCCACCTGCGTTTTCGTCCTCAGACTTAAAGTGGTTTGGTTGATTTATCAACTGATAATTGCATGCTTTTGACGGTTTCGAGCTAGTCAAAAACTGCTGATGGAGCAAACCTATAGCGGACCTGATTTTATATAATGCCTTACTGGTAATATGATGTCAATTAATTTATTTATCAAAGCATTATTATTTTTATTGGAAAACGAATGTTTATTACGCGAGAAAGTGAAATGATGTGTCATCCACACTTCTCCGTATTAAAATTGGCAGGAACTTAGCCGGAATATTCATCGGGAGTTTAATCGAGAAGAATTAACATACTAGATAGCTGGCGAATACAAATAAATCATAATCACATTTTCCCATCCGCGTATCAATCATGAAATATTAAACGTCTCGCGTTTAATATTCCGGGAGCAATTTCACTTCAAACAATCCCCACGTACCGATGAACGAAACACAGAAATAATTTCAAGACAGGCGCAGACTATTATTTATGTAATACGCGTGAAAACTTCAACATTTTAACTAATGACGGGGCATTGTTGAGTAGGACCAGGAAACGTCCCGTTGAATTTCAATTTTGCAAACGCGGATGTTCGGGCCGTGCCAACTTACGGCCCATATATTTTCGAGGTAATGGGCCGACAACAACGGCTGTGGGCAGCTGTACGAGCTTTCTGATTGATGAGAGAATGGAAAATGTTCACTCTCGCATCGATCAGACAGCGGAAATAATATTCGAAGATTGTACGGATAAGATAAATCATATAACACAATTGAAAATTTATTTCGTACGCTGATTGTACTGTTACTTGTAATGTTGATTTATAAACGGGCCAAAAATATCTTCGAATTTGACCTGAAAGTATAAGTAGATCCTAGTTTGTAAAGGATTCTTAACGAATTACTTTTCCCGGATGAGTTACACGGTAATTTACACGTTGCGCAAGTTACGAGAGTAAGAACCCGAGTAACAGTTAGGAAATCAGGTATAATATTACGGGGTGTTGACCTAAAAATTTTCGAGTGAAACATAATCACGGAGAGCTGGTTTACTTAACATGTTAACAGTACATGTAAAGCTAAAAATTTTACTTCATTAGAAAATGCCAGGTCTGCATTCATTCGTTTCAATAAATACCTTGCGTAATTTAATTATAATTTTTAATATCTTTTAAGACACATTGAAAGTGATTATTAGTTCTACCCATCCTACTTGTCAGAAACTAATAACATAAAGCAAGATCATGTCATGATACACCAATCATTTTGTTCACTAAACAATATAGAAAATTCAATTGAACAAAAAAAAATGCAACTAAGTGGATATTGTACAGATGTGAAAGGATATTTAAATTTAAATTAAAACAGAGCTACAGAAACTCCTTCGGGCGAACGCGTACAGTTAGTTACCTTTACATTTTCAGATGCAACGGAATGAAATTGCAATGTAATAACGACACGTGTTTTCGCTCGTCAAAAATTATTTTAATGCATATAAAGCAACTCATCACAACAGCACTGCGACCTAAACTATAAAATGGCTCTTGGTTCGTTTTATTTTACGACCCAGTTTATGTAATAGTTAACTTGTGATCGACTCGACTTCTATGAAGAATATTCTATTAACCCCAAGGCTTCCAAGGCTAGGAAGTTTCTACGAGGCGAAAGTGTATTCTTTCTGGATAAAAATCATGTTTTACCTTAATCATCATTTTGAAAAGTTACTAGTTTTGTCCAGACTATTTGAATTTATCCATAAACGACTTTGGAGACAATCATTTTTAAACGAATTTACTTATAACTACAAGTATCATGCGTCCAACAATTATTATAGTCCTGGGCGGCTATGGTATCACACATAAATGCTGATTTTTACTTCGTATCGTTGTATTGAAGTCTCAAATATTGACTGTTAGACAAGAAATAAATGTTTCTTTACGTATTTAATGTTTTAATGCCATTTGAAACAATAATTAGTGAAAAATGTTTGACTCTACAGCCACCCAGGACTACAATAATTGTTGGACACACGTTACATTATAAGGTATGGTAAATTACAGATTATTAATTATCATTTTCACCTTGTTAAAGTGTTTCATTTTAAGGTGTGACCTAGTACACGGCGGTGATTTCATTACAGCCACAAAAACTTCATTAAATTCGCTGTTCAAAAATAACACGATGTTTATGATGTAACAGTAACAAAATGTAATTATAATTCTGCCACACCAAGAACGAGCGCGATTTTCAAGAGAATGAAGAAACAGATGGAAAGCGGTAGCCTCACTTCCCTCACGTACGGTCATCAATGATAATTCTCTTCTTAACAGTACCGAAGATGTAAAATAAACGCAACAAAACGAACGCTTTACGAAACCACGGAAGACGTCTTGAGGAAACTCAAATTTAGCTTGTCCGCAATCAAAAAGTAAATGTTTTGCTTCCCGACAAATAGAAGAAGAGAAAATGTTTGTAAACGACAAACTGTATTTGGAATCGGAGTCACTTACCTTGCCGTAAGAAGTGGTCTTTGGAGGAAATCCCCCGATGATGTCACTGAAATAATAAAAGAACAGCCGGTGAATTTAAATTAAGGATTAGTCCTTACATTGAGGAGCAGCTGCAGATCGTTGAATAAAAAACGCGTTAATTAATGTCATTCAACTAACAATGAGATTTGCTCAAGCATCAAAACGTAATACTGTTTTTCATTTTATTTTTAATTCTCTGAATATCGACGGGAACTAAAAAAGAAACTTGGGGGAGCTTTCATAATTAATGACTTACAAGCTTGGCTTCAACTAAACAAATGCGAATCGAAAAAGAATAAACAAAAGTTCCAATTATTATAAAAACTCTTGCTGAAAAGCAAACACTTATTTTTAATCGTTAAGCGGATTTTAGAAAGTTGTTTAGGCTTTATTGTTATTCAAAAAAATGAAAAAAGGAAAAAATGAAAGCCTGAGCACTTGATTCGCAAAACCTAAGGCGCTCAATATTTCTCCCTAGATTACCAAAGCACAGCAAACTTCGGCCATTGTGGCTCCACTTTCTGCCGGTAAAATTTAAAAACGCCACTCTGCTAAACGTCCAAGTTCTTTTTTATTAGTTATTAATGAGCATTACTGAAAATAATTACTCATGTTGATTACTACATCAAATTGTAGATAATTTATTAGTGTGACTTCGCTTTGTGAATTTTTTGCTAAATTTTTATTAAAAAAATAGCTTTACCTATCACGCTACTTTGTTAATCTAGGGACTTGACATAATTTAACTTACATTCTAGTTGGCTGAATGATACCCCTCTGTGGTGTACTATCGTGAATCCTAACTTGACCCGCATCAATTTCTTGACACTGTTCCTCACTATCACACTTGTCTTTCTCTTGATAAGTGAATATCCTACTCATCAACGGACTTAACAACTGACTAGAACCACCTAATATATCATCAATGTTCGTATGCTTAGATATAAACAACGAAATGTTATCAGGTCTTTTCACTTTAGCTCGCGCGACGTGCACATTATCATACGGACTCAATCTCCCCCGTGCCTCATCCTCCCTAGGAGTTTCAAGGCCTTCAGGACTCGCGCGATCTCCCAAGGGAGCCTCGCAATCAAACTCGTTTCCTGACTCATCGTCTTGCCACCAAAGTTTTTCACCAGAAGATTGATGGCGTATGACCTCGTTCTGAGTGGATTCCGGAATATTCTCCGAGCTGCTTAGCCACCACGCTCTTTCGCCCGAATCGATGTGCCTTATCTTATATTTCTGAAAAAGCTCTGGCTGGACAGGCTCATCACTTTTACTGTCGTTCACATTCTCGTTATCATCCAACCACCAAGCTTTATCATCGGAATCATCTTTCCTAACTGGACAAATTATTCTTCCCTCTTTGATACTACCGTCTTCAGCAACGCATTTAGCTGGGTATACTTCAACCCCCTCAGGAACTTCTGCGTTCTCTTCTAACCACCACGCTTTTTCTCCTGAATCCGCATGCCTAATCACTTTTAATAAGTACTTCCCCGATCCCTGGGATTTACTGCTACTATCATCAGGTACGCAAGTTTTTGGATACACCTCGACTCCTTCTTTATCGGACCACTCTAAATCCGCTCGTCTATTAATCTGATGTTTTGAAGGACTACTGCGCTTGCTTTCATCGGCAACAGCTTCCTCAAACCAATTTTCCCTCCTTTCCCCTTCCGACGCGCTAAAAACCCGCTTCGACAAATTCTCACCCTCAGCGAGTTGCTTACTGCTCTGGTCTTCTGTTGCTTCCCTCAACCATCGATCTTTATCGTCAGAATCAACCCTGTAAATAATCTTCCTGGAAGGACTTTTTTCTTCAGTTTTTGACTTCTGCTCGCTTTCTTCAAACCACCACGAATTTTCTCCGGAAGAAACCTTGCAAAAGATTCTCTTTGGTCCCGGTTGTTCTTCGAGCCTATTACCTTCGGATAAGTTATTGGAATGACTTTGAATTGAATCCGTTTTGATCTCTGATATGTTATCTGAACTATTGTCTAACCAATTAGATTTCTCGCTGGAATCAGGTCGTGACTTGAACAAATTCGTAACGGGGGCTAACGCACGCATTAAAAACGATTTAGCTTCAGCTTCCGTCTTCGGCCCTTCCGTTTTGATCCTCGGGCTTAAAGGTGGTTTGGGCGATTTGTCCGTGGATAATTCATCAACTGAATACATCGTTTTCGAAGAAGTCACGCTCATTTTCTTCAGTTTGCTTTCGGGCTTGATTAATTTCGCTTTGCCGTCGTCTTCGCTACTGCTGGTGGGGGCGGAAGAAGTTTCCGAAGCTAAACTAGGCGATCTGGTGCACGAACGCCTGCTTCTTTGAGATTCACTCGTCGGTTCTTGCGAAGCTCTCTGAGGCAACTTGGATATCGACGAGCTTTTAGGGAAAGATTTGCAACTCGATAGGTTCTCCGATACCTCGGTTGCTTCGGACGTTGCGCCGTCAGAATCGGCAGAGCTGGCGCTGTTGCTGCGTTTTGTACTTTTCTTCTTTTGTTTGCCCTCGGGGTTCATGTTTAAAACGGATTTTCTAAAGTCCTTGTTTGGAGTGCTCGCCGAATTAAAAGCTTTGCTGGGAACTTGCGGGGGTAACTGTTTTTTGAGGTCGCCGTTTTGGAGTGATTTCGGCGGGGTTAGTTTCGATTTGGTGCTCTCACTGGATTTGATTTTTGAAGGTATCTCAGATTTTGATGACGAGTTGCTTAGACTCTTCGAAGAATTGTTTCTTGAAACGCTTCTTGGACTCTCTTTCTGTGGTTTCTCGCCCGAGTCGCTTTCTTGATTGATTTCTCCCGGACTAGAATACTTTAGGTCAAGGTAAGAAGACCAAGGAGCGGCTATTCTGGACGCGCCTGCGAATCTGGAAGATTTGCTTGTATCATCCAAACGATCCGATTGAATCTCTTTGTCTAACATTACCGGTCGCTTTAGTGGCCTGCTTATCAGTTTCTCTGTCAATTTAGCATTGTCCACCTTTCTTGCTCTTTGAAGATTCGATTGGGGTGCAAGGTTGGGGGACGTACTCCTAGTGACGACCATGACCGACTCCATTTCTTGGTACTCCTCGACTTCAACTTTAGGCACTTCAAGCTTCGGCCTTTCTTTAATATCATCCGCAGTAATTGATGAGCACCTACTGACGGGACGACTTCTATCTTCATTTTGAGTACTCAACACGTTCAAGAGTTCTCGATTCTTCCTACTAACTTCACTCGTACGTGACGTCGACGGCCTCGAGTAGGCAGTATAGCTCTTTTCGATCGTATTCTTCGGCAAGAAGCGACTCGTTATGTATTTGGGGGAAGACGACAGGTCTTCTCTTGAGGCCGTCCTGCTTGCGCTCGTCGTTGATTTATAGCGCGAAGAAGAGCTCAGGTCTTCTTTGGAGACGTCACGTGACGTACGTCCGGGTGGATATTTAATTTCGTCTTTTGTTATCGACGATCTCCCGGTGTACTTTGGAATCGTCGAGCCTTCGTTTATCTCCCGACTTGCGGATCTCGTGTAAGGCCTGGGATATAACCGATTCAGGTTGTAACTACCTGAAGAACTACTTTCAGTCTTGTCTCTATCCACTGGGCTTGGGTCTCTAGATCTAGAGGAAGCAGTACGAGTTAAAGGACGGTATGATACGGGGGGATGAAGTGAGTCTTTCTTTTCTAGCGGTGATTTGTATCGTGTTGGTAATTCACTTCTCGACGATAACGAACCTGAAATGGAAACAATTAGTGAAAGATCTTATTTGTTCTTTATTAAATAACGATAAATATTTAATTGACTCTCAGACGTCCCCAAATGTCAGGAGGTCCACTGAATGTTTTCTATAGTGAGTGGAAATACACTGACATTTAAAATTTTTGTATGCAATGAATGTGTTGGCAATTTTTTGTTATTATTAATCTAGTTCTAACAAATGTGAAAATAATATTTCTTAATTGTGCTTACTTGATGTATCACGTACGCTGGAGTCACGTTGGTAGCCGGATCCGTAGGCGCCGTATTTACTACCCAACATAGTCGATGCTGTGCTTTTATCTTCGATTTTCTTGGCCTCCGGCCGAGTTCTGCTGTAGCTGCTTTCATACTGAAACAATGCGGTTACTCATTAGGTCCTGTTTATTACTAGTGAATGAGCAAAATCTCGTGACGATATATCAAATCAGTTCCAATTTAAAATGCTCACTAATGAGATTAATCTTACCTTGGGACTGGCAGCTGACTCTTTCTTGCTCGAGTAACTCGCTGAGCTGCTTCCTTTTGACCAAGGAACCTGAAACGATGTCGATTTTGAAATTTTGCTTTAAGCATGCATTTGATTTTTGTATAAAACATGAAGTGATGGAGTTTTAACAATATAATCGACATATTCTGGGCGAGGGGTCTACAGTTATAATTAACATCATTCCAATCAGTAGTATTTCGTAAAAAAAAGAGAGTTGTGAAGTCAGAGATTATTTTCGCCCCGTTTTTCTTCTTATGTGCATATGTATCATTTCAAAGCGTGGATCTAAAGAGATAATTGATGGTAGACTGCACGTGTCGTGTCTTTGAAGCAGCGCGTTCCATCGACATTGGTATTGAACACTAAGTTTAGCAAATTGCATTCCGTTTATTTATATTATGTTTACAATAAAAAAAAGAATTGAGTCACCTTGATCGAAGTTAAACATAGATATCCACAATCATCCAACAGTCAGTAAAGCAATTAAAATTAAAACAATGGGACATTTAACTTTCCGAGCCTGATGAAAGTACCCAAATCGAAAGATAATGACATGACCTCGACGAAGCCTTAGGTTTGCTATTCCTGAAATATATTTGTTTGAAATTTTCGTATTTATAGGTTCGGCATTAATTTATGTTCAACGTCTGTTTATACTTTAACACCCGAACTGCATCTGTGCTCTTAATAAACCATCTTTTATAACGGTCGCTCAAATCGATTTTATTTCACTCATAATCCGCTTAACGACCATCATGAGGAGGAAACGATTGTTCGCCATCGTCGCGACGATCATCGCAATTACATTTATTTAACGAGGTACTGAAATTTGTTGACGTGCTCTAAATTTTCTACGTACTTTATATTTAGAACGGTCCACACCTGCATAGTAACAATTAAGTTTAATTTTACGTGTCCTAAAACTCGATGGCAAGCAAAATAATAATTCAAACATCTGCGAAGTCTTATTCCAGCTGGTACGTTGGGAAACGTGGAAACGTCACCAAAGCGCATCTTCTATTTCGATTCTGTTTTATTCCTGGTGAATTCTGCGGCGTATCAACATTAACGATATTTATTTTTCAGAATTTACAACTGCTGGATGTCATAAATCTTGCGTCGTCTAACCCCCTCCTCCCCCTTTCACTGTTTATTTCTGCGCTTCCTGTCTTCTGCATTAAATGTTAATAAAGGTAGGTCATAAAGCACGAAGCTCCCTTGATCTCCGTCGGTGTCGGATTGATTCTTTTAGGTTGTGACAGTTTAATAGACGCTTGTTAGATAACAAAATTAACCAGAATCTTAACTTTCACTATAATTCACTTGATAAGTTTTGTTAGCTCAGTTAAAAAAAAAAAATTACGACCGGTCAGTAACATTCGCCGATGCCATAACTTGATGTAGATAATTTAATTAACGCAGAGCGTTAATTAGGCAGATCTAAAACGAAAAGCGCCCATGATTGATGGACGCATAAAAGCGGCGTCGTATAATTATTTAATTCAAATTCAATACTTATCTTTATAATGCCATAAATTCGTTTTTTTTTTCAGAGTAACAGTACGCCGCGTAATCAGATGGAAATGTCTTCAACTGGACGTATGGGGCATACGTTCTTGGTTAACCTCGTTTGATCAATGCGTGGTTTTAATTATTACGCGATTCAAGGCGCGATAAGGCGACCGTTATCTTCTGTGAAGGGAAGTTTTCGATGATGATGATGATGATTATGATTACTATTAATGCAGGAAGGCTTCGCCGTATGCGGTATTTAAATTAACGTATGAGTTCGTTTGATGGCGTCGATATGAACATTGATGTTAAAACTGATTGTATAGCCACAGGCCAGAAATAATAAGAACGGAATAAGGATGTAGATCATTGATACTTTGTTATGATATTCTTGATTCATAACTTTGTGCACGTGAACATTAGATGGTAATACACTCGATGATACATCCATATAATAGCACAATTAAACATTAGTATGTATATTTTTCCACAGGGAAACAAGAGTATGTATATATAATAAGACGCCATATGGTCTGTTCCACATATAACACACATGTTGGCACGAGCCAGTAATAAAAAAATTAATAGAAAAGCGAAAAGCAATCAAGAATTCAAAAATAATTCACTTTTGTGTTATTAATTTTGTTTTTGCATTTGGACCATTTATTATTCCACACGCACAAATTATGTCCATCGCAAGTCGCTCCAAAAAACACGTGTTTTCTCTGCGTATAAATACACAGTCCTACACGAACAGCATTCAATAAGTTTCCGACTCAAAAACAAACACAATTCAAACTAGTGCTGATTTATTTTTACATGTCGCCGGGCGTTGAAACGGTACAAGATGAACTGGTTTTATTTTTTGACCGATTTCCCCGGCGAGGTATTTATATTCGGGTAATTAGCACAAAATCGTTAGTTTTTCGGCACACTTGCAATTTTGAGCTCGTCGATGCGGTGGGACGTTGCACCCTTTCAGGAAGGTATTTTCGGGGCGTTCTATTTACGTTCCACAGGGATTAATAAACAAACTATACAGTTGGAGTTGGAGGGTGATGCGATGTGATCATAATATTGTACGTACACAACCAAATCTTTGTATTAGTCAGAGACAATTGTGGAACATATTGAAGGATGCGAAAATAACTTAATGGGTTCAAAAACACGCGCGTTTTGTAAATAAATATTTAAGCTGGGAAACGATTATTTTAGATAATTTTCAGCAAAACACTAGGAGTTACAGATGTGAAATAGTTTGCCCGCAGGATGAATCAGCTTGTGATGGTTATCTGGAGTTGTGGAGAGAAGAATTCCATTCACCTTGCGCAGCAGCGTTGTTGATTAAGTTCTGCTGCGTTCTTATTGCTTTCAACGAATGATTCCATTCTATACCAGTTCTAAATTAACAATCCCAATTTTAAAAGTGATTCACAAATTAAAAAGTAAATGCAACTAGATCTGTAAGCAATATCTACATATAATAAATAGCTCTGATTAGTACATGTGCAAGGCGTGAAATAAGAACCGGAAATGCATTTAGACAGGAAGTTGTTAATAGACAGGCGGCGCGCGAGTATTTTTCCGGAGTTATTCCGTTTCATTTGAAGAGTTCATCCCACCGACTAAACTGCCTCTTTACGCCCGCCAAATAATTCCCATCGGCGTGCTTGTATATTTATCCCTCGCCGTCGAAGCCACTAAATAAAATAACCCCATTTGATTTCGGCCGGGATTTTTAAAAATAACCCGAATTCCTAAATTAGTTAACGCCGGCGGGGAAATACACGCGACAGTTTTATTAGGTTTATACCTACGCGGGATTTTCTTTACTCCTCTGAGTTGGGAAACGTCCTGTATACACAGTGACGTTTAAATTAATTCACTCGATACATTGAAACAAATGATCACAATAAAACTATAATTTAATCAATTAAAGTTGTAACGCTCGTTCTCAATTAGCAGAGTTTAAAGATCATAGGGTTACATTTATCATTTTGTTTTTTAAACGCTAATGCAACACATGTGCTCTAGTATGTAGGTATGGAAATTACCATGGAAAAGTTATCCTTAACCTGCACCTTTTACGATTGCTTCATGATTCAAAACGGATAATGAAGACATGCCTCTCGTAATTAATTGGAACCTTGTTTATAATAAAAGAAGATGCAAAATTACTGTTTTTATGATAAAGAAAAGTAAATAATCTTAAACAGGTCTTAAAAAGAAACTGTAGTTATTCACTTTTTAAAGAAAATTCATTTTTCATAGATAAATTAAGTGTGATTGTAGATTTCCCGGAAAGGAAATAAAGTGAAAGTCAGCAAGTTCTTTAGAGTTCTCATTGCTCTTTTATTTTATTTTTATTACTAACAGCATGATCAATTCAAATGAAATGTTGACTGTGACTTTATTTTGATTATTTCGTTATTCCAACGCACATAAATACTTTTATTAGACATAAACATTTTAATTCGTGGCCGTGCCAATGTCCATAAAATCTTGTTTACTCCTCAGTGCGCGCACACTTATAATTTCTTCCCTCGACATGTTTACAAAATTTCCCACATGAAAACAAGCGGAACGCATGTATCGGAAAGGAATTTTTAGCCCCTGGTAACAGCTAAAGTCGTGTTTACATATTCCTATAAAAACACAGGAATCAACGCACTCACGCCGTAAATTCCCCCCGAAATTTAAAAAAAATATATTCCGACACAGTTGCTGTTGTATGTTCATTTGGTTCTAAATTATTTCTTAATAGAAAATATACTCTCCAAAAGATAAATCAAAATTATTATATAATAAAATACGACGTGTACATAAACGTAAGGCATACATTAAAATCTTGGCCAGGCAAATTTCAATCACAATTTAATTTAGATTCTTTTTATCGTTCATCCCGGTCGATTTGGCACTGAATCAGGACGGGCCGTCTCTGTTTATTTTACGTAATGAAGATCAGGAAACGTCAGATTTGGCAACGGTTCATACCAAGGCGCAATAATAATTCAGAATCAATTTCAAATTTGTCGTACAACATTTTTTTTTGTAATTTATCACTGAATCATTTGTGTAATAATTTCATTTTAAATTTACG
Organism: Dorcus parallelipipedus; assembly: GCA_958336345.1. Taxonomy (NCBI): domain Eukaryota; kingdom Metazoa; phylum Arthropoda; class Insecta; order Coleoptera; family Lucanidae; genus Dorcus; species Dorcus parallelipipedus. The sequence goes on along the minus strand of OY284480.1, from coordinate 27,393,258 downwards.
ATAATATCGAACGTGATTCCTTGCAAGATTAAAGGACACTTCACTTAATAAATCTTAGGGCCTGTTTCATAATGGAATTTAAAGTCACTTTCAGATGTCAAAACAAATATGAAAACTTCTTTGTTTACACATCTGAATGTGATTTTAGTCTCCTTTAAGTTCCATTATGATACTGGCCCTTAGACGCATTTTTTGTAATTTAATTATTTTATTCAAAACTGGTTTAGATTCTTCTGCTCTTAATTTTAGAAATTTATTACAAAATGCCATCACGACTTAACATTAAAAAGAAAGAACATCCCCCTTCGAGTAATTAAATAAAAATAAAGCAGTGTACTACAGGAAACAATAATAATAAATCGGATGAGGCCGTAAACCAGTGACAAATAGTGAGGAATCCGAGAGATAAATACAAATTTATAAGCGAGTTAGTGTAAGTAAATCCTTAGGACTCCAAATAGATCCCGCGGAATTTCCAGAAAAAATCCCTACGACGCCGTAGCTAACAATATCACGGGCGACGCGGTGTGACACATGGGGGATACGCTTAAACGCCACCTTCGTGCCACAGCATTCCAGGAAGTGCATCAGGAGCGCACAAAAAAAAATCGTGATTTATTTTCGGACGGTAATATATTTGCCGGCTTCGGCCCCCTTTTCCTTTCAAACTAAGTAGCAAACGTATAATCCAATCCTGCGCCTCTTATCGGTGACAAATTGTATGCGTTACTGAATTATTCTTTTTTTTTAAGTACACATACATTTCAAGTCCAAAATTAGTAGCTCACCGTGTAAGTTTCAATTAATCATGAAACACTAAACCACTAAAGCTAGAAAAGTTAAAATCTTTCAGGAATGGTTTACTGTTTAATATTTGATCTTCTGAGACTAAATACATGTAAGAAAAATAAGAAAAAATGCCCAAAATTATACATAGAGAAATCAGTGTTTCTCAACCAGTGGAGATCACGATTAGAATGTATGTAGTGACGACCTTCGGCAGTGATTTGGGGATCGCAGGACTAAACTTGTAGATTATTTCAAGAAACAGTAACAGAAAATGTTTAATACTTTGTAAAAAAAAGAACATGTTAATATACTGAAAGTACTTTCCGGACAAACCCTGTAGGGTAAACTCAGACAGTTGTAATGAATTGAATACTTAGTTTCTTTTTTTAATTTCCAAATAAATTTAAACGAATTCTTTTCTAATAAAATACAGCTTTGCCTTTCGGGCAAATCAAATCAAACAAATTACCGGTTGGAGCAAGCTAAGCAATGGGCTATAACTTAACGTGTTATGATTGAAAGGGGTTGTCAGAACGGAACGCCCGGACATAACTCCGACCTTTTCAATAATCTTTACGACCGTGTCTTGCCATGCATGTCTTAGATGATGTTTACAGTTAAGCACGTGTGGTAATAGCAAAAGGAAAAGTGTACCTCCTTACGTAAAATTAGACTGGACCCAGTTGGACAATGCTAGTTTAAATTTAAGCCGAAGCTTAAAATTATTTCAACAATTGTAGTTAAGGGTTTAAGCTTTGGCTTAAAGTTGTACAAAAGGGTCTAAGGGCTGGCCTATCCATCACATAAACTGACTAATTGTTAAGCCAATAACTACCAAGGAAACAATTCATAAAAACTGTTCAGAAAAATCAAATGGGCAGATGGATAGATCGGCCCTAAGAATCACAAATGAAAATCTGAATGTGAGGTTGCAAGTTACTTTCGCCGCGCCGTAGGCTATTTAAAATATTTTATTTTTATTTAATGTTCTGCTCTGGCTGGCAGTTCATAAAATGTGTTGAGTGTTAAAAATGACGTTTATTATAACTAAATATAAGCGTGCCCAAAATAAAGACGGTGCAATTGAAAGAATTATCCTTGTTGAAAAGCGGGCACGCAAATAAACAAACCCAGCGGATATATCGCTTATTTATTTGTGCGTGAAACCTTCCTCATAATAGCTTCTTCGCACTTGCGAAAATGAAGTCGTTTATCCCGACGCGACGCGGACGTTGGGTAATCGCAATTTCCTCCTTGGCGTTGACGGTGTCTGCTCGAGGAACTATTTTTATTATGTTTGACCTTTGTGGTACTACCGTTTGATACAGTGTTTAGATTATATGGAACATGTAAGCAGTAAAATTTATTTTTATCGAAAGCTTGTTTGTTTTGTAAAGACGCCCATACACATACACATAATAGGGGCCATATTTATAATCAACCACATGTACAAAGTGCGAAGCAAAAAATCATATTCTCATAACCTTCTCTGCTTCAATAAATTTGCAGATTTTAATCCCAGCGTGTTCATTACAGACTACCTATAACTATTAGGTATTACGTTATGTAACTTTATCATAGTGATGCACAGTTACTTTTAATTTATAAAATAAAGATAAGTAATTTTACATACATAGGTCGCAATTATCATGCACCTAACAATAATTTCCTTTCCTTTTCAACTAAATAAATTATTTTATTATAATAATTAAGATTTAAAACGTGCTCGCGCCATAAGAAAATTTCTAAACAAAGAATCACCCGTGAACCGTTTATTACGTTTCTTTTTTCCTTCTATTTGTAAATAGTTTGAGAATGAATGCAGCTTACTACGCCAGTTATAATCCTCCTAGACGTAAAAATATCCGAGCGTCTAGCGAATCTCGAAACTTATTGCTCACTTACGTCTAGAGTTTTAAAATATATCCTTTGATATTCGGTGAAATGAAACCCGAAGGCACCACACTACGGCCCGAATAAATCCATCAGCCTTTTCAAACATCGTTAGGCCCAAGAGTAAAAAAAAAGGAAGCAAATTACTTACGTAACTACGGTATCCACTCATTTCTCTTGCCTCCTCCTCGTTTTGCTTTTTTCTATTTCGGTCTTCACACGAGTATTCCAGTTCGCACGTTCATTTTATTTTACATGCATGGTTCTGTTTAAAGTGGAAGGCTTCCGGAATAGGATCTTGCTTCTCTTGTGTTGTTGCAACACGAATGATGGACGGGAATCGAAGGCGGGCTATGACATTGCCTTTCTTCTGTCATTCGATAGGATACAATCAAAATTTAATTGAGCGATGGTTTATGGTGGCTTTGAAACGAGACGAAAGCCATTTGTTCTCGGAAACGGTCGAAAATTGGTGCAATTAAGAGAGCTTAACTTTTGACGCAATAGTAATAAAATATCTTGAAAAGGAGCTGAAAGAAATGTTATGTTTTACGGAGTGATTGGGACACTTTTTATTATCACAATTAAACGATTCTGAATGAACTTTCAATGAAATAATGTCAAAGATAAATTGTTTGTTACAAACTAAAGCAAAATTGTTTTTTATCCCTTTAAGAATAGAGCTTGCGAAATGGACTTTTTTTATCTAGGTTACTAATCTGCCAATCTGTCTTAAGACTAGTCTATTTCTTGTTCAAGATTTCGTTCAATTTCTACAATAAAAAATTAAAACGAGAAATGTTTGGGCTGCAGAGATCGAGCATGTTCTATTTTTCCAGATAGTTTTTAATTCAAATGAAATTTTGATGCAATTTACTATACAAATTAAATTGTTTAAAAACATAAAGTGACGTAACAATACCGCACCGAAAACTGTTTCATTAATAGGTGCAATACCCAATTATTTTTTTGCAGTTCATATCTGAATCGTTTATTTTCAATTTATTTTTTTTTCTTAAGACAACTTATGAAAATAAAAAAAAAATAATAAAAAACTATCTACAAAATGGCTTTATATTTTATTAACTCATCTAAAGCCGGACTCAGACGACTGGTGTACTTGGCCAATATTTGTTAATGGCGTATACTTGCCATGCCATGTGAGTGGTTTACTTGTACAATTATTTGTCACTGGTGAGTACTGGTCAATTTCCCATCGTCTGTCGGTAAAAATGGCACAAGTCAAAGGAATCACAATTATTGGTCAACTTGACAAGTTCATACTTGTAGTTGCGCTCACACGAGTTGTTAATATAATTGTGTATTGCTTTGCAACTACTATTCGTTCTGTATTAATAAACGGATAGAAAAGGTAAAGTGTTTATTAATAATTATAAAAAAATTAAATGGAGTGGTCTAATGAAGTGGTACTTGAATTTCTTGACTTTTTTACTTTTAAATAATATCCACAAATTAGTACTAAAAAGCTGCACAAGGGACAACATTTTCAGAATGACCGCTATCCATGATGGCCAGCACTCTGCTATCTACTCGTATTCCGCCAACATTGTATAAATTCGCTGGCGTATTTAAAAAAAAATTGTATACGTCGTGTGAACGCCTTTGCGTAAAATGGCCTTTATGAGCTGGTACATTTGTCAAGTATACCAATATTGGTATATTGGCCATGTACACCAGTCGTCTGAGTCCGGCTTAAGGGTCAATAAGCTAAAAAAGTGTTATGATTCTGCGACCTTCATACGAAAGTAAATATTTTGAGGAAAATTTATTTTTGAGCAGTTGTTTACAATTATCAAACCTCGTAGTTAAATGTAAAAAGATACTTCTTTTGGTACACTTGATAAACGTGGCACGTTCTATTTCTGCGCTTTTAACGAATAAATACAGACCGTTAATTTAGGCTGACGAGCACTTACAGAAAAAATGGACAGGAGCCGGGTCTAAAATAAAGTTAATTACTTGTAATACCTAGTGCATCATTTCTGAAAAAGTTCTATTTAGAAAATAGAGTATTGTTCCAAATACGTATTAAAAAACGAAAAAGAAGAAGAGGAGTCATTTAGCCAGCAGTAACCAGACAATAACCAAAAGGTCTTAAGAGTGGACAATGTTCAGAATGTTTTAAATAAGGAAGTCTTGTTTCGACTTTTATAGACTATTAATCAACCAAACGTTTTTTAATTTTAATTTTTTCTACACTGAAGAAAAACGACTATGGCCCAGTTTCATAAAACATAGTTAACCACTCAATCAAGTTAATCGTGTGATTAAGCAATATCATTGGAGGAAATTTAAACTTTCCTCCAATGATATTGCTTAATCACACGATTAACTTGAACGAGTGGTTAACTACGTTTTATGAAACTGGACCTATAATATTTTTTGTATTTGAACTTTCGCAAATTTGAGTAGGAAGTTTCTTTCCTTCTCAGCTTTATGATAATATCCAATTGACTCAAGAATGATTCAAAAATCAAAATAATCAAATCTTCAAAATATCGGAAACTATTAATTTTTGAATCAGTTAGTAAGTAAAGCTTTACGTAGAATGAAAGCTTGAAGCAATACAGCTTGCTTCGTTGCTGGCAGACCCATTTACAAATAAATGAATTAAGTAAAGCTGCGAAAAATAAGTATAATGCCTTAGTTTTTTAAGACAACATTAACTTAACATACAAGGGCCAAAATGACTGAAAAGGACAGTTCCACAAGATTAATGGAAAATGAAAATCAGAAAGGTTTATTTTTTCTAAAATTGAAAAAAAAGGGATCAAGATTTTTTAAAATTTAATCAACTCTACGAAAATTCAAATAAATACATCCTGAAGGCACCGAGCACTTGCCGAGTATCAACATTTAAACGACAATTTGGAAATTAATTTAATTGACAATATTTTCTCCCCCGAGCACCTCCTCTATCTTTATTTCTATTCGGTCTTATTTCTCCGTCTCCTGTTATGTTTGGTTCTAGTATGTTCTCATTATTTTTCTTTCCATTATTTTGGATCTTCTTCCTCTTTTTTTCGTTGTTATAGTTTCTATCGCATAGGTAATAATAGGTCTCATAAATTTTTATTTTGGTTTGGTCTTCTTACTTAGTATTTTTTCTTTAATAGTGTTCTGTTCCTTCCATAAGTTTGACTGCCTTTTAAAATTTAACGCAATATTAAAAAGTAGTATGTTCCATGTGGCTTTTTGCGCGGCGCGGATAAGAAAATTTAAACATAAATTCTTTATAGAACAGGGTCAGCTTCAAATTGAAAATTAAAATAAATATTCATCGGATGAAAATTAAAATAATAATGGAAAGTGCAATTCAGGAAATGCTAATCAAATTGAACAAAATCGAAAATGCTATCGAAAGAATGGAGAGGAAATTGGACACTTTGCAGAGATAGCTAACGGTAGCAAAAAAAGAAAAATACGAATATAAAGGAAACGCTAAGAAAAGCAGAGAAACAAATAGAAGGCCAGGAAGAAAGAATTAAAGCACTCGAAAGAAAAATCAGAAAACGGAACGTGGCCCTGTATGGAATTCAAGAAATCAAAAACGAAACGGAAAATATAATACAAGACTAAAACAAAGAAACAGACAAATAGATACAAAAACCGAAATACAACAAGCATATTATAGAATCTGAAGGGATGATACAGACCAGGGAAACTGTAGGCCCATCCTGGTTGAATTTATCTCAATTCAAAAAAGAGCGGAGATTTTTAGGGAAGCAAAGAAGTTAAAAGGGACAAGAATATGGATCATCGAAGATTATTGAAAATCAATACTGGAAATACGAAAACGACTAATGCCATACCTAAAAGACGCAAGAAACAAAGGCTACACACTACACAGCAATAATTGTCCTCGATAGACTTGTAATAAATAATAAAATATACAGCGAACAAGAGTTTGAAACAGATTTAGAACAGGAGGACCAAAGGAGTAACAAAAAGAAAGCCAACGGACCCAAGATAAAGATGAAGATGAGAATCAAATAGAACAGCTCAGAAGAATTACAAAAACAGCACGAATAGCAAAGAACTGAGAAAAAGTAACACATGAGATGAATTGAAAACGACAACTGCTACGATTAAGGACAATGATTTAAAATCAGCGGTCATGAATAACATTAAATAAAAAGTTAAAACAAAAAAATGACAAAAAGAAACCAATAAAAAACAACGTGGAACATTAAAACGATGTTAAAAGTGGGAAAAATGGAGGAAACAGCGAAAGAGTTGAATAAATATAACACAGACATAATGGCAATACAGGGAACAAGATGGAAAAAATCTGGAGAAATAAAAGGACAACTACACCTTCCTATATAGCGGGGAAGAAAAACAGGAGTGGAGTGGAGTAGGATTTTACATAAGAAAGAAGCTAGTAAATAACATAATACAGTTTACACCAGTAAATGGAAGTATGGTATTACTGAGATTAGAAATGGAATATAAACTGAAAAAGATCATGTTTTATGATAATCTAAGTAAAAGACGGATTGCCGAAGAGAGACGAAGTTATAATATTAGGAGATACAAATGTCCAAATAGGGAGAGAAATATTCTTGTGAGAAGTGATAGGCAACGGAAAAGGAACGATTCACGATCAAGCGAACGATAATGGATAAAAGACTAACCCCCCAATTCTGTAACTCATAACGAATCGTTAGATACCGATAATCGTTAAGTGACATATTTTGATCAATCAGTATACAGAAATGCGTTGTATCTAAGCACTGATTGATCAAAATATACCACCTAACAAATATTAGTGTCGGGGCCAAGAATTGGGAAAAATTTTAAGAAATTTGGGCAGAATTTTGGAAAATTTTTAAAAATTTTGGGATGATTGGAATTTGAAGGGAAGGAGAAGGTAAAGTAATATGAGGAATTTGGATTCAATGAGTTACAGAAGTGGGGAGTTAGTCAACTAGCGGATCATTAAACATGACGTTCTCATCAACAAAATTCGAACATACTAGAGAACATACGAATTTTAAAAGGCAGTCAAACTTAGGAAAGGAACAGAACACTATTAAAGAACAAAATACTAAGTAAGAAGACCAAAATGAAAATCTATAAGACCTTGATAAGACCTGTCACTACCTATGCCATGGAAACTATAACAACGAATAAAAAAGAGGAAGAAGATCTGAAAATAATGAAAAGAAAAATAATGAGAACATACTAGGACCAAACATAACAGGAGACGGAGAAGTAAGACCGAATAGGAACAAAGAGATAGAGGAGGGGCTCGGGGGAGAAAATATTGCGAGATACATAAAAGCATAATGGTTACAATAGGCAGGACACATAATGAGAAGGAAACCAACAGAAACGAACAGGAAGATAAAACAGTATATCCCAATAAGGTCTAGAAGTAGAAAAAAACCAAGGACGTTTCCTCGGTCTTCTTCTACTTCCATTGTTATGGAAGAACGCTCTGGAAGAAGACACAAAAGCAATCGGAGTAAAAGATTGGCGGTCAAAATGCAAAGGTAGGAAAGAATGAAGGAAAATAACGCAGGCAGATAAGATCCATAACAAATTTTAAATGGGAGTAAATGATTAGCGATCAAAATGCAAAGATAGGAGAGATTGGAGGAAAAAAACGCAGGCAGTCAGAACTCACAACAAACTTTAAAGAAAAACAAGAACAAGAAGAGTAACCCACCTCAAGAAATGGATTTCAAAGAGCTTAAGTTTAGTCATAATCCAGCAGGATTGTAAAGGCTTAGGCCCAGTTGTACAATTCCAGCTTAATTTTAAGCCATAGCTTAAACCCTTAACAATAATTGTTGAAATAATCATCGTCATGGGTTTAGGCTTCAGCCAACTACAGTACAACTGGGCCTTAATGATGATGATGATGATGATGTTCTATTAAAGAAAATTTAAAATAATTGTTTACTTCCAAGCCTGACAGTCACTTGCTTTTCTAATGTTATTGTAATATAATATATACAAGGTGATTCAAAAATAGTTCCTAAACTCACCAATACGTTACCAAAGATAATCTGCTTCTGGCAAGTCTTCTTGAGCTACATGCGGTCGTCTTTTGATTATAATCTTTGCTAATTTGCTTTCGCAAATTGCCGTAACTTATATATAAATTAAAACTTGATTCGAAGGCGTACGAACTTCACTGATGATAGGCTCGGAACTTTACTAAGTATCGTTTTATGTGTTTCAAAGCTTCTGAAGCGCTCTTTACTTGGCAGAGTAATGAAAAATGAAATCTAAAACTGTTTAGGGGGTGGGCAATAGTCTATAAGAGCCCTTGAGTCTTGAGGAGTACAAAGATAGAGGTACATATTTAAAAAACTAATTATACAGTGTGATTTTTAATGAATGAAGATAATTTGAATTTACCGCCATACTAAATTGTTATTATGTTGGCAACATCGGGTTCTGTCACTCAACTTTGTCATTTTCCTTCTGATATAAGAATAGTTGTAGTCTCGTCTCTGAATAACACTGAATAATCAATGTTTGTTTGTTCAATGTAGCCACATTTAAAACATGAAATGCACTAAAAACTATGGCGCCAAATGCAAAGTATTCTCAATCATTAACAATCACACTGTATGTAGGGTCAGTGATCTAGTAGTTAGACACTTACGTTATTTTTTTTTTTCAGTTAATTGCGGCAACTCAAAAAGATATAAAATAAAATAGCTTTTTAGCAAAAACAATCGATATGTATTAATACCATTAAAATTCTCTGTCCATATATTTTTTTTAGACTAAAACCATAAGTTTTTAATTTAAAAAAATGTTAATATTTAAATAAAGTACACATTTTTAGCCGATTTTTTTAAAAGAATTGTGTTTTGTATTTATAAAGAAATGTGATTAAATAATAATAATAAAATAATTTCTCTAATTCAAAACGGTAACTCGAAAATAAGTCCACGTTATAACATACTTTTGAAATTTTTTAACTACGCTGGTCAAAACATATAAAATTTTAATATCGTTTACAACTAGAATCAACAGAATGTTGCGGAACACCTCTACAATAAAAGCACACACGTTTAAAAACCTAATTTAAAAACGCAGGAATTTCTGTAACACGAGAAAACCATATTCCTTGTCAAAGATAAAAATCTCCAAAAAAAACACCTGCTATACAATATGGCTTCATTGACGTTGTTATTGTTAAAGTCTACATCTTTTGTTTAACTTTTAAAACCTTGAACCAATTCTGTTTTAAGTTTCGAGAAGCATAGGAAAAATAACTGTCTTGTTTTTCACACCAATCTGTTTGCTCCTAAATTAAATCACTCGTGTAAATTACAGCAAAAATTAAATTTCCCTCTGCGATTAAAAATTTCTTGCACCTAACGCAATTATAATATTAATTTAATTAACTTTCTCTCTTACTAATTTAAAGGCAAAAAATCCGGAAAATTAGTTTTGGAGGCAAGTACAAATATAATACATACGTCCAACCTTGACTCTATTTCCCGAGAACTAATGACCGGTTGATTTCGTTAAGTTTTCCTCAATTACGACCGTTAATGAAATAATCGTATCGTTCGCGTAATTGGGCGGGCACCGGTTCACTGTGGTTTCAATTAAGGGCGTCAAAAAGGGGAAAAGTCACTCTCACTCTGCACTAACCACTAATAAAACCGGCGGCTTAAATCACACACAGAGGGACGGCGCTGAGCGTCTTCAGCGTCAACATCGAGAACGTACGAGCGTATTCGGAACGCGGCGAGAGCACTATTTAAAGAACAAGTAGTTTGCATTCTTATACTGATGAATTATTTTGTGCATTTACATACTTCATGACATTGCCAGTGGATTTATGAATACTATTAGAGTTCCATTTTGATTGAAACCAACAGACTTAATGCGAGCTCGGAAACACCATGACTTTCGAGATTTGATCTAACAGGTAGCAATTTCCACCACCACCACCTCCACTTTTCCAACAAAATAAAATCTAACGTAGAATTTGATACAAGTTTATTTTTTCTTAAGAAAAGTGTTTAAGTTTAAAATACATAAAATGAAATCGGAAACACAAATTTACAGTGTCAAGAATTTTATGTCTTCCGTGAAAATAAATTTAACACAAAGACAAATGTCCATCGTAAATGGTAATTGAAAAGCGCTCGCGACGCAAATTAGAAGGACGCTTCGTTGACGGACAGAAGGACCATTATAATAACTGCACAAACATTTCACGGGAGAGTTTGAAACACGTGTTCACCGTGCCATAATACATGACGCTGGAATTTCAGTAATTGCTCCTCCCGGAGCGGCTTAAATCATTTTATTAAGGTGAGATTTGGCGAAGGCGAGCATTCCCGCTTTTATCTTATTATTTGTTGTACAAGTTGGTTTCAAACAAGTCATTAAACTACAAAGTTACGATCTATATTTGCACCGGATATTGTATGGGGGCCGCATCTTTGCGTTTTGCTCAAATTATGAAACCGTTGAAAACTTTACACTCTTGATGGAAATAGCTTCCTGGAAAACATTACTACAATTAAATCCAGAAGTAAAACGATCAATAGGATAATTTTTTTTTACTCAGAACCACATGCGTATGTATGTTGTATGTACATACAAGCAATCACATGTAAAACTAAAACGTTGTAGCTTTTGTTGTTAAAAAATAATTAGGTACTTTCATTAATTGGGATTTATCAATCAACACTATCAATAAAAAAATGAATGAAAGTTGATTTTCATTTGTTTACTACTTGATAATTCCCCAGCTTTATTTTTGTTGGAAGTCAATTTTACAATAAACTATAATGGAAATAAAATGTAGAACTTTTTTCCTAGTTCATGAGGATTATGCTACACTACTTACACTAGCTTAAAATAGATCGCTGGAAATCAGTTCCACGTAGATAAAGTTTTCCACGCAATTTATAAAGCCATCTTTCGACTAACCGCCAGAAGATGGTGACTGGGTTAACTTTTTCGTGATATTTTAAAAATAGATGCGATTGGCCTAGAATAACTCGCTCCAAAAATCAACAGCGAGAGACTGCGTTTGATGTATGAAAATTTTCGAAAATTGCCAAAAGAAATTATCGGAAATTTCGCAGTATTCTTTAAACTTATCGTTGTGTAATGGCATGGAGTCATCATGAGTTAAACTAAATGTCTACAAGAATGAATTCAATACGTCGTCAATAAACTGGCACATCTGCTTTTCAAGTTTCTTTAAAATAAATATTTACATGAGAATGTGACATTAATAATGCGTCCTGATTGGTATAATGTTCACAAGGACCCCCACAAATCAAACAACGAGGTCCTAGAATTTTAAAATATTTTACAAATGTTGTTCTTATTTGTGGAGAGTATTTTCCTTCTATTATTGTAGTCTTAATTAAGTAGTTTGTTTATTTGTTTTCTAAAAAAAAAAATATGTAGGCTTTACATTAACCAACCAAAACAGTATAAGCACATGTGTTTCAAAATAGGCTGTGACGTCTAATTATTTAACGAAGGAACGGATTGGGATTCACCAGCACTGATTGTGAGTCACGAGTCGAATGTCAAAAGGAAATAGAATCCGGCGTGGTTCCAAGCTATTGATCGCAGTCCAACGTAAATATTAAAAGTCATCGGGAATTCATTTCGAAAATATCACTCTAAATAAATCCAAATCGTACAATGTTATCATCGTACATTTGAGTCACAGTCTAAATACTTTTTCCAGGTGGGCGTCGAGTTGGATCGCCTCCAAAGTTTGCAAATCATCAGGGTTACATTTCTCATTTCTCTTGCATGATTGTAGCTTTCGTCAATGAACGAAAAAACTACGTGATCGCTAATTATCGGCCAAGGATACTCATCACCATCAACGCACTCAGCATTATACAAATACCTATGAAGTTTATGATCATGAATTCTAATGATGACGACGAAGTGTTATCCTGCGCTTGTTTCAACGATAAACCAGTTAGACAAGCACCAATTGAAAGCATAAAAGTAATCTTCCCCGTGCACGCGTGTATCGCCATCATTCCCAATCTCACATATTCCACGGAATAGCCGAAGGCAAGCAATATTCCATAGGCTAAAATTCCCAGCACGAACTCCGTGGCAAACAACACAATAGTTACCAGTCCAATCCAAGTGTGTATCAAAGTAAAATCCGGGCGGTCATGTACGAGTATAACCGTATACAATCCAAATATAATGCAGGGGATGATTAAAACATAAACAAGGAGGTGAGATACTTTCATCGTGGTTCTTCCACAACACGGGCTCACGCGAAACAAGACCAAGGAGAAACCACCGAGCGTGACGAAACCACCCACCATAAAAACGGGGTGGAAGCTAAACATGTGCTTGGAGTTTGTCTTCCATTTGAAAGCGTCGTGGTAAATGGTGACCCAAATGATCGTTAATACCAGTGACATCGATAGGAAGATGCACAGGAAAATGAAGATTAACAGAAACTGAATGAAATTCCATTCGGAGTCGTCGTCGTCTAATTGGAGAGTTTCAGGGTTCGAAGGTACCACTGAAACTGGACTACCACGCATTGTTGATGGAAATATAAAACAGGTTTTACTTTATACACACGAATGTACGTCAGTTTGACGCATTTAAGATTTGACGTAGGTTACATTTTAATCTACGAATGGAAATATAGAATGACAAGGAGAGACATGACATAATTACAAACTGGAAGTACCCCTCTCCCCCAAAACTCCATTTGATACCGTTGATACCCACTTACCTACTGATAACTAGGTACCTATCATGGAAGAAAGAAGACAAGATCTCTTAACTCTTAAAACGGAATAACATAGATGGTAAGAATTTTTTTTGTAATATATTTAATCCCAGGATCACATATCTTCCCCATTTGTCACGATGTTTAAAAATGAGCTGTATCCCTAATTATAAAACGGAGTACTAAATTTATTTTTAGCACGAACCACGCTCTTTCAGATTTTAATCTCCACGCCTGGCCATGCCTTATTAAAAACATCATGTTTTCCAGGACGTAAATACTTAGTCACTCCATTGAAGTCTGCACAGTTTGTTGGGCAGAATAAAACAACCTGCGAAATTGTAATTCCCCGCGCGATTAAATTCGAATTAAACCCAAAAAAAAATTAATCTCTTTTGACGTGGGTGCTGCTTTTATTTATGTTGTATTATTTTCGTGGTAAGACGAGAGAGGATCGCCTCCGATTTCCTCGTTCCGTTCCAGATCTGACTAAACAGGTGAACGCACGATGGGTCCCCGGCTATTTCCAGTTTCGAAAAATACCGAAAAGCCGTGCGAAAGGAGGACAGCATTCCTCCTAATCGTAAAATACAGTACCGTATCTCCAGGTACAGAGGACGGATCCGCGCCTGCGATGCCACGACGTCGCGACGCGCGTGTCTATAAAAGGACGCTCCCCCCTTCAGGTAACTTGAGATACAGAAGCACTTCTACGGCCGCACCGGGACAAATATAACTTCGGGCCTCCTCGGAACTCAATCGTCTGTTAATGAAAGCACACAATAGTTGTAACAATTCATTTTATATCGTCTACCATTTCTCATTAACGAAAAAAAATTATGTCTCACTACTTTCGAACAATCATAGTTGGAGATGTGCCACAACAACCCATATATTAAATTTGTCATTAAAAAAATCATATACAATAGATCTAGTACGTTCCACCTGTCTTGTAATGACATTCCTACGTGCCAAATATGTCTCTGTCAATAGTCATTTTTATCTTGCAAAATATCAGGAAGATCTTTTTAATGAACGATTGATTATGGTATGTGATTTTGATGTTGGCCAAAATTTGCGGGAAAACCGAACGAATTCTATTTTTATTCCACCTTCTTTCCTGAAATCAGTAACGTCCTATTTGAGTGCCAAAAATGTTGGGGCCATAAAAGTCCTTTTATAGAAGGAAAGAATGTCTGCTCAGAGCTTCTAATATTTTGGAATTAGTTTGCGAATAGTTTTTTTGAAAAAAATGTGCTTCATTTAAGCACTGCTTGGTTGTTAGGCAAGATCGCCGTTGTTGGCAACCTTTTCTAGGTTTCTGTGTCTTTAGGTTAACCTCGTATTTTTTTCTAATTGCAGAAATTTTATTTGCAGTCACAATTAGGACGAGGTTTTATCTAACCTGAGGATCATCTAATTAGATGATTCTGTCACCAACAGTTACAAATTTATAGTCCAGCCCTATTGTTGTAATTAATTTAGTTACATTTTGCTTACATTAATAACGCACGAAAATCAAATTTAATTTTAATTTTACTTTTTGACCACTAATGTCTGATAATTTAACTAAAAGTAGATACTTTAGCCAATGTTTATAAACATAAAATCCGCCGATAAACCATTCGTAATAAAGTTCAAGGCTCATCATTAAAATTTGGAATTTTTCTTTAGTGCTTTAATTACAGGAAGAAAAATTGCTTTATAACCACAAAGAAGATTTTCTTTGAAGGAGGAAAAGCCAAGGCACGCATGTATGTTATGTAGGTCGCAGTGATTATTCACGCGTCATAAATACACACCGTCTTCTATAAACACTTCCAATTTAATATGAGGCTGACATGCTTTGATATGAGATATTTATGCTTGCGAAATAAATTGTTTAAACATAAGTTAATTTTAAGAAATATATGCGGTACACGTCAAATTAAGAATTGTTGAGGAAAACTAAAGGAAAGCAACAAATTGAACGTAAACATCAAGGGAAGAATAAAACGTCTTCGATAATTACACAGTTGTAATTAATTTGACACAGAACAAAAAAAATCATTTCTTTAAGAGCTGAATGAATTTGTATTGCATAAACAGATATGAGCTACTTTTCACATTTTTAAAACTTTGCCTATTGCAACTGTCGAATTAATTACATCCAATCAAAGAACTTTTTTCGTTTTCTGTGACCACCTTTATCATATTATTTTATGTACTCCTCTACTGATCTTAAAATTTCTTTTTAAGGTAACTTAGGGATGATAGAATTTGGCAAAAGTAAACACATGAAAGGAATACATATTTTTAAACATTTTTTTTAAATATAAAACAGTTTTCTGTAAACAATATATATAAAACATAAGACAGAACATATATTAATAGAAGAACACAAAACGGAAAGATTAATATATTTTAAAAAGTAACGGAATTAAATTAGAAAAGAAAACTTGAATACATTGGAAACTAACATACAGCCAATAACAAATAAGTAGATCACTTTAGCTGCTAACAAGTTGAATTTAGGGGAAAGCTGAGCTTGGAAGATACTGGGAAAAAGAAGTTTATTAAGATATTAAATGACATTTGTTAGATATTCATTTTTAAGCAAAAATATAATGCGTTTAGAATTAAAGAATTATAAACGTTTGCCTGCAATGCGAGTTTTATCTACGTTCACCCAGACGGTTGTTGGGACGACGATGCTGAGATCCTCTTGAGTTTACATAAACAAACAGTTTTCGGGCAGCAAAGGTTTTGCTTTGGAGATCGACACAGTCGAATTTATGATACGTAATCGATAGGCGCATTAATAAGAGTTTGCGGTGTTAATTAATACGATAGAAAGGTGCGAAAAGTAATTAATTAAAGTTGGCCAACTTGTAACTTGCGCTTGCAACGCGTAACTCGCGTTAGTTGTATAGTACGCGTGTATTATATTCCTGGCATGCGTATACAGGGTGTGTTCGGAAAGTATTGTGCGCCACGCTGGTAGAAGCAGGAAGGCGGTATCTAGAGATAAGTTATTAATTTTGTAGCTAATGCATGATATGTAGAGAATTAGCTTAAAGTATTTCCTGCATGGTGTATGAATGAAGCGATTTCCCCGGGTGAGGCTCGGTTGTCGTGGCAGGTGCTGCATCACCTGACCGTTGGCCTGTAGGTCGACTGGGGTAAACACATGGCGTAGGGATTGTGACGTCACTTGCATGAGTAGTGGTTACTCCGTAAGTGAAATCGTACTAACAAGGTGGAAAGCGCTACCGAGAGTGAACGAGGTACTGTTCACGGTCCCTTAGGGACCCGGTGCAGCGGACAGGGAGCCCTAAGGTTATTAAATTGTCACCACCCCTACCAGGTGGAGGGGACGTAACCTGGTGAGATGCCACGTTGACGTTGATTTGTGCCACCTGGTGGAAGAGTGGATTGGTGGTAGAGAATCCACGGGTCGGAGATGACAAAGACGTAGGGCAGAGTATGTTTGCATGTCATTGAGGCTATCTGTGTTGCATGTGGCGTGTGTTTCTGGAAATAACGTTTCAGAGCAATAGTTTATGAAAGAGCAACAGATATGATAATAAAGGCCCAAGGTCGGACATCATCAGGAGCGATGATAGAGGCACTAGATTGAGTTGTGAATTGACCAAGAGGTTGTGCAGACCGTTGAGGCCAGGGGACTGGGGTCCCCGGTGAGTAAATAACTGTTGTCTCTTACAAATGATTGTAAACACATGTTATTGTTGCATGAACGCACCATGTCAATGGGAGGTGATGGTAGCGGACGGTGCCCGGTAGCCAAAGGAAATGGTGAGCGTTTTAATTACTTAAATTTATGTATACGCGTTATCACATTTTAATAGTACTGAAAAAAAAATTATGTTGGTAATTTCGGCCGGCCTTACACATTGTATAATAAAATGAAGTGCCCATTGGATGAAACCCAGGGAAAGAAGAGGACATGAAAGATCAACTGCAAGTATATCAAGCAAAGTACTATTAATAAAAAGAAGAAGCATGAAAATTTATAATAAGACAGCTAGGAGAAAATTTATATAGATAAGGAATCGAAATTCCTATCAATTTCTTTTTTCTTGATAGAACAAGGGAAAGTCTCAATAAAAAAGGATTAATATTAAGTAATACCAAAACTTTATACAAGAAATAATGCAAGAGCAATTAAATATTAAAACCTTATACACAAGAAAAAAGTAAGACATAATGAAGACTTTGAGATGAGGATAGGCTTAAAACAAGTCCACTATTATTTTCAATAATTATAGACTGTAGAAGCAAAGAAAAGAGCAAAGTTATAAAAGTAAGAAACTGAAGGAAATGAAGGTGATATACTACTAACAGCATATTTTATAAAGTTTAAATCAAACCGTGATAATAACGACTAATAGTTTTTTTTTTTTTTGTAACAGGTTACAATTGTCAATATAATGATAATTTCTTTTTAGATGTACATATGTATGTGTTCACATATTTACATTCATTTGTTATTAAGTATTTTAAAAATGCAAGAATTAATTAAATTAATACAAGTACAAGTACACTACAAACATGTTAAAATTTTGACAGGTATACAGGTATAAATTAAATTAATACAAGTACACTACAAACATGTTAAAATTTTGCCAAGGACTTGGCTAACAAAGTACGATATCTTTACAAGCAAATATCATCTGACCGTACCGTAATAGAAAGAAACAAGGAATCGAATTAGAAAAGAAGCCAAAAGAGTAGGTAAAAAGCTATAAATACAAAATAACTGCAGAAAATAGAAATGAAAAGAAACAAAAGAATGCTGAAAGAAGTTGTAATATATTACGAAATGTAATTCTAAAAGAGAGGGATGTCAGGATATACAGAGAGATCAGAATTGATTGTCCTGATTCTAAGAGCTTGATATATCAGGTGAAAGTTAGGACAAAAGTAAAGGAGTACAGATAAATTGTAAAAACCAACATCCAAACATAACATCAAAAAAGCTTATGTACGAAGAAGACAAACGTATAAACGTAATTAAAAGACAACGCACAGCAGCGAGCCAACAAAATCAAATTGGGACATCTACCAACTTCCCCAAACTTTCCAATGTCACTAGCTTCACTCTAACAATTGGATGTAAATATTGACATCAAGCTCGTAGAAAGTAGTATAGGACCGGGACAATAAATTTTGGCGTCTCAGAAAGAAAAAAGTAAATACTGAAGTAGTAATGGCAGATTTAAAATCTACAGGAAAAATAATAGAAGAGAGACAAATTAGAAAAAAATAAAATAAGAGAGATAATGTATGTGAGGTAAGTACCCAGGGCAGGCAGAAATAAAATAGTGAAATGGGAAGTGGTAAACTGTTGAATTCGATAAAACAGAAGGTATAGAAAGTAAAAAAAGAAGAAAAAAGTGACTCAACTATACAAATCAATAATTAATGGTAAAAGGATTTAAAATGAAGTGAAACTGCACATACCTATACATACGTATATCTGGTAGATGACTGATCTTGATGAATGTATCTGCAAATACATAATAAGAATTATTTTTAAACAATGATTAAATTCGAATACGATCGATATCTCGTGCATCAAGAAAATGCAGAAAACTGCATAAACAGGGTAGGCTAAAAATAAGGAATAGCTTTCCAGAAAATCAGATATGTGAGTCAGATATGCGCAAAGGACGAGGATCGCGCTTATTAAGCCGAAGCAGGGCGCAAGCGTCGAATTAAGCGAGGACTTTATTCTGGTTTTCGCCGTCGCGACGCTCATACGAACGACTAAGCCACCACTGTAAGGCGGCGCCGGCACGCGGGTTTCTTATAATCTGAAATTTACGACGGTCAGTGCAAACTAAACGAAACTAGAGACAATTCACAATGTCTTCCGTGGCGAGGACCTCTAAGTACTCGTACCGTGCTTCTGGTACAGGAGCTGGAAACGCCGATGTCAGCATTGAGTACAGTGCTGACCTGAGCGCCCTGTCCAGGCTTGAGGTAATTTATTTTTACAACCGCTGACCACTGCAAGAATGCGCGGGGATCAAATTTTTCTTTGGAGACTGATTTTTTTGATCGCACCAAGTGGAATATGTGATTTTGTGCAGTGATTTTTGTGTAATTTTTTTGATTGACGAAAAGTGTTTTTTTTTCTTCTTATAAATACATTACATCACACCTTTTTTCTTAAATTAATTTCATACCAATCACCTTCTTCTTCATCATTGTCGTCATCCCACACAATTTATAATTATTTTTTTTTATTATCCTGGAGCTTTGCTTACACGTATCAAAAAAAAAAAAAACTTTTTTAAAAACTAGTTCTAGTTAAAAAATGAAAATGTTTCAGGATAAAATCCGTCTATTGCAAGATGATCTTGAAGTGGAGAGAGAACTCCGAGCTAGGGTAAGCACCTAAATAAGCTTCCAGAGCTTTCGGCCGCTTATTACATTGCGTAGGTTGCTCAGTCAAATTACATACATAGGGTGAAACGTGTCACTAATCTACTAGCTATTTTCATTTTGGCAAGTAACCTGCTTTCTGCTATGCGTAATAACGCACGGAAATAGCACACGAGGTGGTGTATATAATAAGGCACACATCAGTGGTGACGTCACTAAATAGCCTAAACCATAAAACCCGGTTTTAATTTTTTTTTTATAATCCAAAAAATTGACAATTATTTCTATAAAGTAAAATGATGGCAAATTCTGGAAACATCCCAACTTTTCGGAACTTGTTAATAGTGTGCCAGATTAACGAAAGTAGATCTAACTTTAGCTCATCGCCGAGGACTAAGTTCAGTAAAGTAAAAATTTCCATTGGAGGGGGGGGGCACTCTCTAAAATGTAACGCAATACTTTCACGTAAATTTAACTGGACAAAAAAGAATCATCTTTTTTCTACAGTTCAAACGAAACACCAATCACATCAAATACCATGACGCCCTTTTCTCCCCATTGATATACGTGCATGATCCGCATGGAGTTTTGAATTTATTAATTAACAGCATGAGAATGCGTGGTACATACTTAATGTATTCATAAATTAGATGTATAAAATACATTAAAAAATATAAATGTAATAACCAGAAAAAAAATTAAAGTACAGAAAAGTACGAGGCTTGCAAATACCGATATCAAAACTTTGCTTAGGCGAAAAAGAAACAAAAATGAACAAACTTAATGAGATTAAAATTAAAAATATCTTCTCAGTTTGAAATTAAGGCAATTTTTCTTTGCCAAAAAAATGTGTACCTACCACAAAATTCCTATTAATATTTATTTATCTAACTTTTTCATTTCATTTTTAATTTCGATTTTATACATAATCCACAAAACTTTCCGTTTCCATCGACTTTCAGTAAATTATTTACTCTTGAAAACCATTACAGTACCCTCTTCTAAGGGTGATTAAGAAAGGTTTCCAATTCAAATTCTGCAGAGACAGTATCTGCGGGCAACTATAATTATCATCCTGATTAGAAAGACTGTCTCTCACCAAACGCTTAAAAGCAAGAAAATGGAGCCTCAAGAGACTCAATAACTCAACAACATTTATTCAGCACATTTACTTTTTTATTTTCTGAAACAGATTTGAATTACAGCACTTCAGAACCAGCAAATCCTTGGCTTGTATGCCCATCTCGCTTTCTAAACTTCTACTCAAGAGTCAAAGTAAAATCTAGAGTGTATAGACAATTGGCTAGATTTAATTAATCGACCCCAAAGGGATGAACTGTTAAGCCGAGCGTGAGTCACCTATCAAATTTTTGAACTTAAGCCTGAAGCTCTATACTTCTTTAGAGTCGCAAGAAATTCCTAGAATGCACAAAGTTTGTATAAATGAACAAAATTTCTAATTTCTATGTCAAACTAGTTTGCTAGGTTCAAAACGAATTCTTTTTTATTGGCCTCAGAAGAATTGACCGTGAACTTCAAATGGAAACTCAGGAACACGCGAGACTCATTAATACTACATAAAAATTAGAACTGTCCTGACTTTCCAATATCATTATTTTAGGCAGTTTCTTTACTTATTAAATGAACGAGTAGTAAACTAAAAGTGGTATACTATAGACCCCGTTTATCGAATCCAGGGGATGAACGTCTGAGTTGGACTTGAGCTGGAAAAGAAATTATAATTTCCACATTTTTTTAACTCTTTGAGAATTTCTAAATTACTTCTAAATTCTTCGCTTCTTAATTTTTAATTTTTTAATTTGGATCATTCAATAAACTAGTGGACTTCACTTTATAAACAAAAATTCGTGCATTTTACAAATTTAGTTCTTTCTGAAACGCGCTCCGAGTATTTACAAAACCTACTTAAAACATCCAAAAAACTTTAAACAAACAAACCTCGACACGTTCAAATATACTTTTCTAAATAAAGTGTATTAATGTGAAGCTCTCGCGGCTTGCATCATAGGCGTGAGCGTTTTTCAAATATCATTTGCCTTCCGGTTAACCGGCCATTACAAATATTGGTGCTTTGCGAAAATAAGCATTTCGAATTTATTACCGCCAGAGTTTACTTTGGGGGACTATATTTAGATTGAAGACTTCAACAATGTATACACAAAGTTTCTATATTTTCTTTTGGTGTAAACACGGAATGAACGGACTATTATTCTAAAAAATTTTATTACATCTTTGATTTGCTACATTAAATTAAACTAAACTTGTTCGCAATTTTCTGTTGCTCAATGTCGTTTTAATTTTCTTAGATTGAAAGAGAGAAGGCAGATCTCAGCGTGCAGGTGATCCAACTATCAGAACGGCTTGAAGAAGCAGAGGGAGGTGCCGAGAGCCAGGTAAATCAACCCCCATCATTTTCAAAACCCCCAATCTTCAACTTCTGTTTTTATTTGAATAGTTCGAAATTAATAAAAAGCGCGACACCGAACTGTTAAAACTTCGCAAACTTCTTGAAGATGTCCACATCGAATCTGAGGAAACGGCGGCGATCCTCAAGAAGAAACACCAAGAAATCGTCATCGATTTCCAGGACCAAATCGATCAACTATCAAAATCAAAAGCCAGGTAATTTCCATTTTTTTTAATTCGACTGCATTTCGTGGATGGTGTCCAAGTATTTCTGGCAGACGCAAACGAAAGGAATTCGACACTGAAAATTTATTTAATATTAAATTAAAAATGGACTTGTTCGAAATTAAAATTCGATTATATTTCATGGATGGCATCCAAGTATTCCTGGCAGTCGTGAACGAAAGGAATTCGACACTCAAAATTTATTTTCGAACGGTTTCGGAATTCTTTTTATATTAAAAATGGGCTTGTTCGAAACGTGTCCGAAAGTAATTGGCGTCAAAGCTTTGTGATGTCGTCTTGCGGGACTAATTTATAACGCATTAACTTTAGGGGCTGCCAAAAATGTTCGGAGACGGCAAACAGAGCGTCATGTGTTACGAAACCAACACGAAAATACTTTTCTGAATGAGAACAAAAGTGTGGAAGCATTTAGAATTCTTTTAGAATCAACAATTTACAACTCATTAAACGAAACGAATAAAAAAAACACGCACGAAAAAATAGTGATTTATAATAAACGTATAACTGCTTTTTATGAGAGTGTGAATAATGTGAAGAATATGTTACAGTTAAAAGTATGAAAGCAAACTAAAAATAAAAATAAAATATTTTTTTAATAAAATATACTACTCCTATTATTTTAATAATAAAAATTCCAAGAATTAATTTATTATTGGCTAGCAATAAAAATGCAGGAAAATGGAAGAAGTAATCATGGCGTTTTTGTTATGTTCTTTGAGCACATTGCAAATTCCCCCGAAATAGAGATGGTTTATTTTACTATCGTGTACACCGTGGTAATGCAAAAGTCTTTCCTAAAATAGCCCATTAACACAACATAAGGTAATTGCTCTCATTAAACATAGCAGAGAGAATATTTACAGTATAGTATCACCGTCATACCATACAAACACATGTACAATCAGAATTAAAAGTAATGTCTGCCCAATAACAAATTAAATTAATGCCTGATCACTTTTGATCGCTGTAACGAGTAGGCGAGCACGCATCGAATTCTTGTTGATATTTGTTTGAACGTCTGCTTGTCACAGTGATCAGAATGGATAAGGCCAATGAAATTATTGGGGTGACATTACTTTTAATTCTGATTATACTTACGATGCTTTCTGCTTGCCAAATAAGTAAGAAACTACGCGGCCATTGTATTTATTCCTGTGCAACATTCAATGTCAATACTAGCTCTTCATAAATTTTCTTCGATTTGATAAACGCACGTGTGTCAATATATTTTGGCACGGCGAGTTTGTTGATTTTAAATGTGATCGTAAATCTGATGGGAGTGATGGAATTAACGTCGCCGTGGTAAAATTTACGGCGCGAAGTTAAAAATGGCCGTTAAAAATTTAACACCGATCAACTACAAGTTGACAAGACATGACAGTCTCCTGCAGTAAATTCTGGAAATAATAGCTACGCTTTTAACTCCAGATTTATTTTTACGTCTGGATAATTTTGTTTTACCTGCACTTTATAGAAAAACAAATGCAATGATTTGATTTAAAATTTGAAGAGAGAGGAGTGAGTATCCCTAAAATCTGTTTGAGTTATAAACCGCAAGCTAGTTAACTTTTTTATGCCAGCTGAAGATATCCAACAAGAGAAATCGACGAACTGACGCGACGGGGCAATTCCAGCCCTAATTGTACCCCTAAATTTTTTGAAATTCCAAATAAAAAATATATAGCTAAGTTAAAGTGAAATTTTAACGTAATCAAATTGATACATTTTTAAGTAATAGAAAGAAAGCCAGGCGATTTTGATAGTAGAAGCATTGCGAAAAGCGTTAAAATGCGACGGAGAGGGAGATATATTTTGGGGTAAATTTAGAATCGGAATTGCCCCCGGATCAGATCATTGATTTGGTAGATATGAACCCAATACTTACATAGAAAATTTCTGCTGTAATACACTTTGAAATAACATCAATTAAATTCAGCAAATGTTTTTATTTAATTAAAGAAAAAATGAGGGCAAAAATTGGTGTTGTTTAAAAAGGAGTTAATGTTGGGCTACCTGTGCACGAGTAACTTAAAAAAATCAATTAATTAACTCATTAATTGTTAACAAAATAACAAAAATTTGATTTCTAAGAAGGCAAAAATATTGGCTCTCAATTCTGAGATCATTCTCAATAGTCACAGCTTACCTTTATTAGTTTGTTATACCTATTCTATCCATTCGATAAAAAAGAAATTATTATTATTATTTCGCATAATATAATAAGAATAATTAACTTTTTATTTCTTTATTCAAATTCCCAAGCGATTAAATAATTTATGTCAGATTAACTTCGAAAAATTCCCAGAGTTAACTAACTAAAGTAACACAAACTGTTAATCAAAATAAAAAGGAATAGTACCTGTAAGATATAACCAATAGTTTAGGTCGCGAGATCCTGCGGCCAATTTTTGACCTAACGAGATAACTAGGACAGATCGGTTTGATTACAGTGGAGTTCCAGAGCCACTCTTCTGCTGTCCAAAGGATGCTCGAGAGATCCGTTGCGATCTAAACCGACTTACAATACACTTTTATAAGATACATTTATTTTAATTTAATTTAAATTTTGACCATAATTTAGCTTGACATAACCCCTTTAGACCTAGTGGTTTCAAGGTATAACCACAAATAAAATAATTTTTTTCTACATTCCTAGTGGTTTTGCTGAGTAACCATAGTGTGGTGCAGTTTGTCTATAATTCCTAGAAGTAGAAAGCAGGAGGCTTATTGGGTTTTTCGCAAGGACAGTCCTGCAACCGTCAGGGGTATGCGCACAACAAAAAAGCGTGCGGTTTTTCGACGGTTCTTGGGCGGTTCCAGGACGGTTCTAAGATGATTCTAGGACTATCCTGGCCAGAACTCGAACAAGTCTAGTGAATTCTGTGATATCATATTTGAAATAGTTGCAGTTTACGAGTAAATGGGTACGTTTTATTACGTCCTCTATTGTTTATTGTTAAGATAATTTGTTAATAATGAACATGGCTGGTAAGTTTATCTGGAAAACATTTCTTAGAATGTTTACAAATGGTTTGCAATTATAAGTTTTTAAATATATATGTTGAATTTTCGGCTATATTAATCTTTGTTTAAAAAATATACATTTATATATATATTATTTCTTAAAAAATTAATTCAAGCCTGAAAGGGTTTTGAAGTTTTAAGTACGGGACACTTTTTTTTAAAAACATGAACGGGAATTAACAAATTGACAATAAATGAACAGGAAATTTTAAAAGGTTTTTTTTAATGTACTTCTACTCGCCGAATCAATTACATTCAAAATTAAATAAAATTATGTGTCTCTACATTTTCTTTTATTTCAATGACCACTCACATTAATCCTAATTTCAAATAAAATTAAATCCAAATATTTTAACAATAATATTTGAGTACGAAATATTTCCAATTCAAGTCGCTTTCAATATGAATTTTCCTCTTCCCAATAAAATAAACTCCAATCTGTCTCTTTTGATGAAATACCACGGGATCGAAAATGAAATGATTCAGAGTAGGCGATGAATGTTGAAAAGACTTGGTAATACTGTCTGTCAAATTTAAAAATTGTACTTAATTGTTTTATGCTAGCCATTTTGAATACTTACGCTAATGATTTCAGTTGTCTAGTACCACGTAGGGATCAAAATAAAAATGCAATCTCGGTCCACTCTGAATCATTTTATTTTCGATTACACGGTATATTTTTCTTTTGACAAAGTCACCTCTGATACTTCCTCGCAAAGCAATACTAAGCTATGCTATTTTATGCCTGCCAATCCTTTTTTCTGAGATGCAAGTATTGAAATGTTATATATATTTTTTTAGTTTATATTGTATTTCCTGTAAACTTATTGATAACATTAATAGTTAAAAATTATAACAAATAAATTGGATCAATAAAAATGAAATGAAAAATATTAAAACGTAAACGATTTCGAGTCAAGTAAGGGACGAGATTAAAGTGCAGGCAAATAAAGAAAAAAATAGTTTGTACATTAATAATAAAGAATGGAAAGAAAATGAGTAAAAACTTTACAAGAAAATATAAACCCCAAATATAAATTTAAAAAATAACATGATTAACATGGTTTCTTAACTGTTGAATATTTAGAAAGAAAGAAAGTCTTGATATAACTTTTATAACTTTAGAACATCTACGTTTCGCTTTACATTGGGGGGTTTTTCAGTATACCTATGTTATAATACATGTAATAATTAGTAATGAATAAATAGGAAAGATTTTAAGTTAAGAAATTAATAAAATTAACTTTATTCGTTTTTAAAAAAAAAACATACGAAAATGTTATGCTTTGAAAATATAACATAATTCTAACACACTAAGATTAATTAAACCTGTAGGTACAGCGAATGAATTAGAAAAATGAAATAACAAGTGAAGATGTTTTCTAAAAAATTTTAAAGATTTCGTGAATAAAAAAAATATGTTGGATAAAATTGAAAGATGCAGGACATTACGAAACAATTAATAAAAATTAAGTAGATTATAAGTAAATACAAATAAAAATTATCATTTGCTACGGAGACCTGTTATTTTTTAACTTAACAAATAAAGCCATTGCACAAAATTTTTTATAGTAAGAAGCTAATAGATATCAAGATTTCTTTTATAATCTCCAAAAAATAAAATCGCTAAAAACGCTAATTAGTAACAGTAAATTCATTAACTCGTCCTTGTGTAAAAAACCTATCTGATCACAATTTAACTTCAAACATGAACTTGAAACTTTTTTTAATGTGGATCTTAACTTTTTTTAATTAAATCAACTCACGTATTTTAATCAGCAGTGATAAAAATGTAGTTCAAGGAAAGTGTTCAAAGATTAGGTAAGTGAAAAGACGCTCGGTGGTATCAGCGCCGTCGTAGAACCCGGGACGCCTTTCTATAAATAAACCGCGTACTTGAGCCTCGCCATATTAGTCCTGGCCCGAATCCCGTTTGTTCATAGGTTGATCCGTGCCGATTCGCACGCTTCGAATTCCTAAGTTATTAAAAAAAAAATAACGTAAATTCATTCCCCCCAGCGGACAGCAACCCGGACATGCAAGTGTACAACAAAATCGGGTGGTTCTTTTCGATCTGGCCCACATTTCGGGAGCCTAAATTTAGCTCCCCCCTCAAATTTAAAGACTACTTGAAAGAATTCGAAAGTAAATATTTTAACACTTACCGGCCGTTTTCCGAGAGCTTTTATTAATAGATGACGAGTAGGTACTTAAGTTGAGAATCAGAGTATACATAAAACATGAATTACAAGGCATACGCATTTTGAACTCGTGTGTCCTTAGCTTCAGTGGCTTTAGAGCCTGATGAAATTTTGAAAATCAGAAAACTTCTCTGGCCTTGCTCGAATCCATTTCTCTAATAAATAATGATGAATAACTGAAACCTGAAACTGAAACGAATATCGAAGTCAGATAGGAAATAAAAATTAAAAATTAAATACTTATTTAAAGAACATGTAAATAAAAAAAAAGTGAAAACATTTATAAAATCAAACAGTTTTGAGTGACATTGAAAAAGTTAAGATAGAATAAAACATAGAAAAAATAAAAAGGATTATTTTACATATATAGAGACAAGTCGGATTTATCTATGGACCAAAGAAGTCCTTTGCCCTCGATCGAAGTTTGAGACTTTACTTAGGTCAAGCATGCATAAATCTTGTAAAATCCTATGTTTTCAGATCTGAAAAAGAAAAAGGCAAATTCCAAGCTGAAGTATATGAATTACTCGCCCAAGTCGAACAGGTCAACAAAGAACGCTTGATCTCCGTTAAACACGCCGAAAAACTAGAAGTCACCATCTCCGAGCTCCACATCAGGATCGAAGAGCTGAACCGCACCGTCGTCGACATTACATCCCACAAAACCCGTCTGTCGCAAGAAAACATTGAGCTCGTCAAGGAAGTCCAAGACCTCAAGGTACTCCTCACACCTTACAACCTAAATCAAAAATCATTCTATTTTAAATACCTCAGGTAACCGTCGAAAATATTACGTATCTCAAATCCCAATTGATCAGCCAACTCGAAGATGCCCGTCGCCGTGCCGAAGACGACGAAAGAAGGCGCTCCCTCCTCGAAGCCAACCTCCATCAAGTTGAAATCGAATTAGAATCAGTACGTGTCCAGTTGGAAGAGGAAAGCGAAGCCCGCCTGGACTTAGAACGTCAACTCGTCAAGGCCCAAGGCGACGTCCAAATCTACAAATCCAAGTACGAGGCTGAGGCCCTGGCTCGCCAGGAAGAAGTCGAGGAACTTCGTCGCAAGTACACCGCCAGGATCGTCGAGCAAGAAGAGCACATCGAAGCCCTCTTGGTTAAAGTCAACAATCTCGAGAAGCAAAAGACTCGCCTTCAATCCGAAGTCGAAGTCCTCATCATCGACTTGGAGAAGGCCAACAACACCGCCAGGGAATTGCAGAAGCGCGTCGAACAACTTGAAAGGATCAACTTGGATCTCAAGACGCGCCTTGAAGAAACTGTTCAATTGTACGAACAGAGCCAACGCGATCTTCGCCAGAAACAGGCCGAGCTCCAACGCCTCAATCACGAGCTCGACAAGACTCGCGAACAAAAGGAAGCTCTTGCTCGTGAAAACAAGAAGTTAACCGGTACGATCTTTTAACACAATTTACTTATTATTATTTCTTTATTTATTATTGTTGTTTAGATGACCTTCATGATGCACGCAATGCCATCACCGAACTCACCCGTCGTCTGCACGAGTTGGAACTTGAACTGCGCCGCTTGGAGAACGAGCGTGAAGAACTCACCGCCGCTTACAAGGAAGCCGAAGCCGTACGTACCATAAGCCCCAAGGCCAAATAAGTGTCACAATTTTAATTGTTTGCAGGGACGTAAAGCTGAGGAACAGCGTGCTCAACGCTTGTCTTCAGAATTCAACCTGTTCCGTCATGAAGCGGAGAAACGTCTGCACGAGAAGGATGAAGAAATTGAAGCTATCCGGTAAGAGCACTTTTTAAAATCTTCTATACGAGTACATAATGAGTAGGTAAACCGAATGAGTTTTAATTGTAAAAAGCTGTCTTTTAAACGTTGCAAAAATTAAATAAAATGATGAACAACAAAATGAAGCCCAATAAAACCAAGCACAAACTTGCGCTTCTGCAACATGGTATGTATTTGATGATAAAATGAAGACTTTCTAGAAAACCAAATTCGTTTGACGAAATCAGATAAAGTTAAAAGAAGTCAATGAGCCTTAAGAAACCGCTACTTTGAGATGATTAGACGTGGATTCACCAGACGATAGAAAGAAAAGAAAAGGAAGAGAGTTTGGCTCATTTGGTGGCCTCCACAGAGGTTCCAGTAAATCAGTACACATGGAGGCATTATCGTTGCAAAAATGAAAACCATATGTGAGTTGCTAGACCAAATTTAATAATTCTGGAAATTAGATAAGAGTGGATTCGCTCGTCGATGGAAAGAGGAAGGAAGGAAAAGAATTTGACTCATAATAATATCGCGTATCGTGATCTCCAAGAACCTCAAAGGTTTCGATTGTTACTTCTTTTAATAATTCTGCAAATGAAAACCACCTTGAAGTCAGAGAAGAAAAATGATTGATTATTAGTATTGCTATAGATACCTTGGAACGAAGAAGAAGAAAGAATTTTGTTCGTTCGTAACTACTGTAGCGTCTCTTCTTGCTACCGAAAAATCTACCTCAAAAGTCGTCTTTTGGTACTTTTTAATAAACTGAAGAAGAAGGATGCGCCTTTGAAATCAGTTAGTAAGGAATTCTGTGGTCAATGGAAAGTGAAACTAAAAATTTACAACAAAACAAAAAAATGATCTGGCGTATGGTAAAAAGAAGAGAAAAGAAATTGATGGCATTGCTTCCTAGTTTCCAGGATACCCAAAAGCCGTCTTTGTTGCTTTTTTTAGTAAACCGACGTCATAAAACTGTGGTTAAACATGGATTTAAAGAAAAACAAAGTTTAGTTAAACAAAACTGAGATATAACAGAGGTGTAATTAGAAAAGATGTCAAATAAGTCAGACAAACAATAGTTATCAATCTACTGCCGTGGAATTCCTTTTATTCTTCAGTTATCCTGTACATTTTTATATTAAATCTTTCTAGGGTAACATAACGACATAAAATTTTCTTCTACTTCTTTCTAAAAGTATATTGTATTTACTCTAAGCGTTTATTTATAAATTCCAGTTTATAATAACGTTCTAAATTGGTTTGAGTTTTACGAAATTCAATTGAAAACAAAAACTTTAAAAATCAGCACTTTTTTGGAACACAATCGCGAGTGTCTTGGCAAGAAATTATAAATGAAACTCCTGATTACAATCAGATGTAATATAAACATACAATTTCAAGAACACATTATGACAAGAACAACAGATCGACGACACCTTGAACAGCAAAAATTTGGCAATAATTACGCTACCGATTTAGCCGTCGCTTTTTATTGGATTGGCAAAAGTGCTCATTTCAAAGTCAGTATAAAAAGGTGGAGTTGTGAGTCCTAAGAACACAGTGAG
Organism: Dorcus parallelipipedus; assembly: GCA_958336345.1. Classification (NCBI taxonomy): domain Eukaryota; kingdom Metazoa; phylum Arthropoda; class Insecta; order Coleoptera; family Lucanidae; genus Dorcus; species Dorcus parallelipipedus. The sequence goes on along the minus strand of OY284480.1, from coordinate 27,362,228 downwards.
GCGATTTCGACAAAACAGTGCGCCCCCCCCCCCCCAAAAAAATGTCCCGAAAAATCAACTGGCAGAATCCTCAGGCTTTAATTTACGAGGACAATTATGGATACGGGATGAATTTCTACCAGCCAATGATAGATTATATAGACGCCAAAGACAGAGGATTAAGTACGAAACATCCCCACCTCCCATGGACGAACGAACGGGGACTAGACAAGTACAGTTCCAGAAAGTTAGTCGAAAGTTATTCCGATCAAGATTTAACCAACATCTCCCGTCGAACCGAGGCCCGGGCCAAAGCCAAATTGAAAGATTTCAAAGCAACGACGAAATCGAAGTTTCAACTGTGCCAGTCGGTGTCAGCGGCTTCCATAACCAGGCAAGTGCACACCGAGGTGAAGCGAACGAAAAAGAGCAAAATCATCAAGGAGATCCAGAAAATAAAGAAAAAAATGAGCGACGATCTTGATTATGAACCAGATGTTACCAAAATAGCGGAGGGACTCAAGTCGGTGCAAAAGTACCTACGAGGAAAATCGGCGAAGGGAATAGAAGCGCAACTACTCTCCGAAAGCATGAAGAACATCGCGGAAGGGGGGAGTGCAAGCGAAATCGACATAAAAAAATACCAGAGGAACGTCTTCGTCAACACCTACAACGCGTCCGCTCACTCGAAGTTGATGTGCGATAGAATGGAGCAACAACTCGACGAGAGCTTCATGAGGCCCCTGGACAACTTGAGCCTGGAGCTGAAGGGCTTCGACAAAAAGACGTCGCAGTATTTCTATGAGAAAAGGTGAAACCTAAAATGTGTTGTGTTGCTTGTGGTATTGGTGTACAAGTGAGTAGCCTTAAATATAGTCCGCTCTAATGTATTTGCATCATCGACATTTTCGATCTATAAATATAAAATCAATTAGATTAGTGCCTTGACGTCAAGATTTATTTCGGAATCGACATTATACAATGAACTCGATTAACCAAGGCGAAATATCCCTTGCGCATTCTTCGAGTTGTGTAAATTTCGATTTTATTTTACTAAAAAAAAACTCTCTCAGTCATTTACCTACATAGGCCGAACTTTGAAAAAAAAATTATACTTCGAAAGCCAAAAAAATATTAGATCTGTATACTAATGTGCTATAATTATTTCTTCCTGCATCCAACGCACTTTTCCCAATTTAGAACTGGCACAGTTACCGCTTTAGAATAACAATGCAACAAAACGGTTTTTTTTTTAATTTTGACGAATTTTGACAGGCAGATATTTATAGGTATGTTTGGATACTTGCGTCAATGATTACCAAAAAAAAAAGCGAAACGTCAAATACCAGTTGAACCATAAGCAAAGTCTTCCACGAATTTCTTAAAGTTTAAATAACTAGAAAACCAAAATTTATAATCTATCTTTAGCTAACTGATCAATCAAACATCTCATACTTCCTCAAATACTGCTTCCAACTAAAATCATCATAAAGAAGTATCCTCAACATTCTCTTTCCAATTTGACTGGTTTATTAACTACTATAAATTTGCTTATTTTTTTTATAGTAAGGCGACTAGCATTGAAATCGAGCAACTGAACGCTCGCGTCGTCGAAGCTGAAACCAGACTGAAGACCGAAGTCGCCCGCATCAAGAAGAAACTCCAAATCCAGATCACCGAACTGGAGATGTCCTTGGACTCGGCCAACAAGGTCAACCTCGACCTGCAGAAGACCATCAAGAAGCAGTCACTCACCTTGACCGAATTGCAAGCCCATTACGACGAAGTCCAACGCCAACTGCAGGTTACCTTGGATGCACTCAGCGTGTCTCAGAGGAGAGTCCTAGCTCTCACTTCGGAAGTCGAAGAAATTAGAGGCAACTACGAAACTGTAAGAAATCAAACTCAATTTTTGACATGGTTTAACATTATACATATTATTTAGGCCCTTCGTGGAAAGAGAGCAGTGGAACAGCAGTACGAGGAATCCGTGACACGTATCAACGAGCTCACCACGATTAACGTTAACCTCGCATCTTCGAAGACCAAGATCGAACAAGAACTTGCCGCCATTGTCGCTGATTACGACGAAATTAGTAAGGAACTCCGCATTTCCGATGAACGTTTCCAACGTGCACAGGTATCTAAACAAGGCCCCTTTAACAATCATGGTCATCTATATTGACCTTAAATTTCAGGTTGAAATCAAGCACACCGTTGAAATCCTGCACGAAGAACAAGAACGGGTTGTCAAAATCGAGGCCATCAAGAAATCATTGGAGATCGAAGTCAAGAACTTGTCCATTCGGCTGGAAGAAGTCGAGGCCAACGCGATCGTCGGAGGCAAACGCATCCTTAGCAAATTAGAAGCTCGCATCCACGACTTGGAATTAGAATTGGACGAAGAGAAGAGGCGCCACGCCGAGACCATCAAGATCTTGCGCAAGAAGGAACGCACTGTCAAGGAAGTCATGATCCAATGCGAGGAAGACCAAAAGAATATCATTTTACTTCAAGAGTGTCTAGAAAAGTCTAACCAGAAAGTCGGTCTCTTTAAAAAACAACTCCAAGAACAGGTAAAGTATGTGGAATATCAATCCACAGAGTGTACTCGTGCCCTAAAAGTACAAGTAAAATAACTTTAAATTTGTGGAGTTTTCATGATCCACTCTGTGGATACCTTCTAAATGATTTGGTTGTTATTTTTTTGTTATTGGTGTTATTAGGAAGGTGTATCACAACAAAGTGTAACCCGCGTACGTCGCTTCCAACGTGAATTAGAAGCAGCTGAAGACCGCGCCGACACCGCCGAAAGCAGTCTATCACTCATTCGCGCTAAGCACCGCACCTTCGTCACCACTAGCACAGTTCCCGGTTCCCAGGTTTACCTGGTGCAAGAATCACGATCAGCTGAATTGTAATCTGCCCCCCCTAGAGTCCAGAATTTAATTTTTTATTTTATTTTCTTGCACATACATATTTAGTTATTATTCAAATTCAGTGACGGCCGGTGCATATGAATTTGGGAGTGCTGCCGATGTGCGCTGCGCATTGTTTGCTCTCTGTTCGCCTGTGTTAGACAGAGCTAGCGCTGAGCGAGTATGTCTGCAGCACTCCCAATTTCACTGCACCAGCCGCCGCTGATTCAAATATATAAACCACTCTCTCTTGGAACTATGTTATCAAACACTACACTAAGTACATACAATTGATGATACGAATGTAACATACGTATTTCGTATGAAAAAGCAAAAAAAAAATCTAATAATTGACACAAGTGCGATTTATATATTTCTTTTGTCGTCGCCGGTGTTGACACACGGAGGAAGGTTGAAAATTTATAAGTTGTTATTGTACATTAACTATAAAAATGAGATGATTATAAGATATTGACAATTATGTAAAATGTAAGTTTGAATGTACCATGTAAGAAATAAATAAACTGCTTGTATACATAATTTGCATGTTTAACAAAAATATATAAAAAATTAAATGCTACCGAGTGGATACTTATATTATTTATAATTTATAACTGCATAATATTTATTAATCTCTTTCTTTTAAAGTCGGTTTAAGTTTTAAGTCTAAGAATTTTCTTTTTAAATCAGAATTACTAGTTAATTAAATAGTATCAACTCACATGGTATTTTCTTTTCTCAACGAATTGAATTTCTTCGCGCACGAGTCTTTCTACTGGTAAGTATAAAAATCCTAAAAAAAACAGCAATTCAAATTAAAGCAGGCAATGAACGCAATCGTAATATCGATCCGCAAATAAAAACAATAACCGGCAAAAACGAAGCTGAAAGAACGAACTTTCAAGAACTTCTCAACAAAACGATAGAATGAATTTAAACAGAAATTATATGAATGGAGAAAAAATAAATGGAAATTGTGAATCACAAATATTAAACGATATAAATAATACTTCCGAGAGTAGGTACTTACCTTCTTACTGTACAAGACAAAAACAAAACAGAAGGAAAATGGAATAGGGTAAACCAAAAAACCGTAGCAAAGTTACACCAATATTTGGTAACACAGAAATTCCAATTATTAAAGGAGTAGCAGAACTTTCTCATGTACACGCATCAAGATTTGATCCAGATGTCACCGAAGAACAAATAAAGCAGTATTTAACTCAAAATAAATTTCAAGATGTACGTATTACCAAGACGCAGTCTAAATATCCCAGTAAATATTCCTCCTTCAAAATTTCGGTGCAAACTACGGACCTGGAGAGACTAAAACAATTTGGCTGATACACAAAACGGTTTTCGGAAAAAAAATCAACATCTAAAGCTATCTATCAGGTCTTGGAGATTCTGAATAGGGGTGAAGCTGTTTGCGGACTCTTTTTAGATTTGGCCAGGGCCCTCGACAGTGTTGATTATGATATACTATAGCTGCTTTCGTTCAAACCAATCATAAAATCAATGATTAGGTGAACATCACCCGATACTGAGGTTACGTTTTTGTGATCAATTCATACAAAATCACACATAATTTTTGTGATTATCCAAATTGTAATCATTATCGCTTAATCGGAGGTGGAGAGAAAGTAATCACAGAGAACGAACACGCAGAATTGTGATCACGATTACATGATTAGTAAGGAGGGGCAAATATGCAGAGAAAAGAGCAAAAAATATGCGCATAAATATGCGAAGAAATTATTGAAATTATGCAAGAAATTTAAAAAATATGCAAGTCAAATAAGTTCAAATCTATATCGAAATGTAGTTATTCAAAAAATACTGGAATACAATAATTATTTTACAAAATGCAATTAAAATAAAACAAGTAGTAATAATTAAAAAAATATTTTTTATTCAATAGTTTAGTATTACGATAAATTTTCTTAAAGTAGATATCTAAATAACGATTAATTAATTATAAAAACTATAAATAACTAAATGGTATTCAAAGTTATCTAGTAACAAATTGTGCCTTCTGTCAGAGTATATGTATTTATGAAGAGAAAAACTTATTTCAACGTCGACAGAAGTCAAAGGAGCATTTTTCAGATTTGTTATAATTTCAGGAGGCACATTGAAATCTTCTTTAAAATTGTGATATTATAAGGGTTGATCGACATAGACTGGGTTTCTCAGTCCTAGTTTAACTTTGAACTCCTGTTTATTTCCATAGGAACAATTGTTTTTATAATTGCTACCATAGGAATAAAAAGAAGTTTAAAGTTAAACTAGGACTGAGAAATCCACCCTAAATGTTAAGAAGTATACGCTCTGCTTTAATATTTGTTGATAAATTTCTTATTATATGCAAAATATGCAGTACTTGTTCAAAATATGGAATAATCTTAAAAAACGCATAAAATAATCAAAATATGCAAAATATGCAATTTGCATATTTGCCTCTTCCTAATGATTAGTAATCACGGGTATAAAGGAAAGCACCTTTTATTCAAAGCTTTTCTCCTCTTTAACTTATCCGTTCATACTAATCTAATCGTAAACAAGCCACATTTACTGTTAATGAATTAACTGAGCAAAAAATTAAGTCTAGTTTCATAAATGTAGAAAGGGGGGTTCCACAAGGCTCTATCCTCGGGCCCTTACTGTTCCTTATTTATATAAATAATCTACCCCTCAACTTCACCGAAAAAATAGTTCTATTTACTGATTACTCATCGGAGATATTTGAGACAAAAACATTTAGTGAACTGGGTACCATTAAATGCACTGGATAAATGGTTTGCACCTAAAAGATTTCAGTTAAGTAGAGAAAAACAAAAATTCTTTCCTAAATCTACGAAGTGAACCAACGTACATTGGTAAAGACTTACAGTTAAGTAATTCTGCAAGATTTCTTGGTGTTGAACTTGACAAAAATTTGAATTGAAAAAATTACGTAGATTCAATCTGTAAAAAAAAAACATGTTCTCCTTTGCTTTAGTGGTATTCTCTCCACACACGTAGGTCAAGAAGCAGCCATAATTACATACCATAGTTTTGTAGCATCTAGGCTACAATATGGCGTTATTTTCTGGGGAACCTCTGTAGATGTCAACAGAATCTTTGTGGCTCAAAAAACATGCATTAGGCGAATATTTAAAATATCAAGATATCACACTTGCAAAAAAAATTCTACGAAAAAAAGATTTACATCTTAGAAGCTGTCTTTTATTAAAAATAACAGACTTATTTATTGAATATGAAAAAATCATAAATACGAAACCAGGGATAAAGGTAGCTTAAATTTGTTTACACCAAAACACACATACATAAAAAGAAATGTTATGTCCGCAACTGTACAACAAATTGCCACCTATTTTGAAGTCTTTTCCAACAACAAAATTATTACGTTATCTTAAAGATCATTGCCTGGAGAAGGTCTACTATATTTTATCTGAACTTTTTTGTGACAATCTAAATTACTTATCCATTATTGATTGAATGAATAATTTTCAATTTAATTACTATTCAAACTTCATTCTGTTTGTTTTTTTATTATTTTTGTTTTATGTATGTGTTGGAAATATCCAGATTTTACTGTGTACTAAATTATACTGTTATTACATCTTATTTCACTTTATATATGACAAGTATCACAATTGTATTAATTATTTTTATAGATTTGCTTATTATGTATTTGACGTGTTCAATGTATCGTGATACTTATGTATGAGAACTAAAATAAACAATACAATACAATAAATTGGTCGGCGAGTTTCGTGCATGATTGTCGTAAAAGACTATACCTCTTACACAGTGAGCATAAATTTAGCTGATTTTTAATAAAATATCAATTAAATTAAATTGAAATTTATTAGTTCTTGCAATCATTTCACACGCATTAATAATTTTGAATATTTTTTTTGCATTGTCCCTTACTTTTATCTTCTAAAATTATCAACGTTTGATCATTTTTTTCATGTTTACAATATAGAGGTTCTAGGTATTTAAAGGACATTGAAACACAAGATGATATAAAAGTAATATTTTAATAATAAATACATCAGTTTTAACAAGAATGAATTAAAAATAAAGTTAAAAGAATAAATCGATTAAAAAAATGGATTTATTCAACAAAAAGATTGCGTACATCACATTGTATAATAATAAATGAAACTCTGTAACAACTAAGCTAATAAAATTCGTTAATTCGGGTTATTTACAATGCAGTAGTAATGCCTTACTTTAGCTAAAATTTTTATTTCAAGTTGCAAATTACCATTTATAGCACTGTTTATTGCAGTTTAAAGCAATCACTTTTAAAAGACGGTGTTACATCGAGCAGTGAATTTATGTTCTCCATAAAAATTTCTCTTTTTAGATAAAATTTTAATCAAACACAAGAAATTACATATGCGTTTAAAGATAAAAAGAATCCACTGCGAAATGTAGTAAAATGTTATTAATGACATAAAGATATAAATATATGTATATATATACAAATAAGGAAAACAGTCCCAACCATATTAAATACGTGAATGAAACCATTAACAAATGATAACACAGTACTAAAATAAGTACACACAATTTGAAATTATTTTGTCATGATGACCAAGTTGTTGATTTAAAAAAAAAAAAATCAAATTGATTATTTATTATCCATCTAATTGCGTATCAGCAGTTATATAGTCTCTTTCACGATACTGCCTGCAGTTTTCTATAACAATAGCCGCTAATTCCTTAACGCAGTTTGGAGGCATCGGATGCTCGATTACTTCTTGCAATAACATGAGGCCACCTTCGTTTTCAACAACAGAACAATATTTTTCAGCTGAAATTAAAAATACTACATCAAACTGCTCTATACTCAATGTTCTATACTCACGATAAACTTTTGTAAGATTTGCTAAAGCCCACACTGCCCAGCGTTGGCACTCCGGTGTATCATAAATTCTAACTAAATATAAAATAGGCTCAAAAGACCTGTAATTAATATTCCTCTGCGAATTCAAGTCCCATCTATCTATAGCAGCCATCATTCTAGCCAGGACGTATTCACGACAAGGATCATCGATGTTCCACACTTCAGGACCATCGGAAGCTATGTGGGAGATGACTCCAGCTGCATTGTAACTCACTTCAATACCATCACTTATTGAATCAAGTAAATCAGAGAACACAGAAATGTACTCGGGGGTCATTAAATAATGCCTTAAACTGTGTACTTCAGCCACGTTCCCTAGTAAACCCATCATGTTCCTCAGCAGTTCTTCTTTTTCAGGAAAAGTCTCCAGGCACTTCAAAAAATATTCCATGCCTTTATTTTTTAAGAATTTCTTGCAATTCTGTGGAGTTTCGTCCGTTACGTTCCACATAGTGGACCAAGCAACTTCGAGGACGTCATCGCATATACCTCGTTTCAAACGATCGGCAATCAACCATAACATTTTCTGAAACAATTAACTCAGTACAACAGGACTTTCAAACAATAAAACGTACATTAATTGCACCTAATTCCCCCAATTTAATTTTCTGTTGCCCATCAACTTGACAAGCCAACGTGTTCAGGAGATAAATTCCAATGCGCTGGACGAAACTTTCTTGTTGCATACCGTACACCGAATGTAACAATATATCGACGAGTCTTTCATAATCGAATACCTGAAGAAGAAAAAACTGAAACGTATAAATTTACTAACGTGTCGACTTGCAAAACCCACAACATCGAGAGGTACTTTAAACTGGCATAAAGTAAGGCATCCGTTTCTCATCATTGTGTCGTCGTTCCTGTGAGTGCACATTCCGTTAAGCAGCGTCGTTATAATTCTTCGCTTCACTTTAACGACATCGTGCAACTCTTTCCCTGCTCCTTTGACGATGTAAAAAAGCGTCGCACTATAATTTAATCAACGTTATTAAAACCTGTTTGTCTATCAAACTCTGTAAAAGCCGAGTACCTTCCTGAGATTTGTATATGTCTTTCATTGAGATGTCTGTTCATCGCTTCCAGTACGATGTTCAAGGCCTGGCCGACGTGTTCACAACTTTCGAATCGGAAAAGATGGAACAATTCATTTAGAACTTTCTGTAACATGTCTGATCTGTCCAGGTATGCTAAGGCGGCAACTAGTACTTGTTCTTCATTCGCATTTCCAGCAATCTAACAAAAAATGTGACTGTTTCAGGTGGGCCAATCTTTATTTCACATTTCAGTTGAAGAACAACTCAAAAAACTGTGTATAATCAAAAGAAAATAGATCTCTTAGCTTTAGGTTCTTTTTAATTATACCAATCTAAAACCTAAACTACGAATAAAAATAAAGAAAACAACAGTCAAAGAGATGCAAAGGCTCAAAAGAATGGTGCAAGAAAAGAACGATCTTGAAAGTTACTCCAAACTAAACAAACATAAAAATTACTGTAATAAATTAGAAACGTCTGCTCTGCACCATCCAACAATTAAAGATTAAAATTGAATTAAACTTACCAGTTTTGCTGGAATATCATGTCTGAAGCAAGCATCCCGTTGTGTTTCATACAGTCCCAAAAATTGAAAGGGATTGTTTACTCGAGCGCTGAGTCCCGGTATGTCAGATGCACAAGGACCGAAATTATCGTCCGTATGCTCAGCCACACCAGATCCTGCTAAATTTGTTCCTGATATATCCAACGAAGTTAATTTGGGCAAACTCTCAACTATCATAGCCAAAATCTTAGTACCGTTATCATATTTCCCGTTTTCATCTTTCGACTGCGATACATCCAAATGTCTTAAATTCCTCAACTTACAAATAACAGGTATAATGCTCTCCAATTTGTTAACGTTATATAAAACCAACGATGTTAAATTGCCTAAGTTAAGAACGTAATGAAGGTCCCCTAGCTCGCTACAATTCGATAAATCTAAATAAGTTAAATTCGGTAATGCCTTTAATAACAACATATAAAATTCTGGTCGTAAAGCTTCCAAATTTTTAAGACACAATCTTCTCAGTTTCGGTGCTAAAAGTATATAACCTCTATCAAAATAGTCATTATCAAAATGTATTATCCCGAATGTGGTGCTAGGAAATAAATCGGTGCTTTCGCCGATCGATAATGAGACTAAACTGCTCCCAAACGCTGTAATATGTCTTAGAGATTGCGGCGTTAATTTTGGACTATGACATATATCTAATGAAGTTAATCTATGTTGGAGTAAGATTTTTAAACTTATATCATCGATCTCACTATTACATATTTTAACTCTTTTTAACCTTGTTGCCTGCAAGTTTCTAAATATGTGTATAAAACTCGGACTGAGACGTTGGCCTTTGCTGGTTCGTATCGACAGTAAACGCTCACATATTTCTACGGGCAGTGCTACATTATCTCGAAGTTTTAAATTCTGCGTGTAAAGGTCACATTCACAAATAGTTTCCAGGTTGTTCAGTACGTAATCAAAACAGATGTCGAGCAACGAATCAGGACCCGTGCCATTACAGAAAGCACAGCATTCTAAAGGCAACGCCTGAGAATGGCGACACTTTTGATTGACTGACTGCAACATCTGTAGATTTTGCAAGAAAAAAAAAACTGAAAATTGTTATAACTGTGATGGGGCACTACTTACTTTTAAATGTGAATATAATCTGTTCAGTCAATCTGAATTTCGTTAGTCACATGACAGCTTATAAATAAGTTGTGGGAATTTTGTTTGAAATAATGATTTACGAATTTTGGCCCTCGAGTTTACGTTTTAGTTGCGATTTCCAGATGTTTGAACTATATATTTTTGTTATTGAATGACTTTTTGACATCTAACCAGTGTTGCCAAAATGCCAACAGCTTGGAGTGAAATACCCAAGAAATACCGCTACAATCAGAAACAAAAGTTCCTGATTTAAAATTTAAATTGTCGCTAAATTGTGGCTACTTAACTTAAATAATAAAAATTCACAAATAACGCGTTTTAACAATTTCTCTAAGGCTGCGTTTAGTTGATAGACGAACCGTCAAAGTTTAACGAGCTCGGGCGGACTGTTTTCTAAACGGAACTCATACCCACCGTGGTTGCCTAATGGTCGCATCTCAAATCACGACCACCGTGACCACTCAGCTGATTGGTCAGACAACGTAAAATAACTACGGACTAAACGAAATCGACAACGTCGCCCATGAACTAAACGCAGCCTAAAAATAAAAGCAGTAAAATCTAAGTCAAAGGATACCCTTGGAATGCAACCATGTATACAGGCTATCCACGGAGTGCCGCGGTCGGTAATCCTGTGTTTTAATTTTAATTAATGTTACAAAATTATCTTTGGCTATACAGAGTGTTCAGTAACTGAGAGCCTTACCAAAGTTATACTTTTTAAATAGAACACCCAGTATATTTTTACATATCCAGAATATCTTGCAGAATATGAAAGAGGACATCAGAATCTATCGATCTGAGGTGGTCCCGAGTTTTGGTCGGACCGTTCTCTATAGAAAACGGACGCTGAGGCAATCATAAATGAGCGTAACTTTTTATTGGAGCGTTGCACACCAGAACTTCTTGCAGAATATGAAAGAGGACATCAAAATCTATCGATCTGAAGTGGTCCCGAGTTCTGGCCGCACCGTTCTCTATAGTAAACGGCCGCTGAGTCAACTATAAATGAGCATAACTATAACTATAAATGAGCGGCCGTTTCCTATAGAGAATGATCCTGCCAAAACTCGGGGCTTGTTCAGATCGATAGATTTGAATGTCCTCTTTCATATTCTGCAAGAAATTCTGGTGTGCAACGTTCTGTAAACAGCCGGAAAAACAGAATGTAACAATTTTTAATGACTTGCCAATATCGACAAAGAAATTCCCAGTATAAACATGTTGCCATTAACATAAGTGGTATTCTAGATAGTTTTAAATAAAAATTATAAATAATAATAATTATAAATAAATCCACACCAGCGCGAAAAGAAATGATTTCGACATTTAGCATTAACTTAAGTGGTATTCCAGAAGGTTCTAATACAATAAATAATCTATAAAAGTACAAGCGCGAAAAGAGACGATTTCGGCATTTAGCAATTAAGCTAAGTAGAAAATCAGATACGTCTAAGATAAATATTAGCGTATTACCCAATCGACACGTGCGATTATAACTCCGCGCGTTAGAAAATGATCAATCAGATTTTAAAATTATCTAATTACTACCCTGTAGATAGGCAACTTAAGTTACTTGAGTGACTTAAATGAACGGGATCAAAAAGGGAATTTAGATAGGTGGCAGCACATTGCAGGAATTGCGCGAAATTCTAATATAAACAAAGGGGTTGTCGCGGTCAGAGAAGAAGTCAAAATCTTCAGTCTTCATCTAGCTTTTTCTGAAATCAGAAGGGTTCTTTCCCAAAAAGAAAAACACGAGTGATTGATAAAATTTATTACCGTTAAAATAAGATTATTATTATAAATTACTCCTAATAATTTCGGTGGTGAGTTCACATCCTGGGAGCCCCAAAGCAAATTCGATTTTCAACCCTTGAAGAAAAGGAAACTTAGCGATCGAGAGAAGCCCCAACAAAGGTTCCTAATCGCCTACTAAAGGTAGGAATTAAATTGTATAATATGTTTGCTCATTCGATTCACCTTATGTATCAAGCTATTACATACATTTTTGTTTCTTTCCTAATATACTTAATTATTTCTTACTCATGTCTTTTAATTATAATTAAGTACTTAACTTTCGTTCAATTAATGCACTTTCCACAACTTTGGAGCTCAGAAGAACCCCGATCCTCCGATTAAATCACAGTATTTATTGTTTTTCTTGCTCTCAAGAAAACGGGTCCGGAAACCTATATTTTCCGGTGGTGGCAGTGAAACATTTAAATATAAAAATAAAAGATAAGCACTTTCAATCTGCTCTTATAAATAAATTGGCAGGGTTCACCCCACGACTACCCCCGGCCAGCTTACAAATGGTGGCAGCGGTGGGATGTCCTTTTTTTTTAATTGCTTATAATAAATTAAAAAGTAAAAAATTGTAAAAGTGAATGCATAAATTCCAGTCATTGGGCTTTTAAAATTCCTCCGGAATATTAGCGTAAATTTTCTCAATTCCAAGGTTTTCAAATTTAATAGCCGTTTAACAATTTTCAATTAAAAAAAAAAAAAAAAAAAAAAAAAAAAAAAAAAAAAAAAATTATCAATAATTTTCTACGTGAACTACACTTGAACAAAATTAAAATAGGACAAGGGCCTGAAGTGCGTGGAAAGTGAATTTTATGTACACGTTTATGTTGAGCGTTATAAATAAAAGATTATTGTTTTGTGTTTAACGCATTTTCTTTTTTATGTCTGTGTTTTTTTTTTATTTTTTTTTAAAGGAAATATACACCGTGATTCAAAAGGACCGCACCATCACTTAGGTGGTTTTCAGATCCACTTATTTGTTCTCAAAAGTGTAAATAAAAATTTTCTAGATGATTTTTTTACGAAGATATAGGCTTTCAAAGTTGCGAAACTCATGTTGATTTTATAGTAATTAGATAATGTAAATTTATGTTTTTATTAATGAAAGGTGTAGATAAACGCCTGTAAAATTATCCTTGCTAATAAAACATAATATTTATTAAGTAATAAAGCAGGAAAAGTCTTTGGAAATGTTAACATTATTTTAGAAGTAAAGCCGGCAACGGTGCACCGAAAATTCGGTTTTACTATGGTTACCATAGTGTGACCTGACAAATAAAATTTATCAATGATACATGACATTTTGAAAGTCAAATTTTTTGATTGATTTGAAGAATTTATTCAAATTCAAAATGTTTACTTTAAATGAATACTGTGATATGTATCTTCTTCTGGGAGAGAGTGGAGGAAACTTTCGACGCGCTGCAGCAGCTTATGCTGAACGATACGGTGAACGTAGACATCCAGACAAAAATGTTTTTCGACGGCTTGATCAGCGCGTGAGGGAAACAGGTCGATTGGATGTAATCCATGAAGTGATAGGTAGGCCACGCTCCGCCAGACCTCCCCAAGTCGAGGAAGCTGTTCTACAAGTCGTTGAAGACAATCCTAACGTCAGCATTCGAGATATTGGACGAAATTTAAACGTAAATTACAGTCTTGTTCAGCGTGTATTAAAAACAGAAGGTTACCATTCTTTTCACTATACAAAAGTGCAAGCTCTGTGTGAAGCTGATTATCCTCTTCGTATTAACTTTTGCCATTGGATGCTGGATCAAATCAATTTGAATCCAAATTTTCAAAATCTGATTTTGTGGACAGATGAATGTACCTTCACTCGTGACGGTGTGTTTAACATGCACAATCATCATTATTGGGCAATAGAAAACCCTCATGTAATACATCGACAAGCATTTCAACAACGTTTTTCCGTCAATGTCTGGGCTGGCATTATCAACGACACATTGATGGGCCCGTACTTTTTACCAAATCGTTTTTTCTTTTTGAAAGCACGCCTCTACCAACTCTTTCATTATTTTTTTTACTTAAGAACTTTAGAATAGCTGAAGAAAGTAGAATATTAAGAACCACAGTTAAGAATTGACATTTATTATTATGTCAAATTTTATTTTCAAAGGTTTTGACAAACCAGTGCATATGTAGTTGTCAACAAAAAAGAGGGTACCTATGATCTATGATTTCAAATTTGTAAATGCATCTACAAGCTGCAGCGTTGCCTATTTGCGTTATTTTTAAACATTCATATCTTAAAAACTATTCATGGCAAAAAAAATCTAAAAACATATTTGTGCTCCTGTTAATGTTCTGTATTTACACCAAAGCGATGGTGCGACCCTTTTGAATCACGCTGTATAATAAGTAATAAGTTACACTTAAATAAGGACTAGCATTATTGCATCCACAGGGCGTGTTTAAAAAGCAAGTTATTTGTGCGACTCAATTTCTAAACAAAAAAAAAATAAATAATTTTTTTTTTCTTTAGCAACAAGTTTAATAAAAAGAAAAATTTTAAGAGAAATTTCTCTAACAAAGAGTAGTTTAGTTTTCAGACTTTGCTATGTACTCCTGTTTTTGTGTTTTATGTAATTCAGTTGTAGCAAAAGCATGACTTTAATTTTAAAAATTAATCACACATAAACGCAACGAATAATTAAAACTAATCAAAGGTATTCCACACGGTGAAATTTTCAAATTAAAATTGAAAAAAAAAGGGGATTTTTTTTTTCTTTTTCAGACCGTTGTATTAATTCTAAAAATATAAAGTTTTTAAAGCTATTGTTATTAAACATAATAATTAGTATTCAATTACAGTGAATTCAATTGAGTATAAAATCTGAAATTTAAAAGTAAGTGTATTATAATCCGTTATGGCGGAGGAAACGCTCGACATAACCACTGCGACAGATGACATAACGGAAACAAACATCTTCCCTGTTGGTGGCACAATTGATGCACAACAACCAATGATGACGAACTTTCGAACGATTGGTCAAACCCTTGTCGGTCTACCAGAATTTTCCGGTAAACCAGGAGAAAACATTCGAGAATTTTTCCTGAAATTGCGTCAACGAGCGGACATTGATGCCTGGTCGGAGCAACAGGTATTAGCAGTTGCAAGGTACCAGATGAAAGGGGAGGCATTTCAGTATCTTGAACTGGAATCTAATCTCTTGTCGTCCGCTGTCACATATGCTGAATTTAAATCAGCGTTAATAAAGCGCTATGAGAAGAAAATTCTACCGGGAGAAGCATATTTAATGCTTCAAAGATGTAGTCAAGCATCCCGAGAAAAAATCGAGGATTTTGCGATCCGAGTGAAAAAGGCTGGAAAGAAACTCCTAGAAGAAAACCTAGCCTTAGTTGAACCAAATCAACTGGCTGAAAGAGAAAACGTCATAAAAAGGCATCAACGAGATTTGTCGGAACAATTTAAAAGAGGATTGGATCCGGAAATAATGAAAATGATTATCCTAGACTTAAACCGAAATCCTCACATGTCGTTCGAAGATGTGATCGAACTTGCCCAACAGGCAGAAATCAGCGGACGAATGCTGAAACAAATGAGGAGATTGAATGATCTTTATATTACCAACCAAGAAATGGAAAAATTTGATGAAGAATATAATGAACAGGCTTTTAGAGGTGGACAAGATAGACGTAACCGAAGAGAATACAGTTCAGAACCGATCGAGAGAACGAAATGGGCCAAGTCATCAACATCTGGTCGACTTCCAGAAAACAGAAACAATAAATTCCCAAATGAAAAAAGAATCGCTGGTATGGGCGAAGTTAGACGGGAGGAACACTCAAGGAGTTACCCCACAACAAGTTATTACTCAAGGGGAGCAACAAGGAAGCAAAATTTTCCGGAGAATAGCAGAACTAAGTCTAATGAATGCACGAGAAACATGACGAACTACCATCAAAGAAAGCCAAATCTTTATGAAATAGGAAGAGAACCACAAGATTGGAATTTCAGGAAGCAAGTGAGGTGTTTTAAGTGTTGTAAGATGGGACACTATGCTCCGGATTGTAGATGGACTAATAATCAGCTAAGGGTGCCAAATAGAGGCAATAACAGGAGTGAAACTAGAAAGTTTTTAAACTTAAACGGTCCTTTGCAGAAACCCGAGGTCAAAGGACCTTACCAAAACAATTAAAAATCACGCTCCCCCATACATATACGGTCGAAGAGGAAGAAAATAAATGTCTTATCCTACCGGAAATACGTGGACACATCGCAACTATGCTAGTGGACACGGGAGCCTCTTTGACCATATTAAAAGATGGATTCGTTCGGAGAATCGGGGCCCGAACTGAACCAGAACCAAATGTGATTTTTCGAGGAATTTCAGGTGATGAAGAGCCATGCTTGGGGTCAATAATGTTATCACTCCGAATAGGGAAAAAGTACTATGACACCAAGTGCATGATATGCTCAGATTCCGTGAACCTGAAAGTAGATGGCCTTCTTGGAAGGGATTTTCTCAGAGCCAATAGAGCATCAGTCGACTATGGGGAAAATGTCATCAGGCTTGGAAGAGAAAATATTGAGCTTTTAAGTCATAGTGACCTAAACGAGTCAGGATGTGATAACGCGTACGCTCTACACCAAGAGGGTGCCTGGAAAACAAAGGCTAGGAGAACGCCAAACAAACCTCAGAAACCGAATCATCGAATTGCACAATCTGAGAGATTTACAGAATCTCGACACCGGAATCGAGGAATGGAGACAAGAAACAACGGAATCAAAAGGTTAAGTTATTATGAGGAATTGGAAAAGCCGAGCTACGGTGAAATAGTGAAACGTGGAAAAGGAAATACGACGGCAAAGAAAAATTTAGAACCGATCCAAGAGAGTGTTAAGTTTAATAACAAGAAACAGTTTAATAGAAAGACGCAAGAGGTCGGCAAGAATTTTAAGAAAAAGAATGTTGAAATAAGAGAGATTAGCGGCGATTTGTTTACGGCTCCAGAAGAATACTCCTTGGTTCATTGTGTAGCAAAAGATCTCCACCTGAACAAGGGTATAGCGGCTGAGTTCAAGCAAAGATTTGGACGAGTAGGAGCTTTAAGAAGGCAAAATGCTCAAGTCGGCGGAGTAGCAATTTTGCGCCAGAGCTTGTTAAATGGACAAAGCAGGTTTATCTACTACCTTGTAACGAAAAGTCGAAGCCAAGGCAAACCCACCTACAAATTCTTAGAAAAGGCATTAATCAGTTTACGTGATCACTGTCTACAGTACAGAGTTCAAAAGTTAGCGATGCCAAGGATAGGGTGCGGATTGGACAGGTTGAAATGGAAGGTAGTTAGAAGAATAATAGAAGATGTGTTTGTTGGAACCGAAATAAGCATCTCAGTCTATGCTTTGGGATTGCGAGAAGATAGGCAACGAAACCAAGAAAGTATGCACGAGGAAAAAAATGTTAACAAAATGCGGAAGGATGATACTACAAGGAATCAAACGATACACAAACATAAAGAAGTGGAAAAAGCACCTAGAAGCTGCAGGAATGCTGGGAACGAATTAAAGAAGGAGACTCTTAGGGAGGAGGATCGCAGGTTAACACCATCACTACCAATGATGGAGGACGGAATAGTTGGTAGCTGTCAAGTCCGCGTTAAAAATGCGACCGAAATTCCTCCTAGATGTCAAATGTTGTGTACTGCTGTGCAGGGAAGGTACAACCCTACACAGGATATATTGCTGGAACCAGCTCATCTGCTCATCCATGGACTTATAGTGGCTCGCACAATTTCCAAATCCAGACCGGAAGTGCCAGTTTGTATCATGAATGTTACCAGCGAAACGGTCAGAATACCGAAAAATACAGTAGTTGCCTATAGTGAAAGAATTGAAGTGCATGAACACATACCAAGAAGAGGAAAGGAGCGCGTCTCCATAAACAAGGTAGACCTGAAAAGATCAGGAATTCTAGAAAAATTGGAAGTGGAACATCTAAGAAAGGAAGAAAAAGATAAGCTATTAAACCTGGTTCGAAACTACGGCGACCTCTTTATGGGGAAAGAGGCAAAGTTGGGGTGCACACACGAAGTGAAACACAGAATTATTACAGAAGATGTGCCACCCATTACCAAAGCGCCGTATAGAGTACCGTTTAGTCAACGGAAGGAACTCCAAAACCAGATCGAAGAGATGTTGGAGCAAGGAGTGATCAAAGAATCCTCCTCGCCCTGGAGTGCACCGGTAATAATGGTAAAGAAGAAAGCCGCAGAAGGTGAAAATAAAATTCGCGTCTGCATAGACTATAGAGCACTGAATACCATCACCAAG
This sequence comes from Dorcus parallelipipedus, assembly GCA_958336345.1. Lineage (NCBI taxonomy): Eukaryota > Metazoa > Arthropoda > Insecta > Coleoptera > Lucanidae > Dorcus > Dorcus parallelipipedus. Next base: position 27,343,573 of record OY284480.1, on the reverse strand, counting down.
CGAGACTACTTCCCCTTACCAAACCTTCAGGAAACTATCGATCAACTAGGAAATGCAAAGTTCTTTTCCACGTTGGATCTGGCAAGCGGCTATTGGCAGGTGGAAGTCGACTCAAAAGATATGGAGAAAACAGCATTTTCAACCCCTGATGGTCACTACGAATGCCTAAGAATGCCATTTGGTTTGGCCAATGCGCCTAGTACCTTCCAGAGACTGATGTATTCGGTCATGTCGGGACTGACAGGTGAAAAGTGTTTAGTATATCTCGATGACATTATTGTGTTTAGTAAAACGTTGGAAGAACATCTAGAAAGATTGAGGGAAGTTTTCGAACGACTGAGAAAAGCAAATTTAAAATTAAAGACATCAAAATGTAAGTTTCTAGCCAGAGGGGCTAAGTATTTGGGTCATATTATATCCGAAGAAGGAGTGAAACCAGATCCAGAGAAACTAAGTGTTGTGAAGAATTACCCTCGACCTAGAAATGTGAAGGATATTAGAGCTTTCCTGGGACTAGTAGGATTTTATAGGAAATTTATCCCAGAATTCTCGCATAAAGCAATCCCCTTGACATCGCTCACGAAAAAGGACGTTGAGTTGGTATGGACGCAGGAACAAGAGTGAATACTTAAAGGAAAAGTTGTGCAGTCCACCAGTCCTGAAGTACCCTAACTTTGCGGAACCATTCATCCTTGCAACGGATGCTTCTGGAACAGCTATCGGAGCAGTACTAAGCCAGAAGAATGGTAAGTACGAAAGACCTATAGCTTACGCGAGCCGACAACTCAACAAAGCGGAGCGGAATTACGACGTGACTCAGCAAGAGTGTTTAGCAGTTGTTTGGGCCATCAAGCATTTTAGATGTTACCTTTATGGGACAAAATTTACAATTTACACAGATCATAGACCATTAAAATGGTTGTTCTCTCTGAAAGACCCTACATCGAGATTAGCCCGATGGGCATTACTCTTGTCGGAATACGATTTTACGATAGAATATAAGCCAGGAAGGAAGAACAACAATGCTGATGCCATGAGTCGGTTGCCAAGGTACGAGGAAGATCAAGAAGGAAATGAAATTACAAGAGATCTAAAATGTAACTCCAAGCAAGAGAAGATGAAACGAACGACGGATGACAAAGTGCTAGACCACAGTACGCATAGGAATCAACGACGAGACACAGGAAAAGTGCATGAAATTATCGAATTAGCACATGAAGAAGGAAGAACCGATGAAAAGTTAGTTCTGCAAGAAAACCTTGAGAAAAGGCGTAAAGATGATATGCTAAGAAGTGCTAATAAATTACAGCCGGGAAGAAAAGAAGAAAGGAAAACAGTAAATCCAGTCGAAGTTAATGTGAAAATCAATACACATGACGAAATTCTTAGTGATGATGAACCAGGAAATAAGTACGACCGAACCTTTTTGCAATTAGAGCAAGATAGACTCCGTGGATATGAAGAATTTCAAGAATGGGCACGAAAAGCAAGAGAAAAAGATCGCAGGAAGGATATGATAGTACACGAGGCAAGACAAATCAAAAAAGTAAATCCACAAGAAATCGAAATCCACCCAATTCTGAACAGCGATCAAATCAACACAAAAGATACACCTGTACCATACTTGGATAAAGAGATGATAGGAAGAGAACAAAGAAAAGATAAAACGTTGAAGAAACTTCATCAACAAATTCGAGAAGAGCAAATAGAAGATCCTTATTATATCGACGATGATGGTGTTATTTTTCGAGTGAAACGTGGTGAAGAAAGAGAAGACAGAGTTGTTATTCCCAGAAATTTAGTGCGCCAATGCATTCATGATCATCATGATTTACCGTACACCGGACATCAGGGAATACCAAAAACACTGAAATTGCTACAAGAACGGATGTACTGGAAAGGAATGGAGGATGATGTAAAATACTACGTCAGAAATTGCCATTCCTGTAATGCCCGTAAAACACCTACAAATAAGAGACCAGCTCCATTGCAACCGTTCTGTGAGGTTTCATACCCATTCGAACTAACGGCCATGGACATAGTAGGACCGTTGGTTACTACAGATCAAGGCAACAAATACATATTAACTTTCCAAGACTATTTTACAAAATATCCGGAAGCCATACCTTTACCGGATCAAAAAGCAGATACCGTAGCACGAGCATTTGTAGAAAACATCGTTGTCAGACACGGAACACCAAAAAAAATACTAACTGACCAAGGAACAAACTTCGTGTCGGCATTAATGAAAACCACTTGCAAACTGTTAGGCATAAAAAAGATTCAGACGACTCCTTACCATCCACAAAGCAACGATATGATAGAAAGAATGCATAGAGTGTTGAAGGATATATTGTCGCATTATATTTCAAGGTCACAACGTGATTGGGATAAGTGGATATCCTACGTCTTGATGGCGTATAGAACCAGTGTTCACTCTTCTACAAAAGAAACTCCGTACTTTTTGCTCCATGGAAGGGACATGAGACTACCTAATGACGAAATTTTTAGATCTACGAGACAGCGATACGACTACAGTGAGAATTATGCATCTGAATTAGTCGCAAGACTAAATTCGGCATTTGAAGTCGTTCGCCAAAACCTCAGAAAATCGGCAGGGCAGCGGGAGAAGCAATACAACAAGAAGACAAAACCCACTGAATTCCTACTAGGCGATAAAGTCTATTTATACAACCCGATGACGAAACCAGGTCTGTCGAAAAAACTAAGTAAAAAGTGGGAAGGACCTTACCGAATCATGGAAAAATTAGGTCCAGTTACGTACAAAATTGCCAAAGTTGGTACTGGAGAGGAACAAACAGTACATGTCAATAGACTGAAGTGGTATGGAGGGGATAATAATAGAAATAAGACTCAACACGGAGGAAGGAAGGTTTCAGAAGAGGATTCCGACGATCAGGAATCAGACACAGAATCAGAAGACGATTTCAGAATTCCAGGAAATCTAGAAGAAATGGAGAAAGCACTCTTCAGAGAAGCACCAGGTCATGCGATAAACCAACCAGAAGAAGTAGAACCCTGGATAGGCACCCCGAGGTCTATGAATGATGACAGCTTCGCGCGACGAGTAGTCAACTATAATCCAGACGAGCTGGATGAAATCAAGGAAGATTCTGAAATTGAGAACGAGGAACTACCAGATCTAGTGAGAAATAGTAGTTCAGAAGGAGAAGAGGAGAAAGAAGAGAGTGGAGAAGACGGAGGAGAAGGAGAAAAAGAACAAGACCTCGAAGAAACTGCAAGTAAAAATAGTGGAAGATTGGAAGAAAATCTCGAGAATGAAGGAAACGAACTAAATAAACCAAGTACTTCTACAGAACATCCTTATGGAACAAGGAGTAAAGGACCTGCGAAATCGCAACCATGGGTAATGCCTAAAACTTTGCTTATCGAAAACGAATGTTTGGAAACACAAAATAAAAGTTTAAAACAGAAATTGAAACCACATAATAGATTCAAAGCATTTAGTTCCACGAATGTCATATACGTGATAAGTATTTTTATTTTTTTAAGTCTCATTCAAGCCCTCTAATAAAAAAAAAAAAAAAAATTAAAATAATTTTTTTTTGTTATTTCAGTTTTAAACACTCGTTATCGATACCTTTTTGTTAATCAGAAATTTCTAATGAGAGAGTAATATCAAAAATTTCATAAACGATCTGTTTTTTTCTTCTGCAATCATTCAAATTATTATTGAATCTGAGAAAGGCAAATGCCAAATAACATTCTTCTTTTCTCAAAAACTGTTGTAACATAGGGACAGTAAGTTAGAGAGAAAAAACAAACAAAAAAAAACAAACAGTTACTAAAAGGACTAAATGTTAGTGATTAAACAAACTTTATATATAAACTTATAAAATCACCCTGTGAAGGACAAGTGTGTAAGAAAAAAAAATAATAATAAACATAATAACAAAAACGTGCAAGGAAAACCGGGTCTTCAAAATGACGCGGCGTAATATAATAACATTCTTCGCAGCCATCCTCCTAGTCGAACCAGCTCTAGCGATAATCGCATATGATTGCCAGAATCAAAAGATGAACCTAACTAGTTTCAGCTTAACTGACATTGGGAAATGTAAAACTCCTCCAACACAAATTGTATCGTCACGTGAGGAAATACAACTACTTCAAGTAAATGAAATCGAGATGTTACCAATAATCCAATGCAAAAGTGGTGTTTGTAGAAAGGCATATTCAAGGACAAGTTTCTGCTTTGTATGCAGATGTGATTGCCCATAAATGCGCGCTAGAACAACAAGTCCTAAGGAACCTACAAACACTAGCAATAATAGCACCAGAAGCGTTTGCGTTCGCAAAAATGCAAGTTCCCGGATACACAGCTGTCAACTATGGAGAAATCGTCCATATCATCCAATGCCTACCAGTAGAAGTGTCAGTAAGGCGTACTGTAAGGTGTTACAAAGAACTACCGGTAGAACACGATAATAAGACCATGTTTATGACACCAAGAAATCATGTCTTACAGAAATTTGGGACAGAAACAGGATGCAACCCATTCCTGTATTCGGCTTATAAACTTAACGAAAAATGGTATAAGTATGCCCAAGGAGTACATGAAATACCTAATCCCCAGATCCTTGAACCTTCAAATGATCACCAATGGACTTACGTGAGTCCAAATAATTTATTCACTGGAGGATTATACTCTAGAGAAGACATGGAAAAATTGCAACAACACCTAATATTACCATCTGAAAGACAAGCAGTCGAGGGAATCATTACGAGAGGAATGATGGGAATATCAACCGATAGACAAGGAACGACTCTAGATCAATTTATCGATGAAAACACAATAAAGTCGTGGTTATCAAAGGCCTGGAGTTCAATCTATTCATGGCTCACTACGTTGGGGACCATCACATCCGGCGTAATGGGATTATATATTATCGGAAGAGCAATTAAATTCTTAGTAGATACGTTGATACATGGAATCATGCTACATGAAATTTTTGGTTGGAGTTTTAAATTGATCGGAGCTATACTGGATAGCATTACCATGTTCTGGGTGCACCGCCACCATACAGAAGAATTAAAGAAGAAAACAAAGGATCCGGAAGAAATTGAACTAATGAACGTGAAAAACGGAAATACCAGTGAGGTCGTAGAGATTGGGAATCAAAATGAATTGCCCGAACTAGACGTCGAAGTGAATAAGCCAAATAAACTATACCCAATCTTGGAAGGCTACAAGACAAACAGAGATTGGAGACAAAATGATGGCTTGTAAAATAAAGAGTGTAGTGGGGCAAGGAATATAAAGACTTTTATATGTTAATTTAAGAGAACAGTAAAGAGGAGAAGAGAAGAATGTTACTTTATATAAACAAGGTTAATATTAGGTAGTCCTTGATTCCTTGTTTGTTAGTGTAGGTTTTATATCAACATTATATATTGTATTACTTTAAGGTTCGCATTATATTATAGATATGTATAGAAAAAGAAAAAAAAAAAAAAAAAGGGGGAGTCGAAAAAAAAATGCATGCTTGGGTAAGGGATAAATTCAAAGGAATAATATTGTCCATATTCAAGATGTATGACCCGGACAACGACAATTGTATCCGACTACTCTTAGCGGACCATAAGGCATCGATAGTCGTAGGAGCCTGCAGGCACCAACTCAAACGGATCCGGAGGGACACTGGAGCCGGGGTTTGGATAAGCCCATGGACACCGGAAGAGGACCCCCGACTCATTATAATTGATGGAACAACCTCAGAGGTCCACCACGCCGTCCAGAAGATCATGCGTGTGATCGATACGTATGGGAAGGACCTAAGATACCACATGGATTGTCAGGGCCCGAGGTTTGAAAAAACGATCTCAGTAAAAATGGTTCTTCCAGAAGAACTAGTGGAACTGTGGGATGGACCACCACCATTAGTAACCACCTTGATGAATTTCAAAGAAATCATTTGGGAGGCAAGCAATCGCCTTCCCCATTCCAACGAAAGAGAAATATTCATCAGTGGCCCTTGGACAGATGTTCAGGCGGCGGTCCGTATGACGAACGTCGAGGAAAAGAGAGTGAAGCTCCGAGATAGAGTACGACATTTCTATCCGGAATAAACCTACGTTCGATCCCCCTCGAAAGGACAAATATATTATATACGACCCTGGGACAACTACCACGAAAGCCTATTTTTCCGTAGCATAAATCTACTAAAACCTACAAATCTAGGTTAACACCCTAGATAAAGCATACTTACAGAATTGCATCCATAAGTATACCGTTAGCTATGCTACGTATTTTTAAGATTTTTCTTTTTCCTTTTTCCTGAAAATGTTAATCCCTCGTATTTTAAATATAAAATATTATAAAACAGTAATTTGCCATTTGGGCATGAATTAAACTTGTTTGTCACTTGGTCCTAGAATTATAATTATTGTTACTAGAAATTTTTTTGATCCTATATACATATTTTATTAGTATGTAGGTACTTAGTTGTATGTTGTTAATATAAGGACTAACCTCGAATGTAATAATATGATTATAATCCGATAAGGTACCCCTAAATTAGTATTTCGCTGATACTGCTCTTTTGTTGTATGTAATGCTGCATGGGAGTCGACCATCAGAAAAAGGGACATCATAAAACCAATGACCACCAACACCCGACGAGGTCCCATCAAACAAAGGCAACCGCCACTACGCCAGAAAGTATGGTTATTCCCTATAAAGTAAGAACTGCCCACGGGACTGTCAGAGAATTTTGCATCTGAAAGGACAGCTAGCAGTGCAGGACAAACGAAATGGTAAAGTGGACTTAAAGGAAGTAGATAATTCTGGAGTGACTTTGAAAGTGCCTTAGCCCTTATAAAACTTCTTGGTACCTATTCTCATTGTGTTTTGTGTGTGTCCCTATATGTACGTACCGCAATCGGATAATATACACTGTAACCTTTATTACATTATGGAAATGTTTAAATTCAAATTCTGTAATCCCCTCATATTGTTACGATGATATGTTGTAAAGGAACTTTTGAAGAGACCTCTCGACCATTTTAAAAGGAATTGACCATAAGGGTCAATTCTTTTTATTAAGGGGGAAGGGATGTAAACAGCCGGAAAAACAGAATGTAACAATTTTTAATGACTTGCCAATATCGACAAAGAAATTCCCAGTATAAACATGTTGCCATTAACATAAGTGGTATTCTAGATAGTTTTAAATAAAAATTATAAATAATAATAATTATAAATAAATCCACACCAGCGCGAAAAGAAATGATTTCGACATTTAGCATTAACTTAAGTGGTATTCCAGAAGGTTCTAATACAATAAATAATCTATAAAAGTACAAGCGCGAAAAGAGACGATTTCGGCATTTAGCAATTAAGCTAAGTAGAAAATCAGATACGTCTAAGATAAATATTAGCGTATTACCCAATCGACACGTGCGATTATAACTCCGCGCGTTAGAAAATGATCAATCAGATTTTAAAATTATCTAATTACTACCCTGTAGATAGGCAACTTAAGTTACTTGAGTGACTTAAATGAACGGGATCAAAAAGGGAATTTAGATAGGTGGCAGCACATTGCAGGAATTGCGCGAAATTCTAATATAAACAAAGGGGTTGTCGCGGTCAGAGAAGAAGTCAAAATCTTCAGTCTTCATCTAGCTTTTTCTGAAATCAGAAGGGTTCTTTCCCAAAAAGAAAAACACGAGTGATTGATAAAATTTATTACCGTTAAAATAAGATTATTATTATAAATTACTCCTAATAATTTCGGTGGTGAGTTCACATCCTGGGAGCCCCAAAGCAAATTCGATTTTCAACCCTTGAAGAAAAGGAAACTTAGCGATCGAGGGAAGTCCCAACAAAGGTTCCTAATCGCCTACTAAAGGTAGGAATTAAATTGTATAATATGTTTGCTCATTCGATTCACCTTATGTATCAAGCTATTACATACATTTTTGTTTCTTTCCTAATATACTTAATTATTTCTTACTCATGTCTTTTAATTATAATTAAGTACTTAACTTTCGTTCAATTAATGCACTTTCCACAACTTTGGAGCTCAGAAGAACCCCGATCCTCCGATTAAATCACAGTATTTATTGTTTTTCTTGCTCTCAAGAAAACGGGTCCGGAAACCTATATTTTCCGGTGGTGGCAGTGAAACATTTAAATATAAAAATAAAAGATAAGCACTTTCAATCTGCTCTTATAAATAAATTGGCAGGGTTCACCCCACGACTACCCCCGGCCAGCTTACAGTTCCAATAAAAAGTTACCCTCATTTATAGCCGACTCAGCGGCCGTTTCCTATAGAGAACGGTCCGGCCAAAACTCGGGGCTTATTCAGATCGATAGATTTGAATGTCGTCTTTCATATTCTGCAAGAAATTCTGATGTGCAACGTTCCAATAAAAAGTTATGCTCGTTTATAGTCGACTCAGGGGCCGTTTCCTATAGATAACAGTCCGGCCAAAACTCGGGGCTTGTTCAAATCGATAGAGTTGAATGTCCTCTTTCATATTCTGCAAGAAAATTAGGTGTGCAACATTTCAATAAAAAGTTACGTGCATTTATAGTAGACACTGGGCCAGTTTTCTTTCGTCAATTAATCAATCAAAATCCTCCGGCCAAAACTCGGGAGTATCTTAGATAGATAGACTTGAATGTTTTCTTTCATATTTTGCAAAAAATTCGGATGTACAACATTTCAAAAAAAAGTTATGTGCAGATGACGCCGCGCTCGTTTTCAATAGATAATTAATTAATCCATCAAAATCGCTCGGCCAAAACTCAGGAGCACCATGGACTGATAGATTTGAGTGTTCTCTCTGTTTTTGTCTGGTGCGCACCAGTGCAGTCACTTGAAAACGCTGTTAGATACGTGGAAAATTTTCAATTGCAAATCATTTCTTCAATTATTTGAAGTACCCGTATAGGGACCGTGCACATGCGATGACATCTGTCATTTCAAATGCCCAGTGTGCATTTGAACTTGAATTTTGTAATTAATTTCATACCAGAAGATCAAATACTTATTATGTACTACAACTGTAAATTGTCATAAGAGTTATAGTAACAGGAAGAATGTTAAATTTTACAATTATCCAGACAGTAGTAAGAAAATATATATGGATTGAAACATTTAAGTTTGTATGCCGTTTTGATTCATAGATTTCAATATCGATTAGTCATTACGTACAACGTACTCTATTCGAGAAATGTGTAGGAGACTCAGATGAAATGAAAGTTTGAAGAATTTCATGAATAGAAGTCGGAAAGCAAGTCAACAAATGTAGGCCAGCTTCAAATGCGGTTGATGATTAACGCATGGTTAGTCTTCGTAATGTGAATACATTTATGGTCAGGATACTGAAGGTATGCATTTCATGTGAAGAAGTCAATTTAAACAATAGCCCCCAACCGATCACCAGACCGACTTCATGTCAAATGCATGTGGAACATGTTTTATACTAGTATTTAACTAGAATACTTTGTGTTAATTGTATTAAAAGACTGATTATATTAGTGATGTTTCTTAAATTGAGGTTTGTACTCAGATTTTTGTTTAATTTATAGCACTTTTACATTAATTCTATGAGTCACTCTCGTTACCCATTTTATTTATACAAATGGGTGTAAAAGAGCAAAAGAGCAAAAAAGAGCGAAGAACACGTTCCAGTTAGGCAAATTTCCATAAATTTGTGTACGGAGATTTAAATCCACCGTGTTTGAAACGAAAAATTTAGAAATAACGGAAAACGCACATGTCCAACAATAATCAACTGCCGATCTTCTGATGTGTTTTCTGAAATACTGTGCTCATAAACAATAGAATTCAATTTGTAATATATTTTCACATCTATTAGTGACACCATGCAGGATTTGTATAAATTTTGCATATTTAGAAATTGTACAGATTATCAAACAATAAAACTTGTTGCAAGATTTGACTAAATTTAGAAAAAGCCCTAAATATTTTAAATGCAATTACAAGAAATAACAACCAATCTGCGCACAACCAAAAATTTTATTGACCATCAATGCCATGCAAAATTTCTTCCGCAAATACCAAAATTTTCGCTCGGCTATTGAAGTTATGCATAGGGTGACTGCGCCTGATAGCCGGCCACTACCAGCTGGTCGTCCACTTACATAAACAAGATTTTAAAATATATTTCAACATCCATTGTAATTGCAAAATTAAAAATTACAGAGTGACGTTAATAACGTCACTTCAACGTGTCACAGGTGTATTAACCTAAAAGCAATGTTTTCATACCACTAATGCATAAATCATCGCCAGGCGGCGCTGAACGCAGGCATGTGCATGGTCCCTATAAGCAAAACTCAAGCACTGTTGCCAATTGTATTTTTAAACCTCCGATGGAGTAATACCTAAAATTGCTGTTGTAGTAACTTAAAGTAATAAAGTTTTACGACTTTTACATAATTTTTAGTGAATTAAATAAGCAAATTGATACTTAGGCTAAAACATTTGAAACAAATATTTTGCAATGACAATTTTCTTTTAGACAAAAAAGGAAAATGTTTTCATGTACGCGATACAACTTGCCCAGCTGACCAATGTCAAAACATGGCATACAAGGCAAGGTATGGTAAATAAATATTTCTAAATGCGATCAAGATGGAAAGTCTCTATTTACAGATTAAAGGAATTTGATGCTGTGCTCCACAAGGATGTAATCGATTTGAAAAGGCTTAAAAAACTGTGTTTTCACGGTAGGATCATTTAAAAACAAGGGGGCGTTTCATAGTCTCACATAACTTTTCAGGTATACCAGACGATCACAGTAAGAGATCAATATGTTGGAAATTGCTCTTAAATTATTTACCCCTGGAAAGAGCTAATTGGAGTTCGCTTTTAAAAAAGAAGCGCGAACTCTATCAGAGTTTTATAGGTTAAAGCCCCCATTTACTTTGTAAGTTAACCGCATTACATTTTAGTGAGTTTTAGATGAAATGGTCGTTATGCCCGGCTCTGAAGAGACCAACGGAGACAGCGCCTTATTAGACCACCCTCTGAGCATAAATCCAGATAGTCGATGGCAAACGTACTTCAAAGATAATGAGGTCTTACTGCAAATAGATAAAGATGTTAGAAGACTCTGCCCGGACATCTCGTTCTTTCAACAGCCCACGGATTTTCCCTGCACGCAGATAGTCAACAGCAACAATGTCAAACGTCTTCACACCAGAGTTCAAAGAAGTGTCCTTAAATGCGCTAACGTTGAAAGAAAAGGTTTAGGTATCACAAAGGTATGTGTCTAGTCGTAAATTCGCCGTTACTAAATTTGACTTTATTTTTATTGCTGCTTGATATCAGTAGCAGGTAAGAGCTTTCATATTTAATATGTATATCCAGAACTTAAAATATTGCGCCCCTCTCACTATTTTCATTTCCCATAATAGAAATTGGTCATTATATCGCCGTTTAACTTACTATCTCAATGGTCAAATCATTTTATTTTTTAATTTAATCTGTCCTATACTTTACTAACTACGATTGTGTATTTTTCTGTTGTTTAGTTTAACCTGTTTTATGACTTTTCAATGAATGCATAGCACTCTGGATATAATAAGTAATATTTTGTAGATTGCACTTTTACTAAAGAAAGCCCCTGAAGATTATGAACCTATGAAGGAGGGACAGGAGGCACATTGGGAGGTGGTTGAAAGAATCCTCTTTCTATACGCTAAGTTAAACCCTGGCCAGAGTTATGTGCAGGGAATGAACGAAATTATTGGGCCCATTTATTACACTTTTGCTTGCGATTCAGATATAGCATACAGAGGTAAATATGTATTTTAAAGAAGTATGTAACACCTGACAAAATAAAACCAAACTAAAAGGCCGTTCACAATGACTTAATGTAAAAAAATTAATCACTTAATAAAAGTTGAAAGCACATACTAATTGGCTAATTCTATTAATTTACGTTTCTACAATAAATCAACAGCTTTCTGAAACAGTATAATGAATGTAGTCTTTGAATCCTCGAGTTGAGCAAATGAATTTTATCCTGTATTAACCTGGACAACCACTAACAGTTTGCAAATACTTGTGCATGCAAGGAACAAGAAATTCCTTCATTGTAAACAAATTAATTAACATTCTAATTTTCTTAATTTAATTTTGTTACGTTAAGGTCCGGTCTTTTCATCTCCAGTTAACTTTATCTGACGGTTTATTCCCATAGTAACAACTGTGGTCACAATCGTTACTATGGGAATTAATCGCCAGATAAAGTTAATTGGAGATGAAAAGATAGACCTAATGATGCATTCACAATCACTAAACGTAACGTAAATTTATAATTTGAATGCACTGTCTGTTAATGTAAAAGAAGTAATTTTAAATTTAAATGATTTACTGTTCATAATTAAACACATTAATTAGTTTCAGTTTAGAATTTTAAACTTGTATTTAGAGGTAAATTTTATTGCGTTAAGTCATTGTGAACGCTGTTTAAGTTATTGTGAACGGGCTTTAATAGATTACAGTTCTCGAGATTTCATTGATCAAAAATCATGTATGGCACTGGCGATTACGTTGAATAAAAACTGCTCTATTCCTCGGCTGTATCTAATAGAAAACTGTTGTATTCCACGGCTTTACCTGATAAAGTTTTATTGTTTTATATCTCATTATCCAGCCTTTACATCGACTTGCCCAATCGTTTAGCCCATTAAAGTCAAGAATTTCTCAGCAATGTGTTGTGGGTAAAATGAAGTTTCACGTTTTCGGAATAAACTGATATGTTTAAGCGATTAGGTACTTGTACATGTGATTGTCGCGTCCTGTGGCAATTTTCAACGATTTAATTATTGACATGTAGGTACTCTCATCTTATGATTAATTTAATAACGTGTTCATTTTCCTTGGCAACGCTCGTCCGTAATTCTCAAATTGCCATAAAGCTGCATCAATTCTCGTTTATTTTAAATCACGACTTTCGTTAAGTACGACTTTAGAGATAAGATCAGAATATGGATCAATGGCCCTTATTCCCATCCTATGATTAATTGTGTAACAACTCTCATCCTATGATTAATCATGTAATAATTCTCATTTGATAGTCCATTTAAGTTGACTAATGCTCAATTGCACTGCATTTTTAATCATTGATTAAATTTAAGTCGTGTTTAGAATGTGATATTTAATGTAGATCCAGCATAATGTCAGACGCATTCTAACTGACACTTAAGTTGAAGTTTAAGTGTCAATTAGATGGCGATTGACATTATGCTGTCATGTACTCACGATTGTCACATTCTAAACACGTCTTAAATTTAATCAATGATTAAAAATGCGGTGCAATCAGGCATAAGTTGAGTTTCTCAGTCCTAGTTTAACTTTAAACTCCTCTTTATTTCCATAGGAACAATTGTTTTTATAATTGTTACCATGGGAATAAATATGAGTTTAAGGTTAAACTAGGACTGAGAAACCCATCCATAAAGTTATACCATATCGTGTTTATTTAATCAGGACATTAGTTAAGTAGGACTTTAGTCATAAGATGAGAATTTGAGCCATTCTCTCTAATATCATTAGCAGGTTATCATAATAATTCTGTTTTCAAATAATTCAATTAGCATTAGCATGTATAAAAAATCCTTTAATTATTACTGCAGAACCACAGAATTTAAATTCACTACTAAAATAACAAACACAAAATAATTATTTACACTTAAGGCGATCCCACTACTTTACTTAATTTTTTACATCTTTACATACGCTTTTATATTTGGATATTACCATTCTCCTCCACAGAAAATTCTTTGTTTGGATAGATTCAGTGCTTTTATTTTTTTGAACAAAAACATATTTTACATTGATTCAATATTTTTTTGTCGATTCAAACATTTTGTACTTAAGTTGAATATATAATGGTTTTCTCTCAAATAAATTGAACGTATCCAACCAAAAATTATGTTGTTTTAACATTTTTCTTTCCTCTATATGTAGCAAATGCTAAGTGGTCCTAGAAAATATCGATTTTATTCTTCCGGAGCAGTTGATACCCTATGTCACGTAATAAGAACTGACAGTGGGTGGAGGTCACGCTGCGTTGGACAAGTAATAATTATAAAATTTTATTGCTTTATTCAATTAGTATTTTTCCTTTAATAATCTGTAACATCGATTCTCTTACTCGTTTTATTTTGTCGGGTATTATTTCAGTTAGTAACATGAATTGGAAATTACAGAACACGCAGAAGCCGACTGTTTCTTTTGTTTTACAAATCTCATGTCGGAAATCAGGGACTTTTTTATAAAAACGTTGGATGGTGCAGACTGCGGAATCAATCATATGATGACTCGTTTATCAGTACAATTGCGAAAAAGTGATCTCGATGTTTGGTTGGCCTTCCAACAAATGGAGTTGAGACCAGAATATTATAGTTTTAGGTAATCAAATGGCTCGGAGTTCCCGACTAATGAATGAATAACATTTTGCGCCTGCAGGTGGATAACTTTACTTTTATCGCAAGAGTTTCCATTGCCGGATGTGTTGAGAATTTGGGACACGCTATTCTCGGATGAGAACCGTTTCGATTTTTTAATATACATCTGCTGTGCCATGATCGTGTAAGTAAGGTTTTTTTTTTATTAAAAGTCGATCGGACCAATCTCATTTATCTCCGACTGCGAACGGCAAAGCTATTCAACGAAAGTTAAGTTCTTAAAAATATCAATCGATCGCCATACAATAAAAGAATAACGTGTATACACAATCCTATTGCACATATCAAGTGATCAATATAAAAACGAATTAGAGTAGGCGTTGGAATTTAAATGCATGTCATAATAAAAATAATTGTCAATCAATTGTGACATAAATAACACGCTGGAAAATTTGTTTGACGTTAGTTACGCAGTTGTATGTAGAGTTCAAAAGTGGTCATTGTATGCATCGGCTTTAATTTTTTTTAAATAAAACGTTTTTCTTGCTTTGGCTGTCTTTTTCATATCAAGGTTAAGTTCATATGGAAATGTTAAACGTGACTGAAGGAACGTTTGATGAAGTTCGTGTTTGGTTGCTCGCCAACTCTAATCCACTTTTCATTTGATCACTTCTTACTTTTCAATTTAAATTGTGTTTCTTGAAGGGTATTAAAAGACAAGTTATTGAAAGGAGATTTTCCGTCCAACTTAAAGCTACTTCAGAACTTCCCCCCATTAGAAATACAGAAAGTCTTGCCGAAATCTGTTGAATTATCTCAGCAGAAGTTTTAGTTAGAATAAGCGAAATCAAAAATACTCTATTGCTTAAGCTCAACAATAGTGATAATTAAAAATATTTGTATATACATATCTCTTTGAAATCTTTTAGAATGTACATGTTTCGTTTTTGTATTTATGTTTAAGAACAATTGTAATTTAGTGTTAAAAAGAAATGTATGTTGTTAATTTTTCAGTGCTGATTTTGTTTAAACAAAAATTGGGTATAGAATATTATATTGTATCTACAGTTTTTTATACTTTTTTGCTAAATATATTTTAATCAATTAAGTAAACAGTTGGGTTTTGTTTATAAAAATGCTCCTTGTTATTTGTAAAATCGCTGCCTTGGAGTTATAAGGTTCTATGTTATGCATGATTGATATATAACTTAGAACCTTATAACTCTAAGGCTGGGTTGCAAACTACATTTAAGCCAGGATTAAATTTAAGCCTAAGTTGGAATGTGACCCACAAAATGCTGTACCTCATAACTTGTGTAACATTCTAAGTTAGGCTTAAATTTAATCCTGGCTTAAATGTTTTGTGCAACCCAGCCTAAGGTAGCGAAATATTTTCTGTTACTCTTTCACAGAGTATGCGATGATGTATCTTTGGTTGTCTAAGTTTAATTGAGATTAAGATTCTTGTTTACGCTTTGAATATAATAATAAAGTAAATTTTGCTTATGATAAATATTTAAAAATTGTTAAAAATGTCTTCTAGATTCAATCGGGGATTAGGGATTAAAATGTATTGGAAGCTTATTTAATTTATGATAGTACCTTTAATGGTACAATCACTGCTAAACATTATCGTTAAGGTTCTTTGAATTAATTTACTTGCAAATTACAGGAGGTGATGTTATATTTAATACTGATTACCAAAATTGACTGTATACTTAAGAAACCATTGGAAATTTCCCAGAAAGGAAATGGTAATTGTAGTTGAGATGATTTTCATGGAAGAGTAGTAAATGACGCCCATACAAAAATTCCAAGCGAGTCGCACGCCCTGACCCTTGGCCCATCAATCAGTACTCAATCAGTGCAAATTGTTTGACCGCGTCACCGAATATTGCGCAGATAACACACAAACACCTGTTTACAGCTTATCCATTAATAACAACAATAATTACAGCGTCCGTCCGTCCGACACTTTATCGTCCGAAACCATCTCGCCGGCGACCATAAATATTCAACGTATCCTGGATATGCAAAACACGCGAGTAAATAAAATGCCTAAGTGTAAACGGCTTTCAGTAATTGAAATGCCACAGATTGCGAGATCGTGTGTAAACAGAATAAATTCGAAACGAGACGAAGACGTTTATCGGAAATTAAATCGAGCTTTAACGCGCTTTTAATGAAATCCAAGGAATTTTTGACGTCTATTTATGTATTTAAACTAAATTCAGATTAAGGCCCGAGTCACACTTGCGATTACAGAATATTTGCCAGCAATGTAAAGTCGATAGCGAAACTCCAAATCTTCATCAACAAGTGCAAGGGCCCAACATCGTTTTCTGTATGGACAAGAACAAATTAGAAATATTAAAAAAAAAATTAAATGGAAATGAAAGACTTTGACATAATTCAAAAAGGGTCATAAAACAGTCTATATTTATAACAATAGCAATTTAATTATGCTGTCGGTATTATTACAAAAAGTACTTGAATATGATTGAGGAAAATATGATATTAGAATTCCGATATAATCTGAGAGTAAACATCAGAGTTGATAACGAAATAATTAGAAAGTAAGAAAAAAAAAAGGACGAAACCGAACAGATTAAAGTAATTAAAAGCGATCCTTCTGTAAATTGATTCTTTTTTACTTAGAATATTTATTAAACATTAAGGTTATATCACAGATAATTAAAACGAAAACAAAAATAATGCCGAGAAATATTCAGGCGCCGGCGTCATCTGATTGTGTCACATGTAGTGTGTTGAACATATAAATTAGTTATGTTTATGATTTTACGGTCACGTTATATCGCAACGCGCTTTTTATATTATAAATTCCTTCACAAATACGTATGTACAGCATCTCGCCGCGTCATTGCAACTTCTTTCTCAATCCGTAATGAATGTGAATGGGAAACCATAAATGAAGTCTTAATCTTAATGCGTTTAAGGCATGCCGACAAAAAATATACACTCGCTACTTCTTCCTTTTATTATTTTTTACATCTACTAAAAAATAACATGATTCACTAATTAGATATGTAAGTACGTTGGCAGCTTTATTTATGTATTATCTTCGAACTTACACATTCATTCAAGAGATTACAGAAATGATAAATAATTACCAACGTACTCGACAATAAGATGTTTTGCATTTTTTTAAACACATAAATAATGAATCAATAAATAATTTGCAAGCTTTACTATTAGCAGTGTGCATTAGTCGCACGATAAATTAATTAAAGCAGCTCGTGGAGTCTGAATGTGTGTTAATGAATACGTTCAATTAATCATAGCACAATTACATTGAAACCCCACATGAATAACCGAATTATCAGCGCACGCATTAAGCCTGGAGTCAGTAATTATGCAAAACCGATAACGCAATCGCACTTGAAACCTATACGCCATTATGTTGATGTTTATCCCAATTTACTATTGCAATCAGCGTGTGAAATTTAATTACGTGATACGATGGGTTCTGCCAGTTTTTTTTTGCGAACAGGAAACTTTAATGAAAATCCAAAGGCCTTAATAAAAAGTCCGCACTTACTCGATAATTATAAAGAAAAATATTATTGTTAGATTAGGGGGGAGGGGAAGAACTAAATTTGATGAAGTGTTCTGGACAGCGCTTTACACAAAGAATATTATCATTTTGATATTCCGTAATTAATTCATGGGTTCAGATGAAGAAATTGGTTCAACATCGAAAATTTGAAGAAACATAAAAGGACCATAAACAAGTCACAGATTTGGTGCGTCCCTTATTGTTGTAAGAGCGCTAATAATAATATTAATAAAGAGATTAAAACAGAATGGTTACCTTAGACCCGGATCCAAACTTTAATCTCACGGCTCTTAAAATTTGTCCTGATTTACTGGAAAACACATTTGATGAAAAATATTGTCCAGGGACTTACTAAATCCACCCTTGCAAGACTACCATTGAAAAAACTGCGAGGAAGATATTGAAATGTGTGACTACTAAAAGTTATAACCGATCAAAAGTGACTTCGAATTTCCTTGTGAAAATCACTTGGAAAGGAAAAGTGTAGAAGACCATAGAAGGAAAGGTCTAAACACTAGAATGACAACGCTAGAAAGATAAAAGACTGTATAACAAAGGCTGTATAACAAAAAAAATTTGATTTCTTTTCTTTTACAATTTGTCATTGAAAATATTAATATATTATAATAGGTTCATTGAAAGAGCCGAGAGGAGTAAGTAAAGACTTGCAATTGTGTTTGATTAAAAAAAAATTCCTTTTGGACACCACTTGGAAAAAAAAAATGATAAGGCTAAATGCTACAATGAGAGGTTGAGAATAATGAGAATTAAAAGGAATTTTTTGATACCAAGATTTTACGAGGTTGTTTAATAGAGATTTTTATTTAATATTTTTCTTCGAGGTTGAAGTATCGTATAGCACAAAAAATATCGAGCTGCACACTTGTCTAACAAATAACACTTCTATAACTTAATCGTTCTACTAATTCGCTTGCTGCACACATCGCATTCTAAATAAAACTGATTTTAAATATGGCGCCGTCCCTGGTTTATATACTAATTTCCGCTTTCGAGAATAGCTTGGAAAATGTAGCGAACGTTTTAGTAAAATTTGACCGTCAGCTACGGTGAGTCTAGAAATTTCTAGAATGTCTGACTGGCCCCATAGACGGCGTAATCAACCTAAAAATAGCAATTGCATCACGGAACGTAACAATATCTACAGAGAAATCATAAATTACTTCAACCCACGTGACTAATTTGAATTAGGTTTTGTTTTCTAGAAGTGGCAACAATGAAAAAAGTGAGGTTACTGTTTAAAATTAGCGTGGATTTGTCATTGAGCTTCGTGACTGTAGGTGTTCTGTTGTGTTTAATCACTTTAACCAAGCACTCCCAGATGGAGATGTAAATTACGATGCCTTCGCAAATCGCAAGCATTACATTCTCGAACGATTTAACATACAGCACTGCATTGCTACCAACAGAGTACAATGTGTTGCCTATACGGCGGGGTCACGAGGGTTGAAATCATTTATGATTTCCCTGTATAAGACCTCTATGGATCACGCAGGCCCAGGACTGCCCAGTGTTACCAACTTCAGTTTCTGTTAAGAGTTTTTCTCTCCAAATTAAGTAGTGATTAAAGTTTTGTTTTGTAAAAATAAACTGAAAACTGAAAGTCCCTAGGCAGCTCATAGTTGCTCTTTTTGTATTAGGAAACCCACTTATGTAACAATTCGCATACGATACAGAAGAAAAAATGCAAAGCTCCTTAATTAAATTACGCAAGTCAAAATTTTTCGTATCCGAAACCTTACTTTCAAAATAATCATATTTGATGCCCATTTTAAATTGTGACGACTAAAAACTTTAAAAATAGACAACCCATTCTACTGACGTGCTTTTAGTACATTATGAAAACACAAAGTTATTTCCGATTT
Organism: Dorcus parallelipipedus; assembly: GCA_958336345.1. Lineage (NCBI taxonomy): Eukaryota > Metazoa > Arthropoda > Insecta > Coleoptera > Lucanidae > Dorcus > Dorcus parallelipipedus. The sequence goes on along the minus strand of OY284480.1, from coordinate 27,323,673 downwards.
GATTGACGAGTTACCTATTCTGACGTCTTCAGGGGTCACGATTTAAAGTAGGCACCCTGAAAAGGAAACACAAAACTGAAGTTCAATCTGATTGGGACAATCTTATTTTCTCAGCAAGAGAGAATCCATCTCCTTTTAAGCTGATAAAGGTGGAACAGTCAAATTTTTTCAACGTTGCGGATGCTTTAAAATTATACTTTACTGCTACCACCAAACCACCAATGAAATTAAAGGAAATCCGTTCTCTTGAGATTGCCTCCAACTCAAAATATGTCATGGTAAAACATAACTATGCTGGTTTATGAGAGACCATTAGTGTTCGCAATAAAATAAGACTACCTTCAAAATTAAACTTACAACAACTTTATAAGGAACTGACCATTAAACCTACGGAATTAGCTTTTTTTGAAAAAAAAATTGTCTAATTTTGTCGAGAAACCAGAAAACTAACAATATTATTTAAATTTACAAGCAGAGATTGATCCGGAGGAGGAAGATTTTGCAGATACAGAAGATGAAGAAAGCAGCAGTGGCGCAAAAAATATTTGAGTTTGTGTGTTTGTGTATTTCAGTTACTGGGTAATTACTTATACTATGGTTGCGTTGTGTAAGTTTTTAAGGAGCGGTCTTTTCATCTCCAATTAACTATCCCGTAGTAACGATTATGATCACATTGTTACTGTGAAAATAAATCGTCAGATAAAATTAACTGGGTATGAAAAGACCGGGCCTAAAACTATTTATTGTAAGACATTCAATGGCGCCATCTGTTGAAATTTGCCTTCTGTTCATTTGTTTCTATGTGGATGATTCATTCATTCATTCATTCATTGGTTATGGACGGATTGTTTTGAAAAACCAGCAACCATTGAGCATTGAATTTCTGGACGGTCAGAAAAAAAAAAATTACTGCGTTGTTATAAGACTTAAAACAGCACCATCTATTGAAACATGCCGAAAGATTTTTTGTTTACTTTACTATTGTAAATTCTGATATCAGTTATATCTTAAATATTTTTTATCTCCCTCTTTCCACCATTTCTTTTCTTGTGTAGCCCTTATAAATTTATAAATTCCCACCTTTGTCTTCTTAGATAGGTATTTTGATACATTAATGCCTTTAAACTTCCATATTTTCTTATTCTCTTTTGCTCTCCTGGTCTTCAGTTGTAATTTTTGTTTTCTATTTTCAATTTAGTACTGCTTCCGGATAACCAAAATTCACGACTTTCTCAAATTTATATTCTTTTCTTTCATGTGTTATCAATCGATTATTGAAGTTCTGTTTCTTGTTGCGTATCTTCCATTATCATGTACATACTTTTTTGTTTATATGTAATTCTTTTAAATTTTTATTCATTGCGGCTATTTAATAACCGTAATCGATGAATACTAATTAATAAATCAATAATAATTAAAGAGAGGAATTTTTACGAATACGCATAGTCGGCCAGCTCACTCGACGAAGCGCTATCCCAAGGCTCATTATGTGTCCGTACCTGGTCCACTGTAGCATATGCATTTGCTACAGCAGACCATGTACAGATATGTTATATATTCATTTCTAAGCAAAAATATAATGCGTTGAGAATTAAAGAATTATAAACGTTTGCCTGCAATGCATCGAGTTTTGTTTACCTTTACCAAAACTGTTTACGGTCGCGATGGTATGCTGGGTCCTCTTGAGATTATATAAACAATGTTTCGGGCTGAAAAGGTTTCGCTTTGGAGATCGGGACAGTCGAGTTTATGATACGTAATGATAGGCGCATTAATAAGAGTTTGCGGTGTTAATTAATATGATAGAAAGGTGCGGAAAATAATTGATTAATACACGTGCTTAAAGTTGTCCAACTTGCAACTTGTAACTTGCGCTTGCAACGCGCAACTCGCGTTAATTGTATAGTACGCGTGTATTATATTCGTGGCGTGCGTATACAGGGTGTGTTCGGAAAGTATTGTGCGCTACGCAGGTAGAAGCAGGAAGGCGTTACATAGAGATAAGTTATTAATTGTAGCTAATGTATGTAGAGAATTAGCTTAAAGTATTTCCTGCGTGGTGTATGAATGAAGCGATTTCCCCGGGTGTCGTGGCAGGTGCTGCATCACCTGAACGTTGGCCAATAAGTCGTTTAGGGTGACCACGGTGACGTAGGGACTGTAACGTCACTTGCATAATTAGTAGTTACTTTGTAAGTAAGGGAAATCGTACTAACAAGGTGAAAAGCGATACCGAGAATGAACGACGTACTGTTCACGGTCCCATGGTGACCCCTTAGGGACCCGATGCAGCGGAATGGGAGCCCTAAGGTCACCACCCCTACGTGCCGGGTGTGAAGGGGCGTCCATGGTAAGGACGTCGCGTCGTGTAAGTCACTTTGGCGGAAGAGTGGATTGGTGGTAGAGAATCCACGGGTCGGAGGTGACAAAGACGTAGGGTAGAGTATGTTTGCATGTCATTGAGGCTATCTGTGCTTCATGTGGCTTGTGTTTCTGGAAATAACATTTCAGAGCAATAGTTTATGAAAGAGCAACAGATATGACAATAAAGGCCCAAGGTTGGACATCATCAGGAGTTGAGTTGTGAATTGACCAAGGGGTCGAGCAGGTGCAGACCGTTGGGGCCAGGGGACTGGGGTCCCCGATGAGTAAAAAACTGTTGACTCTTGCAAATGATTGTAGACACATGTTATTGTTGCATGAACGCACCATGTCAAAGGGAGGTGATGGTAGCGAACGGTACCCGGTAGCCAAAGGAAATGGTGAGCGTTTTGATTACTTACTTTGATGTTGGTAATTTCGGCGGATCTTACAGATACATAATGAACCTAGCGATAATGCTACGTCAAGTGAGCTGGCCGACTATTCGTACTTTCGTAATCACGTAAAAATTCCTCTCCCTGATAATAATCAAGACACTGAAGATAAAAAGAGCATATTTTTAATTTGGTCAGAAGATCTTTGTAATATTTATTATGATATTACATAAATTTTTACAATTATGTAAAAAGTGTTGGTTTTTTCTTTCTTCTTTTTATTAGTTTATTGGAAGTGTGTATTAGAAATGTTCCAGTTTCGTATACAAGTAAAAGTGTGCAAAAATTCCAGTCAGTTTTCAATCGAGTTCGAAAAACAAGAATCAAAACGTGAACTTAGTAAATAATTTGGTCGATTTCTTAAACGTCGATGACGAATTCTTTATTAATAACATGCATACCAACCAAGAGAACACACATCTGTATCTTTATATGGCGCGATGGTTGGTATTTAAATCCTGCGAAAATCGTTCGTCCGTTTCCCTCAGGAGCGAGCGGATCCGGCAATGTCCCTCTCTGTTCGCCGGCGAACGTGTAGAACGTTTCTTCACCTCAATGGTTATCAACCTCTCGTTTGTCACCTAAATATGAATCAACAAATCATTCGGGTGAAAACAGACCGTACCTACGCGCATATCTGGAATTCTAGAATCTCACTCTGCATTGAAAATACACGCCACCGATATTTATTACGTTTTGTGGGACAATCAGAAATGCGTGGGCCGACGGGCTAAATTTAGGCGCCCGAGTTAATTTTGGCGAATTTGCGATCGTATTTATGATTTTGTTTATTTGAATTATTTTTGGTGCGGTTTTTTCGCGATTTCGAGGTTTGCGCTTTTCTTCTTTATTTTTGCAAAATGGGACAAACATTCTCTATACAAAAACACCCAACAGATTCTTCTCATTAATTGACGAACACTTTTCTAAAAGAAAGGTTTGATTATGTAATCAGAAAAATGTAAGTTTATACATAAAAATTAAAATGTGTAAAATACGTAAAATACAATGATATTAATTCTCTGGACCTCTAAAACAATATTGTCTGCATATTTCTGATATCTTTGATGTTATAGTAAACGACACCTAAAACCGAAATTGTTATTAAAGTTTTGACGACTTCATCGTGTTTGCTCCGATACCCTATGACCCGTGACAAAAAATAGCATTAATTTAATTTAGAGGGTTTTTCGGTGCCACGCTATGTTTTATGGGTCTGATGGCATGTAGCGTGTTGATGTTTTTTGATTGATAATTCCTGATAATTTACTCCCGGCGTTCATAAAACGGCCATAAAACGATTCAGATTAAGCTGGTTTTGTAATTTCTACATTGCGAACGTTGCTTGGTCGCATGCTCTGACGTAAATCGGCTTAATTGAAGGAAGGGTCGGAATCAACAACACAGACGACAATGCTTTTCGGAATTCAACATTTCCAAATACTATTCGATAGTCCTTCAAAAATTTCAAAGTAATTCCAGTTTCTAATTTTAAAAAAATCGAGTCCTTTAAAAGCAAATAACAAATGAGTCCTCGAAAGGCCGTGGAATTAAAAATCACGCCTTAGCCCAGATTCAGAATATCTGTCAAAGTATTTTCTAAAACTATTAACAATTTTTAATTTCATAATTTTTATTTTCATATATATTTCATTGACGTTTTTTATTGTTTCTTTTTTAGTCTCTTATTTATCGAAAAAAAAAACAAGAGATACAATACTTGAAAACATGAAGAACGAACCAACCGAAAGAAAAATTAATTCAACACCACTTAGAAAACTATAGAAGTTATTTCACGCCACAGGAGAGGAAAGGAAATAGTAATGGAATACGACATCTTAATCCCAACAAACATGGATTGGAATAAACAACAGAAATATTTTATGAAAAACAAAAGAAACAGCAAGGAAATTCAGCATTAAATAAGAGAATAAAATTTGTTAAATGAGAGTATTTAATCAAATCTTGCTAAACCGGTTTCACTAAACGTTTTCACGAATTTTGATGTCTGTCACACATGTTGCGTTCGAAAATTATACGTCGGATGTATCTGGAGCGTATGATCTCATCTTTCTCACTCACGATTTGTAACCTATTTTCTATCTTGATTGTCCGTTTTAAAAAATCTTGTGTTTATATTGTTTCCATGACAACAGGCGATCTCTTTACATCCTACTTAAATGTGGGATGTGAAAAGATCGCCAGTTGTCATGGAAATAATATAAACACAAGATATTTTAAACGGATGAGCGAGATACAAAATATGTTAAAAATCATGATTGAGAAAGATGAGATCATATACTCCAGATGCATCCGACGTATAATTTTCGAACGCAGCATCAGTTTAACTTCGACGTGACTCCTACGTCTTTCTTTCTCGTTCATGGCCTTCTTTGATGACGGTTTTTTTTTCAAAGGCTTGTTATAAATCTGCTCCTTATCATAATAAATAAATCTTGGGTACCGCATGTATGTTGTGTATCTTGTTTATGCGGCGCTTATACCGTATGATTTTTAAAATTTTAGATAAAGGGAGGCCGTGAAAGCAAAACGTATGGCGTAAAATTAGCAAATACAACAATTTATTCAAAATAATATTTACAAGGTAAAAAGCTAAAGGTAAAAGAAATCATGTACCATTTTCCCGGTCAATGACTTGGCGTGAACCAACGAATCATTACGATGATTGCTATTTTTGTTTAACAAATATTGTAGGATATTCAAAAAATAAAAAGAAGAAAATTCGGTAACACAATGTAGCTTCTGTAACGAGACCTGCTCCGTATCAAAAAGACTATGTGCATCCTGCTTCTTCTGATTCTTCACTAAATGGTTACGTTTCTTTTGAAGAAGTTCAAATACAAGTATGGATTTAACCCCAAAAAATCAAACAAAATGAGTTAAATGACTTACAATTACCTTAGTACGTGATTTAAAACTAACAAAGCAGCAAGTCCAACTCTAAGGATCCAGATTACAGGAATGAAATTTACTGGACGATACGAATTTCTATATACAGAAAACGTCACGAAATACTTTCGCAATTTTATGAAATAAGAGGACGTCTTTGTATGCGTGCAGGCGTTACAGGTTTAACAAATGCGCTAGAATTTAAACATACAAATGAATGGAGACTCTTCATAGATATGTACATCCAAAAGTAGCCTAAAAGCAGTTTTATTGCATAATGGTAACCAAAAACCTTCAATTCCCTTGACATATACCGAAAATTTATAAGAAAGTTATGAAACCATACGCCTTATACCAGAAGGTGTAAACTATGAAGCAGTGGCGTAGATAGAAACTTGTTTCGGGGGGGGGGGCGAACAAAAAAAATCGAACTAGTACGGACTACTTGACATTATATTTATGAAATGTAAAACGGCGAACAAAAAATAACGTCATACTAAAAACTTCTTTAGTATGAATTACGCGGAATATAGTATTTTAGAACGATTTCGGGGGGGGCATAGCAGAGGCGTAGATGGAGGGGGGGCCCGAGCCCCGCCCCCCATCTACGCCTCTGCTATGAAGCCTACCATTCGTATTTGATGTGTTTTTCTGAAAACTTAAGATCAGTGAATAACGAACAAGTCGAGCAGTACCACCAGGATATTTTTATCATGGAATTAAGAGATAAGGTCGCTGTAACCCTATAACGATGGGAGACTACTATTAGTTTTTGAAAAAGATGAAAGTCTTTCACAAGCGTAAAAAATAAAGTTTTTGTAATGTTACCATAAAAATAAGGAAACTTTTTCTGCTTATATTAATAAAGTTGTTATGCTTAGGGCGGAAAAGAACTACCATGGAAACAATTCATAAAAATCAAGTTATTCGTCGATAATGTTTAATAGGAGATGGATATCTCTACCCTTACACTGCAAAATATTTTCAATATTTCTAAAGCAAAGAGGCAATATTTTCTACTTTACTAAATTTACAAAAGATATGTAAGTAATTTTAAACTGGTAGGTTCTAGAAAATTTCAATTAGCTAATTTCAAATTCAGCAGACCCAAAACACAAATAAACAGTTAATTTAGCACATGTTACGAACAAAAAGTTAAAAATTGTCGATTAATGTTATTATTATAAAAATTTACGATGTTTTTGGGGAATTAAATAAGAAATAATTCATAAAATAATTCAGAAAACAAAAAAAAATCCGCAAAATAAATACAAAGACGAAGAATAAGATAAAAAATAAAAGACGATTTTCTCCCGCGGCGCATCGCTAGAAAGCTAAGGATCTAAACAGAAAACTGTGATATTTGTTACTTAGGTGAATGGATCTTTAAAATACACCATTAAATTTCCTCCCCCTTACAACATATAACTAAATTTAATTCTGCCCAAAAAGTAGCAAGACTAATGCTAGGTTTCACAAAAGTCAATTAAATTTAATCACTGGTTAAAAATAAATCATTCCTATACCTTCAGCATATGTAACTATAGTAACATTTACTTTTAACGGATGATTAAATTTGATTAACGTTTGTGAAAATCACCATTCGGCCCGGTCTTTTCATCTCCAATGAACTTTATCTGGCGATTAATTCCTATAGTAACGATTGTAATCACAATTGTTAGTATGGGAAAAAACCGTCAGATAAAGTTAACTGGAGACAAAAAGTCCGGACCTTAATGCTTAAATCAAGTGTATTGTAACCTCTAGGGTTTCTTACGCAAACGTTGTGGTCTAATTCGGTAGCACAGGATCTCGTTGGTACATCAGAATTTAAAGTAGATTCATCAGTCGAACTATTAATATTTGTGCTCCCAGACGGTCTATCTACATCTACCTTAACATCAGAAACATTTACCAAACTCTGATCTGTGGAAATAATTTCCGGTGAGTGCTTAATTTTGATTTGATCAGAACGTCTTTTCCACTTACAATCAGAATCTGGTATCGTCACTTCGTAAACTTGCTTTCTCCATCGCTTTGAAATAACTGCACCTGACCAGCAAGGTTTTGAATAACGAAAATCTTTTTCCAAAACTTGTTGTCCCGGAAAAATCCAGTTTTAGGTCTTCCTCGATAATATTTTGTTTCTCTGTTGACTATTTTTAATATATATTTTTTTTAAATAACATATTCAGTTTTGTTATGTCTACGAAAAGTAGTTGGATAAATTAAGTCTAATCTTGTTCTAAGCGGTCTTCCAAAAATTATTCGAGCAGGAGTTTCTCCAGTGCTGCAGTGTTCTGTATTTCTGTAAATTAATAAGAAATTTGCAATTGATCGTTGAAAATCGACATGTTTGTTTTCCGCTAATTGCGATAAAGGAAAAGTTTTTGCAAAGTTTTCGGCTAAACCGTTAGAGGCGGGGTGATATGGTGGTGAAGTGATCAGTTTAATGTTATTTGATTCTAAAAATTTAGAAAATTCAGCAGATTTCAGTTGAGGTCCATTGTCTGAAACTACAATTTTCGGAAGCCCGAATCTAGAGAAATACTCTCTTAACTTATCGATTGTATTCATTGTGAACACTTCTGTCCACTTGGAAAAAGCATCAACCAAAACTAAAAAATATTTATTAGGTACGGAATGGACCCAAAAAATCTATATGAACCCTCTCCCATGACTCTTGAGCTATAGGGCAACACACATCTTTAACGGGATTATTTTGACTTTTAGAGCAAACTAAGCACTGTTTAGAATTTTTATTTAAATCTGTATCTAACGAAGACCACCACACATAAGATCGAGCTAACGACTTCATTTTAACAATTCCCATGTGGGTTGTATGTAATTCTTTTAAAACTGCAACCTGTAATTCTTTCGGGATTATGACTCTAAACTCCCATAACAGAATTTCATCCTCAATATTTAATTCGTTTCGCTTCCGAAAGAAAGGTTTTAGTTCATCTTCGACATGAGTGGGCCAACCATTAGAAATATACTCGTACAAAAAATGGATAAAAATGGATCACGTTTTATTCCTTTGAAGAAAATTATATATTTAATCAATTGTTTGTAAATGTGATCGTTGCAAGATGTGGCAATTTCCAAATATCCTCAACATTTTAAACATCATCGTCTATTATCATAATTCTTGTTTCCAAATAATTCAGTTACTAATCATTAATAAAATAACAAACGCAAAATAATTAATCGCCCTTAAGGCGATCCTATTACTGTAATCAATTTAAGCGAACCTTTGCAAACGGTTACAAATTCTGATATCACCATATTTATTTCACGCCGTTTAATTTTAGTTCTCGTTTATTTCAGCTCGTCAAATTACACTAGGGAACAAATTTTAAACATTCGTCGACAACTTCAAAAACAATATTTGTTTCTAGTTACATTCATCTCACTTAATAAAAAAAAGTACTAGAAAATCTGCAGCACGTCTAGATATGCAGTTTTTGAAATAAAACAAAAATTACTAAAAACGAATACAAAAGGGAGAATAAGACAATATTTTTATTAAAAATTTTGTGGATTTTAAACGTAAATACTTTTTTTTTATCAAACGATTCTTAAACTCTATTAAAATATAGTTACAATAATTATACAAATTTCAATGACTTTTTTTCTGCTTTTTATTGAATGTAAAATCCTCTCGTTTCAAGAACCAACATAAATCTCCCTTCATAGTCGGATCCCATCGTTCTTGATATCTGGATTTCATTGTTCTGATGCCTTGATGAAGCCTTTCACCTTGTTCGTCACTGACAGCGCCGAGATTATTAGGAAAAAAAGTCCAAATGAGAAAGCAGAAAATGAATTTTTAATGACATTCTGCATCCTAAAGCTTTATACCGATTGCAGCAGTTCATTTATTAAAATTTTATAATTTTCATCTTTCTTGTTTCCAAGAAAGCCTTTAAACTACATTAACAAAATAATTCCAGGCAGTAAGTTCTTTTTCATTAAGTTTTTGGAGAAAGTTAGAGTCCTTAATTACCTTTCTTATTTGAGGATCTATGAAAATACCTTCTTTTACTTTAGCATCACTAAGTTGAGGAAATATTGTCCTTAGAGATCTCCATGCATAGTTCTTACAAAAAAAAAGAAATAATATTCCTATTTAAATTGTTTCCTAAAAAATTTTAATGAACGGTTTACGTAAATAAGCCTGTGTAGTACCAGTCATAGTAAAAAAAAAAATCTGATGTGCAGCAACACTTTTTATGCCCTAGTATGTGAGTATGACTTAAATAGATTAAAAATATAAGGTGTTTATTAAAGTTGTCTGACCTGTGTTCCCTAGTGTTATTATTTCCTGTTTCGTTGACGATTTTCAATGGTTTCTTCTTTTCTTTTTTAATCGTCTTTTTTTCACGTTTCGTAGTTCATTACTTGAGTTCTTTCTGATTTTTTTTTTTAATTCTATGAATTTTTTATATTTTCTTTGCGCTTCTTATAGGGTCTTCCCTTTTACTCTTGGTTAGTCTTTTGGTTTTTTTAGCATTCCGCTGGAGAATCGCCGATCTCTTGTTTTTCGTATACCTTATTGCAGCGATTCTCAACCTTTTTAGCTCCGCGACCCCCAAATAGTAAATATAAATAAAATTAATATTTCGCGACCCCCCCTACCATAATTTTATGTCGCTGCGTTTATAGCGACGAGTATGAACATACATGTATGACGTCATAAAATGATTTCATTATTGTTTAGATTATTTTCGCGACCCCCCTTTAATATCACCGCAACCCCCAGGTTGAGAAACGATGCCTTATTGTATTCTACAACTTTTTATGAGTTTTACAATCTCTACTCTTGCTTTTTGGAAATAAAGCAAAATATGACGATAATGTTCCTTTAAGTTTTCTCTTTTGAAAACGTTCGCCAAACAAACAGTTGTTACAACTACTGACAACTGTTAGCTGTCAAGTGATTTAAAATGAAATTAGTTACATTTCAAGGCATAGTATTAAAAAAAATAACGCAATTATTTTTTGGCCAAACATAAGTAATACCTTTGTTATTTACGCAGGTTACTTAACAGTACTATATGTATGTACTTATACGTACAGCCTCAATCAAAAGTAATGAAACGTTCAAAACCGAAACGCTGTAGTCCGAGAGAGAAGATACCGAGTAAAATGAAGCCTTATGGCGAACGAATGTGTCAGAGTGCAACGGTGCCGCGTCAGAGAGAGCGCAACGTGTTATGGGGTTCGGAAGGACTTCGGAAACATTCGTTCGCCATAAGGCTTCATCTCACTCGGTATCTTCTCTCTCTGACTACGGTTTTGAACGTTTCATTACTATTGATTGAGATTGTACATATTTAGGGTCGAGCCAGTTGTGTGTCCTTTTAAGTAAACTCACTTGTGGATAATCAAGCTTTAACACTGCGTGCAAAAGAATTGATGATATCGTTAATAAATGGACTTTTACTAATTAGAGATGCGCGAATACCTGAAATTCCGTACTTTACAGTCTGATTTACTTTAGTGTTTACAAGTACTTGTCCAAATTCCAAAACATTATATTTCAACATCCCTGTCAAAACGTTACTTAAGAATGCCGTGAATGTCGTAAATATAAGTGCAAATTATCGTGCTCGCTGCAGGATGCAACTATGTATGTATGTATATGTGTACATTTTTGGATCCGCTTGTAAATTATTGAGAGTAATATATTAATTTGAACTTGATGGATAATATGTTATTAATTTACTTTCAGGACTCTATTAATTTTCGAGATTCACTTCTAACATAAGAATAGTTTGTTTAGGAACAGGACGTGTAACTTGTAACCTGTAAAACGCCTTGTTCCGTCATTTATTTTGTTGTTGTTCTATTTTTTCTATGAAATCCGAAAACATTTGGTAATTAATTTAGTTATTTTGTCTAGAAAAATATTTTTGTTTACAACACACCAAAGTATTTTCATTAAACATTTGTAAATAAACATGGATGTGATTCGTTGTGTTGATGTAATTGTATTTATCTACCAAGGAAAAGCCATAACGCGAACGGGTTGTAAAATTCCGAACATTAAACGAACGAAAAAAAAAATACATATTCGCGGTGGAACGTACAGAAAACAGCTGATGCGCGCCGCGTCGTTTATTATTATTTTTTGTTTCTTTATTATGACATTCTTTACGAGCTGTATGACAAGCTGACAAAAAATTCAATTTACGATACTATTTGGCTTACGCCGCGCGCCTCTGAATAATCATACCCACAAAAAATATTCGTGGATTCTGAAATGTGTATTTATAGTTTCGGAGTTACGAAAAATTTTCAAACTCAGAAATTTCTTTCGAAACTCTTTCGTTCTTCAAATTGATTTCATTTTTTTTGTTTTTTTGAAGCTTTCGTCGATGGTATTTCGGCGTTGACGTCAACCACCTTAATAATACCGTAACAAATTTACAAGAATGTTGTAGCAGCATATTTTCAAGTTTTTTTCTAATACCTAATAAATATTTAATGATAATAAATTATAAACAATACGATTGAACTTGAAACCGTACACAAAATAGTAAATTTTTATTACTGTATGGACAATACATAAATATAATTACTATTTATTGGATTAGAATTTATTATAAATGAACGGGGCATATTTAATTAAAAAAAAATAAACAAACTGAGAAAAAAAAACGGTAATAAAATAACATCAAATCAGACTTAAGTATACGCTGGCAAAAAATGCAAAATGGTAGAAAGAACAACACATGTGTGTAACAAACAAAAAAGTTAATTGAGAATTGGATGGAGGGTTTTCCCGAATTTAATTTTCAAGATGGAATCGAACGCAATAATACATCTGGGAATACGGAATACGTTGAAAATTCCCTAAGTTATTTTTCTTATTATATTAATCTTAATTAATGGCAAAAGGAAAACGGACGATGCCACTAATTGAGATTTATGAAATATAAACACTTACGAGGTTGAAACTGAGTGTCAGTAACATAACTAAACATTAAACAAATTAAATTGTCTATACACATTGACTATCTTCAATGACTAACTACCTTGATAGCCCTCGACCAAACTGATTGCCATGAAATGTTTACGAACGAACACAAACACGTTTTTTTATGATGGTGATATTGATTCTGATCATGACAAGTTTTTGAACTTTAACGCGGTGTTGTCAGACGTTCATTTCTTTGTTCACTCGAAATTTTAATTCAATAGAAAAATTTATTTTCGCGAAACTGACGTAAAAATTATAAATAAAAGTAACATCGTAATTTCATTATTCGTTTGGATGTTCGAATTTCCATTTTCTTAGTCGCATTTTTGAAATTCACAATTTTTTTTCTCGAAAATGGTTACTTTGAGGCACGGTTTAATGATATATATCAATGATATATATCATTGATATATAACACGATATATATCAGGATTTTTATGTTTGATATATATCAGGATATTTATTATTCACATTTTAAAATTGACAGAGTAAGTACAAGAACCGCTGTTTTGAAATATTATAAAAAAGCAAAATAAATGAGCTTTAATGTTCAAATATGTATATGAATTCAGAAGCTCCAAAAAAGCGAAATTTAAACTGTGGGAAGTTGACAAACGGTTTGGCGACGACCAACACAATGATTCTGAATTTAAGTTGAATTTCGCTTATTTATTAATTTTGTTTGAGCCTGATACTGTTTTATCATGATAGAAATATGTAATAAGACGAACGGACAACTTTATTTGTAAACAATTACAAATTGAAAAATCGAATTATTGATTTATATTTTATAATCATAATAATTTTCATCATAAAAATTCGATTTTTTTATTTTTATATAAAAATCATGATTTTTTCAAACCCCGCTTTGAGGACACCATTTTTTTACAACATTTTTTAATTGTCTTGATCCAAGCTAACAATATATTGCACTCGAGTCCCTGACACGCTGTACATGGGTGACTTCATTAATATCCATCAAAATAAAACCGCCAAGAGAATTAACGTCACAGATTATGAAAAAAAAAATTCTAATTAATAAATTAGATGAATTAAAAATTTACTCGCTATTTTATAAATAAAACAATAAAATTTTACAGTTATTACTCTCGTGACATTGACTCACTGTTATTTAGGGACGGATCGTCCCTTCACTAATACTGTTTGGGGGACTACAGAAATTAACCTAAGTTTTGTTGCAAAAAAAATAATTTGCACAGTTTATTTTTAATTTAAATTGTTTTTATTTTTTGAAAAGGAAGTAACTACCAGGAATAAATCCGCCCTTGCCGTTATTAGCTGACGTAATATCGGCTTAACAAAATCGATATTTTTTACGCAATTGGGACACCAACAAGATTGTCAGAATATCGAATTTTACAAGAGCTACTAACTATCTCGCGTTTGTTGTTTTATTAGCGAACTTTTGATAAGTGATCTGCTACGGTGCGTTTTTTTTTAACAATAGTCGCTGGCGCAATCTGCACGACGTTTTCTCCGTTGCGTTTTGTTTCACCGAAAGTAAATATGCGTTCTCTCTTTGGACCAAAGAGAATGTTGCGTAACTAACGCAAGTGGAAAAAAGAGACGCTCGTCTAATTGAGGCCGTAAGTTGTAAGTAATTAAATGATTAAACATACTAATTGAAAAACAAGGATTGAGACCAGGGCTGGCCACAAGGGGAGTATAAAGGGTGTCGGACCCCTGTACTCCATATCATTACCTATAACGACTGGACGGAATTTAAAATAAATGGAAAGTAGATTAAAGAAACGTATGCTTTCAATATAATTAGTTTCGCAATGACTCCTCGAGACATTTTTTTCCCTCTAGAATCTAGATACTACAACGAGAGTGAGAAAGAGATTCAAACGTCTGAACTAGCGGTGGGCAAATCGATGGTTGCTAGTTAGCAATAGTGAACCTTAGATACATTATACCTAAGGGTCACTATCGCTAAGTAGCAAGTATAACTATCGATGGTTGCTAGTTAGCAATAGTAAACCTTAGATAGGTTATACCTAAGGGTCATTATCGCTAAGTAACAATTATCGGTTTGCCCACCACTAGTCTGAACCCAAAACCTCTGACTTCATACAAAAACTTTACACAATAAATAATCTATTTTCTTTCCTTCTTTCTCATTTTTTTACCAAACTTTTGTCAAACCATAAAAGACCCAAGTCGCAGTTCCTTTGCTTATGCGTTTCTGGGTTGAGTTTTAGGTAATCAGGAATCGCTGTCAATGCCCTTTTTATATGAATTGAATTTTGGTCCTAGCCATACAGCAATATAAATAATTTCGGGATTGACGAAATTTTCATCTATTCTTCTCTCCTGTCCAAGTGATTATCTAAATCTGAGCACATTAGTTATTTATGTATCAAGGGCATAATTAGGAGATTATAGCCCGGGAGTATGTTTAAAGCACGACACGAAGAGAGGGCTATTATCTACAATTATGCTTGTGGTACATACGTTTTATTTTATTTTGGCCAAAATTTATGGATTCAATATTTTTATATCGTATGCGAGAGATGTGCACGTCGCTTCCATAAAATAATAAATTTTGTCAATTGTTTGCGTAACTATGAATTTGTTTACGTTACTACGGGTTTATTTACTTTAAAGCCCTTGAGCAATAAAGTCCAAATTATGCCCGCAATAGGGTGCCAATAAACAAGATTATGGTTCTAAAATAAAATAAATAATTTTATTCTCTCTATTCTCTTTTACTACAGGAAACAGAATTTGGTTTAGCCAATAAAATACTAGAATTTGTTAAAAAGGAGTATATTTAAATGAAACAAAATAAAAAGGGATGAAATAAAATAATTTATAAAAGTAAAATTAAGTTAAATGAAAATTGAAAAAAAGATTCAAAATTATTTCAAAGCAGTGAATAATCAAAAAATCTTGTTGGTAAAATTGAAGAACAGCATTTTTTTTTAGTTAACAGATTCGATGAGAGAAGAAACGCTATTCTGTACAATTAAAGCTTTTGTTAGTTTGTGATCTTTCTATAGGCAAATGAATTTCTTTTCGGCTTATCGAACGTTGAATCTAAATTCTTCGGATAATTCAAAATTTAGGACACTTTAATTTCAAATTCTATGATGTTTGGTTTACGACTTACTTAAATTTATTGAAACCAAACCAAGAACAATAACAAATAAATAAATCAAACTAAGGAGGAAATTAATTGATTATCAAGAAACCGAACTATAGAAAAATCGCGATGAGATTTAACAACATTTAATTGATCTGTCTGGCGTCTCTAAGAGGGGTAAAATAACATCACCTGTAACAGTTAAATTAAAAATATTTTTCTCTGTCAATTTCTCAAGTCGATGCACATACCTGTATCCAATTGCTCAAGGTTTGCAGCTGCGAGTATATTCTTCGAATTTGTCACTTATTTACCATTGTTACAGTTTCAACTCATTGCGCAAAATGACATTTTTTATTTAAAATTTATGATTGCAGTTTATTTTCGAACTTTGAAATACAGCAGATGCTCGATAACGTGAACGAATTAAAACCAAGCATGTTGACGTTATCGAATTATTTATATCAGTGAGTGCAATTTTGTAAATGTGAATACTATACAAGAAAAAACGGTGAATAAGGGTTCATATGATTTAGTTTGTGCCAGTAGAATTCGTACATGCCACAAACGTAATTCGCCGTTCTGTTCTGGTTTTCTCCCTGGAACAGATTTTTCAAATGAACCGTCTATTCGAGAAGAAATGTTCAATAAAAGCCATTCATAGAAATGATTGAAGTGAGAGAATAGAAACATCTAATTGTGTCGCAAAGGGAAGTCCCCCCCGTACAAATCGACGTCTGTTTGTCGCTACAATAATTTACGTTATCGAGAGTACAGGTGTACAGGTTGTTTACATTATTATCGGGCGTTCCATTTGATGCCATGACATGAATTTGGTGTTTACGTTGGCGCAATGTTTTCGGTAGTGAGTGTTTACGTTAACGAATGCCTACTGTAACAAATTTTTGTACAGAATTCCGGTTTCTTACACCTTCGCATTGTCCTTAAAAAATAACCCCATCCAAATCCCGGAATTTACCGACCCCGATTACAATAAACTACTAACTATACTAGAGAGGGTGCTGTTTAAATGGCTGAGGAAATTTGGAAATCGCCACAGGACGCGACAATCGCATTTCTATTTGTTCGCTGAGAATTTTTTTACTTTAATTAAAAGGCAGCTGATCGTAGAAACTCCGATGTGGAAGTCGTCGCATTCTGAGCTAGAAAAAAAACGACAAAACTTTATTAGGTACATCCATCTGTGGAATACAAGTTTTCATCAACGTTACCGCCAGTGGCGTACCCAGATTTTGGGTACAATGTTTTCAACTGCAAATTTCTCGAAAACTCTTAACTTTTGGTTAAGGACATATTAGCTCAATCGTTACCGTTTACCATAATATTAATAATTTTCTTTAGCTTCGCTCTTGTTATACGTACATGAAATAAAAGGCCGAATAGTTCATGAAGAATGTAACGATTAAAAATTGGATACAACTAAAGCTTGAGGTGAGACTTTGAAATAGTTAATTAATTAATCAAAGTTATCGAATTCCAGAATATCGTCTTACGCATTACGTGTTTGTTTATGAAGAAAATGATACGCATCGTGTCGAAGATATTGCAGTTTCTCCGTCGCCAGTGTTTTTTTCTGTGAATGTAAACATAAACATTACAAGTAGTAAAAGATTAGTTTTAGTATGCAATAAAATTGTAAAACGTTTACGACCGTGCAGGAAAATTCAGCGAAGTAAAAGTATACATAGGTAGGTCGTAGTAGTAGTTACGAATGCGATTAACGTTAGGCGCCAATCTGTGTACTTCTTTTGCTCTCCCCGATGTGTCTTGGATGGAATCTCGCATGGTACTCGAAGAATGCAATCAGATAGTAGCGTGCAACACTGTTAATTAGTTGATACTTACCCGAGGGACGAACTGATAGAGATATATGCCGCAGCTTGGCGCCTGCCTCTGGATTTACGATGTCCTCTGATTCAGACACGAGTATCCAAGGCTGCAAAGCAAGAAAATTTAGGCGCCACCTCGGTATCAAGCGTCAGTCACTATCCGACTACTGCGCGAACAGGGTGATTTATTAACCGAGACTTCCGGTTCACGAGATTTTCGATCGTCCAAAACGACACCGACGAAATCTTCGTGCTTGGTATTTCGCACAAATGCGCGAGACTGCTTCGTACGATTTTAACAGTGCGAATAAATTAGAGAAAAGTGCGTCGGACGTTTTCGCGATTTATATATAAATCGAAAGCGAACTGCTAAAAATCTTGATGACAGTTTCAAGAGTGAAAATGTCAGCCCTTTTACTGACTATACTGGGCGTTACGGGCACTTATCAGTACTGCAACGTGTGGAGGGATATACAGCCTTGCTCCTGCAAAGTGGAAAGAAGTCACATAACGATAGGGTGCGAGTACATGAATTCCTTCGGGGACATCGTTAATCTCCTTCAAAATAAATTCTCACCGCTGGATCAGGCCTTTTTGAGCATCAGCCAGTCGAAACTCGAGGATCTACCCTACAGAAGTTTCAAGGAGCTCAACATGACGATAATGAACCTCAAACTAAACCAAAATAATTTAAGGTAGGTCAATACGTTTTATAACGCCATAAAATGCCCGGATTACGTCTATAAAATCGCTATAAAAACGTTTTATTGCTTTGCATAACACATTATTTTAAGTGGAATACTTAAATCCACATTCTTCTTCATCCTCCGTGCTCCACAGAAAACTATTATGTATAGACTTTACACCTGCAAATTCTGAAACCATTATATAACATAAAATTTCATTTTATTTCAGAAAGCATTCGATTAAAAGCTAACGTACTTCAAAAAGCTCTTCCTAAATTAATTCTATTTTAAAACGTTTTTATTTAAAAATAAAGATATTTCAGGAAAATCAACTGTTTTTAATTAAGGATTTCAAATACAATTTTATAGAATTAATTTAAAGAAAAATGCGCTTGTAATTAACTCAAGATTCTAAAAATAAAATAAAAATTGTACCTATGTAGATAGATGTAGATTTCTTTCCATAAAGCAAGTAATGAAAGTTCGCACTTTTACTAGATTCTTTCTAAATTTATTCTATTTTAGAACGGCTTCGTTTAAGGATAAAAATATTTCAGGAAAATACATTGTTTTTAATTAAGGATTTCAAACACTATTTTGTAGAATTAATTTTAAAAAAAACGCGCTCGTAATTAACAAAAGATTCTAAAAGAAAAAAATTGTATATATGACTGGTTTGTTTCGTTCAAGCAAGTAATGAATAAATTTACTGTCAATTTGGGCGCGAATCTCTTCATAAAAAATTAGGTATAGGTAAATTAAATTAAAAGCGGGTTCGCAAATAAGTAAAAACCAAATAACGAAATAAATAATTTTTCTGTTTTTCACAGTTTCCCGGAATTGAAACAATCCTCCGGGTACTTTTCGAATGTTCGACGTTTTGAATTTTTGATTTGAAATTAAAATAATCAGTTCAATGCTTAATTTCACTATTACGCCTGTAAATACCGGGTGTCCACTTTGATTACTTACCATAGGGATTTCAATGCAATTTTTTTTATTGCGAATTCCTGTTCTCCTATCAAATATATCGTAAAACACTAAGGCCCGATTTTATAATCATCGCATAAGCATCATTCTTAGAATAACGTGACGTAGATATGAAGAAACGTTAAAGGATATTCAGCGAACAG
This sequence comes from Dorcus parallelipipedus, assembly GCA_958336345.1. Classification (NCBI taxonomy): domain Eukaryota; kingdom Metazoa; phylum Arthropoda; class Insecta; order Coleoptera; family Lucanidae; genus Dorcus; species Dorcus parallelipipedus. The sequence goes on along the minus strand of OY284480.1, from coordinate 27,304,181 downwards.
TTTTGCCGTCCTTTGTATTATGCATTAGCTAAGAATATCTTTACTGTTTTTAGAATAAATGGGCTTTCAAAATTAAATAAGCACATATTTTTGTATTCCACAGTTTTTATCAAGCAGGCAGACTTCTAATTGACAAACTCTATTGATTTTTAAAATTTTGTAATGAATAATAGAGACTTTAAACATAATTCGTATTGAAAAATATGTATTTATATATTAATAGGTATCACATCAAATGTTCAAATAATTCGCCCTTTGCGGCCAACCTGCCCTGGAAGCTTCTATGAACAATGTTTAACATTGTAGAAGTAATAGTTGCCCATTTTTCCACGATTCTGCCTCTCAACTCATTCAAATCGCGGAAAGGAATCTGATTTCAAATAAGGCCACAAGAAGAAATCGAAAGGGAAGCAGGAATTTACAATTATAAAAATTGTATTGAAATTCCTATGGTGCGTAATCAAAGTGGACACACGGTATAATCGTAATGACTAAGAACTCCTTATTATATTATAACAATAAAATCAATTTAGGCTCGTAAATAAAATCGTAATGACAAAAGCTACTTATTATTATTTACTGCACATTTAAAAATAAGGCCCGAATCACAGATCTGATGGAAATCACTGATTTTCTTTAAACAATATTTCTCTGAACAGAATAATGTAATCTATTGTAACCCATTGTGACCTATTAATTTATTAAAACGAACGTAATTTCTCTTTTAATTTTAATATTTTCATTCATGTAAATCGTCGAATTGCGTTGGGAATAAAGGCGCAGGATTTTACTTTTGAGTTATCTAACAGGAAGCTCTGTCAGATAACGTCGCATGAGAAGACAATAGTTTTAATACTAAACACGCGTTTTCTTTTTGTTTTCGTACATCAACAACAAAATTGTATATATAATTGCATATATTTTACTATAGTAAATAGTAACATTGTGAGACGTAAGAAATTCGTTTCCTTGTATTTCTCAATCAGCAAGTAACATCGCGCCTTTTTTTGCTTAAATGATTTATAAAAAAATCTACTTTATATTATGTATTGATTTTTTCTTAGGGCACGGTTTCATAATAAGAGCTTTTAAATTTAAAGTCGTGAAAACACGAAAACAAATTAAAGTCTCCTCTTTAGTTCTATTATGAAACAGGCCGTTAGTGGCTTAAAAATATAATTAAACAAGTTACAAAATTATATATTATCGTTAGCATAATGCAAACAGTGCACACTGGGGCAATAACAATGCAAAGCTCGGTTGTATTTAGGTCGTAAACAACAACACACATAGCTGCTGCACATTAGCACATCAATGGATTAGTAAATGAATAATGAGACAAAGGATTTATGGCGTAACTTCTAACTGACCTGAACCTTTGGAAAATTTACTTTTAATTTTTATGCTTGGGAGTTAGCTCCAAAATCGCAAGCCACTTTGGAGCTAACTGGGGTCCCTAGATTTAATTGGTTATTTGACAGGGTTTGGTCAGATTAGTTTATGAATTGTAATATTGTAGCAATTAGAGCCAGTTCAACTTTAAGTCCAAGCTTATACCCTTAAGGCCCAGTTGTACAATTCGAGATTAATGCTAAAGCCCTTCACAATAACATGGTTGTAATGGACGTTGCTATGGGTTTAAACTTCGCTTAAAGTTAAACTCGAATTGTACAACTGGGCCTAACACAATTTGTTCAAATAATCGTTGTTAAAAGCTTAAATTTAAACCGAGCCTAAGTACTTAATTATGAGACTTACCATAAGCCAATTCCATACAAATTTTCATTCGATTAAATCATTATTAGTTGTCAGTTTCACTTTAGAATGGATTTAGAATGATCACTTAATTGTTCAAACTTCATAGTCGAGTTCCATTTCGATTTACAAAACAGTAAAAATGAAAGCTGCATTTTAACAAATCTGTTAATTAAATTACGCTGAGTAAGTTACTTTGCAAAATGAATAATACCAAATATTAAACGTTTTACTTTAATGTTGGCTTTCACAAACGTCACTTAACTTTAATCATCGATTAAGAATAATCATTCCTATACCTTCAACACATGTAACCATGGCAACGTTTACTTTTAACGGATGATTAAATTTAAGTAACGTTTGTGAAATCCGCCATAAATCTGTTAAATGAAGAGCTAATTGTTTTTTTACTTTAACTTTAAAAAGCTGCTGAAATTTATTTTATCTTGCTGGCCTGAATTTTCAGAATCTATTCAGAAAGTACTATTTTTAAAATTAAAAATGTTACTTTATGTTTTCACCTGATGAAAATAGTTCACATAATAAAAAATAATCAAAAAAGAGCGAAATATTTTTAATTTTAAAATATACCATCCGCTGGTGAATAGAAGTTTTAGATTGAACTCTAACATCAAGGAATATACATATAGGGTGTTCCGTTTAAAAAAACAAAGTTCTGCATCATTACTCACTGAGCATATACTCGTATTTTTTTGTCAATCAAGTCAAGAACAGAATTATTCGACTAATTTTAACTGATTGTGAGTTTAATTATTATTGAAAATACTTTCAACGAACTTGCTTTATTAAATACGCAAAATAAAGAATCACTTTAAAAAAATTAAAATTCATACATACATAATCTTACCTCTTCCACCTAGGGGGTGTAAAAGTCATAAAAATTCCTCACGCGCAACGATCTCTATCTATCTCCAGTCAATCCCTTTCCTCTGTAGAGAATTTTTCTGTATTTCGCTACTCCAGTTTCTACTGGACCTGGCCCTTCTTCTTTTCTTCTCAATTCTGACCTTCCAAATAACTCAGCTGCACTCATTCGCAGCAGATGACCAAACCATTTTAGTTGATACTTTTTAGACTGTTTTGGTCTTATTTAACTCTTCCTTGTATACACGTCATTTTTTTAATATATGCCGATCAATCAATCAATAGTTTTAAGAACTTTTAAATAGCTATCTTCTTTTAACTTTCGCTTGTACTCGGAGATCAGGTTATATTCTTAATTCAGATTGATGAAACCGGCATATAACGAAAGAATGACGTTTGGGTGCTATTTAGTGTATAGTATAGTTAATTGACATTTGATATTCGGCTGCTAATTTCGTTTCTTCCTTATCTCCCATTCCTTCGTTTATGAATCCAAACATCCGAAGTTTTCAGCTAGTCTAGTCCTAGTATTATCCGAATGTTGCTAGTCTCTTCCTATTACCACTACTAACATTAATGCACATTATACTCTTCCTCAATTCTTCGTTCCATGCTAGCACATCTTAGGCCCAGTTTCATAATCGAATTTAAAGGAGACTTTAAATTTATAGTCACCTTTAGATGTCAAAACAAATATGAAAACACATTTGTTTACACATCTGAATGTGACTTTAATTTTAAAGTCTCCTTTAAATTCCATTATGAAACTGGGGGTTAGTATTTGATTGAGGAGACATGACTTTTAATTCTGACTATACATTGTTTAGTATATCCTCTGCTAGTAGGGACGTAATTTTTACTCGGAATTTCGTTACTCAATTGAACAAGTTTGAAGACCTGTGACCTTTCTGCACATATTTATTGTTAATGTAAATTGCTAATGATTTTTGAAAATTCGGATATACAGGGACTGGAATTGCGATTGCTTTGTGGAGATAAGGTTATCTTTGGGTGGGCCACATTGTGTTAGTTAATTTGCAATTTTTACGTCGGATACTTTTGTATCGTTCGCTGAGGTTAACAATATATTTGGATTACAGTCGATTACGCACGATAAATTTTGTTTTCTAACGTATATCGTCGAATTTTGAAATGTCAACAAGTCTATCAACAAAGAGAAATGTACATACTTAAGAATTGGATTATCTCCAGTGTAATAACAGCATTAACATCAAAGTTAAAAGACATGCTGCAAAACCGCCAGTTATTTTCCTACACGCCTTCGATTTTTCGGCGGGTTCTGTTTCAAAACCCGCTGTTAAATAGACTTTTAATGCCGCTTCTTATTTCAACGATGGATGGATGTAGTATGTACACACTTCGACGATAAGATACTTTAAATAAATGCTCATTATGTTATTACATTACAGTGCATGCGATTTGTTTGATTGATTTATTAACGAATCAGACGTTTGTTTCATGTTGTTCCGTTAACCGCCAAATTCCGGTTAACGTCGTTAGCGCGAATTATCTTTGTTTATTTAATGCAGCGAGACATGTCATTGCTATGCACTACGTTTTATTGCGAGGACAGGAAGAATTTATCTCGTTTTTAAACTGTTCTCTTAATCAGGCTAGAAAGTAGTAAGTGTATCGTATTGAAAACAAACTCTTGGACGTTCAGTTTCAGATGAATGCAAGACACAATTTAAATATTTAAAGTTTCACGTAACAAATAAAAACAAGTACATGATTCAAAATAAAAAATAAACACCAACTACGAATAATGTTTAATTGTAACGATAAACAATAAAATTTAGGTTTGTCATGTGCTAGACATGTGTTGAGCTAATCAAATTAAAAACTGTGTAAAATATTATGCTTTAGAACGTGAACAACGAAAAAAATGTATCACCTTGATAGAGTGAGTAGGTGTAATTAAAAATTGAAAGTAACGGACGTGATAAAAACGATTAAAGCGGCGTTTCTAAAACGGTTCTACATGAAATCCGGGGGCTCTGAGGACTTGATGGATAAAAAGAAGTTGTTCATGAATAATTTATTCTGTGGTTTACTACGAGTTACAAATTGAATTCAATTAGACGTTTTTGCTGCTAGAGGTAATGAGAGCATGTTTCCACTTATTTAACAAGAAGACGAAGTAATTTTGGCTTCTTATTCATTTATAATTTGTAACAAAGAGTCAATTTTGCAATTTTACAAGAAAGAAGAAAATAATAGTAGTTGAGTTTTTTTTTGTATAGTTATACGTTATATTTAATTCCAATAAAATTTATAAGTAGGCGACAAAAATGGCATAATGAAAAAAGTAAATATAACTTGAAACACGAAAATATGACAGCAAGAAATAGGTGTCCAGCAATTTTTTACAATCAAAACTCAAGGTCGGTTACAATGTAAAATTTATTTGATGAGGCGTACAACTTTAAAAAAAGGGAGAAGAAGAGACAGAAAAAAATAGTACACAACTAGCAATCCCTTTAACATGTTCTCCTTTGATTACCCTTTTCTGTTTCGGTATTCCTCTTGAACCCAACACTTTTCTCATTCTCGCTCTCAAACATTTTCTTGGGCTTTCTTTCTTACATCTTTGTGGTGGCTGAAGCAAAGTGGTTTTCTTACCACACCACTTCGGTTTGTCTTTTATCTTCCCAATTATTTTGAGACGGTTTCGTTTTTAATCTTGCAATTCTTCTAGGTGCATTCATATCTGCTGATTTTGTTTTGTTTGATTTCAGAACAAACGTTGTCAAACTAAACTTGATTAAAAAGTACCTCTTTAAGGATCTCAGAGTTAAGCATAATATACGATTTCTGAAGGAATAAAATAAATCGTTTTAGAACATCTTCCGACTTGCTGTCATTCTCTTATGTTCTGACAATTTTTTCTAAGTTCTCTGGAACTCAACACTTTCTGGATTAGTGAGGGGGTGAATGAGAGTTCACGCACTTGGGCCACAATTGGGCCCATAGTACTACCCCAATGTTCGGCAGTGCATGATTGTCAGCGCTATTCGAGCCATCCCACTCTTTCGATCAAGCCGAGAACGTCTGACAGGGGAGCACTGCGAACTCCAGCCATGTCAGGCCAGAGTGCAGGGCAGTCACAGAGGATATGCTCAGCTGTTTCTTCCTCTAAATTGCAACCTCTACAAATTGGGCAGTCTGTTAAATCTATGCGGTGCATGCGTTTATACAGTTTGCAATGGCCTGAAAGAATTCCTACGAGTCTTCTTCTAGGTAGTTGCATGCAGAATCGTGTCAGTTTAAGCGAGGGAGCCGTTATAGCCTTTTTCACTTGGTGACACTTGTCTAGTTTGACCCATCTATCGATATGTCGATTCTGAGATCTTCGTTTCAGTAAGGCATTAAACAGACTTGATGACGGTGCTATGGCCGGTTCAGGGCCCCAAAAGGGCTGCCCCGAGCCTTGCCTAGCCAGTTCATGTGCCTGCTCGTTGCCAATTGTTCCAGCGCGTCCTTTAACTCAAATCAGTTGCAGGGTGTTGTCTTTGGCTACTTGTTCTAGTGTGCCGTGACATTGGAGTGTTATCCCTAAGAATATTTTGTTGCTGTTTAGAGCTGACGATTTTGTTCTAAACACCTCCATCCAGAATTGCTCATGCACCTACCATAATGGCAACTAGTTCCGCTTGAAAAACAGTTGTCAGTTGGCCAAGTGTTGTGCTTATGTGAAGGTCCAGGTCATCGGAGAAAATTCCTGCGCCTGTTCCTCCTAAAGTCTTAGATCCATCAGTGAAGATGGATATGTCGAGTTTGGGTGCATCTTCAGCGTTCAAGAAAACGTTGAAGTGCTGCCTAAATATATGTATATGTAGGTGAGAGGGAGTCGACCGCCGCCCCAAGAAGAAGAGTTTCTTGTAGAGCCTCCTGCAAGATGAGGTGGTGCCTACCTCCGAGACCTTTATTATTCCACACCTTTTTGCCCGCAGCCTCAGAGCTGATCCCAGTGTCATTTCCTCCACATATATATTCAGTGGAAGAAGGACAAGGACGGCCTCCAAGGCAACGGTGGGAGTGGATTTCAGCGCACCAGTAGCACTGATATATACCAGTCTTTGTACATGCGAAAACTCTGATGCTGTTGTCGATAGTCTGACTCTGGGCCACCAGACCAACGCTTCGTAGCAAAGCATGGGCCTAATTACAGCAGTATACAGCCATAGGGCGGCTTTTGATCATGGTCCTCAAAGTCCGCCCATCGCAAGGTGACATTGCCGGAAAGCGACGCACGCCTTTGCCACTTTTACATTGATATGTTTACTCTAATTCAGTTTCTCCTATGTAGTTGCATGCAGAATCGTGTCAGTTTAAGCGAGGGAGCCGTTATAGCCCTTTTCACTTGGTGACACTTGTCTAGTTTGACCCATCTATCGATATGTCGATTCTGAGATCTTCGTTTCAGTAAGGCATTAAACAGACTTGATGACGGTGCTATGGCCGGTTCAGGGCCCCAAAAGGGCTGCCCCGAGCCTTGCCTAGCCAGTTCATCTGCCTGCTCGTTCCAATTGTTCCAGCGCGTCCTTTAACTCAAATCAGTTGCAGGGTGTTGTCTTTGACCACTTGTTTTAGTGTGCCGTGGCATTGGAGTGTTATCCCTAAGAATATTTTGTTGCTGTTTAGAGCTAACGATTTTGTTCTGAACACCTCCATCCAGAATTGCTCTTGCACCTACCATAATGGCAACTAGTTCCGCTTGAAAAACAGTTGTCAGTTGGTCAAGTGCTATGCTTATGTGAAGGTCCAGGTCATCGGAGAAAATTCCTACGCCTGTTCCTCCTTAAAGTCTTAGATCCATCAGTGAAGATGGATATGTCGAGTTTGGGTGCATCTTCAGCGTTCAAGAAAACGTTGAAGTGCTTCCTAAATATATGTATATGTAGGTGAGAGGGAATCGACCGCCGCCCCAAGAAGAAGAGTTTCTTGAAGAGCCTCCTGCAGGATGAGGTGGTGCCTACCTCCGAGACCTTTAGTATTCCACACCTTTTTGCCCGCAACCTCAGGGCTGATCCCAGTGCCATCTCCTCCACCTCCATTCAGTGGAAGAAGGGCAAGGACGGCCTCTAAGGCAGGGGTGGGAGTGGATTTCAGTGCACCAGTAGCACTCATATATGCCAGTCTTTGTACATGCGAAAACTCCGATGCTGTTGTCGATAGTCTGACTCTGGGCCACCAGACCAACGCTTCGTAGCAAAGCATGGGCCTAATTACAGCAGTATACAGCCATAGGGCGGCTTTTGATCATGGTCCTCAAAGTCCGCCCATCGCAAGGTGACATTGCCGGAAAGCGACGCACGCCTTTGCCACTTTTACGTTGATATGTTTACTCTAATTCAGTTTCCGGTCAAAAAAAAACTCCTAGATATTTGACTTCATCTGAAAAAGTTAGCTCAGTTTGGAAAAGTTTGGGAACTTTGCGGATCTCAACTTTCCTCTTTTTTGTGAACAGAATCATTTCCATCTTTGAGGGATTGATTGTCAAAGAGTGTTCTGCGCACCAGTTTTCGATCAATTGGAGTGCTGTTTGCCGTCTGAATGTATCGATTAAACATACTCAATCCACTTCTTTCGGACCATCTAGGAGTTATGCTAACCCTGGAACGACCTACAAACTGTTCACTAGATACGAAAGAATATTATGTTGCAAGACCTTTACATAAGAAAAACCTTCTAAAAGTTGAAGAATATATTTCCAAAGTTATAGATAATACAAATCTTTTGACAAATATGAATTCCAGTGAAGAATTTGAACGATTGTCACGTCTAATATATACACACTTAATGAATTTTGTCCGAAACAACAGAAAGAAATTTCCCGTGTCAAAGAAACTGGATAGCAGACGAGATCTTACATCAACGTACAGAGTTAAAGAACCTGTTCTGGGTTGCCAAAGGACTACAGAGCGAGGAGCTTTGGAGGCAATATAAGAGCCTAAGTAAAGATTATAAGCAAAGGATAAAGAGACTTACTGTAATAATCTCATTAGCACTTCAAACAACCAGGACCAGAACTTCGTGGAACATAGTCAATGAATCATTAGGAAGGAATAAGAGAAAAACATAACCGTTGGTATTGAAGGTGTAGAGGGAGACTTGGTGAAGGACGAGACCGAAATTACTGACACATTTAGAAAATACTTCGCAAATACTTCCGGTTCAACTGTTGAAACATTTTAGAGCTGTGAAGTCAACCGACTGTATCCATGGCATACTTTCCAACAGATGACGACGAAATCTCGAAGATAATACGGAATTCCAGTAGCATTGGCGATATCAGTGTCTCAGTGATATCTAAGTGATATCATCGCGTCTCCTGTTGCTAAATTAATGAAGAAAGCTGTTGATGAAGGATGTTTTCCTGAAATTTATAAATCAGATCTGGTGACACCTATCTACAAGAAGAATGATCCATTAGAATGCGAAAGCTATAGACCTGTTTCAGTGCTGTGTGCGTTATCTAAGGTGATCGAAAAAGTGCTCTACGTTCGGCTAACTTCCTAAATTGAAAAGTGTAAGATTTTTAATGAGGCCCAAAACGGCTTTAGAAAAGGGAGGTCTACGGACACAGCAGCATGTTCATTTTTGGAATTACTTTTCAAAGAGTTAAACTGCGGAAAATTTGTCGTAGGCCCCTTTTTTGACCTAACACGCGCCTTCGATTGCCTAGATCCTAAATTTGTACAAACAAAGTGATGGGCAGTCGGAGTACATGGCTGTTATTCTCTTCTAATCCGACATTCTTTTTTTCTAGGGTATCTGGAACTCAAGATTCAACACCAATCTTTTTTCGATCCTTCCTCTCATCATTTTCAGAGTTTAAATTTGAATTTTCAAAAATAAATTGTAACATGTAAAATACGTGCCTCGCGTAACGAAAGAAAACATTAGTAAAAATATGCAAATAAACTTAATGAAATATTATGATTGACAAATGAGAGTCGCCGGCGATAACCTGCGACCCCTCGATATTTCAATTATACACTGTGTATCGTCTGCCAGATTTATTCATCAGATGATTACCGCTGGTAAATTAATTTTCCCGGAATTGGAGCGTAATTACACGCCAGCGACCCGCGCGCAGAGTTAATTCAATTTCGTCAAGCGGCGATAAATTTCAAGCTCTTACCACGAACGACGTTTCAAAGTGAAGGTCTTAATTACATTTTGAGCAATATTTAATTTAATCGGCGGCGCTGGTAATTATACATTGACTTTTTAAACTCTCGACTTCAAAACAACACGATTCAAAATAATATACACTTATTGTATCACGCGATATGTAGTTATAAATCCTACCTTTTCTAATAATTGTTGGGTCCACAATTTTACAAAATTAAAATAAATAAAAATAAATTGTAAAGGATGTGAAGCAAATGTAGGTCAACTTAAAGGTGAATTAACCGCCTCAGGATCACCATTTAAAGTATTGTTTCTTTTTGTTAACCTTTCATCTCTTAACGTCCAATATATTCAGTATCTCTTATACCGAGAAACCATATACAGTAGAACCCCACGAATTTGCAAAATAAAAACAAAATATGATGCAAATCTAGATTATAAAATAGAGTAAAAATAATAAAATGCTTTATGTGTACAAAGAAACTTCACAGTACTCTCAGTCCCCCTTATAACTAAACAAAAATTGTTCTTGATAATACCTGTTAATTTCAGATAAAGCTTTACTGGAAGATCGAATGACGCAAACAGAAAATTCATTGAAAGTTATTATCTACGTACAGTGACGTTCAACTAAATAGATAATCCTGCTGCTTCCTTATTAATACTAGACAAAGGACTATAAAATTCTTCTGATTTATTCAAATTGAACTGTGTTTATATATAAAAAAAAATTCACCAGTCATGATTAGGTACAATGAATAAACCGAATTTCGCAGTCCTTGTAAAAGGTAGGGAAAACTAATTACAGTAATTATGCAAGACCGCATAATAGACGTAAATTACATGTTTGCATATTGTCATTACAAGAATTGTGTTTGGAAATACATACTTAATATCATCATCAGAGATAATGCAATTTCTTTGATTATCCAATTGGCGTCTAGAGTCTTTCAGTTAATTGGTGTTAGCATCAAAATAAAATAAAATTAATGTTGTCGATTGTTTTCTGTTCTCGAAACCTAACTTACGTTGGACTTCGAACACTATTAGCTTTACCTTCGGGAGATTAATCTAATCGTTCTGAATCGTCAAACCACAGCCGGGGATGAATCCCATATATGTACACACATATGTAGAAAGATGATTCTATTTAATTCTACATTATACAAAGTACGCAGTTGTTCAATAAACCATACCCAATCAATCAAGTGGTCATTAGACAAAAAGATTTTAACTTGGTACTTATTTTTATCCTGAAGTAAACATTGCAACAAATGATATGATAAGTGTTCGGGGGCAGTGTATTTCAGGATTTATTTTACGATTCGATTTTAACTTCGTGTAAAAAAAAGGCTGTGATTTAATCGGAAGTTTACTACTTCCAAATCTGTCTGCGGATTTTTATCAAAGGAGTTTTGCAACCACTTCCTAAATATAGAAGGCAATCTGCATTTGCGCATTTCAAAACAAACATAATGCACGCAGGATTATTTTTAGATGCTTTTTATCGGACGTTTGTGTATTCGGTGACGAATTACTTTTCATGTAGCCTCTCTCCTTTTATCGGCGAGATAACGTGAAAATTGCAGAACCGCAAGAAAAAAAATTAACCGGTGACTTTTTGCCGTTCTTAACGATAAGCGACAATCGCATTTTGATGCGTTAAACTTCGAAAGGAAAAGATTTTACAAAACTTAATTTCTTCTTTTTATTTTTGAAGATATTTTTGAAAATTAGTTATTTTTAATTGTTGAAGAAATAAACTAAATCCGACTGGCTGCCATTCTCTTCTATTCTGACAATCTCTTTTTAAGATCTCAACATTTTACCTATTGGTTTCTCTCAACCTTCACTCTTATCATATTCCTGGTGATGTCCAATGCAATTACTGGCCTTTTAGGTACCTTTTTTGATTTTCTTTTGTTTGATTTCAGAACAAATGCCGACAAAAAAAGAAGAAGTGATTAAAGTTAAAGAAACTCGAACCTCTGGTTTAAGCAAAAAATGCCTCTGACATGTTTTATTTTATTATTTTGAAGAAAGGTATATAAATTTAGGAAATACTTTCTTATGGTTTAAACAACCTTTTATTGAACTTATATTTTTGACAAGTTCTATTTTACAAACCTCAAACAAGTATTATTTTTAATTAGTTCAAGTTTAATTAGTTTAACTTTTATTACCTTATAGGGACCCAAAAAATTTCGTTGAATTTTTAATTGAGTACCAAATTGTGTTCTTTTTGTTGCTATTAGATCACCAATTTTATATAGTCTTGCCTTTTTTCTTCTCAAATTATAGGTTCTTTTATTTTCTTCCTGAATTTCTAGTAGCTGCTCCTTGCTTCGTTTTCTTAATTCTTCACGCTTATCTTGAAACTGATCAATCATTTCTTCTCCAATTCTCTTGTGAACTTCGAATTCTTCTTTAGTTCTCATTTTTACACCTGTGAGCAATTTAAACGGCGTACTGTCCAATTGTTAAATTCATTAAAATTCTTGGCTCCATAAAGTACAATTTTGTCGGCTGTCTTGTCTGGTATTCCATCTATAATATACTGCAACACTACTTCTTCTTCAATAACCGCTCCACTTGCTATTTCTCTTAAGATAAGTGCGTATTCTTGTAAAGTTTCTTCTTTCTTTTTCTTTCTTGTCTTCAAAAGTTTATGTACTTCGGCACTATTGGTTTTAACGTGAAATTCTTCCAATAGTCGTTTCTTTAATTGCGTCCATGTTCTTATTCCTGTTTCAGAATTGATGAAAAGTTTTGCTACTCCTTTTGGACACTTTTTAGCATAATTCAACTTATGTAAATCATTCCATTTTATTAAATCTGCAATTTCTGTAAAATCAATTATCCATTTTTCAATTGGATATCCATCTTTACCATCATAGTGTCTTCAACATCTCGGAAAGTCAAAGCGATCGATTGCGAGTGAGACGCGACGGTATTGGGAGTATTCACATCAGCATATTCATGTTTGCAATCGTTTCCTCTTCCCGATCGCTCTCTTCATCGTTTTCTTCTTCATTGCTTTGGAACGTCTTCTATTGTGTGATGCATGGCTGTCATTCTCTTCTAATCCGACAATCTATTCTTCTAAAGTCCCTGGAACTGAACACTTTACTTATTCGCTTCTCACAACATTTCCTCTTATCATATTCCTGGTGACGTCCAACAGTATTTTTCTTGCCTCCTCCTTTGATTTTCTTTTGTTTGGCTTCAGAACAAACGCTGACTAAAAAAGAAGAAGAGATTAAAGTTGAAGAGAATCGAACGTCTGACTTAAGCAAAAAATATCTCTCACATGTTTTCTTTAATTATTTTGAAGAATACGTTTTAGGACGTTGCTGTTATTCTCTTCTAATCCGACAATCTTCTTTCCTAATGCCTGATTTCTTCATCACCTTATCTTGAGGTTAAATTTGTCTGTCACTTAGGATGTGTATGGGTCGTTTTTTCTCGGCAATACGGTTCAAACCATTGGTTTTAAGCATTTTTAAGAATGACGTCACGGATTGATGGAACGAGAAAACATTTCGGTTTAACCACAAGTATTATATGTCATAACATAATCGAAACTTAAAAATATTATTAAAATGGCAACAAAAATATTACTACTACTATTAGTGTCGCATTGCAGCAGAAACTGAAGAGAAAATACTGAACAACAATTGATTCTTTTAAAATATCTGATACAAAATGGAGAGGACGAACAAGTAGAACTTCTCTTCAGCCTGCCAGCACTCCTTTATAACATAAGCCATTGTAGAATGCTGGGTTTCTATGATATTTGGCCTGACCGATACTTGAATTATGATTTTCTTTCTTCAGTTTCTTCAGTTTCTGCGTCAACAGTCAAGAGCATTTCTCCCAATACTACTTGCTCCATCATAATTAACAGCTCGTGGGAATTAAGGAGGAACCAAACACAATTTTCCCTAGTTTTTATGCATCACCATTTGACCACTATACCATTTAAAATGTCATTTCACTTAGATAAGATGAGTGCTTTGAAGTTTCCAAAATTACTGCTACCTACCTGGCTGGCTGCAAAATATTGAGAGTACAAATAAATTAAGAACATCCCAATGACCGGCTAACTCAATGGAATAGGTCGAGATCATACGTAATCCGAAAATAGAGGGTAGCAAAAATTAAAAATGAATAGCAGCCAACAATTGATGCACACTTGTTTATATTTTATATAAGTAAACGAAAAGAACTGTAGCAAAAGAATACAATCAAATAGTTTGATGAGAAAATAGAAACAAACGCAAAACTTCATTGCTCAGATGACAAGAAACGTCAAAACACGAAGTACGGATCCGTTTATTCGTTCACAAAGAAAATTAAAGTTAACTCCGCACAACTAAAGTTGTTCGTTTAGATTCAACGCAATGATGTTATTAGAAATAATATAAATGAATCCGACTTTAAGATGTCAACCCTGTCTTTGCATCGGCTAACCAAAGGTCGAGGGGGTCGTCCGCCTGGCGGGAAGTCGTGTTAGTTCGTCCCCAGGAGTAGACCATCACCTACGTCGATGGTGCCAAGTAACAGGATAAGTCGGAGTCGAAATTGACCAATCCAAGGTGGATCTCACCGATGCCACAGGCAATGTCCACCTCAGTAAACCAGAAAATCAAAGCCCCGGTTAAAAGCATCCGGGAATAGACTTCCGGTAAAAAGAAAGGCCTAATGAAAGAATGAAAAACAACGGTATAGCCTGAATTGCGCCCTTAATTGCTTGTATAAATATTTGACTTATTCATTGGGGTCAGGCTTCGATAAGTATAAACAAATACTTTGGGTCGCCTAGAACGTCATTCACAGATCACGGTAAATGGTAAATCTTCCGTTCATTATTCCATCGGACGTTCCAGTTTGAAGAACATACAAATGACATGCACTCTTGGTGACCAACAGAGATACTGGTGCGTACTTACAGGCTCTAGTGTTAATGCATGATGGGTAAACTCAGCAGGAGGGGGTGGTTGTTAAGAGATGACAGTCGAGCGAAATAGAACATTACTGTAATGCGTAGCTTATTGCTTTTGTTTGGTGGTGCAATATTTTGCAATCCCATACAATACAGGCTGATTCGAAATGGATTTTTAAACCGTAACGCTACCGAGCAGAACCAAAAATAATAATATGATTCACCGAGAAATCACAAGAAAAAATAAGTAACACTTTAGTCACAAAGAAGATGTAGAAACTAAGTTTGGAGATGATAGAATAAATTGAGTCAGAGAAGAGGAAAGTCAACAGATTAGATAAAACAACTGACCAGCGACCGAAAGTTACAGAAACACCTGCATGCAAATGATACAACGAAGAAGAAAAAATAAATGACAGGTACAATGAAGATGCAGAAAAAGAGAAAGTCAATTGATAAGATGAGACAGCTTTCCAACCACTATTGAAAGACATGGTAAGAGGCAACAACAACAACAGGAAACACCAGCAAAAGATTCAGAGAAGAAGAAACAAGAAAAAATGACAGCGACAGAGAAAATGGTAAAAGAATGAGAGAAGTCCCAGAAATAACAAGAATAGAAGAATGAAGACAAAAAAAGAAGCAGAGGAAGAAATAAATGATATGTTGGTTATGTGAGGGACAAAAATTTACACAAGTGCATAGTCAGATTAAGTAAGAACAATTATAAATTTTTTGTTCTCCCACTACTTTAAACCGGTGTTCAACGTCTGGTTTAAACCAATACCTCGACGCTTTAAGCGTAGGCATCTGTGACGTCATGATTTAAACGCAAAAATAAAACGGTTCACAGCAATACGCAGCGTTTTAGAAACGCTGTGTCGAGAAAAAACGCCCCTGGTATGTGTACGGTATACGTCACATTCCACTTGTTAGATAAATTAACCTTAGATTAAACACTGTGAAGAAATCAGCCATAAGGTCGCTGGAACTCAACAGTTTACTCATTCCCTTCTCACAACCTTTCCTCTTATCGTCTTCTTGGTGACGTCCATCAGTATTTTTCTTGCTGGCCTTCTAGGTGCCTTCTTTTGGTTTTTCTTTTGTTTGGTTTCAGAATAAACGCTTAATAAAAAAAAAGAAGAGATTGAAGCTAAACCTTATTATTTTTGAAGATATTGTTACTTTATTTTTGCGAATTGGTTGTTTTTAATTGATGCTTTTTTTCTTCAAACTTCTGTAATGAATTTAAGCGGAACATTGTCGTTCATATTCCTAGTCATTTCACAAAGATCGATCGGAATCAAGATTTTAATTATTGAAAATGAATCCTTTTCAAATTCGGGCAGCATCAAGTCTTGTGTTGTTCGGTAGAGCCTTAGGCTAAGAACACCCAGTGATCAGTGAACGTTCAGACTTCTTTTAGGATCGATGCATTTTTTTGTCTTTGTTTAGACCAGTGTATCCTCGAACCCCCAGGGGTCAGTAGGAACTAAATGTTTTACTTATATATTATTTTTACGTCATTATTCACCATTCAAGACTTCAAAGTGAAATTTTTGATTTTGCTATTATGCAGTTGCGTAGAGTTATTTCACTGGTTTTTGCTACGAGTCCGTGGGCATAATAAGTTTGGGAACCACTGGCTTAGAGGAATCCAACTTTAGTTATTTTGAAACGCAGAGATTATTGTAATGTGTAACAGTTGCATCCAACTAAAACGATGTACAATTTAGGTGAATTGTGAATTGATGACTTTTCTATGAACTTTTTTTTTGAAAAAACAAAATGTATGTTGTTACATAACGGATCTATTGCGGAAATCACGCGCAAGCAATTAAGTAAACCCAAGCGGGAATAATCGATAAAATAACAACGAGAGTATATAAACTACAAACATAATATTAATTGTAATGTGGCCGTCCGGTAGCTTTCCAGAACAGGAGCTATTGGCGCCATCGACCATTAGACGTGCACCGATCTAACATTTAGCGATTTAGCACTGCTACGTGCACGGTCTACAAAGCAGCTTTTAAACATGGGAATGAGACGCGCATACATTATCCATCGTTTGCCTGACTGATTGACTGTTAGACATCAATTATTTATTATTAACGGCAGCAGCAGTTGATAGGATCGGCTCCCGTGAGAGACTGATTGATTGCGATGTAATTTCGCTGGAACGCGACGTATTTTTCCCTGGAAGTTTTTGTGTCCATCGCCAAATCAACCAAACTTACCTACTTTAATGTTTAGATAACTGAAAGCTTTCTAACTTCTTCAGTTTTTTCCTTGTACATAAAAGCTATTATTATTGTCTTTTAATTTTACTTTGCCTCAGTATCTCTGGTAAGTTGTTAACAAAAATAATTCGAATTTTGCTTGTAACTAAAAGAAGATTTTCGAGTGGGGCGAAGTTGTTCCCATACGTGGTAATTAATTTTGGCGGAGGCTGCCGAACAGTTGCAAAATATAAATATCCCGGGGCGAAATTTTACCTGTTCCGTAAATCTTCTTGATTAAGTGCACGCCTTAAAATATGCGCGGAATGCAGCGGCACGAATAAATCAGGCACCGGCGACAGAAGCAGCAACAGCAGCAGCTTTCGTCCGGCAGACGAACGTAAACAACAAAAAAGCTCATAAACAAGACGCGCGTGTGTCGATTGTTTCAGTCAGTCATCCGGGCGCTCCTGAATGAATGACACAGTCTACTTGAGTCGATGACAGGCGGAAGTCGCGAGACTGACTCGTGCCCAGCCATCAGAACTTATTAATTAAATTCTTTTGAAAGTTCATTTAAAAGTGAGCACCTACCGGAGGCGCCACCATTGCCGGCGCCAATGGAACATTGACCTCGCAACACCAATTAATTAAACTTCTCGGAGATTTATCACAAAAATGAGATTTTTATTAACAGATCCGTACTGCATCCCGAAATTTCTTAATTAATTAAGCGGCCGATTGCCAAGGCACCAGACGAGTCTGAATTTTAGGGCGACTCGTTGTTATTCGCCCGCGCCGTCACAAACATGTATTTTTTTGGGACACGTCTTATTCATAAATTAACTTTATCTTCGACTTGATTAGTCACAACCCTTAGTTTTCAATTAAACTTGTTATTTCAATCGTCACTGATGTGATAAGTTTATCTGCTTTTGGAATGCACACTTTTAATCATCTAAAACGCCTCATTTATTTTATAAATTAAATTACAAACCGAATTTGGTAGATCAGTTTTCTTTAAACAGTCTCTTCACCATTAGAAGAGGACACCGATCGCGCACTGTCAGAAAGAAAATATTAAACTACTTTCCTTTCGCACGAAGAAACCGTAAATTTTTTTAAAACATTTTAACTCTATTCGATTCTTCTTCACAAAGCCTCTACACTTTTTATCTGTTTCCAATTTAATTTATTAATATTAATTTAAAAAAATCATTCTTAGGTACTAAATTTAATTCAGTGTACAACACACTCTTTTTTTAGTTGCAGCAGGAAATGATTGATAACAAAAAGAAATTATCGCCGCGTTATTGAAAATTAAAACCATATCAATTCGAAAAAACACATACAAATGACAATCGGTCACAAAAAGGCTGAAATTCTTTTTTCTTTTCAAAATATGAAACGAAATAGAAACAAAAAATTTAATTCGCAGCGGAAATTGCGTCTAGCTTTAGCAGTGCAAAATGATTGAAAAGAAGAAAAAAATTATCGCCGCATTATTGCAACTTAAAACAATGTAAAACAAAATCAATTCGAAATACACAAACAAATGACAATCGGTAAGAAAAGAGAAATTCAAAATAAAAATGATCGCCTCATTATTGTAAATTAAAACATCTGTGAGAAGTTAGTAACAAACCTGATGCAAATGATCAAATACATATATTGATGCCACCAGTAAGTTTTGGCCGATCGATTTTATTGATTACTGATCGATTGAAAATAGTTAATGTCGCACTTAAAAGACGCCAAATACAATAGCACATAACTTTTTGTACAAATGTTGCACAAACGAAATTCTGGCAAAATACGAAAGAGAACATTCAAATCTATCGATTTATGCTATTTCTGAGTTTTGCGTCATCTATAAATGCACATAACTTTTTAGGCAAATGTTGAACAAACGAATTTCTTGCGAAATATGAAAGAGAACATTCAAATCTATCGATTTATGGTACTTCTGAGTTGAAGTTGGCCATGAACATTTTATTGTGAACCATCAAAATATCAAAATGACGAAAAAACGATTTTATTCGAAAAGAAATCCAATTTTATTTTCAAAACAAAGCACCAGACAGTGACAGAGGTTTCAAAACTTATGGTATGTGCAGAAAAATACTTTGATATGGCTAACTTCGACGTCAGATTTAAAAAAACACTCGATATACAGGGTGAGTTTTTTTCGATGTTTAGCATTGGGATCTCGGAAACTAGCAGAGCTAGAGAGACGGTTAAATGGGGAAAGATTTGTAGTTTTAGGAGCCCAGTTTAATGCAGCTTTTGTTTTTTTCTTAAAGTTCATGGCTGGCTAGATATTTTGAAAAAACTGATTTTTTATAAATTCATTAAATGCATCTAGCTCGGTTATTCTTGATTTTAGAGAAAAGTTGCAAGACAAAAGTTGTACAGAATTACGTTCTTAATTAAACAGTCGAACTAAATTTTCCATATAAGCTCTTATTTTTCAGTTATGACATAAACATCAGTTTTTTTTAATGGCAACCATAGTAGGCCATGAATGAAAAAGAAAGGACTTTTTTTTACCTTTTCAACGATGTAACATTCGATATGGTTAGTTAAAAAAACGACGGAGATACGGCAGTTTTTCTCTTTCAAAATTGTTAATATGGTTGGCCATGGAAACAAAAGTTTATTGACAAATGCAAATTATAAACGATGAGCAAATAAGAATCAGATTAGAGTAGGCGTTGCAAAGAAAATGTATATCTGTAATTAAATAAAAAGTACAGTTATCGTAGTCACAGCGAATCACAAGACTATTTTGAATTTTAACGTACCCTTAAATTTTAACAGTTAATAAGTTACAGAATACCCCCAAATGACGGACGTTCTACTAGGAAAGCAGTAAATTCGATTTTAAAGAGGTGTAATTTATGTATTGCAAATAATGGTGGTCTTTTCGAACATCTTTAGAAATATTTTTAGTTTATTTTTGTTCTCGATAGTTTAGATTTGTTAAAAAGGCTTCGGATTAGCAATATGAAGGTCAAGTCCTACTCTCCGACCCTGGTATACTTGCAATTGTTCATCCGGTGAATTTTGAAAGGTTCTTTTCAGAACCGCAAGAATGATCTTCCAAGGTTTCGCTGCTTCGTGTTTGTAAACTATAAAATAATTTATACGTACGAATTATTGGTTTTGTATTTCAATGTTTCGCATAGCTGTTTGATATTTAACAGTATTTTGAGTTGGTGATGAAAATGAACCCTATCTCAACAAAAAGCGGTCATAAAGTGAGTGTTTACAAAAAAGAGTTCACATTAAATCAATGTTAAAAATTTCCAGAATTGAAGAAAACATGAAATTATAGTGATACTGATGTTTTAAGGTTGAAGGTTCTCCTAGGAGGCTATTGAAATATTGAACCATTGTTGGTATTAGAGTTTTGATTCTGAAACGTATGTAAAAAAGAAACGGCGAACAAAACGTCAAAGTAATATAAGTGAGCAACTAAAAATCAGATTACAGTGGGCTGTGCAATGTTTTTGATTAACTGAATTAATTAATGTTATACATTCATGGACTGTCAAATGTATTGACCTTTTATTTAATCACAGACATGCATTTTTTTTGCAGCGCCTACTCTAATCTGATTTTTATTTGCTCACCATTTATAACTTGCATTTGTCAATAAACTTTTGTTTCCATGGCCAACCATATTAACAATTTTGAAAAAGAAAAACTGCCGTATCTCCGTCGTTTTTTTAAATAACCATATCGAATGTTACATCGTTGAAAAGGTAAAAAAAAGGCCTTTCGTTTTCATTCATGGCCTACTATAGTTTCCATTTGAAAAAACTGATGTTTATGTCACAACTGAAAAATAAGAGCTTATATGGAAAATTTAGTTCGACTGTTTAATTAAGAACATAATTCTGTACAACTTTTGTCTTGCAACTTTTCTCTAAAATCAAGAATAACCGAGCTATATGCATTTAACGAATTTATAAGAAATCAGTTTTTTCAAAATATCTAGCCATGAACTTTAAGAAAAAAACAAGAGCTGCATTAAACTGGGCTCCTAAAACTACAAATCTTTCCCCATTTAACCGTCTCTCTAGCTCTGCTAGTTTCCGAGATCCCAATGCTAAACATCGAAAGAAACACACCCTGTATATCATTATTATCAAACAAATGCAGTGAAATTACTAAATTGTGAAAACAAATTGTGTAAGATATTCTCCTCTTGATGGAACTCTATAAAATATTTAGTGAGGGTCCATCTTTTGCAGAGATTATTAATATTCCACCAAAACATATAACTAAATAATAATATGTACGGTGCGGTGGCTTGCAAAAAAGATCGCGTACACCTAATTTCTGTTGTATTTTAGTCGGTCTTAATTTATAATCTGTCAGTGTCAAACAATAAAAATGCCGAACCTTACATATCCTTTATTCATAAAATCTGTACCTCTGTTATGTTTGTTTCCTGATACTTTAATAACAAATTTATGCTTAAATAAATCGTTGCTTAAAAGACAAATGAAGCAAAGTAATTTTTCTTCTCCACACATCCGCACATTCACGAAAACTTATTATAGGCATTTTCCTTTTTAAAATATTGGTTAAACTCCCTAGTTTTACCTACCGTTGTTTTTTTAGTATTTAATTTTGGGTCTGCCAAGTTTTTTTTATGTAGAGCTTGTCTTTACAATTGAGAGGCCTTTATAATAAAATGTACGTCACCGCATTCATTTTTGCAGCACTGCAACACAGTACACAGTGAATATTCGAGTAGGTACACAAAGTAAATTGTGCTCCTCTGTGGGCGTTCCTAAGCTCCGTTGTCATGACAACCTGATGAACACACCGTCTAATTATTGTAACGGCAATGATGCGTTCTTGGGACACGTGAACTTCTAGAAGTAAATGTTGGTCAGAAACTGCGAAATAAATATTGAGACTTAACAAGCTAATTTCTTACAGTTTGGTCTTATTATTTATTATTAAAATAAATAAAATAGTGATAAACGAATAAATGTATGAAAGCTTGATTAACTTGGGGGGCACGTGCTTCTGTGCCACCTTGAATCAGCAGCCACTGTTAATTATCGATTGAAGACGGGTGCTCCGACACTTCAAAAATTCAAGACAGCGTCTATTATAAATGCACATAACTTTTTATGCAAATGTTGCACAAACGAATTTCTTGTAAAATATGAAAAAGAACATTCAAATCTATCGATTTATGGTACTTCTGAGTTTTGGCCGTTCGATTTTATTGATTAATTATCGATTGAAAATGGGCGCACCCACGACTTCGTGGTGCGTGACAATTTAAATTTTGAAATTTTGTTGTTGGAGGTTTGTTGCTAACTTCTCACCCGTAAAAACGAAAGTGACAGAGTCCCTCCTCCCTCCCTCCTCGCCCGTTATAAAATTTAGAATTTTTTGCAATGATTTTTACTTTGTAGTTTTTAACTAATTTTTTATAACCAAATTAACAAGGATCATGAAACTCTCTTTTTTTTTAATTTTAACATTTCATTCAGAATTTATTTCATACTATCTTGAGAGCAATAAAATGTAATAAATTATGAGAAAAAAAAGTGGAATTTTGCAAATAAGAGCCTCACATTACATTTTGCTTTCACTAGAAACGAATGCTAATTTGAATCAGAAGAAGACAAACCACACGAATTCCTTGCAACTCTTAAATTGCGGAAATTCAATTTCCGTCCATCTCATTAGCAAGACGGGAAGAATGAGCAAGAGCCCCCAGCTCTTCGTCTGCAAACGCAATCTCATACCTGCGGAATCTTATTTTGCTCATCAACACACTTTTTATTTTCGCCGTGAAATTAAACTTAACGGTTAAATAACATCGCATCAATCACTTTTAATGAAATTTTTTTTTTGCGTACGTTAATGTTGACCACTAATTACAGATCAATTGTAATACGCAGTGTTGTTAAAAATAAGCCAAGTCCTTAATCGTATTTTCTGTTACGTCCCGACGACGCCAAATTTTTTTTGCAAGCAGAAAATACCATCGCTTACACGATTTGTTAATCGCTTTCACAATAATAACAAAGATAACACACTCTGTAATATTTGTATATATAAAAAAAATCGAAAATAATTTTTTTAGAATAAAATCCTGTTTTTGTTTCAGTGAATTAAATCCGTATTCATTTTCGGGTTTGTCTCACGTAATATACTTCAGTCTGGCAGACAATCCAGTACCAAGCATACCGATACAAGTATTAGAAAAAATGCCCAACATAGGAACACTAGACCTTGGTCGACTTCAAGTTCAGTATTTACCAGAAGGTTCCCTCGACGTACGTATTTATTTTGGGACAAGAAACAATATCAATGCCTACTTGATTGCAGGGTTTTAAGAACTTACAAAGCTTAGTCATTCCTGGAAATTGGTTGGAAAGAATAGACACGAACACCATTCCATCGTCTGTAAACAAAGTGCATCTGGCGCGTAACAAATTGAAAGACCTAAACGGAACCTTACGTCACCTCTCCGATTTACAATGGTTGTTCATCAACATGAACAAGTTGACTTCTTTGGACAATCAACTCCCCAGGAACGGGCAGAACTTGAAGATGATACACGCCTCGCATAATCAAATCGAGAAGATGCCCCAAGACTTGAGGTATCTGACGAACCTAGAGTCGCTGTTTTTTCATAATAACAGGCTTGCGACTCTTGATGGTACGCTGTCTAGAAGCAGGAAGTTAGAACGTGTCCAGTTGGAACATAATCAGATAGTCATGGTATGAATCAAATTATAGATAAATCAATCTAGAGTACGTTGGTTTTTCCTTTTAGTTACAAGAAGATGACTTCGCCGAAGCTTCAAAATTACAAAGTTTAATGTTGGGTTACAACAATCTATCTTCGCTGAATAATTCAATGCGACCGCTGGTTAGTTTAACGGCGTTAAATTTGACGCATAATTGGTTCAAGTGGTTTTCTTTCGAAGAACTGAGAGGCCTCCATAAATTAAGCGTCCTGGATTTGTCCTTCAATAGAATCCTGGACCTAAACGGGTTCACGCCGGTAAGAAAATTCCTGGGCAGTTATCTTGACGGTCTTCCAAAATCGTTTTGGTTTCAGAATTTAGTAGAATGGGAATCGAATTTGCGGCATTTAAAGTTGGACCACAACGAGCTTCATACATTGAACGGGGCTGTATCGGGATTTAGAAACTTGGTACGATTGGAAGTGAGCTACAATAAACTAAGCCAAATTTTGCCCGATGACTTAATCGGGCTCGATCGTTTGAACATGCTGGATATTTCACATAATAGATTGAAGACACTCGAAGAAACTAGTAAGGTAAAAACTGCCGAGGTCTTTTTTGGCCTTCGTTAAAATTCATAATTGCAGACATTTTTACCATCGTTGCAAGAATTACTGGCGTCTTATAATAACCTGACAATTTTGGACCGGGAT
Source organism: Dorcus parallelipipedus (assembly GCA_958336345.1). Lineage (NCBI taxonomy): Eukaryota > Metazoa > Arthropoda > Insecta > Coleoptera > Lucanidae > Dorcus > Dorcus parallelipipedus. Next base: position 27,279,769 of record OY284480.1, on the reverse strand, counting down.
TTCCATGGTTTACCAGTTCTGTGCTGGGCGGATCTATCTCACAATCAAATAATTGCGTTCGGCAGAGATTTGCTTAGCAAAACCCACTGCCGCATCCTGGATGGAATCCATTCTGACATGTGGGGCATCCTGAATATCAATTTACATGGTACACTTACAAGATTCGCGCTTAATCAATACATTACAATTGTTTGCTTCTGTTGTAGATAATCCAATTTTATGTGACGCCGCTCTACCGGAAATAATCTCATCGATGGAGATAAATCACACGAAAATATCGGGAGGAGCTCACTGTCCTTTATTGAGCGAACAACCAGTGACACCGAGGAAAAACGGATATTTAGGTTACGTACCAGAAACGACCCCGTCATTACCACCAGCGGTCGTGGCTAATCTCCCTCAGTTTGATGTGGATCGCTCAAACGTACCCATCAACATAAATCCCTTGTACAGTCAACTGGAGTATCAACCAATCAACGCCGAAATCTCCAATCAAGTCAGACAAGCAGAGCCCAACAACATCGATAACCAAATTCAACAAGAGCCAATCGACATCGAACCAATAAACCGCCCAATTTCTTCAAACGGGGATGAAGACCAACCCGATCGTCAAATGTCGCAGACCACGGATCACGACAACATCGTCCAAAATCAACCAGTCGAACCTTACCCATATCAACGTCAAAACATCAATTACATACCTAATCAGTTCAGTTCGGAGAACGCCCTCGTCTACAACAAACAATTAAATACGAATGTTAGATATGGTGAAACCATTGAAGCTCCGGAAATCGCCGATCGTATCAACGAACAACCCATTTACACCAACGTTGATTCAGCAATACAAGAAAAGCAAATAAGCCAAATGGTTTCTGAAATAGAACAACTGAGGACAAGGGTTCAAGAACTGACGTCGGAAAATCAGCGTCTCACCCAAAACTTGAACCAACAGAGCCTTCACAGTCAGGACAACAAAATATTCGATAGCACAAGGCCAATTTTACCGCTGGAACAAGTCCCGATTCCATCGACGATTAAGCCGCCCAATGAAGACTTTGAGAGAACACCATGAACTGACAAACTATGATTAGCAACTGAGAGAGATCTTACATTGGGTGCTTGTGCCCAAAAAACCTCTAGGATACTAAGCAAAAAGCAGTAATTGAAAAACTAATTTATTAGGTGAATTTTCCTAGTCACTTTTATATGTTATTATTTTTGAAGAAAAAAAAAACACGCTTGTCGTTATTTAATCATATCAACTTGAACGAAAATCAAAGGAGTATCGAGAGTTCTGAGAGTAGTATTTTTGATATAAGATTTAAAATATAAATAGTAATTATATACTTAACAAATTTTAAGCAAAAAGACAAGTCCGAGATTGTATAGTTTTCTATGTATTAGGACTTTTAGCAATAATGATTTGCTAGAAACCAAGCAGCTATTATTAAAAGAAATTAGTTTTTGCTGTTTCATATTTTTTTTAATTTATTTTATTTTTCTTGAAGGAACTGTTAACGAAATCAAGAGGTGGTGTACATATTTTCTGATTAGCTTTACATTAGGTACAGTTTTTTTTTGTGTAGCGCGTAGGTCAGACGAAATCACAAATTAGAATATGTGTGTATTTATATATGTATATGTTTAATAAAAATTAATGTAAAGAATAACATGTAAGTTTTTTTTTGTTCGTCGACATTAAACACATTTCATTTTAAAGCCCGGTCTTTTCATCTCCAATTAACTTTATCTGACGGTTTATTCCCATAATAACGATTGTGATCACAACTGTTGTTACTATGGGAATTAATAGCCAGTTAATTGGAGGTGAAAAAGTCGGGCCTAACTTTCGTATATAAACTAACATGAAAAGTCAAAACCTAAAACGAACACTTTATGTATTAAGTAATTAATTATTATTATTATTATTACTATACAGGTACTTTATTTATTTATTTAACTAAATAATAATACTTGGGAAATAATAGCTAATCAAGTTGTTTATGAAAATGTTTGTCGTAACAACATATGGAAGTTCCCAACAAGACCAAACACATGCCTATGTAAGTACCTAAAAAGAAAATAAATCGGTATCTAATAAATACGTAAATATGTTGTACCCTCGTGAGCAAAAAAATTGATGGTCAATGTCATTCAAAACTTTGATGGAATCGTCACAAATTGACGGGAGCGTTAGATTTGACACACACATGTCGCTACTCAATCACAATAGAACTCTTGTCATTTGAATGCAAAAAATGACAAGGACGACTATTTTTATTGCTCACAACTATACATAATATCACACATCTTTTTTTATATAAACCAATATTTCGGTACAAAATAAAACAATACTTACGTTTACTAGGAAAGTCTTCTTTAAGTACAATGCCACTTAAAGCGGTGAAAACGAACGTAAGTGAATTTGCTACCGGAACTGCTAAAGACAAATCGACATTTTGAAGAGCGAAGAAATACACAATGGAGCCAAACTGATTTAACGCCATCGGCACCAAATACTAAAAAACGCAAAATTCCGTGTAACATGAAGGTATTTGATGATGACGACGATATTCGTACATTTACATTTGTTGCTAAGTATTTTATTTCAAGCAGGAACTGGGTTACTGCAGTGGATCCCTTAACCTTCACGATGTCTTGGGAACCTTTTTTAATTAGGGGGTTCGTTGAGCCCCATAGAAAAGCCACTACTATTAAAGAAACTGTAAATATTAAATATCTGTAAGAAATCTTATGACTAATACAGTCAGACATACACAGTACAAATAATTGCAACAACTCTTAAAAAGAGGGAAGCTGAAGCAGTATATTTGTTAAATATTGTTAATTTATGTTAGTTATTTTTACAAACTGATGTTAATTATAAACAGTTAGGGCTTTGCGAGGGTTGACTCTAGTAATTGGTGTTAGAAACATAATTTATACCAGAAAAGCTTACAATACAGAAGTGTACTTACATATTTTTTAATGCATCGAAGTGAAAAATTAAAAGGGACTATCTAATAAAATGAACAAATATATGTCATCATAAAATACAGAATTTATGTTGTGATTTAATTTTTAAAAAAAGCTAGAAAATAGCAGATACTTCTTCCAAATTAATTAAAATTATCTAGCGGTAATGAATGTTACATTTACATTAACTATAAAGGGAAAAAATTGCGCCATCTATTGGATTTGATTTATCTTAACAAGTATAATACCGAACTTTTTGACTGTTCCTTGTAAGTACGTTTCATATTCTGTTTCATATGAACCCCCTTATGTAAATGCTGTAATGCAAAAAAACATCATATTTCACGTACGTTACATGTTCACATAAACTATAATTCATGAGAAATACATAAATGTTTAATAAAATACTAAACCTCATGAAAAAAGCAAGAATTTATGTTGAAGTGTCATTGCTCCACGAGAGGTCGGTCAATAAGTTCGTGTTACCCAAATTGCGCAGTTCCGCTATCAAAATTAAAATTAACTTACCAATTTCGTAGAACATTGCTGTAAATTTCAGGCTAAATTGACATATTTAATGATAATTTGCGCCTGTTATGTTTAAGGTTATTAGATAATTTAAAAATTTGAATTATTACAAAACGTAAATGTAGGCAACCCTACTTACTGCCCTGTACAAATCATAGCCCACGTATAAATTAAAATGTAAAAGAGAAAAAGGTAATGAATTTAATAAATTTTAAACATTTATAATTTAAATATGTAAACTTTTAACCACAAATTCAAACGCTGAAAGACCAGAAACGCACGGCTTTATAAATAAATTCTTAGTTTCTGGTGTTGACATTTAAGGTTGGCAACACTGAAGATTTTAAATCTCAGGTTAGAATCGCCTGATATTTTGAAGAAGTTTTCAATAAAATAATCGTTTAAAGAATATATTATGTCTAAAGAAATACCACAAATTGTTGAAGACGCCGTCCTCAAAAAGACAACAAACGTGTCATACCTCAAGAACGTCGTTTCTGGTTATGACTGGAATTCCGGATTAAACTACAGCGATTTGCTGAACTCATACCTGCATACAGGCTTCCAGGCCACTAACTTCGGCTTAGCAGTTAAAGAAATAAATAAAATGATTGAGTGTCGTTATAAACCTACAGAAGGTGAAAGATATGATGACGGGGAAGACCCGTTTATAAGCGTTAAGAATAACTGCACCATATTCCTCGGATATACCTCCAACATAGTTTCCAGTGGCCTAAGGGAAACCATACGTTTTCTAGTACAACACAAGCTGGTAACTTATTGCATTTTTCTTTCTTTTGCAAAGCGTATCTAACGTGCTTTCTTAGATAGACTGTATTGTAACCACGGCGGGTGGAATAGAAGAAGATTTCATCAAGTGTTTGGCCCCCACGTTTCTGGGAGATTTCCATATGGACGGAAGGACGCTCAGGAATAACGGAATCAACCGAATCGGTAATTTATTAGTGCCGAACGATAACTACTGCAAGTTCGAAGATTGGCTGACGCCCTTGCTCGACGAAATGTTGACGGAACAGAAAGAGAACGGCGTCCTGTGGACTCCGAGTAAGATCGTGCAGAGGCTAGGGGAGAAGATTAACAACGAAGAGAGCATTTATTATTGGACGGCTAAAAACCAAATTCCTGTTTTCAGTCCTGCTTTAACCGACGGAAGTTTAGGTGATATTATGTTCTTTCAATCGTTTAAAAATCCAGGGCTAGTCGTAGATATAATATCAGGTAATATTTAACATTATTTATTGTATGTACATTATTGTTTGATTTAGATTTAAGGCGAATTAATCTAATGGCCTTGAAAGCTGCGAATAGTGGAGTTGTAATCATTGGAGGTGGCCTTATCAAACATCACATTTGTAATGCAAATCTTATGGTAAGTACCTACATATTTTGATCTTATAAATCATAAATATCATTTCTTTAACTTAAAAAAAGTTTTTTCTTTATTTTTCGCAGAGAAATGGTGCAGATTTTGCCGTATACCTTAATACATCCTCAGAATTTGATGGCAGTGATTCAGGTGCCAGTCCAGATGAAGCAGTTTCTTGGGGTAAAATCAAGAAAGAGGCAACGCCTGTTAAAATACACGCAGAAGCGTCTTTAATATTTCCTTTATTAGTGGCAGAAACGTTTGCCAAGCATCACTTTAATTGCATAAATAAATAAGCTTTGCATCGTCTGTATAAGATTTAATTTATTTTTCTAATTTTAAAAACAATCTGCTTACAGAATACATAGCAATTGAAATTGAGCTTCAAATATTTACTAGGTTTTAATAAAATATAAAGGAAGTGTTGGCATAAGATAATTTAGCTTTTAAGTAAAAGCTATTGCAATTGTTAATGCCCAAAGAAATAAAATATCTATATAGTAAGTTGACCACAGCCAAACTGCCTTTCTAAAAGCTCAAAAAGCTTGAGTATTGGAAGCAAAGATTTTTATAGAGGAAAGAAACCATAACTTCAACTTGTTGAACTTTCTTCTGAATTTAATTAATATTCTGCACTGTAAAAATTGTTTTGATTTTTCTCTTGTTTTAAAATATGTTTATCTTTCTTATTACTTCGCTTGGCCAAATAGACGATTTTTTAAATATTTTATTTTAGTGAATAACCTTGAACTTACACGTTCATGTTTTCATCAAACAGTTTTATCTTTCAAGTCAATTAATTCATTTTTGCTAACTTTTTTATAGCAATCATGTTTAGTTTTTATATATACGGTCGCGGACAAAAAATTTCGGATGTCAGTGTCACTCATCTGACGTATATAAAAAAAAATACTATAGAAATTTCTTAACTTTTACGTCAGTGGGAATGACACTGACATCCGAAATTTTCTGTCCGCGACTGTAGGTAGCATGCTTTTACAGAATCCTGTATGAATAGTCAGATATTTTGTTACAAATATATTTTTCATTCCACTGAAAGAATTTAAAAGCCTGAAATTAGAAGAGAAAAAAAAATGATATCCAGTGTTAGTTAATCAAATATTAGCTTTAAATAAAAATGAAATTGATATTTTTTGTGACGCTGCATGTAATTGTTTACATTCAAAATTACAACATTTTTTTGCGTCCATTAAAGGACGGGATATTTTACTCAAAATAACCACAAATCGACGGAAACTCCATACAATGTAAACAATGACGTAATAATTTTCTCATAACATCATCGTCGCAAAGGAAAATCTGGACTCTTGCATTTTTTATTCACTCTTACATTCTACTCAACGCGCCTTCTTGCGTCAACACGGTCACACACTTACCTAGCTCCAGGCAAACCAAGATTAGGCTTTATATACAGTATTTACCTTCAAACGCGGCATTTCTCATTAACAGAACAACAAACGAAACGTAGAATTGCGAACTGATTTATACCAGTTAAACCGAGAATTTGTGAAAAGTAAAAATGCAGTCCAAGATTTTTTTGGTCGCGTTTTGTCTTTTGAGTTTTGCGAAAGCCGGGGGGTCCAATAAATTAGTGAAGATTTCTGATTTGTTTGTAACAGCGAGAAAATTTGTTTGCAAGGTTCCCCAACCTAGGGCCTTTCTGTACTCTGATTTATTTAAAGTCGAGGAAACAGAAGCATCTGGAATAATAATTGTAAGTAGACTTTTTTTTGTAAATTTGTATTACTTCTTTCCTGGTATATTTTTATGCATAATTTAATTAAGTATCTCAACATGTTTTTCATATTGTAGGTAATTAATGCCAATCTAATTGGAATTTTTATCGAACACATGCTAATAACAATTTATGACAATTATTCATCACTAGTTCCACACTTTGTTTTCTGAATCATTATTTTTCTTAGAATTATTTTTTTTTAATAGTAAACAAACGTATTTCCTCGTGATTCATTTATTTAAAGCTGAATTTATTTTTAATTTTTTAAATTGTTAAAATTGATAGGTACTTATTTTTTTACCAATTACTAAATATGAAATCATCAAAATCATCTGCCTTTAAGATTTGTTGCAATTAAATGCGTTAATATAATTTATAGCTTAGTACTTACTTTGTACTTACATGTATTTATCTGTTTAGAATAATCAAGTACCTACTATACAAACAATTTTGGATTTCTTTTTTGTAATATCGATTATGAAAATTGTTTTTGTATTTTAGAAAACTCTTAATTTGTATGATAGGGCAGTTTTGATTTGTCGTTTCTGTATGTATTGGTGAGGTCAGATCCGTTTGATCTGAAACGCCTTCTGGTGTCACCAGCCAGATGAACTTTCTTTAACGTGTCTCTTTATCAAATCAAAAGTTTTAAAGAAACGGCATCCCAGCATTTTGCCATACAATATTATAATTAGAACGGACGAACAGATACCAGCAGCATTTTAGATAAAACCACGACCACGAGACTCGCGCTTCTTTCCTCCTTCTTGCCGGGCAACTTTCAGTAAAGTTAATTTAAAAACATAAACAGTAATGTGCGTCAAGGTGATCGCCGTGACTTTAATAGTTATTTTTAACCAAATGAACTGGTTCGAGTGCAACGCTGATCAATGGTCCGACCTCGCCGGTAAAATGACTAAAGTGGCGAAAAGTTTTAAGTGTGGGTCAGCACAGCCCAGGTCTTTCATGTACACGGATTTGATTGAACCTGATGACCTCAAACGTTTAGGAATTATACTCGTAAGTAAATGTACAAATCAGATCGGTTTTTGGGTCATATTGAAGTTCAAGGTTTGTCAACACTTCAGAATCTCCATATAACTGAAATTGTTTCAAATTTAAATCAATATGTTGCAAATCTAATCAAACACCATTCAAATTAATCTAAAAAAACAAAAATTTCAGATTTTGAATTTGGAATTAACATGTTCTGCAAATTTAAACTATGTTATACCTACTGTGCGGTCCAAATTTATTTAGATAAGGGAAGGCTATGTAAAATAGAATCAGAGTCTTAGCTTGATTCGAAAGTTTTAGTCTGACATTTGCTTTACTGCTCCTGTCAAATCTGCTCAAACACTCTCGAACACTGTAGTGTAGTGTAGGTATTCATTGGTCAGCAAGCAATTCCCCGGTATTCGAAATTAGTCGTTATATATCATATTAAAGAATTTTAACAAACTCTTATACGTATTCAATTAAAAAAAATTTCTACTGTCGTTAAATGTATCTTGACGTTTCCGTTTTAATTAATAGGTGAAACGTATCAATTAAGCTGACTGTGATTTTATTTTTCATTGCCTCCTCGTATCTAAATAATTTGCAATAATTGCAACTTTGCAAACGTGTCACAAAAACCTGTATTTCTAATAATTTATACTACTCCCAGAATTGGTTGTTTATTCATAATAAAATAAATTGTGACCTTCACGATAAAAATACTTGACACATTCTACGAACTCTGGAAATAATTAATGAATAAAACGGCATTTCCACAGGGGATTTTCTCTACGTAAATAGCCCTGGCGAAGAATAAAACGTTCAGAAAAAATATTGTATTACGAGATAACGAGAGAGAAAAAACAGATTAAACGGACATGAATGAGAGCACAGTACAGTAACAATTATCTCACTTGTAACAACGATAATTAAGTTGTTTGTAAAAACATTTCTAACTTCGTGTAAACAAACTCACACGCAACGGCTCGTAAGACCATCATTCTTAAAAGAGAACGGATGGATTTTAAAGGTCAAGAAACATGTTGTTATCAAAATGTATTTATTGTAATTATTAATTGTCATAAATTATGTGCCTAAAGTTGTGTTTATCCTATATCTGGTTGGGAACTGCCGTAAATACATTAATAGAATTGTTTAAAAGCGGTTCACAACCGGTGGTACCGTTTTTTTTTTTTTTACTTGAAGAGACTACACTCACTATGAAGGAATCACCGTCATGTCCAAATTACTAAATTGATTAATATTTTTGCAGTCTGTACAACCCCGGATGGTAGTCCTGCATAGATGTGATGCCGGTTCAGGTTGTTGTTTGCAACAAGGACTCTGTTCTCCAGAAATCACCGAAAAAGTCGATTTGGCCTTTACGATTTTCAACAATAGTAACCGAGGGATAACCATAACAGCAACGGCGACCAATCACACGTCTTGCAGTTGTCAAGCTGCGAAAGATCTTCCTAAATAACAAACAGCAAAATTCTTAACTGATGGACTATTGCCCTGAACGAATCACTGGATTTTGCGGAGCTCCGAGCCGCTCACTTTAGTGAATCTGAATCGAATGTGATGAAGACACACCTGCGTTGTTGTTACGTGGATTTCAGTTTTGGTGAAGTTATTTATTGTGTTGTTCGACTCTGTGATATTGTTAATAGTTTTCTGCAATTTGCAATTTAAATTCGGGCCTTGATTCAACTACATATTGATTATGTAATAGATATATACCACGTATTATTTATTTGAGTTTTGCAATACTGTAGATGCCAGTGAATTTTTTGTTTTCTTTCTAAATTGAATAAACTATACATTTTATTGTCTTGTTGACAGATCATTCGATTAATGAATTTCAAGACAATATTTGAATAAATACAGCAATCTGAAGTGAAATTTAAAAAAAAAATGAAATTTCCCATTTAATGATAGTAGTAGTAAATTATATAATAATGTAGTAAATTAATGATGAAAGACATACTGAAAAAAGTTTATACAATATAATTTCGACTTATAGTAAGTTATAAGACAATTAATTCAGATTTGATCTGATCCAATTCAAGAAGCTTGTAGTGTTGGTGTAAACAGTAGGGTAATCTGGATCGGCGCACATGAAACTGTAAGAAACTATCCCGATCGCGTAAAACACACTTTGATCTTCGTCGATTTTTTCGGGCAACATCAGGGGCCCCCCTGAATCTCCCTGGCAGGAGCTCCTTCTCCCTTCGATGTCACCAGCACAAAGAACGCGATCGTCAATAACTTGTTGTCTAAATCTTGAAAATGACCGTTTACAATCGGAGTTGCTCACGATGGGTAGCTGAACAACTTGTAAGATACTACTCGCTGGGCCCTCTAAAAAATTCATTACAATAATGTATACTGCCTTCCAAATGTATTGAAGCACTTTAGAAGTGCCCCTGCCCTGTTTTATTGCAAATCAGACAAATCCATTTGGAAACGAGTATACAAATGATTAAACCGCAATTTAGCACTTCATTGGGGAGTCATTTCTTTTGCATTTTACTCTACCTAGCTTTTCAGAGATGTCTCTTTATGTACCTAAGTAACAAGTGCAAAAAGTATCTGTTTTTAAGAAGCAGTGTGAAGGTTTTTTTCTAGAATTATTGCTACGAGAGAAATAATAAATCTTTTATAATTTGATAGTTCAATGTGAGTGTAATACGAGAAGAGAGTGGATAATGTTACTTTACTTCACTAGTACGAAAAAGAAGCTAAAACGAATGTTAAAAAATAACTTAATTTTCGTAACTGTGGTATTACAATAAAAAAAAGGTCAGCTGATTTAATATCATTGGCACTTATTGAATTAAATGAAACTATTTCCATATACCTACTTAAATAAAATGAATTTCTTTTTTTTTTTGAGGAAACTTACCAAAATATACAGAACCCCATCCGGCGACGAAAGGAGAATCCTTGGATTGAAGTGGAGTCGTTGGTAAACATATAGGCCAAACACCAGCTGGAAAAAATATGCACCTAGATTTTTTTTTGAAGAATCAAAGTATTAAAGTTATCTGTTGACATTGCTCTCTTTGTGCTTGATCAAACATGAAAGTAATTGCACTTTAAAATTTAACACACAGTTTATTAAAAGAAGTAAACTAAAAATTCGCAATTAACTTACTAACTGTCGGTTTGTGAGCCATTGTTAGAATTGCTATATCGTTAGTGTATGTTGTAGAGTATGCTTCGTGAAGTTTCATGTTTGTTAGTAAGATGTCTTCAGGATGAGCGTTGTCTTCATCTGTAAACAAATCTAAATCGCCTACACGTACCATGTATCTAAAAAAATAAATAAATAACTAAATTCAAGTTGTAAGTATGTATAAGCATAGATAAAAGAACTTTATCTGTGGTATATGTATGTTTGAAAAAGTTGTCGAAATCTGGAAATTTTAGATAAATTTGCTGCATAAAGTGTTTCTTTAAAAACTGATATTGTAATGATTTAAAGACTTACAAATCACGTCTTCTGTAAACACAGTGCCCTGCAGTCAAAACATGCGTGTACGTGATAAGACTTCCACCACACAACCACTTTGGTTGACCGGGATTAACCCTATTTCGATAACCCAAAGCAACAAGCCATGGAAACTGACCTAAAAACACAGTAACAGCCTTTCTTTTCTTAAAGATAAAAATTCTTATTTATGTAGTACCTACCCAATTGGGCTGGCACTCCACCGACAATCCTGCCATCAGAAGAATTACTTATTCCACAGTAAGGGGGTGAAAGAAGTGGGCTGGTGTTGGTCGATTTTGGAGTAGTTGCAATTGTACCAGATGTGACTGTTTTCGAAGTAGTTGACTTGCTGGTTTCAGGCTGAAGCTCACAGCATACCACCATGTCTTTGCCGTTGTAGTTACAGACGGATTGTAGTAAGAAATTTCGTACCTCATCATTATTTATTTGGGTAGTCAACAAAGTCAGAAGGGCTGTGCACTGTTTTATATTAACACACTGGCCGTCATTTCCATTTGGTGTTTGACAAGGAAGCCCTATTTTAAAATGAGATTTCTAAAAAAATTCAGTACAAGTACAGTAAATATATAATTACTTGACGTAAGTATACAAAGAGAAACGAAATAGTCAGTTATTACAAGTAAAAGAAATATTTTGCTGAAATGAATTTATTTGTGTTTTTTTTCTCATACAATCCATTTAAATAGAAATTGCTTAATCTCATCAAAATCGAGTGACTTATATATGCTATAATAAACAAAATATATTATAATTCTTCTTTTAGTTTGTTATCAAATCGACGTTAGCGGATGCAATTAACAAATTGCTTTTTTAGTGGTGCGTTTTCGGAAGGAAACGATGATGATATAAAATTTGGGCAATATGCGTAGGTATAGGTAATCAACCAATTTAGAAGTTTTAAAACGTGTCGTTTGAAGGATATTTTATTATTTCCCTCAAGAAATCTTATAGATAATATAAACTATATTAAAAAATAAGGTACCTAACATCATGTAATAGTACAAGTATAATTATTGTAAAGAATTAAATTTTGTGGAGCATACAGGCGTATATAAAGAAACGGATTAGTAACAATAAAGAATTTGTTGTCTTTTTTATTTTTGATGGTTTTAAAAGTATAAAACCAAGTGCTGCACTATGCTCATGTTTTTTTTTGTTTATTTATAATAATTAAGATGATATTAGCAATAAACATGTGTACCAATTCGAATACCTAATTAAAAATATTACCTTGTGCCTTAACAAACGTTACAGTCACAATAAAAATTAAAAGACCTGCAGGATTTATTTTTAAAAACATTTCCTGCTAGCACTGTTTATCACTTAAAGAAGAATAAATTTGCAACCAAGCTTTCAACTTATTTATGTATGTTTAGCTCGGTTTCAAATGCTGGAAGGGACTGAGTCATAATCTGGATTTGTTGTTGTAGTTGTTTTTATTCAGAGTAATCCCAGGCGTGTAATATGTTCTTGAAATTAATGTGCACATATCTGTCCTCATTTTCATAACATAACAATTATTTGTAGTAAAACTTCCAATTGTTAAATAATTAAATTTTTACAAGATTCAACTTCATTCTGTTTCATTCTCTCAACGAATCTATTATTTTCAAAATTTGATGTTACTAATAAGTACTTATACATTTATTACATTAAACACATAATTAATTTTAAAATTGTTTATTTTCGATTGAGATGGTGTCAGGCGCGGGAAAATTCCGGCTAAACTTTACTGCGATTTTTGAATCTTCCTACCAGGATCACATAAACACGAAGAGGAGTAGAATGAGATTTATTAGGACTCCAAACAAATGCCCTTCAAAGTTTTCTGCGACTTTTGAATCTTCCTACCAGGATCACATAAACACGAGGAGGTGTTGAATGAGATTTATTAGGATCCCAAGAAGATTCCATTGGAACTTTGGTGCGATTTCTTAATATTCCTAGCAGGAACACATAAACGCGAGGAGGTGTTGATTGAGATTTATTAGGCGCCCAAAGAAATTCTTTGAAATTTTACTGCGATTTTTGAATCTTCCTACTAGGATCACATGCGGTGGTGTTGAATGAGATATATACCGTGAATTTTCTTTTATCTCTGAACATACAAAAATATTCCTATGTTCAGTTTTAAAAAGAACGAGTCAATGCATTGCAGGATATGGAAGCAATCTCCTAGCAATCTTCAACAAAATAAATGTGCTGTCAATGTCAGTTATGAAATGTCATGACTTAAATTCCGAAATCTTAAGAAAATCTTTGTAAGTATAAGATAATTGCTTAGCACATTGTTTAAAACGTGAAGGAGAACATTTAGAACATTTATAACAGTGTTTTTGTTAACAAAATAAATCTTAAAATTACTTTACTGAAACTAGTTTTGTTTCGTCATAGGTAACTGGATACTTTTGCAATGCATTGACTCGTTTTTTTTTTAAACTGAACATAGGGATATTTAAGCTAAGTTCACATGCATTGCGGATACGCAAAATTTTTATTGCGGATCGTTTTTAATTGGTTCATTATGTATTTTCAATCAAAATGAACCAATTAGAAACGATCCGCAATAAAAATTTTGCGTATCCGCAATGCATGTGAACTTAGCTTTACACTGTATTTATGTTCAGAGTTAAAAAAAAAAACTCACGGTATAATATGAGATATATTAACAAAATTCGATTGGAATTTGCTGCGATTTTTGAATCTTCCTAGCAGGATCACGTAAATGTGCGGAGGTGTTTAATGAGATTTATTGGGCGCCCAAAGAAATCCCTTGAAACTTTACTGCGATTTTTGGATCTTCGTTTGTACCAGGGTCACATAAATGCGAGGAGGTGTCTAATGGTCCGTTTTCACGCTCAAGCAATTTGCGCAAACGGATTTGTGCAAGCATTTGCGCATACAAATTTGCTTGCGCCAATGCATGCAGTTTGCCAACCTTTTTAGCTTGTGCAAGCAAAAAAATACGTTTACATGCAACGACTTCCTTGTGTGCACAAGCACATTTGTGCAAATTAATAAAATTCTATTGTAACTTTGCTTTGATTTTTTTTTTAATCTTCCTACCACCATCACATATATGAGAGGAATTGTTGAATGAGATTTATTAGGCGCCCATTCGGACTTTCCTGCGATTTTTGAATCATCCTACCAGGAACAGTTCCTTTTTTTATAATTTTCAACTGTTGAGGTTGCGGTCAATTTTTCATCTAAAACCGACTTGCAACAAATTTATTTATACCTAATTGTCTTAAAAATCACCTGCTGAGTTAATTCTTATTTATTGCACTAAACTGGAGATACGATTCTTTACCTCTTAAGGTACAGATATTCGTTTAATTTTTTCAAGTTTCTTTATAATCTAGACTCTAGACATACATCATATCCCAGAATATTTTATTATTATTAATATTTTTTAGGTCGAGTTCCTAGAAACAATAATAATACTTATTTTATCATTCAAAAAAGGTGAAAGTTTATTTAAACAAAACCATGAAGTTCATGCAAAGATCTTTTTATAAAGGGGATGGAGGAAATTGAAAAAACTATTTTTTTCATAACAGTTTATTACATTTTCTATTTTTTCTCAAATGGAAGAGTTTACTTCGCTTTTTATCAAAATAATTGTGATTATTACGCATAAATATTTACATGTTTCAACTATAAGGTGAGCTTTTGTAATTTATCTAAAGTAAATAACGTACAGCACAATCGAAATTTATTTTAATAATTATATATTTAATTTAATTATATGTAACATTAAGAAAATCTAAGAATACCTATATATTATAAATAACGAAAAATAATTTAATAAAATCGCTTTCTGCTATTAGAAACAACGTGGTATAAAATTATTGGTTTTTGATGTTCTTAAATAACATCCTTTTCATCTCTAGATCACGTTTATAGGAAATGTAATCCTTCAATATTTCATCATATTGTTTACAATCCACTTGCTTGTATTGCTCTTTTAGTACCCTCAGTTTCTCAACCTCCTCTTCGCAGGAAGCTTGTTCCTTAAGAATGTCTGCCATAAGCTTGCCATATGCATCCAAAGTATGGCTCGTTTCAGTAAAGGTGTTTACCCTAGTACTCGTCATTAGAATTTCAGATTGTAAAGTATAGCTCTGCAGCTCAAAGCTACATTCCTTAACTTTTAATTCGCTCATTTCTTTCATATCGTTCATCCTCAAATGCAAAATCTCTTCTAATAATTTGTAATAATCGAGTAAGTTTTTTATGTAGAGTCCCTGAGCTTGCACTAGTTTATTCTTACAATCTAGAAGAACTTTGTCTTCAATCGACCACTTTAATGAACCCGTGTTTTCGAGTGATACTTCAGGTTTAAACAAGCCTTGCATTTTACTACATAATTGAATAAGGGCGTTTTCAAAAGCCTCTCTTAATTTCCTGTGTTCTTCATACAACAAATCCGTGCCTTTTGGATTTATTTGGGTCAGTCCTAGTAGATTTAGGTCCACGTTGTTTGAGCTGAGTTTCATGCAGGGCTCGACCTCGTGTGCGCATAGCACATTCCGAATTTTAACTTTCAAATCCTCACTTAGGTTCTTATCGTCTTTTGAACAAGCAGAGAGAGTATCGTACATGATTTTGTTGTTGGTGTAATTCCTGCGGTGCATCTTTACTATGTCCGCAAGGTCACATATTTCTTGATGTTTCGACCGGTCCCCCGATTTGTACCATCTAACATCGCTGTTTGTTATATCGTGTGTTAAATCATCACTCATTTTTTGCTAACAGTTTTATTTAATTTGTGTTTAAAGTTTAAATCGTTTAAATGAACTTGTTTGTATACATCAACAATTATCGTTCACGATCGGTACGGCAGATTTCTGTATTGCTTGGCGTCAAGCGCAGAGTAGCCAACTTAAATTCTCGTGGATGTTTTGCTCGTCGTTTACTTGTGGATTTAACGACGAAATTTCCTCTTGTGATGATTATAAGGAGGTTTCAATGCGTGTTTAAATATTTTCTTTAAAGATATCATCGGGGGCGGCGTAAGATCTCGAAATAATGTTGGCCTAGATGCAGCGCAATGCATTGTGGGTAAAACACCGGCATGTTTTGTACTAGTTGTTGGCCGTTGTGTGGTGCTGCGTGATTCTTCATCAACGATAACAATAACTTAATAGTTATCACTGCTATGAAATGTTGTAATCCAAACTCGTGCAAACGCTGAGCAGAATCGAAATGGAGCAGTCTGGGGTGGCGAGTTTTTTTGCACCTGCGGTTACCATCGAAGAATGGAGAAGCGTTCCCTCCGAAATTGCGAAAAAAATTGAGGCTCTCGCTGAAGAAAAGCTCGAAGAGTGGATGACTTCGAAGGCATTGTCCGAATCAGCACGCTTCAAAGCAGGTGAGTTTTTCAACGTGAGAGGTTTGCAATATGCTAGAAATAGGTTTTGGAGTTAACAATAGCTTTGAGAGAAATCAACAAAAGTTTCCAGAGAAAATCAAACTAAATTTGTCCTCTGTATAATATCGCCCTATTAATTGTATTTTATTATATTCATTCAGTTTTATTTATTGTTTTAATTATCATAGTTAAGTACTTTTGCTTCATGAGAGACACTTATTATCGACTAGTACGCAAGTTTGAATTGGCTTCCGATTGGAACCGCATTACTTTGACTTCTTCTACTGTCGACGTTTCGTTCTCCATTGCAGAAGAACTTCCTCAGGGCTGCTGCTGCTTCTCGTTAATCGAGAAGCAGCAACTGTTGAGACTGTCAGTCCCAACGACTGACGAGAAGCAGCAACAGCAGCCCTGAGGATATTCTTCTGCAATGGAGAACGAAGCATCAGCAGTAGAAGAAATCAACATGACGCAATTCCAACCGGAAGCCAATTCAAACATGGATGATGGCCGCAGAAACCTTCAAGTTAAATCGACTAGTATGCAATTTCAAATTTTTATTGTAATTCATCTAATAAAGTACAGCCATTCCACCAATGATAATTTTAGAGAATAATTCTTGTTAATGTTCTGATATAATTACAGAAAACCGATGGGTAAACTGCAGACTTAAATCTTATACACTATGTCCTTTTTTCTTAGTGTTACTCAGTAATTCCTAGATATCTCAGAAATACGTAGTAATTCCTTGAACATGTACACTGAAATTCCTCAGCGATTTAACATAAAACATAAAAGAAATAATGGACTACATAATGGATTTAACATAAAACATAAAAGAAATAATGGCTACGGTTCTGCTGACGAAGGCCCCATCTAGGCCTGAAACAGCTGTACAGAGCGCTGCTCGGGGAATCCGCTGCAATCAAAACCGATTTGCAAAAAAATTTTCATAAAAGAAATAGTCGGATTTTCGGTGTCACTACTGTTTCTTTTACCTTCCTTTTCTTTTTGATAAAACTCTCGTGGACATCAACCTTCGAGATAACTAAAATAAATGTAATTATGTAAATGTTCTTGATTTGATTGAATAGTTTCACTCTAGCTTATAATATAATTCATGAATTTTACCCGCACTAAATGTGCAATAAGAAGAACTTGAAAACCTCATATAAGTAATTTGTACAAATAATCTGATACCCAAAATCTACTTTGATACCTTATTACTTGTGTTCATATTATTGATCTATAAACCTGAACAACAATAACTAATAAAAATACATATAATGAATATATTGCTTTGATCCACCCTTCTCACAATAAGAATTTTTGTAATTTTCATTATTTATATTAATTTATAGAAGAAACTCTTACCGAGATCCAAAGCCAATTTGATACAATAAACAATGAGAACTCAGAGCTGAAATTTAAATTAGAAACGGCAACATGCACCATAACAGAGCTGGAAAACCAGCTATCGAAAATGGTGGCCGAAACAACAAAACTGCAAGAAGCATTTACCATCTCGGAAAAAGAAACCTCCGATTTACGTCACCAGAGAAATTTGGCAATCGACGAGTGCGATGAATGTCAAAAAATGCTTGCCAGGAGGAATGCAGAGGTTGAACGCATGCAGTCCGATATTGCAATGCTAACGAAACAATTGGAAACGTCTATTGCAGCCAAGTGTGAAGCCATAGCCAATTCAGAGGAGGTATGTGCTCTGAAACTAACTCTAGAATACAAAGAGAAGAGGATCGATCAAGAAAGAGCGCTTTTGAGTTCCCAATTGGAAACTTTATCTGAAGACTTGAAGAACAGAACCGAGGAACTGTTAAACTTACGTCGGGACAACACAACAAGATCTTTCAAACTCGAAAGCAAGCTCACAGAGAAAGTGCAAGAATTACTGCTGGCGACCGACTCAATAAAACTGTTGACGGACAATAACAACAATTTGATTGCGAAAATCGAAGAGCTCAATCAAAAACTGCTGAACGAAAAGGAAGTTTCGGCCA
The DNA here is from genome assembly GCA_958336345.1 of Dorcus parallelipipedus. NCBI lineage: Eukaryota > Metazoa > Arthropoda > Insecta > Coleoptera > Lucanidae > Dorcus > Dorcus parallelipipedus. The sequence goes on along the minus strand of OY284480.1, from coordinate 27,261,205 downwards.
ATACTCAAGAGGCTTACCAACATGAAATGGAAGCGCAGAAGAAACTGGCCGATTTATATCAAGATATGAGTCAAGAGAAAGCACAGCTTGCCGAGAAATTAACCGAGGGATATCAAGAGGTGAAATCGAAACTCGATGACGCCATTGAGAAGTACGGTGATTTAGAAACAAAGTACAAGGAAACTCTTCTTGCGCACGAAGAAATTTTATCGAAAAAGAATGAATGCATAACTATGTTGAAGAAGGAACTAGAAACGGCAACTTTGCTTTTAGAAAATTACAAACAAGAGAGTTTCCAGAAGAAAGTCGAAGATCTATCACCTTCTGCGGCAGTGGCATCTAAGTTTATCAATTCTGGAATGAGCATGACCCAAATTTACACCGAGTATATGTCGGTGTCGGAGCAGTTAATTTCTTCAAAAGAAGAATGCGCTAAATTACAATCTTACATAACAACAATCATACAGGAACTCGAAGATAAAAGTCCTATTTTAGCCAAGCAGAGGGAGGAATATGAGAAAGCGGTGGACACCATTGCAGAACTCTCGAAGCACAACGATGACTTGCTTAATGAAATTCAACTACTGCGAGAGGGAAATGTGGAAGCGAAAAAATCTGAGGGAGTAGCTCTTCGAGAGAATTCACGTTTAAAAAAAGAATTGCAAGATCTCAGCCGGCAGGTGTGTCATTTATTGCGAGAAGTTGAGCAAGCTCGTGCTGGAGGTTCATCCTCGACTTCAACAGACCAAGATATAAGTGACAGTACTAACTCGGCTGATATAATCACCAAACGCCTCGTCACATTTAGCGATATAAGTGAGTTGCAATTAAATAATCAGAGGTTATTGGCATTAGTTCGTGAATTAAGCTCCAAACAAGAAGAGGTCGAGGAATTAGACCTTGCTGCTGTTGCAAAATTAAAAGCCAAATTAGAAAACATGCGTGAACAACAAGCGGAATTACTTGAGCAACAGGCCCGTCAAAGCAAAGCGATGAATACGTTAATTAATCAGCGTGACATATACAAAAATTTGTATGCGCAGGCTATGAAGAGTGCCGGAGAAGACGTCCCCATGCAACTGGAAAGGCCTTACATAAGAGAATCCCAGTCACAGAGTCCCAAGCCTCAGGAATCTGAAATACGTAATGATGAGAAAATCCGAGAGCTCGAGGCCACAATCGAAAAATTAAACAAAGAAATTCAAACGTGTAAAGACGAAGCAGAAATTTATAAAAAAGAAAAAGGTGCTAACGAAAAGATTTTAGTCGAGCAGTTGGAGAAGGCACGCTCTGACATGCAGGAACTCATGCGTCAGAACACGAAGCTAACAGCAAAAATAGAAACTTCCGAAGAAATGTTTAAGGTGCTGAAAAACAACACTAATATATACAAGAATCAAATAGAAAAATTAGAAGAACGTAATAAAATTTACAGTGAAACAATAGTGAAACATGAAACGAGTGTAAAGTTCTTACGCGATGAAGCTATAGAAGCGCAGACAAAACTAGCGAGAGCCGAAATCCTACTGGGAAACGTACAGAAAGAAAACGCTCTGCTAAGAGATTCTGAATCTCGTCTGTTAAAGGAACGTGAATCCTATAAACGTGAAGCTCTCTCGCAGAATTTATTGCACACAAACATTGAACTAATCAAGGCTACGTTAGAAAGAAACGATGCAGAAAGTAAAATGAAACTTGAAGAGCAGTTGCAAGAGGCTCATAGGGAATGTGCAGCTTTAAGACGTCGCCTGCAGGAAGAACAGGACCACTTCAGGCAGCTCACGGAACATCTAGAAAAACAAACAAAGAACGCCCAGTCAAGAATGGAAGAAGAAAAGCAACAAGCTGAGAAACTACGATTGGAACTGATCGAGCTTCGCGAAGACCTCATTTCAAAATCGACACAAATAGAAGACCTCTCTAAAAAATTAAAGACCTCAATATTTATGGGAACGGATACAAGTGTTGATGCAAAGAAATACAGGGAATGTGAGAAAATGCTTAGTGAAAGCCGGGCAGAAGTTGAAGCATTACAGCATAAATTAAAAGTAGCCAAAGAAGCTGTTGAACAACACTCCAACGTGGCTGAAAGCGTAGAGAAACAGCTTGTTGAAGTCGTGGAACAGCAAAAGCAGTATCGCGATACGGCCGAAGCAAAGATCCATGAGCTCGAAGCCAAAGTAAAGCAACTCGAAGAGCAGTGTTCCGAATTGCAGGGTGAACTGTCTGTCTATAATGACGGGCAAGAAATTACGAACACCGATATCAAGCGTTTGGAGAAAGTTCACTTGCAGACCGCTAAGGAGATACAAGATACGAAACGGGAATTAGAAGCCTCCAAAAACGAAATAAAAGTCCTGCAAGAGAATTTGGAAACGGCCGAAAACAAGTACGCACGAGAAATGATGCTGCATTCAAGCGACCTGCAGACTCTTACGACAGTTAAAGAAGAGCTCGCCAAAACAGTCGGTGAAATCGAAGCGGTGAGAAACGAAAGGGATCGGGCGAACATTGCTCTGGAAGAAAGCAAGGAATGCTGGGCAAAACAAGAAGAGCTGTACAAGAAAGAGAAAGTTGAACTCGATAGTAGATTTAAGGAATTGGACTCACAAAATGCTTTACTCCTGGATCAATTACAGGAACTGAACATACAGTTATCGCTGGTGCAAGCACAAGCCAGCGAGTCACAAAATACTTCGACCGGTGATATTAGTTTAAATAAATCTTTGACTGAAGACGAAGTCAAATCCTCTGAGCAGTTGCTTAAGATCATAAAATACCTGCGACAAGAGAAGGACATTGCTGTAAGCAAGTGCGAAATCCTAGAAGCAGAACATGCACGCTTAAAATCACAACACGATTTGATTAGTAAACAATTAACAGAGACGAAGTCTGTTCTAGAGGAACAAAGACAGAAATCAGATGTGAACGTTGTTTCTACGGCCAAGCATTCAGAGGTCTTGCGTAAAGTAGAGACCTTAAATGCAATAACAGACAGCAATAGAACCCTAAGGTTAGAACGCGACACTTTATTAGCACAAATAAACGAATTAAGAGCGAGAACTACAATTCTGGAAGAACAAGTGGCTCCTCTTCAAGAGAAGAACCGAGAACTTTCGATTAAAGCCGAAGCGATGCAAACAGAAAACATTACCTTGCGTGGTGAAGCCACAAGATGGAGGCAACGAGCCAATATATTAATAGAAAAGTCCAACCGAACTAGCCCGGAAGATTGGAAGAAACTACAAAACGAAAGGGAAACTTTGGCAAAACAATTAACAGTAGAACGTGCCAGTAACACTCAGTTAACTGCAAATGTAAACAATCTTACTAAAGATAAAGCCAAATTGGAAGAACAAGTGAAAGAAATGGGCAAGCAAATAAACACTCTAAAGGAAGAATCAGATAAATTAAAGGACGAAGTAACATCGTTAACAACCCAAGTAAACAACATAACAAATGATTTGCAGCAAAACAGAAATGATCACTTGAGACTGGTAGAAGAGCATCGTGTTCTAACTGAAGACGTAGCTGCAAAAGACGTTATGATAAACGACCTTAAAAACAATCTCGTGCAAATTAGAAAGATTGCCAAGAAATATAAAACCCAATGCGAAGACCAAACGAAAGAAATAGAGACCCTCAAGCAAACGATTGAAGCTAAAGAAAACGCAGAGATACCGGAAGATAAGCAAGAACAATTCAGGCAAGAAGGCCGAGCGGAAATCGAAGAAAAATTAACTGAAGTAACTCAGAGCAACGTAACAAAAATGAATGAACTCAGTCAACAAGTGAACTTAACCATCGAAGAGAATGAAACTTACAAGAAAGAAATAGATAATCTCAAGCAGACAAGTTTGGAGAAAGAAGAACGCTTTAAAACATTGTTTAAAAATGCAAAGGATCGCATTATGACTTTAACCGAACAGAACACCAGTCTTAAGGCAGAATTAAACAACCAAGAACGTCAAGGTAAAAGCACCGACAGTCAAAGTGATAGAGATAAAGAAGAAATCGAGAAACTCAAGAAGGAAAAGGAAGAGATTCTTGCAGAGAAACAGGCGGAAAAAGAAAAGTTGTCTCAAGAAATTGAAAATTTGACTCAACGAGTTAATCAACTGCAACGTCAATTAGGGCAACAAGGGTCTAAACCATCTACAAGTTCAGGATCAACTGAAAAATCAACTTCAGAACCACCTACTGCTAATATTAAACCAATGTCTGGTATGTGTTTTTTAAAATTTCATTTTAATGTTGATTTTAATCTGTTATATTTTAGGGCACTCCACTAATACACAGACACAGTCAGTTCCTATTCAGCCATGGCGCAGTGGAGGAGAACCCCCATTGGCAAGCATTAGACCGATGTCAATGCAGTTACGCACTGTGGCAGTTTTACCAACCAGCCAAAGCCCAAGTGCAGTAATGGTACCGCCCCAACAACAAGTGCACACAACAGGAGGCACCAGCAACATAGAAGCCTTATCAAGTAGTCCGACGAGTTCTCACACTGATTATGCTCCCGCAACAAGTTCTGCAGGCTCTACAATGCTTGGCCCTAGACAGGTCGCAGTTCCCCCAACCCAATCTTCTCAAGATACAGAAGATGAAGACAATAACATGCAAGTGCAACAGGCACCACAACAGCAGGCAGTAGCACTTGTTCTACCTAGAGTTGAAACCCCAAATAGCGGCCCAACACAAGAACAAGGGACAAGCAGCAGCTCAAATACTGTTACTACAACCCAGGCTGGCCATAAAAGACCTAGAGAAGCCGACACAGAAAGTTGTCAGTCCGAAGAAAATAAACAGCAACAACCACAGAAGAGGACTAGGGTTCAAGTACGCTGCAAACTCTAAAGTTATAGGAAAACAGTTTCTAACTACTATTTTCCGCAGGGACCGAGCGAAACATTTCAAAGCGTAAGCGAAAGTGGACTGGAAGTCGAATACCAAGTTCCAACCAGCAGTCAGAGGGACCACGAAGAAGATACTGACGCAGTTATCGTCGTCGAAAGTGATGAAGACGCCGAAGGTCCAGATGAAGGAGAAGGAGCTGATGATGACCCGGATGATCCGGACACTGAAAGTTACGATATGGAAGGAATTCCTTACTCAGTGAGTTATTTCAGTATGCACCTTTTTATTTCACATAATTTTTTTTTTTTTTTGAAACTATTAGGAGCAAATGAATTTCGAAGATGCAGAATGTCAGGATGTAGAAGAGGATGAAGCTGGTAATGAAGTCGAAGTAATAGAAGACTCTAGTGAAGTGCCAAATCAAAGTGAAAGGCAAGAAACTAGTGCACAAGAAGAAGGTAGTGAGCAGGCTCAATCTGAGGCAACTAGTAGTGGTACAGATGGAAGTTCATGCGTTACAGTATCGCAGGCTTCTACTTCAGTCTCAGTCACAATGCCTTCTTCAAGAACTAGACCGGTTGCTCCTCTCTCACGCCAACAACAAACTCATTTATTACTGCCAGAAGAAGGTGGGGACGACGGTATTGTCTTTCCATTTCTTTTAGTTTCTTGTAACACTAATGTTCTGTAATATTTAGGAATTGTGCCGTCAACACCAACTTTGTTCGTACCTAGAAGATCAGATGGTTTTGGTGAAGCCGTAAGCTCACCCCATGTTCCAACCAGTGGGCGTTTTACTTTTAATGAATCGGTTCCTCCTAACACAGCTTCTAATGAAGTTATACCAGAACAAACATTAGAAATTGCAAATTTAGATGATAACAGTAAGTTATTTTTATTTAATGAATTTCACAGATTACTAGTTTACTAATTTTGTTTTTAGGCACAGGACGAAGTGTGCCTAGTACACCGTTACAGACTTCACCTCAAGAAGCAATTGATGAGCAACAAACCCATCAAGCCGTACATGCAGATGGTAAATAATCGTGTGTAAAATAAAAAGATTCGTTTATATTTTACAATTTTAGGAGAAATTCCAGCTATAACTGTAAGTGAAGTTGCTGGAGAAGCTGAGCAAGCACCTGAAGGTAGTTCTGGTGAGTGCATGGGGCCTCCAAGTGTGGCTGGTACATCTTTGGACAACACCCAACCTATGGAGAATGTTGATGAAATGCTCGAAGGTGAAGATGGGGTATGTTATATTATACGTTTTTTGTTTTTATATAAAATTAACAAGTTAATTTTTAAAGGTGACATCTGAAGGAGAAAAGCCTTTAACTGCCGAGGAAGGGGAAGAAGAAGGTAGGGAAGCTGAGGCCACTCCCAGTACCAACACCAGATCTAGAAGTGCTACCACTCGAGGATCTGGGAGTGTGCAAGGAAGACGAGGTACACAAAGACATCCCGGACATATGAGAGGGGGTACACCAAGACCAAGTCCTACCCCTATCGTATGGGCTGATCAGAGAGGTGGTAACAGAGGTAATTGGCATAATCTTACATTGTAATTGATGAGGACTTAAATCGATTTTTTCAGACCTACCTCCAAGAGGTCGTGGTCAACAAAACAATTATTCACCAAGGGTGGCACGAAGAAGCCGAGGTCGTGTGCAGCGGCCCTATGGTGGCGGAGGAAATCGTTTCTGAGATTACCGCTTCATTCCATTCCATTAAAATTAAATATAATTTGTCAATGTCGTTCACAGTAAGTTCTCTTGATTTTAAGACATAACTTCACCCATAGTAAAATTAAGGATATCATTTTTAATGTATTATTTTTGTAGAGAAATTTAGTTTTTAATGAAGTGTATATTTTCAAAGTTCACTAAATTTTTCATAAGGAAAATCTTAGGTAGTATTTTCAGATTGTTTTGATTACTTAAAAAAAAAAACGACTGATTTCTTTTCTAGATTATTTCAGATACATGTAGTCCTACTTTTTCCAAATGGTGTTAGATTAGATATGTCTACGTATAAGTTCTGTTTATAATAATATATATTACTAATTGACCGAGTTTATTATTCTGAATCCATATCATAATTCCGAAAATTTTATATATAAATAGAAACTTTAGTTATTGAAATGACCAACCTCCTCGTACTTGACAGCCGATTTGAAATAAAACAAACTTCTACATATATATAATAATTATTTTTATTTTATAAATCTTATAATCAGTATTTAGTATTTACAAAATACACAGAATTCTGTTATGTAAATAGAATAGCATCACACACTATCATTTAAAAATTATGAACATCAACCAGTAATGTCACTGTTAAATAATGGCCTTGCCAGGTTGGTCACGATTTCGTCTTCAGAGGGCAAGGCAGATTTTTAAACCGGATTAAAATTAAAAAAAGAAAAAGATACTACACAGAAAAATATTTCAGCAGCGGGAACTTTAATAAAATTTCAAAAGCTGAACAATTTAACAAATATAGTAGATTATAAAGCCTTACTCGTTAGAGATATACACGGTGTTTCAATTGTGCTATTAGTACCGAAAGTAAACTTACAAACTAGAAAAATAAACGGCCTTTGAAACACCTTGTATGTTTGTTCCATATATTTACTAAGTTTAGTTTATACAACATCTCAACAATAAACATATTTGGTGATAATTATTTTGTTAAACATACATTTATTTATTTTTTATTTAAAAAGTATACGTTTAAAAATAAAGTCGACCCCATGATTATCTGAATATAAATTTACACACTCAAGTAATTAGTGTTATGAATGTTATACATTATTTTATTCAAATTCATTTCATTTAATAATTCTAAAGCAAATAATTTAAATGTTGACGACATATTGTTAATTACTAACTCATGGTAATTAATAGTTAGTGTTTGATATACATAAAGTAGCGGAAGCCCTAAACAAATATAAATAGACTATACTGATATAATAAATAACATTCATATATGCGCAACAAATGTAAATACAGGAAGATGTATTGTGAAAATAAAACGTATTGATACATAATTATAAAAATATTTATTAAAAGGGGAGGGGGTGACTGTAGTTTTATATTATTGAAAGAATTCTTATTTTTGTAATGAAAATGTAATAGAAATGTTTTATTGCCAACAGAATTCCTGTCAAATAAAATACATCACCAGCTATACAAATAATTATGTACTAATATTAAAGATACGAAAAGAATTCCCTGTTATCAAATATATTTGCGTTAATAAAGAATATATTCTAAAAAAAAAAAAATAACCCAAAAATGGGGTACTTATTTTTTACGTTTCCAAAATAGCTCAGTACTTTTAAACAAAGTTCCACTTATCAGTGACCCAGTCTGTTACTACACACAAATCACATTTACAATATGCATATTTAGAAGAGAAACCAATAAATTTGTACAGGTATCCCAAAAGTCTTTAAATTCCAGACTTGCGTTTATTCTCCACCATTAAGGTTACATTGAATACCTATTCTTTTATTAGCAGTGTACTTCTCCTTACCATAATCCTTAAACAGAACAATTAGATTTAAAATCTCGGTTTAAATTTTGGGGTACCTGTATTGGAACACTATGTTATTAAAAAAATATATAAATTATTTAAATGTTCATTCAGTAATTCCATTTATCATACTAATAGAATTAAACAAAAATATTAGTTGTAAAAGTGAAGACCAACAATATCCAAAGTCATTTTAATAAATTGAATTGTATCCTAGTCACAAGAACAAACAAAAATAGTAACAAAGCAAATAGAACAGGAAATGTTTTCCAGTTAAATTTAGTTGTGTAAAGCTTTAACTGGAAACGGTGATAATACGCTTACAAAGTGGTTATCAGTTGCATGCAGTTACTTAATTAGATTTTATTTTACTTTTTAATTATAATTGACAAAAAGCTATTTTATATATTTTTAAATATTCAATATTAAGATGTATTTATCTTTTTGAGAAAAGAAAAATGAACTGCAAATATGAAAACAACTGATTTAATTTTATAAATTGTTCTAAAGAATTTGAACCTTTAGTTTTATTGTGATAAATATTTTTGGATATGTGGTCCTGACTATTACTGCAATTACTATTGGCAATTATTGTATATAAAATCACAACTATGTACACAGTAAGTTCATGTGATACGAGTTGCTACTACTTAAACTAAAACTCGAAGTGAACAATGTAAAATTGCAAAAATACTATCCCAAGTTATGCGCATGTGTAAAATGATAATTCAGAGACGACACATTCTGTAATGTGCAACATAGTTACAGACATTCTTATATAATAATGCACTTGCGCTTAGGCTTAACTTGCATTACCGGACACAGGACTGCTCTTATGGCTTCGTCGAATACTGTTTTCAGTCCTTTCTGTGTTAACGCCGAACATTCTAAATATTTTACTGCACTTATTTCCTTTGCCATTGCTAAACCCTAAAAGCAAAATTTTTGCACTTTGAAGTTTCGACTTCAAATGAACTTACTTGTGGATATGTTATGGGCGCTAATTTCTTGTCCTTGAGTTTTTCAATAGTTATTCGATCATCACGGAGATCAAGTTTTGTACCCACCAGTATGATGGGTGTACTTGGACAATGATGTCGAACTTCTGGATACCACTGAAATAAAACAACACTTTCACTGAATTTACCTAAGAAAAAAGAACATAATTGATTTTTATTTAGTAAAGCTTCAGATACGTTGTGTCTCCATGACCTGGTCAGTCGGGAAAAGAAGACTAATTATTTGAATATCATCATTTTAAAATAAACTACAGTTAACAGATTGATTTTTAATTTAAGTAATTCTTACTTTCGCTCTGACATTTTCAAACGAAGCGGGATTGACAAGAGAGAAGCAAATTAGGAACACATCAGTCTGCGGGTAGGAAAGCGGACGAAGTCTGTCGTAATCTTCTTGTCCTGCTGTATCCCACAAACCGAGGTTTATCGGTTTGCCATCCACCATAACATTCGCGGAGTAGTTGTCGAAGACTGTTGGTATGTACTCCCCTGGGAAGGCGTTCGTGGTGTAACTGATCAGTAAACATGTTTTACCTACAGCACTGAAAAGAAAAAAAACCATTAATCACAAACTGTTCACCACGTGGTGGTTACGACGGGCAAAACCGGCAAGTAAATTTAAAAAAATGATCATGAAAGCCTTCCTTACATGAAAATAATCTAAAATTAAAGTAAAGAACTCTTACATGTTTAATTACTTTCACGATGATTGATGATTATTAACTCTGAACTAAAATGACTGCCTTACAATCAAACCCACGCAGCCACGCACTCTTACATTGCCGACGCTCAAATCAGAGGTTATGTCAGGTGACTCAGGTGTAACAACTGCCGAGCGTCAAGCGTCGCAATTTTACTACCAACACAAAATAATAAATCACTTTATTTATTTAATTTAAAATATCTGATAAAATGATTCTAAAAGCGCATTAATTTATTCGAAGATTTAAAAACACTTTAGCTGCATTCCTTTTGCCACAAATCTCAGATATGCTCATCTCAGATCATATAAATGTAGTGTTGTGAGTAAAAAAAATAGCCATTATAATATCCGGATATTTATCCGGATATATATCCAAGGCTATAAATATTAATAGCCGTGTGGCTAATTATTTCAAATTTACCGCCAAATAATTCATTTAAGGTTAGTTTTTTGTGGCCAGTACCAGTAGTTGTAAAAGTAATTGGCAATTAAACGTAACATTGCTATGTGGTTTTTTTAAATCTAAAGAGAAAGAAATTTAATTTAATGAAACAATTTACTTGCTTCTACCACATAACTAATTTTATTGTAGTGTTATTGTAAAGAAAAAAAAAAATTAACAAATAAAACCGGTTCTTCTGTTATAAATGTACTCGAAATTGAATAAAAAGTCAATAAATAGCCGATTATATTATTTATCTGCTACTTTTGTTTTTCTTTTATCCGAATAAATATCGGATATCTATCCAGATATATATCGGATATTTATCTTGATATATAGCAGGATATTTTCAAATGCAAAATATCCGGCTATTTTTGCTATTTATATAAATAGCTGGCTATTTTACAACACTATATAAATGTCGTTCCTTTTAGCACGAACAAGTGAGTTTGAACTGAAATTTCGATCTCCCCCCTTGCCGCTCAAGCACTACGTTTGAAGTCAACTCAGTATTGAGATTTGGCGCTCACTTAGGAAGGGGTAATTTTGATACATGTGATTGCATAAAAATTTGCAAACGCGTATTTAACTGACAATTTTGGAAATCATTTACCCATATAATTTTTAAAATGTCGTTTATATCGACACAATTACACGAAATGCAGTGATTATACGTAACGAACTTTTCTAGAGCGTTCCATTACGACAGTGAGTTTGTTTGCGCACTTCAGCTTCGCTCAGCTCACATAAGTTGGCAAAAGGAAAGCACCTAATGAGCCGGCCATATCATGATACAATTAGCTTGTTGGCATGTTTTCTTTTTTCTTGGGTATTGACGTTTTTCATCTCCGCTAGATGCCGCTGCATATCACCACTTCGCCGCCATTTTTGTGTTAAAAAGGTAAAGATATGTAGTTTTTTGCGATTTTTACACTGCGGTAAGGAACACATTACAATTATACGAAGCCATAAGCGTAAATAAAGCACTTTTTTCACTGATTTAACTCCTTAGCATCTCGCATCAACAACTGTCAAACATATATACATGTATTTTCATCACCAGTTTTCGGTTCCATATAATTCCGCTGCGCGGCGACTCTCGTTCAAAGACGCGAATAGCTACAGCTACAGGCCGCTCTATAAGTAGCACCCACAATAAAATTTAATGTAGTTATTTTCGATAATATCATCAGTTTTGGTAGTGACTTTCGATAACATCAGCAGCTTTGAGAATAATATACCTATTAGTACGATAAACGTGAACATTTTAACTCATTTTAAAGAAGTATGTTAAGTATTCCTTCACTTCCGTTGTTATCGACACTTTTAAAAATTAATTTAAATTCCAAGTTGTCTTTCTAAAAAAATTTTGTAGTTTTTCCCCGAAAAACAAAACGAAAACCATTAACAGGTCCCGTTGCGTTTCAAGTGCGAGGCCAGCACACTTGTATCTATAAATAAATCGAAAAAAAATACGAAATCGGATGGGTCTAGTGTAAACCACTTGACCCAATGATGTAGTGGCTTTTATATTTGGACACAACAACTTCCCATCAATTTGCAACGCTCGTCTTTATTAAACTAAAGTTGATTGTTAACTGACGACAACGCGGAGGAACGAACGAACGAACCCTTTTGTGTGTCAAATATCAGGCACGTTTTATTCACGAGGACGACGTCTTCAAATATGCAAGACGTTCGGAAATCTATACTTACAACGATTTAATAATTCACAATGGAATGACATGTGACTTATTTTATATTTAACTTCACTACACAGATAGAATCAATTTAATTACGATCTTAAACTTTATACATATTAAGAGTCGAGATATCCATCTCCTATTAAAGTTATTCGACGAATAACTTGATTTTTCTGAATTATTGATTGATTTTTTTATGAATTGTGTCCATTCGTCTAATAACTATTAGCCAATTTATTAGCAGGTGGATATATCCACCTTTAGTATCATAAAAAATCATTTAAATTTTAAAATAAATTCGACTTCCTCCAGTTTGTGAACCTCCTCCTTACAGAAAAATAAAAATATTTGCTATTCATCAATGTTGACTCGGACATGAATAGTCTGGGAGTCTCAATTCAAATATTTATTGTTTCTAAAAGAATTCTAGCTATTTAGTATTCGTGCTTGTTCAGCATGAATCACTTTAATAGAAACAGAATTATTTAGTTAAATGATAAAAACAGATGAGTCAGTTTGCGTAATAGAATTTCAACTGATAAAAAAGAAAGTGAAAAAAAAAACCCGCCGGTCTGCTCTAATCTAAATGTCGTAAACGCGGTGGTATTATCAAAAATGAGATAAGTGTGGACAAAATTTCAAGTAGGAAGTCGGTAAATAGAACTTCTGGCAGTTGAAGGTTCGGGTTTTAGCTCGACGATAAGGAAAGCTTAGTATTTCTAACACAAACTAAACGCTTGATTTATCCAAGTTTAAAAGCTTTAAGTGTCGAATACTTTTAGATTCCCTGCAATTATTTCCAGAAGAAACTTGGCACTCAAAGCACTTTTAAAAGTTCTGAACTAATTGCTTAGCTATTTAACTGTTGCTTTTTTGCTCTATTGCTGCACGTAATAAAAGAATCAAAATTTCCAAGACGAAATTTCTAAAGTACTCAAAAAAGCATGCTTTTCATAAAAAAAATTCCTTGGATGTGAAAGATATTTTAATACTTCGTTTGTTACAAATAGTTAACCACATCATAATTAAAACAAAGAACATTTACATAACAGGTTCCATAAATCGTTCCTCTGACGCATTTCCAAGTAATTTTACGAATGTTGCAACTTTAATAATATATAATTAGGTGCGAGACGTGGCTATTCCAGCGTTAAATCAAATACTTCTTGCATTATTTAAATGCTGTGAGGTGCAATTAAGGCCAAACAAGGGTATTTTGCAGCAGGCAGTTAACTTTAAACTAAATAAAATCACTTATTATGAAGTGATTGGAATGAGGTGAAGGAATAATTCTTTTTAATCTCCCATAAATCAATCTGTCAATTTTAAACTTAAATATACTCGGTATTTACTATTTTCACGAACAAATGAGTCATTTATTTAATTTAAATGATAAAGAGAATTTAGATTCTTTTCTTTAAATCATAAAAATAGCTATACTTTTCTGAGTAATTCTTGCTTTCATATGGACGATAAAATGTCTGTAATCGACACGACTTTATTTTTTAATTTTCTATACCTATTTGAGATCAAAAAAATTGTCGATTTTAAAAGGTAAATAAGCGATCGATATAGTTTAAAAAGTAGCACGAATTTTGAATTGTATATGAAGTTACGTAATACAGTGGAAAGTTTGTTATTGCGTATTCGAAAGTGCAAAATATTTGTAAACATACATTTGCAAAAAAGAGAGCGAACTGCATAATGAATCAACAGAGACGACCTCAATAATATCAGTTAATTTTAACAATTTTAAAATAATTCATTAATAATCATTTCTTTTAAAAAAATACAGTTTGAAAAGTTTCGCAAGTTCTTTTTCTCTCAATGTTTTTCAATGTTCAAAATATTTTAAACTTGAAACTTAATTATCGCAAAAAGTAGGAAACTATATGTAGACAAACTATTTATATTTTTGGAATTAAGAAAAAAAATACCTTTCTTAATTCGAGAAGATATACTGAGTGTTGCTTTTATAATAAAATCACAAAGTTGCTTTTCATTTGGTACGTCATTTGCTTTTTTTATAGTAAATTCTGGCGGTTCAGGTAAATCCCTAAACAGTTTCCTGTAATTGTTCTTTCTCATTTTTTCATTTATAAAAGGCATTTTAAACGATTTTACAAAAGGTTTAAGATTGTCAAATTTGGAAGCTTTCAAAATGTTTAAACGTCATCTGTGAAGTATTATTTAAACAATACCGTTCTGAGAGAGAACAATTACAGGAAACTGTTTTTGTCTACCATTTTTTGCTCTCGACTGTAATTATGAGCATTAAATAAGCATAAAATTATGGTATTTTATGCAGAACGTTTTTTCGGATAGAATAAGGCTCTTTGAAAAATAATGTTTAACAATCATCATTTTTTTTAATCAGAATTATAAAACTCACTCATAAAGACCACTTTAAACGAGGATGTCGATTCTTCTAAGTCTGACAAGTACAAAGATATTTTATATGATACTTTTAGAAAATGTACCTACTTCAATAAAGAGAAATACTGATTCATATTTATATAAATTACTGTAAAATAGCCTTATTGCAAAATAATCATTATTTTTTATTCTTCACATAATTATCTTGATCACTTTTGAAAACACAACTTCTTGAAAATTGATTTCTCTATTAAAATTAAAATTTGAAATTGCTAGTACATGGAAGATGCAAGTAAAGAATAAAAAGTTGAATTACACCAGCGTTTTCGATAGACTGCTCTAGAGCCCTTTCAGAATATTCTTATCTCATTTTAACCTTATGTAATAATAAGGGTTGGAGATATTCTCTAGAACAATCAATCGAAAACGCTATTAATTTAGACTTTTCACACATGCTGTAACACCTGTTAGCACTGCGAATGCAATTTTCTTTTATTACAATTTATAAATTAATATTCAGAATTATACAAGTATACCAGTATTGCAGAGGGAAAAAGTATGATCCTAATCGATTTTTAATTGATTCTAGAATGATTGACTCAGGTCAGTTCCACATTATTTCCTCCTCACATTAACATTAATTAGGTAGGTATTAGGTATGTGGAATTTATAAACGCATTTGCATAATTACAAAAAAAATTATTTTGAATTCCGATCTCCTCACAAAGTGGATTCCTGCAATAATCCCGCCTACATGCAAATGAACATTACGACGACGATACATTAAATTTTTTCGCGGTAATTAAAACGAATCCGAAATCGTCGAGTTTGATGTTTGCTGGATTCCAGCAAATTTCTTTAATTACTTTATCTGAGAAATCAAGAAAATTTGAAGCTGTGGATACAGCTTAGGTCGGCATGTTAACGCTGAGGAGTAACAGGTTTTAGATTTACTGGACTTACCCGTCGCCTACGACTACACACTTGATGGCCTGCATGTCTTCCTTTTTCTTCGCTAATTCACTTGCACTGGGCCCTTTTACGATAATAACAGTCCAATAACCACTGGGTGTGTAATTGTGTGTGTGTCACAACTGACAAGTACAAGGCCACGAACACTGTTAAATTTCGTCACAGAAAGACAGCAGCAATAACATTTCACTTATAGGCCGGCGATAAGTCTAGTTAATTTGGGTTATGTTGATAAGCAGCAAGACTTCGTCCGCACTTCGATTTTGTAAGACAACCACACGCACAGTTGCTAAAATAACACTTACCTCAGTTTCGGGGTTGCCACTACTGGCTGTACATAATTATTGATTGCCAACTGCTCACGTCTAAATAACTACACTTGCCCTTGCATGTAATGTCACATAACTGATGAATTTAATGCTTTTATCTACGACTAAAATATAATGGAAGTATTATATGTGTGGTTTGTGAACAATAATGCTATGCAATATTCTCTTAGGGAATAATGACGAGGGATTAATAGTCATTATTCCCTCTTGCTCACCAATTACAAAATTTGTAATTTGTGAATTTAATAATTTAGTCGTAGATAAAGTAGAGTATACTACTCGCAATAATGGCTATTATTTCCTCGGAGTGTAAAGCTGGATTTACATGGAGCGTTGAGCGCGTCAAAACGCCGGGCGTACTGTACTCCCATTGGTTACTGCTCGT
This sequence comes from Dorcus parallelipipedus, assembly GCA_958336345.1. Lineage (NCBI taxonomy): Eukaryota > Metazoa > Arthropoda > Insecta > Coleoptera > Lucanidae > Dorcus > Dorcus parallelipipedus. The sequence goes on along the minus strand of OY284480.1, from coordinate 27,244,876 downwards.
TACGTAAAGAGCAGTAACCAATGAGAGTACAGTACGCCCGGCGTTTTGACGCGCTCAACGCTCCATGCAAATCCAGCTTAACCTTACTTTTATTGCACAGAGATAACAAAAATAAGTTTAAGTGAGAAAATTATGGAGGAAGTAACGAAGCATTCGTTTCACAGGTAGTTTGACAGAGGAGAGCGTGCAGTTCGCGCTCATTGTGTTCCAGGCTTTAATGAATAACATTTCTTTGGCCGCGCCAAACACACATTTAGCACAAATATGGCTACCGACCTTGGTATATAAATTCGAAAATCGCTCGTGACCAATAGAAATCGACTTCACGTTGGCCACACTCTTCTTTTACTATCAGGATTGCCAATGTCGGGAATTTTTCCCGAAAGGCGGGAATTTGAAGTAATTGTGTGGGTAAAATTTTTAAGCGGGTAAAAACGGGATTTTTCTCTTTTACCATTTTATTTAACTTTTTCCAGACTTGTCTCAACTATTTTCATTTGCTGCAATTTACAACTTATCAGAAAGTATCATTCGCGTAGTTTTCAAGAAGTGGAACTACCTTTTATATCTAAATGCTTGACAGGTTGGCACCTTTTGAAATTGTATTGCTCATGCGCATTACACAGCATCATTCATCATTCAGTTCATTTGGCGGTAAACGTCGCTTTCGCTTTCGACAATTCCGGCGCAATAGAAAATCGCAATAAGCTGCATACGGATACAATTTCTGCATTACTATCCACCAAAGAGGGGGTGCACGAAGCAGGAGGTATAATAAAATTTGAACCAAATAAAACCATGTTAAATGTTAACATTTGGAAAAAATAAATGTTGTGAATTGTATTTTGTGTTTTATTTTGAATTGTTAGCCAAGAAAAAACTATTCGGGAAATTTAAAGTTCGACTGCGGGTAAAAGCGGGAATTTTAAACATTGGAGTTGGGAATTGACTGTTTAGAGATTGGCAACCCTGTTTACTATAACGACTCGCTTCATGTTACTGTTGTTAGGCTAAAAATAAATTGCTTCCAGCAAAAAATGGATAATTCGGTTCGAGAACATTAAAGAGGTAATAAATAAACAAGTAAAATTAAGAAAATTCTGTTTCGTTATGTGGCTAGTTTAGATTTTTGTTATTTGAGGTGTGAATACATGTTGTCGCCAACCTAACAACAAAATAAAATTTGGAGTTCCTTAATGAGTTACTTTATGAAGCCCAAATGAATTCCATGTATCATTAAAGTATCAAAATAGAAAAATTAAATAATACTCCTATACGTAATAATATTTTCACTGATTTTTGAACATCAATAGATGGCGCTGCTTTCATCAAATATTTTTACAAATATTTATTTTGATTATTCCTGTTTAAACGTAGGTAATTAAATATTTTTTCATTCCACTTACATCACGCGCCGTGAATTACTCTAATATACATACCCTGCCCTTTCACAAATTTAGATTTAAGGCGCCAGTACTAAATATAATTTTTTAAAGAACACATCTCGAATGATTGGTAACATTTGTCTCTTCTTTTCAGAACAGTTCAAGTTATGAAACGCCAGGCTCTAAGCTTTTGAAAAATCCTGCTTTTATGTTACCAAAAAACTACAAGATCCAAAAGCTTTGGGATCACTGATGTTGAAAGAACTGACATCGTTCCCTTTCATTACCCTTACATCACGTCCAAGATGAACAAATACCGCAGATCACTCAGAAATCTAGCAAAATTATCAAAGGAAGAAGTTCGAAGCTTTATAGATTCTGTCGATACCGTTCTAGCAGACTGTGATGGTGTACTTTGGCTTGGAAATTCAGTACTCGGACGTGCTCCTCTCGTAATGAACCGTTTACGAGATCTAGGCAAACAAATTTTCTTTGTGACAAACAACGCAACAAAGTTAAGGGACGAATTCGTTGTAAAAGCCAGGAAAATGGGTTTCATTTCCAATAGAGAGGAGGTTTTAACTTCGGCATACTTAGCAGTTAGTTATTTAAAAGCGAGGAAGTTTAATCAGAAGGTTTACGTAATAGGTTCTAAAGGACTTACTCAAGAATTAGATTTGATCGACATTAAACATATAGGGAGTGGCCCAGATGTAGTGCAATCTGACCTGGAAAGTCTAGTAAGAAAGGTCGAATTAGATCCTGAAGTTGGAGCTGTTATCGTTGGCTTTGACAGGCATATATCTTACCCCAAAATACTAAAAGCCGCAAGTTATTTGAAGGATCCCGAGTGTCTTTTTATTGCGACTAACCCAGATGTGACATTTCCTATGAAAACTAATCTCACTATACCTGGAACAGGTGCTATACTTCAATCTGTTAGTGCTTGTGCTGAAAGAGAACCTTTTATTGTTGGCAAACCTTACCCATTCATTGCAGAATTGTTGATCAGTGAAATCAAAGTTGATCCAAGAAGAACACTTATGATTGGAGACAGAGCGAACACAGACATATTATTAGGGAGAAGGTGTGGTTTTCAAACACTTCTTGTTTTAACTGGTATTACAAGACTTGCAGAACTGCATAAATGGCAAGACTCTCAAAAAGAAGAGCATCTTCAGTTAGTACCAGATTTGTATATAGAAAAGCTTGAAGATCTATTACCACTTATAGAATAATATTGTTAGGTTTAATTCAATTATAATTAATCCGTATATTTACAGAAAAATTTTCATTTACAGTATTATTAATTTTCACCTTCAAGGAATTTATCCCACTTGGTTAATCTCTGCGATATTTCCGAGTCAGTTTCCGCTATTTTATATTTAATTTTGCCATCCCAGATTTCCGCAGTTAATTGTCGCTTACCAAACCACCGATTATTTAACAGGGTAACACAAGCATCTGCTTCCTCGGGTTCCTTCATATTGATCTGTGCAACCCCCTCAGGGTGTCGATCATAAATAATCACTTTCCGAACTTCTCCACATTTTGAGCATTCTTCCCGCAAGTCTTGCTGATACTCCAAAATAAGTCCGACATCTTCATCGAATACTTTCGGATCGAATAAGTTTTTAACAATGACGACTTTCTCGTGCTTTGCTCGTTCGCCTATCACTTTTTCTGGCCGCCAATCAAAGAGCTTCTCTTGCATTTTCTTTAGTTTTTGTTTTTCTTTCCTCTTTTTTGTTTTCGGCTTTAATTTGGGGTCATATTCGCCTTTCATTTGAAACTTTGCCCTTTCAACTTTCACTTTTTTGCCCTTAAAAATTGCCCCATCTAATAACTTCAAAGCTAAATTCACTGATTCTATTTTAATATAAGTGCAGAGAGCGTCGCCTTTTAAGAAGTTTGTGCCAGGTTCGGTGTACAATTTAATTTTCATTTTTTGTGTAACGGGATCTCTCATTATAAGACCGCATTTCTGCATGAAATCCACAAGTTCTTCCTCTGTTGTATCAGTTGGTAAGTTACTGATGTATACTTTCGTGTTTTCTTCTTCACCTAATTCAAACCAAGTGGGTTCAGATGGCTTCCTTTTAACACCTTTTGGCTCTTGCATTTTTTCTTTTTCAACAGGTTTGGGCTGTTCTTCTTTTGGAGGTGTTTCAGATGTATTGTCAACAAAACCATAACTCATTTGATACTGAGCCATGAAATCGTCGTTAATTTTTGGAAACCACGCATTTTTTTCCTTGTCCCAAAAGAACTTTATACCATCGGCATCGGTGTAAGTGTGAGTGTCATCTTCAAACCCGTAAGTTACGTTACTTCTTGGTAGCCATTCTTCTTTGTCTTTATTCCATTCATATTGATATCCGCTTGATGGGTCTTCGTAGATTGCAAGTTCTCCTTCATATCGTACATTCTTTGGATCATATTCGTTAGTTTCACTTGATTGTTGCAAATTTTTATTTGTCTCATCAGAAGTCAGTATATTTTTAGTTTTTAATTCGTTAACTGATCGAGTGTCTTCATTTCTTAAGGACTCTTCTTCTGTTTTTTCATTTTCAAGGCATGCATGGTTTTCATTATCCTCTTCTTTTGATAAATAGTTGTCTACTAAATATTCTTCTATATTATTCTTCATTGTTAAAGTATTTCCTTTGGAAACTTCATGTAACACTTTGCTTGCATTGTTTACTTTGCCCGATACAGTCTCTAGACTATCTTTAGCAGTGTTAACTTCATTAGAAGTTACTACTTCATTCGTTTTGGTGATTTCTTGAGAGTTGTCACACTTCTCCGCAAATTCTTCCTCCATTCTTTCGTATGGTTGTTTTACAAATAGAAACTTAACCTCAAAGTTGACATCGTTGATGAGGAGTGAGGTTGTTGGTTTTTTTAAATCTTGATTGGAATTTAAATGATCTGTAAATATGAAGTAAAGATCATTTTTATAATAAATTTTAATAGTGCTTACGTACTTTAATACCATCACATCTTATCAACTTTTTTGACGTTTACGTATGATTGACAAGTCAGTATTGCCAAATGTCAAGCCATAAGGAAGAAATTTCCCTATTTATAAATATTATAACCATAGAAAAGTACATTGTTTCAATTCTAGTACAATTTAAAAACCCTTTTATTCGATAAACGCATGGAACAAAACAAACTGATATGTTATCAAAGTAATTAATTACATTTGCCCTGCCACTTATTACTTATCAACACATTTAATATTCAATGTTGAAAGGATAGTACTTATGGTCCTTGAAATTATCAAATTTACTGATTCTCAAATTCTTATTACACGAGTCTAAATACTGGATATCTTCCTCATCGAGCACAAAATCAAACACATCAATATTTTCAATTATCCTCGATTTCGTCACAGATTTCGGCACAACCGATATCCCCAAATTTATAAGGTAATTTAGGACAACCTGAGCGGGCGTTTTATTATATTTCCTTCCTATTTCAATCACTTTCGGATCAAGGATGGCCGGGGTTGGAAAACCAGGGGTTCCCACATTTTCACTCCTTCCCAGAGGACAAAATCCAGTGACAGAAATTCCCCGCTCCTTACAGAATTGTATCAGTTTTTTCTGGTTGAGATTGGGATTGCATTCGATTTGGTTCACGGCTGGTTTTATTTGGGCTGTTTTGAGTAAGCGATCGATTTGTTCGCTGTTAAAATTTGAAACACCGATGCTTTTCGCCAGGCCAAGTTTAAAGCATTCTTCCATGCCTTCCCAAGTCTGTAAGTAATCAACATCTGAGTATGCACTTGCACCTTCTGCTGTGGGTAGTAAGGGTGCATCTTCTTTGAAATCGGTCGGCCAGTGGATTAAGTACAAGTCGATGTAGTCCAATCTTAATGCAGATAAACTCTCTTTAAGCTTGGGTACTACTTTATCTTTAGCATGAAAGTTATTCCATAGTTTACTTGTTATGAATAGATCTTCCCGTTTTACTATACCGTCTTGGATTTTTGATTGAATTGCTTCACCGATTTCATTTTCGTTCTTGTAAAACCACGCACAATCAAAATGACGATAGCCTGCATCTATGGCATCTTTGATGGCTTGTTCCAATTTACCAGGTGGAGATTTGTATGTCCCTAATCCAATGACTGGCATTCGGTGACCATTATTAAGGAGTAAACTTTTCTGCATTTTACGGATTGTTATCAGTCAGCAGTTCAGCTGTAAACCAAGAACACAAGAAGGCTACTAAAACTTAATTGAGTATGGGAAATAAGTATAGCCACTAATCAAGACAATCTTATCAACCACCAACTTTGAAGTGTAGTATAAATGTTTAATAATAATAATAGTTTTTCGCAATATGCTTCAGAAAATCTGCAAAAATTGATGTTGTTCAAAAATAGATTTAATCGCAAATTGTTTACATTAAATTATTTTCACAAACATTGCAGTTATTTTTATTAATACTGCATTTTTAGATTACATCGTAAAATCAATATTTAGTAAACTGTATTATAAATAAATAAGATTGTAAAAGTTTACTTGCATTTTACAAAACATAAATTAAAATTTTTCAGTTCCAATTTAATTAGAAAGATGGCAGTAATAGTCCTTTTTTATAGCTTTAGAAATTAAATTTAAAGTAAGAATAACTAAGTCTAACTGATTTAATACTTTCCTAATTTGTTGCAATTAAAAAAATACTTTATTACTTCATCCATCGTTGCCTTAATTAATAATTAAAATAAAAAAGTTTAGTTTGAATAGAACCTAACAGATGGCGCCACCTATCAGTGAACTAAAAATGAGTTAATTTTGAATGTTATACATGAAACTTTCTATTTCTGTTTTTATTAAATTTAGTACATATTACAAATAATCATTTTTATTATATACTTTTTAATAATTTTAGCTGATTTTTAATGACTGGTTATCGCCTTGTTGTCATGGTAACGACAAGTAAACAAACGCTGACAAGGTTCATTATTTTGAAATATGAGTGCGGAGCAAAAGTTTTTAAGAAGTGTAAGGGATGAAACTAAAGCAAAATTTGACGCCCTGTTAAGAACTGCCCTCAATAAAGGTGCAAGGGATAAAAGCAAATCTTCACAGCATTTGATAGAAGAAGCCATCACCACAAAGGTGAGTGAAAGTTCAGACGAAGAAATTTCAAGCGTACGCTCTACAGAACCTGAATCCGGATGTGAGAGAAATGCTGAAACGAAAACTAAAACTAGCCAAGCTGTAAAGGATAAAAGCAAATTTCAATCGGAACATTTTACAGAGAACGAAGGCTGCAGTGAGAACTCGAATGCAACGTTTACTAAGCACAAAGGAGAAGGTGACGTTTTAAGTGATAAAAGTGATAGTAAAAGTTTTCTGTTGAATCGATTTTTAAATGCAAATGCTGGCAGAGAATTTGAAGCAAATAATAACAGGAGAAATGAACTATTTCAAGTGCCTCCGGTTCCTAAGCCTAGACAGAGCAAAATTAAATCAAACAGTCAATCGAGTAACAATACAACTACAAGGATTTCAAAGGTAGAAAAATTAACATCCTGCTCGAACAGTACTGGAAGAACGTATGACATCACTAAAGCAAAGTTAATTGGTGATATTCAAATACATAAACATCCTGAAGGAAGTATTCCTATAATTAGAGCAAGTAAAATATACAAAGAAGAACAAAAAGACGACACTAATTCAACAAATCAAGTTGAATATAACGTAGATAAACCTGAAGAAGACGAGAGACTTCGACCAATTGAGAGACAGAGTAAGGAAAAAATAAGTTGTCATAAAGTAGACGTGGCAAGTAGTTCGAATAAAAGTATAAACAGGAACGAAATCATTGAAATTTTTCAAAATAATATCGACAGTCTGGAATCGGGGTCGACATCAGCACTAGAACTACAGTCAATTTCGAGCCAGATCAAATATGAAAATGAAATAAAGCCGAAACCGAAGAAGAGGACCAAAATTAAAAAGAAAAATGAATCTAGTCTTGTTGAAAACAAATATAAGTATGACAAAATAATAAGCGTAACGGTGCACAAGACCGACAAACTGAAATTGCATAGTTTTGTTATACACCCTGTAGTTAAGATGCACATTGTAAATGCTGAGAGTGGTGAATATTTGAAGAAAACTGACAAGAATCGAGCTGTTGTCTTTTATCTTGAAAGCAGCGACGTCAGTTATTTATTGCCAGTTATCACAAGAAATTTTAATTTGCAAGAAAATCGGTAAGTTCTATTCTTTTAAAGCGATGTTGTAAGACTTATTTATACATAACTCACAGATGTCTACATGCAGAATGGGAAGAAACTATAATTATTAACGAAGACTTCGAGTATCTCACAGATCCGAAAAGTAACGTCGTTATTTTCTTTGAAATTCTCGATTTCGTAACTTTTTCTGCGGCCAGTTTACAATCAGGTAATTAATTGAATCTTCAATCTCCACAAAACTAAAAAAAAGTAACTTTAAGATGCGTTACAAGGCTGGCATAAAATTGCATGGGCTTTCCTAAGAATAGTAGGTGGTAAAAATAATATTCTTAACATCGACAAGAAACTGCAGCTGCAATTGTATCAGCCAGGAAAACTAGTCAAAGAAGTTGCATCGAAGTCTGAAGTATTCCATTGGTGGAAAGAAAAGAAATTAGTTTCGTATCCATCCACGTTATATGTGACGGTGAAAGGTGTGGTTTCTCCTGAAGTGGTGGTCGAGTCATTCCGGTCGAAAACTCCATTGGAAAACGAAAGGGGTTCCACCGTATTACAAGAGAATTTAGATTTGGGTGAATCAAATATGCAAGCCGCAGATTGTAGTGTTGTTGCAGAAATTAAAAATGATTTACCACGCTTTAAATTTGATTATGAAGTTTTTAAGCTACCCAATAAATTATTAGCACAATTGGATAGTGAAGAAGAGGGTTGTTTTGCGTTGAAATTCAGTCATTCTGGCTTGTACTTGGCGTGCTCTGTTTTAGTTAAGAATATGTACACGATTTTAATATATTCTGTAAGTGTGATTGCATCTCAGTATAAGTCATATGTTTAATTATTTGAGCCAGGTTGCAGACTTTGATGATTTCTACCGATTACCTTCTCACCGTGAATTAATTTATAACATCACCTGGTCTAAGGATGATTCTTTGCTATTATCTTCATCTGCCGATGGGACAGTTTCGATTTGGGATTTAAAAAAAACAGCTTTTCTACAGGTACAATGGAATATATACAAAACTCAATGTTTTTTTTTTTTGTTGATTTATTAGATGTTACCTCATCCTTCCTTCGTGTACTGGTGTGAAATTGCAGACAACGTTGCTACGATAGCTACTTGCTGTTATGATCACATATTAAGAGTTTGGATACCCAGTACTGACGACCAAAAGTTAGAATATATCCTGCAAGATGAGTTAGTGGGGCATAAAGGATATGTAACATGCGTCTGCTTCGGCCACCAGTCGAAAGCCATGTTCTCCTCAGATTCCATAGGTAGTATCTTGGAGTGGAAGATCGATAACACAGGGAACTGGAATTTAGCAAGGTATTTTAATTTTATGTAATTCAAAAGTTTGCACTCTGAGTGAGCCATTTTAGGGAAATTAAAATACCTGAATTGAAAGGTGTTGTAATTAACCAGATTATTTTACACAAGAAAGGCAAACGGTTAATCGTGCATGCCCGAGATAATATAATCCGAATCATCGATGTTAAAGTTGAGTGCATAGTTCACTGGCTGGAAGGTGCTTCTAACAACAGGCAAGTGAGAATATTATGTTGCAATTTCATTCAGCTCTGCGCATTGTTCTAGGATTCGAACCTACTGTTGTGTTACACCGTGCTTCTCATACGTCTTAGCAGGAAGTGAGGGTGGAATATTATACGTGTGGAATTTGAATAAAGGCCAAGTAATAGCAACGTATCATCCGTATGAGAAATTTTTAAGAAAAGATTTGCCCATACATTGTGTCGATTATAATCCGAAGCAGAATATGTTTGCTTTTTCACATTATGAACACGACATACCCATTCAGGTGTATGTAAATGAAGAAAATGTAAAAGGTGATGTTGATGTAAGAATGATTGGTGATGTCAGAGTGCTCGTACAACCAGAAAAAATGATCAAACAAAAAAGGACTAAAGGCATCAGTGTTAAAAGTGAGAGTAAAATGAACTTGCAAAATATACTAGAAAAAATTGATAAAATTATAGGCTAACGTTTTGGAAGTAGAAATAAATTAATTACTAGACTTTAATAAATATATTTTCATAATCTTTGCAAAATGTGAGGCTTAAAAGTGTGCGGTCAATTTATGAATCGCTGTTAAGTCACCGATGAGTTCTTCTATTTTCGTGCCAATCTTCTTCGAAACCTATTATAATAAAAACAAAGTGAATTTTAAATAAAATAAATATGGCATGGGCGACTTACTTCCATTTTCTCGTTTAATGGCAAGTAGAGATAGTTCCAAACTAATTCACCATCAATTATACTTCTGCAAGGACCAGTTTGTAATTTTCGCCAACTTTTGTAAGTTCTATAAAATTAATTATGTATCAATGAGCTTTGAATATATACATCAATTACCTAAATGCTTTAGGATTTAACCCAGCAGCGTGAGATCCTTGTGAAACCAGAACGTTTTGTAACATCAGTAATCTTCTGTATGTTTTTTCATGCACTGGCATTATATACCCCAACCCTCCATCTAGGGTCGCTGCAATGAAAAATATGTTTTATTTAGACGAGGCACCTCGTTGAATTATTTACCAAACATGGTAATTTGACGTTTATCAATCGCAGCCATTTGCTTCCGGTCTTCGCCTAACTCACCCAGTTTACAACGTATCCTAAAGAATGTATTTACTGCCTGCCCCAGGTGAAAATCAGCTTTCCTCAATAACCTCTGCCCTAGAATATTCGTATGTTTAAGTCATTCCTGTTGTTATAATTTTTACCTCCGAAAGACTCTCTCGCTTCAGGTTGGTACATGTATAACACCAAGTTTCTTTCACTGTCTGACAGTAAAAATCCCATGGTTGTGTTGTCTATTAAATACTCTATCGTGTAAACTTCACACGGCCGAAAATCCTGTAATACTTCGGATGAATTTGGCATTAGTTCTGAATATGTAGTGCTTACCCTAGAAACTAATGATAAAGTGCGATACTCTTCTTGAAATCGCAAAAGTGAAATCGATTTGTAGACATCGGCCACTAGTATTAAGCTTTTTATTGATAAAATTTGATGCGTGTAGATTTGTGTATCAATAAAAGCAACACCGACCAAATCATTGTCTTTCAACTGCCAAATGTAAATCTGTAACACATTTTATTTTATAAATATGTACACCAATGTGATATTTATAATTTACCTTTTGTCCAACTGCTGACACTAAAAATCCTTTAACTTGTGATATAGCAGTAACGGGGCCTTTTTGATCTTTTGCGTAAATCTCTTTAAAGCGATTCTTTGTTAACGGCTGGCCAGGTTCCGGCACGACTTCGATTATATCATATATCAATATCTAGAAACGAATGAAAAATAATTTGATTAAATTAATAATTAGTAACATACCCTCCCCCTGGATGTTATGTCTTCTCCGTAATTGTAATTTGTGCCGATCGCAATGTAACCTTTGAGACCCGACCTTGTGCCTTCGTAAGCAAGAGATACATTTTTTAGGCAATTTATATGCTCCCACTCGTCTAAATCAATTTTTGTGTTGGGAATTATATCCCAGGAAACAGGAGAAAACAACATAATACTAAATTTTTCTTGAGGGGGATATGGAAATCTTAAATTTCATAATGCATGAAAAAGAGGAAGAGATAATTGTTTTGATAATGTAATACCTATCACCGCGATCTTCTTCTGAGAGCTCCTTATCCTCACCATTAAATTTATAATAACGAGTAGATGGTTCTGCAATGCTTGTTACGAGACAGTATGTTTTAGATTCTAAGTGGTAAGTAACAAAGTGAGGTGTGCAACGTAATGGAACCTTTCTTACAGGCCAAGGGGCATCGTAACTCAGATGAGTCGGTAACACACCTATTCGTAACTCTGACTACAACAAATTAATTAAATATTATACTCCTATTAAAAGTCTCATTAAGTAAACTATGATTTACCTTCTTATTAAAATATAAGAAACCCTGAGGGCAATTGACATTATTAAACGATGCGAAGCATAAAATTTCATCATCGATGGTCATGGAATGGGTTCTCAACTCACCACGTTGAGTTAAAAACAACCAATGAGGATTTGCCCCGCATATAAAAACCCCGTTGTATCCTGCCAAAATAATTTCTAGATTACTTATTACAAATTTAGTTTTTAATATTACCAGCAATGTTATTAAAGTATCTCATTTTAGTAATGCGTTCCTGCAGTGTAAAGAAATCAGAATTTTCAGTTTCGATTGTCCCTCCGATGTTAGGTGCATAAAATATGTTGTGCTTCAGCTTTTTAAATCGTAACTTCAAATTGCCCCTGGGAAACCTAAATGCCTCATATATGTAAAGATCATGTTCTAATCTCACTAGCAATAAAGGCCTAGAGCCACGGTTTCCAAGCGACACCATCAGAATTTCTTTAACATCGTAATCACGTTGTAAAAAGAATTCGTTCGATGATGAACCTTCACCGGTTATTAAGGGAACTGATTCTAAACTGTCGATTAGAACCTTATAGCCAAAACATAAATTTCTTACAATGAAGCACAGTTTAAATTCGGGGACCGAGTATATCTCTAAGTTAGAATTTTCTCGAACAACAAACAGCCAGTACGTGGGCTTGATCTCGAGAAAATACTTTTTCCACCAGTTATAATAAACCTTAGGTTTCACCGGAGGTGGGTTTAGTGACGGCATTTTGAAGTCGCTGTTGTCACCGTATAACAAATCATCTTCGTTTTCTATTTCAGTTTTAGTTTCAGTCTCGTGAACGAAATGTTCGGGGACGTGAGTGAATTCGTCTGGTATTTTATTTGTAAACAGCCCAGAAACATCACGGTATAAACAAAGTGTTGTAACAGCCGGCATCTAAAAATTGTCTCTGAGAAATGCAGAATTTTTTAAATAATAGACTTACGTTTGCCAAAGTGGATTTGCTTACGACTAATCGTGCTGAGCCTCTGGTTTCACGTAACATAAGCGTTATTACTTGCCCATCCGCAGCAAGAATGGCTAAATAGGGATCTGCAGTGGATGCATGCACTATAGGAGATCCCAAATCTAAGGGAATGTGCTGTAGCTGTATGGTTCCTAAAAATTACAAATACAATTGTGAATCTTATTTTAATGATTTTACTCCTTACCTTGTAACAACCTAACAGCCAAAGTAGATACTTGCACAATGTATTTATTGTTTCCCAAATTTCCAGCGTACACAGTTGGAACTTGAGTTGAGAATCCTGTGTTATCAACTTCATTAATCTCATGACCTGTTTGAAGAATCTGAAGCACACTTTATTAGATAAAATTATAAAGTAAAACAAGTTAATTTTAACCATGGTTCCATCTTCCTGACTCAAAATAAGGAAGGCATGTTTTTCATCATTCTTGCAAACAGTCCACATGTTCGAGCATCCAGGAAGAGTGAATGTCGTTACTATTTGAGGGCGAATTGAGCGTTGCAGAACGCAGAGCGCTCCGTTTTTGCCATATCCGGAAGTTGTAACAATTTCTAAATCTAAGTCGGGGCCGTTTTGAAATTCCTCGCTGAGAAATGCTGGTTCCCCCAAGGAAATATTACCGCAAGGACCAATGTTTAGTAAACTATCGCAAACCTGAAAAATTTTATGTTTCATCTAAGGCACAACGATTAATTTGAGTTTCTTACTTCGAAAACGTATTCAGTAATCTGTAAACTCGTCTGCTTTTCATTTCCGTACACTTCCAATTCTTCAGGGTCCCTGATATCAAGAACGTCACTCGCCATACAATCATTTAAAGAATCCATGATCTTCTCAGGTCCCGAGGAAGAAGATGACGCTTTACTTCTTTTAGGAGTTGGCTCGTCAATATCATCGAGTGTGATCACTTGACACTGGTCTCTTTCTGTAAACCGCAACAGCAGGGAATTGCCTAAACGTGATCCCAAAAATAAAAAATTGTTTTCACTGACGCATATCTGGAAAAACACCCAAAAAAAATTAGTGTACCACCATAATTTCCTCGACTTTACTTACACATGTCGTTAAGACACTAGCAGCAGCCTTTTCGAAGTGAAAACTCCTGACGTACCTCATGTTATCGGCCAATAAAGTTAACACGTATAATTCACCGTTTTTTAAGGATAACACCAGAGTGTCTTCTTCTAGAAAACCCACCTGAGCACAATCCAAACTAATATTTATATTTTCCTGGCATTCTACAATACAACTTTAAACAACCTGAGCCCCAAAGAAATTTAGAAATATCTTACTTAACGGAAAGCTAGTGGAAGCTTCAGCAATACTATTGAGTGAAACACCATAAGGTGGAATGCTTTGATTCAAGTAGATTAATGCATTCACTGCAAAAATTAGGGTTCCACCTAAAGGTTTCTTAATAGGAACCGCTTTGGTGCAATCGAACGGTAGACTACTGACACTCCAAATAATCGGATGTACTTTCTGCTGTAAATTCAGAGAAATCGCAGCCATAGCACAAGTATCAGTGCGCACGGCAACACGTCTACAAAAATAAGTTTCTAATCTGCACTTAATAACAAATTATAAAAAAACATACCCAGAAAATGTTTTGAGGGGTTCATATAAAATAAGTAAAGTTGGCTCGTAATAACCATGTAAAAACTGTATATCTATGATGTTATCGATTTTATCTATAAATTCTTTTAGTACGATCATATATGAAGCTAATATCGGCGCTCTGGAACCATACGCGCTCGATAACATCGGTTTAACTTCCGATGGGTCGTTTTCATCTATGGCATTTTCACGTCTGAAAGGTAGAACGACCAATTTCTTACCGAACACGGTCATTACGGCACATCGATTTTCCGGATCGGCTCGAACTATCGGAACATGGTGGTGATGTGTCCAACCATCCTAAAACACTAATAATCAGTTTTTAATCGTCCAACTTTAACTTTAACTTGCTTTCATGTCGTCTTCCTCAAAGTAATGTAAACTTAATGTTTTTAAATCGTGCGCTTCGGGATCGTATTCGACGATGGACAGTTTCGCATCCGAGAATCCTAATAATAAAGCGTCCCTGGGAGAATTTGCAAGGTTCACGCTTTGAATGGACACGATATTTCCAAACAGAACATACTGTGTAACGCATTCTAACTTGGACTTCGGAGGTCTGTTCTCTGTAAACCACGAGATTAATTCTGCGCGGGATTAATGATCATTGAAACGAACCCGAGTATCTTTCTGTTCTTTTTGGGTCTACGTCCGGGACGAGACGGAATACTTTAATGATATTTGCGGCTGAAGTAACCAAGCTTCTTTCACTTTTGTTGAAGAAATTACAGCTTATTGCATGTTCTACTCCCGTCGCCGGGTGTGTCTGCTTGCAAATTGAGAACATGTTATTGCAAATGTGTTATTAAACCAAATTCCAACAGTATTAATTTGTCTTATTGTAGAAAAACTTTGTGGTTAAATTTTCAAGCTTTTGCAAATGTAAACAATCGTGCAATTTGTCAACTACTTCAGGGTTGCCAACATGCCAACTATTTATTTATAGGAATCACAAAATATTCCTAAATGTATTTATTGAAATCAGTTTAAAATAAAAAGCAATAAATTAAATTAGTAAGTCCAACTTTCTTTATTTTTGCATAAGTGTTAATTTTATTATCTTATTTCTACGTTATAAAAAAAATTGTAATACCTACAATAGCACTGCGAAATTTAAAAATTTTATTGTACGGTGGAAAAGTATTTTTCACACAATTTGCTACACGCTACATACACAAATACATAAATAAATAGTTAAGTACGAACAGGAATAACTGTATAAAATAAAAAATAGGGTACAATACTTTCTTGCAAATTGAAAAATTAGCTGATATTTAGACGAGGAAACTTAATACAGATTTACAAGCTTAGAATCATCTTAGAATATGAAGGCAATAAATGGCAAGAGGCAAGAGAATGTGAAACTGGTCCAAATATTAAACATTACAGGTTGTTTACAATTGCAAGAAATCGGGCAACACTGTACAGGGAAAACGTTGGGAAAATGAAACGCAGTTGGTGCTACTGACGTTGCCTAGTTACCGTTTGTAACAAATTGTTGTCAAAGCAAATTTTCTTTTAATAACAATTACAGATTATTTATTTAATAATCATGAGAACCGTCCCAAAATGGGTGGATAAAATCCAGGACACCGACAAACAAGAACAATGGTAATTAATAACAAAGCTTGTATTATTAAAAAAAGTTTTAACAACGATGAATTCATTTCAGCATTTATGATTTGTGTTTCAACCCAGATGGATCTCAGTTGATCGTAGCAAGCGGAAATCGGGTTTTAGTGTATGACACAGGCGATGGTAAACTACTACAACCGTTAAAGGGGCATAAGGATACCGTGTATTGCGTGAATTATGCCAGAAATGGACAGAAGTTTGCGAGCGGCAGCGCAGATAAGACGGTCATTGTTTGGTCTAACAAGCTCGAGGGCTTGTTGAAGTACAGTCACAGTGATGCGATTCAGTGTTTGGCTTATAATCCGCTGACGCATCAGTTGGCTTCCTGTGCTTTAATCGATTTTGCTTTCTGGAGTGTAGAGCAGAAAGCTGTGCAAAAGCACAAAATTAATTCCAGGATTAATTCGTGCTCTTGGACAAACGATGGACAATACTTAGCTTTAGGACTTGGAAATGGAACTATTTCAATTAGAAATAAGGTGAGAATCAAATTAATTTAACAGAAACTCACTTATAATGAGCACTGGTATAGCGGGTATAGCGAGGAATTTGAAAAGTCCCTTTTCTCATATTTGTAGGTATATTTTTTTCTTTAAATTGAACATTAACTGTGGTCCCTTGAGCCCACATTATATCTGAGTTGTACTGTATTATATAATTTTTTTTCTTGTATTGTGCTTTTAGCAAGGAGAAGAGAAAGGTCGAATAGAGCGACCTCAGAGCACTTCCATATGGGCACTTTCCTGGAGCACGTCTAAAGAAGACGTGGATACACTTTGCGTTACCGATTTCAATAAAAGCTTGGCGTTTTATACACTCGGTGGAAAATTGCTGGGTAAAGAAAGGCAGATTGGTTTTGATGCTTTGAGAGTGCGGTATTTTCCGAAAGGAGAGTACATTCTCATTTCGGGAACCAACAAAGCTTGTGTGATGTACACGAAAGACGGTATAAGGCTCGGCCTGGTCGGAGACGTCCAAGAGTCTTGGATTTGGTGTAATGCAGCGCATCCCAACGGAAATTTTGTTGTAAGAATTCACATTATTAACTAACTTTCAAATTGGTTTTTCTTTTTTTTGATGTCAAAGGTAATTGGATGTCAGGATGGTACTTTAGCATATTACCAGTTAATTTTTAATACTATTCACGGCCTCTACAAAGACCGATATGCGTTCAGAGAAAACATGACTGACGTTATCATCCAACATTTACTCACCGAGCAAAAAGTAAGAATCAAATGCAGGGATCTCATCAAGAAAATTGCGATTTTCAAACATAGACTGGCCGTAAGTGAGCGCGTTATTAAATTATTTGAACTCAACGAATAAGGCTCTAATTTAGGTACAATTGCCCGAAAGAGTTGTTATATACGAGTTGTATTCCAATGATGTAAATGACATGCATTACCGTGTGAAGGAGAAGATAACGCAGAAATTAGAATGCAGCCTGCTAGTCATATGCACAGAACATTTGGTGGTTTGCCAGGAAAAATATCTGCAGAGTTTAACGTTTGAGGGCGTCAAAGAAAAAGAGTGGGTCTTTGAAAGCCCCATAAGATACATCAAGATAATCGGAGGCCCCCCGAAACAGGAAGGTTTGATTTTGGGCTTAAGAAATGGACAGGTATTTCTCACTAAAAGTAGGAGTAATATTTTAATTAAAAATTAAATAGGTCTGGGAAGTACATTTGGATAATAGTTTTCCATTATTAAAAATCAGTGTCAACGCATCAGTTCGTTGTTTAGACTTAAGTCAACGGAAAACTAAGTTAGCCATAGTAGACGAGACAGGCCTGTGTCAGGTTTTTAATACTAAAACCAGCGAACTTCTTTACCAGGTTTTTAAAGAAAGAGACAACTAATTGCGTCGTCATTATGAGAATGTTTGCAGGAACCTGGCATTAATAGTGTTGCATGGAACACCCAGTACGACGACATGTTGTCTTTCAGTGGTAATAACACCCTCGCAATTAAAGTTGTTGATTTTCCTCCTCATCGACAGAAGTTGAGCGGTTTCGTTGTCGGTTTATCCGGCTCAAAAGTATTTTGTTTAAACGGCTGGGTCATGAACACCCTCGAATTGCCTTTGAGTGCCCCGATGTTTCAGTTTATAGAGCAGAAGATGTTCACTGAAGCTCATCGAGTTGCATGTTTAGGAGTGACTGACGGTGATTGGGAAGAACTGGCATTTACAGCCTTGGAGAATTTAGAATTCAACGTCGCCCGCTTGGCTTTCGTCAAATTACAAGATTATAATTACTTAGAATTAATTCGTGACATGCAAGTAAGTTTTTATTTAAATATAGAATTGCTTAATAATATTCCTTTTTTAATTTCAAAGGATAAACAACGTAAAGGTGAAACAAATAAAGACGTTATGGTCGGAGATATTTATGCTTATCGTGGTAAATTTAAAGAAGCTGCTAGGTTGTATCAAAAAGCCGGATGTGAACATAAGGCCCTCACCATGTACACTGATTTAAGAATGTTTGACTTGGCGCAGGTAGGCTTTCCTTTTTGAAATAAAAAAAAGTTTCCAACTAGTTTTTCAGGATTATTTAGGATCTGGTGATAATACAACTTTGGTAAGGCAAAAAGCAGATTGGGCAAGGAACATAAATGAAAATAAAGCCGCCGTCGATATGTATTTATCCATCGGAGATAATGAAACGGCGATTGAAATCATGGGAGAACAAGGATGGGTTGATCAGTGAGTTCGTTTTAAATCGACGTATCATAAGTGATGGTCCTATCTTGTAGATTGGTGGATTTGGGGCGTCGACTTGAGAAAACTGCTCGGTCTTCGCTCATTTCAATCGCTGAAAACCTCAAAAAATTGAGACAATCCGGGGCTGCTGCAGAAATATACAGGAGACTGGGGGATTCCGCAGCCGTTCTTACATTGCACGTTGAAGCAAAAGAATGGGCGCAAGCGTTTAATTTAATTCAAAATCAACCGCAGTATAAAGCGCTTGTTTATGTTCCTTACGCACATTGGCTTGCTGAAAATGATAAATTCGTGCAAGCACAAAAAGGTTTTATTTTTTATAATTTTGTTATTTTATTTACTGTTGGGGGTTTAACAATTTTCTAGCATTTCATAAGGCCGGGAAACCAGATGAGGCTTTCGGTGTCTTGCAGCAGTTGACTGAGAATGCTGTACATGAGCATAGGTTTCAAGATGCTGGATATTATTACTGGATATTGTCGCGACAGTGTCTTGAAATTGCATCAGAGAAGTGAGCTTATGGTTATGTGTTTATTATTATTTTACAAATTTTTAGTTTAGAAAATATGTAGTTGTCACATATTCACTTCAATTAAAGCTTAAAAATTTAGCTTCACTTACTAAATCCTATTTTTTCAGCTTAAATCAAAAAGAAGAAATGTTTGTAAAACACAGATACAACGAAAACTTGGCTGTCATTTATTATGCTTATCATTCTTTGCATAGATATTTAGAAGAACCATTCACGTCATTTCTGCCAGAAGCTTTGTTTAATATTGCAAGATTTTTAATGATAGAAACAAGCCAGGTGACACCAAAAGGCGTTTCAACATTGTATCCTTCAGTTAATATGTTTTTTTTTTATTTAATATTAAAAGGGAGTGTGTATTTTCTTAGCTTATTCTATTGCAATCTTGTATTGTCTTGCCAAACAAGCAAGAAAGTTAGGTGCAAACAAACTGGCGAAGCAACTATTCGATCGAATTCAAACCCTCAAAATTCCCCCAAAATTCCAAGAACAAGTCGAAATATCTACGATTGCCTCTCGTGCAAGACCTTACAGCGATCCTGAGGAATTACTGCCCATGTGTTACAGGTGTTCCACTTACAACCCCCTGGCAGCTACCAGCAATAGTTGTGTACATTGCAGGCAGAAATTTGTGCATTCTTATGTTAGTTTTGGTAAGGAACGATTTAAAACACTTAAGGTTCAGTTGTACAGCTTGAACATTTAACAGAGATTATTTCAACAACTGTTGTTAGGGTTTAAGCTTTGCCTTACACATTTAAAATTTTCTTTTCATTTAAGAAATTTTGCCTCTCATTGAATTTACGCTGGAGGAAGACATCTCTGATTCTGAAGCTGTCAGGCTTATAGAGACACCACCGTCCGATCAATTGCAACCACCTGACGGCTGGAAACAAGAAATCTCTGACTCACATCAGACCCTAAAAATAGATGAGAATGCTACAGATCCTTTCATGACTAGACTCGTTGACTATGAAGTAAAATATGCGTTTTCTATTCTAGCATGAATTTTATTTTCCGTTTTGACTTTTTTTAAGACTGAAAATACCCAGTATAAACCGGTGGTGTTGAACCGAAGTGCCTTACTGTCATTGGATAGCTCCGCGGTGTTAATATGTAAATGGGCACCCCCACTGCGATATCAATTTTTCAGGAATTTGTTGCCCGATTTACAGATTACAGTGTGCTATTCTTGTTTCAAGGTGACCCAGGTGGCATTACACATGTAAAATTTTGCAAAACGTTTTGTTTCAGGCTTTCCACGTGGATGACTTTGAGTTACAGTTGTTGCAGAAAGGTTACTGCCCTTTTTGCAGAGCACCACCTGAGAACAGCATTAACGTGGATTCGACTGATGACCTCTTAGGGTACTGAATAGCTTCTTGTGTGAAACTAATCCGTCCACTTTGTGATTTGTTTGCAACTTAAAAAAGTAGGTTGTTATTTTAAGTGAAACTGTTGCAGTTTATTTGTTTCTGTAGTTTAACAGTTTTGAAATTATATGGTACATTTAAAAACTTGATTTTTTTCCTACCTACTACATGGCTTTTCCTAACCAACTGATCAGGCCAAGAAGGCTTATCGAGCACTTCTTTTCATATTTCTTGCACTGCTTTTCATCACGTCCGTATTTCTCTGCTTTTTCATAATCACGGAGGCCTTCAGATTTTGATGTGGAAGGTCTGTAAAGTAATTTTTTTATTTATTTTACCTACACCACCTATGCAAAAAGTTGTTACTTTTCGAACTATTGAACCTATGAATGATTTAAAGATGTTGCAATAATTGTCTGACATTTTTTAAGTTAATCAACTTACGTTAATACAACATGCAAGATATCAGCCAGTACCCCATTATGTTCAAATGTATAAATTGCAGCTTCACAAATGGTTCTTAACAAGCAGGATTTGCCGGGATGGCCATATCTAAAATAAATTTAAATTTGTTTTATTTTTTGTGTATAAGAATTATTAGGTATGCACTTACGAATCAAATTTAAATTCCAAAGCGTCGTACACATATTTCCTGCTAACATCAATCGACGTGGTAATATCGGGGGGGTACTCGAAAGTCGTTTGATTTTGAGGCAAGTTATAGTTTGCTTCGAAGTTATACGAGACGAAAACGTTGGAGTGAGGCAGTTCCAATGGGATCGCGAGAGCCAAGAAAAGCTGTACACCAGTCAAAAAATAAGATTTAAAAAGTACTGTATGTGCAACATACCCCAATGAATGGTCCCCCATAGGGAAAACGAACTTTATTTAAGATGGTTACCCCTTCGAAATTGTACGCTTTCAAGTTGAAAAGTAGGGCGCAACAAATGATGAAAATTCTGTAATGTAATCGGATTAGGAAGTTTTATGTTCGTGTGTAGCTAGGAAGTTACCTTATTTGGTCCATTTATTAACACCGGCGAGGTCTTCGCCTCCAAGATCAACACAGATATGAACGCAAGAAGTACATACACAGTTGATGCTAATTGCTCTGACGGTTGTACTGTTATATTAACAATTGTTTACTGTAGTTTTTAGACAAATTACGAGTTTTACGTCTTTATGAAGCATTCTCGTGATTTGTAAAGAGCATAGATAGTTCGTGTATTTTATAAATAATATTATAATAATTTGTATTTCGTAACAAAAAATTGCACCTATGCATTATGTGTGTAGTAAATTGGTTTAAATTACAAAATTGTAATTATTTCACCAATTTATTAAAATAAATAAAAGAATACGGTGGATAATAAATTTTTAAACAGAACTCTTCCTCTTCTTATGAGTTTGAAGAAACTCGTCGAGCTTTTTGATGTCATCTCACCCCCCACATAGTGCAAGAAGAACGGTCAAGCTTAGTCAGGCAATCAAATACAGAATAAACATCAATATTTCCAATCAGTCAATATTTAGTGTCAACAGGACGATGTTTGCTTGCTTTCAGTCCGTCTGACCATTCAGTTACTGAAACTAGTTCAGGTTTTTATTTATTTATTTATGTTTCGAAGGGAGATTCACTTTCGTCGAGGCGCGGACTTTAACAGGCGATGAATGAAAATGCAAAATTAATAATACTTTCAGTAAGTAGTAAATGGACACATAATGCAGAGATGAAATCGTGCGTGAAACGCATGGCTGCTGTCAGGCGCGTGCTGTCTAATGTCGTAATAACGTATAATGATAAACGAAAGCCACCCTCGACTTTGCCTTGACTGCAGACTTTGATTGCAGCCACTTTTAACAGTAATCGTTATGCGGAGGGCGTATCGTCGGGCGTCGGTGTTTTTGCCTTATTTTAAAAACGCCATGTCATGTCGCTTCGTGTTGTGGCAAAGTACAAGAAAAGCAAATGTTTACTTTTATTTTATTTTTTGTATACACAGGATGATTCTTGAATAGGCAGTCAACGAAAAAAAAGGTAAAAGAATACACTTCACAGAACGCGGGAAAAAAATTTATGTATTTTAATTTTATTGTCCTGGGAAGTCCCTTCTTTCGCCAATTTTGTTTTGTCGGTCTATTCAAGAATCACCCCGTATAGTAAATGTATCTTAAAAACAGGGCTTCGAACCGCAATTTTTTTTGTTCCGGTTTTCGTTCCGGTTCAATTAAAAAAATATATATCAGTTCGGTTCCGGTTTTCGTTCCGCCAAAAATAGCGGTTTTTTCTGGTTTTCGGTTCCGTTCCGAATGATTAAAATCAAAGTCATCTAGTAGGTGTATCAATAAAAAAATCGCATTAAATTATCTTTCGTGTTAAGATGAGTACCATACACTATGAGACTCCGCAAATGAGAATGTATTAACGTGAGTGTTTGAATATGTATCAAACCGAAATGAACCGATATTTTTTTTGGGTTCAACTCCGGTTTTCGTTCCGACAAAAATAACTGTTTTTTCGGTTTTGGGTTCAACTCCAGTTCGAAGCACTGCTTAAAAATAAAAATTTACAAGATGCACAACGAAAGAGCGTTGCTAATTATTAATCATCCTGTATAGCGTCGCCCATCCAATTTGCATATTTTATAATTGCAGATGAAATAAAATTTATGACCGTAGGCAATTAAACTTTATGTTCTTAATTACAAGTCGATTTGCATTGCGTATCGTATTAACAGGGTGACGACAATGCTTTAATTAAGTCCCCAAATTATACACCCCCCTTCCCCACCCTTCCCAATCACGGAAATTATTTTAAAATTTCCAAAATTGATTCATTACATGGTATAAAAAAAATCTCTTTGTCTTATAAATGCGCGTGATGTAACAATTCTTACCTCCTCCGACCACTGCACAGTGGCTAATTGTCATGTATAGGGGTTGCCAGGTTACCTGCATGACCTCATTGGCTCATCGGGAAAGATCGATGGTTGGTTTCTCCAATCCAGCACCGGAACTGCCCCGGAGTGGCCGGAAATGCAATCAAAACTCCCGGATTCCTCAACACTCAAAATTAACACGATTCGATTTTTGCATGAGATATTCAATTTACGCTCGCTGTAAAATCCCCCGCCCCTCCTCCCCCCCGCGACGTTTTACAGGGACGGGTCTCAAAATAATAATAAATAAATAATACGAATCTAATTTATATAATAAATACATAACATATATTTTATTTGTGTGTCTCAGCCATTTTGCCGCTGATCGATGAGTTCGTAACAAAATGGCGCGATTTTACACATTGTTGACATTCATGACTGACTAGTATCTATGATATCTCCTTGTGAACATTATAGATACGCGTTTACACTATTCATTATTTATTATATTATTTTCTTTTCTGTTTTCTGTTTCTAGTTAAGCATACAACAATTATTTACTTACTTTACATTATCATTTATCATCATATATTTATAATACACATTCAATAAATTAAAACATAAATAAACTAATTGTATATTTACGCAACAAAACTTATAAGTAGGAATGTCATTTGTTGTTGTTTTTTTTTTTGTGTAAATGCAAATTGGAAAAAGAAATTGCTTCGAAAGTATGTACACCATTTATTTTATTAATTTTGACCTGTAATGGATGAAGATTTTTTCCAATTTGTATTTTTGTATCTTTGGTGAAAAGTACAAGTTAAATTAGAGGACGCCCTTCAGTAAATCAAGACGTGGGGGATTTACCGAAGCGCGTTTTCTTTCTTTATTTTTGGAAAAATCACTCGATGGATTAAAAATAAAATCTTTTATCACAGACGCCGCAGAAGCGGTTGTGTGTCTAGCCTAATTTTGAAATTTATAAATACTCATAATTGCACTGTTACGACTTGGATTTATTTCTGACTAGAAACCATAAAGAGACTTAACTCTGTGAAGCCGATCTAGAATACTTTTTTCTTTCTCCAAAATTATATATATATTTTTTTGCCGAGAGTATGGAATGTAATTAATTCGAAGTCATTTACTAGAACGAAAGCAATTTTTGGCAAATGATTTCGAATATTTATCAAGTATTTTGATAGTATAAATATCATCATCAACCAATAAATTAATAGTCTACCAGCTTAATCCTGATGATGGTAAATATTTTATCGAAATACATAGTCGAGAGGGTTGTTCGATTGAGTGTCAATGTCAAAAGCTTCTTTTCAAAGTAAATATCGATACAAAATTCCTTTTAGATTTATTATAACACCTAATATAATCGGACGAACATTTTTATCCTGATTTTCAAATCAATTTCTTTAGCCCCCAAACTGGTCATCATTTATTAACAAAAAGTGATAAATAAATAAAAATGTTCGCCCTTGGAATTTTAAATTCTGCTGTCCAGAACTGAACTTACTTCTTGTCTATTTAAAATGTTTTTTTATACTATTCAGTAAGCTCCACGATACTCAAAACGTGCTTCCCAAACACACTCTTTCTAATACATACCCTACAACAATACGTTGGCAAATTAGGTACCTTATCATGATACACCTTTCTACCCTATACATCGTACGCAGATACATTTACAGGTGAATCCTTCTGTGCCATTCCGACCCGGGCGAATTCGCTGAAGCCGGTCATGCGTAGTGTGGATACGAGCCCAAAGGAGGTGCCCCCAAGTGCGGTCCTGGATGGTGACTTATCGAATGGGTGCTGGCCGCTATATTCGAGTACAAATTCGCGCTGGGATTGCTCCAGTATGAGCCTGGAGATGGAAAAATCGAAGCTGGAACAAAATCAGAAAATAAAAATCATTTCTGGTTCTCTATTGAATGGATTCGCGATTCGCATTGGGACTTTATTGGGGATTTATCGAATGGGTTCGCATTGGATTTCTTCCAGTCCGAGTTTAAAGAAAATAGAAAATTCGAAGCTGAAACAAAATCAGAAAATAAAAATCATTTCTGTCTCTCTATCGCATTGGAATAGAAAAATCGAAGTGGTTGATTTATCGAATGGGTTTGCATTGGAATTTTTGCAGTCTGAGCCTGAAGAAAATAGAAAATTCGAAGCTGGGACAAAATTAGGAAATAAAATCCACCCACGTTAATAAAACTGTCCCGCTCGTATAGTGCTGGAAGTGTACAAAATATCCATTAGAAGTGATTTCTCGACGCATATGCACTAGTGGGTTAGGGGTAGTTTGTTAACAATATCCTTATCTGGGGGTCGGTTAAATGACGGGTAATGCGCTCTCAAGGGGGCGAACAATACACAATCAACGCATTACGTCATTATGAGGGATGAAAGTGTCACAACTCGACGCAGTAGCTACCGATGCATTCCAAACAGTCGAGGCCCTGCATCCCTTGCTAAGAAAATTTCGAGTTCTCTCTTGCAGAAGTAATTTTCTTAATAATCAAACGATTTTATGACAACCATTTCATAAACTATATATTATAATAATTTATCTAAAGATGACGATTGTATTTATTGACAACGATATACATATAATAATTATTTATTGTATAAATGTTTTAGATAGAATTTTCTTAAGTGGATAAAATGCATTTAAAACATTCATGCAATACAACGTTTTATCCGTAATCACCACATTTAGCATTCAGAATGAGCGAAATTTAATTAAAAAATATTCGTATTCGTAAAATGAAACCTGACAGGCTTCGTCATACCTACTGGTACTATGGTACGTTGTTTATTATTATTCACTAGTGGAATAGAGTAAGTTTGTTCCACTAGTGGATAATAGGTCACTTTAAATGCTTCATAAGTGTGGATAAAAGTCCAATTATAATGTGATAGTGGATAAAATTAATTTACTTACTTAACTTTCATTAAAAGTTTTTTTTTTGTTATATTTGGCAGCAATGTTTGGTTGGGATGTGTTCCAGAAATTTAATTGTTGTGCATTTATCTCATTTATATATAATTTATTTGAATTTGTACATTTGTAAGTCAGAGTAACAATAATATTGTTTGCAGTTTCCTTTTTTTAAAGAACGTGTTTATTAGTCCTGCAAAAGTCATAACGTTTTTAAATAAACAATAGCAGGATATTAAAAAACAAGTTTTATTAGATTTCATATGAATGTCGCCAACCTAATAAAATAAAATGAGTTTCATAATTTTTGCAAATTATTTTGAGATTCATAAACGGCTTATTTGAAAAATAATTCGCACGCTTATTTTGTCGATATGAGCCAATGGCATGAAAAATAATGCGTTCTCTATTAATCACTCTGTAGATCAGTCCATTATACAGCAGTATTGTATCGACGAAGCCCATCCACTTTGTTTTGGGGGAGACTTTTGATGGTGCAGTCGCGCCGACTTGATGCCATCGCCGAGCTAATGTAATTCATTCGGGTTGTCATCGAGAATGGGCAATTTGCGATAATTTATGGGGTGTTGCGGACACCGCCACCAAAACGTCCCGTTTCGGCGTTTAACGCTCGCCCGGGTCTTCCCCGTGTTTATTCAAATCCCCCGACGCTGTTTGCTAATTCGAATGGATTCGCAGATTGTTGTGCACGACAACTGACAGACGCAGCAGACGATTTCGTGTTTGCTTTACACTTTGCGCGGGAGCCTCCCAAATTGATTGACTTGAAAGCAAAATGCTAATTCCTTAGCTTAGGGCAATAAGTACATACATCGCTCGACTATTGGTGTTAGAGTTAAAATAGACGAAGAGATAATACTGACCTGCTGAACTGGGTATTGTCGCATGGGGGCTCATAAACGATCCTAATTTCGCACTGTGATGATACGAACTCATGAAGAGTTCACTCTGGTACTTGTAGCTGCTGGGGTCGCTGGTAGCAGGTTGGGTGGCGGCCGCAAGCCCTTGGAAGTCAAATTTGTAGGCGTATCTTTTCCCGTGCACTTTCGTCATTATATTCTTGTCGTAATAATACCTGAAACAAATCACGTAACGGTGAAAAAGCGTCGGCCGTTAATTGCTACAAATGAACACGGCAATGAGATTATCCTCCCTGTTGTTGCAGGTCTGCCCTGGCGTGCCCTCGCCCTCGTTCTGCCCGGTAAACTAACGACGGAAAATCTGCGCCCTTGCATTCGACCAGTGCAGTTTTTGGCAAACGGTTCAAGGGAGAAGTGCACTGTCACTGGGGGCCGACTGTAATATGACAAATGCTATTTGCCGGCGAAATGGATGAATGGAACAGGACTTTTTGTTAGGTCAAATGTCGAAAATTGTCTCAACTGCCAATAGATTACCTCGTCCTGTCGAATTCATTTCGAACGTATGACAAGACTGAAATTGTAACATACCAAAAGCTCATTGTGTTCTGCTTTATTACTTTAAAATTCTTTTAATACAATTTTCAATTTGTGATTATCAAATGGGGATGCAACGAAACTTTTTACTGCGACTTCAGAATTATAAACTAATTAGTCTTAAGCAAACTCATTCATCATTCGCTGCAATTTGTTGTTAACACAGATGAAAGAGGTGAGTTTAAATCATTGTAAAATACGTACGTATTGGTTCAATAAATTTTTTCCTTCCAGTACGAACCGGACCCTCCGAATCCAGAGGAAAAGAGACATTACCGTAATTGTAACGCAGAGAAATGGGACAGCATATAATATCCGGATCGGGCAGCTGATATAATTGTGAAATCAATAAGAACGGCGACGTTTGAATCCGGAGGATGTGGCAGTCTCCGGAGTCCTTTGAATCCGGAACTTACCGGACTACACCGGACGCGTTAATATGCTTCACCGCATACAATGAAGCTCGTATGTTACAATGCACGGGCGCTTCACTTCAAGATGTCGTTTTCTTGGGGCGTTAATAAATCAGTTTGTTTACACCATATTACAGATTTTTGTTTCGACTTGGGTTGGAGGGTGCGCTTCTTGAGCTATTATGAATTGGCTTACCTTAAAGCTCTGGATAGTTTGTCGTAATTCATGTTTGGTTTGGATTTGCGTTCGCCCCATCGTCGTGCAACTTCATCCGGGTCTGTTAGTTTGAATTCACCGTTGGTTCCTTCCCACGTGATGCAGGCTGCGTTGGAGGAGTCGCTTAGGAGTTCTAAGAGGAATTGCCAAAGCTGAATCTGACCGGATCCTGTGAAAAATAAATCAACAATTTATACTAAGTCAAGACCACAAGTCTTTTAAGTTTATTATTAAAAAAAAAAATCACTTTCGATTAGCGAAAACAGAAAACAGAAAAAAATAGGGTTTCGAGATTGTACTGCAAATCTGATGTCATTTTAAGGGTGATTGGAAAAATATATGTGGAAGTAGTCTTTAAATGACCATAATTTATGATTTTTGTGTGTAGGTCAAAATAGAACAAAATGAGATTCGCGAGAGTCATATTTAATTAACGAACGGTTGAAAAATAAATTATGGACGTGTGTATGCAAATGCTGAACAAACATGTGGCCGTTTCCGAGAGCAGGTGCATGTTTTTAAATCACGGGCACAACATGCGTCTGTTTCCTTCCGCAGCAATTTACAAGTTAAATGACATTTGAATTTCTAATTTCTCCAACTGACAAAAACATGATTACTAAATTATAACGAGCCCTGTTATAATACCATTTACGACGCGAACGGACGACTAATAATAACGCGGCGGCACGACATCGATTCTTTTCAAAATTGTTCACCGTTTTCGAACTTGTTTCTTGTTTCTATTTTTATCATATTGAAAAAAGAAAACTTCTTTTTAATAGGTTTCCAATGATATTTGTTCTAGTAAATTATGTATAGAATAGACCGGCAAAGAAATCATGTTGTATTTCACATCCATTGGTATGCATTTTCACTTGACTCGTTCTCAAAAATATTTGTTTCATATGAAGATTGTAAAATAAATAATATCGGACCGAGAATCAACCTTTGTGGAACTTTGTGGATTGAGACGCCATCTCTTGTCTAATGACGAATCTTTCTTTACCTCTCTATATTATCTTTAAAGCTGCAAAGACACTTTCCCATCAAGTTATAAATGGTTCATAGAAAATTATTTCTACCTGACGCGATACATGGTTTATAATGACAGTGGTCCCTCAAGTGGATGATCATATCAAGTGTTACAAACTGATAACATTTGAAATAGAAGACTCTTGATTTGTGAAGGATTTGCAGCTTTGCAGGATTTGGGCATTAATAGGAGCGCCATCTCGTAGCAGACAGTAAAATGTTTTGTGGTCTGATATCACCACTGTTACTATTTCTAACTTTTATTCCTCCAGGTGTCAATTAACTTTTTCTTGGATTTATTTTTGTTACTCTCTCTTTTAGAACTTTCTTGCGGAAATTGTTGCTGCTCACCTCCCCAAACAGATTAAGAAGACCGGACCGCATTCTTTCCAAATTCTTATTACATTATCTAACCACCTTTGCCTCAATTTTGTTTTTGCTGTTTTTCCTTCTATTTATTTTCTAAAAACTTCTTACAAAAGCAGTCGCAACCTTTCGAAATAGATCAATTTTCTTGCAACTTTATTTCAAGTTCTCCCAAGTGTCTCCAACCATATTTCTCTCCATTTAATTTTTAATTTTTTTGTTTACTGGAATCTCCTTACGAATACAATTGGAAACCATCTCAATTTCTTGAAATAGGTCAAGAGACCTAATCCTAAGTTTTCTGCATCTTTCACCACTGTCATTTGCAGTCCCATTTCAAGTTCGCCTGAGGTAGCTGGTTACATCACCTAGCCATCTTTATCTGGGCCTTTCTTTTGCTTTTGTCTTTTCATTCTTTCGACAACCTCCGTATGAAAAGAGCCGCAAACCACTGGAAGAAGATCACTCTTTCTTGCACCATTACCACTTTCGGTCGCTTATTCCAAGTTCTTCGAAGGTATCTAACTATTTCACCCAGCTATCTCTGTTTTCAAGTTCCTGTTGATATTTTCTTTCTATTTTTCCACAGCCTCCTTGTGCGGTCGATGGCTAACTATCCTAAACTCTTGAATTAAATCAATAACATTCTTTGCATGCTTCAAAATCGTTGTTTCCAGTTCTTTTTAGAGTTTGGTTGTATTTTTCTTGGTCTTCCTCTTGCGCTTTTTGTCCACAACTTCCTTATTTAAATCATTCTACACTATTGAAGTGGACTACAGATACTAATTCCCATTTTTTTTGCATTCTTCACTAGGTAAGTCCGATCCTTCAGTCCAAGTTCTTATTAGTCTTTGGTCGCATTAAACAACTGTCTTTAAGTTGTTTTCCCATTCCTCTTTTACCTTCTACTTCATTTCTTAGAACCTCTTGGTTCATCCGGAGTCCTCCACATTCTCATTTTATACACTTGGAATTTTAAGTCCTTCTCGATGTTTACTTGTTTACATGACATGAGGCGTTTACAAATTTTATAATATACCGGGCAAAATCTTCACTACTTAGATCGCCTAGCGGCCTTGCTTTTGCAGGCTTCAATAAATAATTAATTAAAAATTTAATAAGAAAATTATATTTAATTTGAACTGAAGTTTGGATGAGGAAATTTATTTTACTCGTTGCACGACAGTCTTACAATAGTCTGCTTGTGCGAAAATACAGTGTGTCCCACACTACATTTCTTATCTTACATTTCACAAAAAAAAAACTATTCTTTATAAAAAGCTCTGCATGACTTGTAAATCCATAACCAGGTACAAATTTTTTAAAAAATTGGCTGGAATACAGGGAAAATAAAAAATAATGATTTGAACGGAGAGCAAAATACGTTCAAACTGTAGTGGAGAAGCAAAATGTTCATTGAAATTGTGATTAAATAGCAAAAAATTATGCACACTTGTAGATTATTGATATTCCCAGATAAAAATTAAAAAATAAACACCTCAGCAATTGTTAGATAATTTATTTTTATAAAACATTGATAACCTTCTTTATGAATTTTTATCTGGGAATATCAATAATCTACAAGTGTGCATAATTTTTTGCTATTTATCACAATTTCAATGAACATTTTGCTTCTCCACTACAGTTTGAACGTATTTTGCTCTCCGTCCAAATCATTATTTTTTATTTTCCCTGTATTCCAGCCAATTTTTTAAAAATTTTGTACCTGATTATGGATCTACAAGTCATGCAGAGCTTTTTATAAACAATAGTTTTTTTTGTGAAATGTAAGATAAACTTTTTCTCCATTTGTATAAAACTTTTTGGGACACACTGTATATGCGAAGACGGGTTACAGCTTGCACTGATGCAATAGATAGATAAAAACTGGAGGAACTGCATTTAATAACTACCTACTTGGCTCGTAATGCAAGGGTGAGGAATTAGTGTAGAAAGTGACTTGGAAGTGTGGATTATCAGCGAAGAAATGAAATAGAAACTTATAGCAATAGAAAGGCTTGGACACAGGGTCGTAACTAGGGCGTGGCAAATGTGGCACTTGCCACGGGCGCAAGCGAAAGAGTGGCGCCTGATGAATTGACTTAAATGATAAAATGCGAATTAATCAAACTAAATAATCTTACTGATAAAACTAAAATAAAAAAAAATAAAAACATATCCGATGTAAAATCCCAAACTGTATTAATAAATTGTGCCCTCAAAGGGACGAGAGATACAAAAGAGATTTCAAAGGTCAAAGGAAAAAATAGTGAAAATTGAACACGGTAAAATGTGTATACATAGATAGCGTAAAATGGAAACAGAATAAAATGAAGATGAAACCAGAAGTAGTGGAGACAATAAACCCAATAAAATACAGCGGGAATATGGAAGGACAGACAAATGTTGTACAAATGTAAAAACATGGAAACAGGGATACCAGAAAAAAGGGAATAGTGAGAAGAGCAACATGAAGTGTTGGAACTGTAAATCCAGAAGGAAACCAATAACAAACCACCAGGGAAGTGGAAAGGTATAGAATAAAAGTATTAGAAATAAATGAAGCAATATCAATAAGTACGAGTATAAGGTGATAGCAATGTGATGCACTGGTAACAAGGAATTTAATTAATGACAGAATTATCGAAATAAATATTGTTCTTAATCAGTTTGATGCGAAAGTAAGTCGGGTTGAAGTATCAAATGATGGAAATAACCGTAAACCCCTGGCAGCCAGGTGCAAACAGGTCCTTTTTCGTTACCTATCTACACTCATCGTGCATAAAAAATATTTATAGCAAATGGAAGCAAAATTTGTCCTCTGAACAATGTAGTTTGGTTGGCTGCGAGAAAACTGCCGCAACTTACGGTGCCAACATTTGAATGACGGGACATTAAATTTATTACAAAAATTTAAGCACCTCTACTAGGCAGACACTTGCAAAAAGCCAGATATCTTTTTCCGTTTATTTAGAAAGCTGACAAAAATTATCGGTGCAGGTTTTGCTTATTTTAACTTTAACACGACTTAGGCCCGGTTTATCAATCACTAGCTATGCTTGACCGTATTAGAAGGAAAATCTGCGATTTCAGACTGCAGATTCCAAGTATGTAAAAATTTATAGGGTGTTCCATTTAAAATAAGAAAGTTGACGTCAGTTCCGGCGAAACCGAAATAGTATGTTGGAAAATGCATTGTTTTGTTTAATTTTTATTTTCCAAATTTAATTTAAATCGATTAAACAATAAAAATTCTAAAATGGTGAGCATATAGCATGGGACACACGGTATAGCGGAGAAGACTTCAACATTCTTGGGTAGCGTAATTGAGCTTATTTAAACAAAAAAAAGTACCTAATAATGCGCATTTGCCCCACCTGTCAGGCTGTGTCCCTTAATTGTACAGATTAGAATATGCTTCTAGTCTCGCTACATCTGTCATTCCAATATTAGCAATTGTAAGTTGCGGCAGCTTTTTCGCAGGCAACCAAATTTCATTGTTGAGAGGAAAAATTTTGCTTCAATTTGGTATAAATATTTTTTCAATATACGATGAGCGTAGATAGTTAATAATTAAAGAAAAAGCATCTGTTTGCACCTGGCTGTCAGGGGTTTGCGGCAGGCTAACCCATTTGTTCTTCAAATCATACTTTCTTAGATGGTACTTCATTTACTTCGCAAACAAACGAACGAAACTGTTTAAAAAAATTAATTAAAACTGCTGTAATTGAGGGTATTTGCGGCCACGGTGAATTGAATACAAACGGTGGCAGCATTCAAGTGAGATAGCGAATTATTACGTCATCGCATACTCGTGACAGTTTATGATTGGTTGACAGTTAATGTGTTAGAGGGAGAACCCTCTAACACATTGACAGTTAATATTGGTTAATATTGTGTAAAAGGAGAAGCGGGTATTCGGTGACATAAGGGTTCGCTGTCTCACTTGCGGGAATGCTGCCACCGTTAGTATTTAATGGACCGCATTAGTGTGACGTCAGAGGAGGCACGAAATTTGAATCCGAGTCATTTCCAATTTGGTATAAAATAAATTGAACCTTATAGTCTAGGATCCCACTGCAACTTTTCTACGCTCATCTGTTATTTTAACGAAACACGATTTTAATGAAAGATTACATTTAGAGTCACACAATGCGACCGGGTTGCCTTGCAAAATCCTGCCGCAATTACCTTTAATTGGAGAAGTTTTAACAATTTTGTTTTCAACAATTTTGTTTGGGCAGTAAATTTAATTTATTCAATTTATTTCACATCAAAATGGCAATGACTCTGATTTGAATTTTCGTGCCTATTTTGACGTCATCACTAATGCAGTCCATTCACCGTGATTTGAGCAAGTTTATGCAAGGCAATCCGGCCGACCCTGTGCGTAATCTTTTATTAAAATCGTATTTCGTTAATGTATGAATGTAGAATGAATGTAGATGAATGTAGAAAACACGAGTTGGGATCTTAGACTATTTTATATTACACTCAGGCCCAGTTTCATAAAACGTAGTTAACCATACGATCAAGTTAATCGTGTGATTAAGCAGTATCATTGGAGGAACGTTTAAATCTTCTCCAATTATTTTGCTTTTATGAAACTGGGGCCCAGTTTCATAAAACGTAGTTAATCACTCGATCAAGTTAATCGTGTGATTAAGCGACATCATTGGAGGAAATTTAAACTTTCCTCCAATGATATTGCTTAATCACACGATTAACTTGATCAAGTGGTTAACTACGTTTTATGAAACTGGGCCTTAGTCTGAAAAACGTAATACAAACATCAGTTTAGGTTGCGATATCTCGCGGCTGATTTTTGATCTAAAACTGTGAGAAAACTGACAAATAGAAACTATGTTTGCTGCTAAATAAAACATAAATCGGTCAAATTACGGTATCATTTGAAAATTTAGAAATTTCATGCAAGTCGATTTTGATTGGAATGGAATGGATAGCTGTTTCGGTCCACAGAAACACTCAGAAACGAGCACCTACACATGTTTCTGAGCGTAAATAGGGTCTTATCGGTGAGATTATCGAGCTGGTTTTCTGCTGAAAAGACCCCAAAGAGGTCCGAAACAGCTGACCAGAGGATGCTCTGGGAATCCTTTGCAATCAAAACCGACTTGCTATAAATTTCTAAGTAATGAATACGAGTATTCAAGATAAATAAAATATTTTCATACTAATGGGAGATCTCAATGCTTAAAGTTGGTTCTGACAATTGTGGACTTCAAAGAATAGTAGGAGTAATGACATAGGAGAAAGAAATGAAAGCGGGGAGATGTTGGTAGAGTTATGTGGATTGTTTTATCTTAAAATAAGAAACCTATTCATTAAGAATAATTAACTGCCATATTACCAAAAAAGAAAGTGAAAATCAACTGGTCCATATTAATGTTAATGAACACACGAAATAAAAGAACTGATATAGAATCAAATAAGTAATCGCAAAGGTAGACCTAAAGAAGATCGAAGCAAAATATTTGTGTTTTTGTTAAATATTTTGACAAAGTTGTGTATTTTTTACAAGGGGGTGGAGGGCTAGTTAGAGGTTTGCCACAGGCGCTAGCTTGTCTAGTTACGGCCTTGCTTGGTCAAGTTAAGAAACGATTTCTTTAGGCATGAAACTGTAGACCTGGAGATACAGACAGAATGATGAATGGCTAAAAAAACTTCTGTAATAATTGCTACTTCTTAAAAATAAAATAAAATGAGAAGGCAAAGGAGAATGTAGAGATCGAAACTTAGAAACTAATTTTACAAACTGGTCGCATGACGTTGTTGTGTTTTGCAATTCCTTGGTGGATATTGTAAATTAATTTTTGTAGATTTTTGCCCCTAGGAAAGAAGTCACCGCTATTAAATCACTACAACAAAACATAACCTGCTTCTGGAACATTTTTCTTCTTATCTACGAGATATTTTTGTTAATGCTGATGCAACAACTGTCTGAAACACATTCCCATTTATATGAAAATGGATGAACTGCTTCTTGACAATTGATATTCTCAAAGATGGACGGCGAGTGAGCTTATTTCACATCACCATGAAGAAATCATTGGGCTACATATGGCTATGCTAGCCTGGCGGGCAGGTCATTAGATTCATAAACTAGAGACCATGGATTCTCAACCATCGATGGCAAGTTTTCGACCCCAGCTAGATTCAATGAAGGGGTTAAAATGAAGGGGCCCTGTTTTGAGTCTTTGGGTCTTCAAGACCAGCTAAAGGTTTATGGAGAAATCGCTCGGGGTTTCAATTAATTTTTCTTACAATTTAACTGAAATATTTAAAGTTAGTTCTTGTCCGATGAAATTTGTATCACAAAATCTTTTAACCGGACACTAAATCTCACACTATACACTGTCGAACGACGGTGAAACGTTAAGTGTATAGTGTGAGATTTAGTGTCCGGTTAAAAGATTTTGTGATATTAACTGAAATAGTTATTACTAAAGAGTAACTGAGAGAAATGAAAGCTCAAGAATTGGTAAAACAACCGATTTATAAAAGAATCCCGAATATCCCATTACCTTCAGCATTAACTGCGGCTGAAATTTATATAACAATCGCATGTCGAAATCGAATCAAATCAAACAAACTCCTGATAATTACACACCGGGTGACGTAACGCGTTCACGTGTGCCGCGTGCGCCGGGGTCGCGTTTCGGGGGCGAGCAATTTCGACGACGCCCCGTGTGAAACAAAAGCTAAATGGGTTCAGAAAACCCCTCATTAAACGGGCATTAGCCGGTGAAGTAATAATTTAGCGGCGATTAATTCACTTTTTGAGTCCGTTTCGACTGCAAATCTGGCGGGGCCACTCCCCGACGTTACTCGTGCAACCCGCATTATGAGTAATATTTCATTGAGTCGGCTAATTTTATTTACATTAGTAAGAATTGAGAAATGCGTGATTTTTTTTTGAGGGGGTGAGTTCCTAGTTATATACGTACAAGTAATTTCGATAGCCAAAATTATTTAAGTCATTTATCATTTTCTTTCATGTCTGAAACGTATCGATTGGGTTCAGATTGTAAGGTGCTTGGAAAATGTTTTATTTATTTTGGAAATTATTAAACTAAACTTAAATACAAAGAAGAAACTTGTTTCATGACTGCACCTACCCTTAGAAACGTGCGTGCTTGGACTTTTTCATTTTATTTTATTTATTTATATTATTCCCCAATCACATGTATGTAAGTCGGTAAACCGGATCTTTTTGGTTATATTTTGTTTATAAAATAAAAAATAGAGTAATATATTTCAGATTCGATCTTGCAGTTTCTCCATAAAACATGAAACGATTTAAAAAAATATTTTATTATGTTAATATGTAGGTACTTACCAGAACTTGCTAACCTACTACTTGTAGGACCGAACATCTGATACGGATCTGAAAAAAACAAGAGAAACCTTGCGTTAATTCAACTCGCCCTCACTTAATTTTGGCAGTTTGTTGCCAGTTAGACACAAAACAACCCCTTTCTCCTCCCTCAATCAACGTCTTAATGGCGCGTGTGGTAAACACCGACGAGTGGCGAAGTGGTTCTTTGGGTCAATCAAGACAACCCGGGGGGGCTAATGGGGAAGGATTACAACCCTTGCGTTGCAATTTACTCCTTCACGTCTTCGTCGAACACAAGGGCCGGTAAATCAGAACTTTCGCTGAAGATAAATTTAATGATTCATGGGATAATGCGGGAGCTTCTCATTCCGAAACATTTCACGACGATGATGTATGGGGTCGTGTTTTCTATTGATATGCGTTACGATCGTTGATCGTACGGGGTTGTAACGCAATATGTTTGAAGTCTCGGCAATCGTTCGTCCCCTACGGGGGAGCTGTCATGCCGTGGCGCCTCGAGATCACTCGTGCGAATCATCCGCACTTCATCAACAATACGATCACAGCTCCAGATAAAGAAGTATTTTCTTAAAGGGATGATGCGCCTTAAAAGCCATTTTATACTGCTGCTGCTTAATCGCTACGTACACGATTAAATTACATTAACACGAACACAATAATTCAAATGCGCGTGTGTATAAAAAAAGTCGGGATTAAAAAAATAAGAAGAATATTGAATCTGTGTAGGTACATACAAGTGGTTGAAGAAAATTCACAATCCATTATATTTAGTGTCAAATTTTGGATGTATGTATTTGAAAATATTTATTCTATGCCCCCAAATTTCATTATCCTTTTCATATCCTCAACTAAGCCTGGAACATCTTCTGTCATAAATTTTTGGCCAAACAACTTTAAGAAACGTTTATTTATTAGGAATATTAGGCCCAGTTTTACAGTCGTGGAATAAGGACGGAATAACTGTTCGCCGAATATCCTTTAATGTTCCTCCATATCTACGTTACACCTACGTCACGTTATTCTAAGAATAATGCTTATCCGACGATTGTAAAATCGGGCCCTATTAAAGAACATTCTTTCATGTAATTGTGAAAGACGTGGGTAGTATTTGCGTCAGTAAATAAAAAAAAATCCCCTTTTGTCGTCAGCGACCAAATCAGTTCAAATCTGTATAAGCGAAGGACCTGTGGCAACTTAGCAACGTCCTAGCGTAACACATAACATACAGAATAATAATAATAATAATAATTTTTAGAATCGTGTCTGGGTTGTCGGAGAGTCTCATTACTGGCCTTATCGGGGTCAGATCTCGCATGTCAGAAGTCGGCCGGACTGTCTGACGGCGACTTCTCAGGCCTATCTACATCGGGGCCGCGTTCAGCGTGACCCTCGCGTGACCCACCGTGCTTTATTATCGAGCGGGTTACCCCTCGTTCAACCTTTACGTTTACCTCAATACGGCAAGCGGTGGGCAGAGAGAAAACGCGTTAATTTTTTTCACCTGCGCCTTCCAGAAAGTGATTTTTCCTTCGCCATTATTTTCAAAGGAAGGCCAACAATTTTTGGGGGTTGCATCCAAGGAGGACAATCAAAATACCAATAAAACGAACCTTACGAAGTATGTAGAACTTCTTGATATATGTAGTTACGAATTATCAGCGGAAAAGCTCTCGATGAGCTTTTACAGTTCGATAAGGAAATTGCAGCTTTTAAATTTTTTAATAAATAATTTGGAAGTATGGAAATCGAGGAATGTAAAAAAGGAAAATGATGACTCTTTCAGTAGTATGAAGATAATTAGTTAATATTTATGAAGTTAATACTAGATTATAAGTGAATTGTGGAGGTTGATTATTTTTTTCGATTTGGATGATTCTTGTACAAAGAAAAGTTCAACATTCGCTTAGTGGAACCTTGGTTTCGGTGAACCTAGGTTCAAGTATTTCAAAAGTTGTTCAGGTGTGATTTCAGTTAGATCCTCGAGAGTTACAGAAAATTTGTAAGGCGTAAAGTCGATGGCGGTGGCTTTTGCAATATACTGTCGTATACACTGTTGTACCGACTGATTTTTTAATTTTTTTATCAACTTTTGCAGGGCATGTTTTAGCGTTACTGTAAAATTACCTCAAAGAATGCAATGACTTGTTTTTCAGTTAAGCTAAAGCTGGCTTTACACCTTAGGTAACACTGTTAATTAACAGTTTTAATGGCAATGCTTTTAACAAATCTTAAAAATTGGGCCAAAAACATTGACAACATTTTTGATTAACATGTGAAGAAATACCGAAGAAATGTTAGTAACATGTTGGAAATAATTCATGTTAATAACATTTGCTCTTAATATTTATTATTTTTTCCATTAATTTGTTAATAATATTCTTCATAACTTTGTCAATAGCAAATATTTTGCGATCGGTCTGGAGGCGGTCTAGATCAAAGGATGTTGCTAACAAAATGTTATTAGCATGTTATATTTGGAAACAAAATGTGGATAACATTTCGTTACTTTCTGATAGACTAAATGCGCGTCAACTTTATTGTGATTTATAGTTTTGAACGCATCTCCCTAATTTGTTAGTCTTGTTTTTCTCAGTTTAGTATTTGCGCTTTCAAAAGTTCCAAGATGGAATGCTCTAAGGAAAAGAGTATTAAATTATAGAAGAGTAGGTACCGTAAGCTTTAATGTTTATGGAACCATCAGGTTTCAGTTTATAAGGACAGACAAATTTACTAACATGTTCATAACTGTCAGTAACATTGTTGATAGCAACATCAGTAATATTGTTGATAACAGTGTCAATAACTTTGTTGTCAACAATGTTATAGACATCGTTATACATCCTTAATAGTATAATATACTATTTTTTCTACTTTGCGTCACTTATTGAACAAAAATATGAAAAATACTGTCAAAAACTTGATCTCCTTAGTATATGGGGAATTTTAGTTGTAATGCGTGGCAACACTGAAAACCTTTCGTTTTAATCAAAAGTCACATTAACAAGTTATTAATTTTTCTTATCCAGCTTCATTGTGAGTATATTGTTAAGTAACAAATAAATACTGAGCTATTTTGTAAAATCTATTAAATATTTTCAATTAAAAATGACTAAAATTTCCCCAAAAACAGTATCACAATGAGCTTCATTGTGAAACTGTTTTTGGTGTCACAATGAATCCATTGTGAACGCAAAGTAGAAAAAATTCATTACAGGTTTTTGTTAGCAACAATGTTAGTAACAATGTTCATAGCAATGTTAATAGCAGTGTTAACATCAAATTGCTCTCTATGTTTCCACTGCCAATCAAATGAATGTTATTCACATATTTGTTACTAGCCTTTTTGCTATTAACATATTTCTGTTATTGTTTCGATGTAGGTATAGGCACCTTAAGACATGTCGTACAAATTTCATGGCAAGAGTTGATAAAAACTTTAAAAAAACTCTCGGTATATTGTATACTTTATACTGTCGTATACAGTTTGCATCGTATACAGTTTGCGTATTCTAATTTTTTTAAGAGATATTAAAACTTGTTAACTGTTTTGATTAATCATTTGCATAAATTTAGTTCATAATATAAATAATGCTTGTGTCAAGTATTTGAAAAAGCGGGATGTTTTAAAATGTTATTATGTATTTCAAAACAACTGTAATTCAAGACAAACTGCCTTGGGAGATAACATTTTAGAGACATAATTAATTTGACATCCTAAACGCGATGCAATGATAAAATTGATAAGTTTCGTTAAAAAAAATTAAAAACAATTGAAATCTCGAAAACCTGGCGGTTATTTGTTTTTCCGACGTTGCCACATAAAATCAAACAGGAAAAGCCCTGAAACTTTTTAATTTAAGTTACTTAGTGAAATTTCAAATCAACGGTCCCGGTTCTTTTTTCTTTATATTCTTAACTTATAATACACCAGGTGATTCTTGTTGGTATTCGCACCCCTGTAACTTTTTGTTTCTATTTTTAGGAAA
This sequence comes from Dorcus parallelipipedus, assembly GCA_958336345.1. Classification (NCBI taxonomy): domain Eukaryota; kingdom Metazoa; phylum Arthropoda; class Insecta; order Coleoptera; family Lucanidae; genus Dorcus; species Dorcus parallelipipedus. The sequence goes on along the minus strand of OY284480.1, from coordinate 27,203,752 downwards.
ATGACGTTTGGTGTAAATAATATAGATCTAACAATAGTTTATTTGACAACATGAAAGGATATATAACACTTTGGGTTTAAGCGGAAGTAGTTTAAGTTAATAAATTTAAATATAAATAATATTTAAGAATAATTTAATAAATATTTAAGAAGGATATTCTTTTCTATAATTTAAATTTTTTTATTTATTGCAGACCAGCTTTACCTAAATAGATCATCATGATATTTTACTACATCATACATCTAATTTACACATTATTTAGGATCTCAGTTTTATAAAATACTTGTAAGTAGTTTTTATTGTCAATTTAATATTACATTTTACTATTACGTATTTATTTAACTTGAAGGTATGAAGCACTGATAATGCCTATTTAGGTGAAACTAGTCTGTAATAAATAAAAAAATTAAATTATAGAAAAGAATATCCTTCTTAAATATTTATATCACAAAATCTTTTAACCGGACACTAAATCTCGCACTATACACTTAACGTTTCACCGTCGTTCGACGAAGCTGTCGAACGACGGTGAAACGTTAAGTGTATAGTGCGAGATTTAGTGTCTGGTTAAAAGATTTTGTGATACAAATTTCATCGGACAAGAACCAACTTTAAATATTAAATATTTATAACAAAATCTATAAACAGCATGGAAAATTTCATCAATAATATTAAATAGAATACCCTGTATATTTTTGCAATTTTGTATTGTAGAGGTAATTCTATATCGAAGTGATGTAAAATATCTCATATACTGAGTGATTGAAATTCGAGGGTCAGCATGGGGATCTCGCTTGTTACAAAAGATAGAGAATTGGTTAAATGGAGACAGAGTTGCCAAATTTCATACTAATAATCAGATTTATTTATTTCCAACAGACAAGAATGTCTGTAGTGGACAAGTACAAGTGACATGTGTATATACATGTGACACATACTATGTGTACGGCGAATTGTAAGTCACATTCCAACTGTTAGATAAATTAACCTTAGGTTAAACACGGTGAACGGCCATAAGTAAACTTTTCTGATCACAATGCCGATTTGGATACTCATTAAACATTTTAAAGTATGCATATTTAGCAAATTTTCTCAAGACATTTTCCAATAGATTTATAACTATATATTTGTTGATGTGGTGTCCATATGACGCTACAATATTCTAGTTTGGACCGCACGAGCGCATAAAATAATTGCTTTATACAAGTTGTGTTTCCAAAGTCTTTGGTATTTCTTTGTATGAAATCCGAAATTTTCAGGGCTACATTTATTATGTGTGTTACATGAGGAACAAATGTCAAGGAACTGTCAATAATAACACCTAGATCCGTAATTTCTTTGCAATTATCTATAACATGCCCGTTTATATTATAATGAAAAAATATTGGATCTTCTTTCCTACAAAATGTTATTTTCTTACATTTCCTTATGTTCATATCTAGTTTATTCATTTGGCACCAAAGTTTGAGGCCATCTATGCTGTGTTGCAGATCTAAGCAATCCTGATATGAATTAATAACATTAACTATTTTGAGGTCATCAGCATAAATAAAGGATCTACAGTTAATACTTTTAATAACATCATTATAGAATATAATGAACAGTAGGGGACCTAAGTTAGATCCTTGGGTAACTCCACTTTGAGTGCAAAAAGCTACTGATTAACAAACGGTTTCTTAGAAATCGGAGAAAAGTTAAAAATTCCGACATTCGAAAATCGAATATAACTTTTTCATTTACGAATTTTTTCAAAATAAATGAAAACACTTGATTGAATGCCTCGAATTTCACTTACCCTCTATATGGGATATTTCACATTATTTACAAATTTGCAAAAATATACTGGGTGTATATTGTTCTAAATTGTTTCATGTTGTCAAATAAACTATTGGCAGGCCTATATTGTTCACACCAAATTTCATTTTACTAAAGATAGAAATAAAAATGTTATAGGGGTGAGAATACCAACCTGAATCACCCGCTACACTGATTTGGATCGTTTATTGAATTCACAAAGAATATTGTAATACAATCGTAGCTTAGCTTTTTTTTATTATTCCACCAGCGCCATGAACTCATTAAATTATTAAATCATAGCTTGTTATTTCACTTTAGTTGGTATGAAATTGCTTTTAGAGCGCAGGTAAGTATTCTTTTGTATTATTTTATGCCGCAAGTATTAAGAAATAAAATGTTGTACATACTTTCAGCTTCTGGTTGACAACATGCATCTGTTCTTTGGCTTTAAAAATTTGTAAGACATAAAGTTGATGGCGGTGGCTTTTGTTTACTGTCTTAAGCCGGTTCCACACATTCGGATATTTGGCAAATAAGTATTTTATTGGTCGTTTGGTTTGGGAACCACAAATATTCACACAAACAGTTTAAAGATGGAAGTGGAAAGTGAAGACGCTTCAGTGGTTGATGCTGTAGCATTTTTACTAATGAGTTTAGTTTATTTACTGTTAAAAAAACGTAAAACGCACTAAATGCGACTAAACAATCACGCACGAATATGTTGATCTGCCAGGGATGTGGTGGTTTTGCAAATATCTGCGTCTTTAATTTGTGTTCATATACCGACTTTAAACACCCCATCCACATATTCGTCTATTCGCCAAATACATAAATATTTGTGACAAATACCCGAATATGTGGAGCCGGCTTTATACTGTACACTGTTATATACTGTATGCTGTTGTACACTGTACACTGTTGCTCACTGTATACTGTTATATACTGTATACCTTTTCGGTGCCGTATATTGTTGTATAGATAGTGTATACTGCTTGCATTGAACCATTATTGTACAACCGAGCTTTAGACATTCTAATTTTTCTAAGGGTGGAGATATCCATCTCTTAATAAACTGGCTAACAGTTATTAAACGAATAACTACCATGGAAACAAATTAATCAACAATAAATTCAGAAAAATCAAGTTATTCCTCAAATATCTTTCAATAGGAGATGGATATCTCGTCCCTAAGGGATATTAAAACCTTTCTTCTTTTCTTCATTTTACACTTTAATTGTGTTGCATAGTTTTATGTGAGCATAATTTAATTTAATATAAATAAAGCTCGACTATGGGTAGGTATTCCTTATATTTTGTGAATTTTAGGTGTTTGTTATTAGACTATAGCCCAGAAAATTAAATTCTTTAATTACTTTTACTTTAATTCTTTAATACTCGTAGTGTAAGCCAAAAAAGTAAATCAGATTAATTGTTATCTTGCAAAGATTTGTTACATCTTCAAAGTAACAACTCGAAAAAAATTATTTTTTTACTGCAAACAAGCGAGTGAAACAATATTAAAAAAGATCTCTTATAGGTAAGTTAAAATTTGGAACACTTATATTTAATTATTTCATTAAGGGCCGATCTTTCCATCTTCCCGTTAAAGTTATCTGACAAATAACTTCATTTTTATGAATGGTTGATTGATTTTTATGAATGGTTTCCATGGTAGTTATCCATCAGTTAGTTTATCAAGAGGTGGAAAGACCGGCCCTAAGGCCCGATATTTTCACCTCCAGTTAACTTTATCTGGCGATTAACTCCCGTAGTAACCATTGTGATCACAATTGTTACTATGGGAATAAACCGTCAGATAAGGTTAACTGGAGGTGGAAAAACCGGGCCTAAGTGATACAAGTATGAACTTTAATTAAGTTGAAAAAATTACATAAAACTGCTTAGTTTAATCTACAGTTATCATTTACTGCCTTTCGTAGACTGAAGCACTTCTGAGTTTCAGTTTAATATACGTTTCGAACTTTTTTATAAAAAAATATCTCTCTGGTAAATTAATATAAATTCATTACCAAGCTTATTACTTAAAAAACTTTAAGGCCCGATTTTACATTCGTCGGATAAGCATTATTCTTAAAATAACGTGACGTAGGTGTGACGTAGATATGGAGGAACATTAAAGGATATTCGGCGAACAGTTATTCCGTCCTTATTCCACGATGTAAAACTAGGCCTAAAACTCACATCTTTTCTTTGAATTTGAATCCGAGTTTCGTCTTAATGAAACAAAGCTATTGCCAAAACTCAATTTTTCACTTACACAGGTCAGCATGTTGTTCTCAAAGTTTTTGATAAGATTCTTTACAAGATTATCGCTGGATTTCACAAACGTCACTTAACTTTAATCATCGATTAAGAATAATCATTCCTATACCTTCAACACATGTAACCATGGAAACATTTACTTTTAACGGATGATTAAATTTAAGTAACGTTTGTGAAATCCGCCATACGTTTTTCTAAATTTTTGCATCAGCAAATCAGTGCAAAGAAAAAGCTTTTTTTTGGAATTATTTCTCTATTTTAATTATTAAGGCCGCTTTACACGTACGCAATTGAATGAAAATTGTAGACAAAAATGACATTTGCTAGTATCTTTGTATACATATAAGCAAACTCTGAGTATTTGCAATGAAAGGTACTAATTTCTGAATGTAAAATTACAGTGTCTTATATCTGAGTGGTCCTATTTGCCAATAAGCATGCGCACAATAAAAATTGCGTCATGTAAATTGGCGTTATGAGATTCTTTTGCAATAGTTGCATCAGGTTAGCCACCATAATAATAAGCTTCATAATTGCTGAAGTGAGCATTCGTAATTATTAATTAACAGTCTGTATAAATGGTGCAAATAATGTTAGTTGTTAATTGTAAATTATTAATTTTTAATTTTCAGTTGTTAGTAGCCATTAAAGTCAAGCCCTTTGTAAATAAAATCAAGACATTATTTTGTTTAATTTACTTTTAATAAAATTCATAACAAATATAGTGAATCACCCAATGAATATACATACAAGCACGAGTCAATATGTGCAGATTTTTCGGGGGCAGAACGAATTCGCAAATCGATTATAAAATCAGGGTGTTTGCACAGCAAAGTCGTGCATTAGGACAAGCCAGCCCTGGGCAAACATCACAAAAACTAGCGGCAAACATCAGAAAATTGCGCAGGGTTAGGAACGGAAATTCACGCGCGCCGCAAAACCTCCACGTACCAAAAAGAACATTCTCCATGGCCGTTTACATACATAAGTTTGCGTGCCGCTAAATGAGAGAATTACATTCACCATAGGAAAATGACTTGTCGGTTGTAAACGAGCGCTGTATACGCTCGTTTATGGCAGATGAATCGTGTAACGGAAAATCATTATAAGTGCCATGATATGGTTGTATTGCAGCGGCGTAGAAAGCTTTATTACTCTAAATTATAACCACGCGTGGCAATTATTGTGTACTTGATCGATTTTCAACATGAATTTCGTGAGGATTTTCAATTTTCGAAGAAGAAAATTGTGCTAAAAACTGGGTTGATTTCTAGCTTTCAAATTGTACAAGGTGGGGCAAAATTGGTGCTCTTCCAACATGGTACACCAACCATCATCTGCCTATCGATATATTTTCAAAAAATATAAACAGAATATTGCGATATTTTGTTAGTCGGAATCTATTTTAACACGCCATCTATTGACGTGTAAAAACACCGTCCAATTTATCAACTAATTATTTCTACCCACCCTGTGTAAGAAACTTTCCAGGGCAACTAGTCAGTCATCCTCGCAGAATGTTTTAAAAATTCAGTGTGGATTTTAATAAAAATTTGAACAGTAGATGAAGGGGAATATCGAAAATTATTAAATAAAATTGCAACGAATATGTAAAAAATAAAAAAGTTAAATGAAACTGCAGATGTTCTGCTTGACATGAAATGACCAATAATTAAATTATTTTTGTTATTGACGAGGAGAAATCAAATGACGTAGAACAAATCACGTAAAAGATGAACTGAAATGCAATAAAGAAATGATTAGTCGCAAAAAGACCAGCAAATAGGGGGAGGGGGGGTTGGTAATTGTCCCGCTGTGCCTTTGCAAAGACAACACAAGGGGCCGATGTTCGTTGTAATGCGACTTTCATTGATTCGGGAGCACAATCAGGTAATTATTGAATCAGCCCTCAATCGGCTAGTTATTAGACACGAGGGAATTTACCCCGCATGCCGGAGGGTCTCAACTATTGCACGGTTCAGCAAATATTGACCTTACCTGGTTGCCTAAGGTGTCCATGTGGATCGAGTGATGCCTTCGTCATCCCCGACAGTGTATTCGTTCCATAACCTGGAAATAAAAGACAACATGTATTCAACTACCCCAGCACAGTTTCATACGATGTTATTTTATCTCTGGACTTCCCTCGATCATCGATGCTCTTGTATTCGCTCGACTAGCTTTTGTTTCCACGGCTCACTTCAACCGTGTTTGGCGGGCACTGGCGTGGAAACCGACAAGAGAATCCTTTCCGCAGGGTTGAACCAACCCCATACCCCTGCACTGGCTTATTTTAACTCGCCGCTCAAAGAATAGTAGGCATTCAAAAATTAACGCAAAAAAAATCGTTGCGTCGCGTTACTGTTTATTTCAAAATCGACGTCGTCGGGCGGGCGGGTAAAGTCATTAGGGATTCAAAAGACAACAGCAGAACGCACAAAGGCAAATCAAGGGAGCTTTCGCCGGGGGGGCGTTCTTCTTTGATCTGTTTCGGTGTTACAATCACGGCTCGCTAAATTTCACCCGTGAATAACAATCGAATTGCGTGTGAAAATGCAGTTGAGCGCCCGTGTAGGAAAACTCCGGAACATATAAATACGTCGGAATATGCCTTTCCAACTTCGAAGCGATTACGAACACAAAGAAAATTCACGCCGCACACAAACGTTCGCACTTTCCCAATTAATCAAGGTTTTCTTATCTTATTTATCGCATTGGGAAATTTAAAAGTCTTTTAGAATTCGAGTGCAACGCATTCAGAATGCGGGTTAGTTAAAGGTGAAATAATAAAAGCATCGAAGCGCGCGCTTTCGCGATAAGTCGAATGAATCGGAAAAGGACATTCGCTCCGGGAGTCCGGGAAGGAAGGACTCTTTCCTGTTCCGGGAACCCAATCAGTTCAGAAGAATTAACGGTAATAACTTACGGGTCTAGCCCCCTGTTATTCTGCAGTCGGCGTCGTCGGCGGGCGCTGTTTTATGAACTGATAGCGAGCGGAATACGATAACAGAAGAATTCCATTAAATCGACGATTATTCGCGTCCTCATTTCGGGATGTTGATGTGAAGTGAATGAAAGTGTCAATCATTCCATTAAGATAATTTTAACTCTACGCTGCGTGCGTGCGTCGCGTCGCGTCGGTCGATTCATTCTCCCTTCGTCACCCCATCACTCACAGAAAAATATAACTTTCGATGCAATAACTCTTATTTGATTCTAATAATGTGAATATTAAAAAATATATCCAAGCAATATCCGAGTTGCTTGTTCATTTAAATAAATAATAATAAAAACAGTAATATTTGAGTCGTATGAAAACGATGCCCCCGCCCCATTCTCGTCACAGAAACTGCCACACACAAAATAAATGCCCCGAGCGCTTAGTTTCCTATCTAAACTTAATAAAGACAGTCAAAGCGTCGCGACGCGCTGATTGCGACGCCTTCACGCGCGGGTGCTCGGCTTCAGAGGTCCTCGGGTGCCCCAGGCGGTTCGTAACGGCACACACAGGAGTTTAGCCTGGTATTCATTTCACGGACCGCATCCTCACCGACACTGTTAGTGTCAAGCCCTTAGGTCCAGTCTCTTTGAATTCTGATAGTGCACGGCTTCCAAATTACTCACTCGATTTTATAGTTGCCCTTTCGACCACGGTTTGCAATAAACAAACGCATAAGGGGCACTCGGTAACACAAACCCGAAGCTATAGGACTCTGGGCATACTAAACAATTAATGAATGGAGGAGTGATGAAAAGAGAATTTTAAAGTGACGAAATTAGAAATAATGTAAATGTTATAGGATTAAAGAAGGATATCTTTAATAAAAGCTGAAAATAGGGGTAGTTGGAAGAGGAAAGACAAAATGTAATGCACATACAAAATTAAATTGATACATACAAATTTAAAGTGAAATTAGCAGAAATTAAAGAAGAAATGCTAAAAAATGAAACTGATGAAATGAGAGTGAAAAAAAGTAGATACGCAAACTTACAAATGATATAAATTCATCAAATTCCCCCAAATCTGTAGTAGATATTTCTGTAATCAAATAACATCGAAGGCCAAATGAACGAAAGAAAAGATTCAGAGCCAAGAAAAGATTAGAAATTAAAGTGATATCAAGAGAAGAATAAGAATAAAATATTTAAAAACAATGGTGGGGATATCTTCGCGAAAGAAAAGGCATCCGAAGAAGGCTTTACACGGAGGCAATGTAATGCAAGGGACATTGCTGCAATAAATGGCAAGAAAAAATTGCTTCCTAAACGAACTGACTGTGACTGACGTTTAACGGATGACAGTTGTCACTGTCAAATAGTTGTAGTCTTTTGCTTATAATCACCGTGATATAATTAGCTCTTTCGTTAGCACAGAAAACGAAGGCACTGAACGTAAAATGACATTTTGATCTAAACACATAATTCAAAACTAGCTTCACAATGTTATGAAAAATTCAAGGCTATTTGATGAACTTTTCAATTGAACGCCTGGTATAATGATAAAAAGAAACTGAAATTTATGTCCATTCATTGGCGATGTCTAATTAATTAAAAAACAAAAACAAACTGATAGAAAATTGAAAGAACTGAATAAATACTTCACAGCATGTCTCACAACAAGAAATAATCAATGCTAAAGTAGTTAATAGAATATATCTAATTAGAAAGAAAATTACAGAGAACTTATTTGATTTGCAAGAAAGTCAAAGTACAAGCAAGAAATATGTACCTACAAACCTACATAGTCCTGATTGAATGGCAACAGGAAAGAGTATCTATGAAAGTTAGACAAATAAAGTAAAAGAAATATGAAGAAAGGGTGAATGCAAAGTTAGGTTAATCAATAACGCTTTCAACTGATGCAATAGAAATCTGAATTTCAATTAAAGAATTGATGCAATCAATGGTTGTTTAAAGCATGAATATAGAATGTCTGTTCTGGTTCCTCCGGGAAATAAAATTAAACAAAAAATCAAATTCTGCGGAATTTAAGAAGATTTTTCATATTTAAAAAGAATACAACAACAAAAAATTACCAGAAGAAAATGGTATACTCTGCAATTTATAAGGATCCTTTTATTGATTCAGCAATTGATTCAGCAATTACATAATTGCATTAGCTGTATTAGAACCGTATTACACTTGTTAAATTTGATAATAATTTTCTTGTACCGGGTGTCCCAACGGTGTGTATTTCTTTTGTGGTAACTATAGGAATAACAAGTAGAGAAAGAAAGATTATGAAAGTTGTACTAGACATTCCGCGGCACATTTTAAAATTATTTTCAACTATACAGGGTGTTCCAGAAAGTGTTGGTGCATACAAAGCGATTTTCTAAATGGAACACTCTGTATATTCTTATAAATTTGGATGTCCCGCGGAGAGATAATTACAATAATAAAAAGATATATTGATTTCGCTCAGCTATTTTCGTAAGAAAAATTTTTTTCTTCTAAAATTCCTTAAAAATTTACAAATTTTGAACTTATGTTGCTGACTATGGAGATGACACAGACTTACGAAAATATAACAAAATATTCTTAGGACTTTGGGCTTTTTGAAAATATGAAAAAAGTTAAAATATCTTTTAGCATTATACAGGGCAAACAGTACATGCGAAGCACTCAGTATCTAATTTTTTTTAAATGGAACGACCTATTTTTTATTTCAGAAAAGGGTAGAAAAGGTAAGAAGCAGAAAGGGGCAGAAAAGGTAAGACTTTGCAAGTAATTAAAAATGGCTCTGGATTTTAAATTCGGAACACAGTCTTGTGGAAATGCACGAGGCGTGGGAGCACCGAAAATAGGACTTTATGAAAATATGGAAAAAGTTAAAATATCTTTTAGCATTATACAGGACAAACAGTACTTGCGAAGCACTCAATATCTCATTTTTTTTAATGGAATGACCGATTTTTTATTTCAGGAATAGATAGTACTTAAGCTTAGCCTTTTACTGATATCAGGTTATATATCTATATTTCTAGCATTTCTTTCATTAGAAATTTGTTTTACTGCTATTTGAACAATTTAGCCTTCCATTTATAATTTTTGTATAGTAAATGAGCAAAAAGTAAATCCCAGAGTGTATTTATATCACACCTGAAGGTCCAGGTCTACACATTTAACGTTTTACAATACACATTGATACGAGAAAAACAGGTAAATATATGTGAAAAAAAATGTTCATCGTAGTCAACCATGATTTCATATTTCTAGTTAAACAAATGTTAGAAACAAAGGTATATAACCTGATATCAGTAAAAAGCTAAGCTTAAGTACTATCTATTCCTGAAATAAAAAATAGGTCATTCCATTAAAAAAAATGAGATACTGAGTGCTTCGCAAGTACTGTTTGTCCTGTATAATGCTAAAAGATATTTGAACTTTTTCCATATTTTCATAAAGTCCAAAGTCTTAAGAATATTTTGTTATATTTTCGTGAGTCTGTGTCATCTCCATAGTCAGAAACATGAGTTCAAAATTTGTAAATTTTTAAGGAATTTTCCAAGAAAAAATTTTTTTTTACGAAAATAACTGAGTGAAATCTATATATATTTATATTGTTGTAATCAGCTCTCCGCGGAACATCTAGATTTGTAAAAGTATACGGGGTGTTTCATTTAAAAAAAATTCTCTCTCTATACACCACCATTTTTTGGAACATCCTGTATAGTTAAAAATAATTTTAAAATGTGCCGCGTGATGTCTAGTATAACTTTCTTAATATCTTTTTTTCTACTTGTTATTTCTATAGGCTCCACAGAAGAAATACACACCGTTGGGACACCCGGTACAGTGAGAGAGATAGGCTACCACAGTGAATACTGATTGGTTGAATTGGCACTTCTCACTCACTTAGTAACAAATTTTATACAAAAAATATCATAGTGTAATACGGCTCTAAATTGTAAAGTGTAGAAACAAACCTAAGTAAAACGAAAAATAAAATAATGAGATAACAAAGACAAGAAATGTGGCTGGCTATTAAAACAGTTGTAATAGTTAAATGGTAATGAAAAAGACAAATTTTATCTAAAACGAACAGAGAAGAGAATGGTTAAAGAAATGACAATAAAGAAAGAGACAGCAAACTCATTTAAATAAAGTACGATTGAATTTGAGCTTTTGTTGTAATGTATGTACGAAGACTTAATGTACGAGTTTATTTTACACAGTACACAGAAGTAAAAGCAATACATTTTTTTTTAAATAATAGCAATATTTAATTCAAAATGAAAATACAAAATTTGGAAAATCTAACTTGAATTACGGGGCAGTTTAAAATAATTTATCTCCAAACTTACTTCGAAACAGTGTTGGGCACAATTAAAAAATTGTTTCGACATTTAAACAATTAATTAGTTGTAATTTTTGGTTCCTTGCAATTACAATTAATTGTGAGTTTCTGCAATTATAATTAACTGATTGTTATTTTTTTTTGAATGGGTTCAATTAACAATTAATTCTTAAATGTATTCATTAATGAATCATTCCTTAAATGAAATTTGTGTTTCATTACACATATGTACACAGGTACATATTACTTAAGTAAGTTAAAGTGGTAAAAGTAAAACAGTTTTTGATATTTGTCATCAATTACCATCCAGTAAACTTCAATTCAAAGAACCTATCACATCAAGATGGAGGAATGATGACGTTATTATAGATACTTTCTTAAATACTTGTGGTTATAAAAAATATAATTGTAATTAATATCTATTCACTCTTTTTCCTCGTCTCAGTAGGCCGTGTTCTTGTTTCGTTAAGTTGCTAGCCTGAATTTTGATAGATGCCAGAATCTGACATGAAAATTTGTAATTTATGGTAGGTTTCGGAATGGACAATTCGGCAAATTTTGAAAGACGGACTCGACAATTTGAAAATTTCTGTACCTGGCAAACAACAACGTCTCCGTCAGTGGACTCAAATTATAACCACGAAATAAAAAATAAACATAACCGTCTCATCTATGTTTCATTGTGATACCAACAAAAATGTCATCCTAACTCGCCTTCTGGGACGAGGAAAAAGAGTGAATAGATTATAACAATATTATTGTAAGAATTCGAGCATTTCATAATGATGAAGCTCATTACATAAATTAAACTCGCTACAATATCGCTAAGCGAGCGCGGGAAATATGTTCACCTAAAAATTATGCAAAAAAAACGCCTTGCTTTGTCAAAAGCTCCGCCAATATGAGTCGGGGTTGACCTTTGAAATGAGGCTGCGTTCGCAGAAATTTTCAGCTTCGTATTGCAGACACCGAGTTGACTCTTCAAAAAACCGCATTATGTAAACATAACTAAAAGCGAACTATGCAGGGATTGAAATTTAATTTAATTTCCGGTTTAAAACAATATAAAAGGCTATGGCGTAGCACGACGGAGGAGACAGCCAGTGCCTGTCTTGTCGAGTGTAACTCCTCAAGCCCGAGGGCATAATCGACATTTACAGAATGTCATAGTATGTGGTTAATCTCCAAAAAGAATAATCCGTCCATCTTTGTACCCGGTACGATGGTTTAGGGTGAGAATTTATTAATTGATTTTATCATTTTGGCTTATTTAATTATGAAATTCTGTTTTTCTCGCTATAGAAATAATTCTAAATTTGTTTTATATTGTCTCGTATATTGTTCTGAAGTAATCTGTAATTGCATAAAAAAATTTACATTTGACTAAGTTTGTGATCTCTAGTAATTCGACTAGAATGTTGTAGTATCTAATCAGTTTTAAAATTGTCTAAATCAATTTATAATTGTTTTACTTATTCTGAATATATTTATTTATTTTCTCTTTATTTTCGAGTAATGTCATTTTTAAAAGAAAGATCGTAATTTCGTCAATCCCGAAAAATATTGTATATGTTGGGGGGCAAGGCCTGAAATCTCATTCCGTATAAAGAGGGCGTAATAGCAATATCTGACTAAGGGCCAGTTGTACAAAGTAGGTTTAAACATTTTAAACTGACGCCCAACTGAACTAGGTTCAAAGTAAACAAATTCGCATAGGATCCTAATGACATATGGCAATTAATGCATTCATAAATAAAATTTGATGCGATTTTGTTCACCTTGAACCTGGTTCAGTTGAGCGTCAGTTTAAACCTACTTTGTACAACTGGCCCTAAAAAGCTCAAACCAGATAACTACAAACAAAGAAATTGCTACTTGGGTCCTTTATGGTTTGATTAAAATTTCAGTAAAACAGTAAGGAGAAAAAGTAGAAATTGTTAATTATTCTGGTGTAATTATTTTGAAAATTACTACATAGACTTTGGACGTAATAATAGAACTTCTCCCTCACTAACTAGAGTAACATAGTGTCTCGACAAAGCCTTGTAAAAAATCGGAAGTAAAGGATAATTCATCCTTTTTCTGTTATCATTTTTGACTACCCGTCCCTCACATTATATTAGTTAACTGAGATCTGCCACTAAACTATTTAAATTCTATTGTAAAACGCATTTGATATTAATTGCTCTAATTGTACGAACAAATTAAAGAGTGCTCTTTTAATTTTTTTTTAAACATTTTCTATTAATTTTATTTAAACTTATTATTTATTATTACTAAAACTTTTTGTTGAGAATGTGCAGGTAGGTAATTCCAGGTTTGTTTATTTGCTTTTACATTGAAGCGAAAAATGCCAACAAGTACTCAAAAATCAGACAAAGTAAACTTTAACAAAATAAATTAAAGACGTAACATTTTACATCATAAAGAACTAAATACATACTAAATTTAATAGAGCATCTGCATACAAGAAAAAGAGACCGACTATGAGAAGTATAAAAATAACTATAACGTAAAAAAGATAACAGAAAAGAATTCTTTAACGAACTCGTTATTGCTTAAGGTCTGTTTACACGTACATGTAAATTGCGTTAATGGTTCTGTGCATGTCAATTTGCACAAATAAGAACTGAATTGGTAATTCATTTTCACGGTTAGTTTGTCAAACTTTCTGGCTAGTGCAAGTAAAAAAATTAGTATTTCATGCAACGACTTCCTTGTGCAAATTGGCATGCACCAGTCCATTTGCGCAAATGAACGTGAGCATGAGCGTGTAAATTAGTTCAACATTGATGCAGAAAAACAAAACAAAAAAAAGATGAACAAAAGAATAGAATATCTGCATCAATGTTGAACTAGGGAAATCCTTCTTCTTCTTCCTCTTGATAAACACTCAATTTATTACAGGGCAATTAAAAGGTATGTTCGTTTGTTCTGCACTTTTCTACACTTTTTGGACTAACCGCTCCTGAGAGTATGTAATATAATGTAAGTAGGAGTGAGAAAAATAGAGTAAAGGAGTTAAAATGTAGAAAGTGCAAAACAAACGAACAAACCTAAAGTTTTGTATTATTTCTCACTTTTAACCAATAATAATGAATGAATAAGTTCACAAAAATTTCGTTTATTTTCCTTGCTTTCAGCAGAACTCAAATTTTGTTAAAAATTAAAATTGGTATCTTCGCAGAATAAAAATGAATGACCTATATGATAACTTATAACATCAAGTGATCTAATTGAAAGTCATCCTCAGAAGAAAATGATTTTTAAATTCCATGGCCTTCTGAGGAAGACTTTCTATTTGGTGATAACAGGTGATCAATATCTTTTCTAATCAAGTGACCTATGGAAATAAAATCATGTGTCTTTAATTAGTTTATTATTTCAAATGCCACTTGAATTCTTGAATTCCTATACAAAACGATAGGAATGCAATAAAAATAATTCAAATGGCATTTGAAATAATGAACCAAACAAAGATATAATTTTTTTCCATAGGTCACTTGATTAGAAAAGATATTGATCACGCGTTATAACATCCACATTTTAAATTTCATAAATCAATGAAAAGCCAGACGATAAGTTACAACTCATCTATAAATGGGGCCAAATATAATATAATTATTAAAAGTGAAACGTGAATTTCCTTTTTCTTAATAAATTAAATAGTGGTTCCGTTTTACGAAAATAATTGTTTTGAAATTGATTGTATGATTGAATTTAATATTTTTTAAATTAATATTAGGGTTTGTTGTAGTTTTGAAAAGTGAATGAGTTTTAAATGACTTTTATACTTTGTATCCATGAAAAAGCGCATTACATTAAGATCATACAGGGTACCGGTTATCTGTATTCCGCCGTCGGAAATGCCTGCGCCACCGTCGCGTTAGCCTCTCCGACAAGTTCAGGAAACCTCCCGCTCTTCGCGCTCTCCCGGACCGGGGCGGCGAAATTTCCTGCTGCGGTGGTAAGCAGGATCTGCTCCTCGCGCCAATTTATGAGATTTTATTTTCAAAGTTGAGGAAATTTGTATTAGCCGATTTGTCGTGCTCACTTATCAGGTTTACGTCGGAGGATTTTCCGTAATTTATTTCGGCTTTTTTCCGACGCGCCAATTTCCCGCTTTCCGCCGGTTTTTTTTTTCGCTTTCACTCCCGCCCAATCGGTTATTACTTCGTAAATGAGTTACCGATTTTCTGATGGTTGCCAATTACTGCCTTCGGGCGAATTATTTTTTTATTACGCCCGCGCCCGCTTCCAACAACAAAAATTAAATTCAAATTTGATTCGCATCGATGTTTTTTTTTCTTTCGTAACACGTTCAAATATACTGATGATTTTCTTAATTTACATTTTTATGGTTTTTAATTAATTATAAAACAAAAGCGAAGATAATTAAAGGCAAACATAAGCAAAAAATGTATCATTAACAAGGACAGTCGAAGACAAACGCAATTACAATAAAAAGGAGATTCTGCTACCAACTAAACAAAATACAAAAGACTATAATTACAAAAAAAAGAAAATGACAATGAGCGAGAAACGCACAAGAAAATTGGAATACGAAAATAATGAAAGGCGAAGTATAAAATAAACAAAAAAATTTAAAAAAAAACGTTAGAAAATGAAAGGAGTAACAAAAATCAAAAGAAAACAGCAAAAAAGTAAGTGGCGCCATCTATGATTTTCTCTGTCAAACTGTTTTCTAATTTTAAAGTTGAATTTTGTTAGTAGTGTTTAAGTAATTATACACTGTGATCAACAATGGATATGTCGCTCAACAATATTTTTTTATTGTTCTCACAGCGTTGTGTAGAAATTATTATTGATGATATTATATATTACTGATGATATTTCGGATCACAGTGTATATTTTACTATTTAGAAACAAACGAAAAAAGTTCTTTTGGTTAACTTCAAGTGTTTTTTCATTCAAGAATAAGAGTCATCAAATCCAAAGACTCGTGGAAAACAAAAGAAAACTATAATTAAAATATAAAAAAATGACAGGGAACGCAAAATTCAAACAATGAAAACAATGAAAGGCGAAGAATAAAATTGCAAAAAAAAACTGTTGGAAAATTAAAGGATTAGAATTAGCAGTTAGTGGCGCTATCTATGATTTTTTTTCGAACTGTTTTCTTCAGTCATTATACACTGTCATTAAATCCAAAGACTAACGGAAAACAAAAGAAGGCTAGAGTGCGTTCAGAATCTTTACTTCCGACAGCGTCTTGGCGTCTTTCTCACTCGCGATTTTTAACATATTTTGCGTTTCGCTCATCTGTTTTAAAACGTCTTGTGTTTACATTATTTCCATGACTGCGGACGCATTTTCACATCCCACTTGTAAATAGGGCGATTAGAGTGCGCTCGTTGTCATGGAAATAGTGTAAACACAAATTGTTTTAAAACGGATGAGCGAGACGCAAAATATGTTAAAAATCGTGAGTGACAAAGACGCGATTACACGCCCAAGACGCTCTCGAAGGTAAAGATTCTGAACGCACTCCTATAATAATTACAAAAGAAAAAGAAAATGACTGGGCAAGAAATGCAAGAGAGAACTGAAATACGAAAACAATGAAAGGCGAAGAATAAAACAAACAACAAAATTTTAAAAACCTGTTCGAAAATTCAAAGATTAACAAAAATCAAAGGTAGATGGCAAGAAAGTTAGTGGCGCCATCTATGATTTTTCTGTCGAACTGTTTTCTTATGTAATTATACACTGTCATCGAATTCAAAGAATAACGGAAAATAAGAGAAGGCTAGAGTGCATTCAGAATCTTACTTCCGAGAGCGTCTTCGCGTCTTTCTTACTCACGATTTTTAGCATATTTTGCGTCTCGCTCATCTGTTTTAAAACGTCTTGTGTTTACATTATTTCCATGACTACGGACGCATTTTCACATCCCACTTGTAAATAGGGCGATTAGAGTGCGCCCGTTGTCATGGAAATAGTGTAAACACAAGTCGTTTTAAAACGGATGAGCGAGACGCAAAATATGTCAAAAATCGTGAGTGACAAAGACACGATTACACGCGAAAGACGCTCTCGGAGGTAAAGATTCTGAACGCACTCCTATAATTACAAAAGAAAAAGAAAATGACTGGGCAAGAAATGCAAGAGAGAACTGAAATACGAAAACAATGAAGGGCGAAGAATAAAACAAACCAAAAAATTTAAAAATCCTGTTCGAAAATTCAAAGATTAACAAAAATGAAAGGTACACGGCAAAAAAGTTAGTGGCGCCATCTATGATCTTTCTGTTGAACTGTTTTCTTATGTAATTATACGCTGTCATCAAATCCAAGGACTAACGGAAAACAAAAGAAGGCTATATTTACAAAAGAAAAAGAAAATTCCTGGACAAGAAACGCAAGAGAGAACTTAAATACAATAATAATGACGGGCGAAGAATAAAACAAACCAAAAAATTTAAAAAACCTGTTCGAAAATTCAAAGATTAACAAAAATGAAAAGTAGACGCCAAAAAGTTAGTGGCGCCATCTATAATTTTTCAGTCGAACTGTTTTCTTAAGTAATTATACAATTCCATCAAATCCAAAGAATAACGGAAAACAAAAGGAGGCTTTAATTACAAAAGAAAAGGAACATGACTGGGCAAGGAACGCAAGAGAGAACTGAAATACGAAAACAATGAAAGGCAAAGAATAAAACAAAACAAAAAAATTAAAAAACCTGTTCGAAAATTCAAAGATTAACAAAAGTGAAAGGTAGACGGCAAAAATGATCTTTCTGTCGAACAGTTTTCTTATGTAATTGCACTGTCAACAAATCCAAAGAATAACGGAAAAGAAAAGAAGGCTAAGATTGCAAAATGAAAAGGAAAATGACTAAGCAAGAAACGCAAGAGAACTGAAATACGAAAACAATAAAAGGTAAAGAATAAAATGACCAAAAAATGTTAAAAAACTCTTTGAAAATTAAAAGATTAACAAAAATCAAAGGAAAACGGTAAAAAAGTTAGTAGCTCCATCTATGATTTTACTGTCGAACTGTTTTCTAAAATTTCAAATTTAAATTGTAGTGTTTAAAGTAATTAATTAAAGCATACAAAATTATATTAAAGTTAAATTAATTAATTAAAGTATACAAAAGTAGATGCAAATTCTTCTACAAAATCAGGCGGTAAGTATATTTCTAAACAAAATATTTATTATTCGTTTAAATTTGAAAATTTTTTCGATTTCTTGCACAAAAATCTGTAAAAAGGTAACAAAAATAAGTTTTATTGAAACTATTTTTGTAAATTAACAAAAAGTGAAGCAAAAGAAGCTGTGATCAAAATTTAGTTACCAGAAATTTCCACTGGAAATTTGGTGAGGAGAATATTATCTGGTTTATACCAACCAAAGTGCTTTTAACTTTCGAATGTGTGTCTGCATTGAAGATGGCAGCGTAGCTGCCGAAGTACGTGTCTACGATACAAACTAATTGTGATAAGAGATTTTTTTAAATTTTGATGTCCTACAGTATCTGATGAGTTTAATTTCCAAATTATAGTTGACTTTCCCTTAATTAATTCACGTTTATGCGATATTTGTTAAATATAAGCTTTGTCTACCTTAAATCAACAAATTTGTTACTACTTAATAACATTTTAAAACTTCAAAATGAATTTACGTAGTAACATAAATGAAAAAAAAATAAATAAAGAATATTGAGTAACCACCCTTCAAGGGCTGTTATATTTTCGTTCGATGTAAACCACTGTAATTTTCATTTAATTTTTTTTAATTAAAACCCCGTCAAGTAATCTTGTAGATAAGACTGGCAAACATTAATTTTAATGTTTTTATCTAACAAACAAGTATGCAATGAGTTATAAAAGTGTTCTCACCTTGAGCTTGAGATGTCGCATGTGAACTCCAAGTCCCTTTGTATGAGGTGTCTGCAAAAGAAAAGATTGTCGATTGGTACCTACATTACGAGCAAGTAATTGGGGAAAACAAGTACCAGCAAAAAGCATGGAGAAATTACTAAAAGTAGAACTTCTACTGAGATAGTCCGGTGAGGGTTTGATATCCAACATTTCAATCATGAAGTACGGAAACGTAGGAACACTTAAATCAATTCTTAACCAACAAAGTTCATAGTGCGCGGACGGTCAACTTGCACGATCAGTTTACATACCGATCAAAAAAAAAAAAAAAGAAAACACTGTTACTTCTTTTTTTTTAAAGAATCTTTTTAAAACTTTCTAAATTAATTCACCACACACAAATCAGTGTAATTCAGTAGAACGTGAATGATCCCATCGATCGTTAAGCACTGTTCACTGATTTCGATATCGTCCGCTATGACCAACCAAGTGATTTGTGGGCGATCTGTTATGTGTCAGACTGTCTCAATGTGTGCCACATTTATGATGAACTGAAAGTTTTTCAGCGAGTTTTCACCCCTTGCCTTCAAGGAGGAGCGAGGGTAAATGGCACCCAATCAGAACGGAGGGTTGCGAATGGCTTGTTGCGTCATAAATAAATCCCACCCCTGCTGCTACTGGGGTGGGGCACCTATATGTATATTATTGTCTGCTATCAGTTTTTGTCTGCTGGTTTACATAGAATCGAAGTTTTCAGGAAACCGAGCGGGTATCTTGGGAGAGTACATACATGAATGTGAACCGAGTTTAAGATAGGACCGGATGTCCAAAAGGGTTTAGTCCTCATTTACCTTATGGCTGAATGCAATGTATAAATGAATATATGGGGTTGAAATAGTAAAATTAAAAATTACTTTCTTTAATTGAATATAACTCATGATTAAACAGGAAAATACATTAGCATGTTTTGTACAATAATTGTAACAACGAAAAATGTATTGTACAATATCAAAGACATGATTATACAACTCATTATAACAGACAACAGTTTAAGGTTGCTAGAGTGGCTGGAAAACTAAGAACAAGCATTTGAAGTCTTCACCAAAAGCAAAGACTGAATTATATACAAAAAATGTGTTAGGTCAGCAATTGAGATAAGGGCCAATGTCTTAGAGACTGTAAGGATAACATGCATAATAGAAATGAGAGTAGTATAGGCGATGTTAGGAAACTCCTTAAGATACTGCGGAAGAAGGAAGAAGAATCAAAGGTAAAAGTGAAGAATTGCAAACAGAAAACTGATGAGGTGGATAAGAATTAAAAGAGGTTGAAACAAACAAGTGTGGTGACGATAGTTTTGCTATAATAGCTTAACATGGAAAACCAGATTTGAACAACCACATGGTCGACCATTATTAAAAAGATGGAAGAGTGAGCGATAGAGGAAGATTCAAATGGGGAAAAGAAGAACGCACATTTCTTAATGTAGTGTCTTACAGATACAGAAGCAATTTGAATTCTTTTCTTCCTACCGAAAATTAGATCAATCAATCAATCAGATTAGTTAAATAATCGCAGCAACTTGGACCAGTGGAAAAGATCAGTTCGTCCAGTTTCTGTCAGCATAAAATTGATCAATGAAATCAAAAGCAATTCTTTATATTTGGATTAAAAAATATAATCTTCAGAAAAATTACATCAAATAATAGAAATGAATAAAGCAGCAGTTGTATATTTGGATATCAGTTTTTCTTGCAACAAAACTACAAGATCAAATTCAAATAAAAATAATTTAATTTTGATTTAAATTTTATAAAGTCAATTTAGGAATATTTAAAAGTTTAGAAAGCGCAACAGTAAAACAAAATCAAAAGGGACGAGAAGTCATTTCTTCAAACTTTCGGAAATTGCAGTTTTTTTTTTTAATTTGTTTTACTCATACTCGATTTTCCATCATTGAGTCATCAGCAGTTGCAGAACCAATTTGAAAATATAAATACAAATGCAGTTAAGCAAAACAAAGAAAAAATAAATATAAAATTGATCTCAGTATTAAAAAAAAAATTAGGAAATCAGTAACTCGCAGGTGAAAAATGATGACTCTTAAAAAAAGTTGTAATAATAAAAGGACGAGGAGACCTAATTAAAGTGGTATACATAAACTACATACGAAAAAGAGAACAATTTTCCATAAATGAGGGACAGACTAAGTAAGAAAATTCTGGATTTCAGGAGAATAACACTCAGATAATATTCCATAACTCATTCCAATGAACTTATATTGAATTATCAATATCAAAAGTATTTAAAAGTTGACAAAGGGATTTTGGCAAAATATTGAAAGTTGATTTGTGAAAAATACAGGAAAAAAATAAATACTAAAAAAATAATAATTGGAAAAGAATGGAAAAAGAATAGAGATTATTGTTTGAAAAAAATTAAAACCCTACTCATTTATGAAATTAAAAGTTATATCGATTTTATTTGTCTTCCAAGAAGAATCCCGAAAAAGCAACAAAATGAACTGAAAAATAAAAAATCTGATCGAAAAGTAAATACATTAAAAAAAGGAGTAAATAGTTGAGCAAAAATTGTTGTTGTGTAATTTGATTTTCACCTCACCTTCAAAGCTGGCCGAAAAAAGTTCTTCTTTATCTCGAAATGTAAATGAAAATATTGTGTCTAATTCTCTTCCTTTCATCATTTATTTTTTTTTATAATAATAATTTAAGACGTTTTTTCGGAATGGCTCAACAATTTTGGAAAATTTAGGAAACGAAGACTGATGTTATCATCATTGGAGTATTTTTCATTTAATACATAATTGATTAGAAATTATTTAAATTTTTTTGGCACTTATTTTTACAGCTATATTTGGCACAATCTTGAGATCTGATAGCAGATTGCCCGTAACTTTTAATTTTTCACTAACTTCACTCATATTTTAACAGAAAAAGAGATTTGTATATTTATATTATAATTTTTTGATTGTGTTATGAATTAACTATGATATAAATTATTTGCGCAACAAATTAACTAAAATTACTGTTAAATTATTTTAATATAAAAGTGGGAAAATAGTAATAGTGGTTTCCGATAATTTTCATTCTTAAAAATCCCCAAGAAATTTATTGGAATTAATTAACACTTGCAGGTTTATTGTCCTTTTTATAAACTATGACAAACTTAATTATATAGTGCTAGTCTTAAGTAAGTATACAACTTTCGTTATAAATAACTTTATTAAAATAAAGGACACTAATTTAAATAATACCATACTAAACTGTTTAAAAATGCAAGAACTCGTTTCAACAGACGACTAAGTAGAACTATTGTTGGAGTTTTTCTAATTGTGTTTGAATTGTGACTTATAATGGAAGTTGTAAACTTACTTGTGACTAACGCTGTAGGTATATTTAATTAAGAAATTTTATATTGTTCGTTCAATGAAAAAAAGTATCAAAGTTATAGTCGATTAAAAAATGCCAAAATTGTATCAAATAAGTTATCTCATTTTTATAATTGTGTGTTGTTACATAACTTCTAAAAGAATTCTACTAAAATTTTACTGATTGTAAGTAAAGGATGAAGAAGTCTCTTCGAGTCAGACTCACTGGTAATTTTACTACATTAGAAGCACTCAAACTTTTTCTTAATTTAGAAAAAATCTTTGCAAGTGTCTTCTTAAATTTTTTCTCTTTCATTAACTTATTAACTTTTAACACTTTGAAAAGATAAAATTGGAATGCTATGATTAATTTTAAATTCTGAAATAAAACCCACAACCCAATTGGTATTTGGCAAAGACATTAATTTATTAAGTTCGTTAAAGGAGAAGCCGAAACTTTCGCATCTCGGCGTCGGCGAATTGCCCATTGTTTCTCCTTGAAGGATCCTTTGTTGCCGCCTTTAACGAAGTTAAATAGAAATAATTAGTTTGATCGCGGCTCGAACGGAGAGCCTCGTAAGTGACGGCGGCTCCGGAGATCTTAGTTCGTCCGAATTCCGCGGCAGCGCTGCCCGCCGGAAGCGTCTCCATGGCAACCCGGCAGCCACATCGATTGCCGCCGCTGGCGTGTCGCTCGAATTATGCGATCGCTATTATGACGGCTTTCGGCCGCCACTTCTACCTTAATGTACGAATTAACGCGACGATAATGGCTAATTTCGTGTCCCTGTCCCTTATTTGTCCCGTTTTAAATGTACGCCGTAAATCTACGTTAATTCCGTCTTCGATACGTGCACGTAACTTTACAACTTGTTTAATAAAATCGCGCAGATTACGTCGTTTTTAATTAAATCTGATTTAAACGATTTCCTTCAAGAAAATTCCTGCATACAAATTTCTTCTGTTTTCTTCAAATTGATCTTTATTATATCTTTATTATATTTTTATTGTTTTAAGTCAGCACAGAGTTAAATTTGATAACGTTCTTTTTAATAGAAAAGATGGAGAAAATAATTAAAGACTGCGTCAGCTAAATAATACAAATGATAATAATAATACAAGCGTTACGACAGAAGAGGTTAAAGATTGAAAACAAAAATTGAAAGGTTTCAAAAATAAAAAGGAAAAATAGCAAGGATTAAAATTTTAGGATTTTTTTTAGGGAAGCAAAATGAAACCATGAGACCATTAAGGAAAACATCTGGATCGAACACAAAGAGAATCTGCACCACGATGGAAGATTGTTTAAGAAAATTAATCAAAAACGTTTGCTTTGTAATATTGCTGAAGCAGGAACGAAGAAAAGCATTTAAATTTTTAAGGCAACTGAAGTGAAAAGGAATAATGCCTTTATTTTTTGGACTTCCCCACGTCTTTTCTCTTTATATTTTTTTATTGATTATTTTTATCAAAAGAGCAATAGTTTTCTCCTTTATTAAAACATTCACTACTTGAGATTCTTTGGTGTGACACATTTTTCTGCAAGATCCAGAGCTTCTCAGACTTTTTCCACTGAGTCATTCTAAATTTACATTACATTTGTTTTATATGGTTACTTGTAAATAGGTATGTAAACAATTTTGATTCTTTAATGCTGGACTGGACAAAAGATTTAAGCCAAGATTAAATTTAAGCCTAAGTTAGAACGTAACACAATAAACTGTACATACGTCATAATAATGCGTGTCATGTTCTAACTTAGGTTTAAATTTAATCCTGGCTTAAATCTTTTATGTAACCCAGCCGGTTAATCTCGTAAACCTAAACGTAGGTGCCAAGTATCATCAATATTGAATATTGAAAAGGGACACCATTGGACTTGTGAGTTTTTAATACTACATTAATTGAAAAATTGAGTAAGTCCATTACTTTACTTCAAAACTTCGATAATTTCCTTGCATTTTGAAATTGAATTGGCTCAGAATCTTGAAGTTGTTTTCAACAATCAATTCAAAAATTTTCTTTTTCCAGTTTTCACTACCTACTTCTCAAGTAATGATGATTCGATTCTATTTCCATTTGAATTCAGTAAAGAAAGTTTTTTCTTTTTTGTTTCAATTTTTAAGTAGAAGAATTTAATTTTTACACTCCCTTATATTTTTGAATTTATTCATGCAATGAATTTATTTCTAGCAAGCCACTTTCTTTGTTCTCTAATTTTCAATGTTTTTATTGAAAGTACTTTGAGTTTCTTTACTTTTACCTTTTTCTGTAAGTAAACTGAATTCCTTGTTTCCAAATAAAGCCTTCACTTCCTGCTTGAAACTTTATTTTGCTTCTCTAGAGCTGCAGAGACTGTATTTTTAAAAGATGACTTTTTGAGAAGATTTAACGTTTTGTTGACGATTTTAAATAATAAAACCATACGCCTACAATACATAAAATATGTATCAATATTATCGATAAGATCTTTCCTCACACCTGTACTTTTTATTTGATGTAATTAATTGAGTTGACTGTTATGTTACTTGATGAAAATCCATATCAATAATAAGAAGTAACGTTAAATTCTTAACTGACTTTCACTTTATTTGTTAATACATAACAATTGTTTCGGTACACTGTACCTTCTTCAGATGTTGAAGAAGGACTTTCACTTTATTTGTTAATACATAACAATTGTTTCGGTACACTGTACCTTCTTCAACATCTGAAGAGTGGAAGTCAGTTAAGAATTTAATGTTATTTCTTATTATTTTATTTGATGCTTAAACCAGTGGTTCCAAAACTTTTTTAAAGGGGAATCTCCTTTTGGCAAGAATTTCGTTAGTGACCCCCTTGCTCTCACCGTACTCAACTTAATTCATAAAAAAACAGCACGACTAAATGATTAAGGGTTGCCGGATTTTTCTTGAAAAATATAACCAAGCGTTTCACAAAAAGTAGCCCAATTTCGGCAAATAACCAAGGGCAAAATAGAAAATTATAGAGTTTTTTTATTTCACTTTTTTTTTAATTCTAATTAATTCTCCTACATTATTTTCTACGAATTATAACAATACTTATTCTTAATAGTCAATGAAACTTAAGAAAGGCAGTGAAAAAATAATTTTCAAAAGCGCAATCTTATTTGGTCTTATAGGAACAAATAAGCAAATGTAAATTTCTGAAATCTTAAAATTTGCAGATAAAAGAGTGGCTATAAAAAACTCAAAAAGAACCTTTAACTAATCATGAAATGATGAAAAAAAATCATAAAATGTTATTAATTTGACAGTTGTCAAAATTGTCATTTCTTCTGTTTTTTTTTTTTTTTTAATAACTGAGAGCGACTGGCTACTCTAGAGTATCTCCATCTAGTTTTAACCTCATGTAATAATAGGGGATGGAGATACTCTCTGGAGCAGTCAGTCGAAAACGCTATAAGTTACCAGACAATGAAGACGATCGTAGAAACCATGGAACGCTTTAACACGTATCTACGAGGGAGATTTCATAACTAAGTTACCAGAAAATGAAGCCGACTGTAGAATTCAAATGAAAATTTTATTAATTGTAAGTCCGTTAGGTCAAGAATTGACTGCGAGATGTCGCGATCTAAACTGTTGTTCACAAATTCGTTGAAGTTTCAAGAGGTTATTTGCGTAGGGTTATTGTGTTACATTTAAGTTTTAATTTTTTAAATTATTGTAAAAAGTGAGCAAATAAAAATCAGATTAGAGTAGGCGGTGCAAAGAAAATGTATGTCTGTGATTAACTGAATTAATTAATGTAATACATTCATGGACTGTCAAATTTATTGACTTTTTATTTAATCACAGACATTCATTTTCTTTGCACCGCCTGCTCTAATCTGTTTTTTATTTGCTCACAGGTTATTTCATTGATTTTGACTTAAAAGTAATATGGATCACTGCGCCGTTATAGAATTCCTCACAAAAGGAACGGATATAGGGCAGGATATATGCTGCGGACGATGAACCGTCACCTTACAAGACCATGAAATTTTGGTCCACTCGCTGCAGAAAAAAAAGTAGAGATATTGATACTGGAAGATCAAATGAACGTGTCTTCAATACAATCCATGAACATTTAGGGATGACAAAGGTGAGTGCGAGATGGGTGAAAGGCAAGAGGATGATTTTATGAAAAGAATTGTGACGGGGGATGAAACGTGAATTCGCCACTTTGACCTTGAGAGTAAACAGGAGTCAATGCAGTGGAATTCTCTACTAGCAAAGAAATTCAAGGTTCAAACGACGGAAGGCCAAGTAACGGCTACGATTTTTTGGTACTCCGAAGGAAAGTAGTTTATTGATTACCTTCCCCACGAGACTACGACAGTAAAGGGCGGGTATTATAGTGAACTTCTTAGAGAGAATTGCAGGAATCATCAAAGGAATCCGTCTTGTAAAATTAGGGAAAAGTCTTCAGCGCACCAGTTGCCTCAGTTGTTGGAGAATCTTTGAAAGTTTTTAGACTTCGAGGGGTTGAACCACCCGCCATAAAGTACATATTTGATCCCCCCTTCTCTTAAAAAAAAGCTACCAGGAGCAACGATTTTCTGATGACGAGGAACTAATGTAGAAACTGAACTAGCTTTTCGAAGAGACGAAGAGAAAGAATGTTCTTATATTTTATATCCAATAATAACCCAATGTAAAACGTGCACTGAACTCGAAGTAGACTGAAAGGTCCTTTCGTTATCAGAACAATCGTTTTTGCTTAAATCGTTTTCTTTTCTATAAATAAAATAAAGAATGATGAAATGAAAGCAGAATATGAAACAAAAATGAAAATAAAATGAAAACAGAACACGTGTCCTGTGTCACGTTCTGTGAGACGTCTTCATGTGTTTAAGAAACAATTTAAACTTATCCTTTAGGAAAAATTGGCTTTATAAAATGCCAAGCGGGTTTTATTGCAACGATAGCTGTTGTTTCCACTGCAGGCCAATAAGGGCGAGGTTACCATGCAGGAGTAACTATTTTAATGGCCACAAGTGTACATTAACCACTAAAAAAAGTATTTTTGTTAAGCGCTAAGTATCTTTGCATTTAAATATTTTAAAATAAGCAAAAGTAGCCTAAACTTTAGGCTAGTCGCCAAATCGATACTTCTTGCGCTAAATGTCATATTAAAATAGCCCAATCTGGCAACATTTGACCTGTTAGCTCAATTTATTCCTTTGTTGCTAACGCCATCTACATATCGCTAAGTAATGAAATTTGTTTGCGCCATCTCTCACCAAGTAGCTCAGTTTCTTTCTTTGTTCTTCGTGTTTCCACCATATTCGAGAGACTTCCAGATGGCACCGGAGCTTTCTAGAAAATTTAATTTAGATTTATACCGGGTGTGAGATAAAAAATGCCTCAAGGCTTAACTCTGTTATTTATAGTCCGATTTGACTAAGCGAAAATTCATATAAAATGGCTCCATAAATACTACTAATTGATAAAAGTTTCATTTTGTTTTAGTGCCAACGGTTGCAACTTCTCTTTGTGCTTTTTGTAGAGAATTCTCTGATATGCAGTAAGTTGATTTTGGTCCAGTATTTACCAGAACAAATAAAGAAAAAGATTGAATATAAGCTTCTGATTAAGGCATGTTTTATTAAGGCGTTCCCCACACTTTGGGAACCACTGGCCTAAATTAGACTAGTTGCTGTGACCAGCAGATGTGAAATAATTTTTGGAATATACAAAAATATAGCGAAACTGTACACATTGAATTTTATGTTTCATATTAAATCGTATTCATTATCATTTCAATGAACATGTTTATATTTAGCGGTCGCTAAACAGAATGATAATACAATCCGTTTTTGCTGTCGGTTTTAATTAACCTTTGTACACAGATAACGATTCGGCGAAGGGTTCAAAATTAACTATATTGTTGTAAGAATTAATTAATGGATTTGTGCATCCATTATCTTTCCGGAAAAAAAGAGCTGCTGATTACGATTGCAGTCGCAGGAAACACCACCGTTAACATATTCCCTGACAATAAAAGTGCCGGTGTTCGTGTGTGTGTGTGTGTGTGTGTGCCGGTCGTGCGTTAGCTGTTCATTTCTTTTGTGTCAGACAATACGGCTTGTTTAGGATGGCAACTGACATACGTTTGACAATTTGGTGACAATAACTGTGTGCGATGCGGTCGAGTGCCTGACGCTGTACCTCTGCGCTTGTGGGAAAGCTCAGCGCGTCGTGTTTTCATTGCAGGGGTGGGCTTCGGGATCGCTTAATTGAGTGACTTCTTTATTGTTGGCTAATTTATGAGGACGTTTTTCATTTGGACACAAAATCGTTTTATTTTTATCTCTGTGGTAATTAATTTACAAAATAATTAACACTTCTTGATCCTATAGAGCGGTTATAGATAAATACCCCATTTTGAAATCCAATAATAACTTTTAATAATAATTAATTGGCAGAAGATTCGAAATTAATTTTTGAATTGGATGCGGGTTATAAGTTACAAATTCTAGGGAATCACCTGACGTGTGTAAACTGCCGAAATTAAATCCAGAAACGCAAAATAGATTTCCAGCCAGTAATGGCAATATTAATGGCAATCTACCTCGAGCCCGAGTTATTTCCTGCGCCACAGACTGAAGTCGCAGGCGTATAGCGCGAAACAGTCTTCGAAAGATAGTACATTAGATAATCCGGGAGCCGAGGGTGGGGCGTTATCCGGGTTTAATTTAAAATTAATATAGCGCAGGCGGCGAGTGCCGGAAATGAGCTTCGGGTGGTGACAGGGAACGAAGCGGCGAAGCGGGTGTGAGACGCCTTGCACCCCGCTAGATGTGTCGGCTTCTAGAGCTTACGACTTTACGCACAAGTTATCCGGATTAAGTAAGTTTCTACCACCCGAAATTATCATTAGGAGGATTTTTTAAAACTCGAAATACCCCCTGATTCTTATCGTTGTTTCAGCTCTGCGAAGTTGGGAAACACTAACACCAAACGAGTGATGGTGATAAGTCAACAACATTTTAAAGATAAAATCAAAATTTAATTAACTAGAAAGGAAGAGAAACAAGATATTAAAAATGTTTTAATAAATTTCTAAAGCTCTTCAGTTTCGTCAGAGCTTCGTCGAAGCTATCAAGCGATAGTGAAATATTTAACAGTCGTGCGATTTTTAAATTAATAAAGATTAAAAAGAAGTCGTTAATGTTAGTTAGTTTAAAAAAAGTTATATATTTTTGTTAATTTAAAAATGAATATCTCAAGACATGTTCCGGACCGAGTAAATATCTACGTGATAGACACAATCACGATACGGTGCATAATACGTAGCAAATAAAATAAATTCCGTGTGAAGTGGTCTGGCCCGGTGTAGTCGGAAGCGGGCTGCCGGCGGATACCGCTGTCTCCGGGACACTTCCTCCCCGGGGCGGCCAATTTCACCCGGAGCGAGCGCTTTCCGCACACTCCGGATTCGCTCCGGACTGCCGGCTCCTGCTAAACTTGCCTGGCGCTCGTGCTCTCGCCCACTTTATTGTTGTGCTTTATTTTGCTGGCGCTTTTGTTTGTGTCGGCTCCTCGAGTTTCTATCAGCGTGGCCCGTTTTTTCTCTTTGGCTTTTTGGAAGAAAAAAGATAGGGGCCACATATTTTTGCGCGCTATTGTATATGGGAGACTACGCAATGTTTTTCTTTTTTGCATTTCGTTTTTCTTTTATTCTTTTTATTTTAAGTATTGCCACAAGTTGAGTTTGGTTGCCTAATTTAGACGATCACGTGGGACTCGAGAATAATTGAAAGCACAGTACATAATAAAATCAATAATCTAATTCCTTTCGAATTTGATATAAGATAATTATGAATATTCAATGCCCTAATATACTTAAAACATTTTGCACTTCTTCGGAAGCGTTTCAAATCGTCGCGTCGATATGTGTAATTTGCTCTCTCCACTCCACTCCACTCCGTAAATGACAGCCATGTAGTTTTTCAGCCGTGAATCCTGAAAATCTTTCAGCGCACAGATTACTGTCATTATCGGAGTAACTGCTCGTCGTGTCGCATAATCGGACATTTCAGGGTACCTACCCTACCTAGCGAAAGGGCGAGGCGCGCGCCTCAAACTCATCACCGCTGGAAAAAAGAGGCTAAAAAGGAAGAGGCCACACTTTAAAAGCGCCGCTGCGTCGGAGGAGGAACGTGTTTTCTGGGCAAACGAGAGAGCTTCAGATAAGTCCAATCAGCGTCTATTCATTACTCACTTGTCTGCTAAGTGCTTAATGTGAAGCGAATTCTAATTACTGGATGTATTGAAGACTTTCGTGTGTACGGAATTGAAATCGAAATGTGTTGCAAGAACTTGAAATGTATTGTTTTTTCTTTATTCAACTATCAAAAGTATAGCAATTTAAAAATATATTAGTACTTTTAAATTCTTTATTTTATTACAAAATTACAAAATTGTTTGTATTACATTTTTTTTTTCAATGTTTTTAGGTTTTTTCTTAAAAGGATGATTGGTGTGAAAGCAATAACCAATGGAGTCCAGAGACAGGAGTTTGTCAAAAAAATGTGGCCTAAAAGCATGGATTTTATTATTTTCAATAAAATTTTCCAAAAAAAAAGTTTGTTTTTGGTTTTATAAAACATTAATGGAAAACAGCTTTGTTAAAATCACATTTCTCTCTTATTTAAACGATTTAACATTTCCAGCAATTATAAACAATTAATAGTTTTGTTTGTTAATAAATCTTGAAAATTTCTTGTTTTCTTGATGGATGGTGGTTATTTTGAAAAATTAAATTAATAAAACTACAATAAAAGTTGCACCTTCTAATTTGTTAATTAAAAAAAAATCAAAGTTAGACATTTCATTTCGTTTTCCTTTTTCTCTCAAGAATAGTGTTTTGAACCATCCTATCGAATTTATCATCGTTGTTTTATTTCAACCAAATTAATTCCACCATCCACCTATCAACTCAACTAAATTTAATACCAACAGTATTGTAATGGAATAAATTTAATCAGCGATTTGGGTATTACTGAAAGTCAGTGTTGACCACATTAAATTATTTTGGCAATTAACAAACAAATAATTAATTAATTATAATTGTTTAATTCTTACAATTACAATAAATTAATCGTTAGTTGTAAGTTTATATGATTACAATTTACATAATTGAGTTTTTTTTAAATAAATTTAATTAGCCATTAACAATTCTTAAATGTAGTTTCTGCTTGATTATTGAATTATTTCTTAAACGTAATATCTGTTCAATTACACACTACATATTACTTAAGTTAAAAATAAAAAAAAAATCTGATTTTTTCATCAATTACGATTCAATAAACATCATATCACATTGAAATGGAGTAATCATGACGTTATTAGATACTTTTTTAAAATTAAGTGTCATTAAAAATATTCAATTTGAAGTAACAATTAAATCAGATGCAATTAAATTTCATTGTAACTAAATTTAATTGTGATCTGCAACTAAACTATTCAATTGCAATTACGTTCAATAATTGAAAAATGAATTATGATTTAGTTTAATTGCAATGAAACATTAATCAATTAATAGATTGAAAATTTGTTACGTTTGAAAAATTCATTTAAGTTATTTACAATATTTGCCAGTCGTCCTGTATTTGTGCGGGAATCAAAAGGCCAGTCTGGGCCTACGTGTCGATCGTCACATTGCACCATATCTCATCAGAAAACCACACGCTGCTACCTAGCTCTACGGTATCAGTTCATTTCACTCTTTCGCCCGGTTAAAACTGAGTTCATCTCGTAACGACCACCGTCTCAGCGTAGTTGGGGAGAACGCATTCTTACCGCGACGCGATAATTGCTCCGACGTGCAGAATTCCCGGTTGTGTGTGTTCACGATTTTTGGTGCTTCTTTTCACGTGAATCTTTTGATTGAAACCTGAAACGGAATTTACTCCGAGATTTGTTTAAGTGCACGCCGAGTAAATTCAAGCTCTTTATAAGCTACTCTAAGGCCTATTCCTGGGACAAAGAACAGGTAGGTCTTATCGGCAATTTTGTGCGTATGTTCTGTTCGTAACGCGTATCTTTCCACTACTCTTAGGCTTCCAGTGGTAGTTTTACCACTTTTGACAATTATCTAGATCTTTTGGGTGGAGGCATCATGGCCCACCCCTCATCCGTTAAAATTGGACATGACCTGCAGACGTGATGCCACTTCGTGACGTAATACTTACGCCGATTTACGTCATTGGCAGCACTATCCTCCGTTGGAGGGCGCTCTCTCACTAGTGACTATAGGGTACTAAATCAACACTCCGTACAAGTAACGCAATCCCATTCCTCTCGTGAGAGGATTGAGAAACAAAGATAACAAATATAATTGTCGCAAGTGCAATAAGGAAGACAACAGTTTTAGGGAATTCTGTTTACCGCAATGTCACTGGTTTCAATTTAAAAGTGTCTTAGGTTATGTCTAGTTAGTTATTTACCAATCAAAAAGTTGTTATTTTGAGAAATGCAGAATGTTTCTTTTACGAAAAGGGCGGAATCATTAAATGTCATGCGATAAGAGTTTGGGATGCGATATTTAAGCTCAATTTTCTTAACCACTGACAGTAACTTTGACAAACGTCACTTCAAATAATATTTCCAACTGTATTTTATCCCTAGATGAGAGGAATGTGCGACAAGGATAGATATAAAAAATCACTAAATGCGTTACCTCTATACGAAGTATGTTGATTTAAGTTGCGTTCGTTTATTCAGCTCCGTTCACTCTATTTACTCTTTTCACATTTTTATCTTACTCTTACTTGTATCAAAACTTATTCGCTTTCACTCTTTAGAGTGTGAAAAGGGTAAATAGAGTGAATGGAGTTGAATAAACGAACGCAGCTTTAGTACCTTAAGTGACTAGGGATGTGGAAATTTCAAAAAAATATATTTTTTTGAAAGAAATATGGAAATTTCATTATTTTTAATATGAAACGTTTCAACGGTAAATGCAATGAAATTTCAAAAAAAATTCAAAATCTCAAGTCAGTTTTATTTAGAAATTTTTTTAACACAACTATAAATAATGTATAGTTACCAGACAGAAAATTTTGGAGGTCACTGCTGATCTTTCCAAAGGGTTGATTTCTCTGACATAAAAATATAAAATAGCCCTTTACTGTTATTTTGATTGATGTTTGCAAATTAATTTTGAAATATATTTTTAATGCACTGCAATATGGCCAAAACGTGTAGAATGGGATTCATCTTTTTACCTTTTTTTGTTGGTTAACTATTGAATTGTCCATGTGCAATTAGTAAATATTTAGGCTCGGTTTTATAAGCACAAGTTAACTTTAACTGCCAGTTTATTGCCTTAACAACAATTGTGTTCACAATTACCGTATAGTTTACCCGAATGCAAATTGCAAATGAATAATGAAAATGATATACCATTCCTAGAAGCGTTATTAAAGTTCGGATAGAAAATTTCGGACACGGACAAGAACTTTCATATTTTATTATCCTGTTATGGGTTGTGGTGGTTCCTAAACTTGAAAGCTCATTCAGCAGAAATGAGTACTCAGTCTCAACTGTTGTGGTGGGAACTGTTGATATGTGTTGCTAAATGCACCCACAAAACCAAAACAAAATTTAGCCATACGTAAAGAATTAAATCGCCTATTTTATGATAAATGAGTTGGATTGGCTATCCTGATCATTGGCGCGTTCACATTGCGTTCTATTCTTTCGCAATTCGTTAATAGCAAAAGGCTTAATAAGTATCATATATTTTTCTGTAAGTATTCTGCTGTAGATTGATATCTTTTTTGTTTGGAAAAGAAATTTCCAACAAGTAACAAAAAACACAGAAATTTCAAAAACCTAGAAATTTCCACTGTTTTGCTAATTTCGAAAAGTGTTGAAATTTCAAGAAATTTCCTCTATGAAATTTCCTCAAATTTCACTGCACATCCCTACTAGTGACAGCTGTTATCTAAACGTGGATTTGGTCTAACAGGTCGGAATTATTTTTATTTACTTATTTGGTTGCATCACCTAAACGCGGCGTTATGTTATTTTTAATCAAGTGACTTTCATTAATTATTTTAAGCTTTTGCTGTAACGGAAAAGCAGATCTGTTTATCGGACAAACTTACTCTTTAGCTTGATAACAAAGTTATTTATTTTCATTATTTTGTTCAACTCATTGGGACCCCCTTCTGGGCCGAATTCGCTACTTGTTAATTAATTATTTATTTTCTTATTTTTACTAATTTTTGAGCATTTCAAATAAAAACAAGTGTTCAGCCAAGGGACATACCTGCATAGCGCTATGTGCTATCTATGCGCTTTATAACATCTTGATGTTTTATATGTATGCTTCAAGCCACAAAATACTTTTCTGTTAAGAAAGTGCGCTCAACTAGCGGATCTATGTTGTTAGCATGAGTTGTATAGCCGTCCAAGTTTTGTATCGATTTTATGATCTTGCTATAAAAAAAGTGGCAACGAGATCGGCGTGGCACCGCGGCCTTTTTTCGCCTCTCTGTCGCTTTTTTACAGCAAGAACATAAAACCGATACCAAACTGAAAGAACTATAACATTATTGTTTAAGGTAATGTTCAAGATAAGTAATCGTTTTCAGTTGCTGCGTAATTGCTATGAGTTTGACTAAAGGTGGATGTATAATCTTTGCGCTGACGTTGCAGCTGCCGTTCAATGTTCAATATTAAAAGTATTGTAAGTGCTTAGGATCGTTTATAAACTCAGTTGCCGCTGCTGTTCGCAGTTTATAAACGATCCTATGCGTTTGAACGGCAGCTGCAACAGTGAACTGCAACGACAGCGCAAAGTTTATAAACCCACCTTTAAAGATTTCGAAATTCACAATGCATACCGATAGGTGCTGTTAAACACTAACCCGTTCAGCCAGTTTTATTTGCTTCCGCTTGCTACAATTAAGAAGCGCTCTGCTCTACAGTAACAGCAGAACGTAACCGCTACCTTTGGCTGAACTTAGCCCCGGTTTAAGGTATATGTTGTCGGTACTCCCCCCATACTTACGAGTTGTGACCAATGGTTTCTTTCTTATCAAAAAGAAAAAGCAGAAAGCACAATTTTCTTTATTATAATTAGCGGTCAGCCACGAGAGAGTGATAACTGATCGATCATTAACGTACTGCTTAAAACCGTCAACATATTAGGATGCTGTGTCGTAATTGTAAAGGGTTTCTAATTTCATTTCTGTGAAACAAAAGTAAATTCAATCAAACGTTGTTAAACAGGAACTTAAGAACTAATGTTATGAAGAAAAATTCATAAGAACAATACTTGCTGGCCTCTACAACACTGCCTTTCAAGCATAAAATCCTGGTAGTGATACCAAATCAACATTCCGTTGAGAGTTAGACACTACCAAAATTAAGCTAGATTTGTACGCTTCAGGGCTAAATAAACTATATATTTAACAAGACGTTTATCAGATCATATTGTAAAATGTTGGGCTTGAGAAAAGATGAATAAATAGAAATGTAAATAATATATCCAAAAATTTCCTCTGAGGGCTATTTTACATTTTGAGGAGCTAAAGTTTTAAGAAAAGGGCTGAATCTACCCCCAAAAGAGCTAAGTTGATCTGCAAAAAACATGTGTAGTCAACCAATTAAATATTGGTATGCAATAACTGCGTAACATAATAGATAATTTATATTGACGCTGGACTCTTTGCTCTCTCGTGTCCGGCTCCTAATTATAATCCACTAATAATTGGCAATTTTAAAGCAGAAGATGCTGAATATGATTTAGGGACAGTCAGTATTCTTATTGTACCGAATATGCCATTTTGCAGGCCTACATGCAAGATGTAAAAGATCAAGAACTCTGCTTAGAGGTGAAATGTTGTTTACCTATATCTTACGCTACATGGTCATTTCGTTACTTCGTAGTTCGTAGTAAAACATATAGTATAAATATTATTATTTATTCTAAAGAAGCTTTCAAATATAAAGCGAAACGTCGACATTCAGTCTTCTGAATTGTCCAGTCAATTATTACGAATTTTATATTTTTTTAATATTCTATTAAACGACAACTTTATTATTTAAATTCTGGCATGGACTTAGAAATAGAAATCCACAATAACTTTTTTCAAAAATCAAATAAATCACGCCGATGTATCGTTTTAAGTGTTAAGGGATACCGTGACGGAGCCGTCGTAAGTGCGGGTCCCCCCCGACGTCACGTGTGGAACCCTGGGGGTGCCGCCGATCGCCACGTGACCAAAGTTCAAGCGGAACAAGCGGCGTTATTCATCATATTAATATATCGCGCTTATTTCGCCCCACCGCCCTTCAATGCGTTGCATATAAACACATCGTAAAGCTGACAATGCGCCACTGATAGATTTTAATGGTTTGTTGTCGATTTACATGTTTTTGGATGATGATCGTGATCATGATGATGAGTGAGCGAGTCGCCATCGCGTGAGAAACAATTTCAGTCGTCCCATAAAATATAAAATATATTAGGTTTCACCCCCAATATACGAATTACAACAATAAAGGCTTACATTATGATAACAAAAGTTTAGAAATATATAAAATGGAATGTATTTGGAAAATAATTTTTCTTATGCGGTGTCTTCCGTCCATCTATAATTTTCCGCCGTAGCTTTTGTTTTCCATGCAGTCGGTAGAGACATCTGCAATAGAGCTTTACAAACAGGCGAGCTTTACGAGTTCAACACCCTCTGTCAGAAGACGGATAAACTGCGAACAATAGCGCGGAAACTGCCAGCAACTGCAGTTTGTGCTCGGAGGATTCTAGGTTCTAGGATAATGTTCGCAACAGATTTCGTCCTGTGTGTTTCAGGATTAGCGTAAATATAATAATGACGTGATTTAAGTGGCCCCTTCAATTACTGAATTCATATTTAAAATAACGAACGGGTTTGTACTATTCAACAGAAAAAACTGAAGTAATTACTAAATGGTTACAATGAACATCCGTTTTGAGCGTGATCTTGATGATTTAATTAATCGTCGAGTGGATGATATTAATGGGGGCACGTGGCTGTTATTTTTAAAACGTGCATGTGAATAAGACCGATGAAAAGACACACGATTATACTGAGTGTATTATGTGAAAGGAACTAAATCGCTAACGTTCTATTATTTATGTAACTGGGATATTTATCATTATCAAATTTTATAGTAATTTTATTTATTTATTTTACCCTAGAATTTCACTTCCTATTTTTGATCGTAATTTATAAATTTTCGTAAATTAATTTGTTTCCGTTTATTAAAGAAAAAATGAAATAAAATGTTATTGTTAAAAAGCAACATTTTTCAAAGAACTTTTCAAATACAAAGAAAAATTAATATCAAAATTGAAAAGTCTTTTGAAAAAAGTTTCGGCCCACCGGAACTACACCTGTAAAAAGAATTTGTTATATTTCATATATAGGCTGTTCCGCCTCGACTTAACAATATCCGAATTGTTGAGTTCTTGAAACTAAGTAAAAAATTCCTAATAAGTAGGTAAATACATTTGCACTAAATTAATAGTAAATACAAAGTTTCTCGTCAGAATTTCCTAAAGTCCACAAAAGCATTGTTTTCAACATAATCGCAAATTCTGTGTATTCTTTCTATAAAGAAAACGAAGTATTTACTACTACGTCATGATTGCTTTTATGACTAAAGGTCGGTACATTCCGGACGGGCATGGGCGTCTTATCATTTATGAATTTTGTAACTGGTATATTGCAATATTATTTTCTATTTAACGCATACACAGGATTAATATTATTGCTTTTCGCAATAGTCCTATTTTATTATAAATTTGAATACAAAAGATGCGATAATATACCAATGAATTAATTTATTTTAAAATGTAAACCGATTTAACATTTCCCCATGCGACGTTCATAAAATCTGCTGTGAACTCTTATATGTATTTCGATTGATTGGGGGCATCACATCCATTGGTCTGCATTAGTCATTTTTTTCTTGCAATCGTTATCTAGTAATCTAGTATAAAAGTCGGCAGAAATTCAACCGTAATCGTGTATTTTGTTAGATTTAACGTGTGCACTCGATTGTCGCATTTCCGCAGAAAATCATATACTTTTTAAGACAGAAAAGTTCGGAGCTCAGTGTATAACATAGAAAATTGCAGTTTTGGTCATTGTGGTTTATTTATCCATCCGTTGGGAAGAAGTAAAAATCTATTTTAGCAACGAACTTGGAGGAGAACAAGCTACCAGAAGCTGCAAAGCTGAGAAATAGAAAACAGAAAGAAAACGAAGATATCAAGACTTATTATTATTACGAGCTTCTGGCGCTGACCAATGAGATAGATCCTGATATTTCGACTGCTAATTTTCAAGATATTTTCGAAGCCGGTCTACATCCATCGTACGCCGAAAGTTATTATGTATTGTGTGATACTGTCATAACAGCTGAGCAACTGGTAGCACTAGCAGCTTAACAAGAATATTCTCACCACTGCATTGACAACTCCAATAAAAAATAACAACCGAGGACCACAAAATTTACCAAGGTCATGAAATGAAGCAATATTACCTCCATCAAGGACAAGAGATGGAAGACCAATTTGCTGGTACTGTAACAAACCGGGGCATTTCAGAAGAAATTGCTACATTTACCAAAGAGATACGGAGCAACATGTGAGGAGAAATGGCAATCAAACTAGAAGATTTGTTCGATAGCAGAGGGATACAATACAAACAACCCAGCAACCAAGAAGATATGCAGGCCCAAACGGAGGATCAAGTCACCCAAACTAAAGGGAATCTTCGCTACCATGATCTTCGGACAAATGTTCCCTGTCCCACGGACAATTAAAACCTACACTTTTACTTTTAGATTATAATGGTATGTTTATCTGTTTTTAATTTCTAGATAGGAACCGCATAGCTATGTTATTCATTATTCTTCTGGTGAATGTAATGTCGATATAATATGGAAATGTGCAAAATGAGGATGCAGGAATCTATTGGTCGCCCTTGCCCAAAACACTCATATACGAAGCCAGCATCCCCATTGTGTACAAAGCACCATGGAAACCTTTTGCATATGAACCCGACTACATG
This sequence comes from Dorcus parallelipipedus, assembly GCA_958336345.1. Taxonomy (NCBI): domain Eukaryota; kingdom Metazoa; phylum Arthropoda; class Insecta; order Coleoptera; family Lucanidae; genus Dorcus; species Dorcus parallelipipedus. The sequence continues at coordinate 27,164,048 of OY284480.1, read as the reverse complement.
AAGGACCCCAAATGCCGTGGAAGCTACTCTACAGAGTGTCAAATGACGCTGCAGTTAGAACAACTGGGTGATCAAGAGTCTACAACAACAATGGTCGTTCAAAGAATTCTAATTCCAGTATCCAGAATCTGAAATCGAGGACCTAGTAAAAAACATCAAGAAGAGATCCTTAAATTTTATCGGGGACGCTTTCAATTAGTTTGTGGAATCGCAACTCAACATCAACTAGAAGACGGCATCAGGGAGAACATAAAGAAATTGACGACGGGACTCCAAAAAGAACTTCGGGATTTTGGTACCAATTCCAAAGAATTTCAAAATTACCAAGAGTAGCAAGCAATCCAGACCAGAATCAAGATGATGGAATTGACAGCAGAAACCACAGGCCTAAACAACTACCACATCTTTATGAATCTTAGGCGCCTACATGCGTTGGATAGTTCAGTGAAATATTCAGAAATGGTGACGACTTGTAAAAGTCATCAACTACCAGTCATGTCATGGTTAATCCAGAAGTACTGCACTCAGATCTTAGAAGGCTCAATATAAAGTTATCAAGTGAACATTACGAACTGGCAGTTCCGCTCGAATCCATCACTCGGTATTACCAGTTGCCAATCACCTACTGTGTTAGTCGTATTTTCGGTTTTTTAAATTTTTTTTTGTTTCTTTAAAGTTGAAAATTGATATGCAGTTCCTTTTTGCTTCTTATTTCCCCTTCTCAAATCATCGTCGTTTGTTTACAGCGACGATTGTCTTTCGTTGTTTTCTTTTTTCTCTTTGACGGCAAATTTTCGCTTTTTAATTTCTTTTTGTTTTCTTAAATTTGAAATTCTTTTTGGCTTCTTATTTCCCCTACTCAAATCATCGTTCTTTGTTTACGGTGACGATTGTTATTTGTTTCCCTCTTTGACGTCATATTTTCGCTGCTTAAATTTTCTTTGTTTTCTTAGAATTTATAATACGCAGTTTTTTCTTTGTTTTTTTTTCTCTCCTAGCTTTTGATCAATGCGAATTATCTATGCGACGATTTTCTTCTGTTTTGTTTTTTTTTAAATTTTCGTCGTCTTTGTCTTATTTCCGCTTCTTTTTTTAAATATTATTTTTGTTTCCTATCCTTTTTTTCCTGTCTTCTAGACAACTTTGTTTCTAGGCAACGATTGTCTTTTTTTTCCACATGGTCATAAATAAACATATGGCAGAATAATCTTTTCACAAAATGATTTTCAATCGAAGCTTGCTGCACTGATTTATTTATTCGAAGTAAATACTAATATTTATTTCCTTTTTTTGCATTTCTGTATAAAGTGTCCGTATTACCAATATTGTTAACACTCGGTGACCCTTGCAAGTAAAGTTTTATGATGTATGGTTGACTCTATCAACTAATGGCGAATTATATGCAAAAACTAAGCAGCTACGTTATTTTAAAAGACTTTCCTTTGAGTAAGTATACTTTAAAGAATTTATTTTTCTGTTTCACATAGCCACACACGCCGCCATATTCAGTTACCCATCTGGTAGAGAGGTTTTCGGAAAATGTGACAACACCGCATCGTCAAAACAATAAGTTCCAAAGTTGGGAATGCAGACATTAAAAAAATATGCAATTATAGTTATACCGCATACCGGTTGTTGAATCAAACTGAGATCATAGAAAACAACTTTTGTGTGACAATTATATTTTCAAAAAGATTTACCTAGTTTTCTCCTTCTTCATTTGATTCCTTTATTTAAAATACTTGCTAATTGTTAAAAAAAAATCAAGTCTACTTAGAGTAGAATAGACTTGAACAGATTTTGATTTATGAATTAAAATTAAAAAACCTTTATTTCAGCCTTTCCTTTTGCCGTGTGAACAAATTCTTCAACTTTCCAAACACTGAATAATAATGAAATTCAATTTACAAAAGAACTAACTTCAAAAGAAATCGAAATGATATAGTAGGAGCAGAGTTAGGTAGTAGGGAGGAGCATCTTGCATAGCAATAGATTTTCCTAACTATGACTAATACTCTGTATTTCCGGACTGGAATGGTGGAGCCACACGTCCCTGCCGTTTCCGGCATCCCGGAGTCCCGGATCCACAGACCCCTTCCTTGCTCAGTTAGTGCACTTCTTTGACAAACATGGATTACGATTTTATATGCAAATGTTTATGACTTAATGCCCCCCTTCGCCTTCTAAACGCTATCTAGCATAAATTCCGTAAACGTAAACATAAAACTTGTTTATCGAGGATATCTTTCATATAACAGTTAAATTTTAACTCACCGCATTTCGATCTGCTTAGGCTTTCGGAAATGCTGTTGTATGACTTGGACGTGAGGTGGTTGTGCGACGACTTTTCTACCCTGTCGATACCTGCAAGGGGAAAGTAAGAAATGCTAATTAAATTCGTTTGAAACGCGGAGTGTTGCACCCACGCGATCAGATTAGGAAACTCTAAAGTCTCAGCGACAGGTAAATGGGTGGTTTGTACTGTTTTGTAATTCAAAGGCTTATACAGGATCAGAAATCAAGATTTAATGCTGATTGTCCATAAATACTGCGAATTATTCATGTCATTAATTCTACGTAAATTAGCGTGACAAGCAGGACTGGAAATAGAAATGCCTACCACATATGCAGTTTTATATATTTTTTAATCATTTGATTTCGATTTACTTGCAGTTACTTTTTGTTTTCTATTTAACAAAGAAAACAAAATTATTATTATTATTATTATTAGCAGTAGATATACTACGCCGGTTCGGGCTCACATTCTTATGGGAAATAACATTATGTACCAAATGTGTACGTATGGTTGCCTATCGCTCTGGCAGAGCGTTATATTATTATTATTATTATTATATTAGACGTATAGAAATTAGATTGGTATTGATGTTGTTTAAAATTATTTTACTAAAGCTTTTAATTGTGTGTAATGTATTCAGTTGAGTTTGTTCGTAAAATCGTTTCCTTGTCATGGAAAAAATTGGACGCTTGTAAATTTTTTTTTAGTGCAAAACAATCACGACGAACTGTGATATCGGAGGGAGCAATTAAGCTCTCGGATCCAATATGGCGGACGGAAGTGGGGCATCAATCACCCCGCACACGTCAATTAGCCTCCGGAAACACGTCACTATCAATTTGAGCAACGCCCGCTCGGATCACATAACCCGATATTGATTTGCTACATTTTTGCGAGAGTCCTGGAAAAACTGACGCTGACGCTTTTTAATCGTCGCTCTCTTCCTAATTTGTTTGGTTAGTGGTTGCCGTCACGAACGCCCGTGGGAAAACCATCCCCCGATGGAGATGTGCACTTTATAATGTTGTCTGCACGGATCATGCCCTAATTCGTTAAATGGCCCGAAACATATGTTGCGACCCTCCAGGGCGTGCTGTCAGCGTCTATTTATTATCGTAATCTTTATATTTGCATCTACACAAATGTTCGTACGATTAGATTATTTACTAATGAGTGCACGAATTCAACCGGTCGTTGATATGTAATCTGTAATCGGTTTTACAAACTATTACAAGTGGGTGTATTTACTTAAAGCTTGTTAGACATGCGATCTCTATTAAATCCACGCAGAACTATCGGCATTTACGTGCATGGAACAATTATATAAATCACGTTTTTTGAATTGTTACAATTTCCAATTAACATTAACTAGTGTATAGGTAAAACCATATTTTTTAACTCTACTTCTAAAATAAGGATCATTTAACCCTCTACCTGACTTGTATTTTTTTTACCTTTTGACTTTTAGGTCCGTTAAATGTATTGTAAATACAGGGGTGTGAATCAACCTGGTGAGTGAATATCGTCGAGTCATTGAGCCGTCGTTTCAGTGACGTGTAAAAAGGGAGGAGAGATGTTGATAAAGTGTGGCGTTAAAAGTGCAGTCTTTCCTTGAGAGCCTCGTCCGATCAAATCGAACTCCTGCTGTTTTGTACGCTTTATGTGTTGGATATATGACGTGGATATACTAAACAGAATTTTGTCACCGTATTACAAACTGTGACACGTTTGCAATCAATAAAAATTATAAATTTATGTGCTACCAACATCATTTGTCACAAACTTCATGTGATATGATATTAAACAATAATGTACTCCTAGTTACAGTGTATGTTGCTTTATTGTATCAATTAATTGAAAATAGGTCATAACGCACATTAAAATACCAGTTAACAATCATCTTCCAAGGTCAACAGGATATGCGCTTAATTGAAATATCAAATGAGAAGTTGGTTAAACTGGAAGTTGAGCCTGACTTGGTAATCTATCGCATTGTTGAAAAGGATTTGAAAAAAAATCTATTTAAATACTTTTTAGTATCAAAATTTAAAATCATCATTTGCTTATTCCGATTACTTGGAATTTTGGAGAGAAAAGACTAGGGCAAATAGCGTATACAACACCCGGTATATGAAATAATGCCAGTTTATTTTATTGGACGTACTTTACATACGTTTTGAGAATTTTTTAAATTAATAAATAAAGACCAAAGTACATAACAAATGTTTATCAATATGACATGTAAAGTTTTTTAGAAAAAGTTTTTCAAGATGCTTGAAATACGCAAATCTATCTGCAATTGATTGCTAGTTGGAGAGTTGTTGATACATGAAATTGTTAATGTTTTTAGAAATGAAAATGTCTTATTTATGGAACGAACAATAAAAGAATGTATGGAGAAGACATGTCGTGTAACGATTTACTTTAAATTTGGGAGACTCAAATTTTCGACCCCAAAAACACAATCAACAGTTTTCAAGGCAAGTAGGACAACTTAAATGATCATTTTGGAATATCGTATATAACTGTAAACACAAATTTTGACCAAAAACCGCGTCAACTATAAAAATAAAATAAAATGCCTATATTCCCATGTACTGTAGGTCATTAAGACGTCGACATTTTATTGGCAGAGTTATATAATATAAAAATTATCCACAATACAAGTAAAAAGTAAAATTTGCGGATAAAATTGTGGTTTACTGCATTATATCTATGACAGGAATAACGGAAGAGTTAGGGGTGAAGCAGTAAATGCAGATGTTTATATTCGTTAAATGTGTCGAATTTGCTTAATTTTATTAAAACCCATCAATCATTAAGACATCACGAAGGATAAAATAATATTCATACGCGTATCAACATTAATTTTGTACCTAAAGAAGACAATCCCCCAAATACTCGAGGCTCGGGCACGCGTTTGGAACCGTCAAAATCAATTGCCCATCGAAATAATGACGATTTTAACAGCGTCATCAAGTATACATACAGAGTATGAGACGGTTATGTACAAGACGGTTTGCGAAGCTCCAAACTAATTGCAGTTATGGAGAAGAATTATTTAAGAGATTCGGGAAGAAATGGAACAAGCTCAAAGAAAATTGCGCACAGTTGAAGACAGAGGTCTTTTATCGGTTTGAAAAAAAATACTACATTTTTGTTTTAGGACGTATGGACATCCTCTTATGTTCATTTATTAACAAAAAATTTGCTAATGTTTGTTTATCAAAGTTAACTTTTTTTAACTGTTATATAAAATTATAGAAGTTGTGTTAATCTTGTAACAATTAAATTATAATGAATTTAAATATTTCATACCTTCATAAACTTAAAAAGGTAAATGCCGTTAACTTCTCAAAGATTACCAAGTTTTTGAATTTATTGAAAAAAATCTGATTATCTTTCCACCTTCTTTGTATTTCTGGTAGTTCTAAAGTATCGCTATATTTTGCAAACTATTATGAACATTTTTAAATCCTTTTTCGTACTGAAAGTAGATTTTTTATTTCTATTAAAGCTGTTCACTAGAAAATGTCAAATTTAAAAAAGTTTTGGTAAACTTTTTGGTATTCTAAAAGTATTCCGAATTTCTACACATCCTCAATTATTGGGTTTTTTAATTTACACTACTTCAGGGCCAAATTCTGAAACATCACTCTATATTCTGATAAGTATAATCAAGTTTCTGGACAGCGTACACTGATAAAAGTGGTGGTAAAATTACATCAAAATTTCATGTTATCTTACTACTACGAGTAAGTAATAATACATAGAATTCTAAATATGTAGTGTTAAAAATACACGTAAAATATTATTGAATTTTAATGTAAAAATAGTGTAAATTTACTACCACTTTTATCAGTGTAGGTAAATATTTTGATCCTCAGTGATTTATGATGATAGAAAGTCAAAAATCATTAAAATGAGAAATGAAAATTAACATCAAACTGTCAATTTGAGTGTGAGTTAAGTGCGAGTGATGTTTCAGAAGTTTCCTTTTCATTTTGTCACTATTGAAAAAATCTTTTGCATGTTTACAGAAATAAAATTATATCACAATAAAAAAAAATTCAAAATTGCAGCAATTAAGATTGAAGACATAAGTGGATGAAGATGTCATATCGCATTTTTGAGATTATTGGATTTATTGGCTTATTATGACATAAATCTTTCAACATATACGAAATACCTATTTTTATTAAATTTGAGGAATTACCACTTGCTAAAGGTGTTACGTTCACCATCAGTATTTAGTTGTCAGTGGGTGTAAAAATATAAAGTTCGATTGACGGTAACGGACAGACAGGTAGAAGGCATTCATTGACCAAAACATCGCTTAATATATCAACAATGCCGCTACCTAAATTGTTAACATTGAAAGCGTTTTATTTATGCTAAATGTGGCCCTTCAATTTCGATATGCATGGTATCACTCATTTAAAATACAAACAAGTCTTACTTTTTCACTTGAACTGAGGATGTTGCTAATGTTACAAATCTCGAAAACCCTAAATCAACAAGTTTTAGTGATCTGTAAAAAGAAATAAATAATTTCATTGATTACTTAACTGTTATTCATCACAGCACAATCTCTTCTTCACATGAAGTTCACTGAATAAAGATGTTACATACATAAAACTTAATTTTTTCCTCTGAAATAAAACTATATTCAAATAATAAAGTGTGGGAAATGAAAGTACAAATAATATGGCTGTATAATAGGAGTCACCAGTTTGAAGCAAAGAAAAGCAAAAAAGTTCCAGTTTGAAACGCTTTATTTGAATTTGCTCTGAATTTCAATTTTGCGACATAAACCTTTAGCAACATGTGTCTTCGATTGATTTTTGAAGTTCATGTTTACTTTGATTATTGAATTCTAGTTTATATGTAGGTATTTCTATCTGCAGTTATTTATTATTGTGTTCACTGTACTGTTTTTTATTAATTTAAATAAGTAGGTAATACATATTTATTGATTCTACATATAATTAGAATAAGTCGAAACTCATAGTACAATGATACACTGATTACTTAAGTCTAACAAGAAATTCGCTTACACTATAAAACTTGTCAATCAACAAGATATTTTTAACTTTAGATTTAAAACATGCATTATTTAAATTTTTTTAATCCAAAGGTAGAGCATTATAGAACTTTATATCAGTATTAACAGGATCGTTATAGGTTACAGCCATATTACATATATAGGGTGTGGTTTTTTACTGCATCTTATACTTTCAGCACTGAACCTTGATGACGTAGCTTCAAAATGAAAATTTCCATCTATTCTTTCAATAGTAAAAAAAAAACACCTAAATTCGATGGATGTAAAACTTGGGCAAAATAGCTGATTAAAGTACTTGTTACATCGTATTCCACCTTAAAGTGTAAAAAAAACTCTTCTGCTTTAATTGCTGCAACGGATGACTTAATCTCGAATAAAAAAACGAGGCCATAGTTTGGGAAGAATGACATTATGGCGGGTACTGTAAGGATGAACAGCTCTATTATCCAGATTGTTTCGACTTGAGCGAACATAGCATACAAGCTGCAGAATATAAAAATAAGCCAAAGTCAAAATGTTGAGTTTATCAAAGATAGGTCGACAAGAATCTCTAGACGAAGTCATCCGTCATACAACGTAGTAGTCTCCCAACCAAGACATAAGGCCGTAGGAAAGTCTAGACTGACTATCTGAAAAATACATTGTCCTTAAGATGGAAACATCAGTTGCAATGTTAATTGTAAGGCAAAAGTGCTCAATTTAGAAACTATGTAGTTGTCTCGCGAGATCATCCCAAGTGAGAGTATCTGATCATTATACTCCCAGAAAAGGTGTAGTATTTGCGAAACGCACGAAATAATTTCCAACGTTGAAGCTTCTCAACTCGATAATCCGTCTTTGGCGTGTATGGAAGAACATAACCTTTGCCTTTGAGAAATCCAAGAAAAGTTTGTTATCGCAGAACCAAGAGTACATACGCTAAGCCAACGAACTTTCAAATTGACGAGCACCTGATTCCGAATGGCTTGAAACAATAACATTGCAATAACAAAATCACTTAGATAGGACAAGAACTACTGGGCGAACGTGTCCTCTGATGCCATATAGATTAAATTTCTCCAAGAGACGAACATGCGATACACAGTCGAACGCTTTAGAAAGGTCGCAAAAGATACCAATAGGGTGTTGTTTATCATTGATCAAATTAAGCAGTTCGTTATAAAATCGAAGATGGCCGGCGAGGTAGATAGACCACTACGAGAACCATCCTATGAAGAAGAAATTATATTGTATTTATTCAGAAATGATTCAAATTTAACGAATATCGCATACTCAAATATTTTATATATTATGCTGCGTTGGAGAGAAGAGATATTGGGCGGTAGTCAACTCGGAGGTGCTACCTTTCTTATGTAATAGCGATTTTGAAGCAGTTTATTTTTGTTCACGGATTCAAAATTAATAAAAGTAAAAAACAGACGAATGATATAATTTAGTCACACACAAAGAACGAATTATGAATGTAGGAAAAGAAGTGAATAGAGAACGAAAGCCTAGGAAAATAAAAAGAAAAAAATTTGGCACCAAAGAAACAATGAAGTATGTATATTATACGAACTTGCTAATAAAAGATAACATATTATGTTATTTTAATTTCTGATTTCTTCATCGACATTAGTATCAGATTACACAGGTCTACACGAATTTTGTGCCTGGGATTTGAGTATGTGATTATTACAGCTTCAATGATACTAAAATAAGAAAAAATATTTTTTTTTCAAAAAAGTTTGCTTTTGGAGCTAGGGGTATGATATTACAAATTTTTAAAAATCTATGACTTCGGTTGCTTAGATAATAAAAAAAAATAAAACAAATGTTAGTGAATAACATTTTAAGCAATATTAATTATTAAAAATTATTATATATATATTATTAACAAAACAAAAAATAAGTTAAAAATGAAGACTTTTACTTTTCTTATTATGTTCATGGGAACTTTCTCTAATTAAACCCCAAATAATATTTTCATCATATTTTCGTTATATTGGCCTTGATAACGGTGTTCAATGTTTAGAATATCTTGATGGAAACGTTCTCCTTGTTCCTCTGAATATGCTCCCATGTTGTTTTTAAATCTATTTGTAATTCAAATTTGTCAATTCAATTTCAGATTGCATCAATTGGAATTCAGATTTATCAATTTAATTTCAGAATTCGTTAAATGTAGTTAATTAATTATTATTAATTAATCAGTTTAATTTCAGAAGCATTAAATGAACTTCAGATTATACCAATTGTAATTCTGAAATCGTCAGTTTTAACATAGACAATGCTTTCTGAATTTACAATTGATGTTTTCTGAAAAATGACTCCATAACTCGAATCTCAAGGACCGGAAAATGACTTCGAGTTATGGAAATTTCGAGTTAAAGAAAGAGATTTCAATTATACACAATGTGCAGGGACATCGGTAAATTTCGACTTACAGAGAGTTTCGGGTTGTGGAGGTTCGAGTTATGGAGATGCGACTGTAATTTGAATTACAAATAACGAATTCTGAAATTAAATTTAATTTCAAAATGACACATACTGAAATTAAATTGATAATGCTGAATCAAGTACATTTGAAAATTTCTGAAATAAATTTGATCTTTTCTGAATTGCAATTGGAAAAGGTGTAGTTTAGAGGCAAAACTATGGAATCGGTAATATCTTTCTCAAGACTACAACAGCAAAGTTTGCAGGGAATGAATACGTTTTTTTATTGTTTTTATGCGTGATAATTAAAAAAAATGATGAACCAAACCCAGGCACAAAAAAATATTTTTTTTGTCGACCTGTGTTATCATTAGAAGGCAACTTAATTCCACCATTTGGTAATTTTGGGCAAACTTTTTAGAAATAAAGGCCACTTTACACAATACAGTCATAAATTTGGTACCTTTCATTGCAACTACATAAAAATTGCTTAATTGTGAAGCCCGCTTTACACGTATGCAATGCAAGGAAAATTGCACACATTTGCTGGTGGCTTTGTATTAAAGCAATTTTTTGAGTGTTTGCAATGAAAGGGACCAATTTCTGAATGTAAATATTTACGATGTCTTAAATTTGAGAGGTGTGAGATTAATTAACAATTATTGCTCACGCACATTTGCCGATGAGCATGTGCACAATTAAAATTGCGTCATATAAACTGGCCTTAAAGCTGCGAACAAATGTAATTTTTATGTGCAACTTTCATTGAAAATGAAAAGCTAGCTTAGCACTTACTGAATAAGAATTGCTTTTAACTTTACAGTAATGCATCACCATCAATAACATTAAGAACGATATCAGACAATAAACTTATAAGTTGCGTTCACCAGTGCTACACCCTGTTTAAATAAATTTGTTATTTATACTTTCAATTATTGTTTTACTGATAGCTGATAGTTTACAAAACAGAAAAGTAAATCCAAAATAATGAAATATAATAACGATACAATTTGTGAATTTTTACTCAAAAGTGTTTCTTGAAATTCCTTGATCTTTGATCAGTTTCAAAAAGCAAAAAAAAAACTTTCTTTGCTTTTTATTTACGTATATTATATGAGGAGAGCAAATTTTCACATTTTCTTTAATGTTATATTTTTCACTTCAATTATCATAAAAGAATGAAATGAGATCGCAAGACATAGGCAAAACGATTTTTTTTCAATTTGTATTCAATTTTCGTTTCACAGAAAACTAATTTACTTACATACTTAAATTTTTTGGCATTTGTATTATTTCAAATGAAATTATATAAAATTTTCGTTCAAAAGAAAGTGTGTTCGATTCTATTTTAGGTATTTTCAAGGGAGTAAGAGTGATGGGTGGTGGCAAAATCATAGACGATCGGAATGATTTTTATGCGCTTACATTTTGTAGGCCGTTTATAATTGATTCGAACGGGCTGTCAAATGTACTCGATACATGAATGTATCATCATTACACATCGACGGGGTACGTATCGCAGAGTATGAGGATGCGATATTGTGTCCGCCACGCCCCGGTGGTTAGCGGGTGCCGTTAATTGATATATTGGTCACAGTGAAGCGTGGCGGTGGTGCGCGCGTGAGAAACTGGATCCTATATGGCTCATCCCGATCGACATCATTTATCAGGACCTGTCTCGTTTATCGCTCTCATTGTTCTCCCGTACTTTTGTTGTGATCTACGATTTGATGTATACCGCGTACACACGAAACCGTTCATTGAAACACTGAACCCACCCGCAAGAAGAAAATCTCAGGTGCCGTCTTCCGTGAATTCCGGCGCGCATTATCCTTGACGCCATTTTGAGCCAGGTTCGAATAAATCATTAATTTGAAAGGCGAACGAGCTTTTATTATTCCTTTATATTTTTTTCTCTCCCAAGAACTTTGCAGTGTCTCCGCTCCTTTGTGCGCCCGCTTTTTTGTTTCCTTTGAATTTGTAATTTAGGGGGGGAACTCTTTATGTTCTCTTTGTGCTTTTGTAGTATGTCTGTTTTTCTTTTTATTGTCCTCCGCGAGTTTTATTTTATTAATTAGTTTATAATTTGACGCCAAGATATTTTATTTTCGGATGAAATTTATTTGCAGTGAGAATTTAATTTTTTCACGTTAAAAGAATATCTAAAAGAAACTGGTGTTAACGTATAAATTGCCATGTCGTCGGTCTAATTAGAAAAACTGGTAACTCCATTTTTTTTGCAACTTTAGGGAAACCGAAAAAACTCCCTTCCTTGGAAGGTTTTGAAATTAAACAAACGTTTATGTATGTCGGTATTCAATATTAGTTTCTTTAAAAAGATTTAATAAATTTGCAATTTTCGAATTATATTTAATTATTTGCCAGTTTTCGGTTTCCCTAAAGTTGCAAAAAATGGAGTTACCAGTTTTTCTAATTACGTCGACGATATGTAGAAAATGAAATTTTTGAAAAACCGTTAAGCTCTTTTACTAACCGTTATTTATAAAAAATTGTGTAGGTGGTAGTTTTTAAATGAAAACAGATTCATGAAATCAATTACAAACCCCGGAGATAACATTTTGTTCACATTCACCTAAATGAAAGACAAAGCAAAAGACACTGTTTTTGATCACTGAATACGTTTCTTTCTCTTATTCACACGAGTATATACGCAAAGATTAAAGAATATTATTAAAAAATACAGGGTGTCGCTAAATTCCGTGGACATGGCTTAACCACAGATTCCTGGGCTCAAAATAAGACGATTTAACCCAACTTATCTATCGTTAAGCCAGAATTCTGCTTCAAAGTTCTTGAAAAGAAAATTTATTTTGATTATAACAGAAAAACCCTTGAATCAATTTGGATAATTTTTGGTATAAGGGTCCACAGGAACGTAATTCACATTTTCAGATGATTTTTTGAAAGAGTCGTTCATTAGGAAACTTTTTTGTATCTTTGTAATTTTTTATATTTCTTACGGTTTAGTTAGAAAATAGAAAAATCTAAGAGACTACATTGCCCTTTTTTGAAAACGAGTATAATCTAGTACTAGTTTGTGATGGATAAGTTTGTAATAAACAAAAATATGTTGCAAAGTACTGACACGAATTTGTTTATGAAATACACTCTACCAAACAAATTATAACACAGGCCGGCAAAATTACAGTTTTTGTCTGAGGTTTGGATTATTTTGTGTAAAATTGATCAGTATGTGTTTACACATTCCTAGGATATTATCAAAAAATTTCTATTAAGGTACGAAAGGATTTGAAATTACAGGACAAATTATGAAATACTTAATGTGGGCAATATTTAAAGACGTCCTGTTTAACGAAGACATCTTCCTACGTTTGTTCAGCATAAGTGTACGCTAAAACCATTATTATTAAAAAACACCTAGTTATTTTCTTTTAATGAATTTTACAAATTTGACAAACAATAAGCTATTAATTAATACAGCACGTATTACGTATTGCGTGGCTGAACCGTAAGAGATATCAAAAGATGTAAAAGATTACTAATGAACACCTCTTTCTGAAAATAAATTAGTTATGCTTGTAATAGGCATCGATTCTTACATCGCATCGTTGAATTGACGCCTCAAATATTGACTGTCAAAATACAAATAAATTCTTATTTATGTAAGTATTTAATGTTTTATTGTAATTTGAAACAATAATTAGTTAAAAATGTTTGATTTCATGGCCACCCAGCACTACAATAATTACTGCACACCCGTTAGATTATACCTGTTTTCAAAAAGGGGCGATGCAGTATCTTAGATTTTTCTATTTTGTAACTAAACCGTAAGAAATATCAAAAATTACAAAGACACAAAAAAGTTTCCTAATGAACGACTCTTTCAAAAAATTAACTAATTAAAGCTATTTGGCAAACACAAAAAAGTTATAGTAATATCAGAGTAGTGGCAACCCTGCTTTCCATATTAGCAGTCCACTGCAAATTACCTAAATCATCTGAAAATGCGAATTACGATCATGTGGACCCTTATACCAAAAATCATCCAAATTGATCCAAGGGTTTTTCTGTTTTAATCAAAATAATTTTTTTTCCAAGAACATTGAAGCAGAATTCCGGCTTAACGAAGCACTTTTGGATATAGATAAGTTGGGTTAAATCGTCTTATTTTGAGCCAAGGAATCTGTAGTTAAGCCATGTCCACGGAATTTAACGACACGCTGTATAATATACAATAAATGAATTAAAACCAAGTATTTTCTTTACTTATACACAAGAGACATTTAAACTTTCTTTTTATATAGGTTCCAGTCTGTCTTGAACAAGTAAGTAAACTTAATTTAGTAAGCAGTTTCGATTTTTTAACAATCTTCATCAAGTTATTATTGCTAATTTTTTATCATTGTGAAAAGAGAAGAAATTATGGTAAGATGCTGTGATGACAGGAGACATTAATAAACGATGGATAGTTATAACAATTTAGTGTATTTTTAGTAATACGAAACTCTTCGTTTTTTATTCTAGTCCAAATTGCAGGATTTGATGTTTATTCGAGTTTGGGGGACTTGTAATCTTGTTGACATGTAAAAAAGAGTAAAGGCTTTTAGAGCAAAAGTTTTTATAAAATGAGTACAAAATTACCTACATATTTTCATTGAAAATATTAAAGTTTAAACAAATAACAAATTAAAAAAAAGCGTAAGCTGCGGAGCCTTCTATTCTAACTTGTTATTTGTCATATTTCAAATACCATTTCTTTCATTCAAATTTTATTTAAAGATCATTGTTTCTTATTCATCTTTAATATAGCCATTACAATTTGCATAATTAGATTTCAGATTTAAATACTGGTTTGATGTAAACGTGGAAGTTACTATAAATATTTTATTTTATACGTCCAATTCAATATTTGAAGTTATTCGAAATTAATTCACATAAATTGAATACACGGGAACATGTGTCTTAAATTGAATATGTATAGAGTCTTACTTATAGATCTAAAAGCCATGCTTCAAAATTAATAACAATTACTCTTCTGATGCAATGATTGTTGCAATGAATATTATTTCTATTTTCATTGTCGAGTGTCTTGTTTTTCATTTTTTAAAATTCAGCGATGATCACATTTAATCACCTCTCCCGTTCCCACCCTGAATAGTTTCCTCATCGATATCAATTGCAATTCCTCTTAAACTCGTCGATATGAATTCTTAATTTTTAATTTTTTTTAACGAATGCGTTCACCATTGAGTGTCTTTTGTGTTTCATGTTTTAAATTTCAGTAATTGTCACATTAAAGTTAACCACCCCCCCCCTGCTTATTTTCTACATCGATGAATTCCCCCTCGATTTTTTCTTTTCGCTTTTTAGATTGTTAAATGAACTTCACATGAACTGTATTCTGAGATTAAATAAAAATGTTATATTATTATACTATTACACTTCAACACGTTATTTTAGACACTTCAGAGAGTACCAAAATGTTGAAAAAATTTTGGAAAATATAAGAATTCAAAGTTTCGTTTTAACTTTTTAGAATTCACAATAAATCTTGAATAATGAACTTCTACATAAAGTTTATTCCATTTATTATTTGTTCCACAGAAAATTTATTCAATTATGAACTACATACATTATAAAATAAACTTACAAAGATTGCTTATAATACAAAAAAAACTGACTTCGCAAAGTGTCTAGAATAACGTGTTGGAGAGTTTATGCGCCATTTTTGAATCACCCAGTATAAATGAATATCCGTCATCTTCAACATTCAATGTCTTTTATTTTTCTAAAGTTTAAATTCAATTTAAATTTGCAGAAAACTTCATTATTTCGACATTTGTTTCAACTTAACCAATCATTTTAATAATAAACATCCACCCTGTATAATTTTTCTTCACGTCGATGTTTGAATATTTTTTTCCTCTTCAAGAGACAAATAAATTTCCTCTTATATGTTAATGACAATAAGTTGAAATTATTGCAACTTGTCCATACAGGTATAATCACAAGCAATTATGTCTGTTTACACATAGTCGTACACATTTTCATCAAGACATAATTTAAACAATTTCAAGGTCGTCAAAAATTGCCCGTCGAAGGTCAAAGAGACTAATGATAGATACGCTTCTCATTACATATTATTCTTAGCCATATCTTAACACAAAACTCTAGGAAAATTTCCATTACAGTCACAGAATATTTTTGCCTAAAAGAAAACAATTCTTTTTTGTTTAATAATCGTTAAATTAAAAAAGTATTTTAAGGCGACATTTCATCAACAATAAATAATTTGAACCAATTTATATCTACCCATAGTTTTATATTTAAATGAGTACAGTCATATTGGTATTAAATTTTAACGAAAATTAAAACTTTTTGAAGCACCTCTTATCCATTGGATATTTATTAAACCAAAATATACCTAATTATCTTTCTTCAGAAAACATTTTAACGCACTTTTTTAAAACTATGTTTCGCAGCTTTCTTTTAATTTAATAAAATGAATTTAAATAATGTATGAATCTGTTCAGAAATGGAAATATTAATGTTCTTTCAAATAGCTCAGTATTTATAACAAGAATTCGATTTTCATTTTATCATATGAGAAGCTTTGCATATTTTTTTTTTTTAATGATTACTTACGTTGTAAGATTTGAAACATGCCATTAATTAATTTCCTAAAAATTATAAAATGTTCTATTTGCTAACATTTTGACGTGTCTGTTGATATTTCTTTTGTAGTCTTAAAGATAAAGCAAACTAGAGTGAATGTAAGAATATATAAAGGCAATGAATAAACGTGGTAAATCCAAGCTAAAAGGAATCAATTATCTGAGAATCCTTATTAATTTGTTAAACGTTTGAACATTGATTAAGTCTTAACAAACCCAAATTTTTATTTAAAGTTTATCTAATACTTTTAAGTCCATTAATTCTATTCTTCTCGTAATTAATATTATTTCTTTATAATTAATGTTTTCTTTTCCCAAAAAGCACCCTTTGATCCTGTTCTTTTCAAGATACGTCCAGCAACTATAAATAGTTTTTAAGTTATTATATTTATGTATAAGTAAGAACTTGCCGATAATTGTATTGGCACTCGTTATCTTTGAAAAACATATTTACCGTTTCCGCATGCGTTCACTGTCTTGGTGAAAGTTACCAACGTGAACTATAAGAAGACAGGACGGGGGATGAAGCTGCGTAACCATAGCAACTCCCGTCTACATCCCCATTGGCCGTGCTCCATCTCTTGTTAAAGCTCCCCGGCATGAATAGAGTTATCTCGTCCTCTCGTTCTCTGTCGGCTTAGTCGCCATTGCTGTCCTATCGGAGATTAGGGGTTGCTGTTGAGTGACGAAAATTCCACTATTTGGCTATTTTTACTCTATAAGTGGTATGCCTTAATTACAGTCAACTTCAACTCTCAATCTTAATTTCTATCGCGTCTTTCTGCGATTCGCAAAAAACATTTTGTTTATTTTCGAGAGGAGCTTTTTTATGATAGTGTGCACGAAGGTGCTAAATAAAATTTGCTTGTATTTTGTTTCATTTATTTTTTCCTTGTAAAAACCAATTTATCGTAATTATTTTGGTCTATTTTAATAAGCGATAAACACGTAACGGGTAAATTTTAATCTGTTCCAAATAAAGTCTGAAAAAACTTACCTTGAATACATCTCTTAATTTCTGTTTCTGTGTCACGTAGCCTGTTCGAGTCCTGCAGGGTGTCCTGACTTCTTCCGGCGCTCGACACTCCACTGTAGAGGTCACTAAAAGCGCTACCGGCCCCCAGAAAACCGCTTCTGTCCTACACAGAACATAAAGTCCATTAATTCGTTTCACCCACCTCATGACATTAATATTTAATAAGAGGATTTAAACGGTACCTACCTGAAGAGCAGCCTTAGCCTTCTCGACACTCTGTTTCAACTGTTCGAATGTACTGGGGTTGCAAAATCTATAGGCCGGCCAATCAGCCCCCGTGCTGAATTCTTCGCTCTTGATGCTGAGGGGGCAACCGCTGCTTGGACTGCGTTTCAGTTCTAAAGCTCCTTGGTAGGAGCAAGAACTCTCGTACATTTTCCGACGAAGGGGGCACTTTTTCCTGGAAAAAAAATCAAAAGGTTAATCAAAATAAATTTGGAAGTGATGCTGGGCGAAGAATAGAAGTACTTTACCTCATTTTTGGCGTTTAATGTGTAATTTGAGCGAATGCGGAATAGAGAGGATGTTTACGTTGGTTCTCTCACTGTAGCACCAATAATTTTTATGACGCGTTTCACAGCATTAGCTCTTCCGTTTATTAAGGCAATCTTCGGCTCATTTTAAACATAGCTTTATTGCAACACGTTTAACTATCCGGATGTCACCATTCCGGCGCGGTCGGCTCGAGGTCGAGCTTTTTTCATTGAGAATTTTTTTTGCGAAACGGGGAAAAGAAGGCCGCGTTCGGATGGTCTTACTTTGGCACCGATAGCCCGCTATCAGTGTTGTAAGTCGGGCCACGCGAGTTTGTCGCGGCCAATTGTTCGTTTCCGTTTCAATTAGCCAACAGGAAGAGCTCCCTCATCTCATTATGCACTGTTTTACAAATTTTATTTTTAGATCGTTCCACAAAGTGCGCTAATGCGAGGAACAGAGTGACGCGGAACCTCTAAAGAAAGTGGGAATTTTTTGGAGTTGTTTTTTATTGCCACTTGAAAATTAGCCCAGTTTTAAATTATGGCCAAGTTTTTTTTTTTCTATTTTTACAAATTTGAAAAGAAGAGTCCTGTAACTGATTAAAATGAAAACATAAATTTGTTATTTGTTAAAACATGCGAAAGTATTTTAAAAGAATTCTTTTACAGAAAAAGTTTCTAACAACGATAAAAAAACTTTTGTCTTTACTTAAAAGGAAAAGTCGTCAATTGCTATCGCAATAGCAGTTGCCTAGAGAGGAAGCTTATTCTAATTGAAAAATATATACACTGAGAACCTGCACATAATAATTATCAATGGAAGCTTTATTACGTTATTATTTCCAAATTTATTTCATTCGCCATGGTTACCATGCGTAATGACACTACTGATTTTGAATTGTCAGATTGAATTAAATTGTTCTTTTGATTTATTGTAAAATAATGAATACAACCGCCGAAAAAGTAGAAATATACACATTATTCTCAAATGAAGCTTCGTTGAGTGAGGTGTCTGCATTATTTGCCGCCAAATTTTAATGTAATATAAAGAAATAAACCTTCCTTAATACTTCCTATGTGTAGTTTTTAAATGATTCAGCATTGAAAATTGAGTAGTAACCATAGCAACGTAATGTTAAAACTCCTATGTGCAGTTTTATATAACTCAGAAATGTAACTCGTGTCTAAATAAAAACCTGGTCAAGTAGGCTACATTTAGTAATTCTGCTATGTAAATGCAATGGATAAATTCTCAATCACAACCCACTTGACCAGGTTTTTATTTAGACGTTCGTTATTATCTGATCACGTAATTTTCGTCTATGTGCAGCGTTACAAGACTCTCACTGTATATATTTTTTTAATGACGAACAACCAACAGGACTAAGTAATTTCCACTACAAAAGCTTAGAAAATTAGCTAAACATTTATGTAGCTTAGAAATGTGTTTTTTTTAGAAAAATATTTCGCTTCATACAAAGAGATTGTTAATTTAAGGCAGCGGTTTTTAAAGTTTGTCATAAAATAAATTATACTTATTATCTAAAAGATAACGGTGTATAAGTAAACCAAATTTAAGCAAAACAACAAAATTACTGCGAAAATAAACCGCATAAAACAATAATAATTAATATAGCTTTAGTCGTACAATAAATATCACATATGACGTAAACACATTAAATGTGAGCAAGCTCCTGCTTTACAAGCTATCGCAATTTATTTTTCGTGGACTCAGGCAACAGTTATTCGCGAATATATATAAACTTACTATTGGCGTTTTTCCAAGTAACGTCCCACAACGAACGATAAGCGGACATTATCGTTAGTGCCGCATAAAGCAGTATATGGAAATTAAGGCTTTACATACACGTCGCCAAGTTCAAACTAAAGCCGTCCAGTTAAAGAACCGAACTTTACTTACGTGCTTTTTGCATTACAGCCAAATTAGAATTTCTTTATATTATATGTTATCTATGTGTGTGCAAAAGAATGTCTCTTTATCTTGAACTTATGTAAGTACGTATTTGAAAGAGCTTTTTATCTGGATCGTAGTTGACGTACAGCGTTTCCTTTCGCTCTCTGATCTGAGAATGCTTTATTGATTTCGTTTGACTACGTTTCACCTTCTTTGACATCTACATTGCAATAATAAATGAACACTCTTTAAGTCGATGATATAGAACCACCACATTAATTTCCATCCATTATTTACAAGAAATTTGAAAGAAGTTGCATCTTTTTAGTCTTTGTTACTTGCTTTCAATTTGTGCTGCAAGCCAATTTATTGCTCTTAACGAATTAAGTATCCACCTTTAGCAACTGTTGTTATATTTACAATTGTCTTTTGTTTTTATTTCTATAATTTCTATGAGTATAGTTATTTTAAATCATTCATAAATCGAAGCGTTACGTGTAAAACGATTGTGTAAATCATGGCCTTCTAAATGAAAAGCGAGTTCTAACTGGCCTGGGCGTTTTGAAAAATGTACATTGAATTTTTGTGCTCGAGAAAACGCCAAAAGTTGACACTTTGGCGCTGATTACAGGGCACTGACGGCACTGAGTGAAGTGCACTGTCATTACTGTCAATCAAAGTAAGTTCTCGCAAAATGAATTAATATTGTAATTACCGTAATACAACATAATTTATATGGTATAAACTTTACAGATTCATGCACAAATCATTTGATCACGTCGGAATGAAGTACGCTTGCGCAATAAAGAAAAACTGTCATTTTAAAAAGCTTTCGTGTTATGAATAATTACATCAAGTTATATAAAAGGGTTTCGATTTTTTATAATGCAAAACGTGTTAAAAAGGGCATTGATACTTACGCACAATGAGAAAAGAAGCTTTATTATACATGTTTCAACTTACCACATAAATTCTGAGTACCTATATGCAGGTAAGATTTTAATCTAAAACCCTAATAGTTTAATGCTAAATTAAGTTGTCGAAATTGGACATAAATACTCCATCTTATTCCAACGTAAATAATATCCAGTATGCTCAAATTTTTATAGCATTAACATTAATTGTTCTTACACGAACCCATCCACCATTCACATGTGACAGAACTGTCAAGATTTTACACTGAGAAAAATGGAATTTTGCGATTTTGATAAAACATCACTCCACATCGATAAAATAAAAGTATAATGCAAAAGTATAGTGTTGTCATGTTATAAGATCCATCTTACTCTAAATTAATCATGATTCTTAGCACAATGAAACTGTTTAAGTTTAAGAATGTAAAATTATCATTCTGCATAATAGTGGTGTTAAAATATAATAAACCATAATGCAATATTATGCTGAATAAATTAGTAACAAAATGTCATGTCTGACTTTTTGTTAATTACTCCGGTAATTTTATCATGACAGGAAATGATACTCTAAACAACAAACCACATAGTGTTAATTTTGCAGTAGTACGCTGGGTCGCTTTTTAACGCGAATCCGAATAAAATGTTCGGAATTCTTCTTAATATAAACGTACTTTTTGGTACCATTTTTCTCAGTGTAGGTTAAGAAAGCGCCCTGTAAGCAGTGCTTGGCGGAGCACGCCTGAACTGCACTTTTGCCCAGGCCAGATAGAACTCGCTTTTCATTTAGAAGGCCATGGTGTAAATGAATGCACACAATTGTGTGTAAATAATATATGATTGGATTTCCCCATTTCAACTGAGAGACGAACATTCATTACTGATGATGAGCCTGCGGTTTCTCAATCGGTAAATTCCTCACTTCTGCTCACCTCGCAAGCGGAACGTGTAATTTAAATGAAGTGAGATTATCTTAAAATAGGTGTTAAAGGAACACCATTTTTTTTAAATATTAATTGCCTACTCAATCATTTTATTTTCGATTGCTTGGTATTATACGATGGACAGAGGCTGTTGTAGAGAATTCAAAGGGAAAGTAGGTACAACACAGAAAGGACAAAGCGAAACCTAGGAACACATAGAAATAAATAATGAAGTTACGGACCTATAAATATAAACGGTGAGGAAAAAAATCAGATTAGAGTAAGCGGTGCAAAGAAAATGTATGTCTGTGATTAAATAAGAAACCAATAAATTTGACAGTTCATGAATGTACAGTGTAGTCGCGAAAACGTCAACTAATTAAGGACAGTGGTGTTCACGTTTTGGAACGCTAATTACATATTTGTATTATAATATATGTGTATATTTTTATTATACATATTTAGAGTATGTATTGAAAAAACCTCGAAACAATCCTTATTGATTATTGTTTGTTAATTAGTACACTACAGAAAATCCCAAATATTTTTGACGATCGAGAAATTTAATCGAATTGGAAAGAAAAATAAAAATTTCTGAAATAAGAAAAACAAATAACGATTATACTAATAAAAAAATCAATACTCAAAATGAACTGTAGATTTAAATAATTTAAAATAAAGAAAAAATAAAATAAAATAAAAAAATAATAATGTCAATGTGTAATAGTAATAATAATTCAAAATTCACAAAGAAACAAAAAAAATTAAAAACAAGAAGAAATGAAGAATGTTTTTGACGGATCGGAAAACCCAATCGAAACGGAAGAAAAACGAAAATTTCTGAAGAAAGTAAGTAAAACAAAAGACGATCGTAACATTCGCGAAAGAATAAGGGGCGCAGAAAAATTTTGAACATTAAGGCCCGATCTATCCACCTCCTGATAAATTTATTCGACGAATAACTTTACGAATCGCTTTGGAAACCATTAATCAAGTTAAAATCAAGTTATTTGCCAAATAACGTTTTTGGGAACTTTATTAGCAGATGGAAAGATCGGGCTTTAACCTCAGAAACATAGATTAGATAGCAAACAGAAACAAAAAGAAAACATTTTCGACTCTTGAAAAAATGTATCAGAATAGAAAAAAAAAGACAACTTCAAAAGGAAAAGAAGAAAGAGAAAAACAAATGACGTTCGTAAATTTCAAGAAAGGAAAAAGACAGAAAAACAAATGATGGTGCCAAAAAAAATCAAGAAGGACGGAAATATTTGAGCGCGGATTTCAAAATAAAATACCTACGAAGTTTGAAAATTGGTGAGTTGGCAACACTGACTAACATGGCCTTATACCGGGTGGAACATAAAAAACCTTTGATGCTATAACTTCCTCGCTTAAAAAATGCGACAATTTGAATTACTTTTTTTTTGGGTTCCGTTTTTCACAGATGACAGTCAACTTTTTGTTTTCAAATTGCACATATTTTGAAAGCGGGAAAATGCTCCAGCTGCCTTGCGACGTTATGAAAATCGTTTTCCTTCCAAGTGCCGATAAATTTGGAAGACTGGTTCGAAATTTACAAAATTTTGGATGTTTCAAAAAACGCAAAACAATCACACGCAAATTTAAGACCAAGATTTAGAAGTAAATGTGTTGCAGCAACGCGCGTCATTAGAGATGTCGAATGTATCTGGGACAGAATGGGGGTAACTTCGAACAGCTTTAGTAAAAATTATGGTTACTTAATTTTTGGAAATTTCAATTTTTTTTTCATTTAAAATAAATTTGACTTCTAGTTATAATGTAGCTATATTCGGAAACAAAATCTCTATTAAAATAAGTACAAAAAATATATAGTGCAATTTAAAAAACAAAGTTAGCTACGATCTGTCAAGAAATAGTAAAAAAATTCACAGCAGATCAAGTTAGACGTTAGAGTGTCAAAAACCAATTTTGTCCGACGTATCATTTATTAAAATCGGATAAAAAGTAAGGAAGTTACAACACTAAAGGTTTTCTATGTTCCACCCTGTATGTAAGTATGTAGAATAGAATATTTTTTATGGTAAGTGAAAGTAAAACGAAGCCATCACCTAAAAATGTTTAATTCGTTTAAATTAATGTTGATCGTTCTTCAATATTTAAATACTTTGCAGTTTGATTTGCAGCTAAAAATGCCAAATCATGTCATAGTATTTTATTCACCTACCCGCACTATTTCGCGTATTCTTGATTAGCTTGTTTATATGTATTAGCTTACAAGAAAAAAAAAAGATTGTCACTTCTGTTGCAAGATATCGTAAAAAAGGATTTTCTTTCTCTCATAACTAAAGCACGGATTTAGGTACACTTTTAAGTTATGAGTCATCTTTTCAGTTGGGTGTATACGTTGCGGAGTAATGACACATGACCTAAAAATGCACCTAAATCCGTGCTTTACTCATAACAAATAAGCTAATACACGTAGTTTAATTTCGCTTGTTTCCAACATTGGCCCCTTTTGGACGAATACACAAAAATAATTTTAGTTTAGAAAGTAATTTTTTTTATTATAGTTTACTGTTCTATCTCGATACAAGTTATTTCCCTTTATTAGTAAAAGAATACGTACCTTCCGTCACTTGTGCAAATCAGCTACAATTATCCCCGGACATGCTACTTCTATAAATTATGAAAGAATTAACCAACATTGAAATTTGTTTTGTTATTAAAACTGTGGTAGGAACTTACTACTGAAGCACCTACATGTATTACCTAGAGCAGAAGAGACGGAAACTTAATTCCTGTTGTATTTATTTCCAGTGGAATACGATATATTTAGTTTCGATTTATTTGTGTGAACAGCCCCATTTATAAACAAAACACATACAACGTAACATTACTACATCAGGATCCGACGGAAAACAAGTGAATCCTCTTTATCATACCAATCAAATCGCCAGAAAATTCAGGATTGTTAAAGACGAACAAATAAGTTTATTTTTGAAACAACAGTAAAAATTCAAAACCACAAAATTACTTTTTTTTAAGTAGTCATTATTTTTCAATAGGGATGAAAGAAATAATTTTTGTCTTTAATCAAAAATAAAACTGATAGTGCTTCAATTTAACATACCTTTGGATAATTGTATTCAATTAACTAGGTCTTCATCAGCTCTGATGGGGGAGGTACTAATGTTCAAATGAAAAAAATCGTCACTGCATGTTTTAAAGTTCAAGATTCGATTTAAACTAACAAACATTTAATTGGTCTCTGTCTTTTCATTATAATTTATACACAACGCTTTTTTAATTAAGACTGTCTTTTAAATAAAACCATCACTTTTCACTGTGCCCTTAACGCTACGTATAATTTTCATCCTGCCCACTCACTTATTATATCCAGAGAAGAAATTCACCCGTAAATAAAGACTTAAAACTCGTAACGTTTGCCAGATAGAAAGGCATTTGTATGAGCACGTGCGAGCGATTTAGTACTTTTTTCCCCTGGGAGGGCGAAAGCGTTTCCCGGAACGCAATCCGGGCCCAACTTGTGATAGCGAGTACCTGTTCCGAACGAGTTAGCGACGTGGCAGGAATCAGTCAATGATATCAGGAAGACAGTGTTGACAGGAAGTGTAGCAAGGTCCTGCGGAACACGAAGCGCCGGCAGGAATGGCAGGAAGCAATATCGCAAGTGGCGGTTCCTTTCGGGGGCGTTTCTACCCCCACCAGGCACACCACCTCTACGGGGCTCATTATTATACTCACCCTCGCCGCCTGCTCTATTCTTCTGCCTCCTGGCAGTCGCTGTCGTTGCTCAAATTCTCCCGATTGCTTATTAGGGACTTCCATAATTGATTCTGAATTGAGAGTCGTTCCGAACGAAACGGGAAACTGCTCGTTACTTACGGTAATGAATTTATTTAGTGATTCCTGAAAAAAAAAGAGAAATTACGTCATTCAATTTGAAGTCAACGATTTTATTAATCAGTCATATTTACGTTAAACTAAACGTTACGTTGAATAAACGTGAGATATACCCCAAACTGGCGTCTTTTATAATTATTAACAATTTTGGTGGAGGCGCCTGTACACTATGTAATATACGCTCCCTGGAAACATAGGGAATGGAGATGCGTGCAGCAAAGATGTAATTAGATGTATCAGAAAATAGAAAAGGGAAAAAGAGAGCATCAGATCTTTTTTTTTCTACAGCAATCGTGTTTTGCGATTTTTTTTTAACTTGAACTTTTGCGCGAAAAACAAAAATAAAAATTTCAAATAAAACAAACGTCAAAGGAAAAAATTGCAAAATATTTTGCTCTTAGGTTGAAAGAATCGAACGTCAACAGTACTTTATTGTTTCTTACATGTGATAAAGCCGTTAACAAAATCAACAGAGCTTTGGAAAAGGTGTCAATGTTGCTCCAATCCCATGGTCTCACTCTGTCAGTTCCCAAACTATGTACTACTATTTGCTTCACTAGAAAGAGAAACCTTCCTATGTACCAGGTGTTCATAAATGGAAAAACTATCCCTAACAAAAGGGAGGTCAGATATTTAGGAGTGAATCTAGATTACAAACTAAATGGCCGAACACGGCCATCCTTAAATGCAAGAAAGCCATTAATATTTTAAGAATGATTGTTGGTGTTCACTGGGGACCAGACCCCTCCAACCTTCTTACTTTCTTTAAAGCCTCCATCAGATCAGTATTGGAATATAACATGGCTATCCTCTCTTTGCACATATGCCTCACACTTCTTTTGCGAAACTAGAACGAATTAAATATGAATCACTAAGATTCCGCCTAGGGACTATGATATCGTCACCAACTAACTCCCTTAAACTAGAGGCAGGAATTCTTCGACTTAAGATAAGATGGACCCAAATTTCCAAGACGTATAAGTATGCTAAAATATCTTTGTATAGAAAATAATCTTGTCATTTCTAGCACGGTTCGGTATTCTAACGAAATTGCTAGAAGTCACTCTTCTTATAGGAGAATTATTATATTTAACCCTAAAGCACTTACATATCTGGACGAGATGATGATCAACATACAACCCCTCCCACCTTCAATATGTTCCAATACGATATTGAAACCTGTAGATTTAGACAAATCAAACAATCGATATTGGACAGTAGTATTAAAGGAAGAAGAAATTCTCTATGCTGGATTCTATCCCATAAAGGACACTTGGGTAATAAATAGCTGATTCATTAGCCAAACATGGCAACAAAACGAAAGTTTTTTTTATGGATATAAGAAGATTGATCAAAACTCTACACTCAGATATTGGAAAGAATATTGGGATGAATCTTGTAAAAATAAAGGAAAATGGTATCGAAACATAATGCCAATGGTCTCTATAACCACTTGGTTTTCTCTTTTTCCTGGTCGGTCAAGATCTTTTTATTCAACTATTACAAAATTGAGATTGGGGCATTGTTCCTGCAAAAGTCACCTAGCTAAGGTAGAGGTGACTTCCAATCAAGAAATTGAGGACATAAACCACATTTTTTTTTAACTGCAGACTCAACGTCCACATTCCAAATTATTATCGCAATTTGTCAAAAATGCAATTTCCAAGCTCCTATAATATCTGTTCGCTTCTTAGCTCTGAAAATCCAAAATTATATAACCTACTATACAACTTCATTCTTAAATCTAACCTCAAAAGTTGAACCGTCTTTCTGTTATAATCAGGTGAAGGTTTTTAATATCCGAGGCTCTTTTGGGGTGTGTGAGAGCCGCTAGGGCCCCGGCTCGAGAAGAGTTAATTCCTTTGTATACCTATTATCCTAAAAATAGACGATCTTACACTACTTTGTGACTGGTTAAAATGGTTCATCAACCGCAAACCATAGAAACACAATTTTTAAATAAAGTTGATAATTACGGACTGAAATCTTGTTAATCCGTTTTAAGATCACAAGCCTGAATTGCCGTTAATTTGTTTTCCTAGTGTTATTTTTGTTTCCATTATTCATTGTTGTTTTTCTTAGGCGATCGTCTTTTGTTTTAACTTCGCCAATTGATGGCGTTTCAACTCGTTTCGAGACTTTTTTTAAAATTAGTCTCCATCTTCTATTATTGTATTTCATTCATCATTAATCAAAATTGTTTTCCGTCTCATTTTTGTTGTTTTCACTATTTGTCGTTGTTTTGCTTAGTCGATGGTCCTTTGTTTTAAGTTCGTCAACTTAACACATTTCAAGTCGTCTCGATTTTTTTTAAATTTTCTTAGTCATTTAGTTCTTTCAGTCGTTAACTTTCCTTGTATTTATTTTTGTTTTCATTATTGAACTTCGCCAGTTGATCGCGTTTCAACTCGTTTCGATTTTTTAAAAATTAATCTCCATCTTCTATTATTTGCTTATTTATTACTCCTTATTATATTTAAAGGAAGCACGCAAAAGACTTTTTTTATTCTGTTGAAGGCCAACTTTCAATGTTAATATTTCAATTTCAAGCTCTTTTACATTTTATACAATTTTAACTAACGATTGTATGTATAATATAAATAATAAAAATTAATTTCAAACAGTAAAGATCAATAACAATTTATTTATTGTACTAAAATAATAATTAACAATAAAATTAATAATTATGATTAACTTAAATAAATATAAACAGCTCTTAGAAAATTTAAAATATTTCCTGGTAGGATACCTATGTATCTATTACAATTAAGTTAAAAATGTAAATTTATTCCAATATAATAAATATATAATTTAAATAATCTGAAATTCTCATGTGATTTAACTCTTATTGGCAATTCATTGTAAATATTGAGGCATTTTCCATATAAAGAGAGAATAATAGAATTTTGAGGTTATGTTAAAAAAATAGCGCCACATCGTACCAGAAAAAAAAAAATTGGTTACTTACCGTGATATACTTTTCGCAATCAATTCAAACTTAAGTCATTAATTAAATAAGATAATTTTGGACTCGTTGAAATTCAAACTGTCAAAATAATTTAGTTACTTATGTAAGCGAATAAGCGATACCAACCGCTGAACGAGAAATTCCCGCAAGAAAGTGCCGGAGGATTCGAGCTGCGCTTGGTTGAATTCATAACTCGGACGACCTTCCAAAGTCGCGGCGCTGATTGGCTGACCCGCATTAGTTCCGAGAACTGGCGGGCGACTATGAATGGATTATAGTATTTCGGCGCTGTGACGTCAGCACGGAATCTCCTTTTAAAGTAAAATTTTTAAAAAGGTGAATTTGCTGAATTTTGTCGAATCAGGGGGTTGGAATGTTGCACTCGTATTACGAGAAATTACAAGAAACATTTTGATGAGGGAAAAAGACATTTTTTCTTTCAGGTTTAATGAGAGGGAGGCCCCTAAGAAAACGATTAATTATTTAATTCTTGAATTTTTTTCTCTACATTATGTTAAACGTTATATTTATTATACGATTGCGTAACGTCTAGAAATTTTTTAATACTTTTTTGAATCCATTGAGTTTTGCGTTTATGTAATCGATGTCTTTTATGCCAACTCTTCAAACGTGATTTATCCTTATCAAGAATGTGGTACTGTCGAAGGAAACACCATTTTTTTTTACTTTTTGAACTTATTAACTGTCTCCTTTTATACGTATATATATTTTTTTAAGTATTGAACAGGTCAATTTATTTGAAGCCCCGCGTACTGGTCGAATGGAAGAGTAAATTTCGAATATTAATATTTTCATTTAATTTAAATTCTCCTTTTTCCAGCTTTGATGACAGAGAAATATCGGGCGATTTAGAAGCTGCAGTCAAAAGTATTTATTCAAAAACTAGAAATGAAGTACTGAAAGCACTAAAGAATTTAATACGGAGAAAGGGGTCCGTCAGGGAGGGATACTAAGTCCTTTACTGTTTATTATGGTCATGGACGATATCTCAAAAGGGGCAAACAAAATAGTAAAAGGATATATAGTCGGAGTAAGAAACCTAAGGAAAATAAAAGAGTTTTTGTGCGCAGATGACCTCTTGTTGATAAACGTAAGTGATTTAAAAAGAAGTATGGAAGCAGGTTCTACACGGGTATGGGATGAAATAAACATGAACAAGACGGAGATCATGGAAGTATCGAAAAAAGAAGAAACAGTTCGGATAAGTATAGATGGAAAAGACATTGACACGAAACATAGAAACGGACGTCAGCAATAGAATAAATGCGACATCAAGAATGTTCAATGCGGTGAAATCAGTTTTCTTGAACAAAAGGGAAGTCAGTAATTTAACGAAAATAAAAATATATAAAATTTTCTTTGCATCAATAATGATATATGGCAGTGAGTCCTGGACCCTAAACAACAGGTTAAAGTCAAAAGTTACAGAGATGAAAATGAGAACATTTAGAAAAACTGAAGGACTAACTGAATTGGATAAAATAAGAAATAGTGAAATAAGAGGAAGGTCGATCATAAAAAAAATAGAAGAGAGACAGTTAAGCTGATTCGGGCACCTTGCGCGCATGGAGCAAAATTAGTTGATTGAGGGAGTATGGGAAGCAGGATGGGACAAGAAGAAAAAGAGAGGAAAACGCAAAAAGACCCAAAATCCAGGAGATTGGAAATATACTGAAAGAAAGGGGCATTACATGGAACACATCAAAGAGACACAAGACATAAAGGAGTGGAAAAGATTTTACTATGAAAAGCAGAAACACCCAAACACTTAACGGTATTTTGGGTTACGGATAACTATATAACTTAAATACTCTGCAATTAAAAATGCAATAATAAATGAGGTGCGAAAGGTGACACAAAATTAAAATTGTTGTAATCATTAAATAATTATTCAATTTTTTGTGTATTTGTAACATTTATTATCATTTGTATATTATCATCTAATAAATAATTTAACTGACATTCGTCCGCCATATTTGTAGGCCTTCAATATTTTGACCGATATCTGAAATATTAAAATTAGGAATAGATGCCTCTCGTGGACCTTATAAATAATTTTTTTTGCCTTTCCCCGTTACTGAAGAAATGGAACCAAATCTTGTATGTACAACATACGTAGTTTATGACGATCTTTAGATTCCATATTTACTTTTTATTTTATTATTTTTCTTATTACAAGTCGATCGGATTAGTCTGAGTTAAGAATACAACGTGACTTCCGACTGCGAGAGGCGAAGGAAGCTGTTTCACGAAATGACGAAAGCTAAGAAAATTACGTGTCATTTTTTTTTAAATATACAATGTGAATTTTAATTTTTTTTTAAATACACCTAATCACAATTAAATAAATTACAATTTAATAAAGAAATAAGGCGTAAAGGTACAAATCATTTGGAGTTGGTGCAACTTTAGTTTTGGTGGAGGCGGTGGTATTAAATGGTTCACTTTTTGTTCATTTAGGCCCAGTTGTACAATATCAGTTTAAATTCCAGCTCAAGCTTAAACCCATAGCAACTATTATTTCAACAATTGTTGTTAAGGGTTTAAGCTTAAGGTTAAGCTTAAAGTTAAGCTGGAATTGTACAACTGGGCCTTAGAATACTTGAAGCTTGAATACTTGAAGAATACATTTAGAATACTTGAAACTCAAAGAGATTTCTTTGTTGTTAATTCGTCGGACAGTTCTACGTCGTGTTGTGTATCTTCTTTCTCATCCTGAAGAAACTGTCAACTTCTAACGAAACGTCGATTTTCAAATTGAATTTACAACTGGCAAATTACATTTACAAATATTATGACACCATTCAATTGACAAAAAAGTGTTTCCGTAATTCTTCTTACAAACCTTAGTTTTCTTTGGTTACTTTGATTTTTAATAAGCAAGGGATAAATTACACCCACTTTTAAAAATGTTTTTAATAAATGTAATTTTCTACCAACAAGAACAATTGTAAATAACCAGCTAGCGTCGTTTTAAACTTTTCACTTTATTGCCCCGCTTTTTCCGCGGGGGGGTGGTCGTAAAACGCGAGGTCGCTCCATTACATTAAGGGAGCAGCGCAGTTCACATATCTCCATTATCTGCGAGTCAGGAAGGCGTAAGCTATCCTATGTGTCTCTTAAGGGCGTAATGACGCCATCGACTTTGATCTGTGAACTGCAGATTGACAATTGCAAGCAAGCCAGATGTTCTTTGCTCGTTCTACGACCAAGGCAATTAAATTCTCTATACCAGAAGGGCAATGTAGTTATGAGAAGTTTCGAATTGAGAATATCTGAAGGTATATAACTCCTCCTGAATGTTAATTATTAAATTGCTACTTCTTTATTTATGTGAATGCCATCAATTGGAAACAATGCCCCCTCAAAACGGACGACTTTATAATTTGTAATGAGCCGGCGCTCGTCAGTCTAATTTACTGGAAACGCTCCTCCGGTACTCCGGTCGTTATCCGAGCTTCGAAATTCTTTGTGTGTACCAACCCCCCGGATCCTTTCGCGCGTGAAAATATCGAACTGTTGACAGGCCCTTCGACGTGATTGCTCGGTCGAATTTCTGCGACCACGATTCCTACAAACAGCGCAGGAGGACGATTAGGAAGACACGCTACGGAAGTGACGCAAGGATCAGGATTCGCAAATGACACGCGATCCCGCAATACTAAACGTCGGATGGTACGTTCACTTAGCAGACGCTGTTTTTTTTTTCATCCCTGTTAATCAATTTTAAGGCCGTAAATAAATAGTACCAAATTAACTCGGCCAGGTGTGATGTTCCAATAAATATGAACGATTAGGTGGGTAACAATATCGTGTGGGTTAATTTAACCAGACTTTGATATGTTGGCACCTGTCTACACTGATTGAAACTAAAGAGACCATTATGAAATGCTGACTCACCCCCTGAAATAAGGCGGCGCGCTTCATTGAATTATAATCAGCTGGAATATTAATTAACCCTTTGATAGGTGATCAATTTTAAAGTAAGATAACCAACTCATTTTTATAAAATTAATTAAATTTAAATGTTTGTTTTACAACGGTTCTTATTCTAACTTTTCTAGTTTTGTTAAATTTATAAATTTGTTAAGTAAACGAGAGGATAATCGCAGTTATTTTTCTAAATAATTACGAAATTGCTAATACAGCGCAACGTTTCATTTTTACGAGGGATGATGGCAATAAATAATAATTTCAGTAAAACACAATCTAGAAGCAATCTATGTTCATTTATTACAACACCCCACTAAATATGTGCATACGTAATATCGATATACCCATAAAGATTTATCAGCCTGATACTGTATGAATTATTAATGTAGCATTCAAACGTTCCGTATTAATTAACTAGATACTGCCCTTTATTTGCATGAATGAAAGTACATACTTAGGACGTTACAACCAACTATATTTTACAACTCGGTTTCATTTAGCTTTTTACAATTAAGAACACAAAGCATTATGTATTTATTAGACTCCTTCCCCTTCAAGTTAAAAAAATTGTTACACTCATTTTCATTTCATCATTAAATTAAATCAAACAGGAAAGTTTCGGTTCATTTTAATTAACAATTACACGACCCGAACTCCGTTGAAGTTGTTGAAGTATTTCCGAGAGGCGACGGCGAGCATCTTCAAGGGGGTGTTTCTGATCTTATCGGGGTAGTTAAAGAGTTTAAAATTTAAGGTTCGTCCTGGAGCGACGGCGCTAAGGTTTTGCGCCCCCTCAATCGAAATTGCCGCTCCTAATCGAAGACCACCCCAAAACGTCAACATCAGCATTCATTGCCCGTTAACTGCTGCTGGTGAAGCTGGTAACGATCGAATACTAAAAGAGGGGCGGTGATATGCTGCTGTAATAGTAAAATAGATATCGATCGTATACAAGATGAAAGTAAGGCTTTTATTAAATCCTTTGAAATACATCAATCAACAGTATTTTATTAATATCTAAGTTAAAAGACATCAAATCGTACAAATCAAGCTATTGTTCTCAAACAGGATAGCAAGTATTTTTTTAAATTCAGAATGAGCTTTGGCTCTCACCATCTCATCGTTGAAACTAATCTAATCTTTTCTATTTTGTTACGTGGATGAAAGTTCAGATTCTTCTTTTGGCATTTTTATATTGAATTATAGAACAAGTATCGAATGGTCTCTAATGAATAAGAATCGGATATGCCTGATTACATACTACATATTTGAACCAGGTGTGAAACATGGGACGCCTACACGGACTCGTAAAAGGCAGAGAGATGGCACAGATGTTGGCGTCGGTACCGTCGCGGCGCACCGTGATTTATCCCCTCGCTTTATGACCGCAATCGCTTTATTTCCATAGAGGTCCGGCAGGTTGGCGAGCGTGCGGCCGTCGGGTCACTCTGTCCACTGATTGAGGCCAGGCACGCACACCCGAAATACATCACCGTCTATTTAAGGCCCGAAATTCATATTTACGATTCTTATTAATTACGTATATGTATTTTTGATTGCTAATAATAATAAATAAAGCCGCCCTAGCTGGATAATAAATATGCACAAGAAACTGTTACCGTTGTAGATTAATAATAATATAAAGGTTTCGTAAGATTTGGAACAACTTTTTATTCTGTTTATTATTTTTAACATCAAAATCAATTATTATTATTTTCTTTCCCCGCCCACTATGTCATCAAACAGAGACGCATATGAGCTTTAAGGAATATTTATTCACTTCGGTGTTAATCCACCCTGATTTTTTAAGCTCATGTGTGACTCTGTTTGTAATAGGCGAGTTATATTCCCGATGGATCGAGTATTGGCGAGTCCCTTCTACCTGGTGACCCTTGTTCCGCGTTTTCATCATTTTCGTTATGCGGAGTATCGTTGTTTCTGGTAGGTGCTTGCCGTAATCTATCTTGGTGTAACTTTGTTTGCCGGCCGTTCTGGTCGACGATATATATATGACCTGCTAGTACTTGACGGATTGTGTATGGCCCTAACCACCGTGGTCCCAGTCCGGGCGTGTAATCTTTCTTTGACAGTGGTTGGGCCTTTAGTAGAACTTGTTGACCGACGTGGTATAAGAGAGGTTGATCTGCTCCAGCATATCTTTTTTTATATTGGGTCCCGCCTTTCTTCCCTTGTCATTGTTGGCACATGTATTCTTGGTAGATCCCACTCCCCGGGACGAGAAATCTCATATCCCAATTGAGCTTCTGCCGGAGCCCGGAGTACAGCCTGTTGCAGCGTTTCGCCTTGCCCGGATATTGAAATTGTTACCGTTGTAGATTAATAATAATATAAAGTTTTCGTAAAATCAGGAACAACTTTTTATTCTTGTAACATCGCAGGTGATTAACCGTTTGCTGCTTTTCCTTCTTTAGCATGGCGATCTCCTGCCAGAGTATCGTCTTCATGTCACTGAACGTCTTCTCCTCGGCGACTCGCTCCACCTCGCCCTCGACCTTATCGATTTTCATCTTGTCGTTCTGGATGTTCTTCAGGTTCTTCTCGATGCGCACCTCTAGTTCGCCCTTTTACTTGCACAGGTGGGTCAGCGCCTCGTTCGTTTTGTATAGTTTTTCCGCTATAACACGTGCCTTCAATTATCGGAAATTTGGGATTGAGCCAAATTTGATACGTGCCTTCAATAACCGGTTATCCCCGCCACCATGACATGCCCTAAACATTTGAGATTTCTGCCGAGAAAGGGCATAGCGGAAAAACTAATCTGAACATCTTCTCCTCGGCGACTCGCTCCACCTCGCCCTCGACCTTATCGATTTTCATCTTGATGTCCTGGATGTTCTTCAGGTTCTTCTCGATGCGCACCTCTAGGTCGCCCTTTTACTTGCACAGGTGGGTCAGCGCCTCGTTCGTTTTGTATAGTTTTTCCGCTATAACACGTGCCTTCAATTATCGGAAATTTGGGATTGAGCCAAATTTGACACGTGCCTTCAATAACCGGTTATCCCCGCCACCATGACATGCCCTAAACATTCGAGATTTCTGCCGAGAGAGGACATAGCGGAAAAACTAATCAAAACAAACAAGGCATTGGTCCACCTATGCAAGCAAAAGGGCGACCTAGAGGTGCGCATTGAGAAAAACCTAAAAAACATCCAGAACGTCAAGATAAAGATCGATAAGGTCGAGTACGAGGTGGAACGAGTCGCCGAGGAGAAGATGCTCGGTGACATGAAGGCGAAATTCTGGCAGGAAATCGCGAAGCTAAAGAAGGAAAAGCAGCAAACGGTTAAACACCTGCGATGTTACAAGAATAAAAAGTTGTTCCTGATTTTACGAAAGCTTTATATGATTATTAATCTACAACGATAACAATTTCAATATCCGGTTGTTGAAGGCAACCGGTTGTTGAAGGCACGTGAAAAAACTATACAAAAAGAACGAGGCGCTGGCCCACCTGTGCAAGCAAAAGGGCAACCTAGAGGCGAATCCTATAGAAAGGACAAATCAAGAAATAAAGAAAGGTTTGAGGTGACTGCTGCAGCAAGAGCCCTCCAACTCCCTACAATACTGTAGGGAGTTGGAGGTCCCTACAATACTGTAGGGAGTTGGAGGTCCCAGAGGTGTTGGGGATCTTGCTGCAGCAGTAACCGCAAACCTTTCTTTATTTCTTAATTTCTCCTTTCTGTAGGATTCGCTCTGGCGTAGTATACTGGGGTAGTGTATGGGCTTAATTTTCCATTTTCTGCACGCTGCCTCGAATTTTCGACTGGTAAATTGGGGTCCGTTGTCGGTTAATATGGCCCGTGGATATCCGTACCTTCGAAATACCAGGTCCTCTAAGGTTCGTATTACGGTTGCGGAGTCCGTTTTCGGGAGAGTGAAAGCTTCAACCCACCGTGTACACAGATCAGTGGCAACTAGTATGAACTGGTTTCCGGCAGCCGTTTTCGGGTATGGCAGTATTATATCCGCAGCGACGATATCCCATGCCCTTTCGGGTTGCCTAGGCCTTAATGGTGCAGCGGGTATCAGGTTGCCGCGCTTATAACTGGCGCACACAAGACAGTTCTTGATGTAGTTCGTGACGCCATTGATTACGTTAGGCCAATGGAAGTGCCGGTGAATCGCTGTCAGTGTCTCGTCTCTTCCAGGACGTCCGGCTGATGAGTGATCATGATAGGTGTATATCACCTGATCGCTTGCTACGGTAGGAACAAAGATTTTATGGTCGCCTTCATGAACAAAGTTTAGTATGCCGTCTCTGTAACTCGGATCAGTTTCTTCCTCTTTGGCGTCGATCTCTCTCCACAGGCGTACCATGTCTTTCCGTTGTGCTTGTCGTACTTCTTCTGGCTTCGATTGAGTTGACGATGGGTGATAAGGAATTGCAGATCGGACTCGATCGAGTCTCTAAGGCAGCATGCGTTCGCTGTTTTCTGCGTCGTTTTGGTCCGTCGTTCGGCAATTCGGATGCCTGGAAAGAAAATCTGGCAGCTCATTTTGCCGACACGGGCAATGTTCCAGGTGAAAGTCAAACTCTTGGAGGAGAAGTGCCCATCTCGTCTGATTTAACCAAGTCAGAGCCTTGCTGTCTATCCGAACGATAAACCTCCTGTCCTCCAGGTATGGGCGAAATCGTTTCGCAGCCCACACGACTGTCAAACATTCCTGCTCATTTGCGTGGTACCAACTCTCGGCTAGACTCAGTCTCGCGCTAGCGTATGATATAATCCGCTTTCCGGCTTCAACTTCCTGGTACATAACCGCGGCGATGCCAATGCAGCTAGCGTCCGTCTGCAGCACGAGAGGCAGTTCGGGAAGTGGTCTATGTAGTTTTAGTCTTTTATCAAAACATTTTTTGATGGCGTGGAACGCTTCTTGTTGTGAGGCAGTCCACTGCCATTTGCGTTTTGCGGATATCAAGTCTGCCAACGGTGCAGCGATTTCAGCAAAACGGGGAGCCAGTTGCAGAGTCCGAGGAAACTTTGCAATTCCCGTTTGCTCTGCGGTACTTCCGATGCGTTGATTTGTTCCATTTGCTCTGGTTGCGGTTCGTTTCCATCTTCCGTTATAATGTGGCCCAGATAGGTCAGGGAGGGCCAAGTAAAATAACATTTCTTAAGTGAGCACCGCAGATTGTATTGAAGTAAGCGTTCCAGGACCAGATGTATATGGCGTAGTTGGTCTTCCCAATTTTCGCTGTATACGATGATGTCGTCTAAGTATACCATACAAAATTTTCTCAGGTATCCCGCCAAAACGTCCTGAGTCATCATTCTTTGAAAGGTGGCCAGTGCATTCTTGAGTCCGAAAGGCATGACCTTAAAGCAATAGGATGCACCGTCCGGCGTAGTGAAAGTGGTCAATGGTATCCGCCAATAGCCGTTTTTTAAGTCTAAAGTGTTGAAAACTTTTGGTTTCCCTAGGTCTCGCAAGGTATCGGGAATAATCGGGACGGCAGTCATCTCGCTTTTGGTTTTCGAATTCAAGCGACGGAAGTCGACACAAAACCGTGGCTTGCCGTCTTTCTTCGCGACAATAATAACTGGGAAACTCCAAGAAGTCGATGATGGTTCAATTATCCCGTCTGCCAGCATAACCTCAACTTGTTCAGCAATAATTCGCTTCTTGCTTCTTCTGTCGCTTCTTCGCGACAATAACAACTGGGGAACTCCAAGAAGTCGATGATGGTTCAATTATCCCGTCTGCCAGCATAACCTCAACTTGTTCAGCAATAATTCGCTTCTTGGTATCGCTGTAGCGATACGGTCGCTGGCATATTGGAGTGTCGTCATCCAATTGAATCTTGTGCATGGTAGGTTGGTTATCGTGGGCGGTCCACTTTCGCTGAAGATCTTCGAGAACTGTTGCAATATATCGAGAAGACCCCCTTCGGTCGTTGTTAAGGTGTGCGACGGCCGATGTCACATCAGAGGACTCGTGCGACTTCTCATGATACGGCTTGATCCAATGTACTGTGGTTCTACTTTCTTGTCCGAAGTGAATACAATTGCGGTTGAAGTCCATTGTAGCTTCATGTTGTGCAAACCAAGGATAACCTGGGATGACTGTTTGGCTAAGTTCGGGGCTGACGAGGAATGTTGTGTCGAACTTAGTTTCTTGTATTTCGCACTCTGTCGTAGTGGTGCCTTTGATAGTTAGACGGTTTTTTGTACTACCTAAATTTGCTGAATCATATTCGCTTGAGCACTTCTCCTTGACGTGGGCTTGATTTATGAAATTATGGGTTGCTGCAGAATCTAGAAGCGCCATCATCTGTATGCCGTTTACTTTGATTACAACGCGAGGGAGATCAGCTTCGTGTCCAACACTGGTCGTGTTGACGTTGGCTGGCTGGTAGGATATGGGAGGTGCGCGTTTCTCAGTCGAAGTCATGTTTCTCGCCGGGTCCCCGAGGCTGGTGTTTACTCGGCGAGCGTTTAGTTTTCCGATTGTTGTGTCGCCTTTCGTTCCCAGGCTACAAGGCAGTCACACTGGAAATGACGCCTAGGGCAAAATTTACGTCTCAGAACTGGATTTAAAGATTGAGGACTAGGTTGTTTCGCATACCTTTGAGGTAGGTTTCCTCACATCGGGCCTTCAGTTCTGCGAATGTCTTCGGCGTAGGTACCGCCAAAGGCATTTTAACGTCGTCTCGGGCCAGTCGACAGATGGCCGAGATTCTTTCTTCTTCTGGTGTAGCGGCGGCAACCTTACTGAAATGCCCCACTTTGCCATAGCAAAATGTACGGTGCTCTCGTTTGACGTTTGTGTCTACGTATATAAACGGGAGAGAAGGGCTTGTGCGGCTTTTGGCCCAGCGAAACGTTCCTTTAAAAATGCCGTGTAGTCAGACCAGGTTAGGTTTAAATCTTCGTATTCTCTAAACCAGCTTCTCGGTTCTTTTCCTAGCTGTCGGGTAGTGGTCTCTACCCAGGCCCACTCCGGGAGATTATTTGTAGTGAAGTATTCCTCCAATCGGCGTAAAAATAAGTGGACATCGTCTAGAGCACGTCCCTCGAATGTCGGTAGACTCAGTTGGATGGCAGGTTTCACTCGCTGTTCCCGTCTTCGCTTTCGGCATCATCTCTTTTCAAAATACGCCCACGGTACATAAACATGCACAAAAGAAAGTTTGGGCGCCACTGGGATCTTCACTCCCCGGAAAAAAAAGGATGACTCTTGTGTGAGTTCGTGGAGTGTTCTAACGTCCTTGGCCCCACGTTCGGGCCGCCACTTGTTACCGTTGTAGATTAATAATAATATAAAGCTTTCGTAAAATCTGGATCAACTTTTTTTTCTGTTTATTATTTTTAACGTCAAAATCAATTATTATTGTTTTCTTTCCCCGCCTACTATATCATCGAGCGTTTAGTTTTCCGATTGTTGTGTCGCCTTTCGTTCTCAGGCTACAAGGCACTCACGATGGAAATGACACCTAGGGCAAAATTTACGTCTCGGAACTTGATTTAAAGATTGCGGACTAGGTTGTTTCGCATACCTTTGAGGTAGGTTTCCTCACATCGGGCCTTCAGTTCTGCGAATGTCTTCGGCGTAGGTACCGCCAAAGGCATTTTAACGTCGTCTCGGACCAGTCGACAGATGGCCTAGATTCTTTCTTCTTCTGGTGTAGCGGCGGCAACCTTACTGAAAATGTCCCACTTCGACATAGCAAAATGTACGGTGCTCTCGTTTGACGATTGTGTCTACGTATATAGACGGGAGAGAAGGGCTTGTGCGGCTTTTGGCCCAGCGAAACGTTCCTTTAAAAATGCCGTGTAGTCAGACCAGGTTAGGTTTAAATCTTCGCATTCTCTAAACCAGCTTCTCGGTTCTTTTCCTAGCTGTCGGGTAGTGGTCTCTACCCAGGCCCAGTCCGGGAGATTATTTGTAGTAAAGTATTCCTCCAATCGGCGTAAAAATAAGTGGACATCGTCTAGTGCACGTCCCTCGAATGTCGGTAGACTCAGTTGTATGGCAGGTTCGAACGTATGAGTCAAATTCGTGAAACATATTGTTTGTGTTGCTTACAGTACTTTGCGTTTCACTCGCGGTTCCCGTCTTCGCTTTCGGGATCATCTCTTTTCAAAATACGCCCACGGTACACAAACATGCACAAAAGAAAGTTCGGGCGCTACTGGGGTCCTCACTCCCCAGAAAAAAAAGGATGAGACTCTTGTGTGAGTTCGTGGAGTGTTCTAACGTCCTTGGCCCCACGTTCGGGCCGCCACTTGTTACCGTTGTAGATTAATAACAATATAAAGCTTTCGTAAAATCTGGAACAACTTTTTATTCTGTTTATTATTTTTAACGTCAAAATCAATTGTTATTGTTTTCTTTCCCCGCCCACTATAACATCAAACAGAGACGCATATGAGCTTTAAAGAATCATAGGTGCTTTCCTTTTGCCAATTTATGTGAGCTGAGCGAAGCTGAAGTGCGCAAACAAACTCACTGTCGTAATGGAACGCTCTAGAAAAGTTCGTTACGTATAATCACTGCATTTCGTGTAATTGTGTCGATATAAACGACATTTTAAAAATTATATGGGTAAATGATTTCCAAAATTGTCAGTTAAATACGCGTTTGCAAATTTTTATGCAATCACATGTATCAAAATTACCCCTTCCTAAGTGAGCGCCAAATCTCAATACTGAGTTGATTTCAAACGTAGTGCTTGAGCGGCAAGGGGGGAGATCGAAATCTCAGTTCAAACTCACTTGTTCGTGCTAAAAGGAACGACATTTATATGATCTGAGATGAGCATATCTGAGATTTGTGGCAAAAGGAATGCAGCTATTATTCACTTCGGTGTTAGAACCTTTTACCTTATAACACTAATAACCGTAACGAAAAAAAGTTAAATATTTATTTAAGCGAATAAAGATGTCTTATTATAATTAAATAATACCTACACACTAAGGCCCGGTATTTCAGTTACAGTTTAACTTTAATCTTCAGTTTATTTCCATAGGAATAATTGTTTTTATAATTATTACTATGGGAATAAATTGAAGATTAAAAATAAAAAGGTTCAGGATCAACGACTTCAAGTAGCTGTTCTACCGCCTGTATGCTAAAGGAAAACAAGAAGAATAAATTGACTATAGCTTAAATTACAACTAAGTAAAAGTAAAATAAAGCTAAATGCAATGCAAACTAAATACAACTAAGAATGAGCAAACTAAAAAAAAAAAACTAAAACGGAAAGGAACTTATAGGTACGTGGTTCGAGCCTGGCAATAAAAAAGAAAGAAAAAAGAAAACAATTTTACTAAAAATATATTTAAACACCTAAAAGTAAATATAATCTGGCCCTTTAAGGTGAATAGATTTCGTAGCTGACGAGCAAACGAAGGCGGATTCAAACAACGTAGAGCAGAAGAATTGAAGCATTGAAGAATTTAACAATGTTATAACCAGGCTTACGATTTCGGCCCACTTCGAACATATTGGATTGTAAATTCCCCGGCTTCGCCCAACACGACAGGTAGTAAATATTGTCTTACATACTTTTTGATTTATGTCAAACTTTATTTAATTATTTACTGCGATCGCGTGGCTCATAGCAAATTTTCAATAAGTATATATGTTTATGTGCGTCGTGGGCCGAAATCGTAAACCTGGTTATAACTAAATGATCTTTTAAAAATAAAAATATGGTATGTAGGAGAAGTATCTGATATTAATAGTGTGAACATCTGCTCTGAATATCACTTTACGATAAAGATAATTAGGTTTCTTATAAAAAATAATTTTATGATAAAAGATCGTCGAGTAGAGATCTGCTCTGCGTGACATATTAAGCCAATCAGCCCTTGCTAGTGTGTGAGATATTCCCAGATATAAAAATCAGACAGGAGTTCTGTAGATGTTGAATTCTAGCTCTATTGATACTATCCATGAGTATCCAGGCAAGAATAGTAGACGCTTAGGCAGAAATTAAATTTAAAGAGCACGAGAGATTCTCATAACATTTACCTTAGAGGGTTATCTAGACAATCTTTGCTTCCATAAAGGTTCAAATTGCAGGAGCCTTGTCTAATTAAATGAGACACATCTTCTTTGAAACGTAATTTAGTATCAAAATAAAGACCCAAATTACGTGCATCCTCAGTCACGGGAATAACCACGTTGATGTCACGTAAAACCGCAGATATAGTTTTAGCGCGACTAAATACGACAAAGACAGTGTTTAGACGATATATTTACAAGAGAACGAAGATCGTGATTTATGTATATTAGAAATAGCTACCCGTGCATTTCAAAGCTCGAAATAAGTAATAAAACTGAATGTCGTCGGTCGGCATAGAGATGATACTTACAATGTGCCAATACTAGATGTGTATATTGTATAAAGCAAAGGGCCAAGAACGCTGCCTTGAGGAACACCAGATATAACCGGAGGTAGAGTGGATAAATGACTATCATGTGAGACTTGCTGAGTTCTATTACTTAAATAGGAAGAGAAAAATTTTATAGTATATTGACTGAAACCGTCATAGTAAGTAAAAGAAATACGTTATAGTAAGTAAAGGAAAGTGATTAAAGGTATTGAAGGCTTTATAGTAGTCTAGCAGAACTAGGGTTATAATTTCATTGTCATCAACACCCCCTAAGATATTATCAACAATATCAGCCATTGCGGATTCACAACTATAAACCGCTCGGAATCCTGATTGATTATCGGGTAGAATATTGTAAACATCTAAAAATCAGCGGACTTGCTGGTTAATTGCCTTCTCTAAAAGTTTGAACAGAACACAAAGAATCGAAATATGTCTTAGATCAGTATAATCTGACAGACATTCATTTTCCAGCATTCAGGAAATACATTTTCAAGCAGACATGAAATTAAAATATGTGTAATTGTAGGCAATAACAAAGGACAACACAAAGAGAGCATTTTGATCGAAATGCCAACAACTCCTAACGATTGAGATTTAATAGAATTCAATAAAGTGGCAACCTCTGAGATAGATAGTAACGAAAAGAAAATTTAGCATTAACGAGTTTGTTGCTGTTGCGAGTTTGTTGCTTCAAACGCGCGGCGGCATCGCGTTCCTCGTCATTTTCTCCCATACGATGACGTGCAGCTCAATTCGATCCGAACCCCCCAGGTACGTAAAAAATTCCGAAAAAAATGCTTACAAATTTCCGAATTTTAAAAAAATCAGATCTCGAAAAAACGCATTTTCCTGGGATATAGGCCCCATAGGTTAGGTACCTGATGGGCTTAACTTGCGTGTGAGAAAGTTGGTCCGATTTGGTCAGTAAATAAGGGCCGTGTAATTTTTTGCTTACGATTTATTGTGGCTCTCAAACAAAAATAATAAATTGTGTAACTCTGAAACCAGTAACTTTTGTATAAAGAAAGTTTAGGTATCTAGCATCTCTTTAAAGAGTACTATCGTCAGTTAAAATACCTGTACAACTTTCAATATCACCCAGGATATTTAAAGATTTGAGATTATTCCAGAGAAGCTTAGCAGCTTTTATCCCGGAAAAATGACGTAAATAGGCACGCTTCTCACGACGGATAGTAGAAGTAGTAAGATTACGTGATTGCTTATAATAATTAAAGGAAGCACTCATTTTCTTTCTCTTAGCCTCTTTAAGCGCTTTATCTCTAAGAGAAATCATTAATTTTACTGTTACATTAATCTGTTAACCAGGGTTGTGTTTTTTTTAAACACAACAGTTTTGAATGGGGCGTGAGTGTTAAACACTGTTCCTAGACTCGCCAAATATTTAAAAAAGCAACAGACGGAAACAGAAAACAATCGTCGAAATCCTGAAAACTGACGTGAGGTCCAAACGGCAAATGAAATCGCCGTTTCAAAGTGGCGATTTCTTTTCAGATAAAAAAAAATAGAGAAGTACAATTGGTTTCCATTTGTAAACTCACCAAAATAATAGGCGATCAATTTCCATTAAAAAAAAAAAAACAAGCGAAAATCTCTGTTGTATTTTGAATTATTTCACGTCTGACGTAATTCCAAACAACACATGGCAAAAACAAAAGATGATCGCTGTCAAAATCAAGCAGAACCTAAGAGCGAAACAACTTTTAAGAAAAAGAAATTGATTTTCGTTTCGTAAACTCGCCAAACTAGTAGAGTAGCCAAGAAAAAATAAAAGGGAAACCTTATGCGATCGACTTCCATTTACACATAAAACGAAAGACGATTTTGTGGATATGATCCCACTTCTGATGTCGGAAATCGATACACAGCGGAAACAAAAGACGGTTTACATAATTATGACGTTCTAAGAGTCCTAACTAGAAACAT
This sequence comes from Dorcus parallelipipedus, assembly GCA_958336345.1. Classification (NCBI taxonomy): domain Eukaryota; kingdom Metazoa; phylum Arthropoda; class Insecta; order Coleoptera; family Lucanidae; genus Dorcus; species Dorcus parallelipipedus. Next base: position 27,119,210 of record OY284480.1, on the reverse strand, counting down.
CATAATTCAACATAGTAATATAAGAATCCAAGCATCTTACAATTATCAAAAGCATAGTGCGGAAATTAATTCAATGCAACGCGACCGCGAGAGAAATCCACCCGCATAGAAAAAAATAAATATAAAGTGACCGTGGCGGCGGCTCGTTTATCAAGAACCTTGCGCTAGATTAAACATGGTTGACATTGCAAATTCTAAGAACTGCAGTGACATTGATAGCCGCCCTAGAGCTGAATCACACACTTAAGGAAGGCTACGTAATAGAAATTGACCTTAGAAAAACTAAATATGAAGAAGCGTGAAAAAGCACAATCATCAGACAGCTTTTAGCAGTTTGGTCGTGTACATTTCCAGAGCCCGAAGGCATTTAAAGAATGTCTTAGTGTGTGTTGCTGCTCTCCAAAAAAGTCCATCCGTCTTTGTATCTCTATTTCGACGAAGCCTTGTCGTAAAAATTGATAAAGTTGAAAGGGATAATTCATCCCCTTTCTTCTGTTATCATTATTTTCAACCACCCGTCCCTCACAGTAATAATAAAAATTATAATAAACAAAATTAAAAAAATAACTATATGAAAGTTATTCTCCTCAGAAAATGATGATTCTATTGTTTTCTAAACGGTGTTAACTGAAGAAATTTTCTTTGAAGTTACCAAAATCATCACTATTATAAAAATTACCAGAGTTGAACCCTGCGTCATCAATCCCCGAAGTTATAATCGACAAATATTTCAATACTATTTTCTTGTCAACGGTGAATAAGAAAGAAGCATGGAGTTATGCTCTTTATATCTGATGATTCAATGCCAGACGCAGGGCTTTTCTTTTAAGATTTCGATAATATGATTTGAACGTAAGTAACTCAAAGAAGGACCAATTTATATACCAAGGCCCGGTTTATTCATCTCTGAGTAAGTGGCCAGTAAAATATTTAATAGATTAAAGATAAAACAACGTTAATCTGTCCAGTTATAACTTGGTACTTACTCAGAGATGAATAAACCGGGCCTAAGTTAAATTTGTCATTGCATAAATCCACTATTTTGTTGTTACTAGTGCTGGCAAAAACCGGAAAAATTTTAAACCGAATAATCGGTTTCTTTAAAAACGGGTTTCGGATATAATCGGCTATCCAAATAATGGTTAAAACCGATTATTCGATTATCCAAGAAACTGATAATATCCAAATAAAAATGAAAAATTAATAATAAGAAATAATAGTAATTTTAATTTCCTAGAATTTTTGGCAATTACATTAGTGGTCAAAAATATATCAACTTCTCCCGTCGAGAAGAATTTCTTTTAAAGGCAGTTGTATTTTGCCAATTTTGAAAACAACATTGATTTGTATAGAAAAATCGTTTTGTTTTTGACTTCTTGATTATTTCACTGCGTTCATGAAATTACCTTCATTAATTTAATTCAAACTGTTTAAGATTGCATACATTTCATTTCTATTAAGATAATAAAACGTCTTACACGGTTTTCCCTTGTTAGCCTAAATGAAAGTATTAATCAAAACTATTTGCATATTACTTAAGTATCGTAATCGTAAGGACAAAATGAAAACGCGAACGTGTTATCTTGAAACATTAAAAACTCATTTGTAGTAGCGGTTCTAATTTCAAGCGGGCAGCATAAAAGCCGGCGAGAAATTCGTTAATTACAGTTTGCCGCGTTCGCAGATAGCCACCTCACGAAAAGCGTTTGGAAAAAGTTTCACATTAAAAAAAAAAAGAAAAAAAACAAAGAAGTGTGGAGATGTTAATTCGGAGCAGAGGGCGGCGGTGTCGCGATAATGGGTTTGTTAATTAAAGGGAGGGTTCGTTGATGTTGGCCGAGATACGGGGCGAAATAATTAGTAGTTGTTGGTGACAAAGTTGACACCATTAGGGCTCCTCCCAATTCAGAATTTGGTTCTCCAAGCAAACAAGCAAGGAAATTGTGCCTTGTCCCTGCCGAAGTCGGTAAATCCACGTCACGTTGTACATTCGCGAAAATTGAAAGGCGGCTCGTTTAATTTATTAGCAGAGCAGGGCACATAAGTCCATGTAGTAATTTCCTAGAACAAACACATGCGACACTAAACAGTAGCCGACACGTCCGGTCAGTGGTATCAAGTTGCCCCGTGCGCCAGGCTACGAGGAAGCAATGCATCAAATTGTTCTTTAGCCCAAGACATGAGCCCGATATGTTCACAAATCAAGCTGCCACTTATGTATTCAAAATGTCCTAACCGTGCATACACTCTACTCCGTGAAAAATAGAGAACGTCACATAAAACTCGTTGGACTGTTGAATTATTAATATCCTAAATAAGCCAGAAAAATACCTCAGGTTCTACTACGGAAGTTTATTGAAAAAAAAAAACCTATATTTCTAGATGTATTGGAGTATATTCGAAAATGATTCAAAAAGAAATAGGTTAAATAAAACGTTGGAAAGAAAACCAAGTGAAATTTGAACCGCATGAAAGACTATAAAAGGAATGTCGACGAGAATTATTTAAAGAATGCAAATGTCCTTTCCTCCTTCCTGTTTATGTGCAATTATCCTTCGGAATGACTTGTGCTTCATACAAGGAGCGTCACGCTTGTGCGATCTGAATTTACTTCTGCGACGACAGTAGCTTCAGGGACAAGAGGAGTATTTGAATTCTGGTTGCATGGCGCTCGTTTCCGGCAGCGAATGCACAATGCAACTTCCGGAGTGGTGACAATTGACTGACGCGCCACGCACGGGTAGTGGTCGCGCGCACAACTACGCCGCAACATCCAACAATACCCCAGCTCGTACGTTACCCCCTCAAACGCACGCTGCTGTTGAAATGGATACGCTGTATTGTTGTTGTGGGGGCTCGAGCACGATCTGATTTAGATTATTTTGTATCTGCATGTACACCACAAAAGATCGTTGATTGGCCAGAGGATGATGATGTTTCGGAGTATCTAAATTGACTTCATAATCTTATCCCGTGGCCAAAAGTCGAAAGAGTATAGATCCTTCTCCCTTATTTATTGTTAAAATATTTTTTTTCTCATTTAGTTTTTCCCCCCCTTCCAATTCGTTAAGGTCATACCTAAATGCAGGTTTTTCGACTTTCTTCGTTCATCAGCTAACTCTTTAAGAATCCTGGTAAAAACCTTTAAGGGGTTTGTTCGTCTTTCAAAACGCCATGCGCTTGTATATCTTTTCCTTTTCTCTGTGCATGTTTATAAGCACAATTGAATTAGTTAGCTCTTTAGCTCTATTTCCGCGAAATCCTCTAGAAAAAAAAAAGCAGCCACCTTCAAATGGTTCATTTCCTTTTTCTTTCCGCTTACTATCAACCCCATTTCATCAGCTCGGTATTTGAGAAGAACCCTGTAAGAATTCGTTATCTCATGAAGGTGGCGCTCATCCCTTCAAGAATTCTTAAGATGTTCGTTTAATGAGACAAAGTCATCCCTAAATGCCAGGTTTTCGTTCTACCTTTTAGCCTAGTTTCATCAGCTAAGCCTTCGAGGAAATGCCAATGTCTTTAAGATGCTCATCCCTCGAATGTCAAGTTTAACTTTCCTTTTCCTTGTTCATGTTTAATATGAGACCAGTTTTACGAAAATTCTCTTTCTTCTTAATATCGTCCCCAAATAGGTTAATGTCATTCCCGAAAGTCAAAATTCTAGGGCTGACTTGTTTCAAAAGAGGCATTTCAATATTACATGAAGCAGGTTATTTTATCTTAAGTGCATGATTCGTTAACGTTTCCATAATTGCACTGGAATTCTGCTTGCATGATTTCGCCAATTTTCTTTTTATGTCCAATTTGTCAGAAAGTCTATGAATAAGTTTTTTTTTTGAAGACTTTTCTTTTGGATATCTTTGTTTAATCGTTTTCCTGAATTTGAATAATACTATTTTCTTTCAAAATTGAAATATTATGAGGATTTAAACTTACACCCTATAATAGTTGAGCAACCCTCCACTAGACTACACCACCCCACATTCTGCGTTAAGTATTGATTTTTTAACCAAAATTGCATGAAGCACTACAGCCAGAGGGCTCCAGGTGCGCCCCAAATTCTCTAATTATACCCCTCTAAATATAGAAATGCGAAAATGTCCGAGCCAGGTTTTTTTTATGATTGAAACACGGCAAAATCGAACCGTAAAATAACCCCCGCAGAAGCTGCGGAGGCCGATTACATGGCAGCGTCCCACTCGCCGTCGTCGCGGCGCTGGCGTCGGCTGTAATGTCCGCTATTCGATTTTTTGACGCCTGCCGCATTACAGATTCACAATTAAAAGTAGTCGTGTAAGGTAGAATGGAGATCTAACTAAAAAGGAAACATGGTAGGGATGGCGAATATGGAGGAACATGAACGTAAGATTGTGATGGAATTCTGCCACTTATTGGAGAAATCCAAGCAACTATTCAACGGGCTGAGGTGAGTCACATTTCGTCCTATTTCGTTCTTCTATGCATGCCTTGCTACAACGAGAGGGTTCCATAAAACTGTGTGCACCCGGAGAATAAAAAATAACTCGGTTTTCGTTGCAGGGACTTACCACAGTATGGTCATAAACAGTGGCAGGCATATTTTGGGAGGACGTTTGATATCTATACGAAACTGTGGAAATTTCAGCAGCAGCACAGATTAGTTTTGGACACGAAGTATGGCTTGAAGAGATGGCAGATTGGGGAAATTGCCTCCAAAATAGGACAACTTTATTATCATTACTAGTTAGTATTCCTTATTTTTATTTATTACCCAATAGTACTCGAAACAATTTTATTTCAAAGTCGGCGCTTTTTGGAAATAAGCTTAAATATTACATCATTTTAGCACGCCGGCAAATAAAGGCAACTTTCAACCGTTTTTCTTAATAATAATAATAATGGGATGAAATATGCACCCTGTACATATGTAATTTAAGTAATTAAGTTGGTATAATTCATTAGTAGGAGCTACTTTTTTGGATTGTTGCATTATGGGTGTTAAATTAAAAAAAAATAATTGAGTGATAAGTACGATCAGGAAGTAAAATAAAAAATAAAAATGTTTCTATTAGAATTATGCTTTCATTAGTTACACAATCGAACTTCAACTTTTTCTCATTTCAGTTTAAGAACAAGCGAAACTAATTATCTAAATGAAGCGTATTCGTTTTACGCCGCCATACGTGGAAGAGCTTATTATTCAAGGGCATCAAAAGAAGACAGGTAAGTAGAACAAGTATGTGAGTTGTTTATTATAAAAGTGTGCATAACACTATAATGCAAAAGTCAGCAAAATTTGTATTAATTACACTTAATAGGCAGGCGTTGATTATGATCATTATATTTTCGTTCCAAAAAAAAATATATATATCGTATGAACAGAGACCGCCAAGAATTAATTCGACAAGAAAAAAGAAAACAAGAAGCTGAAAACAAATTAAAAATCGCTTTTGAAAATTCTTTTCACTTCTTTGCTTTTTTGTCGCATTAATTTTTTGTGTTCAATTAACACTTCCTGCATTTTGTTTTATTTTTTTATGCTAATAATCTTTTGCTTTGGTTGGGTTTTAATTTTTTTTATTCCTTATTCTTGTCATTTCCACATTGCTTGTTTCGCTTATTTCTTGCTCTTTCTCTTCTTTAATATCTTTTTTTATAATCATCGATCTTCTTTTGTTTTTTGTTCACTTTTTTCATATGTTTCTCATAAATGAATTAATTTTTTATATTATATGCAAATATGCTTTTAACAATTTTTTTTCAAGAACATTGAACTTTCCACATTGCTTATTTCGAAAATGGTTCTTTCTTTTTTTCTTCTTCTATAAGTCTCGATTTTCGAAAAATTGGTCTAAAAATCATAGACCTTCTTTTACTTTTTATTGGCTTTTAATTTTTATATTCTTTACTCTTGCCGTTTCCACGTTGCTTGTTTTGATTACGGTTCTAACTTGTTTTCTTCTTTGCTTGTTCCATGTTGGATTACGTTTCTTTCTTTTTCTTTCTTTTATCAGACTCGTTCACTAACATTACGAATGTGGAGGCTTTCGCTGAAATTATGGTAAGAGTATATAATAATTCTGTTATCAAGTGCTTCCCACTGAGAAAAACTAAAAATCAGAAAATGCCCATTGCTTGGCATACCCAAGAAATTAAGATGAAAGGCAGTATTTTATCTAAGATTAGAACAGTATGTAATACCACACAAGATCCATGCCTATGGAGTATATACATTGCGTTCGTAAAGTATGGAATAAATTCATTTTCTACGAAATAAACGATTTTTATGTAAAATCCTGAAACAGGTCGCTTTTTAATTAAAAAATGACACTATTTTAGTGGAACTTTGTATCTCCCCCTCCAACCCCCTCCGAATGACAGTTGCCCCTTTCAAATTTTTAAATGAAATGGGGGGTCATGTGATAACTCATTTGAAAAGGTTTTTCATTCTCTATTCGGTAGTATAAGATTTTTTTTAATTCCTATTTTTTCTAAAAAGAATAATACATTTTTAAATCAACACACAAAATTTTTCTTTCTTTATGAAAACGAATAGAAACTGTAGATACTAATGTATGTAATAAACGTAGAAGTAAAAGTAATAACACCAATATCAAAGAAACTGTTCAAAATGTCCTCCTCCTACCTCTTGATAATAACCAAAATGAAATTCAAACTCATGCAAAATATTGTCGATTATTTCCGGACTGATTCCTCGTATTTAATTTCTTATCATGTCTTTAAATACTTCAAGACTGTTTGGTTTAGTTCTGTAGACTTTACTTTTCAGAAATTCCCATAAAAAGAAATCGAGAGATGTTAGATCAGGAGATCTAGCCGGCCTTTCAATTGCCCCCCTTCGACCAATTGGGGAAAATGTCATCCAAATAATCCATTTTAAAATTTTGTGCGTTGATTTAAAAATGTATTATTCTTTTTAGAAAAATAGGAATTTAAAAAAAGTTCTTATACCACTGAATAGAGAATGAAAAGCCCTTTCAAATGAGGTATCATACCCATTTAATTTAAAAATTTTAAAGGGGCAACTGTCACTCGGAGGGGGTTGGAGGGGGAGATACAAAATTCCACTAAAATAGTGTCATTTTTTAATTAAAAATCGACCTGTTTCAGGATTTTACATAAAAATCGTTTATTTCGTAGAAAATGAATTTATTCCATACTTTACGAGCGCAGTGTATAACTCACTGAAAGCAGATTATCTTAAATCTATTAAATCAGCTAAGAAAATTGCGTGCGACAAATTTTTATCAAATTCCTGTAATATTAACAAAGATATTTGGAAGTTAGTTAATCATGAAACAAACAAAACTAAAACAAGTAGAAAACCAGTAAACATAACACCTAATGATTTTAATGCAATTTTTGCAAATATTGCTCAAAGTGTTTATTGATGGTCTACCAGAAGTACCATTCGACTCCTAACGCGTGATCAATATCTAAGAAAAATTTGGAAAAGTATTTGCCTTAAGTCACTATTTTAATACTTTTCCAAATTTTTCTTATTTTGATAGTCACTAACATCATGGATAATCCATTACATGATCAATATCTTTTCTAATCAAGTGAGCTATGGAAAAAAATTATTTCTCTGTTTGGCTCATTATTTCAAATTATATTTATTGCATTCCTATCTTTTTGTATAGGAGTGCAATATAAATATGTAATTCAAGTGGCATTTGAAATAATGAGCTAATTAAAGACACATGATTTTATTTCCATAGGTCACTTGATTAGAAAAGATATTGATCACTTGTTATAAGTATTTAAAGAATACACATAGTTGTAACTTTTATTTTTATCCCATTGTCAAAGCAGTGATAAATGTGGTGGGAAACATAGTGAAGGGCCTGGATCTCGGAGTTTGACGATTTGACGAAGGCTTTCGACTGTGTCATATGTATCATATATATGTCATATGTATCATACATATATGTCATATGTATCATATCTCTTGGAAACTATGGCATAAGAGGTATAGCTACCAAAGTATTTGAATCATATCTGACAAATAGATTGCAGTTGGTTAGTGTTAATGATAGTTTATCTGAGTTTGAAGTAACTACTCATGGTATGCCCCAGGGGTCAGTATTGGGACCACTTTTTTCATTGATATATGACTTGTGTGATTCCATGCAGGGGTCCAGATGTACTGTTTTTGCCCACGACACCATTTTAAACACTACAGTTCATAGAAATTTAACGAATGCAGAAGATTGGTTTGTTTCTAATAAATTGTCATTGAATCGTACAAAAATTCAAAATTTATTGGTCTTCAGTAATAATAGCTACACAAATGGTAAATTCTGTAAGATACTAGGAATTATGATTGATGACTCTTTAAATTGGTCAAAACATATTGATCCTCGCCAACCTCACTATGTCTATGATTAATAAGCCTAATCGATCTTCTTTTGCTTTTATTGGTTTTTAATTATTAATTGTTTTCTTCTTTTATCTCTTCTTTTATAATCATCGATCTTCTTTTGTTTTTTGTTCATCTTTTTCATCTATTTCTCATAATCGATTTTTTTTTTTGTATTACAAAAGGTGCTTCTAACAATTTTTTTTAAACATTGAACTTTTCACGTTTCTTGTTTCGATTACGGTCCTTTCTTTGTTTCTTCTTTTATCAACCTCGATTTTTTGAAAAGTCAATCTAATGATCTTCTTTTGTTTTTTGTTCGTCTTTTTCTCTATTTCCCATAATCGAATTAATTTTTTATATGTATTACAAAAGATGCTTCTAACAAATTATTTTTCTTTCTTCGAAACCATTGAACTTTTCACCTTGCTTGTTTCTATTAAGGTTCTTTCATTTTTTCGTCTCCATTTTTTGAAAAATCAGCCTAATAATCGTCGATTTTCTTTTGATTTTTTACTGGTTTTTAATTTTTTTGTTCCCTACTCTTGCCATTTCCACGTTGCTTGTTTCGATTACAGTTCTTTCTTTTTTTCTCCTCTTATCGGTTCCGATTTGTCCAAAAATCAGCCCAATAATTATCGATCTTCTTTTTTTGTTCATTTTTTCATCTACTGCTCACAATCGACTTAGTTTTTTATATTACGAAAGATGCCTCATTTATTTTGTCAACAACACTGCACCTTCCATGTTGTTTGTTTCGATTACCTACGTTTCTTTCTTTTTTCTTTTTTTATCAGTTTCGATTTTTCGAAAAATCAGCCTAATAATCATCGATCTTCTGTTGTTTTTTATTGGTTTTTAATTTTTTTTATTCTCTACTTGCCAGTTCCACATTGCTTGTGTCGATTACGGTTCTTTCTTTTTTTCTTCTTCTATCGGTCTCGATTTTTCGAAAAATCAGCCCAATAATCATCGATCTTCTTTTGTTTCTTGTTAATTTTTTTCATCTGTTCCTCACAATCGATTTAATTTTTTTATATTACAAGAGAAGCCTTTCACAGATACTTAGTTTTTTTTTTTTTTCAAAAACATTGAACCTTCCACGTTGCTTGTTTCGATTATACTTTTTTTTCTCTCCTTTTATCGGTCTCTCTTTTGTTTTTTTATTCATTTTTTCATCTGTTTCTCATAATCGAATTAGTTTTTTATATTACAAAAGATGCCCCGTACAGATTCTTTGCTTTTTTCAAAAACCTTGCTTGTTTTTGGTTCTTTCTTCTTTTCTTATCAGTCTCGATGTTCGAAAAATCAGCCTAATAATCATCGATCTTCTTTTTTTCTTCATTTTTTACTTCTGCTTCTCATAATCGAACAAATTTTTTATATTGCAAAAGATGCTTTGCGTAGATAATTTTTTTTTCCAAAAACATTGAATCTTGGGGTGCCACTGTTGAATATAATAATTATGTTGGCTTTGGTAGATAGAAATGCAATGCATTGATCAATACATAAAAATATAGTATGTCATGAAAAAAATATAAACAATTATGTATGAAGTAGATACTGTTATCATACGTGTTAATAAATTTGTGTTATGCTCTGATGGACTCTGAATGGCTATAAAGAATACCTCTCAACAGCCACAAGGCGCGATTTTGGAATCGCCGCTGTTTCTAATTAACTTCAATGATTTGAAATCATGTATTCCGCAGGCCAGCTGCGCATTTTTTGCTAACGGCACAATTATAACTATTAACATTGTGCCAATGTCACAGAAACCAAATTTCAGTATGAAGTGGCTCTGAAGAAGCAGAAGCTGAAACATTTTTTCTAATCGTTGTCAATGTATCGCCTGTTTGTAGTTGGGACGGCCTATGTTGTCCTTATTTTCGAAAGTTCTTGCAATTCGTGAATAGAACTACATATACAATAAGTGTCGACCGCCTATAGTCACATCGTTAATGTTCGTTTACACGGAGTCCGAGAGAAAGATGTACCAACGTGATATAATCGGGGCGGTGGCGAAAATTCACGAATATACCGTGAGATACAAAACCTGTATCTTTCAAAGCAACCTCATAACAATTAAGAACAAGAATAAGTAAACCTTAAGAAGGGGAAATGTACTCTGTTGTAGATCCGAATTAATGGTGAAGAAACTTCGTTACTACGCCCGATTCATTGTAGTTTGTTTATTATTGCGACGAATGAAACTAGTTAGAGAATTAATCGTAGAACTCGACCGACATATCGCCGATTACACCAGCACATACGAACCGGACGACCAGATCGAATGGAGCCTGGTCCTGGACGAAATCAAGGCGTTCATAACCGCCGATTCCTTGGTGTCCGTTCTGCACGCCGACACAAATCCTATCGTTCTTTCTCATAGGTAAGAAGAAAATATCGAGACAACTTTATACAGCTTCATTAATTAATTAATTTCAATACACTAGATTGAGTCCTCTTACAACGCCGCCAGTCGAAAAATCACCCTTCATGACTCTAACTCTGCAAGAGATTTTAATAATCGGAAGTACATCGGAGCAAGTGAAATTCTCCGAGTTAACCATGGACATGTTCCGAATGATCCAGACGTTGGAACGGGAGCCCCAAGAAGATTACAATCACATTTACGACGCGTCTCCAGCGCCCGGTCGAGTTCCTTACAGTGTTCCAGGAGCGAAAGGGTAACGTCAAGGGGACGCCAAAAAGCTTCCTTCATCGTTTTATCGAAACCACTTTCAGGTACATTGAAAACGGTGAAAGGCCACCGCGAAGAGAGAATCCTCACAAGTATCTACTTTACAAACCTACTCTCAGTCAAGTGATGGTCTTTTTGGCAAGCGGTTTCAAGGAGTTACCAGCAAATGGGGCTCTACTCCTATATCTATCTGCTGATGGGTGTTTTTCGACGACGAAGCACCCAGAGCATAGTAAGAAAATACAATTGGCTTTAGGCCCAGTTTTACAATGCCTGTTTCAATTTAAACTTTGAAGCTTAAACCCATAACATCAATTATTTCAACAATTGTACTTAAGGGTTGGCTTAAAGTTAAGCTGGGCTTGTACAACTAGGCCTTAGAGCCTCTCTAATTATAAATAATTTTTAGTGGGATATGATTTGGGTGGTGTTTTGACTAGCGTTAAAAGAGATGGGGAGCACAAGAAACAGAAAGAAGCTCACTGTTTATACCCCGGAGATCTTTACCCGTTCACCAGAAGACCTCTGTTCGTGATAGTAGACTCTGATAACAGTTTCGTCTTTCAGCATATACCTAGATACTTCGGACAGCCCTTGGTGACGTTAATGTCACCTCCGGTTACGCCGCCTGCGTTTCAAGGTAAAACTCAGGGGTCTTCTATGTGCAAATTAATTTCTTTTTGCAAATTCCAGAGCAACAACATAACGGCTCACTTTTTACGCTCTTTTTGCATTCTCCTCTCACTGCCTTCTGTTATTGCTGCAATCTGACTAGCATACCGATCCATCACTGGGAAAGGTGCCAGAGTTTCGTAGATCGCTTCGTTACGGAAGCTTCGCGCCTTTTTACCAGGTCTCGTGTCGGTGAGTATGACGAAGGTATGTAGGATTTAGGTATTTAAGTATTTATTAAGTAGATTTTAGATTGGTATAAATCAAAATAATAATTATTTTCATATTAAAATGTATTATTTTCCAGAACCTTCTTATCTACAGTTTTTCGGTGATGATTTCTTACGTCTGCTTCTCCTTCGATACGTTTTCTGTTACGTGGTTCTGCACCTGCACCGGGGTTTCAGAGGTCCTCAATACCGTCCCAGATGTCAACCACCTCTACCGGAAGCCGAACTCCTCCAACATCCGTCTCTACAGCACCTGGTGCTCGATTTGGCCGCCCATCTGGAAGTGCGCACTCATTTCATGGACAATCACGAGATCGACTGATCCAGGTCGAACTCCTCATGGCCGTGTGTGGGGTTTAACTATACCTATGGGACGTCTTCGCAGCAGACCCATGAGGAACATCTCGTCTTTGGCCGCCTGATCCGCGTCCTGTTTTGCGCCTTCGTTTTTTTCGTCATGTTGAGGAACCTGCGCCTCTTGCAGTACATTTTCCAAGTCATGCGATTTTTTTGGACTATCCTTAGGTTTTATACCGAGTTGGTAATTTTTAACGTATCTAATTATTGTTCGAATTTCGCGAATTTTTCTAACTTGTCATCGTTATACGACGGTGACGCCAATTTTGATATTGTAGCTAAATTCAAACGAGAAACAAAGTTGTATAAAGTGTTTATGGTTAACTATGAGATAGTTATGGCAATTTTAATGAATCTTTCATATTTTTGGACGCCTTTTTTCGATGTTTCACCTAAAGTAAAAGTGATAATAACATAGCTCAAATTAGGGCACAGCGTCTTTCATTTTATTTTTGTGTTTACATAAATTAAATCCGTCGATTTTTGACATGTGCATATATAAATAAATATACACTCACATTCACAACTTCGTATACTTATACAATAACACCATGTAGTTGGGTGTGAACTATTGTAGGTAATATAGGTATTTATTTAAGGCGCGATATAAAAATCCTGTTCATGGCCTTTTTAATTTTAAACTCTGCAAAATTTACTTCTCTCCGACTTATTTGAAATTAGTAATGACCAATTTTACTCACAATCAGTCAATCAGCCAATATTTACTACTGCCAATGGCAAATGAACAGGTCGAACGGGGGCTGTTTACAACTTCATGGTTTATTAATGGTATGCAAAGTTAGATGAAGCAAACCATGACCAACAATGATTCATCATCTTCAGCCTTTCACGTCATAGTAAATATTAACGCATCTCACCTATCATAAGCGCATTAGATTAAATAAAATAAATACAATTCAAGTGCATGGCGTAGATTAGTTTAAAAAAAATGAGTTGCGAGTTCGCAGAATCCTCGATTTCTTTTCGAATCACTGAACCTTCCTTCAATGATTCCGCTTCAGATTGGCGGTGAAGCGAACTCGCCGGCGATGAGGACGTTTTGTTTCAAATTGTTGTAAATAAAAGTATATCCTGGTTATTTCAAATTATATACTTACGAATCTATGATATACGACCCGCTTCGATTTTCGTTCCCTTGATTGTATTCAATTTACCTCCTGCGCACTAATTATATTAAAAAAAAAATTGTTCCTTACTGAATCGGGGAAACCTGATTTGATATGTTTGTGAATTTGTTAAGTGTTACTTGATGTTCTACATTTATTAATTTGTGTTGCTGGTACAATATGTTTGTGGACGGAGAGTGAGGGAGAGTTTTGCAAGGGTTGTAAAAAATTAGTTCGATTTTTATTCAACAAATACAAATCAACAAATACAAGTTACAGTAATTTTCTATCAATTTCTTTTTCATTTTCTTGTTTTATTTATTTACAAAATCAAGCTGTATACCGTATTGCAAGTAATTTACTAGGAAGCGCGATTGAGGTAATAACGTAGGATTGGAGGGAGGTATTCGCCTCATTTTATCGCGTAAAAACGGTCCTTGCTTCTCATGTCCCCATCTATTTACCTTTGCATTCTTCTCTATTAATATGCATTGTTGTTCATTTCGCTCGTACATATAGGTAAACTAGTTTAAATTTTGCAATAGGGTATATACCCAACATAAAAAAATGATAACCGTTAAATAAAAGGAATAAAAAATTATTTTGTCATCCCGAAACGAAAAGAAAATTTTGCAAATAACTAAACTTGACATTATATACTCAAGTAAACAACGATTCTTTCGCTATTTCATATTATAATGATATGCGCTTGCATTTTGTTAAGTAGGTACCTACTTTTTTCATTCTTTTAATAATAATTTATTTATTAAAAAATTATTATTTATTAAAGTAAGTTCGAAAGACAATTAAAATATCTTTTTTCTACTTTACGTTCACAATGAACTCATTGTGACACCAAAAACAGTTTCACAATGAAGCTCATTGTGAAACTGTTTTTGGGGAAATTTTAGTCAATTTTTAATTGAAAATATTTAATAGATTTTACAAAATTTTGATTTAGATTTTTACATTATTTATTTGTTACTTAACAGAATACTCACAATGAAGCTGGATAAGAAAAATTAATAACTTGTTAATGTGACTTTTGATTAAAACGAAAGGTTTTCAGTGTTGCCACGCATTACAACTAAAATTCCCCATATACTAAGGAGATCAAATTTTTGACAGTATTTTTCATATTTTTGTTCAATAAGTGACGCAAAGTAGAAAAAATACTATATTTTACACGTTTCACAAGAGGCATTCTTGTGAAACTCGTAAAATAATGTGCTATTATGAGAGTATTTTTGTTTCTTAATTTTGCCAATTTTTAGGAACTTTTCTTTCAAAATATGTAATCGGTGATTCAATAATTTTGTACAGGACCGGAAAACTAGATGAATTTCAAAGGAAAACAGGACACCCACTTAAAAAACTTGCAGCTGCGTTCAAACTATTTTTATAGTTGTTTATTTTCGAAAGAAATTTTAAAAAGAAAGTAATCTACGTCATTTTGTAATGTCAATTTGGAGGTTGTGTTTATAATTTGAAAGCTACATTTACATTCAATTTCGTGCCAGCATTAATTCGTAACACGAAAGTTTGACGTGTGCTTTCTTATGATACCATTTACATTGGCCAATGTAAATGGTATAAGAAAGCATACGCCAAACTTTCGTGTTACGAATTCGTGCTGGCACGAAATTGAATGTAAATATAGCCGAAGTGTCAATAAATGTCGCTGCGTAAGTTGTCGCCAACCTAATAAAATTAAAGGTGTTTTTTAGCGCTAAATTATTTCAAAATATTTTAGTATATTTTTAAACATAACTATTTTCGCGTTGTAACAGTGACGTCACAGGGTATTGTTTTTGAAGCATATTCTTTCCGTTTTGAAGCGTCCTTCTAAGGACGGTTCAAAACTGTTTCATAAGGGGGGGGGGGGGAGAATATAAATAACAAACAATCATTTCAGAAATTGAAGCCAATAATAATACAATTACAATAAATGATTAAAGCTTTAAATATATTAATTCACGAACAAGCCATAATGAATTAATGACATTGACAAATGACAAATTTGATGACGTTCTTGTTTAAATTATTTCGAAATTGTCAATGAAAATGCTGCAACGCCAAAAAATGACTTTCATTTCGGTTGCTACAATAGGCGGGTAACAAACGGAGTCACGAGCGCCGCCACTAGCTGTAAGTTTATGTAGGAAAAGGTAGGGAAAACGGTCGTATCAGGGTTGGCAACACTGCTGTCAGCTGACTGTCAGTACTCAGTACTATCACTGGAGTTACGAGCACGTTACGAGGACGATCTTTACCTTCCATACTTTAAAACAAATCGAGAAAATACTAGCAAACACATTCAAATCTTCTTCGAAATGATATAAATGGATATAGGCGCCATGCACATCTCTGCGTTCAGCGCCGCCTGGCGTGGTGATTTGTGAATTAGTGATATGAAAATATTTCTTGAAACTCATTGCATGGGAATAATATGACTCTTATGACAATTTACGATTGTAGTACTATCGATATCATAAGAAACTAGGACAACTTTTAAATCCAGTAACCATGCGTTTCCATTATTTTATTATACATATTGAATCTTACTTCGCTGTCAAGTCAGTAACTGTATTTTGTTAACGCTGAAATTGTGAGAAATTTGTCTAACTGTAACACCCTTTCCTATGCAAGCAGCTATCCTAGCTTTTAAAGCAATATTTACTGTAGGTATGATTGACAATGAGTGACCACTTCAAATAATTTTAAATTTATGGTCAGTAGCAGTTTCACACAGTTTAAAAAGTCTTGACCTAGTTTTTTATGATAGCAATAGTACATAATACTTGAGCTTCCTGGTGTTGAAATACATTACAATGTTCAAGTTCAGGGGCCTATAGGTCCGTTCCATTCGTCAGGATTTCGAGTTCTGAACCGTTCAAAATCGTACTGAGCATAAGCAGTGCACAAGATTGGATATAAATTTCATACTGCGCATGATTTGAGCGGTTCTGAACTTGAAATTCTGTCAAATGGAACAGACCTATTAACCCAAATGACTTTCATAATGTAATTGTTAAAGCACCAAAATAGAAAAAAATATTAAAACGGAATGGCGCACACACAAATGTAGATATAAAGTATAAAATGTTATCAGTGTTGCCAACTTAGACTGCTCAAAGTTGTTTATGTTTTAGGAAACCTCCCACTTCCATATGATGCAATTCGCATAATATGTTTACGCAAATCAAAATTTTTCGTATTCGACATCTTATTTTCAAAATAATTATACAGGGTTGGGATAAAGTATGGATCCTGGGAAATATCTTGGTGGTGGAATTGATGATTTTAATGAAATTTTGTACATACAGATAAAGTTATTTGGCGCATACCACGGACTTCTTTTCGTTTCCATTAAACTTCCAGTTTAACCCGAAACTTCACCAACTTTTTTGTCTTAAATAGAACAGCCTGTATATTTTTACATATTTTAATGGACCTCTTTCTTTTGCTGATTGAAGTCCTAATGACGATCGGTTTTGGCGATCGTGTTAAAACTCGCCAAGAAGTTTGTGACTTATTTAACGGTTCATACCCAGAACGAAATCTTATAACGCGCTCGGTTGTTGGTAAAACACTTATGCACGGTTTCTGAAACGTTTCATAAAGTTAAGTAATAGATAAAATAAAATATTCCTATAGTTCTAACATGTATAGCCATAGCAACGTTTACTTTTATCAGACCGTTAACTTTATGTAACGTTCCAGAAACCGGGCAATAAACGCTACAATTTGAATGGAATATGGAAAAATTTGCCAAAAGTTGAAGACCGAAGACCGCAACTAACGCAATTGTCAGTGGAAATATTGCTACAGAATTGGAAAGTCGTGTCAAACTTCTACCATATCCTTATAATATTACACCCATATTACACCATGGTAAACGGTGAGAAAATAAAAATTAGATTAGAGTATGCGGTGAAAAGAAAATATAGTCTGTGATTAAATAAAATGTTAATAAATTTGACAGTCCAAAGTTCATGAAAGTACCAACTATCAGAAGATGATAACGATCGTCAGATGGAATTTTGCGAAAGAATGATGAAAATCTGTAATAGCGACGAACATTTTGCAACTATTTGATTTGGCATTCTCTGATTAGGTACTTTTTGTTTAAATGGTTCTGTAAATCGCCATGACTTAAGATATTGGTCTGTCGAAAGTGAGGATCACTTGTTGCATGAAGCGCATACGTAGTACCCAGAAAAGTAGAATGTTTGGGCTGGAATTGTAAGGAATAGGCTTATTGGTCCAATTTTTATTAAGGTACATTGACCGGGGCGAAATATCTTTTAAACGATGAAATTATTCCCGCTCTTCAAGACAATAGATTGCTTTCTCAAAACCTTTCGTGCCTTTCGTTCTTTTTATTTTTTAAAAATTTGTATTAGTCTATTAAATTGTGTTGTAAAATCGATTGTATTTTGTTTTATTTATGTATTTATTTTGTAGTTTGATTATTTTGAATTTTGTTTTGTTTGTTTTGTCACCATTCTTTCTTTTATTAATTTATTAATCTACTCAGTTGTTCTGTAAAATCGATTGTCCTTGATTTTTATTTTTTAAATTTTATTTCGCATTTTTTTAAATTCAATTATTTCAATTTCTTTGCTTTCTCATCGTTATTTTTATTTAAAAAAATATTGATCTATTAAATTGTGTTTTAAAAGCTATTGTGTTTTGCTTTTATTATTACTATTTTTTTAATTTGATTATTTTGAATCTTATTTTCATTCTTTTCAAAGTGTGTGTGTTTTTTTAATTATTATTAATCTATTAAATTGCGCTGTAAAATCGACCGTCTTTTGTTTCTGCTTTCTTAAATTTTGTGTATTTTTAATAAAATCCTTTTTGATTTAAAGTATTTTTTACTGAAACAAATAAAACACCCTTAAGTTAACCGTTAATTAGGAACATTCTATAAAAAAAACAGGTATATAAAAAATAAAATAACTGCGGAATTTTAATCTAGATGGTATTAACAAATAAATTAATTTGTTAATTTATTAAAAATAAGAAGAGCTATAAGGTAAGTGTAAGCTTAGTACTTCAGTAATAGTATAGCTATATACATAAAAAAATAAAACTGTGCTGCAGTTTTTAAATTAAAATCTCTATACTATAATGTCTTTTTTTTAATATTATTATAAATCTGCACTCTTAGACTGGCACAAATTTGTTAATTATCCTCTGGACAATTATTAAAAGACTTGAAACTCGACGTTTCATTTTACAACGATGGCTTTCTCAAGATTGTCGATGGTACAAGTACCTACTATAAAATTTATTCTGAAAATAAATATGTACATATCATTATTTTCCGGACGGGTTTATGTTTTTTCTGTCTCTGTTATATTATAATAAGTAAAATAAATATGTAATTGCAACACAATAGGAATGCTTGTACACGTATTAAGGAATATCCCAGATTTATTTATTATTTTTTGGTAATTTATATTTTCTTGATGAAGCGAGAGATTAATAAGTGTCATAGGAATATCATCTGTTCAAATAAATGAAACGAACAGCCTGAAAAAAAAACTTATTATATGTATTTTATTTTTCTGTTTAATCTTCATTAGATTTCCAAGACTTGAAAACTTGTGTTTAAAGTCATTTTTAAATTGCGAGCTTTAAAACAGTTTTTCATTTCAAAGTAAAAACTCTTCATTTTCAAAATACTTTTTTTTCTAAATATTCACAATATTTAAGTCCAAACTATCGTCTTTTAAATAGAACACCCTATATGTTTTTATATCATGATGTTCAGGATCAAAAGATACAACGATCAGTAACGGCTTCCCCTGTGCCTATCTACTCTTTTTATTACAAAATATGTATCGGGTCTTCAACAAAAAAGTATCTCGAGTTAGCCTGAAACAAAAATACATATCGTAGATGGAACTATACATACAGGTGCTGTGATTATCGCAAGAACTGTTAAAGGTGCAAAATCTTCAATTTCGACAATTCTTGCGATAATCACAGTAGGTACCTGTTTGTATAATTCCATCTACGATACGTACTTTTGTTTCCAAGGCTAACTCGAAGTACTTTTTTGTTGAAAACCCGTTACATAATTACATATGTTTCGAAGCTCTCAAACGTATAGCGAAACGTCAACATTGATATCGATTTTACAGAGTGTCCCATCATTTGTAATTACATAATTTACGTGATAATTTTCAACGGATGACAAAGTGCTTCAACTAATTTCATTTTTAGTTTTCGTTTATTAACAATAACATCTATATTATAGTAAGCTTTGCAAAAGCAGCAATTTTGTATTTAGTTTATTGAAATGAGAATAGAAAGTCTTTTTAAAGACAATACACTGAGAAAAATGGAATTTTGCGATTTTGATAAAACATCAAGACTCTAAACAACAAGCCACATAGTTAATTTTGCAGTAATATGCTGAGTCGGTTTTTAACGCAAATCCGAATAAAATGTTCGGAATTCTTGTTAATCTAAACGTACTCTTTGGTCCTATTTTTCTCAGTGTAATCTTAAAAATTATCGAATTATTTATTTCTAAATAATTATTATTATCCAGAAAGAAATTTCTTCACACAATTACATATTTACAATCAAACCCTAATACTTGGATACGAACTAATTTTAAAACACCTTAATTTGTGTTGGATGTAAATAAAAGAATATAATTTTTAAGGATCATACCTTGCTAATTAATCATCATAATTATGGTTTGTTATATTTTTAAAACTGTAATTTTGTATTTATTTTTTAACGATTGACATTGTGTATGACTTCTAAACCCCAAATGACAAAGCGACAATACAATACATAAATAAGTACGCACAATGATTTAAAGTGTAAAGAAAATCCATTCAGAATTTATGTTTGCGTAAGTTCTGCGTCAAGTGATTTAATTAAATACTTACATTTAACATAGAATGTTTTAAGTAACAAATACACCAGCATGCATTACACTTCATAATGAAATTTAGAGAAAACACATTTTTCCCCATGTGACGCGAGCTTTTCCAATATCATCTGTACCTCTTGTTTACAAAAAGAAACAAAACAAACATGCACATCCAATATTCTAACGATAAAGGCTGAAACAATATAAAACGCAGGTTTTCCTCTGTCTCACCGCCGCGTCGTAAGTTTGCACAATAATTTCCATTATCACGAACCTATTAAACCTATTGTTTCAGATGGACGTCGTGAAAATATGGAACAGTTTGTTGACCAACTGTACAGCAGGAACGAATGTATACTCCGTACCGACGTCTTATCTTAAGATGCAAGGCTTCACCAATATGCAAATATTCGGAGGGATGAACGAAACTAATTCGTCTCTGGATTGTGATGAATCTAACGGATTTTCCAATAACGAGGAGGACGACAATATGGAAAATAACGATGACGAGCAGGCTGTCGATGAAAACGTAGAGGAAACCGAAGTAGAGAAAGTGGAGGCTTGCGAAACTGAAAGGGATGATGTAGGAGATGAACAAGAAACGTGTGAAAATAGCAACGGGATAGTAAAGAAACAAGCAAAAATTTTACGAAATAGGTAATTTATTTGAACTATTTATTATTGTTTAAGTCATCGTGCAAATACAAAAAAAGCAATAATAGTCCAATAATTCGTACAATAATTATTACAAGATAATAGTAAAAATATAATTTTTTTTTTGTTGCAGATATTCACGTGAAGAATATCGTTGTACCATGTGTCCTTACACGTGCACAACCGAAAAAGCTTTCCTTCGCCATTTACATCGCTGTGAGTCTGCAGAAAAACGACAGGAAATACAATTACCCCTATCATGTCCGGTTTGCGGAAAAGACAGAAAAGGAGAGCACTCACTATCGATTCATATGAAAAAACACAAAGATAATAAACACTTCTGCTGTGACATCTGCAAATTTCGGACCTTGCAGTTAAAAAAGGTGAACATCGTCGAATTTCAGCATCCTCTAGATTTCTAGTTTTTTTCTTTTCGTTAGTTAATACAACATCGGAGAATGCACACCGGAGAACGTCCGCACTTGTGTCCGTTTTGTTCGTACCGTTCCGCAAGAAGAGACAATCTTCGTTCCCATGCAAGACGTGTCCACAAGCAGGATAATTTACCCTGCGACACGTTCACCCCAAGAAGTATGCTAGTGACTCCCCGAAAAGTAAAATAAGCGATGCCAAATCAACTCTCCACGGTGCTCATTAAATTAGGAAATCAAGACTGTTTTTTATAGATTTTTTCTTCCACCGTTTCTTATCCTCGATGTTATTGATATTAATATTGTTGTATAGCTGGCTACAATGTTGTTATTGATGTTTAATTACTGAATAAATCAATGTGTAAAATTTTAATAAAATATAATTTATTAATAAATAAAAACGTAAAAAATAAAATAAAAACGAGCGACCCTGCCAGGATTCGAACCTGGAATCTTCTGATCCGTAGTCAGACGCGTTATCCGTTGCGCCACAGGGCCAACTTTTAGTGTTTTCCATAGGGTGTTATAAAAGTAATTAATCACAATTTAATACAATTTATTGTAATAATTGAAAACGTAAAATATTTTCCTTTAGTATTACAAATAAAAGTAAATAATACTCGAAGTTAATGGTTCTGAATCAGAGCACTTACAGTCGAAAGAAAAAATTGTAGACCGAAACAGTTTCCTGTAATTGTTCTTTTTCAAAATGGTGTTGTTTAAATACGACTTCACAGATGACATTTAAAAATTTTGAAAGCGTTAAAATTGACAAGCTCAAAACTTTTGTAAACTTATTTAAAATGCCTTTTATAAATGAAGAAATAAGCAAGAACAATTCCAGGAAACTGTTCCTGTCTGCTATTTATTGCGTTCGACTGTAAATTGTGAATTTCTAAACTCTCAATACCATTTACAAATCGATGCGTGAATTAAGTTTCTCAGTTTCTCGGATAGACCTAAATTTTATAATTCCTTTATAAACGTTCTACATATTTAACTAACTGTTTGTAGTAACTATAAGCACTGTTGTTTTATTTATTTAAATAAGTAAAGAACCAGTGTGTTCGTTCTCCATAAGAAGCATTTTTAACATTTTAAGAGTGGGTTTACAGAAAGCAAATCAAATATTTAATCTCGAATTAAACTAATCACGATTAAGGTGCCATAAGAATTACATTGCGAACTGTCAAATTAACAACGTCATTAAAATTTGATTGCAATTAAATTTTCTGTAAACTGACCAGGGTTGGGACGTAGAAAATGAGACGTACAAATACCCATTAATTACGCGTAGATTTTGTAATTATCTACATCGTAAAATATGAATTAACTACTTTAAAAATTACGTTGTTTTCTACTTCTTCATTTTAAGGTTATAATTAATTAGTTATACACAAATTAATATCTATTTTTATGTAAAATGGCTAAAATTGTTGTATAGAAGAATTAAGAAACATGAAAAACGCAATATTTATTTATTTTACATGTCAAATAACATTCATTTTGAGGTTAGAAATGCGACATTTCACATAAACTACGTCGAGTAATAATTACATTTGACTACGTCCAGGCGTAATGTAATGTAGAAAATATTTTTTACACGTAGTTTTCCCAACCCTGAAACTGACCCTCAATAAATAAATAAAACAAGCGATCAATATAAAAATGAATTAGGGTAGGCGTTGCATGTCTTGGATAACGTTATATTAATACTAATTGTCAATCAATTGTAACACAAATAACACGCCGGAAATGTTCTTTAACGTTACCCATGCGGTTATTCATTCAGTTTAAACGTGTTTTGATGCAACAGGCTGTGGTCATTTTGCGTATCTGCTTTTTTTAAATAAAACTGTTTTCTTGCTTTGTAGAAACATCAAAGTGACTGAAGGAACGCTCGATGAATTAAATGCACACATGCGAGTTTAGTTGCATCGCCAACTCTGCTCATTTTTCATTTGATCACTTCTTACGGTGCTACCTTGCACCCACACTATGCACCATAAGTGTTGCCATATTTAGCACGAGTTTCGAAATTGTCAAGTAGAGATATCTCACATTCATCCGTTGGCAACACTGAGCAAAATATCAGTTGTTCGCGAAATTAGGTTGTGTATGACAGATTTTGAATTTCCCAATATCAAACTTGGAATAAATCGTCATCCGATCGCCTAAATTAAACGCGAATTTATTATAGCGCATAACACAAAATTAAAAATCAAGTGGAGTGTTGCCTCAGGGCAATTTTGTTAAGAAAGTAATTGAAAATGAGCTCGAAGCATCTGGCTAAAGGTATAGTACGTCTTTTTTATTTTAAATCCCAATGCAAACAGAATTATTTGTTTTATTTATCTATTGATACCCGGAATTAACATACACACACGAGTGCATTACCAAAATAGATTGCAATAATAAATGACGTCATATCTACCATTGCATGACCCACTATCGTAAAATAAGCACTATAATACAAAGGAGTGTGAAATAAATTATAATTTTAATACTACGTGTTATATTTTGTTCTAATTAATTACATCGTTTTAGGTTATGAATGCCTTAATCTATCAATTGCGTAGAATACCTAAAATAAATCTATGTTTAAAATCAAAAATAAAAAAGAACAACAAAACAATAGCACTCGCTATTCAAATGTTAAATGTTCATTTCATAATCGCATTTTAAGTAGGCGAGAACGAATATCGAACTTTCTTCTCTGGGATTAGCATAAATGTATATGCCATTCTCCTTGGATTAAAGCATGCACTACATGTCACGTTTATTTTTGTAGCGTTGCCTCATGATGTCATAACACAGTTTTTAAGAGTTTATTCACATACGTGAATTTTTAAAGCTACTTTGGTAATCAAAATAACTTACAAAAATATTTATGTATATCATAGGTACACACAACTTACAATATATGGTTCTAGGTAAAGGTTTAATACACTATACAGTTACACTCCTAAAAACTACACGAGATGGAAATAAATACACTACAATTAATTTTAATCAGGATATTAATAAACAGGTAGTTATCTCCACCAGGATATAATAACAGTCAATCTACGTGACAATATTTTAGTTCGTTGCAGACTTCTGCAATTTTATTAATAAACTATGATGTACAGGGTGGATCAATTTCGATGTCTCTTATGGGCATCTCTGTAACTATAAGAGATAGAAAAAAACTAGTGGCCAAGTCTCGATCTCTTTTTTAGAGATAAAGTCAATAGTGTAAACAAAAATTGGCTATCTTATTTTGTTTTCGAGTTATAGGCAAAAATTGACATTTTCGACTTTTCGTCAATCGCGCATATCTCGTTTACTTTTACAGATATTAAAAAACTGTTTTGACATTATTAGGACACCTTTTTGAATACAATTCAGTGGTGTAGTTGGTTTTTTGATATTCAATAAAATTTTCGAGTTATAACATAAAGTTATATTTTTTTAAATAGAAATCATAGTAGGCAATGCTACCATTAAATAGAGAGTTTTTTTTCTGTTTTCAAAAATATATACTTTGTTGGGTTTATTTCTTACAATTAATAGAATAAAACGCCTTTTTTATTATTCTTGGGAGCATTCTATTCTTAGTAGGCTGATTTCAACAAAGACCGACAAGTTTTTTGTTTGGTTTTATTAAATATCAACTCTTGTTCAAATATTTTGACAGTTGCAATCGCATAAAGAGAAAGAAAGATAGAACGAGCATTCTTTTAGGCCCAGTTTTACTATCGTGGAATAAGGACGGAATAATTGTTCGTCGAATATCCTTTAATGTTCCTCCATATCTACGTCACACCCACGTCACGTTATTCTAAGAATAATGCTTATTCGACGATTGTAAAATCGGGCCTAAGAGTCACAAAGATTACAACATACCGATACCATGTGGTCTGGGTCAAATTCGAAATTATGTAACTTCATTTAATATTTAAGTTTAAAACGCATTTTTTTCGATCAAATATGCATTTCATGGGGTAATTAACTAAATTATATGTATAAATAAAAGCATCTTAAAAATAAGAAATTATTGCAGAAAAAGTTAAAGAATATTGAAATGTAAGTAGATAATAAACGCAACTCTTGATATATCATAATAAATAACTTAAAACCCATAAAATTATATCAAAATAAAATCACAATTTAAACACTGCCGCACTAAAATACGCAGCCAACTCATGTTGTAACCAACCCAGCTCTATCGGCGCTAGCTTTCTATCTTATGTTCACCGCAATACCTCTCACTCTTGTGCTAGCCAATCATCAAATCTTTGTTAATACATATTTAATAAAAACAAAAGAAAATTGTCGGCTTTTGTTGAAACTAGCCTACTAAGAAAAGAATGCACCAAAAATAATAAAAAAGGCATTTTATTCTATTAACTGTAAGAAATAAACCCAACAAAGTATATATTTTTGAAAAGAGAAAAAAATCTCTATTTAATGATGACATGCCTGCTATGATTTCCATTTAAAAAAATATAACTTTATGCTATAACTCGAAAATTTAATTAAATATCAAAAAATCAACTACACCAATGAATTGTATTCCAAAAAGTGTCCTATTAATGTTAAAACAGTTTTTTAATATCTGCAAAAACAAACGAGATATGACTGATTGACGAAAAGTCTAAAATCTGAATTTTGGCTTATAGCTCGAAAACAAAAGAAGATAGCCAATTTTTGTTTACACTATTGACTTTATCTCTAAAAAAGAGATCGAGACCACTAGTTTTTTTTCTATCTCTTATAGTTACAGAGATGCTCATAAGAGACATCGAAATTGATCCACCCTGTACATACTTGACGTTATCAATTTTCTTACAGGTGGTAGATTGGCCAAATTTTATAATCAATTTTTTTTAATGAAAATCAAAATTTTAGGTATTATTGATATATCTCGTTCCTACGCAATTTGTTACTTGCATTTAAAAATTAACGTTATAATATACAAATACATATAAATTACATTATAAAATAATATGAACATGATTTTAAGAAATGTTTACGTTTGAACGTGCCATCTAGTGTATAACAGGTTAATCATCGTTTTACCTAATTCACTGAGTAAATAATAGATTGGGAAGAGTACAGTTTAACTAAATGCGATGTTGCCATTTACAGTTGACAACTAACGGCCGTGTTTTATAACTTCCGGGGGTGTTATATATGTTACTAGATAGAATATATTTAAAAAAAAAATTTTAGTAAAAAAATGCGTAAAACTAAATTACAAATTCAATTTGAACCGTTCACAAGTGCTAACTTTTTTATTTTTAAAGGTAGAATATCAAAAACACAATTGCATTTTTAGTTGTCAAAATATTTGTACAATCGCATTTTATTTTAAATAGTACATAGTACTTTAAATAGTACATAGTAATTTTTATAATTCATTGAATTCTTTCTCTTCTAGAGCGATACCAAAATTCTTAAATTTGCTTACAAAATAGCGAAATAATTTAAAAAAATCGTTTCATATAAGTAGGCTATGTTCATGTTTAAAATCAAGTTGCTTAGATAACTGTCAAATGATATCTATCAAATGTGCAAGTAATCGACAAAAATATGAAGCAAAGCGTCATATTTAGCAATTTTCCTTGAATATATGTATATTAACGGTGATATTAATTAGAATGAACAATATTCCACATTTCATACCAAAATTTCTTGAATTTGTTTACAGAATAATTATATAATTAGTTGGCCTTGATTTTATGTATGAACATGGTCCACTCATTAGAAAATGAATTTTTTTCAATTATATCATTTTCGAAGCAAATTAAAAAAAAAATTTGGGTGTAACTGTAAAGGGAAATGAATGAATTACAAAAATTACTACATTACTATTAAAAAGAAAATGATCGTATAATTAATTAGAAATACAGAATCAGCACGAAAATCAGAAAATCTTCGCCAATTTAACCGAATTACTACCTTTAAAAAAAAATTATCTGTAGCGAACGGTTCAAATTGAACACCCGATATATTAAATAAATAAAACAATTTTTAAATTACTAAAGGCAATTTTTTTATTTTTTTATTACATACTCGTCGCTTGAAAAGAAGTTTATTTATAAATAATTATTATTTTTAAACAGGTTCCAAAATGCCTTCTCCTAATAAAGGAAAACTGCGATTATACAGCAATCGTTTCTGTCCGTATTCACAGAGGGTCCTCTTAGTTTTAGACGCAAAGAAATTGCAGTAAGTAATCAGCAATCATAGTTAATATTTAAATAATAAAACACCCTAGTTTTTCCATTTTATCTTGATTAGGTTTATATACTTAAACATAATTAGTAGATATGTTAATAGTAGTTCTGATCATCTACTTAAAAATGTGTAGGATTTTAAAAAAATGTCAATATTTTAGCCATATTTTAACCCCTTAGAAACTAAGTGTATTTAATATAGTTTTTTTTTCTCACATTTGTTTGTAGTCAGTGGCCCTTAGGTATACGAATTTCTTTACTTCTTTTAAACCCATTTCTCGTTCGTACGTTTTCTTTGAGTATTGAGATTTTTTTTTTAATCCTGCACAATTTTTGCACAATAAGCCATGACTTTAAAGTTGAATTAAATTTCAAAATAAGTATAAATTAAGTTGTAGATTTAATAATGAATAGTAAGTATTGATTTTGCTATGAAGAAGAAAAACTGTAGGTCCCACCGAGACTTGAACTCGGATCGCTGGATTCAGAGTCCAGAGTGCTAACCATTACACCATGGGACCACAAGATAACGTAGCTTTTGTGAGATTCATAAAACAACTGATAATCACTTCTACAATAAACAAACTCTTTAAAAAAGGAAGTTGTGACTGATTTGTTATTACAGACAATAATTTTTAATAATAATAATAATTTAAAATCACATATTAACACCGTAATAAAGAAATATAAATTAAAAAGTTACCTCATTGTTATTACCTACAATAAAATAGATTTTATTAGCGTTGAATTTTTTTTAGATATGAAGTGGTTAATATCAGTTTATCGAACAAACCAGATTGGCTGTATCAAGTTAGTCCACTGGGAAAGATCCCCGCTTTGGAATTAGAGAATGGCGAAGTGATTTACGAAAGCTTAATAATTGCTGATTATCTAGACGAAAAATACCACCAACACCCACTGCACCAAAAAGATCCCTTGCAAAAGGCCAAGGACAAAATCCTGATTGAGCAGTTTAGCAAGGTGCATGCTTTGTTGCTATTTCTAACAGTATCAACAATTTAAAAATCGTGATTCTGCTCTAGGTTGTAAATACCATGTACCATGTACTGTTGACTGCAAGCAAAAACTTGGATGACTGTGAGGAGACGATCATGGACGGTTTGAACGTTTTCGAAAAGGAACTGTGCAACAGACAGAGCCCTTACTTTGGAGGCAGCAGCCCGGGAATGTTGGACTACATGATTTGGCCATGGTGTGAAAGAGCTGATCTGTTGAAATTATTTGGAAACGAATTTGTTCTTAGCAAAGATAAATACAAAAAACTGGTAAAGTCGTTATTAAATTTTATTATGTAAACATTTTTAAGACAGAGAGGAAATGTTTTGCAGATGGAATGGCGAGCGTACATGCGTGATGATCCTGCTGTAAAGAAGAGTATGTTAGGCACTGAAACACACATCAAATTTTTGCAGTCTCACAGAGCTGGAATTCCCGAATATGATTTGACTTTATTGCAGTAATTTTTTTTTAATCCTGAATATATCCTAAGGGTACATAAAAAACGAAAGATTTTATTAATTTTTCTTTACAACCACATTTGCTAACTTCTTTAGGTGCCTGCCTGCATTTGTACTTATCTGTGAAGCTTGTGGTTATTTAGTCTAAATGATTGGGTTTCATTTGATTAGTGGAGAAAATCCAGTCAAGTGGTGTCTTGTTAGCTTTAAAAGTTTGACTGCTTCATGAAGCACACATGCAAAGAACTTCCAAGTTCTATAAAACTTTCATAATTTAAAAAAATATTAATTAGGCATTTTTTAGTACATTCATTTTAAATTCTCGGTTTTGTTGCCCGCTTTGCAAATTCAAAATGTATTTTATATTCACATTTTATAAAATTAATATAATTTTCCGTAAATTTATTTATAATTAATTCTAATTTACTAAAACTTATTAACATACAATTCATTTATGTACGTATCTACTACAAATATTTCATGTTACCTTATACATTTTATTATTATTATTAGAATATTTATTATTTTGGGTTATGGTATTTATTGTGATGTTTTTTGGTGCATTTATTATAATTATGGATTGTGTGCATTGCTAAGTCAGTAGTGTAACCAGAATAGACTAGACAGAACGGTCACTTTTTGTTACTCTACTGCCGCTGTAGTTGTTAATTTCAGAGCATGTATTGTAATTTCTGTACAATATTGAAAATAAATGTGTAAGTTTGATGGTGATATCCCAATAATCTTATTTTTCGATTAGCAAGGGAAACAGTGAATTAATAAACACTTAATAGTTACATACAAATTTTATTACTAAAATATATGAAAGATACAAATTCACTTTACATAAAATCACAAAGTTAAATTAGCTCTTAACGAGACTTGCAAAATATCAAGTAATTAATCATACTCATATTTTTTTCTATAAATGCATTGACTATAGTACTCGACAGTGTCAACTTACAGCACAAATCACACACTACTTCATTTACAATACAAAAATACGTCATTTTTCTATTTGCTATGATTCTGGCAAGGCGATTGATTAATTTGTACCTTACGTGCAACTACTCCAAAAATAAATTAAACTCATTCTATTAACAAATAAACAAGCCGATTTGCAAATTAAAAAAATAAACGATTCAAAACTCACATCAGAAATAGACAAAAATTACAATTATTTTGCTTGTAAGTCACAAATACGTCCTTAGATTAAATCCAGTCTTACACATTTTATTAATATGTATTATATATACATTTTTTTTAAATACAGGGCCTCTCCCTTTCTATCCACGAAGTCTGTAGGATCTTGTACTCGGCACAGTTTTTAGTTTTTTCGATGATTCCTTCTTCACATCTAGAAAACCATTTTAAGAAAATAACAAATTTTTTAAACCAATACTACCTTGCACAGATTTTGAACCACGAGTTCTTGGAAGACTAGCTTTCTTACTTTTGCTAATAATTTTTTTACGACTAGCTTTGCTGGTTTTATTTGATTTGTTACTAGTTTTGCCATTATTCACAACCATTTTCTCCAATTCCATTTCTTCTCTTTCCTTTTTACGATTGTAAACTGCCATCATTGCACTGGTGTACCCCTCGATATGATCTGAACTGAAATAATCACTACATTAGTAAGTAAAGTAAACAAAGTAGCCACAACTCACCAGTCTCCCTTATATTTCGGCGAATATCCTAAATTAGCCCTCTCAGTACACCTGTTAAATACATCAAGCATAGCGTAAGTGGGATTAAGTTGATGGATATCTAAGTTTAAAACGTTATTTCCCTGATCACTGCACTCTGTTGATTTACGATCTCTGGTCTTGCCTTGCTTCAAAATTATTTCCGGATCTATCAGTATTTTAGACCAATTCAGCTTCACCACCTTTTTATTTTGCCTCTTCTTGCGCAGCTCAGGCTTTACAGGTAGATTTGAAGTTAGTGGAAATCGGTTTAGTTTGTAACCGATACGCTTGGACTTCGGTTTGTTCTCGATGTTCCGTTTGAGGTTCTTCTCTTTGCTGGCACCGACTTCAAGATTGTCGAAGTCGAATTTTGAATTGTCTTTATAACCGTGGTCTTTCAAAGCGCTCCTAAACAACCTTTTGCAATAATCATAGTCAGGTTCAGCTTCGAAATCTAACTCTACTAAGTACTTAAAGTAATCATATAAAACTTTCGGGTAGTTGGTACTGAAGCATTTTGTTAAAAATTCATCTAAGTTTGCTAAACATTTCTGTTTCATCTTGTGTACTGAATGTGGCTCGGTATCATCAATCCATGGTAAACTTGATGTCAACCAATAAATCACATTGTAACCTAAACTTTCTAAATCAGATCTACGAGATTGAGCTCCTCTATGAGCATCTAATGAACAAAATAGTATTGTGCCTGCGTGTGCTTTACGTTCGTCTGCACAATACTCTTTGTGTTGGCCGTTACTGTGAAGGTATTTTGCAGCTAATCCAAAATCTAATAGGTAGATGTGGTCACCATTATTTACTTTCACAGCGCTACTTTTCCTATTATTAATAATACCGCTACAATCTGCGATGTATCGCATACTTACATTAGGTCTCAAGCAATGATTTATTAACGTCATATTTCTTAATCTACAGGTTCTTAAAGGTACCGAACCATTGTATCGTATTATTTTATTGGATTCGCTAGAAACACTTTTAGTTTCCTTGACCGGTTGCTGAATTTGAAGGAGCAAGTTCGAAGCTTTTATATCAGAATGAATGTAACCTTTACCGTGTATGTACTCCAACGTATCCAACAGTTGAATTATGATCGTAAGCACAGTTTTCAAATTAAACTTCCGGCTTTTACTCTCAAATATTTGTTCCAGGTCTTTCTCGAAACGTGGAATTATTAGAAAACGATACTTCGTGCCTTTCACCACATGCGAGCCTGACGCTACATAATGGGGCATTCCTAAATGCAGAAGCTTGAATTTGTTCTTCCATTCATTAACTAAAACAGTACAAAATTTAATGACGATTAAAAAATGTAGGTGATTGTAACTTACTTGAATCTTTCTTGGCGATTCTTAAATAACAGTTAATTTCGACAAACAAGGGGCCATTGTTGTGAGTTTCTACTTTAGCTACGTACTGGGAATTGGGTTTCACTTCGCCGGAAGTATCGTCAGAGGCAAGAAATATCTCACCAAAGCCTCCAGTTCCAATCGTCCTGCCCAATTTCCATTGTTTACCGGTTAAGTCCGTCAAGATTTCACCTGATTTAATTGCTACAACTGGCATGATGTTGTTGTTAATAGAATGCTTCTTGCGGTTGCAAGGGGGTTCCTCTGGATTAACATCTGTGTTACGTCGACGCATTATCCACTACTTGGTGCACCAAATTTCACTCGGTTTAAATCATTAAAATTGACACAAGTTTCGCTTCGTAATTAGAATGAAAGAAGTTAAATGTAACGGATCTGTTAGCAAAATGCAAATAGGTACAATGATAACCTTTAAGACAGTAAACTCAGCAACGTCATTTCATTATTAACCTGGGTCTTGCTTGGGAAATTGTTTAGCCAAAATATCTGTACACTTGGGGCTGGTTAAATAAATAATTTCTTCGACTACACTGAAAATACGTTCGTTCAAAACTTCACTGAAAAATTTTCTCCGCCATCTTAAAACAATTGAGCTCCTTAGTTTCGCTTTTGCTCACTGCAAAACAGCGCTACTTTCATTCGGCTGCGATTTAAAATTAACAGAATTAATAATAAACTTACTCGCAAATAAATAAATAAATTTTATTTTCACATTTTAAAACGGCCGATCTCACGTCGATCGCTTTCTCATTGGTCTATCTGATTTCCGATTTGAAATAATATATCCGTCTCACTTCTTTAAATGCCCCAATTGTTGCTAAGCAACGGCGCAGTTTTGTAAACAAAACCGAATTTTCATTGTTTCTGAATTAAATTAGAAAATATTCTATTAAAATAACCTAGCTTGTGATTATAATTTTAAATTACTTACTTTGTTGCTGTAATACCATTTCGTTTTGCCATAAATTCTTCTGGCTTCTTGCTTGAAATACCCCAATCGTTGCTAAGCAACGGCGAAGTTTGTAAACAATGATGGATTTGCGTTTTAAATTACACAAAGAATTTCACCATTATTTGTCAGGTAAGTTAATTTTAGTTCTAAATCTGCCCTAAAGCATTTGCTGCCCTGATATTATTTTATGGCGTTATTGACCGCACTAGTGCGCACCCAGAATATCTTTATCTCGTGTTATTACGTGAGGTTAAAAGAAGATGCAAATACCACAGTATAAGAATCACACAGTAGCGTCACTCAAGTATAACTGTCACATTTGTTCTTTTGTTTGATACCTACCCAGCTGTAAATTACATTGCATTTCCATAAGGGTATCAAATAGAATGGCCGCTTTTTTTGACACTGACGTTTAAGTGACGCTACTGGGTAATTACTACTGTGCAAATACACTGAGTGCAACCGGTGCATGTGAATCGAAAACGCTATTAGTTTTTAGTGCGATTTCCACATTTTCACTTCTCTTCTTTAAATGCGAACGATCGTTGCTAGGCAACGGGTGAATCTTGTAAACAAAATGGATTTTGAGGGACGTCATGTTGATTACGTTTTTAATCAGTACCGACACATCTGATGGCAGAAGTTCACATCATCGGCCAAATAAAAAGTGCGAAGGAATTTCCCAGACAGAGTTTATTCTGCAGATGGAGTTTGCAGTTTGGTGAGTAACTGAAAAAATAATTTTTAATTTTAACTGCGAACTTCAATGCAGTAGTTCACATATCAATTATATATCTTGTTCTTTTTTTTAATTTGGCGTCGGAGTTGGCGGTGACAAGATATTTATTGTGAACGCACCACAATTTTTGAAATTAAAATTGATTTTTTTTCAAATAAAATAGTTTTCTCACTACAGAAAACTTTCATGGTGGAGTCATATTGTCATAACGGTCACCGAATTAATGGTGAGTTGATTTGAAGAAATTCGTCAACAATTTCTCGATGCTGACAATTAACAACTGTCATTTTGATGATGGTTCACAATTAAATTTCCATGGCCAACTTCGACGCCAGATTTAAAAAGACTACTTTATAAAGTGTGATAAAAATATTTTGTGATTTGGTGTTATTGGGCATTTACGATAATTCGAACGGTATATTGATCGAGGTAGAAAAGTGAGACAGAACGAATGCGTTTAATGCGTGTAAGAGTGAGAAAATAGACTAACCGGTATCACAGTATATGCACATACTGTGCCGGTATATACCGCTCCAATTATCGAAAATGCCCATTACTGCTTTCTTTATAGGCGCCATGCACATCTCTGCGTTCAGCGCCGCCTGGCGTGGTGATTTGTGAATTAGTGATATGAAAATATTTCTTTAGACTCATTGTATGGGAATAATATCACTCTTATGACAATTTACGATTGTAGTACATAATACTTGAGCTTCCTGGTATTGAAATACATTACAATATTCAAGTTCAAATGTTCACTAATAATTTTAAACAACTCATATTTTCATACCACTAATGGAGAATATGGTCATTGGTGGCGCTGGCTTCGTATGTGCATGGTCCCTATACATTGTAATTTGTAATATAACAACATTCTATGCTTTTTTTTTAATAATTAAGAATAATTTTAAATTACGCACCAAGGAGTTTTTTGACCGTCGGGAATTAAACTATTTTTGAAAATTATCGGGTTAGCGGTCATAAAAATAAAAAAAGTCTTTTTTGACCGCTAGCCCGATAATTATCAAAAATAGTTTAATATTTTTAAAACTGCACAAAATGAAATCTATTAATTAATAGATTATTCAATACAAAACGACTCACACTGTTACTCATTTGATTTATCATCAGAAGAAAATGTTACAATAAAATACTTAATTCACCCTGTTAGCAATTTGAGAAATGTAATTTTTTAATTCCACAATTTTAGACTTTCATAGCCTTGCCCCATCTGGCCCTGGATCATAAAACTTACATTTTTTAAAATAAATGTTAGTATTTCCATTATCTGTTCATTATTAAGTACTTATGTATAATAAACTTTTATTACAAAATAATGAAGAGCTATAATTACAAGTGTACATGATAATTTTTAGGAAATAACTGGAAGGTAATAGGTGGAAAGAAAGAAGGTCAAACTCAAGTAGCGAGCTCTGAAACCGAAGACATTTGTAGCTGGTGTTACCCCGTTGATATTCACCTAGCAACGACAGGCATTCCAGGTAAATTTCGACGAAACCCCCAAGTACTTCCGACTTACTGACTTTTATAGGTTGGCCCAAAATTTATGTTCAGGTCTACCACCTTGACTGGCTCGGAAGGAGTCACCTTTTCGGCTACGGTTTTGTGACAGTCCCGACAAGCCCGGGAAGACACGTTTTAGACTGCTACACTTGGAGACCATTCGGCACAATAAAGGAGAGATTCGTGCAGTATTTTTTAGGGGGCGGGCCTCAGTTGAGGTACCCAGATTTAATATTTTCATCTAACGACAGATATAGATTGAACACGGAAGCGATGGGAGTAGTGACTTTAGAAATTTCTGTCGTCCTCAGAAATTTTAATAAGTTTGGTGTTGAGTATAAGCCTTATTAGCCAAGTAAAATGCAACGTGCAGTATTTATTGTGATGATTTTTCCTTTGCTTACGTCAGTACAATCAAATGTAACAAGTG
The DNA here is from genome assembly GCA_958336345.1 of Dorcus parallelipipedus. Taxonomy (NCBI): domain Eukaryota; kingdom Metazoa; phylum Arthropoda; class Insecta; order Coleoptera; family Lucanidae; genus Dorcus; species Dorcus parallelipipedus. The sequence continues at coordinate 27,083,346 of OY284480.1, read as the reverse complement.
AAGCCAACGATGTGGTTACGGAGAGTGTTTCGAGTAGTGCAGAATCATTTTTTACAAGCAATGTAACAGATGCAGACAATTTTACAAATGAAATTGTTACAATTGCATCACTAAGTGATAATGAAACAAGTTGTGACGAAAACAGTACGAATTGTACTACGTTAACAACAAAGGAACCACCTCAGGATAAGAAAAGCAATGAAACCAAAATATCCCAAGAAATTAAGGAATATTCAAGTAAACACATTTGCTCTTGTGATTTGCAGGTGACTTCGTTTATAAAGAGGAGGCCTTATTTTTATTGCATGTGTTTTTAGCTTCAAATATGTGATATAAATTGTTGCTGCGATAAAGACTGTAGTTATGGGGACAAGTTGGTATTTGAAAAATGTGACAGAGATGAAAATCGGTTGTATGATACGAGTTATTGCAAATATACCACGCATATTTATAAAAATAATACCTTCTTTGAATGGGAAGTCACACAAAATGGTTTGTTTTGCATTGTAAAAAGTAACTTGCCCACTTCATACAATATTCATAAAAAAATGGTAGAACTATACTTGTATGTAAGTGACTCCATTTCACGTTGATTATTTTTAGTATTTAAACTCCTTAGAAGATGCACATTTACAAAGGAGCAAAAAGTATTCCTGGTCGTCTATTGAATTAAATAAGACTGATATTGTGTTTTCACCAACTTCAAGGTTTTATTATGGCCAAATTGTGTGGATTTTAAAAAATCACAGTGTGTTTCAACCTTTCGGTACATCATCTTAATTGCCATTATATTTTCTAACATTTTATTTTTCAGAACTGCCTTATAATTTTGTGACGAGTGCATGTTTAACAAAGAAAACGGTGAAGTTTTTAGAAAACTTCAAAGCAAAATGCACGCACACTTTAATAAGTGAAGACAATGATTTATTAAGTTTAGAATATTTTATCCAAAACATTACGGTCATATCTCATCCTGAGTTAATAAACTCTACTTGGAATGAAACTCACTTTCAGGTAAACAAAATTAATTGAACTTATTATTGATTTTATTAGTATTCTTTGTTTTACAGTCGTGCCCAAAAAATATATGTGTGCCGCTGGAAGTGAAAGTTTGTGAGAAAAATTTGGAAAAATGTTCAGTGCCAACCCGTATCGATAAGTTTAAATTTTCCTGCCAGTTTAGCTTGTACAATAATGAAAAATTCTGCAGTAACATAGTACGCATGGTTAGATACGATTTCTATCACAATGGAACACGAGGCATAAGCAAAGTCGAAGTGTTTATTTTGCTTGAAGACGTCACGTTTAATTTGAATCAAAATCCTCTGCACTTGCAGAAGTTTGAAGTGAATTATTCATGGATGAATCACACTCTAAATTATTCCTTGATTCGCAGTGGCAACCCCGGATATATCATTGGAAAACCAATACTAATTGCACGTTTGATAACAACAAGAAACTCTAGCAACTCATCTGCTAGTAATTTCACCGAACCACTTCACAGAAATTATTTAGATTTCACCAATAACTTCATGACTTTTCCTTCTAATATAAATGGGTTGTGCGTCTTAACTAACAGTACTAACACCCCCGTTGAATTCGGATACAACATGATTGTAAAGTGTAAGCTAAAGAAGCAAATTGAACTCAAAGCAAATATTACAGCGACTAATATGTGTAGACGACTTCAAATTAACATTTTTAATTACTGGTCAGCAAAAGTAGGAAATGAGAGTGGATTAGTGGGCAAATTTGGCAATGCAAATGCTAGTAACATCAAAGATTGGATGCCGGTATCTTACAGTATTAAACCGGACGAAGTGCTGAATTACACCACGGGCCTATTAAATAATAAAAGTACCAAGTTAATTTGCAAGGGGGTCTATACGAATTTAAAAGTTGATTTTTACCATGGTCGGGAAGTTGTGTCTGACTTGCACGATCAAGAAAAAATTCTGTGGACAACTTTTCGGTTTGAGAATAAACAGAATTTTTATGAGTGCGATGTCAAGAATAAGCAAATTTATTTTGAGGTGGATTTGCGGATGGAAGTTATGTTTTTTGATGTGACTGGAGAAAAAATAAAGAAATTTGTAGATCCTCCTGCGCTGGATATTAAGTTGCCCTATGATTTCTTTTATCCATTCATTAAAATCAGCACTAACAATTGTAGTATGTTTTTTGCAAACTATTATTGTGCACTTTTAACAATTGTTCTTTTGTGTTCTTATATAAGTTGATTTCTATGCATCACAAACAGAAATGCAGGACTAATACAACAATTTATTAAATGTTTTCTTTAACTTCATTTCTGTTAGTATAATCAAATTGTTAGTATTTGTTATTATTTAATAAATACTGCCTGCAGATATATATTTTTTTTGAAATTTCACATTGCAAATGGTAATTAGTGACGTAATTAAACCATTTTCATTTGTTTGAAAATTATCTGCCTCAAATAAATATTGTACCTATATAAAACAAATGAAAATGAAAAACTGCAAACTGCATTGTGTGGTATTGCTTAATTCAAGGACAGTCCTTTATCCAACCGGTCGCTTTCTTAGTTCAGAATCATTTTTCTGTTCCTAAGAGGCACGCACTAGATAGAGTGATCTGTTCCTATATTGAGAGAAGTGATCATTACAAACGTACCGTATGATTTTTAAAATTTTAGATAAAGGGAGGCCGTGAAGAGGAAAACATACAGTTTAAATTAACTCATACGTATGTTTTGGTTAACATCACTGCGAAAATATGGTTCAATGATGAATGCCTTTTGAAGTTTTGTAAATATTATTTTGAATAAATTGTTGTATTTGCTAATTCTACGCCATACGTTTTACTTTCACGGCCTCCCTTTATCTGAAATTTTAAAAATCATACGGTATTGCAAACTAGTAATATTTTGGGATGGCAAGAATGCAATATTATTTTCGATTTTTTATTCAAATTGATATTAAATGATATTAAACAATAATGAGACTTACATGTCTTCCTACAATATATTTATTATTTGCGACCGGTTTCGTCACATTAATGACATCTTTTAGGCAGAGAAAAACACGTAAACAACTTAAAACGCAGCATTATGATCAACGTGGTAACGCCGTTTGACTACGTTGATACTGCGTTTTAAGTTAGAATTTAACATCTTTCATAATTCATATGACAATTTCAGTCAGTTTGAAACTTGTAAGCAAATTTGTTGCTAAAACTGATTATTTGAAGATTGTGTAAACTTCCTAAGCAAGCCAAATTAATTTCTGATTTAGTATTACAGTGTCAATCTGCCTACAACAGGCCGATAACTGTTACTCCTCCTATATAAAAACAAACTATAGAAGATGTCGTTAATGTGACGAAACCGGTCGCAAATAATAAATACAGAGTGGAAAGTTTAACTGGAATAAATTCTGTAACTTAGAAAATTACCATTTGTAGCAAAATTCTTGGAACAGGTCAATTTTTAATTTTAATGGCGCATATTACAAAGGGACTTCTTTAACTTTTCAATTATTTGGAGGGGTGAAACAACCCCTAACTTTTTTTTTTTAATGGAAGGGTATGTTGAGTAATTTTTTTTCTTAAAGCTTGTTCAATTGGGAGTACAGCTACGTTTTTATTTTTTAATTTTTCTTAAACAGTAAAAGGGGAAAAAATTTTTAAAAATATTTTGACTAGAACGATTTTAATGTATCAGATGTTCAAACTGCTTGCCACCTCTCACTTGGCAATATCCTAATCGATTATAAATTCCATCCCTAACATTTTGTAACATTTCAGGCGTTACTCTCCTAATTTCATGCCGAATTCTTTCCTGAAATTTCCTGAAATGTCGTTTGGTTTAGTCACATAAACTTTACTTTTTAAATATCCCCATAAAAAGTCTAAAGGGGTGAGATCTGGAGATCTTGCTGACCACTCAATCGGTCCTCTTCTTCCTATCCACCTATTGGGAAAAACGGTTTTAGGAAAAAGAAAAAAAAATTTTTTATTTTTTTTCCTTTTACTGTTAAAGAAAAATTAAAAAATAAAAACGTAGCTGTACTCCCAATTGAACAAGCTTTAAGAAAAAAAATTACTCAACATACCCTTCCATTTAAAAAAAAAAAGTTAGGGGTTGTTTCACCCCTCCAAATAATTGAAAAGTTAAAGAAGTCCCTTTGTAATATGCGCCATTAAAATTAAAAATTGACCTGTTCCAAGAATTTTGCTACAAATGGTAATTTTCTAAGTTACAGAATTTATTCCAGTTAAACTTTCCACTCTGTATATTGTAGCAAGACATATCAGTCTCATTATTAAAATTTTGCCTACAAATATCATGAAGCCCTTCATCAATAAAATGTACAAGATACTGCATAATTCAGATAACCTGTGAGTAACTAGAAATCAAATTAGAGTCGGCGGTGCAAAGAAAATGTATGTCTGTGATTAACTGAATTAATTAATGTAATACATTCATGAACTGTCAGGTCAGCCTAACGCCGCGTTAATAACAAACATACTTTTTCTTTGCACCGCCGACTCTAATCTGATTTTTAGTTGCTCACAGGTTGTATGATATAAGTAACATTTAACATAGGTAACTATGGCAACAGCGGAAGTTCAGGACAAAATTATGAAGATGGAGCCGCACTAACTTTTACCATTTTTACGTAACAGTTTTTCAAACGCGATCGCTCGGATGAAGGACTGCTCCTTTATTAATCTAGGCGGCTGTGGTCAAATTTTATGAAAGTACAGTTCATTCTATTGGCGTTTTTCATCTCCGCTAGATGCCGCTGTATATGACCACTTCTACGCCATTTTTGTGTTAAAAAAGTAGGGATACATAGTTTTTTGAATGTTTTTTGCGATTTTTACACTGCGGTACGGGTACAATTTATATGAAGCCAAATAAAACACTTTTTCACTGATTTGACTCCGTTCTTAACAGCTCGCAACTACAACTGCCACGACACACGTGTTTTTTCATGACCATCTCACAGTTTCCGCATAATTCCTCCCGCGGGGACTCTTTCGGTCAAAGACTCGAATACCTTCGGGACTCATATTAACAGTAGTTTCTTGTCCAAAGTGGTAAGTAAGTATGGCCGCTGCATGTTATTGGTGTACAATCGTGGCCAAGTAAATTGTTGCGATTCGAAAGACACGTAACCCTTAGCGGCAATATGATGAGTGAGGAGATGATAGCTGTTTGCAGGTCAATAAAGGCGAGGTTAGCATGCAGATGTAACGATTTGTACAAACAAGCGTTTTACAATATTCTGAAAATTCCAAAAACTACACAGTTATATTCTAGGCACTGGAATTCTGTTGTCATTCACTTTTTAACTGATGTCTATAACTTTGCAATGCATCGTTCGCATGTACAGTCGCGAACATGTAAATCGGGACCCCTGACAGGCGTGCGCAACTTAAGTGCTACAATTTGACCCTATATGTATATACCACAAGGTTTTAAGGGTGAGGTTTGCGTGCAGCCGTGGAGGAGGTGCATTTTAGGTGCGCATGACTGTACAGTTCTTGTAAACTTCCAGCCAACTTTCGTCATTCATATTTATGACGTAATGCTATAACAATGTTGCCAAGTATTGAAGTGTTTACATATGATCGGTGGTTGATGGTGTATAGGTTATGTATTATCGATATCATAAAAAACTAGGACAACTTTTCAATCCAGTAGCCAAGCATTTCCATTATTTTATTACATTGAATCTTACTTTGCTGTCAAGTCTGTGTTTTTGTTAACGCTGAAATTCCGAGCAATTGGTCTAACTGTGACACCCTTTTCTATGCAAACAGCTATCCTAGTTTTTAAAACAATCTTAAAAAATCTTGTCCTAGTTTTTTATGATAGCAATAGCACCGGCAATAGTATGTGTTGTATATTCAAAGTAAACACATCTGACGTTAGCGATAATTGAAGCGATGGCAACATTGTCATTTTCAAAAACTTGTAGTAACAAAATGTTACTAAATTTCAACGAATACATCCAGGGTTGGGAAAACTACGCGTAAAAAAATACATTACGCCTGGACGAGTTAAATGTAATTTTTACTCGACGTAGTTTATGTGAAATGTCACATTTCTAACCTCAAAGTGAATGTTATTTGACATATAAAATAAATAAATATTGCGTTTTTCATGTTACTTAATTCTTGTATATAACAATTTTAGCCATTTTACATAAAAATAGATATTAATTTGTGTATAAACAATTAATTATAACCTTAAAATGAAGAAGTAAAAAACAACGTAATTTTTAAAGTAGTTAATTCATATTTTATGACGTAGATAATTACAAAATCTACGCGTAATTAATGGGTATTTATATGTCTCATTTTCTACGTCCCAACCCTGAATACATCGTACTTACATCTTGAGTTCAGTTGGTACTGGTTTAATGTCATTAATGACGAAAGTTGGCTGGAATTTTACAAAACAATTATCGAAGAAAATTGAAATTAAAATTTTGATTTTAACGCCCTGTATCTCCTTTATTACCAACTTTTGGACTTTAGTGAATTTAGTTAAATCGCAATATTTTGATGTCAGAAATCTGTTGCTCTGGGTCAAATTACTTTTGGATCACTTGTATAAAACAAACGAAAATAAAAACTGTATTGTGTTGTGTTATTGTCGAATTGTGGACTTTCAGAAATTAGGAATAACTGTAAGGTATGTTGCACTTTATATTTTATTTCATAATTTTTTTTTATAACAATAAGTATGTATTCCTAATTTTAGTCAATTATAACTACTTATTTAAATTAAACCAAGTATTTTTTTTAAAATTACATATTCAAAACATTGAGTGCTAAGTCTTCGTTATAATAAGCAACGTAAGATGACGCCGCAAGTTAAACACAGTTCTAGCAATCTACAGTTTTTCGTAGACATTCGTAAAAAAAGTAAAATAATTAAATCGGCAGTTTCCATTTGTTTATTTCGCCCAGTTTTAATAATATCATTAAACATTGTAGTGATAACGTCAATAAAAAAAAAGCTGTTTTACGACTTTGTTTTAGTACAACATTTATTATTAACCGTGATATAATAAATACGAAATGAGTCATTTGTGGTTTTATGTGCCGTTTGTATGTTAATATTATTTACTACTGAGGTACAAACATAGACTAGTTCAATTTTGCACTTGTATTGAAAACGGTGTTATTCTGAAACGCATTATCTACTATTAGTAGTATTTGGCTTTTGGATTAAAACTAAGCCAATTTTATTATCGGGTGATTAACGCGCGTTTATCTAATCGCTCAATCTGGCAATTTGTTGTTAATTTGTCGGCATGCTAAACATGCGCTCAAGGGGAAAATAGTACTAATAAAAATATGACAGGTTTTTTTTTTTTAATTGGATGTAAACGAACAATTTTAGTTAGATGCGTTGAAGAATGCGCAGAAGTAGTTGAGCGACCGTGGAAAAACCAATATGGCTGACACTTGTTGGTCAATTTATTTCTAATCGAGATTTTCGACCGAGAATAGTGCCTTACGCGTCGTGATTTTCGAAAGCAACAGCGCGAGTGTTTTCGACATGTGTGTTCGTAATTTTTGCTACCAAAATCCTACCAAATAAGTTATGCTAGTGAGTGAAATAAAGCAGAATGTGTGTATACTCGTACAGTTCTTATTTATTGTTAAACAGTGCAGTGATTTAAATGCCTGTGGATATTATGGATAACAATACGTCCACTGCGACTGATAGGTATACCCTCAGTTTTCTCCTTTATTCACCCTGCGAGGATGTAAATATTTTTTTTTTAATTGGTGACGGCCACCTAATGACGGACTTACGTCATATGCTTATTCTTTTCTTGTTCCTCAACACATCCCGTGTAATAACAAAACTAGTTTGTCGCAGTTTGGACCGAGCGGACGTATTGTTTAGAATTATGTATACCTCCCATAGTTAAGAGTTTCTTCACGTTTTCCTTGGCTTCTCCAAATTACGTGTTTTCAAATACACAATCGGCAAAATTTAAACTTACGCGTTTATGTAATTGTACGTGCTCACAGGAATTTACCCAATCCGAGAATTTATTTATTGTGGGCAACCGAGTTTGTGGACGCCACAGTTTCATTTTTGGTCTATCGTCTTGTTAGCCTAATAATTTTCGACTTGGCACCATCTCTCATTTAATTGCGCATAATTTTTGATTACGAAAGCACTAGGCACCAAATTTAATACCTTTTTGGAAAAGTTGAATCAGTTTTGACCTTGTATTCATTTCGATGCCTTATTTTCAGACAGAAATTTGCTATTAGGTTGCTCTTCAATTGTGGAGATTCACCCTGAAATTACGACCCGCGTGTAGAACATTCTATGGTATTGTAGAGATCTAGAACTCATTAAATTATTACCACACAATTGTTTACTGTATTTTACTGTTTATGTAACTGTTGTGGTTACGTATGCCGAACGTGCTTAGGGGGTTTATTAAATCGGAATTTATTTATTCCGGTCAGTTAACTTCATGCATATTTGTGATTGGCTTTGGCAACAACACCGATGTCTAATTTTTTTTTGGATCTATCATTTGTATTTGAGATCAGTCCTTGAATTTACATTATTTAACAATAAAAGCCTGGTACTAAACTAATAGTTTTTTCGACTGATTTGCTCCAGAGCACTCTGAGGATATCTCCATCCCTTGTTATTGCATGTGGTTAAAACAAGTCGGAGATACTCTGAGAGTGCTCTAGAGCAGTCAGTCGAAAACGCTATTATTGTTAACATGTTTTGGAAAAGTTTAGAAAGAAGAAATACATATGTTTCAATTCGCTAAAGAACTATTCAGACAAATTATTATTGAAAGGAACCACGGTACATACTATCGAAATGTTAATCTTCCAAAGTGTCAGTGAGGAATGAGTTGATTAATAAATCTAAATCTAATAAAAGGATTTGATGAGCTCAGGTAGGAACCAAACAGTTTCAAGATTTCTTTGTTTTCCCCATTAAAAAAAGGACAAGCTTACTATAAATCAGAACCAAAAAGCCAATATCTTAAGATGCAAGTGACAAGTTAGAAGATGACAGAGTTAAGAGAAAATGAAACCTGATGCGTACCGAACAGCTCAAGATAAGAGGAAAGTGAATACGATGTTGCAAGAACAAAAAAAGCAAAATAATAGACTTAAGTGAAAAGAAAAGTGAGAAATAAATAAAACGTGGAGTCATTGTTAAGAAATGATATCAAAATAGTTCAGGATAAAAGAAAGGTGAATACAAAGTAGCAAGAGCAAAAGGAAAAATCGAAATAATAGACTCAATTGAAAAAAAGGAAGGTGAGAAATAAATAGAGAGTGGAGTCACGGTAAAGAAAAGATATTCAAGAGTAGAATTTCCTAAGAAGTACTTCTCCAAAGTTCAAGACTGGGAAGAATAAAGAAATGCAATGGGAAGGTATGCTCTATGACCACAGCCATTGAATCAAAATTATTCTTACCCAGTTTGTACATTTATTTTATATTTACATATTAACGCTCATTCAACATCTTGTAAATGACTTCCTCAAGGCAAACTGCCTACTTCTGATATCGAAAACCTAAAACTGGCCGCTCTCTGTTAACTATAATTGATCAAACAGTTTGTAAAATTAATTTAAAAGACGAAGTTTTGCTGTGGATTAACAGCTTCTTCCAGATAAATAGTAATAAGAAAGAAGCAACTTATGAGGAGTCTCAAAAACAACATGACACGATTTTGGCCAGATCTAAAATAGTTTTGCCAAAATATGTGAAAGAGTGCGATCTTAGAGGATTTGGCTTACGCCAAGAACAACGTGATTGTAAAGAAATTTTAATGGTGACTCTATATGTCTGCCAAATTATGTAGTTTCAATGCGAGTCGAAAGTAAATATTTCGAGTTATAGAATATTCAAATTGCCATAATTAGCCCTTAAAAGGACAATTAAAAAATGAACATTGAACATTGGATGGTAACAAAATAAGTCTAAGGCCCGATTTTACTATCGTGGGATAGTAGGTGTGTGGTGTGACCAGTGTTGCCAACTCGCCCGCTAGGCCTCCGTTCGACTGAAATTGGAATAGCGGCAATTGACGGCCTATATCCAAGGCACCAGCGTAATCGCAGTTTAAATTGGAGGTAGATGTAGCAGAATTTTTACAATCTGGTTGGCAACACTGGTTGTGACGTAGATATGAAGGATATTCGGCGAACAGTTATTCCGTCCTTATTCCATGGTTGTAAAACTGGGCCTACACAGTGCCATTAATAAAGTTTGTAACATTATGCAATTATAAATTATTTCTAAAAACCAAAAGCAAACCAATTTGCTATAAAGAATATTTTTAAACCTATTTATTAAACAACTTAAATAAATTAGAATTATTTATTAAAAGCGTAATGTCTTTTTAAACGAAACTTCTATTTTGTGTAAAGCATACCTACCTATCAATATTTTGATGTTGGTGCGGTGGTGTTTTTTTTTTTTCATAGTAAATACAGATCAAAGTATGTTTGTATGTTTTTCAATGATTTATGACAGTATCTTAATTTTGGAAATACATAAGGAAACATTCCAAAAGAAGTAATTTTTTGTAATAATTATTGTAAAATGTTGTATTTAGTCGCTGCAGGTTATTGACTACACTTAATATTGTATGTCTGTAACAATTCTGTAAGCAAAAGATTAATATTTTTCGAATTATTGAAATTTTTCTGTTTTGAGAACTTTCAGTTTCGAGTTTCCCACCAAAATTCAAGTAATCAGCAGAGGGAGCGTTGCCATGGTTACACAATACGAGGACCAATTAAAATTGCCCATTCATTGCATAGCCATGGCAACGTTCCGAAATGTCCGAAGTCTAGTAATCAGCTAGATGTGGTTTATTGTTTTTATTTTGATTGATGCACGAACTGATCTTGTAAAATCGTTTTGTTTTTTGGGTTACGAACTTTATGAATGGCATTCTGTAATATGTTCTACTATTTTTGTTTTGTTACAATTCGTTTTTAGTCAAAATATATTTTGACACTGAATTGCGTTAATATATTTATCAGATAAAGTATTGGTCTTTAAAAAAGACATCGAGAAAATAAAGTAATTGAAGTGGCCTAGATTTTTTTGTTATTGTAAATTGGCTTTCTGTTTACTTATTTATAATATTTGTAGAAAGATTCTTAGTTTTTGATGTGTTTGATCAGATGTTTGACTTCTTTTAAAAATTAATTTGACCTCTTTGATCTAATGCAACATGTAAAAGTCATTCGTTTACGTATAAATAATTATCGATAAATTAGTTTAATGTGGAAACCTGGGGTTAAGTAAACCATCAATATGGTTATTGGAGGGAAAAGTGAGTCACTTTGCTTCTTGTTAATTACACGCAAATTCAACTTCCAATATCCTTCATTTGTGCACGATTATTAATAAGTAAAATTTCTTCTTTATTAAGTGTTCCGAAGGAAGTGTATTTTGCTTTTGACAGTGACAGTTGATTGCACTTATACCTGATTTGGTTATACCGGGTGATTTTTACAAATTTCTATGGACTCTTGCCATGGAATCTGGACGACATGTCTTAGCTTTACTGTAAAACAGCATCAAGGTGTGCAATGACGTACTTTTCACTCAAGCTAAGACATACCGTCTACATTTCATGGCAAGAGTTAATAAAAAAAGTTAAAAAATTACTCGGGACTTGATTGGCCAGCGTTCACTCCTCTTCAGATCAATCGGAGTGCAATACAATCCACGCAGTCGGTCATAAATGTAGAAGCAGAGTTTGGAAATGTTCAGTCTCTTACGAAATGTTGAGGAAAACCAACTAACGTATAAATGTATAAATAAGTTGCCCGAGTTCGAATTGGATGACATAATAGCACCTTAAGTATTTTATGAGTTTCAAATACATTCGAAGCTCCATAACTCGAGTCTCAAGGGACCGGAAAATTACTTCGAGTTATAGAAATTTCGAGTTAAAGAACGAGATTTCAGTTATACACGTGCAGATATGTGTAGGGACATCAGTAAATTTCGAGTTATGGAGGTTCGCGTTATAGAGCTGCGACTGTAGTTAGAAATATTCTATGTATACTATAATTCCCTGCACGTAGAATCATGTGGTATGAATATTTGCCGGAGATTGTAATACACCCTGTATAATGTGTACTTAAGGATTGAATGCGAATAACTGATTTTGTTTGCATTAAAATTACACCAACAATTGATTGTATAAAACCTTCATTGCGTAATCACATAAGCATATATGATTATGTGCACTTCAAACTGAAAAGTCTTGAAACTGTCACTGTTAAATGCAAATCCAAATATGTACACTCATGTTCTTGGTCATTTGTACTAATTAATCGATGGATAACATTAATATTGTCGAATTCAAATTTGAAGATGAATACTTACGTTTATTACAAAGTAGTACTCGTCATTATTTATTATTCCTATTTCAAACTTAATAGTATGTTAATTTTTTTAACATAAGGTCCAAGTACATTTTGATTTTTTTTTAATTATCTAAGATCCTTAAATTTATGTGTAAAATTTGTTACAGTGAATGGTAATTGGTTTTTAACAAATTTTACTCACGGTGACATACGGCTGTGATAGAAATGTTTATATTTTAAATTGAATTTAAATGCCAAAACTTGAATACGAAACATTTCTAACACTAGATAAATTGTGGCCGTGAATGCGTATTTAATTCGTAAACAAAGCTCGCTAATTATCTAAATAAAAATGAAAGTGTTTTCAGATAAGGAATTCAGTTTATCAAATTCAATATTCATTTCAGAGCTGTGCATTTCAATTACGATTCCTCTTATTAACGTCAAGCCAGGGTATTTATTTAATTATTAATAAATTTCATTATTCATTATTTCACTGGAATATTGTGACTGGCATTATATCACCGATTGACGCGTACGTTTTTTCCGATGTGCAGTAAATTAAAAAATATATAAATTATCCGAACGGCGAAATAGAGGAAGTAACGGCGTAGGCCTTTCTATTTCAAAATAAACCCGGCAAGCAGGTTGTGCTCTCATTTCTATTTCGGGTCCTTAATTCTCTTGATTAAGATCAGGAAGTTGTTGAACGTAATCCTCTGTTCTCGTTATCTATGTTTGTATCTCGTCCATTTTCAACGCTGGCTGATTATGCGGATCTCATTTAACGATACCTTCACATGTGATAAGCCGTTGCGTAAATAAGCCAGTTCACATTTAGTAATTAATTTACAACAAGGGATTACATTTGCGTATGTATACATACAAATTAAAGATGAATTGGCAGTTTCAAATACCAGGTCCTTCAAGTCCGAAACTGAATTACATGCATGCTATGCTAATTTTCTTGTTGCCGAGCTTGAGCATGACATTCCAACGTGTGCGAAGAGGTCAGATTGTGCAATCAATAGTTGTTTCAAATAAGTCGATAAAAAATTAACAAAATTTTCTTTGTTCAAAAAAAATATATGTATAGTAGAAAAAAGTGTCGGTTTTTAAGACTTTCGGAAAATTGAAAAACATTCCTCTGTTTATTATGATTTTTTTATTACATTGACCATAACATAAAATTATGGGTGTAAATAAACAGAAAGGTATATTTTTGCAGTTGAATTGAGTTAAGACTTTTTGTGTTTTCTTTATCGCTGAAAGTTGTTTTTTTCTTTTTGCTTAATTAAGTGTTTGTTTTAATTTGCGATCCTACATTAAAAAAATAAGCCTATAAATCGTCACCAGACGGTTTTAATTATGTTTTTATTTGGAAAATTAGTTTTTTTTTATTTTGCTGTAGATTAATTTATGTTTCTGGATAAACCACATTTTGTTTTCTTCAGAATTAATGGCACTTAAAAAATATTTTTTATTTAATAGACGAGGTATTGCAAATGTTCATTTTGAACAAACAATTTTTAATTTATTCTAAATGTTAAGTTAAATGCCTACGATATTCGTGGTCAAGTTCTAAAATGGTTCCATTTGTATCTTTCGGACAAATACCAAGTTGTACACGTTAATAACACTAAATCCAATCCAGTTCTAATATCAACGGGTGTTCCCCAGGGATCCATACTTGGCCCTCGGTTATAAGTAATATTCGTGAATGAATTACCTACAACACTTAGCACTTGGCTTACCTGTCAGTTTGCTGATGATACGACAGTGGTCATTGCAAATGAATCCAAATTAGAGCTAGTTAACAATGGCACCATCAATATTGCTCAAATAATAACTTAATACTTAATAAAAGCAAAACAAAGTCAAGACATCAAAACAAAAATATGAGTGTAGCTTTTGGATCTATCAAGCAGGTCGAATCTGTGATATTTTTGGGCCTCCACATAGACGAATATCTAAATTGGAACACTCACATTACCGATTTATCAAAACGATTATGGAAATTAACTTTTCTAACGTGTAGATCATGCTATTTTTTCGTGTAGTTGACGAAAATAACACTAAAATTATGAGAGTGTCGACGAATAATAATAACACATCAAGATATGTCAAACATTTGTTGACACAGTCTATGGAGAGTACGGACACAGTAACAAAACATCAATCTGTGACATCAATCAATAGGTGGCCATACACCAGCATTAATTCATGTCATTCTTTCCTTCGACACAAATCCTGTTCTAACCCACTAATACAATAATACAGGATTTTTTTCGTTTCAATTTCTTGAAGGGAAAGAGTGTCGAAGGAAAGAATGACATGAATACAGAGTGTCGAAGGAAAGAATGACATGAATACAGGGTGTCGAAGGAAAGAATGACATGAATGAATGCTGGTGTATAGGTGACCATACACCAGCTGGTTCATTCATGTCATTCTTTCCTGTATGGTCACCTATTAGGTGGCCATACACCAGCATTCATTCATGTCATTCTTTCCTTCGACACTCTTTCCCTTCAAGAAATTGAAACGAAACAAATCCTGTATTATTGGGTTAGAACAGGATTTGTTTCGTTTCAATTTCTTGAAGGGAAAGAGTGTCGAAGGAAAGAATGACATGAATGAATGCTGGTGTATGGTCACCTAATCAATCTTCGACTTCTGATACGTCAAAATGAATGAAAAAATGTGTTGCTAACGGAAACGTGAAGAAAAGTGTTGCTAACAAGACTTTTCCCACTTTTCTTCACGATTTATGATTAAACATTGTGTTTACTACACGAAAAAATTATTTTATTTTGTGAACATAGAGTCTAGGATACTTCATTGTTTTGGAACACCTCGAGTCATATTAATCGGGTTTTTAGTATTCAGAAGAGAATCATTCCTAATATGGTTGGTGCTGATGTCCTTTCTCATTGTATAGATCGATTGTTCTCAAATTAACTGTACTAACTCTATTTGATTTAATTATACTAGAATGTTCTTTATATGTGAAACAAATTCCAAACTATTTGTAAAAAATTGTGACGTTCAGCAAAGGTATAACACAAGATTTTGTGATGATCTATCATATCCTATTCATTCTCTGTCTTTGCTTGAAAGAGGCCCGCACTATAAGTGCACCATGATCTGTAATCATTTGCCACCCTAACAAATATTGTTCAAAAGAGAATTGAAAAAATGGTTTAATTGGTAAATGTTTTTATTCTCTTAACGAGTTTTATAATTCATAGTTTTTTCTTTTCTCTTTGTTCTTTATTATTTACAATTTTTGCTTGTGATATACAGGATGTCCGTTTTTCGAGCCTAACCATGAGGATCTCGGTTATCTTAAGAGATACGAAGTTGATTAACTTAGAACAAAGTTGCGTATTTTTATCCCAATCAATAATCTTCAAACAAGTTCCACCTATTTTTTACGGTTTTCAAGATATTCGAAAAAAAGTAAAAATCACGATTTTCGTTTTTATTTTTTTCTATAAAAACCAATGAAGTTAGACATTTTTAGGTTAGACATTGTTAAGGCACATTTTTATCAGGAATTTAAATATGCCGTTATCTTTGTCATGTCATCAAGAATTGCGAACAAACGACATTCAATTTTTTATTTTCTTATGGACACCATCTTGGATTTTCACACGATTAAATGAAGCCTTTTTTCTGATTGCAATGATGTATCACACTTGATGGTTAGAGTTAGATTCAGGTCTAATTCTCGAAATCATCTGTTCTGCAAAGAGTGCCTTGGAAACAAAAGCAAATTTTTTGTTTCTAAAGAAAATTTGACAGTTCAATTCAATTTTAAGTGTGATAGTTACGTTTATTATTAATTGCAGTAATAAACTCGCTCTTAAACTAGAGAAAACGAGAAATACTTAAAATGTTTACGTCTTTTATCAACTCGCAAATTAGTTCAAAAATGGATATCCGTAGCCAGCCTAAAAGACATCAACCGAATGAGTACATTGAACTGAATGGGCATCAGAATTGAACCCTTTAAATTATACTTTGTGGGGTATTATGAAAAACAAAATTGTGCTTGTCGATGTTGATGTTGATATTAGAAGTATTGTTACAAATTTGAAATACATGAGAAGAAGGTAAATTAGAAGGGCAATTTTAATTTAAGAAGATTTAAGAAGAATTGTGCACAGAGCTAAAGGGTTGACGATTTGAGCATCTGTTGTAATGGTTTGTTTTGTTATTTTTATTGTATTAAATTTTATTTTGTTATAAACTATGTTCAATAATAAAGTGCAAACATACAGAACTGTCAAATTTTCTTTAGAAACAAAAAAAATTGCTTTTGTTTCCATGGCACTCCTTGCAGAACAGATGATTTCGAAATTTTGTCCAGAATCTAACTCAAACCATAAAGTGTGATACATCATTGTAATCAGGAAAAAAAGCTTCATTTAATCGTGCAAAAATCCTAGACGGTGCCCATAAGAAAATAAAAAGTTGAATGTCGTTTTTTCATAATTTTTGAAGACATGAGAAAGACAATGGCATATTCAAATTCCTCATAAAAATGTGCCTTAAAAATGTCTAAAAACATAAAAGCGAGAATCGTGATTTTTACTTTTTTTCGAATATCTTGAAAACCGTAAAAAATAGGTGAAATTTGTTTGAAGATTATTGATTGGGATAAAAATACGCAAGTTTGTTCTAATTTAACCAACTTCGTATCTCTTAAGATAACCGAGATTCCCATGGTTAGGCTCGAAAAATGGACAGCCTGTATAGGTATTTGAATTTTAGTCAAGTACACATTTCTGGTTTTCTTGTATATTACATATTTAAATAGTTGCTTTGACGTGTTCTATGTCGCAGTTGTGACATATATGAACAAATAAATTATTGTTATTATTATTAAAAAAATAAATTAATTATATTTGCCCGAAATTTAGCGGTTATATTTTATAGTTTAAATAGTGAACTGGCCTCATCATTAAACTTGGAATGTTATTAAAAAAATCAAGTGTTATTAGCTCATGATCGTTTGGGTGTATGCTTAGATAAGAATCATGAGGTGATAACAACCGATGATTCATTGGGTTTTTCAGGTGAATGTAATTTTTTATTGTTTTTAATTTTTTATTATTTTTATTTACAAACTAATCTTTAATTAAAGCATTATTAACCATTATTAGGTATAGGGCCAGTTTCATAATGGAATATAAAGCTGACTTTAAATTTAAAGTCGCTTTCAGATGCCAAAACAAATTTGAAAACACATTTGTTTAGACATCTGAATGTGACTTTAATTTAAAAGTTTTCTATAAATTCCATTATGAAACTGGCCCTTATGTCCGGTTGCACCAACTTTTTAAGCAGAGCTTAAATTTAAGTTATGTTTAGAATGTGACATTTACGTATGATCATTATAATGTCAAATACATTCTGATTGACATTTAAACTTCAACTTAAGTATCAGCTAGAATGTAACTAACATTTTGTTAAATCTATAAATAATGTCGTCTAAACACCACTTAAATTTAAGCTCTGCTTAAAAAGTTGGTGCAACTGGGCATTAGTGCAGTAAGAAAAATAAATGCAAATGTCTCCTGTGTTTAGAACCAATTTTAAACAACAAAACCAAACAAGTTCAGAACCAGTAGATTATGTTGATGTCCTTAAAAGTATTGAAAAGAATTCTTTGATCTTGATGAAAAATAAACCGATTTAGCCCAAGTCATCTTCTACATGTTTAAGTAAGTAAGTAGGTAGTAAGTAAGTAAGTACTAGTAAAGTCATTTACTTTAAGCTTCCTTTTTTTATTTTAACGAGAGAAATACTTAAACTGCAAGAAAATAATTTATTTTACGTTTCATTCTTATTGTATTACTTTATAATTTTTTCGATGCTCTGTATAATATTATATTAATCAAGTCAAACCTAAATTCACGATTGATATTTTTGGGGCCAGACGGTTTTATGCGTGTTTTATTTAGATTAAATAAAAAAAAATTAAACTGTTTTATCTTAATTACGTAGATGCCGGCTGTTCTAAGTCCTAAAATTGGCTAGTCACTGTTTGTTGTTTTCTTTAAGTGGATTTCTCGTTTCCGCGAAAATTGCAAAACCCTGTACGATCTCGATGTTTCAAATCATTCATAAATAATTGAAATTTATGATATCTGGTTGATTGAGATTTATGTATGTGTGTTGCGAAATGTGAATATGTATTTTCTTTTGTAAGAGAAATCGTACGTACTCATACTCTATCCTGAACCGTTCACTATTTCTAACTTTTTATTTTTGAAGATAGAAGTGCGGTTAAAAAAGCAAGTTGTCAAGAAATATTTATACGAAGTAATTTCTTTTAAATAGCAATGTAGTCATTTGAGGATGACTTTTGATATTAGGTCTGTTATCCTGCACTGGTGTACACCAAAGCATACTTTTTTTTTTTTTATAAAATACTCTTTAATGCAACCCGAAATATTTGTGTGGTATGTCAGCATGAATGAGTATGATTCGTGATGATACATTGTCAAAGAATTCAGTCTTTATTAAAGCATATTTCGTAAAAAAGTGTACACTAGTGTAAATCAATGCAGGATAACAAACAGACCTAATATTGTATCTCAAACGGGTGTATAGAAGACTTTGTTTTAAATTAGGGATGGAAAGTTTGATTCTTTTTACTGAATCGATTCATTTGATTCATTCAGATAAAAAGATTTGTTCTTAATGACTCAGTTGTGGTATCGATTCATAATCGAATTCAAATCGAACTTTTAATGTATGTTTGTCTTCATGTTCGTGGTTCATTTGTTTGCGTGAAAAAATGCTTCATAATAGGTAAATTTGGAAACAAATTAGATAAAATAATTCAATAAGTATTTGAAAACAAATTAATACGAAAGAAGTTGTAAGAAAACAATGGACAAAGCACAGATCAAGTTTCTCACACAAATTAAAGTAGGGCAAGTAATGACACGAGAGCGTTGTCAGCCATCTCCCTTCCGCACTGCAGAATAATGTATGGGCGTGACCTTAGCAGCAATTCGCAAGCTGTATAGTATCATGGTATCGGTACTGGATTCGTTCGTTTTGTTTCATTTGCTTAAGATTTTGACTAAAGTCATTCAGAATTAAAATTCATACCAATTTTTTTAGTAGAAAATGAAACGGGGCATAGCAATTTATGAAATATGCTCTCATTACTTACATTTATCTTATTTATAGTACCTATATACTTGGCGCACACACACTAGAACTAGGTTGATGACTGATTATCTACAGATAAAATAAGACGCGTGGATTTAGTGTTTGCAGAAACACACCAACATCATAACGCCGGAAGCAAAATCACTATTCCCTTCAAAATAATTCGTATTGAGAAAGAACACTCTTTCCACGATGATAATAACTTGCTTTAGATTTTCAAGATGTACAATAAATAATACCCAGGAATTCGAAAATTAGTACGTACCAATTCCAATTATTTTTTTATTGCCTTCTACTCGTAATTTATTGGCCGGAGAAAATCTATTGCGGAGGTAGTTTCTCTAGTGGGGTGTTTTTTTCGTTCGTTTTCAGAAGAACAACTTCAAACATAAATGGATCCGTACGTCGACCCACACCGATCATCACACCGCACGGTTCCATGCCGGGTGCCGCAGGCCGTCCCGCGTCCCTTATGGACTCCCCAAATCATTCCTCTGGACAATACCAAATCGTCCGGGTTATTGTTAACAAGGACGAAAAGGGTTACGGCATGAAGGTGTCCGGAGATAATCCCGTTTATGTACAAGGTATTAAACAAGGTAGGTACCTACTTCTTTCCAGCTTCGTACATACCACCTTTTGTAAATGTAATTTCCCAACATATCCAAATGTATTCCTCCGGGAAAATTTCAGAATTGAACTACAAATTACCTAATTTAACAATTGAGTGGTTCGTAATGTTCTGGTACCATAACAACAATGTACTTAAAATCTCCGTTAACCTACATGTGACTCACTTCATATCGCGTAGTAAACTCATGAGGCAAGTATTTGAAGCGTGCGGACGATATTTTTAGCATTCTATGGGTTATTTTTATTGTCAACAAGCACGGCGGTGCATTAACATGTGTTTGTGTGCGTGCATATTTTCCTTTCTTCCTTTCGTAATCCGTGCTAAGTTATAACGCGGCCGTGACTTGAGGTGAACTTCGTGTCCGCACTTATCGATTTGAGGCATCCGCAATACGTGCAAACTTCTTTGCGGGTTCCGATTTCTTGAATGGTTGTTTGGCCGAAGAAAATGAATCCCCAGAGGCTTGTTGACTTTTACGGCATGAACTTGATTATGCAGATTAGTTTGGGTGAGTTACGTTTGGGTTTGTTTACTGCCCACGCAACAACTTTGATTCACCCTCTGTTGAAGATCTAGAAGTCATCTCCTAGTCTCCATTTGAAATTTTATTATAAATACAGTTTTCTCTTATAAACATATTACAAAAATACAACAAACATCTTCTCCTAAACAGAAGGGAGCAGCTATTTACATAAAGAATGAGGCTGCTTTTGTTTCTGGATTTTTTTGTATTGCATTTGGTAACATCATGGTTGTGATGGTAACCACTTAAAGACATTTTATCATTTCCCGAGTTATTATTTATGAATTTTACATTCCGAAAGTGCTCTGAGAATACGTCTTAATCTTAATCGTACTTCCTATAACCTCTTTAAAATTATGTTTGTTTTCTGATAAGATAATTAAATATTGTTTGCGTTGCAGGTGGGGCGGCAGAAAAAGCGGGTTTGCACGCCGGTGATAAAATCATGGAGGTAAGAGAATCGAAACGACAACTTATTTGAATACGTACCCAATCAAACCGTCTTTCTAGGTCAATGGTATTAACGTTATGTCATCGACGCACACCGAAGTGGTTTCGTTAATAAGATGTAAGTGCATTATCTTTTTTAATTAATTGTTTATTTACGCATTACTTCATTGTGTGTTTTGCGCGAAGTGAAATTTAATTGTTTATTTATGCGTTCGTTGCTTATTTTTTATTTTGAGCGATTAAAACAAGAGAAATCGTCGGCTTTGTCAGAAACATATTTGAACATAAAACATTTAAATTGAATTAAAGGTGTACAAAATATTGAAGCATATTTATCAAAATATACAATATTTATAATCGTCCCAGTTTTGTATCGGTTTTATGCTATAAAAAAAGAGACAGAAAAGAGACCGCAGTGCGCTCTCTTTATTGCTTTTTTTATAGCAAGACCATAACTCCGCACCGATACAAAACTGGGACGACTATTGCTGGGTTCGGTAATTCCTCCGAGCTCACTCTATTCACTCCTCGAGCACTTTTGTCTCACTTTTACGTATATCAAAACAGCTGCGTTCTCACTCTATTTTCCACTCCGAGCTTGCACCGCGTGAATTTCCGAACTTAGCATATATGTACACATACGAGGTGATCCAAATTAATTTATTTTATCACAAAAAAATGATAGCTCACTACAAACAGCAAATTGAAAATAAAACAAAAAACAAAAAGAGATATAATGCACGCCAACACCTGTTGCATGTCAAATCTGTACTAAAATAAAAAATAGAACTACCCGATTTATATTTCTGCATCAAAATAAAATTGTTATTTACATGAGTAGTCCTCATTTCGAACTGTGCTGGAAAATTGTGCCAAGTATATGAAAATAATCAAGATGGTTTATATACTTACTTATTCATTACGACGGACGGTGTGATTCACGCGACGTACGACTGCGGAATTTTTCTATACGAAATATAAACTCGCCAGAAATATATAAAATTCTTTAGATTATTTCCTTAAGTGTTAATAATGTGGGGAAGGAGTTCATTTTTTTGTTCTTTAATTAAATATGATAGATTCGGATCACCTTTATCAAAATATACGAGGCGATGTACCGTATCTAATAGTTGCCTGTTGATCTGTAAAACCTAAACAAAATAATCTAGGCAGGTGATGTTTTCTTTTGTCATTTGTAAATTAAACTGTCACGTTGTTAGGTCTTTAAAACTACATGTTTTTAATACGGACAGCAAATTGAAACGAGCATTTCGTAAATCAAGTAAAGCAGTTGTTAGTTTCTAGTGACATAACAAATTGGCAATTAAATTAATGTTTTCTCACCCAAACCATGGTACTAGATACAGAAAGGCGGACGGATTTTCGGAGTTTTCCACTCTCTAAAGGTGCGTTTACATTATTTCTAACAAACTATAAAACTTTGTGTTACGTGGCAATTTTTACAACTTATTAAAAATCAAATAAAAAATGTTGATGTTTTACAATTTTCTTTTTGTGTTAAGATAAAGATCAAAGAAAATGTATGTAATCAAATTAATTAAGTACTCGGAAGTCCTGGCTTGTCAAAGTCCTTGAACAATGTTTTTAAAAACTGTCATCAGTTCTTAATTCTCGAGTCAAAAAATCATCGTCATCACGTCCAAAATCATTCAAAGGTCATCCAAAAAGTCAGTTCCACTGTATTTATTTTTGGCGATTAGAGATGGTCGAACCCAGAATCGTCAGTTAGCCCATTTTTTCTGGGTTGTGAGCAACACTGCGGTAACTGCAGCTGCAAGGAGAATCTCCTCGTCAGATGCCATAATGTAGACTAACTAGGTTATATAATTTGATGTAGAGGCGTTTTAGTTAATGTTTTATAACAAATGTTTTGCAAATGTTGTGTAATAGGCATATAAGACATTCGGTTAATGTTAATTTCGCCTTCGGACTTTGGGAGCGATTTATACGACCACACGACTACTGGCTATGTGATATCTATCGTGGAAAAGTATTCTCCTTTTATGTGGTTTTATAGCGGAAATTCCGATTACGTAATACTTTACATCTGGGCAGCTGGTCTGTAATCGGTATGACTTATCGTGATTTTCCAAAACCGTCTGCTGTAACGATTGTTTACGTAATTTTTAGGTGAGCGTATTTTCTGCGATCGCGTGGGCGCCGTTGTATCGAATTTAACTTATGCAATGAACTTAATGATTTACGAAATTGCCGATTTCTTACATCCCTTCCCCCTTATTTAGAAGAGCTAACGATTTAGGCAACTCTTTTGGTTGTTTGGAAGAAGAAAGTTGTTCAGCTTCAGATATTCAAGGAAGGCTTTTAAAAGTTTGTGGTGATTCGATGATTGATAGCAGTAATTTGCGTAGATGGGTAAACAAATTTGGGGCTGGTGAAACCGATGTTTTTTTGACAAAATACGATCAGGAAGACCGATTACTGTTGGAACAGATGAAATAATGTTGGGCATCGATGCAATCATTCGTGAAGACGGTTCGGAATATTGTTAATGCTTTGGAATGTGGATACAATGTTACGGAGAAGATTATACCTGACTTTTGATATTCTAAGGTGCGGTTTAACCAATAATGAACCCGAAAAAATGTTGGAGATTTGCCTCTCGGGGAACGTGGACCATTTTCCTCGACGGAGATGAAACATGAGTATCTACGTGTGATCCAGAAACCAAAAATCAATCAAGGGAATTGCGTCATAATCAAATTTAAGTGCAAACCTCTGCGAAGAAAGTTATGGCAACTGTGTTTTGGGATCGTCAGGGTGTTACTCTTGAACCGGGCACCACTATAACATACTTACTTTAAAAAAGCTTAAGGAAGCCATCAGGAAGAAAAGACCAACTAGAATTTGCAAAACATTGCCTTCCACCGTGACAATGCAAAACCCCACACTGCGTTTTTCACAGTTGAGACAATCCAGAAACTCGGATGGTCAGTTATGCTCCCCATCCAACTTTTAATCTCGATTTAGCTCTTTTCCACTTGTTTGGTCCAATGGAAAAAGTTTAAAAGGGATCAGATTTCACTCATTGGAGGACATAAAACTGGCTGTAAAATAATGGGTGACAAATATGTTTTCCAAACTGGATTTGAGCGATGGGTTCAAAGATGGCACAAATGTTTAGAAAGGGAAGGTGATTATGTTGAAAAATAGTGTTTTGTAGCTTAAGATTTCTTCATTTAAGGGAATTTTAGATGAATGAAAGAGAACTCTCTTGTTTTTCTCTTAAATCTCTTACTTAAAACGCTATAATATTTGGGTTAAACTGTTCTGATTGGGCTTTCGAATTTCGTTCTGTAATGTCCACATACGTTGGGGCACAGGAAGTTCTGTTGTTCCTTTGAATTTGCAAGATCGCACCTCGTAACATTTCCGGCCCTTGGAACCACCCCTCAAAGGTGAAACGCTCGAATTCATCCGAATTTCTACGAGCTCCTCTCGCCTCCTGGCAGATGTTTATGTTTACGTGCAATTTCCGACCGGCGGCGTAGGTAGCGTATTCCGAGGTGTTACCGTTTGGCATTTTTCGCGAACCGTGAAATTTTAAAAATAATTTATTAAATGGATGGATGCGGCGCCGTAATTTAACAGCTCCAGTGCAGAAAGTGCGGCGTGGCGCGATGCGTCTGCTCCTTTAAATTCAGGTGTGCTTAAATTTTGTGGTTCCCTAAATAAAATGCTCCGCATGCTGCGCATTTGAGACCTATAGGGGTTGTTTGTTCGTTGGTGAGCGTCGGGCTCCCTCTTTTATTATAGCAGTTCGCCCTTCGAGAACTACCACCTGCGGTGTGCCATTACTGATTTTATTAGGTTGTTTTTTTTTCTAAGTGGAAACTACTACCAGTAAGTTCACCGGTAAGTCCAAGGTTTTTATGTACCTACAGGTTAATTGTAATATGGTTATTACCATTATTAACTTTTATTACATCATATACCGTATACGTAGATAAAAGCGAATGAAAGCAATTTCCATTCTATTCATAAAAATACAACACAATTGTATATATCCATCTGTATAAATGTAAAAGAATTTTATACTTTAATACTTACTCTAATACATACTAAAAATAGATCATACACATGTTATTAATTTGTAAAGTAAATGTTACCTATAAAGCGTTACTTGGAAGATATTACGATAACTCTCGTGTTTGCATTTACGTTTAACGGCACGTATTCAACTCGGAGAGTACTTTTTTTCATATTGCACTATAACATGGGAGAATGTTTGAAAAAAAAAAGAAAAACTCGTGCCAAACGAGCTCATAAAATTTAAGTACGTATTGGAAGAAATTTAGTTTTGCACGTTAATAACGTAGGTGTTTATTTGTTAAGTTTAGTTAATCGTAAAGTAAATAGAAATGTATAAGGTGTGGCTAGAAAGTAATCCATCAAATGTAGGTCCTAAATGCTTCGATTTATATTCTGCAATTAAAAGGCTTAAAAGTAAAGGAACATTTATTCTACTGACGACACTACAAAAGCGTCTTTGCGATTTTTATTTTTATTCTTAGCTCGTCCGAATTTGTTTTTTGTAATCACGCTGTATAAACATGAATTTGGTCGTCAGTGCCATTCTTTGAATTGTGAAAAGGTTGTGAGCTTTGTAGGTACAACGACAGGGGTCAGGCGTGTCCTATTTGTTAAATTAATAAAAATCACGTTCGACGAAGAAGATATTGACGATTAATTTTTGCTCGCGACTGTACATACAATCTGTTCCAGATTCTTTGATTTCAAAAATCGCAGTGACACGTGTGTATACATTCATGTATTTGTATGCAGTATCGTGTTAACACTTCTGTCGCTCTTTGGGGACTGTTCACTTCATTGTATCAGGTTATTACTTGTGAAACCCCTAGAAAAATTCGAGAGGGAGTAACCCGCTGTGTAAACATAAGCAATGGGGCGGATTAATACGATTGTGTAATTGAGGAAATAGTTTAGGGAGTCACTTGATTAATTACTGTTTCTTTGGAGGTGTTTAAATTAGGTGTAATTTGATTGACAGAACTAAGAGATTTATGTGGAAATTAATCAAAAGTTATTTCTACGTTACTACGTTGCGTGCATTAAAACGAGGAAGTACACGTTTGTTTAACTTACAATTTAGATTATAATTCATATCGTATTTGTTTAGCGCTATTTTAAATATTCCTTCGTTGTTAGAATTTCCGAGAAATCCCGGGAGAAAGAATCACGTATTTCACGTGACGTAAACTGTTTTGCTATCCATCTTATTTTATGCTGCTTATAACTTTCGAGATTTAAAGGCGTTTACATAGATGTTACGTAATTTACGTTTCGTTCATTCATGTAAGCTGACCGTTTTAGACGGCCGCTCCGATGTTCGTTCTTAGTATTTGCGGCAGCTGTTTACGTGCCACAGGATGTTTTCACTCGGTATACAAAATATCACGGTGAACTATTTATCGCGAAGACATTGATGGACGGACATACGAGCGTGCAAAGTCGTTTCGATTGGAACAGTTAAAAAAAAATAGAAGTGATTCTATTTCGATTCTTTCGTCGGAATGATTCAGAATTCGATGAAATTTCTGATTCAAAACAGCTGCTTGGTTTGTTAAGTAAAATTAAAAATTCATTTTTGAACTGGAATGGTCGCTTTTGAAAATAGAGGTGACTCTATTTTGATTCTTTCGTGGAAATGATTCAGTATTCAGATGATTCAAAAAATAGATCTGATGCTTTCGCCGGATTTGATATTAACAACTGAAACCATCAAAAGCAGGTCTTCATTAAACCTGCACCGTGGTGGAACTGTTAAGCCAATCGTTACTTCGGTTAGGGAAAGCTGATTCTGATTGTACCGAATAGTCAGAAACTGCAACTGGAACAAACCTATTATATTGAGGAACTATCATAATATTTTCTAATGACTGATTAATTAATTAAACATACGAACTGAGAATTATATGTGCGTATAAATTGTAATTATCGACTAAGGAAATTAATTCGAGAGGTGAAGCGAAGCGTGGTCAATTTCATTTACACAAATTTACATTCATTATCGGCTTTTAAAATTTCCATCTTCTGCAGAGTCCCAGATAATTCCGTCGTCGCAGTATGTGGAAAATAAAAAGAAACAGTTTCGACGTTAATAGCACGCGATTAATTATAACGGCGATAGTTATCCGTCCGTGTTTTATGGAATAGGGAGATAAAGCAAGCGTAAAAAGTTCTAAAAATAAACCAAACTTGAAACAGTTTTAACTTAATCGTTAAGGCGCAGGATTTTGTCGAGTAAACATCTTTTTTGTCGGCATTATTATTAGGATCGTTGGAAAAACGGAGGTTCAACGGAATTGTGAAAAATAAAGCTGTTCTAATGGGATATTTTTCACCTTGCAAATTTTATTTTTCCGGAAATCACATTTTCGATTCTAAACGAAATATTAATTTGGAATGCGATTAGAATTACACTCCTAGAAATGAACGCAAGAAAAAGAACATGAAAAGAAATCTTCTGGGTAAGAACTCAATTAACTCATTTCAATTAAGTTACAAACCAACATAAGCGAATTTAGGCTACTAAAAAGGAATGATCTTTGACTTTCATTCTGTAGGGTTAACACTTGGTTGTCTTTACTTGACTTGAATACACCTCCGCTGTTGCATTCATAAAACCAACGTTGCCGATAATTATCGGCGCTTAGTAGTCTTTTATTTTTATCTCGGTTACGTAAGAACGCAGTCGTAATCAACAATATCCATAGAACAATAAAAATGAAGAAAAACGACCGCAAACTCCCATCGCGAACGCCGGCTTCGTTCTATGTAGGTTATCCTGCAAGGATTTGGGTTAGCTATGTGCCCTAGACCCAATAAAACGTGCAGTCGTCAACAATAATAGAACTCCGCGTATCGATTGCATCAGTTCGGTGGCGAGAAGAGAGAAAAACATTTCTCTTATGCAAATCGCGGCTTGTGCGGGCGTACTCTAAGGTCAAGATTGGAAAAGATTTCAAGGAGGTTTCTGCTTGGAGACATGAGTTGAATGTGAAGTAAAACAGTGCTTACGAAAAGTATGGTGAAAATGCAAAACGTAATTTACTTGCGAGGACATGTATGTACGTTGTAGAAAGTGATCTGTTAAAGAAGTACTTTGAATCCAACTATTTGTAGAAAATATATTTTTTCGGTGGGCAATTGATTCAGTCGGTCCAATGTAGAAAAATGTAGACCTTCATTATATTAAGACTTATTAAAAAATACTAATAAATAATAAACCCACTGTTTCATAACCGTGACTAATTAGCGGAATTCGACGAAATTCCAGCATCTATCTTGGTCTTCAAGGACTTACAGGCACGTATTGTTTATGATACAATTTAAGTTACATTTCTTTTTGAAAGCTTTTTGGTTTTGATCTTCAAGGTTTTTAACATACCAATGGTTTTCCCATACGTAAATATTCCTAAATCATGAATATAGTTTATTCCCAACAGCAGTAAAACCAAAAGCTTGTTCAGCTTCAGATATACATGCATCGAACGATTTTAAAAATATATGGTGATTGGACAATTGAAGCGTGGTATTCCCAAAGAGTCTAAGTGCCAAATTCGTATTTTTCTATAAAAGGGATCTATGTACCTTGCTGCACACATTAGAAAAGTTTCTAAGGCCCGGTTGTACAATGCCAGTTTAAATTTAAGCTGAAGCTTAAACCCATAACAACAATTATTTCAACAATTTGCAGAGGTCAGTCATGACGGCCAAAGCTTTTGATAAAGCAGGTCGCTGTAACGATTGTTTACGTAATTTTTAGGTGAGCGTATTGTCTGTGATCTCGTAGGCGACGTTATATTGAATTTAGCTTACACAATGAACTTAGTGAAATTGCTGATTTCTTACATCCCTTCCCCCTTAGTAGAAAAGAGTTGCCTAAATCGTCAACTCTTTTCCTAAAGAGTTGCCTAAATCGTCAACTCTTTTCCTAAGGAGCTATAATAGAGTGTTTGGAAAAAGAAGGTTGTTCTGCTTCAGAAATTCATGGAAGGCTTTTAAAAGTGTATAGTGATTCGACAATTGATATCAGCAATGTGCGTAGATGAGTAAACAAATTTAGGACAAATATTTTTGATAAATTACGATCAGGAAGACCGATTACTGTTGACAGATGAAACAAAGAAGTGCCAACGATGCAATGATTCGTGTAGATCGACGTTTCGGAATATTGTTAATGCTTTGGGATATGGAGATGATGTTTTGGAGAAGATCTTGGATATTTTAAGGTGTGGGTTAACCAATGAACTCGATCTGTGTTGACCTCATAAACTCTCTCGAGAAGCGTGAACCATTTTTTTCTCGACGATGTAGTGACTGGAGATCAAACATGGGTATCTACGTGTGATCCAGAAACCAAAAATCAATCAAGGGAATGGCGTCATACATCAACACCCCGTCCAAAAAAAATTTAAAGTGCAAACCTCTTCAAAGAAATTTATGGCAACTGTGTTTTCCGATCGTCAAGCTTAAGGAAGCCATCACGAAGAAAAGAGTAAATAAGAATTTGCATAACATTGTCTTACACTGTGACACATTGCGTTTGCCACAGTTGAGACATTCTAGAAACTCGGATGGTCAGTTATGCCCTCTATTCAACTTTTAGTCTCAATTTGACCCCGTCGGATTTCCACTTGCTTGACCCAATAAAAAAAAGTTTAAAAGAAATCAGATTTCACTCAACGGACGACATAAAACTGGCTGTAAAATAGTTGGTGAAAAATATTTTTTCCAAACTGGATTGGAGCGACGGGTTCAAAAGATAGCACGGATGTTTAGAAAGGGAAGAAGGCTACGTTGAAAAATAGTGTTTTGTAGCTTAAGGTTTTTTTAGTGACTTCTTCATTTAAGGGAATTTTAGACCAATAAGACTTTACTTACGGTACAAGCCTCGTGTATAAAGGAAGGTTTTATTGTCATTGACCGAGTCCAAATGAAAATTTGTGTTTTTTTGTGGATCGGTTAGCTGATATTTCTTCCAAATTTTTATTTTGTATCCATGCTTGATCCATCCACCGGAAATTTACATAAAACTGTAGCTCAATCGTTAATAGATTTGATTGTACTCCAAACTGCATTCACAAGTGAGTTGATTGGCTTAATTTTGTTAGTAAAAATGTGATTAGCTTTTTTTTAATGGTTTAGTCATTGTTAGGTCGAGTGTAAACCCGGCTTTAACGTTGTAACGCGTTATTAAGATTAATCTATTGTGTGTTCTGTTTTGGCCCGACGACGGAAAAGCATTTTCGCAAGTTTTTCCCGGCGCTAGCAAATTTAGAGCTTGCGTACTAGATTTCGAATACATTCGAGCGTACGACATGTCCATAAATATAAAGTTACGTCACCATCTTTATTAAAACGTACCTTTCGACTTGGACACGGCGATCTTACCAGGAGATAATGCCGCTCTGTTGAAACCAACTAATTAGGAATTCCAAAAAAATCGGTAAAAACTAAAAGTACACCATCATTTCATTCGTCTTATATCTTGTAATATTTCTTAGTATAAGTGATGATATATTCCTTACTTAATTGATTTTGTTTACTTTTGTTTCATAATGTGGAGAGAAACAACAATTTTTCATGAAACGTAAGGGCAAAAGATAATCTAAATTTTTCCAAGCATTTTGCTTTTTTGAGTGTATGTATATTTTGATTCGACTTGAAGAAGAATTGCATATCACTGGAATGTTTGACATTCGTCTGTTCGGTATTTGTTGAAGTGTGCAGTGTCTGCTTAACGTTTTTCTGAAAGTCTCAACATTTTTGCGCAGTTCAGGGCGAAAAGAATTCCACTGTTATTATTTATGTTGCAATTTAAACCCGCCAATTCGCAGTTTATACCGGCGGACAGGAAGTGCCGTTTCCAATGTAAACGAAAATAAAATCGCGGTTTTATTATGTAATTCGTGTGTCAGTTCTCCCAAATTTTATTACCCTTTATTTCGTTGAAGGTTATTTTCTAAGCAGATGTTAGTTGTAGGTTAATTGAGCTTTAATATTCAAAAGAAGAAGATGACATAATACCGCAATTGAAACAATATCAGAAAATAAAAAAGAAGATATTTTCGAAATATGTTCCTAAGTAGTGAGTTCTCTTAAGAATTTCCACACACACACAGTGTGATGAAATGCAAAGGTATTCGTTCCATAACGAATCACTCACTTGCGTCTCATATCAGGTGGTACTGCATACCTACCTACCTGGACAGCAACTACAACAACCAGTTCGAATGCTTTCATATATGCCGTGTAAATAATGATGTCATCTCGTTGAGACACCGTACTCAAGTTGAATGCTGAGAGTATTTCTAATATTGCACAAATTTAATATGAACTTATTAATGATGCCTGTCTTGGAAACGCAGAAACTTTTTATTAAAGTAACTACAACAAAAAATAATTATTTTGTTTCGTTCCAGCATCTTCGCAAGTTGTTTTAACGGTGCAACAAAGAACGGGGGCCCTTAGAATGGGGTCCCCGAGCTTGCACAACCGTCCTTTTACAACACACTCGCCATCCAGGATCACAGGACCTCAACCAGTTGATGTAAGTTATTAACGATTACCTACCTCATTTACTTGAGTATTGATGCAAATGAGAAATATGTTATCACGTGAGTAAGATGAGACACTCATTTATTTATGCAACAGTAAAACGTTGTTGCTATTTTTATTCTTGTTACGTCTGTGCGTTTTCCAATATTAAGTACGTTACGTATTTAATGAGAAAAAGTAGTCTCAAGGCAGTTCTTTAAATAAAGTTTATTCAGGGAATTCGATATTTGTTGAGGAGTAACAAGAATTGTCAGTAATTATCAATCAAGTAGAGTACGTTTCTGAAAGAAGAAAATTTGAGCAGTTCTGAGATTTGGAATTTTCAACTGTGTAGTTTGACGTAGAATACACGAGCTATCAATTAACTTACGTTAAAGTTTTATCATTTCGTATTTCAATATTTTGAGGACGATTTATTACGTCATCGTATTAACTTTTCTCCCTGATGTTGAAAACATTGTTGAAAATATGAAGCAAAAGGTTTGTTTTATTTTTATTTAAGTCAGTTGATTACAAACTGCGATTCCCCAATATTGTTTCTGTAAATATTCTGTAATGTTTATTTTAAAACATGTGTTTTTGTCTCTTTTCTGTTACTTACGTTAACATACGTACATAAACTTTAGAATATGTAATTACTATTTTCGTCCGGTTGGTTTTAAGTCGTGAGGTATGTTATAAAATTGGACAATACATAGAATCGTACTGCACATATTTACGACTTCATTTGAATACTGGGTTCTGCCTAAATCGTGTTTAACTCATTTAAGACAGACATAATTAATGATGATTTCTCTCAGCGCCTCGTCCTTGATAAGTGTGCAATCTGGTTTCGTAGAAGTTCTTTGTAGAATCAATTACATGCGTAGTAGTAAACACTCTCATAGACATTTGGACCTCAAAACATTGCAATATTTAGCTGCGTCATACAGACGGCAAGTTGCAATCCAAAGGTCGCTTTGTGATAAACTTAGCGCACATGTGCTACGGGAAACGTTCGTTGATAATAACGATTAAGGTGTGTTTATGTATCTCTTCGGCGGTAGCCAGATTTCTTAGGCCGTTATTAACTTAACGAATGCGTTTGTTTTTTTCAGCACGAAAAACTGTATCAGTTGCAGTTAGAGCGCGAACAGCACTTCAGGCTCATGATCGAAAAAGAAGAGAGGTACCTGGAAGCTTTGAGGAGTCAACTGGCGAGGTCTCCTGATGACAAGAAGTTTGCAGAACTGGAAAAGACCGAACGCAACTTGCAAAAACTGCAGGGCATGCTGCAGAGCCATGTCAGGAACCAAAATGAGGTGAGATGACCAGCCTGACTCATCAATTCTTAATCCTCCTACTATCTCGTCGATTGTTTATTATTTGTAATGACGAATTTGTTTATTTTCGTTATCTATTGCTGTACACAGTTAATACTTAATAATTTTTCAGTGAATAGAATAGGTGAATGTTTATGTCGTTGTCCTTTGGTGTTTGGTTGGTGAACGGTGGCTTTTGCTCTATGTAGTATACGTTGCAGTGCAAGAAAAGATTGGTTAATATCTTCAACAAAACGTAATGTTTAAGTTTTTGTTTTCTTTTGTGAGGGTACTCAATTCAACGCTCTAAGTACCACTGGATCGATATAATATAGAAAATGGTAGGAGAATCTACGATCAAGACACATTTTAAGTGATGAATAAAATCATATTGGGTGTAAGCTAAAAGTTTTCTCGCTATATACTGTGTGTTCCATGAAAATTAGAAAAGTTTTTATATAGCATACCTTTAAATCAAAAATAGAAGTTAAATGCAAGTTATATTATTCCATAGGTACTCTACAACAGAGTAGATAAGATTATGTAACATTCTCTGGCTTCTTTTTATGCTTAACGCTTTTCTAAGCTCTTGTTGCTTTGTCCAGCAAAGTAGTTTATTTCTTCTTCAAGAATAATGAAGTGAAAGTAAATCAAAATATAAAAGTCTAGATAAATATATTAACTTGAACCTTTACTTGATCAAACCAGATGTTGAACAGAACCCTAGCCATTTGGAATTGATAAATTAACTAATTCGTGTAACTTTTGTGTTAATAAGTAGTTTCCCAATTTATTAATCTGGAAGTTCACATTAAGATTTCACTATATTTAATTTAATTTTTTTGTTGTCGTGTTGTACAAATATAAACATTTTGTGTTTGCAACCTTTAAAAAAATTAATTAGACTTTACTAACAATTTTTATTTTTAGAGTTGCTACTTTCTCTTATATTAATTTCTGATTTGATTTTGTGATTAGTTAGCGTATCTGTCTTATTCCTTGCTTTTTTTTACTTGATTTCCTTACATCATGTTCTATTATTTATTATTTCAAGTTGTGACTGTTTGGAATGATTCAATCTATTTTAATCATTTGGTTTCAAGTGATTTGCCGGAAGATGCATTTAATAATAATTTGTAAAGAACAGTTTCCTTTGTTGTTAGTTAGATGATATCTAAGAAAGTCAGTAAATATGATCTGAAAAATACATATAAACTGTGTAATTCATATTTTATCTTTCTATTTCTGGAAATTATAATTACAAAGTTAATTCCTTTTCGTATTTTTTATTCTACAACATAGTTCTTATGGGATTTAATGAATTTTTTTTATTATCATTAAAAAATTGCTTATGTTCTTGAGAATGAAGGTATAAATGCAACAACACTGAAGATTTTTGTCAAGTACAGTATGATTCATTCTAGATGACGCAAGTGCGTTCAAAGGAATCGTTTCATTCCAGTAGGTTGATACAAAATATTCGAGGATTCATTCTACAGGGAAATCATAAATTACTTCGACCCACGTGACCAATTTGAATTAGGTTTTGTTTTCTAGAAGTGGCAACACTGAGAAAAGTAAAGTTACTGTTTCAAATTATTATTAGTCATTGACTTTCGTGGGTGTAGGTGTTCTGTTGTGTTTAACCACTTTAACCAAGCATTCTTAGATGTAAATTACGATGCCTTTCTAAATCCTCGAACGATTTAACACACAGCACTGCATTGTTACCAACAGAGTACAATGTGTCGCCTATATGGCGGGGTCACGTGGGTTAAAATCATTTGTGATTTCCCTGTAGGTAGGTTGATATAAATGTGCTCGAATCAGTGTTGCCAACTTGTAAAATTGAAAAATCCTTTACTGTGATAAAAAATTCCTTTTTGTAAATGAAAATCCCTTTCTACATTGAAAATTATTTATTGAACCAAACACTACATTATAAAATAAAACAAAAACAAACTCTTCATGACATAAAACAACATTGGTAATATGAAACAAATGTCACAATGTAGAAAAATGCGCCAAAAATGAATTTTTTTTATAGAACGGGTACGCTGAAGACACGACGGAAACTGTTTTATCGACATTCCGATATTTTAAGTCTAAAGTAAAATAGCACAGGATGACGGTCTCATTGGCAGTACAAAAAAGAAGTGCAAGGCTCCAAAAGTCCCTCAAAAAATCGTTTATAATAAAAAGAGTCCCTTTATCTCTTTTGGGTAGGTATAAGAAATCTCCCGAAAGGGACAAATACTTCAAGTTGGCAACGCTGGCTCGAATTAGATTGATTAATTATTAAAAAGGGCTCGTTAACATATTTACAAAAAGACTAAATTTTGCATCGATGACTAATCGCATCACTCCTTTACCTATCGAGACATCTAAGCTGCGTTCGTTTATGCAACTCCGTTTACTCTGTTGGGCTTTTGTCTCACTCTTACGTGTATTAAAACTTATTCGCTCTCACTCTAATTTGACTCCATTCCTGTACCGTGTGAATAAACGAACTCAGCCATTGATACTTGTTTTGTTACCTTTAATTGCTGTTAATCTTTTTATGTATCGCCACAGGTGAGCAGATTTCAATCATATTCAGTTTCTCCTTTTCTTCAGTAATAGTTATAATACTAAAAGTCTGTGTGTATGTATCACTAGATGCAAAACACGTCGTGGTTTCCACATGTTCGGATTATTTAGTTTTTTTTTGAGAGTATCTGCCTTTAGGCGTGAGGTCAGTTGGGAGTTGACTTTAGGTTTCTTGCTTTGCTTACTTCTTTCCATGTGACCTCATTTTCTGTGGATAATATACTCCCATGTAAGTAGTTATGGTTTTCGTCTTCTTTTAGTGTTTGAGGTCTTGATTTCAGGTCTGTTCTAACAGCTTCTGGAATATTCTGAATTTTCTGTATTTCTCGTTTCTTATTTAGTCTCTTCTAGTTTTATTTACAATCTGTCTAAAAAATCTCATTTAATTTTATTTTATATACACACATACATAATTTTAGTTTGGCTTTGATTTTTTTTTGCTAGAAATGTTGTCTTTATCATTTTCGTTACCGTTACCTTTCTATCTAATTTTCCTAATTTATTTTGGTCCCTGGATTTTTGTAATTTCCTATTTGCTTTATTCCAATCCAACGTCAACTTTTAAGCTGGCAATATTTTTGAATTGTTGTGAATTTTGAATTTTGAATTGTGTCGAATATATTCCGAGCACAAAGTACCTACCTAGTGGATTGACTCGACTTGTATACACGGTTTCGTTCTCAAAAACCTGAGCTTGGAATTAGAATATTTTTTTCGTAATTCTGTTTTATTTCTTTCATAATCAAGCTAATGAGATGCTAATTTTTTTGGAACACACTGTAAACGTTAAAATACCTAGGTAGTTAAATAAACAACGTAATTTCAGCTTTATTATAAAAAAATCACACGACGATTAATCAGAGTATTACATTATTAATCAGTCTTTTGCAGTTTTATGGTGATTAGTCTAATTTTCAAGATCGTTTCGCGTGCTTAGATTCATGCTTGCCATAAATTTATTTCTATGTATGCAAATACGCATTCATTTTTCGTATGTGAGTTGTAACACTTGCAAAATCATTCGTTGCGATAAACTGGTTTTTATTCCGAATCAGAATTGCGAATTAGTAATAAAACGTTCGTGATAAAATAGCATCCTGTGTTAGTTGTATTGTGGTGTCCTTGTTGTACACGACGTTAAATTGCTGCATTATTTCATTGTATGTGGTAGTGATAGGCAACAACAACAAAAAAAAAATAGTGTATCAATAGCGATGCACGTTACCATATACAGGTTGTACATAATTTATGAGACAGCTTGCTTATTATCTAGGTACAGCAGATTTTATGTTTGTTAAGATGGAGTAAAACGAAGTGATTTTCTTGAAGATGAGGCTAAGGACCCGAAACGATCAGTTAATTAATGTTATGGCTGTTTAAACTAAACTAACCCTGCTTTACTGTCTCTCTCTTACAGCAGACACCACCGCCCAACTCTTTTCCCGTAGACACAGACACCCCGCCTCCGTTACCCAGAACACCACCTCCTAACCTTCTGCCGCCGAAAACCAAAAAACTAAAAAGCTCCGTACTCAACCCAGTAAACGATAACGAGGCGCCGCCGCCGCCGCTTCCGAAACGGACACGTCACGTTGACTTGCAAAACAACCAGCACTCGTACGTGAACGGCAAGTTTCCCCTGCAGACGTTCCTAGCCCAAGAATTAAACGCAAACGTCCACCAGGGGCGGCAGGGAAACACCGCCAATCACAGTAACAATAATAATAGCGATAGGGGAACGGACGTGAGAGGTCGATGCAACAGCTTAGAGCTTAAAGCGAAATCGTTTACTAATCCGAATGGAGTCATTATGGATAATGCCCTTTACTCAGATCCTATTCCGCCGCCTCTTCCACCTCGTGCTCCCACATCCGCTCCTCCTGGAAGCGACCCCGAAGCAGTTAATTCCATAAACAAACAAATGTCGTATCCTCTCGTGGCCACTTGTGCAACGTTAATTAATAATTATGTAAGTAATTATATGTAAATTTTTGAATTGTATATATTTTTTTCATTATTTTTTTTTTTAGTATACAGGGTGTGTCAAATTTAAATTACCATGGTGTTTGTCTTAAAAGTTGAGTCACAAGGACGCTCTAAAACATATTTTCTAATGATTATTACACATAAATGTAAAAGGGGGCAAAAGGAACTGAAGGGACGCTTTTAAATTGGGATAATGGCGACTGGGGTAATGGGGCTTCTATTGTACATCAATTTTGCAAGCAAAGTTAAAATGTAAAGCCAAAAAAATTCCTAAATAGAAAATGGAGCGAATCTATTTGCTTTATTTATTTAGAGCTTATTTTTGTGCAACAGCTCTTACGATGAATGTCCTCCTCCCAAATTTGACATACTTGTATTTATTTATCTTTTAGCCAGCAAGTGCGACCCTGTATGCGGGGCATAAGTACTTCTTACGAAACGAATTTTAAATAAGTACAGAAAACGCGTTGATAAATTAAATCGTAATAAACACATGTAATGTTTATACAGAGCTCAATTAAAAGTGCATAATTGATGACTTGAATGTTTCATTTTTTTCTATTTCTATATTTCTTCTTTTGTAAATAAATACGGCCTTATCTTCAAACTTAGGATTTCCTATACTTTTCATCTTCCTTTAGCTTTTCTACATTACATATACGTCTGTGAACTTTGTTTGATTTTTTCTTCTATTAATTAATCTTTTAATTAAACAAGCATAAAGAAATAAATAGACAAATCATGCATGAATTATAAACGCCTTAAATGGATGCTTATTCAGTGTATTCCCATGTAAAAGTAGCTTTCTTTTCGGATTAGGAATGAAATTGTTTGTAACATTTGTTATTGAGCCGTGTATAAACACAATCCTGTTTGTTACTGCTGTGTTTAAAAAGACGCGACGTTTTTGTTTTTATTTTTTATTTTTTTTCGCAAATATTTACAGAAACACTCACACCCCGACGCAAGATAGGAGCCTGTATATTTGTTCTAGCTGAGTTTATTCGCTTGTAACGCTGACTCGCTACGCACAGTAAATTTTAAATGCACACACACACAGCACACTATCAGTTTTAATTAGTATGAGCTTCCTAATTATTTCTCCTTTGAGTTAATTTTTTTTTAATTAACAGTCTCACTAACCGCACATTTATTTGTTGTCACATTCCTAGATGTATTCACGAAGCGAAATGAGTATATACCTAACGCAGTGTGTAAATAGTTTTATGAAAT
This sequence comes from Dorcus parallelipipedus, assembly GCA_958336345.1. Lineage (NCBI taxonomy): Eukaryota > Metazoa > Arthropoda > Insecta > Coleoptera > Lucanidae > Dorcus > Dorcus parallelipipedus. The sequence continues at coordinate 27,044,418 of OY284480.1, read as the reverse complement.
ATTAATTTTTTTTATTACGCACTTTGTTGAAGAATTACGTAAAAGTTGTTAAAAGTTAGTGTCACATGTCTATAAAAGCTAATTTGAGTTCAGTAGCTATCGAAAACAAGGGGCACTAACTTTTTTTTTAAAGCGAAATTTTTGCCTTTTTTCTTTATTTCAAATATTTTAATCGTTGTGTGTTGCCTAACATTTCAGTCACCAAACCACACGCACCATCGGACCAAGTCAAGTCCCGAATCTCTTTCCATACTGTCTCCAGCTGAAGCCTCCAGGAGGCTCATTGCTTCCGAAAGCATGAACGATCTTCGGGGGGAAAGTTACGACAGCACTGCAACTCCTCCGGGAACTCCGCCTCCACCTTATCCTAGTCCTTTACTCGAACGACGGCAGCCTTGCAGTAATAGGAGTTCTGCAAATACAGATGAGGGAGACATGCCATATGAAGAGGTAAATATATTCACTGTGGTTTTAACAAATTCAAAATATTTCCATCAATTTGTTTTTAAATTGTATTGGTTCTTTGCGAACTGATAATTCAGCGAATATCGTAAACAATGTAATTTACTGAGTTACTCATATTTTTTTTTTTTTGCAAGTCATCGTTTTATCTTTGGTATATCCACACCACACCACTTGGGTCTTACGATTTAATTATTAATCACAGCGAAATTCCGTCTTTTATAATTTCCCTGTTACATATCTACTTTTAATGAGTTCTTGCCTTAACAGAACCGTAATTTTGCAAGCAGTTTATTGCTTGGGCGTTTGTGTATTTGTTGTAATCGAAGTTATCCAGGATGCGTAGTTTTACCTATTTTCTAAAGCCTCAGGTAGTTGAAGAAATTTGTTTTGTGTCTAAATTCTAATTGAAAAATGCAAATTATTTCGATGTGCTTACACGGAATATTGTTTTTCGCGCCCAAAACTGAACTTTATTTTGTTGTCTTTACTTGTAAGAGTAGTGGCGGATTTCACAAACGTTACTTAAATTTAATCATCCGTTAAAAGTAAGCGTTGCCATGGTTACATGTATTGAAGGTATAGTGCTGGGTTTCATAAAAATCGATTAAATTTAATCATTGATTAAGAATAATCATTCCTATACCTTCAGCACGTGTAACCATAGCAACGTTTACTTTTAACGCTTGATTAAATTTAAGTAACGTTTGTGAAATCCACCATAGGAATGATTATTCTTAATCGATGATTAATGTTAAGTGACGTTTGTGAAATCCAACGTAGAGCTACTGAACATAGTGTTTGTGTCTGAGAGTTTGGACGGGTTTAAATTTTATGTGTTATGGTTCGATTTATTTTTGTAGAGGCGCCAGTTTTTATTTTGTTAAGATTTGCAGTTGTGTATCGATGCTAAAATATATGTAAACATGCATGTTTGTGCTTTGTGTGTGTATGTGTATGACGTCAGTTTTCTTTAGTTGTAAAACTTGATCACCACAAGAACCTATTTATGTAAATTTTTGTATTCATGAATAATAAATTAAGGCGAAATGTATGTACTATTATGTTTAAGAACGCTTGATTTATGTGTGAATACGAATTTTCATGGTCTTCCTGTAAACTTTTTTTAAAATTATTTTTCACAATTATTTTAGAACGTTTGGTTTGAATATTAAACACATAAACATTAACAATATCTTCCTCCAGAATAAACATTAATAAGTCATTCTTATTCAAGATTTATTTATGGTGTTTACTTATTAAAGAATTAAATTATGACTGTTTCTAGAACAACTGTTTTTCTTGTATTAATAAATGCTTTTTTTATTAGAAATGACTGCATTATTATTGTGCTGGTTTGTTTTCTTCTTATGTTAATGTCTTCCCTATTGCTGTAGTTCAATGAAGTCATCATTTTCTCGTGAGAATTTTAAATTTTGTTCTTTCTAAAATTACTTCATAAAAAGCGTAATCACATAAATTAGGAATAAGAATAAATAAAATAGATTAAATTTACAACGGATTAAAAGTATTACTTTAATTAATTTCATGTTACTCTGTATGTATAAAAAAATCATCTTTGTTTACTTTTTCTTTCAGTGTATTGTAGAACCTTCATCGCCAGATATATCACCTTTACGAGGGTCTGGCCCTAGTCCTGGACTGTTAGGTAGAGTCTTAGCGAATAGTTCACCCATACATGCTGCCAACCCCCAAACTACCCAACAGTCTATCATGAGTATGGAAGACGATGAAATATCTGACCAAGAAGTTGTACGTAATCGGTTTATTGCTCTTGCAATATTTTTCATTTTGTTTCTATTTAGAGCCAGCTAGAAGACCATGGGCCTTTCAAATCACTGTCTCGCCTTTGGGAGCACACACCACATTTGGCAGTTTTCATGAATTATGTGCTGTCAAACTCGGATCCCAATAGTTTACTGTTTTACCTCCTAACTGACCTATACAAAGAAGGCAATGCAAAAGAAATGAGAAAGTGGTCTTACGAAATCCATTCAAGCTTCCTAGTACCTGGTGCTGTGAGTACAGATTCTTAAGCTTACTACTCCTACTTATGTTTACACTTTAAGTCATTTCAATTTTATAATACATCAGAAATTTGTTTTTTTTATAAGATCTTTTAGTAAGTAAGCTCTTTAATCCCTGAAAGCTTAAATGTAATTGTGGAGATATCAATGCCCTCTTCTTTAAATTTTATGCTGATAGATTTATATGTATATATATTTTTCAGCCTCTTCGATTAAGTAACGTTGATGAAAACATAGCGCATGAAATCGATGATGTATTAACGCGTGAGTTCGACAAAGAAGAAATCCTTAGGAAAATATTCTGGAAGGCCCGCAACAGAGCGAAAGAGGAACTCACCAAACAACTGAGCGACTTCCAGCAGAAAAGAACGGCCGGTTTAGGGACGATTTTCGGCCCCCCGGATTCCACACTCCTCGAAATCACCCACGACAAGGCGAAGGAAATGAAAATGTACGAGAACTTGTTCCTCGACAAGTTGGAACCGTATTTGTGAGTAGCTCTTCTCGTAATAATATTTTTATTGGTTGAGTGGGCCGAGCTTTTACTGCAATTTTTTTTTAGACACCGCAGTTTTTCTTATTTAAAGTAGCCATTAAGAACGCTCAGTATTTATAGATTGTTCCGAAACAAATCAATTAATAGCTTTTGGAATTGTGCCAGAACAAAAATTTATCGGAACAGCGTTGTTTATGGTGTCAGTTTAATTTCGATCTCCTTATTGTTTAATTGCCCGGTGAAGCTCGGGGCTGCTTTTTTTTTTCCTGTTTAACATCAAGTTGCTTATACAGTTGTACGTGAGTGATTTAGCACAGTCTGCTTCCATTGCAGGGAGGAAGTGGAAAGGGAGAATTACGATCCACGTAAATACTATACGGCTGCTGCACTCACAACGGTCATTACGAGAGTGTTCGGTGTCCGGCCTGCTGGTCATGCCTTGGATCGTTGTCCTACGTTTGTGAATAAAGAAAAGTCATTTCGCACTAAATTTATAGGCAGATACTCTAGAAAAGTAAGAGCAATTGATTCTTTAAAGAAATTCCACGAGATTAACTTTTTCTTTTTAGTTAAACGTTCAAGGGCATCAATTTGTCGCACAACAATATTATACTGTGATAGCTTGCAACCATTGCCACCAAATAATATACGGAATAGGACCCCAGGGTTACCAATGTTCAGGTAATAAATTAATTTCCCCGGGTGTATTTTTTAAAAATGATTTTCTGTATTTGTTTTTTTTTTTTTAAGTGTGTCTTATCAACCTCCATCGACTTTGTGTGAAATTGTATGAAGACACCTGCCCCGGACCCATCAATAAAAGAGATCGCGGCATTCAGAAGTTAATGGTTAAGATACGGCCTGAACATAAAGCTCCAGGAAGGAAACAGAGCTCTCATTTCATACAGAGTAAGTATTATGCAAGTGTTACCTGTGTCATTAAAAATGCTGGCCCATTGTTGATTTAAATGGTTTAAGATTATTGAAGTAACGAATATGTTTTAAAAATAATGATTTTATCATTTAATCTCTGTTGGTGTTTTGCAGTTCAATATTTTAAAACCAAACAAAAGTGGAAGAATTCCACTAATCTGTTGAGAAAATTTATAATTATAACCGACCATATAGGTTGCAAGAATACATAGTTTAAACGTCAACATTTTGTTGCACGTCCTTCAAGATAAACTACGAAAAAAAAAAAAAAATTTGCTTATGCTGAAATAAAAAATAAATCAAATAGAAATAAGTAACTTGAAATTTCATTTGGAAAATGTTTTATTTATTTAAAATTTACGGAAATTCACATTTAAAACAAAAAACAAAAATGAAGACCTTCTTAGCTACAGTTATGTATTATTTTAATGTAATCCTACTTAAATAAGAATGAGGAACTAGAAAGTTTTTTTTTTAAATTTTATGATATAATGTACACTGGTGTCCAAGTAAATCGTTACCACTCGAAAGACACATAACCCTTAGCGGCAATTTGAGTGGGGAGATTTAAACCTTGCATATTGAATATACCGAGTGATTTTAAATCTGGATGGAATGCTTAGTTTTACTATAAAATAGCATCAAGGATAATCAAGATAATCCCTGTTATAAAATAGTAGTCTGCAGTATATTGAAATCTAAATTTATAAAATATCTGATTTGCATGTACTGTATTTTACTCCATAAATGTTTTCTAAGTTTATAGTCTTGATAAAATTTTGTAATTCTGGTATTTGCTATATTAGGTGTCGAGCTGCTAACTTCTGATTTTTCACAATAAAATAAATTAAAATCAAAATAACGATTGCTCACTAAAAAAAAACAAATTAATTTTTAGAATTTTACTGATATTTTGCTCAGAAAAAGAAAATTATTTTCTTTTTGTCGGAAATATAATTTAAAAAATACATCTTGGGATGGTATGGTCAGAAAATTGGAGGTAACAAAAGACGATCAGCTGTCTGCAAATATGAATTACGGAAATGAACAAATGACGACACATAAAACCGAATGGAAATTGTTTTCGTTTAATTGCTTGCTCTTTTTGTTGCTAAGAATGAAATGAAAACAAGATTCAACAAGATTTAAACCAGCCATAAGAAGCTATAGAAAGATATTTTTTTAAGTTTGTTCGTCTTTTCTTTTATTTCTTTTCACTATGTATTTTTTTTGTTTGATGGCTACACAAGCGTTTAGTGACATGCAGGTTGGCAACAACCAATCAAGTTAGAGGTAAAAAGGCGGGAGAATTCCACTACTTTTATGGATCTAATATTATATCCTAAGAGTTATTTTAATTTCTAATTTGTGTCATAGTAACAGTTCAAAATGAATTAAAATCAAAATGAATTTAAATGTATGAAGTGCAATATTTAAAACATATTCTTATGCAAAAGTTTGAAGTAAGCTGAGATAAGTGAGCAAAATAAATTTGACAGTTGCATATTGACCGTTGGGAATGAATTTTTTGTTTAAATTTTGGTCCAAAATAAATTAATCTTTTCCTTTTTCTGAGCCTTCGCTAATTTTTATTTATTAGCTTCTTCTAGTAGTTTACACATCAAATTTTAACAACATTAACAAGTTTGAAGTTTTTCTGTAAAAAATGGTTTAACTTTAAAATGTAAAACACGAGATAGCAGAAGTTAATAAGATTACAAATGAAGTGGATGTTGAGTTTACAGATGAAGTGGATGTTTTAAGAAAATAAATTTTTTGTAATACTTTCGTTAAAAAGCGAGTATAAATAAACGAAATACAATCAACTGAAGAACTAAAAATAGCACAAAATCATTTTAAATCAATGAAAGCCAGTTAGTTTTCTACAAAAGGAAATTTTTTTTTTTTAATTCTGAAAGCATCGTTAAACCGGTTGCAGAAAAGCAATCGAAGATTTCTTTATCTTTATTTGTTACAGTAAAATTTTGCGGAATTTAAAACAGAATTCCATTTTAATTAAATACCTTTAATACACATAAAACAAAAATATTCAAGTGCTATGAAAAAAAAAAGCAATTCTCGCTCAGTTTAGCAAAACAGAATGGTTCTAAGGCTGCGTTTAGTTCATGGGCGACGTTGTCGATTTCGTTTAGTCCGTAGTTATTTTACGTTGTCTGACTAATCAGCTGAGTGGTCACGGTGGTCGTGATTTAAGATGCGACCATTAGGCAACCAAGGTGGGTATGAGTTCCGTTTAGGGAACAGTCCGCCCGAGCTCGTTAAACTTTGATGGTTCGTGTATCAACTAAACGCAGCCTTAGTAACACTAAACTTCCATAATAAAATCAAAACAATAATTCTTTAAAGAGGAAACACTGCTACAAATCAAATATTTAACAAGAAACAAAGAAAGTAATAAATGAGGATTCTTATTTACAGTACTGGAAATTCTGGTCATGGTGGAGGAACAACTTTTCTGCTCCTACTTTGTAAATATTTTCAGCCTCAGAAAAAAAAAAACTTCAACGCCATTTTATTAAAATTGGAAACACTTCCTTTTTTTCTTTCCACAAATGTATTGAATTGCTAGTTCTGTTAATTCACGTGAAGAATTTAAACTTATTCTTTAGGAAAAACTTGCTTTAAAAAATGCCAAATGGGTTTCATCACGTAGTCTTTAAAGCACCAAAGTACAAAAAAAAAAATGTTATTTTCTCTTAATGATAACATTTATGAGCATCATAAATCTTTACGCAGTGTCAATTGCAACGATAGTCGTTGTTTCCACTGCAGGTCAATAACGGCGAGGTTAGCATGCAGGGGTAACGATTTTGATGGGCACGAGTGTACTTCTAGTATGTCATTTTTATTTTGATTTTAATCTCAATTTCTATGTTGTTTTAGTGGAAAAAGAAAGAAGGATGCAGGAAGAAAAGGATAATGGCGTGGATTCTGCTGAAAGTGGTGAGTAGATTTTAACTTCATTTCTATTTCCATGCTTCGCAAATTCGAATTATGACGCTTCTGTGGTTTAGTAAAGTTAATAAATTTAAATGTGAATAAAATCTTTTATAATACTTTTTTTCCTTAAATTTGTTGTTAATTCATGTTGAGTTGTTGAGATGAAGTATGTAACCTTGTGGTAAAGTTTCATTGGTAGCACAATGAAGGGATACTGTAAGAATTTTTATTCAAACTTACAGGATTTAAACAGTAGTAATGTTTGATAAACTTTTGCGAGAAAACGAATTCAACAAAATTTACAATGTCGAAGTAAACCTCTAGTTGGCTCGTAATGGAGTTAATAAATCTTAAAAAAAAAAATTGGAAAATTAAAACTCAAATTTTCTCCATTTAAATGGAAAAAACTAAAAACTCAAATCTTCTCCATTTGAATGGAGTTTTGATTTTGATTTTCCATTTTTTTTTTTTTTAAAATTTACAGTGTTTGTTAAAAACTTTCTTACTAATATGCGCCGTAAAAGTCATTTTTTAAGTAAACGAAAGAAAATGTGTTATTTTTTCAAAGTGCGGAAGTTGGATTATTAGAAATGACGGGGAAAAGGGTAATAAATTCTTTTTTTGCTTCAATTTTAATCGTTAAAACCAGCGAACTTTATGAATCCAAAAGAACAGAAATGCGTTTCGTTAATGAAAAACCAACAACCACGTTGACATACTTATTTTTTCCAATCTCTTTAGTAAATGCACGGATCACATCGCACATTTATCGCGGCACATTAACAGCCTAATGAAAGATAATTACAGAGGCAGATGAGGCGTCGTTAATTCACTTCCAGGAAGTCACAGGAAGTACCTGTCTTTGACGCGCCCTATTATAATTGAATAGATGTTTGTCCGAACATGTGTCCACCCGCCTTTGATATCCGATCCATATGTTCTACAAACTGTTTGGAATCAAGCAATTGGATTCCATTGTTATCTGTGACAAAAAAAAATTAGTAAAGATTCGCTTGAGGTCCAAATTCAAACCCAGTCGTCTGTTTAGTTCCAAATAAACAATGCACATGCGATATGTAAATGAAGCGTCATTCTGACATTTCAGAATGGCGACATAAAATCACCCTCTTCTAAGTTATGCTCTAATTAATTTTTTTGGCCCAAAATAACTAATAAATTCCAAGTTGCAAGATGGCATTAAGAACCGTTCAGTACAGAACCAAATTTCTTTTCACCTGGCACCTTCGTGATACTTGCACGAGGAGATCTAATTTGATTCACACCATATCTCCCTTGATATCTCCGAAGAAAATATTCGAACAAAAAATCGAAAGCGGTTCTCTAATCAGAGACGGAAGGCAAGAGAAAGTAGTGGAGCAGCTCGAGAGGCTTTACAAAAACGTCCAGTCTTACCAGAAGGATAAATTGATCGATTCCACGGTGCCGAAAAGTCTGTACATACACGGACCAGTGGGAGGTGGAAAAACCATGCTGATGGACATCTTTTACAACTGTTGTCCGGTACAAGAAAAGACCAGGGTTCACTTCAATGGGTTCATGTTACGAGTCCACGAAGCACTTCACGATTACAAAATTAAGTACAGAGATAAAAACCAGTTGCCCGTTAAACTTATACCGGAAGTGACACGCAGCGTTGTTGGTAAGAACTGGTTGATTTGCTTCGATGAGTTCCAAGTGACCGACATAGCAGACGCCATGATCTTCAAGAGGCTGTTTACGCACCTTTTTCGCAGTGGAACCGTGATTGTTGCCACTAGCAACCGAGCTCCGGATGACTTGTACAAACACGGATTGAACAGGGAACTTTTTGTACCGTTTATAAACGTCCTCAAGCAACATTGCAACATCATCCATTTGGATACGTCCGTGGATTATCGACTGAACGTATCACTGCGAAACGTACGCTATTTCCTCAAAGATGAAGACGGCGTCGACTTAATTGACACTCTTTTCAAGATGTTAAGTTCCAAAGAAAACTATGTGATTAAGCCCCGGACTTTCACCGTCAAGGGTCGGAATGTTGTTTTCAGTAGAACCTGCGGAGGACTCTTGGATTCGACCTTCAACGAACTATGCGATAGACCCCTAGGGGCCAGCGACTACTTGGAACTGAGCGGAGTTTTCCACACGATCCTAATCAGAGACGTCCCTCAGATGGGGCTCAACATAAAAGATCAAATGCGCAGGTTTATCACGCTCATTGATATACTGTACGATCACAAAGTCCGCGTGGTCATTTCCTCCGATGTCCCTCTGGATTCGCTCTTTGTGAAAGAGGAAGCTCCCGAGGAGTTAACCGAAGCGCAGAAGCACTTGATGGACGACCTTGATATTAATCCGGATGATGATGATGCGAAAGCTAACGTGTTCAGTGGAGACGAGGAGGTGTTTGCCATCGATCGAACTTTGTCGAGGTTATCGGAAATGCAAACGAAGGAGTATTGGGACGCAAGGAGGGATGCGCCGAGTATTATTTAGATTTACGGGAACTAATTGGTTTTGTATTTTTAACAACTGTTAATATACGTATTTACACGAAGTCTATTTGTAATAGATGGATGAAGATCTTGGTTTGGGTTAGGTTCATTGTATAAGTCTGTGGATTCCAACATCCGATATCTTGGTTTATCTAAAAGAGTCTTAGGATTCTATCGCCTCCCTTGCCACGCTTCGCTTAAGTATGTGTGACCTTTTTTTTCTCTTATTCTTTTGACTTGATTGAATAAAATACAATATATAAATATAATATATTTTTAGCGAGGATTCATTAGGCTTTTGGCGTTTGTATATTGTATACAAAACGTGTTTGCGAAAGTTTGAAAACAATCTCCGTTTTATCTTTGGGAAGCAGCACGGTGTAGAGAGATGGTCGGCATCAAGCGCGTCGTTATTTTAATTAATTCTGTGTACAATTGAGGCGTAGTGTGACGCCAAACAAGTGCATTAAACCTTAGTTCTTCACTAATTAAAATCTCCGCCGCCCTCGCGTCTCCGCGCATCGATCCGGTAACCCTCCCCCCTTAAATCGACGGCGGTGCATTATGCTACGTCATTGGAACGACACGGAGCTTAGAGCTTTTCGGCCTAATGAAATGCTGATGCTTTTCGCAACGTTAACTTTGTGGATCCTACTAAAACGCCGAATAATAAAGCCGTACGTAAATAAAACATTTGTTAGATTTTATTGCGGACGAGGCAGGCCAAATTTTTGTTTATCGTCGTTGTCGTCATCGATGCTTCATTATTTATATAAACTATTTTTGCACCTGCTTTGAAGGCGTCTTTAAAGCGCGGGGAAGATTCCGCTTCGTAACATCATGTGTTCGACTAGTCTGGCAGGAAAGCTGCACTATCACCACTGAATTTAAGGGTCCAATTTGTGCAACCATCCACTTATCAACCGTGTATGCTCCGGCATTGCATTACCTGAGGGAGAGGGTAAAATTCAGATGATGGATGCAGGCCGGGTGTTAGACGTCGAGGAAAGCACAGAGGGTGCAACTTTTTCGGGCAACTTTTGCAATATTTAAGTTTATATGCGATCGAATTAATAAATTTCAGATACTCATAATTTCAAGTAGCTTTTGTAAATTGATGTGTATCGAACTTTATTGAAAAGTTCGGAGCTTTTATCAGGAACGAATACATTCCATTGGTATTGTTCCAGAGCTTTTGTTTTTATTATTCTCCACCATTTTTATGTTACTGTTGTTCGAACATGGTTCTACGTGCTCATAGATCAACCGGATTTTGGTTTCCTTTCAAGAGAGATGACTTCATCCTTCAGAAAAGATTTCGGTTTCCTTTTAATAAGAGTTGCCTTCAACTTTCAGGAAAACTGATTTTTTTTAAGATAAAGGTCCATGTGAACGTAACCAACTAAATGTGCTATTAGTCAAACGTGATGTGAATTGATGCAGTACAAGCCTGGCATTCCTCTGGATTCTGCGTTACGTTAAACAATTGTGCCCGTAGTATGAGGAGAGCGTTATAAATTTACTCGTGACAGACAAAAAACGTTCAAAGTGAGCTGCCAGCTAGTCAAATATCCAAGAATACACGTTGTACATGTGAAAGTACTTGAACGAATCACTCTGAACTTCAGCCAAATTTCAACGATTTTCATATATCATAACTGTGTTGAATGTTTGTTAATGCATTAAACGCGTGAGTAATACAAAAAAATGTTCTATTGCTTAAAGTTCAGAATAGTTTACTACCTGCTGTTCAGCGATTTTAAAGTTGCAAAACACTACAAGCCTTTAGTTTGTTTATTACTTATCTTTTACTATATACTGGTATTTTCTGGGTTAATTCTGTTTTGAAATAACTAAAATTTATACATAGAATGAATAATGAGAGGAGTAGAAAAGTCTGCTGCATCCCTTTCTTTTAATTGTTCAACGTTGTGAGAATAAAGCGAGTTCAGGGAAATTTTTGCGCATGCAAATATTTGCGGGCCCGATAAGAACTTGCGAGAATGGGCATGCAATTATCTGAAATTGCGAAATTTCACACTTATTAGCAAACAATGTTTCGCCTGCCGACGAGAGGGAGAGCCTATTTTGGGCCCGAAACAAAAGAATGACGATATTGTGTCTAGCGTCGTGCATCCCGGTGCGACGAAATATTCGAGGAATGCTTAACCCGAACGCGGTCGTAAATTTATATAGTTTGGCGTAATAATCGCCGAAAGTTATGTGACATCATAATCTTCTTACACCCGCGATATTTATAGAGAGGGCATTTATTGCCAATGTTTTGAATATTTTCGATTCTGATAAATACATTTTTTTACAGCGTCGTTTCGTAACTCTGCACATATTTTGAAAAATCTCGAATCTTCGGCGAATTCATCACCATAAAGTTTTAGTTCATTCAAAATTAATTATTTTTGTGAATTGTCGATATTCGGTATATTTTTTGAAAATCCTGCAACAAATATAACATTTCTTTTACCTCGCCGCCCATTTGCCTGCGTCATTTCTTTCATCTAAAGAAGAATTTGTTCTAAATATAGCCCGGAGATTAGGAGCACGGCCGTTTCGATAGTTTGCTTTCAGAATAATTACGTCGGTGGCAGATTTCCAATAATAAATAACTTTTGTAATCTTATACACATCGATTATTGACGATGGAGGAGCTAATATTTATCAGAGCTTTGAAGAAAAAAATATGTGCAAGTGATTGAATAATTATTTATTATATCAAAGTGCACGTTTGAAACTTTATGTACCTAATTCTTTGGATTGCTAAATTGCTCTATAATCAGACGACTCAATAAAAAAAAAATCAATAAATAACGTACAGCAAAACGTCGACGACTATATTAGATTCCTGGAGGAAATATATTTACAAATTTATTTGTTGTTTAATTTAATAATTTTGAGTAAAAGTTAAATGTAAGAACTTTAGATTTATATTTTTCAAAAAGTCAGTCGAATTAAAAGGAATCTGACAACCACATGTTTTTCAGTTACATCCTGCATTTTATTAAAAGCAAAAGGTTAAGGAGTTTTTATTTTTTTATCTGTACGTACACGTCATTTTTTGTTATACCCCGATCGATCAATCTATAATTTTAAATTTTTTTATAGAGCTATCTCCCTTTAGCTTTCGTAAAACAGCTCTCGCAGTCGGAGGTCACGTTGTATTCTTAACTCAGATTGATCAGATTGGCATATAATAATAAAAAAAGAATGACTGACTTTATGTAAGATTAAATTGAAAAAAGAGTTAGTTCGTTATGATTCTCCCTTTCATTAATAAAAAGAAAATACAAAGAACTCAATTTTATCCCCTCAATAAAATTCTTTTCTGATAATGTATTAGTTTTGCATTAAATGCTATTACACAATTTTTTAAATTTTGTTTCAATCCTCAGTTTTGAACAAAAATCAACGTCTTTGACTTCACATTACTATTTTTTATTTCGCATTTTTTCTAATGACGAAGGTAATTGACTAAAATGTTATGGTAATATTCACCTTTCCACATCTGAATGATTGTTGTGGGAAAAAAGAAGCATAATTGGTTATTGTGTTTGTCTATTTGTTGTTGACTTTTGTTTGTCATTGTATTCTGGCTGGCAGAAACTTGTTTTTCATCACATTAAGACGATCTCGATCTTTATCTGCCAATGTTAAACATTTAAAATTAAAGATTTCAAGACTGATAAAACGAGAATAATAATTTTACACTTTAAGGGGAATGACCAAAAAATTGATCTGTACGTGGTATAATTCCCTACATTCGTTCAAAAATGTTTAATGTTACATTTCGTTTGCAATTACATTAATTATTCTTGATGTAAAAAAATATTTGTAAAACTTAATAAAATAAAATCGCCAAAGTTCAGCATTTGTTCAGATAAATGTCCAAAATTGGTAACATTGGATTCATATGGTTAGACAACACTTCTCATCAGTACACCGTTATTTATAACATGATTACAAAAAATTGGTCACTTGGTCCTTGTAGCTGGAGTGTGGTGCTCCTTTCTATAGTCCGCGGAGATTAAACATGACGCCAAACTTAACGAGTAGTGGGCCCAGGCACGCGCTCAAACGAAAACTGTTCCTCGTAGTTACACCACTATTTACGGACATGATTAAAAGAAGCGTCAAAATAAATTTTTTCTTGTTGCATTTCAATCAGTTTTCGGTAAAATGGATTCCTTTTTATGCAGTAACTTTGTAATTATACACCTTGTTGAGGTGTGGCGCCCCCTATACTTTTTTCTACAAACCACAGGTGCTTAATATGACGTTAAACCTAACTAAAGCTGGTTCATGTCCGATGAAAATTGTATCACAAATTCGAACACGGTGAAACGTTAAGTGATTTTGTTAAACCTAGCGTATACTGGGCCCAAGTGGGTGCCCTTTAGGCTGGTGCGTCCTGGTACAGTTGCACTTACGATCGCGTCATATTTGCAATAACCATTGGGGTCAACAGTGTTACCAATAGACTTGCAAAAAGCTAGAAGCAAAGAATAATTCACTAAAATTTTACTAAACGTATTAGATTTGACAACACTGATCTCGATATTAAAAATCAGTTAAAATTAGAAAACAGAACTAGAGTTGGCAGTTTTTGGCAAAAACATAAACAAAAGAAGATCGATTGTTTAACAAATACAAGTAACGACGATCTGAATATAAAAGAACTTTTCGCTTTCACTTGCGTTCAATATAAATTAAAAGTGATAACTAAAGATCCCAAATATTAGGTTCGTTTATTCGCCCAGTTGTATATTACTCAGTGCTCGTGCTGATGCACTATAAATATCAATCGGTCGACTGTCTAATAACAAATATCCAGTGCCGTTTACTGATACATTGGTATAACATGTTTTATCTAAATAAATTTTTTGTTCATTTTTGTTCATGTTTATTTATTCTTTATTCTTGAAATGATGTCTATATAATACAGAGAATAATTAAATAAAATATGACAAAGTTGATCAGTATATTCTCGCTACATCGTAAAAATAATGCTTGTTACCTTCGCAGTTCAATCGGCGCTCATTCCTTCCATATGTGCATCAAAACGCCCATGCATTCGGTACTATTTTTTTTTGGAGACTTTAATGATAATAAAAGACGTTCGAATTCCAATCGTATATCGACTTTTTTCTTCATAAAAAATAAAATACAACTGCCAAAAAAATTTACAAGTGTTTAGTTGGCGTTTTTGCTTCCTCGAAAAACACAAGAAAAATAAAGAAACAGAATACCATCGATGATAAAAAAGAAAACTTTCGATTATTGTTGTTTTTGTGTTAAAAAAAGTATCGATCGTTATTCATTTTTTTTTCCTTGTTTCCTCTCTGCTTCTGCAAACCGTCAAAACGACGCTTTTGCAAAAATGTAAAAATTCCTTTGCAAATATTGTTGATAAAGAAGAACGCGATTTTTATGCTTGGCGAACATGGCAAATTATTTTATGACAGATGTCGCCATGAAATGACAGAATCAACTGAAATATTTTTTTTATTTTATACGGACTATTAAATCTTTGGTTTGATTCAAATTATTTTAAAATAAAATCAACAGATTTGTCACCAAAGTTGTCTGATATTTGAACAGAAAATCACCTGATCTAGTGTCAAAATCATTAAATTGGCAACAGTGGCTGTCAACACGTGTCGAATGACTGTTAGTTTTATTTTAATTTGAGTATGTTAGTCGGTATAGGCGTGTGTGAATAATTACCGTTGTCACGATAGTTTCTGATTTGTTATCAATTAAATGTACAGACGATTTCAAAAAAATCGAGTATAGTTAATTTTCTTTGGTTTAATTCGTTCGTACATTACATAGTTTGGCTAAAAGCAAATGTTTGAAGAAAATAGAATTTTGATTTTTTTAATCCTACGAAAGAGGCAGATTTACATTGTCAAAAAATTGTAAAATTTCCAATTATTGATTTTTTCGATGTAGTACTCGATTTTTTGCAATCAACTGTACACATTCAAAATCGATACACTTCTAGTAAAAGGAACGTTATTTTGATTAGCGAATTTAACAATGACTAGAAATTTTGGTTTGAATTTGAAAAACTCGACAAATGTCAAAAGAAGTAATATCAACTGCAGAATATAAAAGCAATTGGAATTCTGCTCTGTCTAAATTATGTTTATCGACCGTTAAATTGTTCATTGATGTAATAGACATTGAATAAATCACATCAAGAATCTTGTCTGACTGTGTATCAGATGAAATAAAGACACTTTCATTGCCAGCTTGTAACCTGCATGTTTGAAAAATAGTATGTCAAAATTCACGAGATGGTAAAAAAAATAGGTAAAAACTTCGCTATTTATTTATTTATGCACGCAAATTTTTTGATAGCCAGTGTACAGTTTTTTTTTTGTAATATTTTGCATTTCAACTATAGGCTTCATTTTAGGAGCTAGAGAAAAACTTTAAAAGCAAAAGTCGTAGGGTTTCATACGCATTATCTTTTAGAGTTATCACAAAAAAAAAAAAACTGAAAGCGCATCGCAAGTTTTTGAAGCACTTTTTCCAAGCAACCGTAATTTTTTATGTAAGTATCGGGTCTTCAGCAAGAAAATACCTCGAGTTAGCCTTTGAAAAAATGGTATGACGTAGCCTGCCTAATCATTTCTTATAACGAGTGTTCAATTAAAAAAACGGTCTACCTTCTTCTTGAAAATATTTCAAGGTTCCAAGCTTAATTGCGTTCATCAGGTTCTTTTAGAATACGAGGAGATTCCTTCAGTTGAATTTTATTAGCAATTCGCTGTCTTAGGTCATTTAAATCAGCAACTGATGTGGTAAATATAGAATTTTTTATGCAAGGCCACAAGAAAAAATCACAAACGATTAAATCACAGGACCTCGGCGAGGTCAAGGAATTACAGTGTTCTGACTAATAATTCTGTCTCCACAAAGTTCTTCGAAGCACCTTGCCACAGAATACGTCCAATTTCCATCAAGTTTTACACAGAAATTTACAAAATATCTACTTGCCAAAATATTCCAAAAAACTTTGAACAGCTTTCGAGTTTTGTTGACACAAGATTAACCGCCGTCAACTTGTCAAAGTCGAAATATAAATGAAGTTAATCACGACATACGTTCCTGCAAACAAAAGCGTGTCACAGCCTACTTGACCGTTTTTTTTTTTACTATCAGGGCCTTAAAATTTCGCACAATTTTTTATCAAGTAGCCAGAATTTCTCTAAATTATAGTTTTGTAGAACATGCTCTTTCCTCAATTTTGACACTAAAGACAATTAACCAAAAATCAGATTGTTTGGTTATATTTTAAGAACAGCAAGATAGTAAAGTATCAGAACTAAAATAACAGAATAAAAGTAGCGACGGACCATCTTCTAGTTTTGCGATTGCAAAAAACTTCTCTCCTTTAGAAAGCACGTGATTTGGCATTGCGTTGCTACAACCAGAGAAAAGCTACAACTGTAGCATTACATTTGAAATCTGACGTTTAAAATGATTATTTTTGACAAGCCGTTAAGCCATATTTACAACGGAAAACTGAACCGTGCCGCGATAGTACGTCAAAAATTAATAAACATTTGATTAACCTCAAAATGCACGTTTTTGGACAAGATCTAGCTTTTAATAATTAATTTCAGTTGTTGGACGACACATATTCATTGGTGGAAGTGGCCGACGGAAAAAAATATTTCGAAAGTAATATTTTTGTTCTTAAAAGAAAATATTAAAATAAATTGTCTGATTCCAGTTGCTTCGCATAACTTAAATTTCCAATTTTGACAGTTCATGCGATAAGCACAACACATGTACAGTTCAATCTACGATACGTAGGTACTTACTTTTGTTTTCAAGGCCGATTCGAGGTCGTACTTTTTTATTGATACCCGTTACATAAACTCAACTATGCACGTCAAAACGGTTCATCCAAGTATCAGCACATTATAGTTATGTTTCTGAAAAGAGGAAGAAATGATCTTCCATTTTAGCGAACAATACACAGGTGTTCCATTGAAAAAACCCAAACTGTATTTTTTCTTCACTTTACGATGGGTTTTTGTTTTTTGTGATAACTCTAAAAGATAATACGGAAAAGGCCGTACAAATTTTGTATTCAAATGTTTTCTTTAGCTCCTAAAAAAAGCGTCTAGGTGAGGTGTAATATGTTAAAAAAAAAAACTACACTGAGCGTTAAAAGTAATGTGTCCCCAAAGAAAAATGTATGTCGCCATCTATAAGGTAAATAAACGCGTGTTGAATGTTATTTTGTGTTTGTTTACCTGCGTGCTCGTTTGCTTATTATAGTGGTTAGAAGAGGTTGGGCCGCAATTTAACATTTATAGGGGATACATTACTTTTGATTCTCAGTGTACTTTCAGAGTGGGCGCAAAAAATCTTGGCTCTTTCGCAGTACCTATAAAGTAACATCTCATTTCGCGAAGTGTATTCGCAGAGGACGAATAATGAAAAGTAATAAACAATGGTATGCACAAGCACATCTAGCCGGGGTCTACTACTACAATAGTGATCGCATTTAAAGCAACCTGTTCCTTGGTGAGCAGCAAAAACTTGCAGTCATCTCAACAATTTGCGGCTGACCGCATCCGAAACTCGTTCGTTGCGCCGCGCGATATGATGACCTGCGAATAATATAATTAGAAGGGGTGTACGCCGCCACTGAGCACCGAATTGTCTGTTGGCGTTGCGTTTATGCAATCACACACACGGAACCAGCGACGGCGACGGTAGCGATGTCGTGTTGCTCTTCTCTTAAGTTAGGTTAGTTCGGAACGTCCTCATTGTAGTAGTAAAAGCGCGCCGCTCATCTTTAGATCGGGGGCCCCTCTGTTCCTTGAACCCACATCTTTCATCCCCCCGTTAGTGGATGTCGTGGTGCAACGCGTCTTCCCTTCCTCCACGTACGAGTCGCGGTGGTGCGAAAACCGTCAAAGACAACGCGCGTCTTTTGGAAGTGATTGTGATTTAATTGGTGGTTCTTTGTGTTACAGGGCGCTCGTTAAAAAAAAAGTGCTCCTAAACAAATTTTAAGTGCAATTTACGAAAATATTTTTTTTTAATTGGATTACCCACACCTAGACACACTCATTCATCAAACGCTAACCAATGAGGTACCTACTAACTAGTTTTACAAACAAAAAAAAAGTTTGCTATGTTTTTCGAGATTTCAGCGGCCGAATTTGTTTTCTCCGCTTTAAACCACAATTAGATCGGAGCACGTCCACTTCTCTATATCTCGGGCTGTTTAAAAATAAAAGAGGTTTTTAATCTGTTTTATTCGTCTGCCTTATTAAATCTAATTTGCGTTTTGTTTTATTTACAACACGCTTCTAAATTTAGAACGTTATTCCCACCACTGTTTTCTTTATTCTATTTTAAAAGTCCTCCTGTATTTATTTTATGCATTTGTTTTAGCGCTTGTTTATCTTACGCAATAGCGGCCAGCCCACAAATACATGCGTATGTCGGAGCTTTTTGGGTTTTTCAGGTTCATAAAGAGGCGTTTTATTCGATTCTTTAAATAATTTGTTCTTTTAGTTTTTCTTTTTTGAGCAAAGTGTTTCGAAATGAATTCTGAAGAATTGTCAAATAATTCAAGGTTTTTGGAGAAGCGATTCTTGTTATTATTATTTTTTTATATTCGACGAAAATTCATTTTAAGATTTTCTATAGAAAGTCCAAGTCAAATTTTTTGTTTCGGAATTCTTTTATTTTTATTTTAATATACTGGGTGTTGACGGTCGAAAAGCAAATGTGATATTCTTTGTAATCTATAAGTTCGTTTGCGCTTTCATTTTATCACGCTTGTTTTGTAAGACATTTGTGGCGTTATGAATAAAAATTCAAATAAATAAAGATGATAATAAAGTTAATAAAAACAAAACAAGAAATTGCGAAATCATCAAGTCTGTAACACTATAGTGTCTCTGTTCTTTAGGATAGCTTCTAGTCCTTCTACAGTATTGCATTTTGAAGGTTTCAGGCAACTTATAAGTGTCATTTAATGTAGCTAATTTTGTAATTATACAGAGTGTTTACGCTATAATTGATAAGTTTTTTTTATTTGAACTTCTAACAAGCGATCAATATAAAAATGAATTAGGGCAGGCGTTGGAATTTAAATGCATGCCTTGGATAACGTCGTATTAATACTAATTGTCAATCAATTGTAACACAAATAACACGCCGGAAATGTTCTTTAACGTTACTCACGCAGTTATTCATAGAGTTCAAACATTTTTCATTTGATCACTTCTTATAAAGTTGGCTAAATTAGAAAAGTTTCGTGACTTTCTCTTTGCGATAATTAAATGATTTTAAATGAAATGCTTTATTTTTTTTTACCATTGCCATTCGGGTTGTCAAATTAAACAGCTTTTTTTTCATTTATTAAGGCGTCAAGTAGTATAATAATATATAATATTATATAAAATAATATATAATACGAAAAAGAATAACTTTCAAATTATAAATTTGTTGCAAATCGATTTTGATTGCAATGAATTCCTCGAGCATCCTCTGGACAGCTGCTTCGGCCCCATTTGAAGCCTCGTCAGCAGGAAAGTCGCTCGAGAACTCACCGAACTTATTAGGCAGCAAACTGGTTGCATTTCTCACACAACTAGGTCAAGAATTGACCGCAGAATCTCGTGACCTAAACTGTTAGTTATTAAAATTCCCTCTCTGAAGAACTAAGAACTAAAAATAACTTAAAATTAATTCGAATAAGGGCCAGTATTATAGCATTAGTTTAAACTGCAGTTTGGCAGTTAAACTTCAGATTTTAAGATATTCACGTTTTATACCTGCCGATGACAACAGCTTCTAAGTTTAAACGACAATCGGTGGTTGAAGAGGAGCTTAAACTTACTGTTAATATAAGTGAGGTTAGTTTTGATCGAATTTTCCTCATTTTATTGTCTAACATGTGTTTAATTTCACACTCATTAGACTAAAAATTGATTATTATCATTAGATTGATCTGAAGTTTTACCTTTAGATTAAACTGCACTTTTAAACTCATGCTATAATACCGGCCCTAAATGTATCTAGAGTTGAGGTCCCTATTTTACGTATATGATCATGAACCGTGATCTTATCCGCGTCATTTTAAATGCACGAGTATTTTAATACAAAAACACATCCGTTGCTAGGTAACCTGGATTTGAAATTTGAACGTATCGAACCGATCCATGTATTTATTAAAATGTGTATGTATAAATTTTATTAAAATTCAATGAAAAACGGCATGTTTTGTAAAAATATTTTATATTTTTTAAGTAATGAAAATAAGTTTAGTATTCCCCTTAAGTGGCCATAAAAGCCTAGGCACTCCATTAAAATAAAATTAAGTTCATATCTCGAGAAACAAGAGAGTGGGAACGGAATGGAACGGGAATGTGAAATGTGGAATATCTGTAGTGGTCATTTTCCACTTATTTATTATCCAAGAAGTGGCACAAGCTTAGATTAGCATTACATTGTAAAAAAATTCATTCAGTCATTATTTTTCTATTATCAAAGAATCATGAAACTTTACTAATTTAATCCAATTTGCAAAGGTTCAAATAAAAAAGTATCTGCTTCTTGTGAACACTTTGTATGTCGTATGTGCCTCTGCAACAACACAAAATAGGCAATTTCTGTTTTATCTTATTTTTTTTTGTTCCTGGTGAGGAACGAGACTATTTGTTGTCGGCTTTTTTCATCGTTCTATAATAAATTCTTACCCAGATTTTTTAAAATTAATTAAAATATGTAACAGAATTTTCAGTAAAAAATATTGCGAACAAATATTTTTTCATTGAATTTTCAATAATTTCTTTTCAAATAAAAAATATTCTGTAGTGTTCCATTAAAGATAGAAAATTTTTTGTTTCAAATCTCAAAAAAAAAATAGAATTGGTTTTGGTGGTATTTACTTTTCTCCCCTGTTATATTTAATTTATTTTTCGTTAAAATGTATATAAAAGTGATTGTTTAAAATGACATTGAAATTTATACAAAACGAACTGTCCTGGGTCTCCAGGTTACTTTCGACTTGTTCGCTTTCCATTTTGAAATCCTTTCTAAGTTGCTTAGAAAAAGGAAAATCATGTTCGTCTAAATGTCTAAAATATCTCTTGTTTCTTTCCAAGCAGAATGCTTAGAAAGTGGAGTAAAAAAATGCAAGAACTTTTAAATCACATCTGTTACGAAAATTAGCTAGTCAATTTTTCTTTTCGTTATAAATGCTTAATTTATTTATTTAATTTTTTTTTTGAAAACATACGTAATCTCCTAGTAAAATCTACAGTTCCTGCAGTACATTAAATAAATCAATTTTTTTGGAAATTTTTCATTACATTTTTATTCCGAATGGCGTGCATGGCAACCTATTTTTTTTTGTTTCAACGGAAATGACGCAAATTTATTTATTTGAAGAAAAGTGATGTTTTTTTGTCGTTTTCAATGACAAAACAATTACGTGTTGCAATATTAAGTTACACGATTAAATGTTTTCGGAGTGCTTTAGTTTTAGACAAATTTTGATACAGAGGGCAGCTAAGTATCCACCTCTGACTTTTCTCTTCTGATTTTATGGCTTCTCAATTTTTGGTTTCGATGGTACCTCCTCCTATTAATTAAACAGAAAACTCTTATCCCTTACCTTATTTAAAGATTATCCCTGACAAGGTTGGATTTACGAATTGCTTGGTTTATGTTGAAATATGTAGAGGGCTACGAGTTTTTCCAACTACAGTTTTTTCTTGGAAGCTAATATTGTTAACCGTTAGGAGCGTTTCTAGATTTAGAAAGCTTCATGGTTTGATATAAGAGGCAAAATTTTCGCGTAATTTTTATGTCCATGTTAAGCTTCAAATAATTCACACGGGATTTTGGAATAAGGTTTTATGTTTGAAATCTAAACGTGTAAGCTGTTTCACAAAGAAAGAGATTCAGTGATTTTTTTGAGCGTTGCGATAAAAACTGTTTTTTAATAGAACTTTTTGAGTTGCCTGTCGTTCAGTGTTGTAAGTTATTTTTGGCTTTAGCGGATATGACGCTCGTCTATTTTTTTTTTCTAAATGTCCCAATGTGCCAAGGTACGAATATATTTTCCTAGCCGTTAAATCTTTTGTCCGTCAATTTTGTTTCCATTCCAAAACGTGCGCACAAGGAAAAAGATTCTATCTGAAGTAGGTAAGTAATGTGGTCTTCAAAGAAAAACATTTTTCCAGATAATTTGTGCAGCTTTTGGTGCATTTTTTGTCTTGTTGATTTATAATACTTAAAACAAAACTACTTTTCACTCTAATCATGTTATGCATATTGGAAGACCTTTACTCTACCTATGTACCTATGAAAAGAATTGGACTCTCGATTGTAGGCACGGCTGTCATTCAGCATCGTCGCTTTCAATTTCTTTTTCTAAATGCTTTCATTTAACTTTGCAAATAAATAAATATCACTAGCAGACATGTCATAGTACACATAATGAAAGTGCCTTTAATTCTAAACCATCATCATCAGCTATGTTTATGACCTTTCCATCTTCCTGTTAAAGTTATCTGGCGAAGAACTTAATTTTTATGAATGGTTGATTGATTTTTATTGATGGTTTTCATGGTAGTTATCCGTCAGATAATTTATCAAGAGGTGGAAAGACGGGCTCTCATAGCCGATTTCTTCACCGTGTTTATCCTAAGGTTAATTTATCTGTTAGTTGGAATGTGACGTACAGTTGGCTGTACAGTACGCCACATTCCAACTGTTAGATACATTAATCTTAGGTTAAACACGGTGAAGAAATATGTCATTAGTGTCACATTCTAACTGACAGATAAATTTAACCTCAGAATAAGGCGGTAAAGAAACCGGACATGAATGAAACAAGACCGTTATGAGCAGGAGTATCGTTTTGACGAAAGACAGAATCTCTTTTGAAGTAATGCAATCATCATCGTTGTAGGTGATTGTGTGACCATGTTCTAGATAATTTGTTAGGTATTAAAATTCTTTCAGTATCTCAATAAATAGTGGCATCTTCTTTCCTTCCACCCTTAAATTGGTGGACATCTTCACGTTGAAGTTTAGACTGGAGATCAATGTGATGAATCCATATGTCATCAAGTCTAACAATCTTTTAGGTCGCTCTTAAATAATGCCAAATTAAAGTCTGAAAGAAAGGTCTCTTTCCTGTATTTATTCGAATGGCAACAATCAAGGTACACATTTTGCTGACGTCTTATGAAGCTCTAAATACATGCCTTTTACCTTTGCTGCACAGCTAGCAGTTTATCTTCTTCGATAATATCTGAGAAGTTGCATTTTGGAATCGGCTGACATATCTTGCATCTTCACAAGTAATTTGTTTTTCCTATTCACATTGATTTCTGATGAAAGGCAATAAGTGAGGTTGCCATCCTTAGTGATCATCGATGATTTTTTTTTATCAAGAGCTTACAATTTGCAGTCGGGCAACATCGTTTGTGTCTTCACAAGTTCTTCTTCCCCATCTAATCTTCTGCAACCAAAAACTTTACTATTTAATACAAAGGACCATCGCCCTTGAAAAACTAAACAGATCTTTATACATAGTTGTTGATGTTAAACTTTTTGTGTTGTTTTAATACCCAATAATATGATTTTAAAATTTTTCGACAAGAACCAAACTCGTCAGTTAAATTGTTGCAGAAATGTATTGCTCTATTAGGAACTTAGGAGACGAAAAATAAAATACTAAATGGTGTTGAAGAGGAGCCAGTTTTGTTTGACTGTTCAAAAAGAACTCTTTTAGAATGGATTTAACTCGCAAGGATTTAGCTAGAATTCTTTCAACTTAATTCCAAAATCCTCATTTGAGACCCGAATTAATTGCAACGAATTTCACGCCTGAGCATATCGAGGAAAAGTTGTACGCGCGCGTATTTCGTTTCAAGAGGAAGTCCTTTTTATAGCCTAGGAGTAAATAAAAAATAAATAGACTTCTGCGTTTGTTCCTGCTTTCACAAAAGGTGAAACTGTGAATATTGCCTTTGGTGTTGCGAAGATCGTTATTTATAATTGTGTGTGCATCGAGTTATCCGCATCGCTGATTTCTTTTACTGTGTTTCTTGTTTAGCAGACGTTTTTAAGTTTCGTCACTTTTGGCCTTTTTTGAAAAAAGTAAAAAGTGAGTTAATAAATTCGCGTACGAATTTCAAGTGCTGGGCATTCATTTGAATTTATTTGGCACGTGCCTATGGATAATTGGATGTTGCGAACGGGCGTACAATTTTCATGGAATGTTTGTCACACCGCTAGCGCGCTCTAATTATAGATGTAAATTAAGCAGTCGTGGAATTTGTAGTATTTTTAAATTAAAAATTGCTCGGTTTAAATTGCAGGTCACAATTATGTGCGCTTGCTCTTTGAATGGGAGGCCTTTGATTTTAATGGCGACCAATTTTGAATGCAAAAATCTAGGAAAATTTTTAGAAACACGTCACTTTAACGAGTGATACAACACAGGAACAAGTTCGATTTTATGTCTTACCTAAAACCGAAAAGAAAAACAGATCGGGATTTATTTTTTAAAACAACAAAAACACGAGGTGTTTCGTACAAATAATTAATTAAATTAATCAAAAACAACCCAAAAAAATAAATTCCGAAATCATGAATCGTCCTCGGGTGGACGTTAATAGTTCTTTTAATTTACGTCAATGAACTATTCTCGCCTGATTCCCCTGTGATCCACCACCGAGATTGAGTTTTAAAGTTTATTATTTAACCGCCTTTTAAATAACAATAATATTAAGATTGGCAGAGGATATGTAAAAAAATTGTAATTTATCAGATTCACACAATTGTTTATCCAGTCCTCAACTTGAATTGGGAGGAGGGCCATCATCAAAATCACAAAGCCCCATAAAATCGTTTTAATGACGCCTATGTATAAGTAATTTGCCCAAAATAATTCGACATTTGACGCACAAGCTCGGCCCAAAATTGATTGTTTCTGATATCGATGTCAGAATCCACGTTGATATTTCTGTTTGTTTAAATTTCTGCCTTCATTGTTAAAGAACTCGCTTATTTACGAATACTTATTGGCAGTTGAAACTGTTTGAACGAGAGGAAGCTGCTGCCCACTGTAAAAGCCGTGCGTTTTACGTACATATTATTTATGTGTTTTTGCTTCGAACCTTGCTTTCTGGTGGTGGTGTAGGTGCACCGGAAATGCAATCATCCATTTATAGATCTCGGTAATGAGCCGGGTGCGTATTGGTTTCGGAAATCGAACTGCGATTTGCAAACAAAACCGGCGAAATGTTGCGTCGCATGCATTTAAAATGGGGCACGTGCACTCATTAACTCTTTAATTAATTTTGAGTTATGACGGTTACGACCAATAAATAAATTCCGTTTCATTATTGCGCTGTTTTTGTGGTGGGACGGTGATTAGTTTAACAGGAAAACGAATCCAAGATAGTTAATCTATTTTTTTGTTGGCTTTCTGAAATACGTATTTTTAAAACTTGCGCCCAAAATAGACTTTCTTGGCTTAATCAGCTGCTAAAGTTGCCATAGCAACAACATTTTTCGCAATTTTCGCTAACGCCGCAGTACCCAGTAATTACCCAGTAGCGTCGCTTAAACGTCAATGTCAAGAAAAGCGGCCATGTTGTTTGATACTTTTATGGAAATGTAATGTAATTTGCAAATTGGTAGGTATCAAAGCAAAATGGAAAATCTGGCAGTTGTAGTCAAGTGACGCTACTGTGTAGATTTTTATTCGCGACTTAATTGTAAAGTCACAGTATAAGTAATTACCCAGTAGCGTCACTTAAACGTCAGTGTCAAAAAGTGGCCATTCTGTTTGCTACCCTTATGGAAATGCAATGTAATTTACAGCTGGGTAGGTATCAAACAAAAGAGCAAATGTGACAGTTATACTCGAGTGACGCTACTGTGTGATTCTTATACTGTGGTAAACCCACAGTATAAAAATCACACAGTAGCTGGCCTTATCACAGTATAAGAATCACATAGTAGCGTCACTCGAGTATAACTGTCACATTTGCTCTTTTGTTTGATACCTGCCCAGCTGCAAATTACATTGCATTTCCATAAGGGTATCAAATAGAATGGCGTTTCATTTTGACACTGACGTTTAAGTGACACTACTGGGTAATTACTTATACTGTGGTAAAGCTATCAGTGTTGTCAACTTAAGGAATAAATCCCTTTTTAATTTTGTTTCAATTCATTAGGCATTAAGATTTTTTTTTTCTAGAAATGGTATTTTCAAGATTTATTTCGCAAAAAGAAACTGTAACCTTCTAGACGGGTCACAAATGCTCTTTTATGTATTATGTACAGTTGATTCTAAAAAAATCAAATACACTTAATTTTCTCTAGTTTAATTCGTTCGTGACAGTGTCACTATTGCTGACAATGTGACAGATAAAAGGCCACGATTTAACTGAAAGTGACAAAGTTCTAATTCTTTCTAAATTAGAGGAAGGGTGGTGAATAAGGACTGTAGGATTTTGATTTTTTTAATGCTCTGTAATTCTAGTTTTAAGAAATGTAACCTGTATAAAAGATGAGACTTCAGAATTTGAAAAAGACAGATTTACAGTGTCAACAAACTGTAGGATTACTCTTGATTTTTTTGGTGTTCTTGATTTTTCGTACGTCAATTGTACTTATAATCCATTCCTTATCTATTTGTTATCCCAGTATGCCGTAAAAGTCTACTGAGAATGTGGTACTCATGTATTTAACTAAATTTTGACAATGAATGTCACATCGATTTAGATTTTAAGGTTATTCCGAATTAGGAAATGTTGCGATATTTTCTTTTCGTCTCGAGGTGTACTCACGTCCAAATTCACATGTATAAATTGTAAAACGTTTCCCTTCACTTTTAATTTTGTCTGGTTTTACTTTTCAAATCTGTTTCGTTGATCTATCCGATTTGAATTGTCACAATTTGGCGTATGTTAAAATGACATCAAATTAAATCTGTCTAATTTTACTTGATAGCCAACCTTAAAATCACGGCCTATTGCGATAACAACCTTATTTTCAAAATAATAAAATTATTACACGGTGCCCATTTTAAATAGTGGCGGCACCTTAAAAGTTGAAAATAAGCAACCCATGATTTTAGTGCATTATGAAAACACGAAGTTAATTCTGATTTGGTGAGTTGCCTTTTTTTTAAACTTTCATTAGTCACGACTTAAAATGGGCATCCTGTATAATACGCAATGTTCATCAAAGTGATCCTGTTTATTGCGTTATTGTAGGGGAAAGGGAGGCAGGTTCGGACGCGTAATTTCAAAAATTAATATTTCAAAGTCAAGAGAAAATTCAGGTTTTAATTCGATAGACACCTTAGTCTATATCCAACATTCAGGACTTTTCTTAAACAAAAAAATGCAGTGATTTTCGTTCAGTTATATTTTTCCGTAAAAGGTACATCCGGACAACAACGGTATTTATCAGAAAAAGTTTTATTGAATGTTGTAACCATAAATATTGACATAAAACTTGCAAATTGAAGGCATCTTTGAAGTTTCTGGCGTTGACTTTGGATTAGGTAATTTTGAGACTATATCTTCTCTGGAAACATTCAAAATGTCTTGCAACTCCCGGAATCGGAACCCGCCTTTATAATTTCTCAAGAAATCCACGATGTAATCGCCTTTATTGCAAAATTCCACTGTATCCCGATAAAATAAAGTATTTTTATTGGTCCGAGACTGATTTGTCCGAACTGGCCCTACGTAGCAAAAATACATAAATGACAAAATATTACTTCGCACATGGTTTGAATCTACTACTCTATGTTTTTTTAAAAATGCCATAAGGGGTAGCTGTGGAAAAGAAAATTCATGTCTTAGCTCCATTCATGTACTTGAAATTGTCAGTTTTGGTATGTGTTAGATGCCAAGCTACGACATGAGTTTTAATTTTCATGGCCAACCTTTATGACATTTTTTTAAAAAAATACATTGTGTTTTGTGTGGTCATGCATCGCTAAACGTATCCAAACCTGAGGTATGAATATACATTTTTTTAATTTACTCCTGAATCTAGTACCAAGTTGAGAGATTTTCTATATTGAAAAGGGATATCTTGGTAACCCTTGAGGGAGTCCTGCTTTTTATCAGTGTTGCTAACTTAGTGGTTTTTACACAAAATTTATTGGTTATAAATTTAAGTTTGTGATTTTTTTTTAAATTTAGTGTTTAGTGCATTTTGGAGATTTTTTTAAATAGAACTGTGAATTCTTGTCAATTTTTAGAAAATGTTGTTCAAAGTGCTGAACATTGCAGCCAAGCAGCTTAAGTTTTTAGTTTTTTCTTGTTATGAAATTTTGTGTTGGTATTATTTCTGTAGTTTGTGTCGACTGTCAATTTTTCAGCGCGCCCGTTTTTCTCAAACAGTAATGTTACTGCATTCATGTTTATTTTTTTAACGCACTTCATTTTATAAATCAAAAAAAGGAAATTATTTGACAAACTTGTGGCAGCGTACTTATTTTGAATTTATTGATTTTTTAGTGGTTTCCGACTTCCGTTTTAGTAAAAAATTTTTCGACTGTTGACAACACTGCTTTTTACATATCCGTCGTTAACACTGATCGCTATCATTTGACAGCTTCTTCAGGAGTGAAGAAACAAATCTCAACGTTTCGCTACAGTTTGACAGCTTTTTAGGCGCAGGGGTAAAGAAGCTGTCAAACGATAGCGGATCGTTGACATTTCGTATTTATAAAAAGTTCTATTACATGATTTTCTTTGCATTGTCGTCGTTCTTTTTATTATTACATTTTAATTTGATTATTATTTTAATTTTCAGTTCTTTGTTCTGACATCATTCTTTTCAAACAGTTTTTTTTTTTTTAATTTATTGTTAATCTACCGAATTGCGCTGTAAAGTGAACTGTCTTTTGTTTTTGTTGTCTTTAACTTTGTGCTTTTTTAATGTTTTTTTTTAAAATTTATTCCTGAATCTAGTAACAAATTTTGGGAATTTTCTGCGTTGAAAAGGGAATTCTTGATAAGCCTTGAGGCAGCGATTCTCAACCTTCTTTGCTCTGCTACCCCCCAAATAGTAAATATAAATAAAATTAATACTTCGCGACCCCCCATTCTATAATTTGATGTCACTGCGGGTATGAACATACATGTATAGCGTCATAAAATGATTTCATTATTGCTTAGGCTATTTTCGCGACCTCCCTTTAATATCACCGCGACCCCCAGGTTGAGAAACGATGCCTTCAGGGATTTCTGCTTTTGACATGTTGGTAATACTGATCGCTATCGATTGAAGAAGCCTTCAGGAGTAAAGAAGCTGTCCAACGAAAGCGAAACGTCGAAATTTTGCGCGATTATTAAGTTGTTGGATTGGCTAAAATTAAGCCACAAATTATTTCTTGACGTAAAATTTTGCCAATTCGATTTGCGTCAGTAAATAATATCCTCTTTCGCCAGATTTGTTTGAAATATCTTACATTTATTGACGTTTTTATTTGTTTAATAATTTTATCCTTTCGTTTTACAACTTATTTAAAGTGTTAAACGAATGACTCAGTCTTCCATAAAAAAATATATATTTAGCTGTATATTTTCTATTTTTGAATGACTTATATAACTATAACAATCTTAATAGATTGGTGGGAATTGTGTGTCTTAGCATGAAACCTTAATATGTTAATTCGTTGTCGTTTATATTCTCAGTGGCTGGTTCTTAAAAAAAATATATGATGATGATGATCTTTTTCTACACAACAAAAAATTTAAACCGTTTATTTTTATTCCTCTTTTTTTTTATAAATAAATTTTAATGGGCGACTGTACGGCCATCAAATTAAGAAAGCTTAAATGTTTTTAACGTTTATGAGAGGTGGACGTTTTATGTTTTCTGGGAAAGAGTTGTAATTTGAAAACCAAACAATCTTCACTTGCACTTCTGTAGTTGATCAACTTGTAAGTAGTGCGCTAATGGTTAGTGCAAATGAGTTGTTGTGCATACTTTCCCTATTTTTTATATTTAAACCACTAGTCTTAATTTAAAAGTAGAATCATTTTATAATTATATATTGAATTCGAGAGATATATATATATTTTTTTTATATATTTCAAAAACATAGCAAACTTGCCATCCCAATTTAATTTACTTCCGTCTCGCTTTTTTTTATCTTACTAAGTTTGTTATAACATAAAGATAAGTGCGGAATTACCAACGAAACATATCAGTTTGTTCTACGTGATACGACGACGACCGGCGTTCGTTCGAGTGCAATGTTTTATATGGAAGCGTCGACTTTTAAATTTGATCTCATGGAAGTGTGCTGCGGGTCATTTCGATGAGTTTGATGGAGGATTATAACACGAGGACAGGCAGCTTGAAAAGGTCCAGCAGCTTTAAAAAGCTTCTGAAGCTTCCCACTTGGGGTTCGTCAGCAGGTTGGTAGTCACGCAGAGTTTTTAAATAAGAAAATAAGGATTCCGTTCTAAAAACGTCACGTATCGAAAAATTGCAGGAATTTGCGGAATAAAAAAATATTTACAATACATACATCGCAGATAAACCGGTGACGCGTTCAGGAAGTCGACGTAACCGATTTATTTACTTTGTTATGATATAAGTAGATTGTCGAGATTTAATGAAGCGTTTTTACGTTCGTTTACGTTCGTTCATGAAAGTATAAGAAATAATAAAATAATACAACGTACTCATAGTAGCCACAGAAATTAAGTAATTTTAACATTATTATACTTGGATTTATTAGAATTTTATCAAGTTTTAGAAAAGGCAAAGTATTGTATTCGTATTTAAAGCCATTATTCACTCGGATGATTTGTTCCACACGCCTGTGGCTACTTCCGCAAGCTTCATCCTCGTGAATAATGGCTGTCATAATTCCTCATAATATTACACTATTTTGTAATTCTTCTTTTTAGAATTCTCTAATAACCCATGTAACACACCAAATATAGAATATGTCTATAACACGTTTTGAATTTAGTCTAAATGTAGAATATTATAGACTAGTATTTATACATATGAGTGACAGTCTAACTAACGTCTCTTTTTGGGATAAATATAACGTTTACACAAAATGTATATTTATAGGGTACGCGCAACGTTTATACATGGTTTATACTAGACGTATATTTTGGAATTATAAAATTATTATAATTATATATTTATATTATTACAACTTATTCTAAAGAAGCTGTGAAACGTACAGCGAAATGTTGACATTTAATTCAACTTTACCAAGTGTCTGTTCGTTTGCAGTAATTATATATTTTGTGATGATTTGTAATGGGCAAGAAAGTTCCTGCGGTTTTGACTTATAAACGACAACTTTAGTGAGCAACAGTTTAGGTCGCGACATCTCGCGGCGAAATTTATAAGATACTCATATTTTAAGCTCTCATCTTATGTAGTGATACAATGTTAGTAGTTTTATAGAAAATTTACTATGTAACAAGGGTCACAAGACCAATTTGGATAAATATTTGTTAATAAATGTTACATCTAAACATTCATTATACTTTTTTAGATTATATTATAAATTTTAATGAGAAAAATGTATGTTATGGGCCTACGCCTACATGATAAGATGGAATTTAATAATTTGATAAACGTGTTTTGCAAGTCGCGACATTTTATTACAATTTAATGAAAACGTATAGTTAACGTATCACTTATATCCTAGGGTAACTAGTACCATTAAAATATGAATATTTTTGGCATTCTATATACCATTACCAAAAATATCCCTGTCTGTCGTATATAAACCGTCTAATGAACGAAATGGTGTTGCTTGGGAACCAAACACTTAAGTTCAACTTAACTTTAAACGTCACTTAGAATATGACTTACTGTGTAACATAAAAATGTCACATTATAAACACAACTTAAATTTAAGCTCATCTTAAGTGTTTGGTGCAACTGGCCTTAAATTGTTTATTTTTAATCTTCTTTTCTCATTTGCCTGAATTTTTAGTCTCTCGTTTTTCTTTCTATTTCTTCATTTCTACCCTATTTTGACCCTTCCAATCTTTGGGCCAGACCAATTTTGGTCTACTGTGAAGTAGTAGTAGTAGTTTCTGTTTTTTTCCCAATTTCGTTTCCTTTTTTCTCTGCAGAATATGTGGAGTTTCTTGCTACCCATTTTCCTCGTTTCTTTCCTGGATTTTTACTCAATATTTATCTTAACTGGTTCTGGTATTGTTCTCAGTATTTTCCATTCATTGTCTTTAGTTTTCTTCTTCTTTTTTAGTATTGTTATTGTTTCGGCAATGTACATTATTTATTGTTGGTCTTCATATACAAGTACAATTAGTATCGTTTTTTCTTTGAATTTTATCTGTGACTTCTGTTTCTTTTTTCAAGTAACTCCAATGCATCCTTTCCTTTTTCTTTCTTTCGTTTTCTCTGAATGAGATCTCTTTTTTTATTTTCTTTATAAAATACTTTGTTCCATCATTTAAATTATTGTTTAGGTTCGATTTTTGAATTGTTTGATTGTTTAATATATTCAAAATAATTTTAGTTTTGTGTTTCATGTTTTTACCTTGTCAGTTCTTCTGGTTATCAAAATATTATCAAATAGTTAAAATACGTTTTCCCGTCAAGCTTGTTGTGAGAAATTTTCAGAAATAGATTGAAATTGATTGATATGAAATTGTCAGGAGGTTTTAGTTCTAATACGTGTAAGTTTGTTGAATGTTATTAATGTCCATAATAAATGGAAAGACTTCAATTTTTGGCAGGTAAAAATAACACTTCATTTTTAAACATAGAAGCTGCCTTACCAACATTAAAGTGTTACCGCAGGTATATCGTCGTTGTTAAATATACGAGCAATAAAAATAGCGTCCAACAATAATAACTGACGTCGAGAGTTTGCTAACAGCTACGATCATATGATGCTATGTAAATTATTGGTTATTTGAAAAGGAAATCTTGTTTACAAATAAATTTAAAAATAAAAATCGAGAAGAGAACTTCTGAAGCTTTTTCAATTGGAACAACAAGATACTGATATCTACGCGAGTATAATAAGCTCGTGGGCATAAACATGTACTTTTCCGTTCCCTTAATAAATAATATTTTATCACCATTCGTGCGTGTGGGTTTGATCTGAATCCTGCGTACTTTGAGCAAACCGAAAGAAACTATCCTTGGATACGTACGGCCACGGTCTATAAATACACCATAAAGTAGTTCTTGAATTTATTGCAGTAATATACGTACTTTAAACGTTGCACAAACTAATTGAGGCATTACATAAATAAAATTTTTAGCATAGCTGAGGCGCCTCCGAAGCGCAAGTTAAATCTATAAATATTTCCACGGTAATTTCTGTTTTACCGATTGGGCAACGCGCCTCGAGCGATACGCTTTAATTATAGAGCGATCTGCTCAAGTAAATGATTATTTCACACACCATGTGGTATACAAATTTCTAATGGGCCAAGAAATAGTTAAAGGCGGATTAAATATAAAGGCTGTTTTACATTATAACATTTTTTGGTACAAAGTGAGAGAGATAAGCTACCACGGTGAATTCTGATTGGTTGAATTGGCACTTCTCACTAACTTTGTATCAAATTTTAGCATAAACGTGTAAAACGGCCATAAGACAGAGCACAAAGCATTTCTAAAGAGATTTTCTTTCCTACAAGTTATGTTCTAAAGGCAACACCTATACTTCTAAAAACTCAGAATTTCTTCCAAAATTTTCAAGAAACTAATTTTGTCACCAGTTGGGTTTATCACCATGGTCATTATTCTTTAAGAATCTTATCTGTGATGCCCCATATTAATAAAAGAAATTATCTGTATATTTGAGGAGAGAGAAAAAGTCTTATAATTTCATGCGAATATATAAAAAAATATAGTTTTTGGTTTGTAACCCCCTGGGATATTTGAGGAATTTATTCACAAAATTCCATGGGAATTCTACGAGCTTCTATTTCCCGGTGCATGCTTATTATTAGTGGGTTAACACCAACATTCCCAAACGCATTTATAAACGTGCGTTCACGTCTGTTGTAATTTAGGTGGAACTTTTATTTGTGCAATTCCGTCAGGTTCAAACTGCGTGCGTTTCTTGCACACTTATTAGTCAAAAAATTAACTCCCTCAGTTTGTACCTTGCTTAAACGCTGATTATAAACGAATTCTTGTAGAATCCATTTCCTGGTAGATCATGAATATAAATTGTCTCCCAAAAAAACTTGATTATAGATTTTCTCGCGTGATATCCTTGAAGTCGGAGTTATTTTAATATTTTAGTTTGCGACGACCGAGTCTGCTTCGGCCATCATTATCTCACCGTATTTATTTTTAATGAAGTCGCTAGTGCCAGTTTAGCTTCTGGTATATACACGCATACATACAAGCCAAACAGTGTCAAATCTCGAAATAAAATAAACAATCCCGTTGTCTGACGCAAACGATGAATGAACGCCGACCGCGACGACGTCACGCGTCGGTTCGCCGCTGCTCGCGACGCACATTCAGAAAATATCCGGACTCTGGGCAAAGGGCCCAAAATATTTTCAATCGGCCGTTTATATTAATAATGTTTAATTGTCGGAGATTGAGATTGATACGTTCCTGTCCTGTTGCTAATAGAACGCTATTTGCGTTTGAGTTAAGGAATTTTATTGATTCAATTGTCACAGTTTTTTTTTTAATTTTTGTCTTAAAGAATTGTAAAAGAACTCTAATACTAAAGCAGGCAGTTTTAAACTGCTAATTGCGTCTTATTTGAATTCGCTACCATTTAATATTACCACTGCAATATTTGTGTTTCAAATTTATGACCGCCAATAACTTTATGTTTACTCTTCATTGTAATAATTGATTTATTTCAGTGTTTAGCATTTGCATATAAATTTCAGGTGAAAGTTCAAAGTTCAGCTCAAAAATAAACTATGAGAGGTAGCATTTGAAACTGTCGGAAAAAGATTCACCATGACTATAAATAACAATTTTTCAAACTAATCGCGTAAATGCTGTAAATGTTCTTGCATGAATTTGGAAATGTGTTTCCATAAATCCGCCGTGTTTCTTCAGTATTTCCTGGAGCTTCGCCGTAGATGAAGACCATCTGTTCTCTCGCCGTTCGTGAATTGCGGCATTTTAATAAGTAATACTAAGTGCAAAAAATAGTAATCGTATTTAGCTTTAACTCGTTCAACCACTTTTCACAAACTAAACTGTTGATCCCCCGACTTACTGCGACGTGAAAAAAAAGCTTTTATTAGTCGCCCGAAATCGGCAAAGATCACTGGGTCACTGCTCGATTGCAGTTCTGTTTTTTGTTCCAACAGATGCTTTCTGCGGTCGAATAAAATTTCCTTTTCTTGACCTACCTCAAAGACATAGATAGACGTGCGATTAATTCTTGCCTGTGATTTTCTCGAAATTTCTAAAACTTTTGTTAAGGACATATGAGTTCAATCGTTGCCATTTATGGTGACGTATTACAGGTTCTAAAATTTGCATACAGTAAAAGAACACCCGGTATAAATTAAATTAGGTTCTTGTCGGATGTATCACAAATTCTTTAAACGGAAACTGAAAATGTGGAATAATTTTCTAGTTTAACTGTGAGCACAAGACAACTCTTTAAAAATTATTGTTGATTGTCCTTAATTAAGTAAAATTTGTGAAGTGGTAATAAATGTATATGTACTTCCTAATTTGTTTTAATTTCTTTTTTATATATCTACCGGTTTCGCTATTATATTATGTCTTCATCAGACTGCTATCGTCAAAAAATAATGTTTAAAATGACTATTAACAGCACTCCTGATAATATTAAAATTGGTGTTCCACAAGGAACAATTCTAGGTCCTTTACTTTTTGTTTTATACATATATCAATGATTTACTGAATCTTTTACCTCTGTTATATGCGGATGGTACAGTTATTGTAAGCTTTGTTGAATTTGAGTCGAGGCTTAAAATCAAATGCTCCTTTTTCTGAAGACTGTTAGTAAATTTTTTAGTCAGTTGTCAGTTAATCTGTCTAAAACAGTTCTTATAACTTTTGGAATATATTGTATTAGTGTTCTTCAACACGCGGATTTGGAAATAAGCGCTCAGCAAATAAAAATAGTTGAGTATTGTAAATATTTGGGTATACAAGTAGATTATACTATACTTTATTATACTTCATATTATACTATACTTTATTATAATATACTTCACATCTATCCATTTTGACAGCACACGTACATTTTTTTCCTCTCCAGTGATTTATGAATTTATTTAATTTAATTTCGTTTTTGACGTTATTGGCCTGATGATGGTCTCAGACCGAAACCGGTAGCCACTAGAATAAAGAATACAGAAAATTAGGAAGTATTTATTTTCAACCATTTCATCAATACAATACCCAATCAATGGATATGTCACAAAATCAAGTAGATTAGAGTTTCAAATAGGATAAGTACATAGATTAGATTATATAAACAGAACTAAATACTTGCTTTTAATTTTTGCCAAACTTTATGCCACCTATAGGTACTTATGTCAATTAATGATACCGTTTTTCACAGTTATTATAACTATGGTACTATTGCTTCGGGTGGAGCTTATAATATGTCAGGAATTTACTGCAAACTTTACAAAATTGAATTTTAAAATTGAAGGTATACTTGTACTTTTCATATACAAGGTGGAGCAAAAGTAATGTCAGAATGTGAATTGGCTGCCATTTTGTTATAAATGGAAAAAAATCTGGCTCTGTTTTGACGGAAAGTTTATTTAAAGGTGTCAAATTGATGACATTAAGTTGAAAAAATGATATCGGTCAAATGACCACCTCCTGAGTTGATACACATTTGTGCTCGTTTTAAGTTTTCTTCTTCAATGTTGGCTTTCAAGACTTGCAAGGTTTGTGGTTTGTTATGGTAAACGCGAGATTTCAAAAAGCCCCAAAGGAAGAAGTCCGGCGCCGTCAGATCTGGCGATCTGGCCGGCCAGTTCATATCGCCAAAACGGGAGATCACACGGCCCGGAAAATGGCGTTCCAAAATCTCCGCGTTGTTCAGGTGTGTATCACTCTATTGCTTGTTGTCAACTAATTCTCTATCTGTCTACAACATAAATGTCAAAGCACAATGACATTTAACACCATTTGCAAAAATTATGGCACGTTCACATTATGACATTACTTTTTCCCCACCTTGTACATGACAAGAGTAGCCTCTAATTTAAATTTAAATTCTTTCCGTAAAGAAGTTTACACCTTTAAATGTAACTCAATCTTTCGCCTTGGAATCAATTGCATACTATTATATTGACCTACAAAGATTTTTTGTAATCAACAAGTATTACCTGGCATAAAAGCTTGATTTTGTCAAAAAACTTCAAAAGCTCTCAAAATTTTGAAACTCAAGAAAAGGACTATAAAGTCAAAATTAAAAGAATGGGTAATGTGCAATTTATTGTTAAACATTTTTTGGTTTCTTCTCCATAAACAGTATTATGTTTTCTTAATTTAATTTAATTTATTTCCTTATTTAGTTAAAATTATAGTTTAATGTTAAGATCTGATATCAAAGAGATATTTTTTAATTTGTAAAATTATTTGTAGAATAATTTGTACTACCTTTATCATTGTGTTACGTTGTTTATAATTTATTTTTTGTATATTTTAAGTTTATGTATATAATTTTTCTTTAATATAAATTTAATTCTAGTTTTAATTAAATTAAATTTTAGTTTTAATTAAATTTTAAGATTATATACTAGACTTGTGACAGGTATCGTAGATTACCTCTTCAGGTATTACACACATGCTTTTGTTGTAATATTTTCTGTTCAAATAAATATATAAATAAATAAATTCAATCACCATTGGAAAGAAGAAGGAGGAATAGTAATGTCAAATTAACATTGACATTTGACATTCCTTCTTCTTCTTTCCGATGATGGTTGAATTCATTTTAAATATGATTTATTGACGATAACAGCCTGATGAAGATGTAATTACGAAATTATTATTAAATTGTTTATTACCAATTTTTTTATTGCGGGTTTAACTTTCAGATTTAAAATCCTTGAATTCTTTATTCTTCTTTATTGGCGTTACAGCAAAACACATCATGCTGACACCCATCATGAATACAAGTTACAAATATAATACACACGCAATATTTATTTTTTTAATATGAAAAATTTATTCAGCGTATAAAATGCATTGGGTGTAAGGTATTTTTTATTTTTGTTTTAAATTACTTTGTTACTATTACTTTCTTTAATTGTGCATGATAAGTGATCTGATAATTTCGATTTTTTTTATTAATAGATGTGTATCATTTGTTGTTTATAGAGTTTAACATTATTTTGTTTAATGTAAAATAGGCAGTGAAGGAAGCCAAGAACAAAAATCGCACGTGTTTTGCAGAGGATTTCTCGGTTTTAAAAAATGTCGTTTGTCGTTGTTTTAGCTTCCTTAACAGCTAATCTTTATTTAAATTTAAAGAATGATACAGAAAATTGGGTGTCGATTGTCGAAATTAGACAAGAAAGCGAAACTGATATAGAAAGCAAATGGAAGTTTTTCCAAGGAAAACCTATTGAAAGCAGCACAAGGGTGGCTTATCCAAAGTAACACACACGAAAAGTAAAAAGAACAGAATTGTGTTGTAATTATAAGAGAGGAAAAGGAGATATGAAAAAGGTATTTGAATCGATAGATTACTAAATAATAT
The DNA here is from genome assembly GCA_958336345.1 of Dorcus parallelipipedus. Lineage (NCBI taxonomy): Eukaryota > Metazoa > Arthropoda > Insecta > Coleoptera > Lucanidae > Dorcus > Dorcus parallelipipedus. The sequence continues at coordinate 27,005,256 of OY284480.1, read as the reverse complement.
AAAGTTATGGGGAAGTAAGCCAAAGATGCAGTGAAGGAAGAATGGCGAAAATTTGGACAACCATGTGGCACATTAAAGCAACTATGAGAAAAAAAGTAATACAATTTGACAATACGAACATAAAAAATTAAGACATAATGAAAACATAATCATGGAATCAGAATATTTCAAAATGAATAGTAACAACCAGTAACAACAAAAGAAGAAATGGCAAAGATCAAGGAATTGACGAGATGGGGGAAATAGGGGAAGAAACGCACTAGAAGCCACTATACCAGAAAGGGTGCAAAAGAGACTGGGCCTATTTTGATACAAGGAAGACTGAGGAAGGAACTAGAAAATACAGATAATGCATAAGGGATCGTTAATGTTAAAAGACATGGATTTTATGTGGTGGTTAGAATTAAGATTGTATTGATATAAGATGAAAATATATTTCATGTGCTTGAAAAAGCTTAGGATGGCATTTTAAATTTATTTCGGGCTTCCTGTTTAGCATTCGGCGTGTATAGAAACGTTCGCTGCATAATTGAACGTTTTGTCGATGTTCGCCATGGAAAACGTGTCAATTATCGATTCGGCCGCGTTTTATGCACCTACGAAATGCCTGTTGACATTTAGCCTGTGATATTTCGCAAATATCGACTCGCCCACGAAATTGGAAGCAGTGAATCACTCTTGAAGAAAAATGAAGCAATTGTGCAGTATTGGTGGCCGTGACGGGAGCAGCTATTATTAGCGAGCGATTTCCCCGAGAATTGCCTTCCAAAATGGTCCATAAAAATTCATTTTTATTTACATTACGGTGCGAATATTGCAGCCAGGAGAAAAGCACATCGACATTTCAATAATGAGTTTATTTTGGACGTTGCGTTGTACCATACACACTTTGAATTTACAATAGTATAAATAACTTCGACGTAAGTAGATTTGAATCTTGCAATACTATGCAATAAAATAATTTTAGTTTTGTTTTCGAAATTTATTAATATAAACCACCCACCACAAATCCAAGAAAAATGACTCTCACATTTTTTCTTTTTGCAATTTCAGCAACTGAAAATTCGCGTTGAAATAAATCGGACTGCAGATTAATTACATTACTTAATGGATTAGAAAACATGATCCCTCAGCAGAAGCACGTAAAAACGGCAACTGCATCGGATCACGAGATCTGTTAATAGAGATTGCTTCCGCGCCATCGGCCAAATTAAACATCGATAGGCAATCGGAAGCTTAATTGTTATTTTGACTGCAGTGCTGAGGTTGGCTTTATTAATTGAGGAGGACAAATCCAATCGCCTGAGTCACGGCAAATATTTGATTAATTATGCCTTTCCGTTTGCTAGTGGAACTTTTAATCAGAAGACGAATTGGATTTGTTATTACATTAGATTTTGGTCGTCCACACTGGGAAAGATGAAAAGGGGTGCTCACCCGGATTTAAATTAGTTTCTCCAAAACAAGATTACTAAAACCACAAAATATTTTTCCCCTATTTTAATTAATACAGCTTTACTTGAACCACTCAGTTAAACTTGAAGACGCTGAACTTAATTAGGGTGGTTTTCATAACTAAATAAACATAAAAAATTAGGTCTTCTGTTACATGTTTTATTTAAAATGAAACACGCGTTTGGCAAAGTTTGGATTGAAACGTGAACCTTCCCTAATTCCACCGACCGTTAGCTTCAAGTTAATGAAATTACGTCCCTACTTTGAAGGATTATTTCGTATATGCATATGGGAAACCTGAAACGTACGTTTCATCCGCAATGCCCATCGTAGTGTGTCTCGTTTCTAACTATGTATTGCGAGTGTTCTTCAATCGATAGCGAGTTCACCCCTCTCGTTGGGGAGCACGTTCTCTTGGGGTAGCTTGCGATAACCGGGGATGTTCGAATCGCGTTATTTTTGGTTGATAACTCTCATTCCGGGCTTTTACTGCATACAGGAGTGAGTGCTTAATTTGGTTGATAAAATTTATTATTGATTTCACGACTTTTACGATCGCAGTGGACTCGATTTGATGCTTTGTGATGATTATGAATGAATTATAACATAATAAGCACGAGTTTTGGCACACTTCGGGCTCTAATCTATAAAACTTCTGCACGTGTTATTGAGACCGACGAAACCTTCACTTTATATTCTGTCCGCAGAATTAAATAATCTCTTGCGTCCAGGAGGGGGGCTTCATTTAAATGAGCTATTTTTAGAATATTTTTCCGTTTTGGTGAGCGAATTGTTGGTTTGAAGCGCGCTCGTGTGCTCGAAATTTCCGATATTAAAAGCAGAAATAAAGTAATTTATTTTGGCATCTGCAAATATAAATAAAATTCAAATAGCCGAGGGACTATTTTCGTCGTGCGTTTGTTTATCGGTCTTGTTGTGTCTGTTTCTTTTTGTTTTGTTCACTTAATACCTGTGGTCGTTTTCAATAAAAAAGAAAACTATGATTTGGAAAAAAATTAAAAAAAGGAATCCCTTTCAGTATGTACTTTGCCTTCAATTTTTTCTTTTGTAAAAGTTTGAGGATGATTTTTTTGGGAAAAGATATTTCTCGAACGGTGAAGTACATTTGCTGCCACCTACATTTGAAAGCAGCAACTCATAAAGTTCACGCGTGGAGAATGAGATGTCGGATCAATCCTCACGTTGGTTGGCGTTCCGGGTATTTATAAAGCGATTTGCTCATTGTATTAATTTTTTATCTGCCGTTTTAATTTAATTTGAAGCAAAAGTGAAACGCCCTCTAACCAAACAAATTCTAAAGTCTTAATGTTGACGAAATTAAAATAAATATAAAAGTTTCGGTTCTCTAGATGGATCTAGGGAGCGCGCTTTTATTCTACACCGTTAAAGTCCCTAAGATTACTAAAGTACGACAATACACAGTTTAGGACCAAATTTTAAAAACTAGTCCAAATATGGCGTCTGTGTCACGTGACACAAACAGACTTGTGTAATTGAGTTGAATAAACAAATATTTGTCATGGAGACGAAGAAGTTTTAAATTTTTTGGCAGTTGATAAATGTCAGCTCCCAAAAGGAATTAGAAATACGAAATAAATCATATTAAAAACACCATAATAAATAAGCAATATTAATCTAAAGACGTTGAAGATATGATTATTAAAACCCTTTTGGTTAAAATTTTGAATTTCGATAGAAAAGAAATGGAGTAGTTTTTGTAGGTAACGGAAATATTGCAGTTTTGAGTTATGTGTAAAATATTTGTGCATGCTCTAAACTCGAAGGTGCTCGTCCGTGCCCCGTGGTGCTCCTGCTTTGTTCATTTGGACAAGTTTCTGCAGAAAGGAATCAACCCACGTTATGGTCAAACTGAGAAAACAGTGATCTAAGTTTTGAACAATTCTAAAATTCCTAAACAATTTGAGGCCTAATCAGGGGTATTCCATAATGCAGTGCTTATTTGTCACTTTATTAACACTGTGCTTAATATAACTTCTTAACCACTGCTTTTAAATCACTGATTCAAGACGTATTTCATATGCACACGGTGGTTATTTTACAATTTTAAACATTAGGTAGTTAACTTCATTTGTAAAAATGTTGAATTATGATTAGTCTTGGCTGGTTACATGCTTAGTGTGAAAGGTCGGGTTACGACTGAACAGTTCAGTCGTAACCCGTAAGCACGTGCTGTGTTTTAATATTTTTCTGAAGATGAATACGAGATAGTATTCGAAAACGTTAAAAAACAAATGTCATACTTTGTATAACATTCAACAAAATCTAACAATGGCTGTGAACCAATAAACAATAAATCATTCGTTTGTAAAATATAATCACTGAACATAATTGCATATCCTTCTTTTCAATGTCGTTTGCACTTGTGGAATAGCAAAATGTTTAAAAAGTGGTTAAAAGCGACAGCACATGCGCATAATTCAGTGTTTATTAATCATTGATATATGGAATACATCCGATTGTATACTTGTGTAGTTTTAGACACTGACGTTTAAGTGTCCCTACTGAGTATTTTCTTATACCCTGCTATTGATATACATATTATGCAGAAATGAGCCAACCCATATGGTTCTGTTCTGCAGATCTATTTACCACTATTGAATGTAGGTTGGTTCAGCGGCCAATACATGTTATTACCATTATTTTGGGGCTTCGATCTATTCTGTAGTAGAATTTTAAATGCTTAACACATTCATAGCCCGAAGAACTCAGATTTTGTCAATTTGCGGGTTGGTTCCTTTCTGCAGAAAGGCATCCATTTGTGGTTTGTGACGGTTATTGAATTTTGTTTATTTTTATCGATTTACAATGGTTAATCGTGTTAAAGGGTTGTAAGGACGTCATTACAGTTTATTATGGAAGAATTTTACTAGTCGACAAACAGTACAGTTTACATGCTCGTATTTGCGCAGTAAGGCTCTAAAAAATTGACATTTACGTAATACGTTTATTTTCTGTTGTCATGAAAATCAACCAGAATTTTAATTTTAAAATTCCCGCGCATAATGAGCCCGAAAATGGCTACCCCATTGCCGTACTTTAGTAATCTAGGGACTTTACTACACCGTGATCATCAATGACTGAAGGTTTGCGTCTAGAATATCCAGATATAAGTTGATTTATAAAGTAATAAAACAAATTAAACAACCCCAAGACACAAGTGAATTATCGCACGCCGTTGTACGGAAGTTGTGGACAAAAAAATTGGTAATTCGAAATAGTTTAGACGCAAACTTTCTGTCATTGTTGATCATAATGTAGTTATTTAAAATTTTATTATATAAGAAAAAGAAAAAAGAAATTGAAGAAACAGAAGTAAGAGTTAATCAAAATGCAAAACTTTAATAATAATAATAAATAAAATAAATTTTTACATTTTGTACAGCCATGCACACCTAAAATGCACCTCCTTAAAACCTTGTGGTACAAGGCCCACAGAACTGTCAAATTGTAGCACATAAGCTGCGTATGACTGTACCTACTAAAAATAAAGGTCTATTTTTTATCATAACTATTTTTCTCATTTTATTTTGGCATCTATTTTATGCTCTGTTGATTTGTAAGGTTAAATTTGATAGTAGTTTCTAGGACAATGTTTCTTATTGTACTGCATTTGCAGTGATATTAAATGCCTTATTTTTGTAATACAAATATACTTTTTACAAAAATCTCGTTCCTCTTTAATTATTTATTTTTGTCTTTGCTAAATATTGATTCTTTTGTTTCAGGTAAGCATATTTAAAAGCCATCTATCGCTGATTGATTAAATGAGTGAGTATAGGCACTTCTCTTTCGTATAAAGCTTGGGTTATTTTATTTTAAATTTGAGTCGCCAGTTAGAAGAGACGTTAGACAAGTTTATAAAACAGTTGTAACTTGATGACAGGAAACATCAAGGAATACTGTAAATCAAAGTTTGCTTGCATTGACAGTGTGGTAAGCAGTACCATCGTAAATTACACACGAGTCCTGTAGACTTGTCTGCAGCAATGTATAGAGCTCCAACTAATTGTAAAGTTTGTTAGTTTTGCTCCGATTTCACATCAATTGATGAAATAATTATTAACTTTATAGTATGTAGTAAAATCTACCGGGTTTTTTTTAGACACTGTAAGATATTTGCAAATTATTTTTGCATCTCTATCTATAAAGAATTCCTGTAAAATAATACATTTTTATTGAAAACAGTATTTTTTACAATTTCTGACGAAATTAATTCTGATTAGTCCTATTATTGTAGTTGGGATATTTTATTTTAAGTATTACCATAAGTGTGAGTTTGGTTGCCTAATTTAGGTGAATACATGGGGCTTTGAAATTCTAGTGCATAAAGTTGAATGACAAAATATAAATTAGAATTAGATAAAAGTGAAAGGCAAAAAATAAAATAAAAGGATAATAAAGAGCGATTCCGTTGTATTGCAAATAAGAACATGAATAATTTAAGTGGCATAAAAGTGCTTTTGCTCGGATGTTCGTCTAATTCTTTTGCAGCTGCTTTAAGTATTAACATTAACTTTTTTCCGTTTTAATTGGCCACATGGCTTTCGCTTCATTAACACATGACCTGTAGCAATTTTAATCGTACACAAAGATCTATAAATATCCTTGGCGCATTTTCTTTTTCACTTAAAACGAAACGATATTTGAATCTGTTTATTTTTATTGGAAAGAAAAACTGAATAAACACAAAAATTTAAAATAATTTTACTAGCAGTTATGGTCAAATACCTACAGATTATAAAAGCAAAGGTTTTTTTTTTATTGAATTTAATGATAAGAAACCAGGTATACAGTGTGTCCCCATTTTTTTCTTCGCAAAGTCGTATCTTTGCAGTGAAATAGAGCAAATACAAATAACTACGCTCCATTTGAGGTATTTTATATTTATACAAGGAAATGGTACTCAGAATATATCACCACATCGCTTGAACATGTAAAGCCGAAGAGAACTATGAAGAATACGGGGGCCTGCTGAATATAATCTGGGACACTTCAGGATCAGAAAATTATTTAACTGTAGAAAAATTGTGTCTATTTTGCTAACGAAATAAGGAAATTATTTAACTACCTATAGAAAAATTGTATCTATTTTGCTGACGATAATAGTCACAAGGAATTATTCTAAATGAGTCATAATCAATGGACTTTGCATTTAAATTAAAACATGCTTTTTTACCATGACCTATGACACGGATTTGTAAACTGTTAATTTTGTTCATTTCAAGGATGTCCACTGATTTTAAGGTTTCTTCGGGCGCATTTAAACGAAACGGAAAATTTTCGTGCATCACGCCTCAAAATATCGCGTAGAAATGTTAAATAATTATCGCAAATTCATCATTGTCGAAATTAATTTACTTTTTATCTAAATTGTGGAAAAAACGAGCAGTTAATTTTAATATAGTAAATAAACTGAAGGCGGCGCAATTTTTTTCACAATTTAAATTTGCTCGTTTGCTATAACGAAAAATTTGGGGGGTACCTTCTTTGCAGATCTTTCAAGACATGTACGTCTGTGAAAAATTAAATAAATAAATAAATCGCCATCTTCTCGCGCAAATCCTTTGCGCGAATCGAAACAATTCTGAAAGACTTATTTTTCGTGGTCAAATTTCTTAGGGCTGTCAAACAAATTTGATTGCGAATGTAAATCTCGGCGTCAAGATTTGCCAGATAGCCCCGTCTGTTATATATTTTTATTTCGAATTGCTCGTTCGTGTTTATTTATGTGCAGCGCGTATTAATATAATTCATAAAAACATTAAAACATGTGTTGGCGGCGGTGCACGGCATCACCGTGAGCATGTGTGTGTGTGGGGCACATCCGCCGTCTCTTTATTGGTATGTATACGCGTTCCCTTGATTCAAATATGCCGTATATTAAATTAAAAGTATACTAATTAAAGCTTATATACAGAGTGACTGTAAAAGATTGTCGTTATGGTACTATCGCTTCATAAATTGTACCAGTGCTTCTAGTTGTGACACTCTGTACAGTAATGAGCATGTCTTGAAGCTAAAATGCCAAAAAAATAACTATGCATGATAATTTTCGAATTAATTAACTTATGTTTTTTTATTTTAATTTGAATTGAACAACTAAACAAATTTGTCCGACTTGCGCAAATACTTTCGTAAGCTTCTTTACTGTGACCTCAATTGACACTATTAGTTTTTTTTTCGCCGCGGTATTAATTTCAAAACGTGAGGCTAATATTTCGTTGCAAATATAAAATTTCTCTGTACTCTTTTTACTGTTTGTTATCTGACACTGAGCGCACGCAAATAATACGACATTAATAATACCGTGTTTAATGCGTGCAAGAGGCCACACACGATTTATTTGAACGCGTAAAAATCTTAATGCTGATCGAAAGGACAACTTCAGGGAACCGTTTCTTTTGAATAAAATTATCATGCCATTATCTTTTTACCTTGACAATAATCTGTTGTTTGAAATGTTATTAATGAACTCTTGCACAAGTTCATTAATCATTTGGTTGTTTGTTTTTATTTTCTTCTCTAATTTAATGTGAGGAAACTTACAATGAAAACTGCAGCCATACATCAGTTGTGTGTATACTGAAATTTTTCTTAATAGTAAATTAACTTGAAACAAATCAAAAGAAAATTGAATTAAACATTGGAAGAGACTTTACAGAGGGCTTATTCAACCACAAGAACAGCATTTAATTTACCAATATTAACTTATACATTTTCTTGTACCTATAGGGTCTTCATTATGTACGTAAACAATTACCTAACAGTTAGCTAAAATCAATCGGTATTTCCCGAAGCACAGCTTACAATGACGGAGTTACATCTTCTTTGTAGAAATACATTATATTGGTCCTATGACCAAGGTTCTTACCTTAGGCCTGTACTTTTCCTGAGTTGCACGGTTGCCAGAAATTTCAAGAATTGTGATTTATTATTGCTATTGGTGAACAATTTTAAGCTATACAGTATTTACTGTATCAATTTGAATTTCTTGCGGCGTCTTAGTAAATAAATAAAGAAAGTGTGTTTTCTATTTCATGACATGACATGACATGCACTTGCTCAAAATATTAATTGCAAATTGCAATTATAGAATGAATTACAGAGTATTTACTTTTCACAGCGCCATCTATTACACGACAGAAGCAAACGAATATATACATATAGCCATGAGACTCATCTTGATCACGTGGGATGCAGTCATTTCTGAAGACGCTATAATTCTTGCCCATTTGCAAAGCGATTGCGCCCCTCTGTGTAAACCTACGCTTAGTTTCAATAGAGCCATTTCAGAGTATCTAATCGTTACGTTTGTAAAAAAAAATGTTGGAAATATTCAAATTTATCTAATATCTTACCACATTGTCAAGTACAGTGGTAGAATTTTATTGACAACATAAATATTTTTGTTTACGTAATACATTATTACATTTGTCACGCTCAAGACATTAATTATTGTAAAACGCATAATTTTATAAATAATGCGAGCGTGTTTGCTAACCGTATCGCATATCGAGTTTGGTTTCGGCCTTGCACAAGCAATTTTTTTTGTAGCACGAATCGAAATGAATGCTTTCGTCACCTCTTTTAATTTTGCGTACGCAAATTGTTAATTCATCCACATTCTGACTGCGGAAGTCGCGTGCGAGATCGATTTTTTTCAAAATAAGCTACATACAAGAAATCCACTCGTTTCGAATTACTGTAAGTGAAGCAGTTCTACGTCTTCTTAACGCGGCCAACCACCTTTGCGCACATTAAAATTATGCAGACTTTCATTAAATTTTAAACGCCAAATTACAAACCGTATCTTATTGGAGTGTTATTTTTTCGAAATGGTTCTTGCGATGATGTCATTCATTTTGCCAGTGTCTGACATCATCGAGGACTGTCGCTGAAAAAATCCTGTCCTCGAGTTTAAGTTCGTAAACAACAGCAACAAGATGGATTGTTTGCTGTCCGTAGATTTGCATACATATTTTGAAAATTTATGTCAACAATTGTCTTATCTCACTTTCATTACATTAGTGCTTGCATTAATTAATTAATAAACCTGTGCGAATTTACTTACGTAAGACGGATGAGAAAAATGCAAATCGTAAAATCGAATGGCGCAATTCATGGTCTATTGTTTTCCATTGCCGTGGAAATTAAGGACAATGTAATTGGTGGGAAATGAAATGAAAAAAGTCTTTGGCCGATATTACTTTATCTTTGGGATTAAAAAAGTTATTTTTCATTTCATCAAATTAGCGTTCAGATTAATTTTACGATAGGTATCTAGAAGGAAGACTACTTCCTTGATTCATTCTTTGATTATTAAAAATATGTAGATTCTGTTTATGTTCCACATTTTTTTAGTTTCTGCAGGGTAAGACATTAACGTTTTATGTTGTTTATAATTTGGAGTTACTAGTTGTTAAGTGAGTTTTTTTTTCTTCCTTGATGGCCGCTTTATTTGTTTAGTGAAGCATAACATGCATGTCAAACAATCATGTTATTTCGCCCATTACCGAGGGATGCGTGTTCATGTTGTCGAGGGGAGCTTTATTACCGGGGGATAACTTGTTAATAGCTTGTAATAAAGAGGGGGCGATTAATATTAAGTATAAAAATGCTTTTTCATGTATTATAAAAATAATTGCATTGCTAACGTCTAATAATGTATAGAATGAAAGGGTTCAATGTTTTTTTTTTGTGTTTGTTCTCAACTTTCAATCAACTCTAGTCATGTAAAATATTTGCACAGTTTATCACTGTTTGTAATATTATGCGCTTGTAACACGCCTAACCTATTTTCTTATCTCTAGTGAAGTAATAAGCGAGTAACTCGTAAATTGCGACGTGCAAATTTACAAGCGTGTATCTATTCGCTTGGTTTTAGACGTGAAAACGTGATGTAGTTAGATTGTACGTTAAGTTTAATGGACCGACTCTTTAATGTACGCTGGCTAAAAATATATAATTATAAAATAGTTATGACGGAATTTTCTGCGGAATGAATCTAAACAAAACTGACTTCTTAATTCTGCGTGGCCACTATTTTTGTTTTCTTTTAAAATCTGCCTAAAGTATATATTGCATGAGTACATATAACATACGTTCATTTAATAATCCGTTAGCATTACCTGTGGAAATATTTTGTTTTGTAAAACGTATGTCGCAGTGTTAAAATTGAACATAACTTGACATTTATATAAAACCAACAGATAACACCAATAAACATGAAAACACTTACTCGACAGTTGACAGGGCGAATGACACTAGTGACAATTCTGTTCGTGGCGAGCTTAAGCTACGGCATGCCTTTACGAAAACAAAATTCTTTCATAGCCAATGCAACCGGATTAAATGAACACATGATAGTAATAATCGTAATGAAAAGTATAAAATGAAGTTCTGACATAATTTTTAAGATGTATTCTTGTTTCTGATTAAAGCATATTAACATATAATATTTAATCTTTATGTTTAGAAACACATTTAAATAATAAGAATGAACAGAGCACTGCAAACACAATAAACAGAAAATAACGATGTTTGTGCTCACGCTGATTCTAGATAAAAAAAAGTCCAATTGGAAGAAGAATAAACGGAAGACCAAGAAAAAGATTTTACAAAAATGTATAAAAAGCGGCAAGAAGCTAGCATGAAGATCAAAGGTGCAGAAAAAAGGAACGAAAATAGGACAATGAGGAGAAATGTACAAGTAAATTTTGCGAAGTCCTACAAAATCCTGTATCTATCCAATATTACTTTAGTGAAAGTTCAATGTCTCTTTAAAGAACTGAGTGCAAACTATGAAATAAAATAATCGAGGAAAATTTAAATTTAGTTACAGATAGAATAAGAAACAAAGTCATATAATAGAAAAGTTGGAAGGAGACCCAACCTTGTTAGCAGAATAATAAAGAATATTTGAGAAACTCACTTGAGTAGCAGAAAACTTCCACAGAAATGAAATGGATTAATTAATTTTAAGAGAAACAGAACTTACGTATGTGTAAATTTCTTATCTTAACATTAACGTAGAGAATGTGAGGAAAAACTAATAAATATTTTGTGATATTTCCGATGACAATAAAAAAGATTTATTGCCAATGTCCCAATAGTAATGGGCATAAACGATAGCACAACTTTGAAGTAAACGAAAAAAGATAATTTAAAAATGTTCAAATTCGATTGAGTTAATTAAAACGGTTCTTTTTTAACCAACTTATTCAACAGCTTGTCGAGGAGGGGTGTTGGAGGCTGATAATCAAAATAACAATATACTAATTTAAATTTCAAACTCTATTGTAAATTATTGTCTCTGTAGTGTACCAACAAAGATAATTTTTAGTTTATTTCCCGGAGGATATTTTTGCGTTATTCTCCAATTTAAAACCGTGTGTCTTTTTCATTTTGTTGCTTTGAATTTTCCTCGTTAAACGTGTTGAGATACAACTTACTTAATTCTGCTCGTAATTTGTGGTTTTGGTGTAAATAATGCATTACCATGGTTTCCAGGGGTTCACAGTTTCATAAGTTTATGTAAATACGACCTCATTGCGTCCGCAACTAACTGTGATCTAATACTCAAAATATTCAAAACAAGATAGGTTGTTTGGAGAACATTGTTTCTCATTTTTATTGTAGATAGGAACATGCAGACTGTGTGGCATGCTTAAAAATAACGTTTATTACGTATGCTCTAGAATAATGCTTTAAAAATAAATCCGATGTTGCTCTAAACAACGTTCATAATCATTTTAAACGTCCAGATTTTTTAAAATATATTTACTCCTCCTCCAATAATTGTCTTTATTCTTAATTTTTTCAAAATGATTTACTTTAAAATCTGAAATTCTATTTGATATTTCCTGGGCCCAGTATTTCATTCGGAGTTTAACTTTAAGCTTCGTTTTTCTCCTACGGAAACAATTGTCTTTACCATGGCCCGGTATTTCATGAGTTTAACTTTAAGTCTTCGTTTTATTCCCATAGTAATAATTGTAAAGACCATTGTTTCCGTAGAAATAAAACGAAGCTTAAAGTTAAACTCCGAATGAAATACTGGGCCACAGGCTTCTTAAAAAATGAAGCTAAAGATTTACATAATAGTAACAAGAATATTGGTAGTAGTGTTTGACTGTTTTGACAGGGAGTATTTTTTAAGGAAAGTATTTTGCGTTGAATTTTCCGAAATAATTCTCTACTAATTCGTATAATTAAGGACAGGGTTAATGCACGTATTATTAGAAAATAACACTTTTATTTATTTGTTACTTCCTAGTGATTCATTTACATCTCTGAACATAACACTTTTGAACTTTCATTCTAAAAATCATAAATGTTTGTGATGCGTAGTTCCGCCTAATTTAATTGCGAAGTATAAATCGGAAATAGCAGTACAAAGTCGTTTGTTCATTTTTTTTTTTAATTTCAAACGTTTTACCGTAATTCACAAAACTAAGCCAATCCATTTTATGATTCTGTTCAGACTAAATAAATGTTAGATTAAGTTATAATTAGGCACAGAAGTTCCTTGAAGTTTCAACAATTCTGCTTGTAATTTTAGACACGAAAGAACACCGGATGACTATATAGAAAAATCACTTGAGTACATCAAACTAGAAGCGATTAATTAATTAACAATTTGATGTAAATTCATAACTATTTTTTGTTAAGGATATGTTAGTGCTTTAAATTAAAGAAGAATATATTCAAGAAACACTAACACAAATTAGCAGAAAAAATTCTGCGACAATCGAGATTCGAACTCGAGTCTGGTTGCTTTTGCCAAGTAAGCTATCGTGGTAAAAGTGTCTAGCACGCAACCAGAAGAATCGAGTTCGAATCTCGATTGTAGCCAAAATTATTCTGTTTCTTGAATTCCTTCTTCATTTATTTATGTCAAAAATTGCTTAAGCTATTGTCAATCGCAACCATTCATATAAAATGTTCACCTGACCTTAAATATTCATGTGTATTCCTAATATGAAATATAACGAGCTGTCAAAAAATCCCAGATGTAAGTGACGTGGAGATGTCATATACATAATGGGATGCAATTTTATAATAGTATATTATTATACAATGCCTCTTGTGAAACGTGTATAATATACTATTTTTTCTACTTTGCGTCACTTATTGAACAAAAATATGAAAAATATTGGATCTTCTTAGTATATGGGGAATTTTAGTTGTAATGCGTGACAACACTGAAAACCTTTCGTTTTAATCAAAAGTCACATTAACAAGTTATTAATTTTTCTTATCCAGCTTCATTGTGAGTATATTGTTAAGTAACAAATAAATACTGAGTTATTTTGTAAAATCTATTAAATATTTTCAATTAAAAATGACTAAAATTTCCCCAAAAACAGTGTCACAATGAGCTTCATTGTGAAACAATGAGTTCATTGTGAACGCAAAGTAGAAAAAGTTCATTGTAGCACCATTTGTTTATGGTAAATGTATTTCTCACTCTGAATTAGCAAGATATGAATTAAAAAACATGGGAAATCTTCTGAACATTCACGTACAGTTTATTTTCTTATTATATGCCGACCGATCGATCGATAATTCAAATAACTTTTATGTAGCTATCTCGTTCCAACTTTCGTGAAACAGCCTTGCGGCTTTTGTCACGTCATGTCATTTCGTCTCGTATATTTTCTTAACTTTTATATATGTTTAATTTAAACAATAATAAACTAATATCCAAAAATAATTGCTTAAGAATATGAAGAAGTGGACGTCAGAAAATTTTCCTTTTGCATTCTTATCTAAAGTATACATATAAAAAGTGAGCAAATAAAAATCAGATTAGAGTAGGCGGTGCAAAGAAAATATATGTCTGTGATTAACTGAATTAATTAATGTAATATATTCATGGACTGTCAAATTTATTGACTTTTTATTTAATCACAGACATACATTTTCTTTGCACCGCCTGCTCTAATCTGATTTTTATTTGCTCACAGGTTATAATCATTCCAGAATGTTCTTAGAGCACTCCACTTCATAATATAGTACATTGATATTAGGTATGTTCCTAGATCACTTTCTAACCGTTTTCAAACCATCACAAACAGTTGCCCACCGAAATAATGATCGGTTTTGGCAGCTTTATCAATTGTAAAACTTTGACGGTTTTGAAACCGTTAAAAAGTGATGTAGGAACAGACCTAATGACAATGGTTTATTATTATGTGATGATCAGACTTCGGACATTTCGGAGTGTTGCCATAGTACGTAGTGAATGGTCACTTTTCATTGGTCTTCGTATCGCGTAACCATGGCAACGCTCCGAAATGTCCGAAGTCTAGTGATGATTATACTTTAGTTGAGAATGCAAAAGGAGAGTCTTTAGATTTGGTTTGTTCATTCAAACAAATAAATTAATTCAATTATTAAATGTGTTTAAAACTGCGCTAGCTTTTTAATTCTTGCAAAATAAATTATTGTAGAGTTATGTAATGTTGAAATGATACTGATAATATGGAATATGACTTGAATGCTGTCGTCAATTGTTGCATATTGATTTTTTTATATAAAAAGATTGAATTAATGTAACAATGGATTATGATGATGATGGAGGTTCGTTTTTCTCGACACCCAGAGCGACATATTGTTTCGTAGAACCGAACGGACGAGCAGGCAAGCAGGCATGCAGCAGGGGCATGGTGGAGGAGCACTCCACTCTCTTTTTGCTCGCCTGTGTCGAGATCGAGAATATATCGTGTAATAGCCGTGCTGTGTGTTGTAGTAAAAGTTAACATTCTTCGTCTCTGGTTAATATGACTGCAGATGAACGAACGCACTTGTGCTCAGGCAACGCGCACGA
This sequence comes from Dorcus parallelipipedus, assembly GCA_958336345.1. Lineage (NCBI taxonomy): Eukaryota > Metazoa > Arthropoda > Insecta > Coleoptera > Lucanidae > Dorcus > Dorcus parallelipipedus. The sequence goes on along the minus strand of OY284480.1, from coordinate 26,989,928 downwards.
ATAATTCACCGCGTTACCTGAACATTTTTTTACTGAGTTCGCTTAATACCTTCCTTAACTTATCTGACATTGCCGGGCGTCACACTGTTGGAATTTCACGTGTCGTGTTTACCTGCGGTAACCTCCACGAATTTCTTTCACTGTGAGTTCTTGTGCTTCACCTTTCGGGACGAGAGAGACTGCTCGCGATGGCTTGAGTTTCGTCGGTGTGATTTTAGTGCTGCTATGGTGAACTTTTATAAGTGGTTTTGCTTTTGTGAACGTTCGTGAACGCATGGAATCCAAACCAGTTGGTATTATACTATTTGCTTTCATTGATAAGTCGATTTTTATGAACTACCTATTTATTCCAATAACAGTCGACCTAGTTATTGTTACATCTGATAAAATTCCAGTTTATTATGTGAAGAAAAGAAGATATATTTTCAGTATTAGGTTATCAGTCGTAAAATGTCTATACTCTTCTTTTTCGATATTACATATAATTAAAGAGCAAAAAAATGGGGGGAAATCTATGGCGTCTTTCAATTTTGAAATTTCCCCTTAGTACTTTCAACAAAAAGTACTAAGTGTGATGGTTTCGAAAGAGCTTATTATTTTAACCAAGGATGATGATGTGATGATGCCATATTGGATTTTTATTTCATATGGTAGAGAACGTTTCAATTTTTTTGAAACTCATAAAACAGATTGCATTTCAAGAGTTTCAAATAATTTGAAACGTACTATAATACATAAGACAATATTAGGATTTCCTCGCCTGAGGCTAAAAGATAGTGAGCTCATTTTTAAAAGTCTTTATATTAGTGGAATGCATATACAGGTCGTTTCAAATTCGAAGTAAGCGTTACGATCTCGCTTATTGAGAGCTAAATTCAAATTTTGTGTTCATTTTATGTTATCTTAGTAATTTATTTTGTTTTCAGTATGTTTCATTTTTACATAGTGAAATTATACATATACATACCTACAATATTTAAGTATATTAATGGAATTTAAGCCGTTTCATATTCGTTCGATCCCAATACCGAAGATTTTCAATAGGCTTCATTTTTACATAGTGAAAGTGTACATAAACCTATAGTATTTATGTACATAATCAATGGAATTTTAAGCCATTTGACATTCGTTCGATCCCAGTACAAACATATAACATGCGAACCATTTGTTTGTATGTTTGTTATCGTTTAGAAACATGGTTTGTTGTCGATTAAAACACGGTTCATCTGTTAACATGAAAACACTTTCGTAATTGATACTAATTTGTATGTAAAACACTTAAAATGTGTGTTTCGTATGGAATTCGGGCTTTAGACTACCACCTACGTTGCATTATGCTGACGTATTTTAGAGGTACTTAACGCTTACGCTTTTAATGCATACAATGGCGTGATTCAGGCGTCAAATGAAACGTGTATTGCTGCTTCAAAGCATATTTAATATAATTTATTTTGCTCGGTTCCTTCCATTATGCACGCCTGCTAAGAATTTAAATTCTGTAGTTTTTAGTTTTTTTTATTTTCTTATGCCGGCTGTTCCGTGAGGAACCCCCAATATTTGGGGAACGTATTCAATTTTGTCTTTGAAAACTGTCCTGAATATTTCCAGTAAATATTTGGAAATGCATGTATCGAAGTTGACGGAAAAATTTTATTTAATTAATTGAATTTTCCTTTAAACGTTTCTCTTTGTAATAGGAAATAAACACGTTTTTACTATTGCATTGCGTTTAATGAATTCACGTGGACAAACAATATTTTCATCAATACCTAAGTAATGGTTAAAAATTGACCCTATACTAATAAGATCTGTTTTGTTTGTTTTTACGGAACAGGCTGTATATACAGTATTTACAGAATTTTGCCTCTCGTTCTGTTGATGATAATTTTATGTTAGGCTTTGAGTAATATTCAAGAAATTAATTCTTAAAAATAATTAAAGCCATTATGTGCTTCTGAGTTAGCTTATTATCGCTTGTCGCTGCATTAATTAAGAATTTTCTCGGAATATTTGTCAAAGTGTAAATCACCGTGTCCTTGAGGTGTTCCTTGTTAGGAGTTGAATAAAATCAGGAAATTTGTACTTTTCTTAATAATATGTGATCTATTTATTTCTATTCTTTAAGGGCCGTTTTTAATTTTTTAAAAATTTTATTTAATTGTTTTGAGTTTGTGATTTAGAGAATACGAACTGAACGTATGTGCTTCGTAAATGGGGCCCAGTTCCTTTGCCTTTGCAATTTTAGTTTTCCATTCGTTTCCGTTCGCTTGTAGAAAATATAAAAAATTGCACCGAAAGAAATTTGAAACAAAAAAGTCGAAAATTCGATGATCGGTGCGTATAGCTTCTAAATTCGAGTTTCATTCAGTGTATAAATTCATATAAAAGTTGGCAGGTTGAAAGAAACAAACTAGGTTTTCAATTGTGAGAAATAAAAAGACTTGTTTATGGCTCTCTATATTTAAACTAATTTTGAAAAATCTGCAGGGCGTGACGTTTTAATGGCCTCCATTTATTTCTAATTTATATTCGCAATGAAACGTTAACTGCTTCTGTGTTTTTTGCTGTTTAAGATAAGTGGCTTGTGATCACATATTTTCTTTTAGATTTTTATGCATATTAATGACATATTAATTAAAGTTTTTTTTTGAAAAATAAATCTACACACTCGCCTGTAAGTTAATCGGTGCAGTAGTTATTTTATTAATTTTTTGAATAGTCTCATTATGGTAGTTGCAACTTGAATAATATAGTTTTGGAATCTCAAACAAAACCCACCAGTTGGGTTTGTCAGTAATTCATTTTATTAAACAATAACCAATTATGCAAAAAAGAGATTCCTGTCAAAACTCGTTTCAGTTTAAAAAAAAATAAAAAAAAAATAGGTAAAACGCTTCTACATCTGAGTTTAGTTTAATTAATTTAAAACGAAAGTGTCAATTAATTTGAAACTCGAAGCCGTAACAATATACGGTGCATTCAGAAATGATTGAAAGGCGTTTGAATTTCCCACTCGCTAGATTGTTTTTAAAAGTTGATAGTAAATTCTGTATTGTTTTACCATAGGTGGCACGTGGAATAATTTATTATTTTCTCATTTCTACATGTGGCTCTTTTTGTTTACCAAGGTAAAAGTGGTACACGTGGTAAACAACAATAGCACGCTAGTGACGAAATTTATGTCGAACTCATCAACATCATACTAAGCAGGAACACCAACGTTGTAAGGTGAAAATTACTAATGCGATAGCGCGCTAAATTCAAACGCCCTTCAATCATTTCTGAACACTCTGTATGTATGTATGTATGTACATTATTGTTTTACAAAATGTTTATAGATTGAAGAGTTCGCCTCTGAGTTACTGCAACTCTTCTGCCTGATGTGCGTTTAAATTTTATAGATCTATGACTTATTTATTTTATTTATTATTATTAAGAAATGTAAAACTTGATTTATTTTGCTACAACGAGCTAAAGCGTACAGTTCAAATAAATCATGCTATTTTAATTTAGTGGGCCATTTAATCTGTTATGTCTTCATGAAAAGTATCAAAGTTCGATGTAATTTGTTGTAACTAAGTGCGGATTGGAAGTCGTAAATCACAATATTTTTATAAATAACTTATTTTTATCAATCGGATACGTGCAAATTAATCCAGACACCTTTTTATATATATCTTGTGATTTGTTACTGTAATAACAGTAAATAGTATCTAACTGTAACCGACTTTTTTTGAGTGTATTAATTTAAATAATTTTGCGGTTCAACTTGGCATAACCAATTAACTTGTTTTGTCAATATTCATTTTTAAAGACACGTTACTTATTAATTATCACCTTTTATAGGATGAGTCAAAATACAGAGCGTTTGTAATAATTAATCGTAACATATGGAGATTTTTTTTCACTAAGTATGTTTTATTTAATTTATATTAAATGGTTTATTTTTGACCAAATTAAGTTCTAGAATCAATAGACAAACGATATCAAAGATTTCTAATTTTGGTATTCCTTATTGCAAGTGGAATCATGAGTCAGATTGTGTGCATAAATAAAAATAGTTACTCCTATAAGTTTCGTACGTACTTGGCCCACCCCATATAGAGACAATAATACAACTCGCGTCGACCTAAATATCGACGGTAATAAATTATTACCACACGGTAGGTGCTGCAATTATGTAACCGACGACGGTATAAGCAGAGTCAACAAGAAAAATTTCCTAACCACCGGGTTAATATTGAACCTGTCCTGTCGTGTAAATGCGAGCGCTCTACGAAATTAGAAAATCATATTTGACCTGCATTATGTGTTACCGAGAGCTTTGTTTCTTGTAATTTCTAGGACGTGCAGCATACGATAGAGCGCTTTCACTTTCTACGTCTCCGATTGTTGTAGACCAGTTAGTTACATAATGCTGTACGATCTGATTATGAAAAAATTGCAACACTGTCTGCATGTGAAAACAGATAATATATTTTATACATACCTAGATAAAATAAGTATTTTCGTTGTTAGTATATTAGCAACATAATTTTATTGCGAAAGTTTGAGTCAATAAGTTATAAGTGAGTGTGATATCATTCTAGCACACTCAAGGAAAAAAAAATCCTGCAGCCTTTTTTAATCAAGTATAAATTGTTCGATTCTTTCTTAGCGCTCCATTGGTTACTTTACATGTTTCAGTACCTTTAGTTTTATTTTTGAAAATGTCTAGTTACAAAAAGCACGAAGCTTTTTAGCAAAATTTTCTGCGATTATTCCTTGTTGTTTTCAATTTAAATTCACTCTCGCCAAGCAATCAGTTCCAAAGTGCCGCTAAGTCTCATACTAATCTGTCACTTGATAAAACATTTTCCAAATTTATGTGGATACGGTTCCAGGAAACTTATCACATTCGATATCTAAATACAATTAAATCCTTTTTAGATATGAACGTTATCGTTTGCATTGTTACGAATCTATCTGAAATATTTGAATCATTTGTGGCTATCCTTATTGCACACGTTAACCGAGAAATACAATAAGGTGTCGAAGATTTGTCAGCTAATTAATGCCGTACACGAAAATTAAAAAAAAAATTCAAGATTAGATATTGCTGCTTATATCAGAAGGAATATTTTCAGTATTTTTAGTATTCTTATAGTTGCAAGTCAATTCGCAGCTCCTTATTTAGAATGTCTTCGTTTGTAAGTATACATATAGGCTGTCGACATTTTTAGATGCATTTTCGCAAAATAATTCGTCCTTTATACTTTAAAGTGTGACTTTGTATTCGCATCGTCATCAACACCGAACCAAAGGTGGGCCAACGACGTTGACAAACTTATAGAAAAGAGAAACTTCTTGTCGATTTAACGAATATGTTAAACGACAATACAGAAACTAGTATCAAATTCACAGTGAAGGAAGTATCCGACAAGATATCTCTTTTGCAAAAAAAGTTAATTGACGTTGAATTGAGGAAAAGAAACGGTTCTAAGCCAACATGGAGACATTACGGAAAACTGCAGTTTCTTATCGGGCATTTGAAAGAGGTGAATATCAAACGTTAATCCTTTGCATTTAAGAGAAATTCATACGCTTTGTTTTTAGCTGAATGTACAACATTTAGATGAAGGAACTAAGTACTACATTCAGGCTTCTCTAGATTTGATGCGGATAAAGTTAGAGAAGATAACGTCACCTCAAAAACGTGATCAGGTGATGAGTCAAATGAATTCTCTTATTGACGACGCCATACGAGAACAATTGCCGAGTTAAGTGAATTGTCAAATTGCACAAAATCGTCAAGTCAACGGTCAGACTAAACCACCTGATCAATCAACGATTGGGAAAACAGACCACGTGGTTTAGTCTGACAATTTGACCGTTCATCGATACTTTTAATTAAATGGGATTGATGTTGTATTTGCTTGGGTTATGGGTATAAATAACTTATAGTAGAAGTTTTTTTTATTTTATAATTAATATTAATTTTGTTCCACTTATTGTCATTAAAGATATTAATAGGCTATAGACGTAAACATAAACGCTTAGGAATTCAGAAAAGAGCTTTTCGTGCATCACCACGAGCATGCCTGCGCGTTTGGAGTTGACCCAGAGATAATTTTATAACGGAATGCATTATCGCAGTTTCCGGTAAGCGTTATCATATATTTATCAGCACACTATTGACTGTTTGAAGCAAATCGGGCGGGATTAAACAGTTGTACCGATATTCTTGTGGCGGTTTCACCCAAAGAAGTGAGTCTTTAACTCAGAATTCCGAAGATTGTAAGTACCTACATACTTATTTATTAATTAATTTATTTTCCTGCATTTCAAAGAGTACAATGGATTACAATTACGCTCTGAGACAAAAATGGACCAACGACGTTGGCACGCTCATCTTTTTGTACAAACACAACCCGGGGCTTTACAACGGCCTCTCGTTAGACGTAGAAAGTCACCTTGGTTTTGTTGAGTTAACCGTTGGGTTGAATAGAGCCTCCGCGAATAGTTACAGCTTGGATGAAGTTTGCGCCAAAATACAAGCACTGCGAAAAAAATTGGTTGACGTGGAAAAAGCGAGGAGGAAAACTGGGGTTCAGCCCAAGTGGAAGCACTACCATGATCTGAGGTTCCTCATTCCGTACTTGCAAGAAGTAAAAAGTTGATATACCATTTTTTAAGAGAAATATATCTTTATGAATTTTTAGCTAAGTGCCCCTTTAATTCGAAAAACAAAATCGAATGATAAAGTGGAAACGAGTAAGAAAGACCGTGACGCTTATGTCGACTCTTTCATAAACTGCGTGCAGATGGATCTGAAGAAAATAAAATCGAGCAACAAACAGGATCGTATCATGCGCAAAATACGGAGTGTTATTGACGCGGGATTAAAAACAAAATGAGAAATTTACTGTTTTGTAGGATATTTGGTTTATGTTTGGTTCGCAATTTTAAATTTTAATATAATCTGTTTGCCTAGTATTATAACGGGTTTTCAAATTAAAAGAAAAAAAAAATGGAAAATTTTGGTGCAGATTATTTTTATAAAACGAAAGCGTTTTGGTTTTAACTGCTGCCAATCACATTTTGGAGTACAACGAAGATGAAATGTCAGTTGACAACAACACTAACGTAAGAGAAGGATCTTTTGAAAGTATTTTCTTTCTTTTCTTTTGTTAAATTTTAGAAATTATGTAGTTTTTTTTAAAGAAGAATTCTTAAATTTGAGAACTTTCGTAAATTAATGTAATAACTAAATTTAGATTTAGATTTAGGTGCATTTTAGGTCATCTTTTTAGTCGGGCGTACGCGTTGTGGAGTGATGACTCATGACTTAAAAGAGCATATCAATCCGTGCTTTCGTAATAACGAATTATTTTTATAACATAGTTGATCTAGTTTATAGTAACATGCATTTTGTGAAGACACTAGGTTTGTTCTGCATTTTCTATACTTCTAACTCTATTACTATACTTTTCTCACTTCCACTTACATCTCCACATCTTCCACTCTATCAGGAGCTGTTAGTGTAAGAAGTGTAGAAAAATGCAGAACAAACGAATAGACCTACTTTTTATCGATTACATTGCAGTATAAGTAGAGATAGCGGTATCATAAATTGATTCTATAAACGCATTATCGCATCCACGTTGAGTAATTTATACTCTTTTCGCATGTAATAGAAAAGGAGATTAAAACAAGAGTTCCATTAATATTATTAGCCGTTTATTAGTTACGAAATCTAAAAATTAGACTCGTCTAGACTTAGTACTCGTCTGTGTTTACTTTTTTTCTATGATATCTACAACCGTAAATAGCTTATCCTTTTCTTGTCATTGATTGAAAGCACGTCAAAGCATAATTTGCTTTTATTCGCGGTACAAAGATGCCGTAAACTTCTTTATTGACGGTTGCTTTCCTTTGAGAAATCGAAATTGTGAAACAATGTCTTGATAAGCTGCATGCTACTATAAAAAATACGTCTATGGTTTTTAGTATTAACTAGAATAAAATAATATATGGCAGTCCTGCTTGGTATTATCTTTTTGAGTACATATTAAAATTTTTATTCTTTGTTCAGTGATAAGTATTTCTTTAAGGGTCTTTTAAAGTAGACGATATTAAAAATACTTATATATATAATTATTTTCCTTTTACCAAAAGGTGTCGGGATTTGTCTTAAACCCCTTGTCCACAAAACTCTTTCCATTTCTTCCTGTTAACTGCTAACACTCTTGCTTCTTGTTCACTTAAACTTTTTCTTACTAATATTTTGTTTATTGTCTCGTCCCACATTTCTTTCGGTCTACAGTACTGGATTAACCTTCAGTTTTTCCGGTATCTCCTGGTTCGTTTTTCTGTCTCTTCTTGTTACTCCTAACACTGCTCTTATGCCCGTTTTAGACGGTCATATTTTTGTATCAAATTTATTACGAAGTGAATGAGAACCAATCAACATTCACTGTGGTAGCTTATCTCTCTCACTTCGTAATAAATTTGATACAAAAATGTGACCGTTTAAAACAGGCATTAGATACATCATTTCTATTGCTTGTATTTTACTCTTCATGCTATTGGTTAAAACCCAAATTTCACTTCCGAATAGCAAAATGGGCCGGAAAATAGTTTTGTGTATTATTATTTTGGTGATCCTTGATATTTCCTTCTTTTTTATGATAGTTTTGCACAAGCTATGGTATGTTTTGATTGCATCATCTATTTTTTCCCTAATATCTGCCTCTTGATTTCCTTTACTATCTATAATTACTCCGAGATATTTAAATTGCTTTACTTGCTCTATCTTATGTCCTTCTAGTTTCACCTCGATTTTCTTGTCGTCGTTTTTTGTTATAACCATTATTTTTGTCTTCTTATTATTTATTTTTAGTCCATATTCTTCTGTTGTATCTTTCCAAATCTTTAGGTAATTTTGTAAATGTTTTTCGGTGTTTGCCAATATGACCACGTTGTCTGTGAAAGCACACTCTGCTATACGAGTAGTAGTTTTTTTTGCAGGTTTTTGTATCCTATTTCTAAGCTTTTAATCTTCGGAGCTTTTTAGCTTTTTCAGCTTGTTTATATCATCCATTAGTATTATGAAAAATATCGGACTTAGTACTCCTGCCTCTCACAAGTCATCTTCGGTACAGAATTGTTCCGTCTCCATGTTATGAGTTCTTACCTAGTTTCTGTTTTGTTTATATATACGTTTTATTGCTTCCCTTAATTTCTTGTCAACCCCACGTTGCTGCAAATTTATTAAATTTTTTGGTGCCCTATCGAATGCCTTTTCAATATCTATGAATGCAAGGTACACCTCTCTTCCTTGTGTTAATATTTTATCTATAGTTTGTTTCATTGTAAAAATATGATCTTGGATGCTATGTCCACTCCTGAAACCACTTTGGAACTCGCTAAGTTGTGGTTCTATAATTGAGGGCAATCCGTTCCCCACGATTCTTTCATACACTTTCGCTACCGTGCTGAATAGTGAAAAATACTTACATACATAATTTTAAAGTACAACAGTTTTAGAGAACAGTCTGCAGAAATTGAAACCTATTTTTTTTGTATTAACACCGTGACTTGTCCCAAGCTTAGAATCTTGTCGGGAAGGCGTGTTTGGGCGGTTATAACGTATTGACAGTTGCAGCTGCGACCGACTTACTAGGTGGTTTTCTTTTTCGGCATACACCTGACAAACTGGGGAAACGCCGAAAACCCAGTTCGAAGGAGCCGGTATTTCAGTTTCCTTTTTATTTAATATTAAACGTGTTGTAGGTTCTTGAATAGTAAAATAAAATTATTTCTGACATTAATCACAATCAATTTTAATTATTAGTTTGATAAATGTTTTCCAACTAAACGAGTAAAAGATGCACCTGATATAAAATTACCGTGGTTTAACAATAATTTAAAAAACCAAAAAGATAAACTAAAACAACTAAATTGGCTAAGAAGACTTATTGCTGATGATAATCTTGAATCAACTTAACAAATATAGGAAACGCTATCGAGAAAGTGTGAATGAAAATAAGAAAAAATTCTTTGTAAATAAAATTAACACTGCAAACGCTATGGGATATAGTAAAAACTCAGATAAATCATGAGAATACGGTAAAAACAAAAATAGTTATCAAATATGAGAATAGTCTCTACAATGATTCACGGGATGTTGCAAACCTATTTGGTAAACATTTTGCTGAAACTTTACCTAACCAAGTGAATAACTATTTCTCTAATAAAACAAATATTGGCTGTACTGCTTCACATTCAAATTCAACGATGTTTTTTTCTACTCACAACTGAGATTGAAGTAATTTAGTGTAATTCAAAAGCTAAAAAATACTGTTGGCCCTGATGGTATTCCCACAAAAATCCTAAAAATCTGCAGTGCCACATTGCTCCCCTCTTAAGTAAAATAAATAATCAATACCTCATTTTCTGTGGGTTAATTCCCAGACGCTTTAAAAATATCGACTGTTATAACAATCCACAAGAAATCAGACTAATATCGAGAATTACAGACCGATATCATTGTTAAGTTCTTTCTCTAAAATCATAGAAAAAGTCGCTTACAGTAGATTAATTGATTATCTTCATCATTACAAGCTTGTATCGAATTGTCAATATGGGTTTCGCGAAGGCCTCTCTACTGAAACTGCTGCAATTAATTTCACTATTTTATACAATCCATACGCGACCTGCTTAATGCTAAACACAAAGCAGCAGCCTTATTAATAATAATAATAATATATTTTTCGTTCCATAAATATACAATACAGTATGTAGAACATGTCAAAAACATCATCAATCAAATAAAAAAATAAAGTGCTTAAGTAGGTATGTGTCATTAAATTACAATATATAACAAATTTTCATCAAGCGAATAGAATGCATTATGATATTTTATATGATATTATTCTTCGATCTCACTAAAGCCTTTGATAGCTTAAATATTAAATTCATTCTTCACAAATTAAATAACTTGGGCTTTAGAGGTATAGCCAATACATGGCTTGAATCATACCTGTTTAATTGTAAGCTAATGGTAAGAGTTGATAATTGTCATTCTAACAAATTCCATCTAACGATGGGTGTACAGCAGGGCAGTGTTTTGGGGCCACTCATTTTTTGCTATTCATAAAAATGATATGCCAAATTACGTATCTGAGGGACAGGTTTTCGTATTTGCTGACGACACCACGATTCTAGTGGATGCACTGAATCCTATTTCACTTCAACAAAAACTATGTAAAGTAATGCAGGAATTTGACTGCTGGTGTTCAAGAAATGGACTAATTATTAACTTTAATAAAACAGTTTGTGTAGACTTTTATTACAAGCAAGGCAAACTGCATAATAATAATTTGAAATTAAACGAAATAGAAATAAAACATAACACGAAATTTCTAGGGCTGACAATAGACAGGCATCTGAGCTGGATGGATCAAGAAGATGATGGCATCGCAGCGAAATTAAATAAGAGTTATTATTTAATACTCAATTTAAAAAATATATTGGATACTGGTGAACTTATGAATGTTTATTACAGCATAGTGTATCCTCAAATAAGTACGTTTGGGGACAAGCAACTGAATGGACGAGAATATTTATCATACAAAAAAAGAAAACTAAGACCGATATTTAATCTCAATCCATTAACATCATGCAGAGAAACCTTTATAAAACATATTTATTTGATGTGCCTCTAGAAGACGTCATTTGATTTTCTTTTGTATTCCAATTTTCTTGCGTTGTCTCTCGATTTCGTTTTGCTGTGTAAAAATCTCTAACGTTTTCTTTTGTATTTCTTTTCTCAAATCCTTTCTCGAGTCCCTCGGTTTTTTCTTGAATAGTTTTTTTCTTGTACCTGGTTGTTTTCTTTTTACGTGCCTCAAAGAGACACCGATTGATTTTCTTTTGGTTTTCAAGACCAAGTTTTTAGATCAAAGTTAGGTGAATGCGTTGACGTTAGGGAAGCCAAAAAAATAGAAGTAAAACGATGTTGACTGTGATGGCCCAAGGCCAAGGGGTACCAAGTGCCAAATTGGATCTTTTGGAAAATCCACAGGTGGAGGTGTGAAATAAAGATTTTAGACTAACCGATGAAAGCTGTGGTTGTGAGGGAAAATTCTGGGCGGAGAAAAAAAACGAGAAACTTAAACTAACAAGCGTCTCAGACTAAGGGCCAAATTCAGAAACATAACTCATACTCAACTCACACTCAATAGTTTATGTTTGCTTGTTTAAACCAAAATTTATTATTGTTTCATAATTCAATAAATGAAGGGACAAATATTTATTAAAAAAAGAGAAGACATAAATGACACCAAATTATTTATTTTAAAAATATGAATTAAAAGCAAACATAAAATAAACGACTTCACAACTAGTTTTTTTTTTAAATTATTTATAACTGTAGTTAATTATTTTTGAAAGTTTTCATTTAAAAAAAAAACAGAAATTTACTCTGATATACATACAGAGACCGCCAGATAAGTCGGGATATGGGAATTTTTTTTATTATTGATTTCTTAGAAAAATTTATTCTTTTTAAAAGTCCCTGCATCTTCCCAAACTCAACGTACACTTATCAAATACCTGTTGTCATATACCCAGGAGATAAAAATATTTGAAATCGACATAAGAGTAAAGTACCTTTATTTTTCAAAATACGCGAAAATATTATTTGGAAAAGCTATTTAGAAATGTGATGAGATCTCAAATATGAAATCATGGCAGCTTACGGTGAAAAAAGAAATTTTCCATATTTTTCAATTTTTCTCGATCAACGTGTGTATCGTAGAACTTTGAAAGTGTAAAGATGGACGTTTCTTCAAGTGTGATATTAATATACTCTGGAATTTCATTTTCGCTCTTCTACCAACTAGAAATGATGATCAATAACATTCATACATACCATAAATCTTTAACTTTTTTGTTCAAATTGTTTATTTCCTAGACAACCGAGATTTCATATTTGAGATCTTAGAACAATTCTTAATAACTTTTTCAACTAATATTTCGCGTATTTTGAAAAATAAAGGTACTTTACTCTTATGTCGATTTCAAATATTTTGATCTCCTGGGTATGTGACAACAGATATTCAAACTTTGATAAATGTATGTTGAGTTTGGGAAGATGCAGGAACTTTTGTAAAGAATACATTTTTCTGAGAAATCAGTAATAAAAAAATTCCCATATGGACCGACTTATCTGGCGATCACTGTATATATTTTTTTGATGATTGTTAAAGAAATGCCAAAAATTTTGAAGTTTGTGGTTTTGTAATTAGTAATAGTAATTAGGTGTTGTAATTGCCAGATCTGTGTATTTATTTAAATTGGTTCTATTTTTTGAGAAAGCACCGAGTTCTTCCATTTTCTGAAATTCTATCAAAATTAAACCTGGAATCACCCTGTATATCAATCACAGTGCAGTTTTCAAATCATATTCGTCAATTGCTCCCAATTGATAAATAAATATCGAATCGAATCAGGTGAACGTTTGAATAAATCAACGATTAAATAACAATTAGGCGGACCTTTAATAATCAGACGTAACGCTACTCTTGATTATAAATCATTAGTGGACTACTTATCAGACCGTCCATAATCACAGGGTCGAGTTGTAACAGTTATTTTATGGGGGGAGACATATTATTGTGTAATAACGCGACCACGTACAGGTGTTTAACGTATGCAGGCAAATTATCGATTCAGAATTTCAATGATTCGACCGGATGTTCGTTATTTTTTATTTCAAACAACCGCGCACACTTTTCGCTCGCCAGTACAGCGCGAGTTGCTTACGCCGTTGCACGTCAGCTTTGCTTAATAAACAAATAAAGTGCATTGTTTACAAATTTGGCTCGCCGGGTTCAAGACCTGCAGGAGTTTTTAGTGTGTGAAGATCGATTTTCGCGGGCGCACAGTTTTCCTTTTGTGTCGAAATAGATCGTGCCGGTTCTAATAGAATTCGTTTCGATTTCAATTCGTTTTATCACCGCGAATAGTGAAATTATCAGTCACGCAAAGCGGTATAATTGATATTGATTAATTTAATTTAACTTATTGGACTGATAAGAGCTGGTGTTGGATTTTGAAAGTACACGTTTGCAAAAGGTTTATTTTCTTATTAAGAAGTTGTTTCAAAAATAAACAAAATTTTTTTTGTTACACGAATGGTATGGAATATATGTTACATGAAATTTTATTTTAAAATTATTTTCAATCACAAATTTTGTAAATGTTTAAAGGCCTAAGACCAGAGTTGCGGTAATGGTACTTTTGGGACTATTTTCAATACCATTGAAAAGATTTAACTACAATGGTACTTACCCAAAAGATTATACAGTACATTTTTTAAATTTTCAAGTGAAATATGTTTCACATTTATTTATTGTCCTTGCTTTGTTAATGTTTAATTATTTTTAAATCTCGGAAGAGATTTATGATATTATGATCTGTCCGCCGAACAAATAGAAGAAATTTAGTACGTATGCATTAACGATCAATGTTGGCAATTTAGTGATTTTGTTACTAGTTTTGATTATTATTAATAATTAATTAAAAGTTCATTTTACTTTATAAAACGAAGCTACATAAACTAAAATTGGAATATAAATTCAAATAAAATTGCTTTGGAACTCAAAAAATGTGTATACTACATGTGTATGGCATACCATCGATTGTTGAAATTTAATTAATTTTTTTTTAAATGCATAAATACCGTACACTGTTATTAACCGAAACTTTAATTAGTCACTCTTCCCGTCGATTGGTTTCCTGTAAAGTAACTGCAATAAACGTTTTAACTCAACTTTCTATTACACACTGCGGAACAGTTGTTTAAATAAAAAATATTTGCTGCAAATTGAATGTAGAATATTCGTGAAGAAAGAAAGTGAAGAAATATTAACGCAACAATGAATTACCCAGTTCGGTTAAGTCGGTTAACACCTGTTGGATTTGGTTGATCGATTAGGCCACCTGTCTTTGAACGTTTGTTTCGTATTTTTCCCCCACGCCCCTTAAAACCCTCGAAAAGCAGTTGCTGTATGTACGAGTAGTAGATAGGGTATTTAGATTACTTTAGAATTTGACCTCTTTTAGTTATCTCGTTCTTCCTGCGTGTACCCTACTAACCCCTATGATTTCTTTTACAAATCTATAATCTAAGTAAATCATTTTTGCTCTCTTTTTTTGTACTTGGTTTCCGAACTGGAATTGTGTCAATTTCTTTGGATTTGCCGACGTTTCGTCCACGGACGTGGAAGCCTTCAAACCAAGATACAGTATGGTTTTTAATAGTTTGAACTGACACCAAATTTACCAATACATAGTTTGAAAATTATTACCAAGTACATGATTGATTTTTTTAAAGTTGTCCATAAGTGTACAATTAGTTTTCGCCTAATCGATCAAGTACGATTGAGTAAGTAAAAGACCAGGCCTAATATTGCAATCTTCAACATGTATTTAGTAAACCCATTACAGGAACTCGAAAATAAAACATTATTTAAATTAAAAGCAGCAATACTTCAGGAGTACAAGCCAGTCTATTTATTACGTAACAGGCATCTGTTCAATTTACATGTGTTTCACTCACGCGCACCTGGCCCTGACTACCATATTTTTAATGCTGTTATAAATTCTCGAGTTATTAGCAGCGGAGCAAAAGTTTTCACATAGTCGTAATCCACTTACTACGATTAGAACAGTAAAGTATGGGTTTAATTAAACGAAGGACGTTTCGCAATAATCGCCGTGGCGATTAGCGGGAATTAGCATTTTATTTATGGCAAACACTTTATTCAATTCCCTCTCGGTGAAGATTGATGATTTTGAAGTCGTTAGAACTTTCTTCTGCGTCATTTTAATTTTATAAGATTCCCTCTCGTTGAGGATTAAGATTTTGAAGTCGCTATACCCCCAAAACCTTTTCTTCTGGTTTTTTACAAAATTTTATTCAATTCCCCCCTCCATCATTGGATATCTCCAAGTTTTTTTTTGCCTTAACCAAAATATTGTCTTTGTTATCTTGCTACTTACGTAGGAAAATATTTTGATAAATTATCGCTCTGTTATTTCAACTTTAAATTTACGACTGATAACAAAGGCCGAGATGCGAATAATAGCATGGTCGACTGTGTGCTGAAATCCTATATTCTCTGATTTCCAGGAATTTAATCCGATATTTAAACATAATTGCGATTATATGTGCGTTAGCTCGGCATAAACAATGCAGACTGTAAAGTGCGAAAGAGCGGACTATTAATGAGTAAATGTGGTGAATTATGTGGTCGAAGCAGCAGACGGAAGCGGGGAATAAGAATATGACATCACTGAAAGATAAGATTACGCACAGGAAACGGAAAGGAAACAAGTCAAAGAACGCGCAGCCAGTTGACTCGAATAGCACAAATGCAAACGGCGAAAGTAATAAAAAGGCCGGCAAACAACAGCAGAACAATCTACACAACAAATCTAATAACAAAAAGGCGACCTACAACAAAAATACGCCGAAACGAGACGATTCCCACTCGGCAAACGAGTTCGCAGACGTGGAATACAACGTTACTGTTAATGGTGCAGTGAAGTCGAACCTAATAGACGATTTAATAGATAGCAAACGAGTTGATACAACTTATAATAAGGATGACGTCAAGCCGTTAACGAATAAAGCAGATGATAAGATAGCACGTTTGGATGCCGGCTCAGACACAGATGGAATAATATTAAGGAACCAGGCGAAAAATTCCGGCGTTGATCTAATAGAAGACCGAAGAATCAGTGATTTAAACAACCCGGTAAAACGCTACAGTGACAGTTTCGTTATCGCGCGAAATAGTGAATCGAAAGACAATTGTGATGACGGCAAACTGTCAAGGGCGCAGAGTGGATTTTTTGTGACTGACACGACCGAATCGTGTGACTTCAATAAAGCTGGGCGTAAAACACGCAGATTCAGCGATATTTTCCGCTATGGAACTCTGAGAACCTCCAACAGCTGTGATAACTTCAACATTGATGACATGATGTTGGTGGAGAGCGGAGAAAACGGACAAGAAATGACGGAAGTCACCCTGAGAAACAAACCTAGGGTGAACGACGTCGAAGGTGAGGACGCCGCCAACAAAACAAAAAAGGGCAAGAAATATGACTCGCGTGATAGTGCCACGAAAATCAAAACCAAATCTCACCAGAAAACCGAAACTGACAAAAACGTGAAAGTTATTAACCACGTGAATAACAGCAGTGCGAACAATTCGTATTTGAAACGTGTCAAATCCAAAATCTACAAACCCAAAAGTGATAACACCAGTGCCTTACCGTCCATGCCCCAAATCAGCGAGAACTCGAAGAATAAGAAAAACAAGGCCAAGAAAGTCGAAAGCAAACCCAAGGAACCCCCCACGGAAATGCGAAATTCCGTCTCGCATTTCGACTTCCGCCTCTTGAGGCAGACCTCCAATTTGGAACGCATCAGGCCTCAGGGTTTGGGCCCCAAGAAGTCGACGTCCAACGTCGGAATCAACGATCTTCTCGACAATACCGCCCACATTATGGATAATGTATCAAACAAACCTATCTTGGCCAAATCCAAATCGAGCAGTGCGATTAACTTGAACTTGTTGAGGACCAGACGCAGTAAACTGCTGGAGCAAGTCAAGAAAAACTGCAAAATCGCGCAGGACGAATTCGATTTCATCGCGTTCGGTGGTTTGCAAAACACGGGGGTGCAATTGAGCAGGAAATTTGGTTCGCAGAACCTGACCAGCAGTATTAACAATGCGGCATCGACAAGACCTAGCAGTTGGTTGCATAATTCAACAGGTATTGTATTCACTTTTCCAAGTATTCCCCCCTCTTTAGAAAAACATTTTCTAAAAGTAAAAATATGTTTTCTCATGTACAAGTTATATTTACAGGGTTAGTATTATTTTATCTGAAACTAATCTTTCTCTTTAATCTACTTATAGAACAAGAGCTTTACTATGTCATTTACTGATTATTAAAAAAAAAAAAACGCCTGTAAGATTAATACTGAAGGATGTAGGAAAGTTTTGAAGGCTCAGTACAAAGTTCAGAATGTAAGAAAACTGCCTGATTTAAAAAAAAATGAAAACCACACAAATGTCACGAATGATTTTATCAACCCAAGCTTTTACGAAAGTGCCTTTCACATTTCGGGTATTTTTTTGAACATGTTCTTTTTTTTTTCCTGTAGGCGACACAAAGCCGGGTCATCCTGTGACGCGAACAGGATCTGACCGACGTCCTGATGCACTCCGTGAAGAATCGTCAAAAACCCAGGATAGTAGCAATCACACCCCTGACAATGAGGATGAAACCTCCACTCCAGACACGTAAGTTTTACTTTCGTTAAACTATTTTTCTAAAGATAATCACATTGACTAAATTCATAATATCAGTGTCATTTAGACTCAATTGCACAACGTCAATTTAAATTCAAGCTGAGGGTTTTAAGTTTTTGCTTAAAGTGTACAACTGGGCTTTCTATTCTATTGTAATTTTGAAAATACTAAGGCCCGATTTTACAATCGTCGGATAAGCATTACAGTAGAGTCTCGATATAGTGAACATACCATATAGTGAACTATCCACTGCAGTGAACACAAAAATATACATTAACCCCTAAACAGTGAACAAATTGTGCCTCGCTAGAGAGAATTGCACAAGCAGTACATACATAGGGACTTCCCCGAAAGCGTGACGTCTGGAGAAGCAAATAAAATTAACAGTAATAACTTAATAATAATAAATAAAGTAATAATCACACTGTAAGTATCACTGTTATGTGTTTTTATCTGCACTCTAAACAGTGAACAACCTCGGTGGAGTGACAAAGCCGTTCATCAATTAGTTCACTGTATCGAGACACTGTATTCTTAGAATAACGTGACGTAGGTGTGATGTAGATATGGAGGAACGTTATTCCGCCCTTATCCCACGATTGTAAAACTGGGCCTAAATCAGTTCGGTACCTACACAAATCTGTATTTATTTTTCGTTTATTCTGGGATTTTTATGTGTTTTAAAAAGAGTAATTTTCAAGGATTTTGTTTCACTTTGAACTCTTTATCTGAGATTTTCAATTTTAATGGGTTATTTGGAATAAAGGATAGAATTTCATTGACTTTTGAGGTAACTGGGGTCGTTTCATTGCGTGTTCTTCAAAGCTTTTCATCTCTCCCTTCTAACGAGGAATCTCCCCCAACATTAAACTCTCTGCGGTATGCAATTACAAGACGTTTTAAGGCCTAAAGTGGTACAGAATTATCGTTGTATCAAGTACAATCAAGATGTTTTATGCTTCTTTTAAGAGGAAACAACCCATTGATGTGTGGATAATTCGTTATTAGTTCTTTTTACTATCAAATACAGGATTTATGTATGTAAAACCGCCCCCTACCCTCACTTTAGTAATAATTTTTGAACCAGTGAAGATTGAATTGAAACTCATTTAAAACTGGACTTATTTAGAATAAAGGACTGTACAACCTTTCATGGATAGCCTGTATACATTCACATCCTTTACTCTGGTTTTAAAATATGTACTTTACATACTTTGGACTTTTGTATCGTTTTTTTTTTGACAAACCTTCCACGGACCATTGACCTACATCTTAGATCAAAGGAATTGTGACCGAAAGTAACTTTTTTTTTGCTCAGTTTTCAGTAGTCTTTGTCTGCATTGACATTTCTTAATTTTTGCAACTTAATAAGTTGTTAATGAAGATGGAGGGACATTTTATAATCACGTTACATAATTACATAAGGCTTTGACCATGGGGAAAAAGTAATGTCTGGAAACTTGTCGTCGCTGCTGTTGTTGTCATAAGTTTATTTTGAAAATTCAATGAAGCTACAATTACAAAGAACACAACTTGCTGCAGACATAGCTCTTGTTTTCCATGTTTATGTAATTACTTTTTGAGCTCACAGTAGGGAGGTTTTTTCTTAATAATTTAGGCCATACATGCCCGGTTGTACCAACTTTTAAGCGGAGCTTAAATTTAAGCTATGTTTATAATGTGACATTTACGTATGGTCAGTATAAAGTCAAATACGTTCTGATTGACATTTAAACTTCAACTTAAGTGTGACTTAAGTATCAATTAGAATGTGACTAACATTTTGTTAAATCTATAAAGCCCAGTTTCTCAGTCACAGTTTAACTTTAATCTTTAGTCTATTCCTATAGGAACAATTGTCTTTATAATTGTTAGTATAAAAATAAACAGGCGACTGAGAAACCGGGCCTAAATAATGTCATAGTCTAAATACCACTTAAATTTAAGCTCTGCTTAGAAAGTTGGTGCAACCGGGCATCAAAGTTTCTAAAAATTTGAAAGAATTCCTTCGATAAAGGAGGCATTTGGCATTTGACGTTTAAACTGTCATTAATAAGCAACCCTTGCCTGTAAAAAAATTTCGCTTGGGTAACAAATAGTAAAATTCATTTTAGATAATTTTTAGCAACAGGTTCAACTGTAATTAAAAATTTTTAACCCCTGTCACTGATCTTTCTCCAAAATCATAGAGAATATGGCAGAAAAATAAATTGAAGAGTGGAAAATCAAAAGGGTCTAAGTGCCAAAAGAAATGACGCTGAGATCCTACATAAAATATGTCTAGAACATAAAATAAATAAAATCTTTTTTGAAAAAGTTTTATTAAGTAAAGAAAACAAGAATAAATGAACTAAACACATTAAAAAAAAATTGACACATAGACTCCTAAACAGGCGTTTCCTGAAATTTGCTGGAAATGGCACTTAGACCCTTTTGAATTTCCACTCTTCAATTATTAATTGATGTTCCCTTTACTGTAGTTTTAATCCTCTTTAATGTAAAATCCATTTCTGCATAGTTTGCTCGAAAATTTCTCAATTGTTTTGGTTTCCAACTTGAAAATTTCACTAGCAAAAAGTGAAAGCCCCATAATCAGAGTTTACAAATACCACTGAAGTCAAAGTACCACATACTTCCAAACGTGTCCTATTTGTAACGCTGTTATTAATTTTTTTTTGCAATATTTTTTATCCCACATTGAATTGCACAGCCCCAGGTCAAATATTTGGCCTGATTGTTGAACAATTTGTAATCTGCTGCATTTTTAACGCACGGATAAAATAACGTTGCGTTTAGTAATTGCGGTAATTAATTTAATTGTGACGCAAAGCGACGAATGGAAATCGAGAACGCGGTTTTTTTTTCTGCTTTTGCCCGGGGCTGTAGTTGCGGTCTTGATATGACTCGGCGTACGTGATGCTTTTTATACTGGAGCATACTTTATGCAGAACTCACAGGAAGTACGTTTCTGCAAAAAACGTGGCAGGAAAACAAGAAAAAAATCCGAACTTGATTGTGAATCATGTATCATACTATCTATCAAAGCTAAAGTGATTTTTAATTTTTGTGCAGATACAATTGTATTGGTTTTAGTTCATTTTTTTAACCTAACCCAATTCTTCTTCCTCTTTCAATTATTCTTATACTTTGTAAAAATTTGTAAAAATAAAACATTGCGGTTGATGTAATAGAAATTCTTCAAGTGTACATTTTGATTAGGTTGCAACAATTCATTAATGGTGGTGAGCTTTGGCTTGGAAGTTTACGTTTTTAACTTTTAAACCTGAAACAAGTTTGCGTAGAGATGAATGTTTAAAATCAGTTAGTTAGTTCCACGCCCACCCGCCCAACAGAACACTCGCCTTATTTGTTTATTTATTTGATGAATAATAAGGAGATTACGTTAGCAGTCGTTGGCTTCATTAATATTCAACATTGTTACCTCTCGTTTTCAACTACAATGTTTTGACTTGGATAACGAAGTTTAGTAAATATTGCGTTTCAATCCGATTTACGCAAAATCGTCAGGCATTGTGTTTCCTCGACTCCGCCAGTTAATCTCTCACTTTATGATTGTTTTAATAAATTTCTTTTTTTGGAACCGACAAGTGATTTACAACGGATTCTTCATTTACACGGATTTCTAAATCGTTCGAGCCTCCAACGTGTAATGTCACAGGCCCCACCTTAAACACATTACCATTTAATTCAGATAAATTGATAGTCACGCTTATATGAGATGTTAAAGTGAAAGTGACAGATAATTTGATGATGTTTGATGTACTTTTCGTGACGTTTCATAACGTGTCCGCGGTAATTCCACTTTTCATCTCTTAATAAAAGAAGTCACTATTTTTGGGCCAAAAGCTCATGGCTTCCGAACGTCGATTGAATTGTGATTTTTGCATGTTCGCTGTTTGTGAGTCAGACGGACACTGAGTGATGTAACTCCAACAGTTTAATAACTTCAATGACCGTTTTATTGCGTCATTACATGTCTTTTTTTGCTTCGCTTATTCATACTTTAGCTTTGTGGTCACGATGTCTCCTAAGCTATGAACCGCTCCCCGCAGGAAAATCCGTTTCATTGATGTGCTCACTTTAAACTCGTTGGAAGAGTAGGTGTATCAAGTGACAAAAAAAGTCAAAAAGTTAACCGACTTTCTGTCTTTCCATACGCTGTTGCTGAAAAAATTTAAAAAAAATGGATTATTTTGCGTCATATTCACCCTTTCTTCTTCTAGAGTTTTTTCGCTTCCTTCCTGGAAACAATAAGATGTTATCAGCCTTCCACTTTTTAGACTTTGGTCTTTTCCCATTATCTATCTTATCCCCCTTTTAGCCTTCCTGCTTTTGCTCTTCATGGCAAAACAAACACAACGTTGTTTAAATCCACTTCTTTTCCTAATTCATAATTAATTATTGTAAAGTTTTTTGTAGTTGGTCTTTACGCCATCTTTTTAATCTTTAATCTCTCCTTCTTTTTACTAGAACTGAAAAACGTAGCTAAGGTGAATGAAAATGTATACTTACACATTGAGGAAAAGCAATTCCTTATCGGGCAAAAACTATTTTGAGTAAGTTCTTTCCGTGAATCGTTTTGCCTAAACACTAACTGTCAGAATTTTATCGCTACTCAAACACATGAATTCTCGATAGTTCCAAAGTGATTGCGCCCCGATTAGATAACCCGAACGCAATTGAATCGGGAACAATCCCATTCCCTGCTGATACGGCAACGCAGATAAAATTGCACGACTTAGATAAGTTCAGTATCGAAAGTGGTTTTTACCATGGCGTGCGATTGAATGACGGCGTGTTTTTCCTGTGAAAAATGGGACTCCTTAGCTTTTCTTGTCATTGGGATTAGTCAGGATGGATATTGGGTTTTCCAACTTGTTCGCAGTTCCGAGGAAGAACTCCTTCTCCAGAAGGGATAGGTTAGCAAAGTATTACTTAACCTAGGTCCTGCGCCTTTGAATTCACTAGAAAGAAATGATGGTGATTCACAATGAAATTGTATACCTTGATAGACAATGATCATAGAGTATCATTGTAATTTATGCGGTGAAAGATTACGGTGTCGATAAAGAACTGTTTGAGGAGACAATCAAAATTATTATTGTTATCTACTATAGCAACAATGTGTCTTTATTTAATTATTTTTGTCTAACTACATTATCGTAAACCGGAAAAAGAAAAGATGGTTTGTGGAAAGTTGACGGAAATTGATGACTTTCTATTTACGTTCAGAACTGGAACCTGTGCTTTATTGGACTTCATATTTTAATGAAAATAATAAAACTTTCTTAATGTTGTTACATGGACATGGCAGATCGCTTTCTCATTGTATTTACTGTAATGAATTTTTGAGTAGGACGGCGAAGTGAATTAGAGAAGTTTGTTTGCACGTGTTTTTTTTACTTACTTTCCATCCTTGACCTAAAAATAATTCCTGTTGTAAATAAATGTAGTAGTGTGAAAGTATGGTTTACTAGTTTACGTTTTCGAGTAGGTATTTATAAAAGATTTGAGCGCATTTTCTTGGAATACCTTAATCCAAAACAAAGTTGTTAGAAATTAACACATTTAATTTTGTTTGATTTTTTTTTTGACTAAAGTATTTTTGTCTCAATTTTATTTATGCTATTGTTAATCACATTATGTTTTGCATTAATTCAATGCAGAAAATTAAATCAAATTAACCATTCGGTGATAATTTATCACAGAAGCTAACCGCAAGGACTTTCGGTTATCACTAGGAATAAATCATGTACACTCTCGTCTAACTAAATCGAGATCACTCGAGCATTTTTCGGGGCGTCCAGTGGTATCGATTTGGTTGGATTCGACTGTACAACAACATAATGAAAGTGTTTTCACAAAGCTTCCTAAGTAATTAAACGATCCCAATTAAAACTAAAATTGTTATTTTTTGGCCTTTAGCTGTCTACTACGCTCAGATATGAGAAGATTCCCTCACTTTATCACTACTTTCGATACAGATAAACGTTAGTCGGGCAAGGTTGACAATATTTCACATTAGATGAACACCAAAGCTTTTATCTAAATCCGCTGGCCCGACGTTATCATCATCGTTTAATAATAAAGTTCAGGTGACAGTGCAATACTAATATTTTCTTTTGCACTATCTCTTCGGCGGCTTTGTTGAAAGCAAAATTGTTTACAAACTCGTAAGCGAGATTCAACTTTGAAATTACTTAACGTGATTCGTGAAACCAACCATTTGCGCTTGCGATTTACTAATGAGCGCATTTTCGAATTTCAGTTCCAAAAGTCTTCCAGCGACGACCACGCATAAGCGGCGGAATACAAGTAACATAAATAGGTCAGAAAGTGTCAAAGAACAGACGGAGAAAGTAAGTACTTTTTCACTTTTTAAATAAATACCTAGCTCTAGGAAAAAAAATCGAAACCACCACATGTTAATTCAAATACAGCGTATGCGTTACGGTAAACATAAAATAAAAAAAATACATACGCCGGATTCGCTTGATTGATCTTACCGCATGCTTCAGCAATAAGTAAGCTTTGGTATTACAAGGTCGTATGTAAGTGCTGGCTTATATAACCACAGTATGTACAAAGCCAGTACCTAGGGGAAAAATCATCTCATAGAATTCGGCATTTCAAAATACTTCGGCTCCTCCACCATATTTGAATGACATTAATATTAAATGTTTTTTTTTTGTAGTTATTGTAATTTATTTATTTTATTTTTATTTTTGTAGCGAAAACAAAGAAGGAACATCAGCGATCCCCTTCACAACAATACTAGGTGAGTCACTTTCCATTTTTACCTGGTTGCATTCAAGTCGAATCCATTGCGAACCTCGGAGGGTATTTTGGTACGCTCTGTCATGCAGCTCGGATTCGGCCGTCTGTGTCCTCTTCCTCTCCGAAAATTATGGAGGCGACCTGCGCGCAACACCGCCGACAGGCAACGGCCCCGCCGCCCGTATACCCTTTCTATAGATCGCGAAAGTCATGACTTTATACCCGACCGCGAGGTGTTTGTCCGAATTCGCGGATTTTTATGTTGTTTTGCGGCTGGGAGGTTTCGTTTGGCCAGTCAATTGGCCGACTGATTCACATCGGGACGTTCTGTGGTTTCAGTGAATTTTCCCAAATTAATTTTCCTCTACTAATTATATTGTGGAGTTGTTTTTAATTTTGGACGAGGTGTAAAGTGACCAATTAGCCTAATATAATGACCCCCCAATTTTATTTTTGTTTTCCCAAATTAATACTCCTTATGTGAGCTGATTTAAGTTTTTTTTTGACATGGTGTGTGGTGATCATACAATTATCTTAGTTTTTCCAAATTCTTTTCTTTTTCTTTGTAGGATTGGTTTTTAATTTTCGGGGAAGCACCACCTTCCTTAATTAATATTCCCAACTGTGTCCTATAATTTTTGTGGAATTTGTTTTTAGTGGGAAGCTTTTATACGTGCATTTGGACATGATACAGGTTGACCTTGCTTTCCGGTTTTATCTTGGCGAGAATTCACCGTTGTTTGGTGACGAATAAAATACATATTTGTTGTAATTAAATATTTGCTTATTCATCGAAGAACGTTCGGTATCAACATTGCAGATTTTACTTGCGAAATCTTATTTTTAAAAATATTGTAAAACAGCTCTTGCATTAAATTAGAAATTATTTACTTTTAAATTGAATTAGTAAACACTAATAAATCATAGACTTCTATAGGTGTTCGATATTCAAAATATTGTCTTAAGTTTGTGGAAAAATTTTTTTTATTTGTTTTTTAGTTTCAAAAGTTTAAAAATTATGTTTTAATGATCAATCAGGTTGATAATCACACTGCTGTATTTAGAAAAAAAAATCGATAAGAAAATGAAATTTGACATGAATATGAACATAATGGGGCTATCAACATTTTATTGATATTAAAAAAAATAGTTTAAATAAGTTTTCAAAAATCACTAGTTAGATCAATATTATGTAACATCCCCCAATTTTCCCCAATGAACGTAAATACAATAGCTTTTGATTACAGGCTGTTGGAATTTTTAAATAAAAAAAAATTAAGAATTAATGGATTGGCCCCTGAAAGACATTAGGAAAGTAATTTTGTGCGTATGTGTTACATCACGTTTATTGTTTAGTAAATGTGTGCAAATGCTTGATTCCATACGATCAAAATAGAAAGGGTAATCAAATTGCTAACCTGATGAAAAAATCATAAATTATTTGAACTTGAACAGTGAAAAGCCGCTTTCATAGTAACTTAAAAAGGAATTTTGTTGGTAACGTGTTTTTCTTTTTTAATAAAAACGCATTTAACTCGCCGTTTCATTTTACATACAGTGAAAGCTCTCTTAGGCGGACACCGACCGTGACCAGCAAACTGTCCGTCCATTAGAGGTATCCGCCTAAGAGAGATGCAAATGCATGTAAATTACATAAATGGGAAATTAAAAACTGTCCAGCTAAGAGAGGTGTCCGCTTAAGAGAGCTGTCAGCTATGGGAACTTTCACTGTATAAGCAATTTTACTTTTGCCATAAAATTAATCATAAAGCAACTGCATGCAACTATGCAATCTAATGCCAAAATACATGTGCCCCCCCCCCCCCCCCAAATCATATATCAATCACGTACTTTTATTACTGCATTTGATCAGCGATTTAACTATAGGTATTCATGTCATACCCTTTATAATTTCGGATAAAAATATGTATATACAAAAAAAAAACATAAAATTCTACCAAAAAAAATGTATTGATTACAAATAACAAAAAATACAATTGAATTTGGATAATGAGGAGTATGTTGTATAAAAGTGATCTAGAATTAACTCGAGAGTTCAAAAATATACAGGTGTTCCATTAGGAAATACCACTTTAAGTTACACTTACGCTTAAACAAGAAGTAAAATTAATCATTTCGAAATGTTAGTAGCCTAAATGTCAATTGAATTGCAGGCAGTTTCTTTCTTAAAAGTCAAATGATGTATTGGTATATGATTTATCAAAAGTGTCATTATTTTATTAATAAAAAGAACAAAAAGTTACAGGTGCACAAATACCAACTTGATTCAACATTGTTACACGATTCATTAGCATTATGTGCTTTTTTATTTGCTAATTTAATTGTGATTTTATTCAAATCTTTGTTTATCTTTCCAATCTACGCATCAGATAACGATAACAATTATTAAATTGTTATTGTCTCAATGCGTTTCATTTGTGTACATTGTTTTAATTATCTCTTCATATTTAATAAATAAATAAACTGCAATTTCTTTCTGAACCCATTTTTAAAACAGAATTTGTTTCTAAGACAAGCCAAATTGAGGGATACTCGATTAAATAAATATACAAAGTGTTGAATTAGAAAGTAACAGCAAGTAAAAAGTATGTAGCATTATGCAATTTTGTTAAATAAGGATAAAGAGTAGGTTGATCTATGTACAATATAAAAAGCAAGTAAATTTCATTGCAATGGTAGGTACCTAACTTCTTCCGCTTTAGTGTTGAAAAAATGTAAAACGTAAAATCCCACAAAACAATGAAAATACATATACAAATATAAGTGATGAACGACATCGAGTGTAAAAGTGTAGAGAACTATTTCCACGCTGCAGAACGTAAGAGCTTTCGCCGTTGTAAGAGGTGCTTATTTTTATTCAACGCACTATCATGTAAACGTGTATGTACGAAATAACTGGATTCGTATCAAAAGCCAAACATAAATATTTTTTGTTTGTCGCTATCGCATTACATGTAGCCCCGAGTAAACACAGATAGCGAAGTGACGGTAGGCCAACACTATCACATTCTGTCTGTATACACTAGAAACGGAAGCAAATGCAACTCGATGACTAACTTTAGTCTTTACGATCGCACGTATCTCTCAGTGTAAATAAATGGTCATTTCCTGAGGCGTTCTATAAACTTATGTGCATCATCTTGTATGTGGGTAGGTACAATTACGGCGGCGAAGAACTCCGGAATGCAAACAAAACACAGAAATACAAGCGTACGTTTGCAAACAACGGGGCGAGTGCCAAATATGTGGCGCAGTCTTCTTCATTTAGAAGGGCGTGCTTGTACTCTTTATAAATATTTGCACACTCTCCAATGTCGCTGTGGTGTCGTGTTGCTTTCGTGTTGGATTATTTTCTACCCAAAATACTGGGACGTGTGTGATGAAAAATAATTAAAGGTACACACTTAACACCTCATTCATTAGGCCGATGTTAATATCAAATCCTCAAAACAATGTTTATCAATTTATTATTTTGGAATGCATTGACATGATTCCTAGTCCCTTGTCAGCATCTTCATTTCTTGTTTTTTTTTGTATAACATACATTTTCTAAGACGTACTTATTTTGTTAATGTATGTTGTTGTATGCATAGGTATCATCTGTTGATATTTGATCATCCTTTCGTTTTGCTAAATTAACTTTTTCTAACATCTGTAAAGAGTAAGATCTACAAGCAAGGTTAATGACAGCATCCTGTCAGCTGGTAATCATCTGCTCTCACATTTACTTTATATTAATCACATGTGTGAAAAATGTTCGCCGCAATTAAGATTATTTGGATGATATAAGCCTGGAGTGGCCACCGGAGAGTAAAAGATATTTTTAACCGGAATCGTCTTGAATAGGATTGTTTATATAAGGCCAACACATTCAGTGGAGGCATTTCTTTATAATATATTATGTGACATTTTTAGAATAAATAATTAATAAGGCATTTTCCGTTTGCAACTGATGTTTTACATTTAGATTTGCTTTGTTAACTTGTATTGATCTGTAAATATCTGGTGCTCATTTTGATTATAAAAGTTTTGGCTTTCCCTCGATAGCTAAATACACACGTGCCATGATGATGATGAGAAATCTGGTATGAACTCACAAAACTAAACATAGAACCGCCAGTCAAATAAATGGGCAAAATCATGGAAAAAAGAGCTGCAAAAATACTTGTACCTTGTACGGGTAATCACGCCACGCCAGCGTGTGCCCTGTGTAAACTCTGAAGATTTAAAACAATAAAAATATTATTTTGTATTATTTATATAAGTATATAAAATAAACAATAGTCTATGCATTTTTGAGAGGAGTTAGTAGTCGCCTTGGAATACATAATTATTTAAAAAAGATTCAACTTTAAAAACGCACATTTTATCATTATCTATTGCATATTTAATCAAGGAAGAAGAAATTGTAGGGCTTATTGTTTATTAAGAGAAAGTAAAACTTATGAGATTTGACATTTTCATTCCTTATCATTGATCGTCTGCCTATGTTATACTTGTAAACTTGTTTGGTTTTTTTTTTATTCTTTAAGCATTTTGTTTGTTGATTAGAACAGTTTGTACTAAAGTGTATTGAAATCACTGTTGCGTTGACAAGTACTAAAAGTTAGGTCTGCAAGTGTTGAACAATTTGTGGAGAAGGTTTTACGGAAATGCGATAACGCTGCGATAAGATTTCCCGAGATATGACGTGCCAACAATTTTATTTTTAAACGAATTACCACAGACTGTGGCAAAGTTCCTTTTGAATTATCAGATGAATGAGAATGGCATTTATTTTAAATAAACTCTGTAAAATGTACATATTTCTCAAGTATTTCCAAATTTATCTTAAAAGTTGCAGACGAATTATTTGCAAAAAAATCTGTTGTGATATAACTTATCAATTGGATTTTTCTTTCAAGAATATTGATAATACTGATAAATACGAGTTGAGAGAGCGTGCTAAATACAATTAATAGTATGAACAAAGCGGACAATGCACGCAAGTAAAGTTGACAAGCGTTTTTTATTGCCAGTTATAAAAAAGTAAAATTTTAGTATTCATTCTGTTGATGTTTACTTATCGTTGTGTCTTTTTCTTTTAGCGAATCTGTAGATATCGACAACCAGGGATTATCATATCAAGCCCACTCAGGCAGTTCTTCCAACACAAGCCTATCATCTAGGTAAGAAATTGACCAGCTTGCGCCTACATTAAATTATAACTTTGAGTCTTGTCTTTAAGGTCGTCAAACGACAGTCCAAGTAGTTCCTTAGATACCGTATCCACATTTCACGTTGGCCCCCCGGCAGGTACGGGATGGGATAGTGATAAAGAAGGGGATCCCCCTGACTGGCAGAGTTCACTCACCGAAGAAGAACTCAACCGCCTACAGCCTTACGAAAAGAAAAGACAAGATGTCATTAATGGTAAAGTACCGAGCGCAATTATTAATCGTCAAGTTGGGTGATTTTGTTTTTGTTTGCAGAGGTCTTTCAAACGGAAAGATCACATATACGGAATCTCAGAGTTCTAGAGGGGATCTTCTTCAAACCGATCCACGAAAACAAGCATCTCAAAACGGAGGAAATCAACCTGGTCTTCTCGAACCTGAGCGAGCTCGTCGAAATCCACTCGCAGTTCAACATGATGATGAAGGCCAAGAAGAAGGACGGCGTTATAGTTAAAGAAATCGGAGATATATTGACGGCGATGTTCGACGGGAACCTCGGCGAAACCTTCCAGAGAGCGGCGGCCACGTTTTGCGAGCGACAGCAGCTCGCGTTGGAGTTCATCAAGGAGAAGAGGCGGAGGGACACGAAATTCGACATCGCCCTGAACGACCTGGAGAAGAGCATATACTGTCGGCGGTTGCCCCTGCAGAGTTTCATACCGATGGAGATGCAGAGGTTGTCGAAGTATCCGCTTCTCCTGGAGAGGCTGATAGACATCGTGGAGAAGAACGTGGACAACGATCCGGATTATTCGCAGGTCGAGTTGAGCAGACTTCAGCAGGCGCACGATCGGTCGAAGATCATATTGAATCATGTGAACGAAGCTGCCAAGCAGGCTGTTAATAAGGCTAGGTTAGAAGAAATACAAAACCATTTAGACACATCACAGTTTGATAGATATGAAGCTCCAATAGTAAATGAATTTAAGGTAAGAGATTACGATATGTGACTCAAATGAGAAGTAATTAGTTTAAATGCAATTTAATGATATTTCAACTATCAAGAGAGTGTGTTCAGACGAACGTTCGTTTTGAGATAAGATTACTTATATTAATGATTTATTTAAGATGAATGTTTTTCATTTGCAATTTCTGTAAATGTGAAGAAAACACAGGTTCCTCGAAGTAACTTTCTATTTGAGAATTATCTTCTTCATTTATAATAGTAAGTTTGAAATGAGCTAAAAAAATCCTGTTTAATAATATCCAAGTGGGCATTTGATTTCATTTTAACTTTCATAAGATTTATTGTAAAAGAAATTGGCCTTTATTGTTTATTATGTAAAGCCTTTTAAATTAATTACTACTTCAAAAAATGTAAATGTTTAATCAAATTAATTCGTTATTCTTTACGTTAATTTAAATTCGTATTATGCCTGTAATTTTAGTGATCATTTTAAATTAACATTTTAATAAAAAGAATTCAGATTAAGTAAAAACCTGCTAAATTTATGTGAATATCAAACTCAGCATTGTGTAATTAAAATATATTTATAAAGTACCTGCAGTAAGATAATGTAATTCTTCTAATTTTTTCTTAAATTGAATTATTTAACAAATGAGGTGTGCCCTAAATCATGACTTGTGGCCGCTCACGTTCTTTGATTGATTTCTTCAGGTATCTAGTATAGTAAATGTTTATTTTCTTCCAAGTGGTAACTACTCTCTAATAATACTAGTTCTCTGCAATGTATGTTTGTTGAACTGTTTAAAATAAGGAAATAAAAAGTGCTTTTGTTTGAAGACTATTTTAGAAATAACAGGCAGTTCAATAATACAAATAAAAAAAATGACTTGGATCAAAGCTTCCAAGGTAGAATTATCATCAACTTTTCCATAAACATTAATAAATTAAAACTATGTACTTGAGGGTCCTTATTTCAATTAAAACATTTTGATTTGACAATTTAATTCTTCTTACTGCTTTATTTGCTTCTTTTGCTATTTGAAAGGTAGGGGTAGTTGCTAACTCATGTACTAGAATTGGCAATTTAGTAATTAGAGCACTTTGGCCCAGATGTACAACTCTAGCTTAACTTTAAGCCAAAACTTTAACCCTTAACAACAATTGTTGGTATAATCGTTGAGGTTTGGCTTAAACAGGCATTGTACAACTGGACCTTAGTCGTCCAATTTGTAATTGTTGTTTAACCTTTACATAAACGATCTACCTATAAACCTAAAAAATGGTAATAAATGTGTAATGTACGCAGATGACACTGTCTTGATTAATCATGGAAAAGATGTTGAGATACTTTCAACTATGACTAATAATGCGGTTGAGGATATGAAAAAATGGCTTCAAGATAACCAATTATTGCTAAACGAAACTAAATCTCAGTTCGTAGAGTTTTGCACTAAAAATACAAATAAATGTAATAATGTAAAAGTGGGCTCCCTTCAACGCATGTCCACAGTTAGATATTTGGGTTTCGATTTGCACGAGAACTTGGATTGGAATGAACACATAACAAATTTATCTAAAAAAGTTAGTAAAAATATATTTGCCTTGAGAAAACTTTCTTATCTATGTGACATAGAAACATGTAGGACCTTTTATTTTAGTAAAATATATTCTCTGGTAAAGTATGGATTACTACTGTGGGGGACAAGTTCGCATTCTAATATACTTTTCATCTTGCAGAAATCATGCATTCGTATTATTCACAAGTTACCGTTTAGATCATCATGTAAGACTTGCTTTATAGAAAATAACTATTTAACTTTATCAAGTATGTATATTTATTTCGCAGCTGTTTATATTCATAAAAATCTGCATAGTTTTGGGTCCAGCGCTGCATGTGAAAACTATAACATACGTCAACCGTCTTTGCTATTGCCAAGATGCAGATTATAAATGCGCAGAAAAGGTCCTCTTTGCTCAGCTATTAGAGTTTATAATAAACTTCCCAATAAAATTAAAGAAGCTTCCTCCCTCGCTTTGTTTAAGGATAATTTAAAATGTTGGCTTATCCGGGAGTGCTATTATTCTTTGAAAGACTCCTTTTCGGTAAACTAATATATACATTTGTTCGTGATAACTGTAAAATACTGTTTAGTATGTTTGTTTATAATTGTTTGTTTTGATTTTTTTGTGACAATGTCGATGTCTTTTACAAGATTTTAACGGCAATAAATGCATTATTAATTATAATTGATTGATCGTATAGTTTGTAAAATTGTGAAGTGTGTTTAAAAAACTCGTGACTTAAAGGATTTTTTTTTACCTTTTCAGAATTTAGATATAACTAAATATAATCTAATTCATGAAGGACCAATCCAGCTGAAAAGACAGAACAAAGTCAACCTTCAGGTTCACATGGTACTCCTCGAGGAAGTTGTGATACTTTTGCAGAGGGAAGGAGACCGCTACGTACTGAAGTTCTTCCAGACTGGCATCATCGGCCAGACGCCCTTATCGCCTATTATTAAGATGTCTACGTTATTAGTTAGGACAAATGCGGCCTGTGAGTGTTACTCGTTATTCATAGCACACATTACAATTATTCAATAATGATCACTTATAATTATTGTGGATACTTCCAAGATTATGTACTACATGTAATTATATGGTCTGTTTTTTTTATTACAGTGAAAAGCTCTCTTTTCCTGGTAAATACGTCAACGCAAAATAGTCAGATGTATGAACTGTTAGCACGAGATAGCAGCGAAAGAAAAACGTAAGTATTTTTGCTTTATTATTAATTAATTGTTGTATTCATACAAGGTGTTGACAAAAGGCTGACAATACTAGTATCCTTATGATGAAGATGATGTACTGTTTCAAAAATATAATTGGTTTTCTTTAATTAAATTTGGCAGCATGAAAAAGAAGTTTATAAAAAAAAAATATTATTCAAATTTAAATCTAAGTTATGTATGATAAGCAAGGGATACATACTACATTATAAGCCTTAATATTCTTCATATTGACGTACTTATAGGCAGCCATAATCGCACTCGTAAAGATTTATTATTACAACTGTATATTCTAATAGTATCAAGGTTAAAAAAATTACGGATGTTATCGTCGTTTAATGTGTTTTATGTGTCGTGCATGTGTTCTAAAGCTTCGATAATTAGACGACTTTTGGTCGTAACTCAATACTTAATTGAAAAAAAGCAAGTCTAATTCAGTACGCTTTGAAATAGGCTGAGATAAATCATGTTACAAATTGTACGTGGAATGATATTAAATCACCGTGAAACGCAAATGATTACGAATTCTTTCTTTCGGCTCTTTTTTATTCTTGTAAGTTCGGCAGCGTTTACAACCGGGGTCGAATAATAATTTATTTTAACGTCGTACATTATGTAACTATTAAATAAAAACATTTGTTAAGTTCCGCTTAAAAAAACTTACTCAGTGATTGGTTGCAGGCTTTAAAATATAAAATCTAGGGAAATCCTTATTTGATTAAATTTGGATAAGGCGGATAGTATTTAAACAATTTTATTTTATTAACGGCAGGAGTATCTTTTAAAGTTTTCTAACATTAACATTTAAAATGTTAAAGGACCTAAACTTTATTTCGATTTTTATTTACATAAAACATAAAAGAGCGTAACCTTGTTGGCTTTAACGGAAAATCTGAGGAGGAAGCGTGCGAAGGTTGCAGGAGTTCACCAAAGAAAAGAATAAATAAACAGCACTGCAAATAGAAAAAGCCTGTTTAACATTTTTAACGCTGTAAATACATACATATTTAATAAATAGATAAATAAGGCGGGAGAAGCATCATAAGA
Source organism: Dorcus parallelipipedus (assembly GCA_958336345.1). NCBI lineage: Eukaryota > Metazoa > Arthropoda > Insecta > Coleoptera > Lucanidae > Dorcus > Dorcus parallelipipedus. Next base: position 26,954,770 of record OY284480.1, on the reverse strand, counting down.
AAAAATCGCAATTTTTGCAAAGAGAAAATTGTCATTGCATTTAAACAAAAAACATTGAGAAAACACCATAAACTCAAGTGGCATTCCTGACCTACATTCTAAATAGAGTATGAGGAATGACGACTGAAATAACATTGATTGCAACATTTAATAATTGCGCGCAAGTAAAAGTGAAGTTGTCGTATGTTACGCATTTAATTATTTTATTTTATTTTTTTCGGCGAGGAACTTATTTATTTCGTGCGTTTGTTATTTTTTTAAACTTTTCTTTTATCGATTGCCAAGATAATAACCCATGGCCTAGTCCAGTGCTGATAAAATTTATTATATGTAGTATGTATACGTTGTCACATGTGAGTCTCATCGCGTGGCCTGATTTAGTTTCTTTTTCTTTTTTGTAATAAATAAAATTTAAAATAATTTCGCAATCACTGGAGGAAAATATTTATAGTAGACCAAATAGAAAAGTAGATGTTTTCTGGATTTAAATGTATCTTGAGTTAGATAAATTAGAGACCGAATTTATTGCTAGGGCCTTACCACATAAATTGTCTTTAATTCTTTCTTTTTTTAAATATGCTAGTTTTTAATTTAATACGACATAGGCCCAGTATTTCAGCCACATTTTAACTTTAATCTTCAGTTTATTCCCATAGTTACAATTATCAAAACAATTGGTTCTACGGGTATAAAGTGAAGATTAAATTTTAACTGTAACTGAAATACTGGAGCATGATTGGCTGATAAAATTTAGCTCAGTTTTTTTTTTAATTGTAAAATGAATTAACAAAGTAAAAATTAATTTCTTTTTTCTATCTTTACTTTCTCTTTACTTGCGTTTGTGTTTAATTAGATTCGAAATTATTTAATTTGAACAGACAAGGAAGGGAGGATGAAAATCCAAAAAGTGGAAAGTAAATAAACGATTAGTTAAACTTTTAATAAAAATTATCTAATCTGTTTTCATTAGAGCATGTTGAAACATTCCTAATTTTCGAAATTCAAATTCGAATAAAATAGGGTGGTTATGTAACCCATGCACTTGAACAGTCAATTTCTTAAAATCAAATTGTACAATGCGTTGTAAACCTGGGATACAAATTCGTTACTATTTAAGGTTTTACCCCTTTATTTTATAACTCATAACGACATCGTTACATAATGATAATCATTAGGTTTCTGATCAGTACATAGAAATGCGTTGTATTTAAGTACAGATTGGTAAAAATATGTCACTTAACGATTGTCGTTATAATAACGATGTCGTTATAAGTTACAAAATAAAGGGGTTAATTTTTTTTTTTATTTAAAAACGATAAATTTGTGCATGTACTCGCATTTTACAATTGAAAATAGAGGAGAAGGCATCAATTTTATATATTATAAAACGTAAGGATCCAAGCACAGGCTCCTGTGGGATACCTGAAATTACGGCGAGTCACGTTGATCATCTAAATTCATTTGCTGCCGACAACCAAGAAATAGTAAGATTGTGAAAAATGCACAGATTCTGAAGGAAAACCAAAATATTTTAATTTGCTTTATGGTTAATAAATATGTAGTACCAAATATCTTTGAACAATCGAATAAAATCAAAGTAGCTACTTGAGAGCTTGTGTCAGCAATTGTTTAATTGATACAAAGAACGTTATTAATGAACTTGAGCAAGCTCTTGTTTTACTTCTTTTTCAATAAAAATTTTAGGTTTTCTCCTCCAAGTAACTTAACAAGTGCATTAACCTTAATGCAGAACAAATTCATTTTATTCCGGCTTTTACCTGCAAGTAACTTGGATGCAAAGGAAATTTAATTCAATTTAATTTCGTTATTACTTTTAATTTTCAGGCATTATACTCAATGCACTACAAATTCTTTTTATTTGAAGGTTGAGTTTAAAAACAATTTTAATCTGAACTCCGCCTTGCGATTGTGTTTATTTTAAATCGATTTGTCATTTGAGCATTGCCCCTTTTATTTCATAATAATAATAATAATAATTCCTATCATTGTTATTATTATTAAAGTATTAAGGGCATTTAATTAATAATTATTATTTTCTATGGTGGTGCTTTAATACTTTTTATTTGCTGTTTTTCAAAGTTGCTAATGCAACTACAATTTCGAAATATTTATGACCTGTTTATCTACAAATGTGATAGAAATTTTATCAATTCCACATAATCTGAATTTATCTTGAAAAAATAACTTGACATTTTTAAAGATGTTATAATACCAAGCTCATTCGTTCTATTCGGATTCCTTCTTTTTTGTCAGTCAATATGAATAACTTTAAACCATGTTTTAGATAACGCAATATCTATAGATATGTGTATTGATCATGTTCAGATAAGTAAGCTTTAGACAAAATTAATTAATTGTAAAGCTCTCTTCGTAAGAAATTAATTTATTCTGGGCGAGTCTTTCTGTTTTGTTCAAACATTAAACAGCACTAGTTCTTTTTGAGTAATTTACGTATTTCAAACATTTTCCCCCGATTTACAGTAAAATAATAAATCACGTCCCTGATAAGTATGACACAACATCCTATTTTAAATTGTGCTTCAAACCAAACGTGTAGAATTTTGCTATCGCCGTTCGATTAAAATTATTGGCGCAGTTAACGTCCTCGCTTTGGTAGTAGTCGTCGTCGTTGTTGGTGATTCAGAACTATTATTTAGTCAATGGTTCAGTGCTTGGTATACTTAGGTAAAGTGATTAGCGAATAAGTTCGGAAGTTGCTTGAAACCCGAGAGGCCTTCTTCGTCTTGCGAAAACGTCCGTCAAATTTTCAATCGCAGTATTAAATGCAACCGCGTCGGTTTATTTTCGCGTTCAGGTTGATTTAATTTCCGCAACTGCAGAAGGAAGAAGTCGTCAGCATGTCGGCCCATAAAAAAATAATAATAATCCTCGTGTGATGTTCTCTGCGTGAAACGGCTTGTTGATGTTATTAATATTTTATTGGCGTCTTTGAGCCCCGATCGTTTGTTTACTTATTAATTAAGGTGTTACCGAATTTTAGGGCCGTAAACTTCGTCAGGTGCTTGCGTGCGTGTATTTACTCTGTTTTCCGAATTTACGAGCCTTTAAAAATAAGCGGGAGAGACGGGTGTGTTGTTTTAAGTAGTGCTTCTTGTGTGACAGCGCGGAAAACGGCGATGCGCGTCCGTGAAAATGACGGAAAGGCGGAAATCTTTGACGCTCGAAGGTGGTGAGAAAGTGTGCGTCGTCGAAAGAAGAGGCAGCCTCAACTTGAACGTAAATAATCGCCTGGAGGTGCCGGAAAAACGTCGAGGAAGTCTTATTTTAAGGTAGCCGAAAATTTATTGCAACGTTTAAGAAAGTAAGACGTTCATTTTTGTTTTGTTATGCTTGGCTAGTGTGAACGCGATTTATGGACTTTTATTTTAGCGGTTAGCAATTTTAAAAAAATAATGGAAGACTGGAAATTTTGAAGGATTATCCAACAATTCAAAATGCAAATAAATTTCCTCAAAAATTTGTAACTTTAACCTGGCTCTGATTAACATAATTTTTAATTACATATTATGCGGATAGTTTTTCTAAAATCGACGATTCGCTGCAAATTCTCAAGATTGTCGGTGTACACCGAGGTAACAAAGAAGATGCACTTTTTATAATAGAAGTTGTTGTGAAAACAATTATTGTCTTAAATTTATTATTTATTAATTTGTTTTGTTATTGTTTTTCTAGTTTTTCGAAGCCGTTTTTTTTTGAAATAATAAATCTAGTTTTCTATTCATACGAACAGTTAGGTATTTATCCTTTAACAATGCACAGATAGTTTCTTTTGATTTTCCCAAAATTGGAAAATATTAAATTTCCGAAGTATTTTACTTTGACGATTATTATGTTCTAATGAAATTAGAATTCTTAATTCTTAAGCCATATTCATTGCTAGGCGTTTTGCGTTGGCTTTTCAAGCGTTACCGCAAAATTTCCCGCAGCTTTGTTTTTCAGGCAATAGTAAAATTGTTGTGTAAAATTGTAAAATTTTTAAAGCCAACGCAAAACGCTTAGCAATGAATATGGCTTTATACTTTCATTTATATTGTAAAAAATATTTCACTTTTTTTTGTGTCAATAATTTGTCTAATTTTCATCAGTGTCACTAACATTTCCCAAGTCTCTTGAATTCTATTGGAAAAATCTATGATCACAGTCAAATTACAAAATATGTAAATACAGTTTCTCGAAGAGCCGAAATAGTAAAATTTTATATCAAAGCTCTAAAAAGCACTGCTGATACAAACACTTCATAGTACAGTACGTAGTAAAACTCATATGAAGTCAGTATATCAAAATGAACCGAAAAATTAATAAAGGTTTCAATTTCGATTAGGGTTATTTCCGGTTCATTAATTTCGATTAAGGTTAGAGAAAATTATCGATTTTTAATGGGTTTTGGGTTTTTTTACGGTTACGGAGTACACCTCTCTAAAGTGCTCTCAAAATTTCTCTCTTTATACGAAGTTAAAACAAGATGACAATACTCTCTATAGAAAACGCTATGAAAAAAACCTTGTAAAATTGTAATTGCAATTGTAAATTCGAGTTTTTTCAAAAATAATCAAGAAAATAACGTATATTTTAAATTTGAACAACAAAGTCTGTAATATGGGCTTCGGTCTACCTATATTGCTAGTAACTATGAAATAAAAATACAGATGTAAATTTGTAGCTGGTGCTTATTTAATCTTGAATGACTTTTCAGTGAGCATAGAAACGTCGATTAAAACTTGATCGTAAAATACTACCTACGTTTTGGTTTAATATTTTTTTAAAGTTAAAAATGTGTACATTTTCATCTGTCTCTTTCATAATATTTTTAATTGTTTATCATTTTGACTGAATTGACTCAATTTGGCTCAATTGACTGAACCTATGCATTTCATTTATTTGAATTTATTAATTTTTTTATTTATTTGTTTGGCTCTGTAGACTTTAACTTGATAAGAAAACCGATATTTGTTTCGAATATATTTTTTCAGTTTTTTTTTTGTTTTTTTTCCTTAATTTGAAAAGAAACAGATAAAAAACAGATGTGGCGCCGTATTTTTTTTTAGATTTGACTTTTTTTTTCTTTTAATTAATTCGGTAGGCTTTGATTCAACGAAAAAATCAACAGCGTTTCGTCTCCTTCCTGTCTCGTTTCTCTTTTCTTAATAGATCGCATTTTTTTCCTTAACTGGCAAAAGTGGTAAAAATATTGCCGGCAGGTTTTGTTTATTTTATTTTTTCCTAAGATTCATGAGTCGAAAGCTTTTTCTTAACAATTAAATCTAGCGACAACTTTTGTTTTACTTTTGTTTAATTTATCCCTTCAGTAATTTTAATTTTTTTTTAATTATAAATCAATCAATAATTTAAAAAAGTAATTTGGCTGGTTGTTTCTCTACTGTCTTTTCCTTTTTTGTTTTCGGGGAGGAATTTCTTCTTTCTTTCCTTGCTCCACAAATGGCGATAGTTTGTTTTTGTCTTTTTTCGCAATTTTTGGACTTCCGATCACATGACCAAAGAATTCAATTTATAATTTGAAAGGTTGTGTTTTATTGCTAAGAATCGAATGCTTTTTTCTGAACAATTTGTATTAGTATTAGTAATTTTCATTCATCAATCAGTAATCGAAAAAAAAAATTGTTTTTAAGAATGTTCTTTATTTTTATTGCTATAGCGATACCTATTGTCCTTTCTTGAAATTTAACGCACTAGCAATTTTCATTTTTTTAAAATTCTATATATGTACATACATAAATTTGTCAATCAAAAGAATTTTTTTTAATATCCCAATATCCCAAATGAAGTTTGTTACAAAATATTAAAAAGTAATTAAGCAATCGAAAAATGTTAATGTTTTAGATAGTTTCTTCTATTTCTATAATTTCGAGACATAGCTTTTTTAATTTCAACGGATTACTATTTGTTTTTTAGATTAAAAATAGTCAAACGGAAAAATTCTTAAATTTTTTCTCTTTCCATTTCGTGCAATAGCTTTTGTTTTTCTTTTCAGAAATTTAACGCATTAGTAATATTCAATTTTTTACATAATTATAAATCATTTCATCAATCATCAAATCATCATCATTTTTCATTTTTTAAAATACCCCAAATTAATTTCATTTCATTTAAGTTTATATAAACGGTGGTTTAGTAATTTTTTTAATCATCTATAATTTGTTTACCCTTTTACTGTTTAAACGATTATGATAAGACATATACTAGGTGTCTCATAATCATAACGTACGGAGGAGATTGAAATAAGGTAACCTTTTCATAAAAATTTCCAAAAGTCGATAATAATGGAATTATAGACCGTGAAAATATTGTTGTTTTGGCAATATCTTCTGGATCCTTTAAGTCATGAAACTACCTCTATACTTCAGGTATAAGGCACCTAACTGCGCATTTACAACGTATTTGTTAGATCTTCCGTCCTTTTTAAAGAGTAGTTTTAGGGGGTGACTTTTCAGTATTTTATTCCTAACTTTTTATTTTTACGTATTTCATCAAAAATTTACGAAGAGAATATTCTTTAGATTATTTGGCACAAGAAGGCTCTCTTATTGCATTTCGATAAACCGAACCGTTTTCGAGTAATTGAGGTTTAAAAGTTAGCATACGTCCATTACATTTTGCTACCATAAAATACTGAAGTTATAATCCCTTCAAACTACCCATTAAAAGGGAGGAAAGATCTGACAAAGGCGTTGTAAATGTTCAGTGAGATGCCTTATATCTGAGTTTCAAATATTAGTTTGATAACTTAAAGGTTCAGAAGATGTTGCCAAAAGAATATTACATTTCATTCCTCTTTCCAGGAATTATAATTCCCTTATAAATTAACTTTTGGAAAAAATCTATATGAAAAGGTTACCTTATCTTTTGATATTCTATTCTATTTCAATCTCCTCCGTACGTTATGAGACACCCAGTATATATGATATTTAAAAAAAATATTCGTATATTTTACCCAGTTGTAGATGACATCAATACAAACACAAAAGTCTTAATGAATATAGGTCCGAAAATCAACCGTTTCGGAGATACAGTCGATTCTGTAAAACAATAATTTTGCTTGTTAACTCTTTAGTAACTTTTCAGTTTAAACTAATAACGGAGTTTAAATTTGGGCCCTTTCGTTTTCTTCGTTTCGTGTTCACTTAATAATCCGGTAGCATTACCTGTGGAAATATTTTGTTTTTGGAAAGCGTATGTCGCAGTGTTAAAATTGAACATAACTTGTCAGCATGACATAAATCATAAAATAACAATCTGTAAACACAGTAACTTTCGCCGGAAACACTCGCTTTAAAATTCTGTCTTCATATTGGTTCTTTATTTGAATCTCTTTAGGTCATAATTTTCCCATTAGTCGCTCCATTTTATCCCGTTAGAGTTGCCGGAAGCGTTCCATGTCTTCCTCCATCTCACCACTTTTGTGTCTGCCATCTTGTGAGATATGACTTATCGTCTCGCTCTCGTGAATTGTTGCTAATTTAGTGCAAAATTCATCCTAACACAGTATGACTGGAAGACCCAAGTATCTCATACGGCTTTGTGAGACGCGCGTCGTGTTTTAAACCAACGACCTCGTTAATTGAAGGTATGTTCAGATATTTCGTTCATGGCGTCGCAGTAATTAATGGCCGTTCTTCTTGTCCTTTTAGGATTTTTTTTTTTTCGTTACTTCTTTTGGGGCCTTAACTACCCTATTATTATGGCGTAACCACTTTGCCGATCATTTGCCGATTCACATCTCGTTTTGGGGAAAATCTACCGAAGTAAGTCGCAGTCGCCTTGAGTATTGCCGTTGGAAAGCTCCATGAGACGTTCCTCGAAGTGGACAGGACTTTCAATGAATTGGCCGATACGGTACTAATACTTTGATTAAAGTTGATATATTTAAATGCCCGGTTAATCTAATTCGCCGTTAAGGCATTTTGTGCAATCAGATCTGATTAACCGCGTACCGTGTAAGTCATTTATTTTACTCGCGTTGGAGTTTATTTAAAGTTTGAGTTGAAACTTCAGTGTTTATTATTTTTGACGTGCACAATATATTTGTTATACACTGCGTGTGTGCTTTGTTTATGTCAAACCCTACGTTGAGCGCATCAAGTGAGACAAATCTCCTGAAGGTTAATTTTTACCGGAAGCGAGCACGACGAGGCCTCGGGAACGGTCTCGAAGTGATTCCTTCAACTGGGGGGAAATTCCCTGATACCCTGCTTTATTTTATTTAATACCCCTCTCTCCTTCACTGAGCTAGTTTTGGGAAACAGTTGTGTAGAAGCAACGTTTACTTGTCACCTGGTATTTTCGAGTGTTCAGGAGTATTAGAATTTAAACTTTTTGGGGTAACATACTGACAATTTTGTTCGCGGCGAGCCTTTACCAAAGCAAAATATTTCCATAGTCAATGCTACCGGAATATTAAATGAACACATGATATCAAACAAAAAAATTAAATAAAATAAGATGGACGCAACATTGTTCTACTTGACTTTCCAAGTCTTTCCATTGGAAATCATCGATTTTTTTGGAAACAAATGAGTAGTCTGATTTGATTTTCAAAAGCTTTCTATCGACAATGGTCGAATTTTTTTGCTTACAAAAGGTAACAGGTAAAAAACAGTAAAAAATCGTTTATATTAATTTTACAAAAATAGAATTTTAGTTATAAAAAATAGAGGTAATACATTTCTTTTTGTAAGTTTAGAATTGCAAAGTAAATTTTCATTCACAGGATTAAAGACCATAAACACTGAAATTTTCATGTCCATCCGTCGTGTCCGTCAAAACAGGATATATATTTTCCCAAGCAAACTGAAAATAATACGATCAAATTTCCTTAAATAACTTATCCATCTGAAAATACAAAACATATAATCAGCCTCGTAAAGTTCATTTTTTTATTATATGCCGATCGTATAGATCTGATTGTGAGTTCAGAAATTACACGAAGAAATTACATGACATGACAAAAGACGCAAGGCTGTTTCACGCAAGTTAGAAGGAGATGGCTACATAAAAGTTCTTTGACTTATCGATCGATCGGCATATAATAAAATAATGAACTGTATGTGTGTAAATAATAATAAATTCGTTTCTTTATTATAAAAAAAATCAATCGGCTTCCTGACTTTTACGACATTCATCCGTCGATCACCCGTAAATTTCGGCGGGAAAATGTTTATAAGGAGCTCGGCGGCGGGCGTTTATTTCACATGAGATTTGCGATCGCGACGCTCTTGCGTATCTTAAAATAATAATTCTTGCAAATCAAGGTAAACAAACGCCGTATATTTTTCCTCTACAAACACACGTCCGTTTCCCGTCTACTTTCCGAAAATTTAATTTATGGCAGAGCGGCGAAAACACGTTCGACCCCCCCCCCTCTTTTTTTATTGCCCCCGTTTTATTTACGCGCTTTGGAATTTTGAGTTTATACAAACTGTGTGTATTTATTTAAAAAAACACAAGTCGAACATGTAGGAAGTGAATGTGTTTTCGATGTATGTACTTTTTACATTTTAAATAAAATAAAATAAAATACTTTTTCTACTTTGCGTTCACAATGGATTCATTGTGACACCAAAAACAGTTTCACAATGAAGCTCATTGTGACACTGTTTTTGGGGAAATTTTAGTCATTTTTAATTGAAAATATTTAATAGATTTTACAAAATAACTCAGTATTTATTTGTTACTTAACAATATACTCACAATGAAGCTGGATAAGAAAAATTAATAACTTGTTAATGTGACTTTTGATTAAAACGAAAGGTTTTTAGTGTTGCCACGCATTACAACTAAAATTCCCCATATACTAAGAAGATCCAATATTTTTCATATTTTTGTTCAATAAGTGACGCAAAGTAGAAAAAATAGTATATTATACACGTTTCACAAGAGGCATTGTAACACTCGTTCCGTTGGGCCACTCCTAGCTCGCTACGCTTCGCTAGTCGTGCCCCAACCCCACTCGTGTTACAATAAACCTTCTTGTGAAACTTGTATAATAATATACTATTTTTGTTGCGAATTTAAAAATTTTTGAAATCACATTAAACGTGCCTACTTACTGTGTTTGCATTTTCTTAAAACTATTGTTGGTTGTGCGCTCAGGGTTATTTATTTATATTTAAATTTAAAGTATTTACGTACTTGAATAAATTGTTAATTTTATTTCGGCGTTAAATACTAAAACCGCGGTTACGGTTACAAGTCGTAATAACATTCGCCTCGCATAATAAATAAAATGAATCGTGAATGCTTTTTTTTGTCTTTTTATAGTCGAGATATTTTTACATGTGCCTTGAAATAACAATTTTTTAAGTGTTCGAAAATTGATCGTAAAGGGCGACATAAAGTTTTGTAACGTTTAGCTTATTTTTTTTGAGTAAGGTAGTATTATACAGTGTGATTTACGTAGTTTGCTTCCCATTTCTGGTGGATATTATTTCTAAGAAAATTTGGAGCAAAATTTATTTAGGAACAAACCAAGTATACTATCAATAGAAAAAATGAGGAGAAGATTTGATGTATCACCCTGTATAATAAGCAATAATATATTTATTATTCAAATATTTACACGTATTATATCATCGTTTTATTGTATTAACTTTAGCTTCTCTAAAAGCAAGTAACAATTTTTCATTTAATTAAAGAAAAATATATGTGAGTCATTTTTGGCAGTCTTCAGGAAAATCGTTTTCAAAGAACTTCCTAAAATTCGACGAACGGTGATACGTAAATAAGACGTCAGCGCTTGAAACTTTGTGCTACAGGTTTTTCGGGCGAAATAAATATCAAAATATTTACCGTCGATGACTTACTGGAAATATCTTGTTTGTAAAATAACCAAATGGATTTTCTTTAAGCAATAAAAATTGATTTAGACTTATTCTAGGGTATTTTAATCCTTTAAATTGGACCTGGATTAAATAAATTTTGCTTAAAATATATGTTCACTTTTGCATGATGTGTTCTCTATACATAAGGTGTCCCGGGAGGAAAGATCAATACTTGGTGGGGGTTTAGGTGGGGGTTTAGAGTGTGGTCGACAATTTTTTATTTGTTCTCAGCTTCCTTTTAGCTTGCAAGAAAAAAGAAAAAAAATTAAAATTTCACGCCGGCAATCGTGGATTTTTCATTTTTTTTTCAGCTCTTTTGTTTTCTGTTCTGTTCGTCCAATTGTGCATTTTGTCGTTGTTTGTTTCGGTTCACTTTTATTTCTTCTCTATTTGTGGGATACTTTTTTTAAAATAATTTTTAAAGTAATTTTTCGATGGTTTTCATCTTAGAAATCTGAATACAATTCCTACAAGTCGAATCAGAGGAAATCCATCAAATAAAGCAAAGAATTTAATGGTGCATTTATTTTATTTGGCATTAGCACCTTCCATTTGTTTCTGTTATAAATGAAAATTTTCACTGTGTGACTCAAGTCGATTTTGTTGAGCGATTTTTGACACATTTTGTACACATACCGTTTCTTTTTTCTTGCAAGTTTTGTATTGCTTATTTGATTAAGTGCCAATGTATAGATAAACGAAATCAAACGGTCCATCCTGAACGAATTCATTCAAGCATCTGAAAAATTTCAGTAAGTAAATACCCTGTGGTTATTTTAGTACATGCCAAAACCACGGTTTATTCGAAATAAAAGAATTCAGTTTATCATTTCGATGTTTGGCCAAACTGCGTACCTACACACACATGTACACACGTCCGACCAGGTGCTCGAATTGTTTTGTTCTTAGTCGTTGGCCCGGTGCCTATCCGTTGTTCCTTCCCAACGATGCTCTCCGTTCTCGACTTCTGTCCCTTTCTGTCTTCGCGTTTGGCCGAGGCAAAAATTTCGGCTTAGTCGTGCACGTGGTGGTGTCACGGTGAACCTGTGCTTCTTTGTATTTTTCTACAATCGTGTACGTTTCTTTTACCTTTCGGACGAACCGTAATTGCTAGGCGGAGGCAAATATCGCACGCGAAACGCCCCTGCATGTTTCGATTAATTCCATCAAACACAATCGAGCTTTATGGTCGACAGTAAAACGATTAACGCACGGTATAATTGGTTTTATAATGGACCTTTGTTTTAAGAGTTACAACCAACACGATCGATACCTTCACATAACATAAGTGTTTTGATATTTTATATATTTGCAATTGCTTATTATTCATTTGAACGAAGGTAGAAATTATTTACACAAAACAATAGTTTTAATTTAACTTGAAACAAAACAATCTATGTAATTTGGTGATATATTCAAATTTTCTTTAAAACCAGACCAGCCATGGATAGTTATACAAAATGTATTAAATTATTTAGAGATAAGTGATTTAAAATTAGATTAATACTAGAAATGAAATTAAAACGTTAGTCTGTGCCATCTGTTGAGCGCACCAACAGGCTTCTGAAAACGGTAAAACTTTGAGGCTAAATTGGAAAGTGCCATCTGTTGGATGCCATATACCTCTCTTTTTTAAATAACGTCAATATTTAATATTTGTATTTTGGAGCTTTTAAAAATGACACCAACATTGTAAAATGTAGAAACCTAACTCGAAAACAATCAACACCATCTGTTGGGCGCCATCAATATTTTTAATACCTCTGTTTTGTTTTTAATTAACGTTTCCATGGCAACGCTCGTCCGTCACTCTCGTACACATTAACTCGACATAAAGCCAATGATTTAATATACCTAGTATACCTAATATACCTATTCCAGTCACAGTTTAACTTTAATCTTCAGTTTATTCCCATAATAACAATTATCAAAGTAGGAGTAATTGTTTTAGAGATTAAAGTTAAACTACAACTGAAATACTGGCCCCTAGTTAGATATGCCATGCTGTAACGATCTGTTAAACCCAAGATAACCTCTAAAACTGCAGTGTTTTTGTTTACATATCCCACAGCGCCAGTGGCGGTTCATTCTTAAAGGGGGCAAAGTCGTTGTATACCGTAAAGATATTACAGTCGCACCTCCGTAACTCGAACCTCCATAACTCGAAACTTTCTGTAGTCGAAATTTACTGATGTTCCTGCACATTGTGTATAACTGAAATATCGTTCTTCAACTCGAAATTTCTATAACTCGAAGTAATTTTTCCGTCCCTTGAAATTCGAGTTATGGAGGTTCGACTGTATTTAGAGTTTAGACCAATGTCATATACGAATTATCAGTTTCATAATGAGAATCATAAATTGCACATTTACCGCAAATTCCTCACTTCTTTTTAACAAACCCTCAAGTGAACATGTGACACCCATGGTTTGTTTACAAAAAGAATTACAACTCCTTCCACGATGCACGTAGAAATGGACCAATCAGAGAGAGTGTCCGCAGTAAACAAACACAGAGGTTATGTTGGAGCCAAACATTGCCACCTAGCACCTAAAGACATTTCTAATCGTATGGTAGCGAACAATAAAATCCGGGCACGTCATTTCTACAGTGTAAACTTTAGTATTTTTGACGTTTTTTAAAGTTTAACATTTCAAATCTTTACATTTTGACAGAAACATAACCTCAATAAAAGTCTGATTTACCAAATTTGTGTAAATACACATGAACTGTCAAATTCTTGCTCGGATTTTATTGTCCGCTTCTGTACCATTTCGATTTCGATTATTTCGTTGCATAAAGCTATATCAATTAATTTAAAGTCACCTTCCTTTCAAAACCCTCTTACCTCCTATTCTGTAACTCATAACGACATCGTTGGATACCGATATTCGTTAGGTGGTATATTTTGACCAATCAGTGCTTAGATACAACGCATTTCTATGTACTGATTGGTCAAAATATGTCATTTAACTATTATCGGTATCTAACGATATCGTTATGAATTACAGAATAGGGGGTAATTTTCTTCAAAAAATGAAGTTCTTTACAACTTTGGATCTAATAAAGCCTAACATTGGGTAGTATTCAGGTCTACCATTAGGTTTTAATAGTGAACAAGACGCACAAGCTTTTTCAGACATGTACGGTTTTATAACATGCGAGAATAAGAAGTTTATTCATTCCAAAGTTTTTGAAACTTCATGTTTGTGAAAACGGTTTTGAAAGTAAGGTGACGTTATACTTGTAGTATATAGGGTACGTTCCGCTTAAAGCTCGCAACGCTCGCGCTTGGGACCGCGGAATTTCTCGTTCCTCTAGCTTCTAAACGTCATTCAACACGTTTTGAGCGCGATCACACCGACCGTGGTCTTTAAGTGGAACGATTCAGTGGGCTTTGCGAGCCTTAAGTGGAACGCACCCTTATTGCACGTTGACAACACTCAAGAATTTGACATTAGGTCTGTTTGTTATCCTGCACTGGTGTACACTAGTGTACACTTATTTTACGAAATATGCTTTAATGAAGCCTAAATTCTTTGATAATGTGTCAGTATGAATCATACTCAGTCATAGTGACATACCACACAAACATTTCACGTTGCATTAAAGCGTATTTTGCGAAAAAGTATACATTGGTGTACACCAGTGCAGGATAACAAACAGACCTAGTATCACACATTCGAAGTTAGATTCGTGCTTTACTGATGCTTCGGATAAGATAGATGGCGCACTCCATTCACCGTTTTCTTGTTTCAAAAATGTTCTTGGTGAGAAAATGCATTGGAAGTTAAATATTTTTAAATTACATAAGTTTGACAGTTATTCAAATTTGATGTTAGCTGCAGTCTCTACCTACTTGTCATTTCCCACTCCACGGCCGCCTAGATCAATATTCGGCCGATCGCCTTTTTAATTCAGAGTCATTTTTCTGTTTCGCAGAGCGAGCCACACTACAGTAACCTGTTACTATCTTCAGAGAAATGATTGCTATAAAACAGCCCTTAATCTGTTCAAGTATATTTTGCATTAACAAGAATGCAATGTATTTATTAGTTAATATTCAAATTGACCTAAAGTATATTGAGTAAAGTATATTCGAATTCAGTCGTAACATTTATGGCCAATTTCACCGCATTTTTAAGCAGAGATTAATTTAAGTCGTGTTTAGAATGTGATATTTGAGTAGATCCAGCATAATGTCAGGCGCGTTCTAACTGACACTTGAGTTGAAGTTTAAGTGTCAATTAGATGGTGATTGACATTGTATTGTCATGTATTCACGATTGTCACATTCTAAACACGTCTTAGATTTAATCAATGATTAAAAATTCGGTGCAATCATGCATTAACATGACAACTATGGCAACCGTTAAAATTTAGTGCAGAATTCTGCAGAGGGAGCCACACCAACGACACTTTCGTGGAATAGACTTTTTTCAAACGCGATTGGTCCTTTATCATTCCTAGGTCAAAAATCGGTCGCAAGATGTCGCGACCTTAACTATTGGTATCACCCACGTTGCAACATTCAAAACCTACTCCAATAATTATAAATTCATTTGATCACATGGTATTAATTAATACTAATAATAATGTAGCTGTAGATTTCAGTAAATAAATGTTAATAATAATCTATTGTAACGCAAATACTATTATACCCTCAGGAAAATAAATCGATAACTGTAAACATCTCGTTTGCATGTTAATTTCTCAGAGGGAACACCTCGGTTTAAATTTGATAATAATTCTTGGAAGCATCGTTCATTCATTCGGGGCTATTCTTATCTTCATAAACACTGCAGCTGTTTCCACACACACACGTGAACGTATGCAAAGTGACAGCGCATTTCAACACCGAAGCTGTCATCGTCAGTACTAAACACGTTTGTTGGATTTTCATAAATCGTAACATTTTAATTTGGATTATTATTTCCGCCTGATGCATAAGACGAAGTGTTTCCATGAATTGTTACTTAAATGCGAGACGTATATCGTTCAGATATCTTTGTTTTTGTTTCTTCCTTAACTTTAGTTTATACTTTGATTCTAAAAGCACACTTTTTATCGTTCACCTGAATTTAGAAAATAACTTATTGTAACATACAAGGTGACGTTACAGCGTCTTCTAGCGGTACATCCTTGACTGGATGCAGTCATTGTATTCGCCCTATATAATTGAATTTAAAAAAAGTATTTTCAGTTTTTGTTGTTGTTTAACTGTGAACTTTCTTTTTATTTTATTTAATACTATAATAACTTTTATAATAATAAAGTCATGTTTTAAAAATTCAAAAATTTACATTTATGTAAACTAACTCATTGTAACTTGCTGATTCTTTTAATAATTATGCAAAATTATTGAAATTGAAACCAAATTTCGATTCAATCATGCAGTTTATTCACTGAGCAAACTAAAACTAAAACTAAAACATTTTATTTGGTTAAATATTGCAAAATTGTTTATCGTATTCTTGCTGCTTTCGTGGTTTATCAGCAGCGTTTTGATTTGGGTTTGTATCTCGTTCAGTTTAATTGAAAGGGTAGTCATCATTCTTGTTATACTAATAGAGCAAGTAATTACTATCTACATATTTTCGTAAGATGTTTTGAAGTTTGATTTATTAATAGTATCTTCAGGAACTTTGATCTTTTCTTCTTACCCACGAGAAATAGTTTTTCCCACATGCCAACTTAATTACCTGCAGATATGTTAATGAACCTTGTTCTATTTGATATAGCAGTTTAAGAACCCGCAAAAAAACCTACAATTTCGACGCAAACAGTTAATTTTCCGTTTCGTATAAACATTTACTTTCCGGCTCCCAAATTAACTCTCGTGTTTACGTATCAATTGTGTTCAAGTTGCAGAAGAGCAGATCGTTCGAAACCAAAACACTTTTCGCTCCCATTTTCGAATTGTTTCCGGTTACAAAAATAAATTACACTTTTTGTCGTGCGTCTCTGAAAATAAGTCGTAACCGTTAACGTGTCTGGAAATATGGGGGCAAGATCGATGTATGCCAAAAACAAAAAGGAATTTCCTTGTGTGTATGTGTGCGTGCGTGTTTGGTAATGAAATAAGAACGCGTGCGTTATTGTAATAAATACGCCAGAAATACTTTGGCTTTGTGCAAACAGTGTTGAACTTTTCAAAATCTGTTTAATACGTCGGGAAAACAAACGGAGAAGTTTTGGGGGGTAAATGGAATTCGGTGCGTCATACCATACAATCCGTTTTATTGCGTTCGAGGCACTTGGCATGACGGAAAAATGAAAATAAATCGAAAGAAATAACCAAATTATGATTTGTCATAAACCACACATTTTACAATAGTAACTTCCATGTTATTTTTTTATGTTCCGTTTGGATGGGTAACATGTGATTCTTAATGATGTATAAAGTTTTTATTTCTACGTTTGATTAGTATTATAAAACTGTTTTGATCAGATTTTGATAATCAGATGGAATCATAAAAATTACAATGTTTTAAACAGATTCGTACACCTGTAACTGGCTGATTTTTTTTAAACAATTTTACTTTCTAAACGTATTAGTTCAGTTACTGAAAAATACAGGTTCCTTTCAGTTGTTAAAAAATTTAATTGGATTCTATGGCGCTCATTAACTTCTGAAATTTCCTCCGAATTTGCCTAATATTAAAGTCATAAAGCCTATTGATCGTACAGCAAACAGCCGTTGAGCACGTGAATTATTCGAGAGTTTATCTATCCAACCGGCCTTTATGTGTTTTGGCAACGTTTACCGTGCACATTTATTATTATTGGGAATTCCTCCTACATTTTTAATCGTGCACTAACCGACTTGCCTTCTCAACAAAATCCAATAAAAAAAAATCGAATGAGGCATGAGTGAGTGCGAAATTTGCAGAATTAATTAAAACCCATTTCGCCCTAGGCAAGAAAGTTCAAATGTATCGCGAGTGCTTTTTTTAATAGTTATTATTGACTTCCTGCGTCATAGTGATCTCTAACTACAATAATAGTTACTAGCATGTTCAACAATGTGCAGAGTTCTGCTACGAGGTAATTTTTTTGCTGATCAGTATTTGTTAGTTGTTTAAATAATTAATTGGATAAAATCGCCTATTTAATCATGTACTTGACTTTATCTATTGTGTTAAAAGAGTATGAACTAACACAGTCAAGTTCATTGTTATTAATAACTTCACATTAATTAATATAATTTTTTTTTTATTTTCAGGTGGTTTAAACATCTTTCTGATGCTGCGGAAGCGTACAATAAACGTGAAGGCAAGTCGAAACGACCTGAGCCGACTCCAGACACTGAAGAGGAGACCCTTCACGAGTTACCGAGTGCCAGAGAGGCCGGTGAAAGGGCGGAGTCCGTTGGGGGCGTCGAAAGCACGAGCAACGAAACTGAAAGCAACGTCGTGCACAGTGCAGAAAGCAGCCAGAGAAACAGCGATGCCATCGAGGACGAACGCGACAAGAGACTGTCCCAGTCAGATAGCGAAAGTAACACACCGTCCACCACCCCCTTAATCAACCCAAGTAAGCCGCACAATTTCATTTTAATCACAATGAGATTACAGCTTCTTGCATTATAGTTTTAAGCAAGCTTTTGCATGGTTAATATTTTTTTTATTTAAGTTAGACTTAAATGGTAATGGTTTTTTTAGCTGGTGGTGGTGTATCGATGAAGTTTGCTGCAGACGATTGGCCTCTTATACAGCCTTCTGAGGTTCAGGTAGAAGTGGCCCCTGTACACACAGCTGAACCTGTACTTACACCCATAGGTACGCACAACTCTGGCACTATTAGAAAATAATTTTGCTTATTCGCCACTTTTCATAAAACAAACCCCAAATTTCTCACTCTCCCCCCGTCCACTCAATAATTAACGACTTATGTTTTGTGTAGAACAAATAAAACGTAAGGGTGAAGAAGTGCGGCAAGCTTTGGAAGATAAAGAGAAATTAGTAGCGGATCTTCTTAGTATACCAAGAGATCAATACCACTATATAGCAGACATGGCAAGCGAAGAGACTAGGAACAGAGACCCCAGCGAAAGGGAACCGTCGGAACTTGTTTTGGCTGCTGTTTATCAAGGTATCAAGCTTTCAAAGTTATTAATTTCAGTTTGTCTAACGTATTTATTATATTTTCAGCGGATCAACTTTTAGCAGTTGTGAACGAATCCCTGAGTATAACAGAGGTTGAGTCCGTTTTATTAACGGGTGGTAAACATCCTTCTTGTGCCAGTAATGAGGCTTTAGTCTCAAAGAACCACATGCCATCTGTACCTGTTCATAGGCTACAAGACATAGCCACAACTCTAAGTTCACAGCTTACAACATTATTGGTAAATACGACTTTAAAAAAAAAAGAAAATGTATTTTTTGTTTAATGTAATTAATAATTGTAGGGGTAAGTGGATAAAGGTGGTATCACACAAAAATCTAATTTTAAGTAAAGGCTCATTTTCACGATGATTGTTTCAGTGAGAGTTGCTGTCATGAAAGCAACTATCACAGAAACTATCATCCTGTAAATAACTTGATAGTTACTTTCACTCTTTCCGTGTAGATACTTAACTTGCATGTCAGAACTATCACACACACTTTCGTGATAGTACTTTCATGAGAGTACTATCATCGTGAAAACGAGCCTTAATTAACATTCAAACATCTTTATCCGTTATTAAATGAAAACATATCACGTACATACCACCTTTATCCATAAATAAATTTAGTTTTTATTCAGTATTTTATCATAAAACCCATAGAATACGGTAGATTATTAAATAAATCGGTTTGATGTAACTGAAGTAACTCGAATTGTGCAAAAATGTGTACATACCACCTTTATCCACTTACCCTTTCAATTACTAATGTAGTTGATTATTAATAATATAATTAATAATTATATTATTGATAAATAATTGTATTTTTGTTTAATATAATTAATAATTTTTTTGTAGAGCATTATAAAACATCGAGATGAAGAGAGAGATAGGTTACGGAAGGAATTGCAAAGGACGAGAGAGCAGTTGCATGAAAAATTATCAATACACGGATCACAGTATTCAGACATTGACGATAACACAACCCACTTGGATTCAACACAGTCTGGAGACTTAGAAAGTATAGAGGTTTGTGTTCTCTGAACGCTCTTGCTCGAATTAGGGTTCATAGTTTTTTTTTTTTTTTAATTTTAGGAAAGTCCGACAGAAAATGAAAGCACTTGAGTTCGATTGACAATGATGGTGAGCCTAAGAATAAAACTTTAACGTATTAATCAAGACACTTGTATAAAGAAACATTTGTTATATACTAAAATATTATTATGTGTAGGTAACGATTAAATTATAATTACTAAAATAAGAAAAAAATGTTAGTCGGATCATGTTCATGTTTTTATTTCCCTTTTTTTATTTTGTAATTTTATTGAATTGCAGTGACAGAACAAGGCTTAGACTTTTCGATTCACCTTGTTTTGTTGAACTTGTACAAAAAAATATGAACTTCAAGGGTACTAAACTTTTTGTGAAAAGCATCTTAACAACTTGTGCGTTGTGGGATGCTTGCCACGAATATTTTTTTCTTTTAACTTACAGTAAGAGGATTACGCAAGTGCCTGATGTAGTTTACTTTAGCGATTACTACAGGCGTTTCAAACTCTAACTGTAATGTGCAATAACGCTTTTATTTAATGTTGTTCATTATTATAACTCGCTAGGAATCTGTTACCTGTCCGGGTTCATAGAAAATGTGAAAATGTATATAATTAAGATAATTACGTTTCTTTTTAGGGTAGAAATTTTTACGTCAGTTTGTTCGCAGATTGTTGGAAAGAACAATCTTCCCAACTAACTAAGGCACACTTTATTATTGCACACATTTTTTAATTTATTTTTTTTTATTCGCATGTTGTATGTAACTTATTCAGGTTTTCCTCTTTTTTTTACATGTACTGGAAGTTTTATACAGTTTTTAAGATGTGTTACATAAAGAATATATACATATAAAATATATATACATATTTAACATGTTCTCTATGCAGACCAGTGTTACTATAAAATATTTCGTTAGTCTCTATGTCGATGCTTCTGTATAATCGCTTTACAAATGCATTTTAATATTGGCATTTATTATGTAGATGTAATTTATTTTAATGTAATTTTTGTTAGCCGATAGCGAATTATATATAATGAACGATATTGCAAATTCAATTGTTATATGTATATGTAATATATAAAAACCCCACAAACGTCTCGTCTTTATTCTTTGTATTCCTTTCTTGATTAAATATTTCATATGTGATGAATAATTTTGAATAAATTTGGAGGAATATAAAAGCACGCCTCATTTTAAACACTGCAGTGAAAGTTAGCTTAAGGATAAAAACAAATTTACAAATTTTTCCCCAATTTGAATCAAAATTCAAGCAAAAAAATTTAAGGTATAAACGATGATACTACTTTAATAATAATTAATTGAACGTTATTTTTATTTATTTATAATTCGGTCATATCACTACTAACTATGTTGGGGCAACAACACCTTGTTCGCTACTACATGTAATCAAATAATAAGTGTAACAAAAACATTACTTTTTTAATAACTGCTCATCCTGCATTGAAAGCTGCCCCAATTTCTTGCCGATTCTCTCGTGTATTTCTAAAAACTTGGAAACGCATCGATCCAAACATACGGCTTCGCCCTTGGCGATCTCCGCGTCCCCGTACGTTGGGGGTATGCACTTCTTATGACAGGCCGCTGTCAATCGATTGTACATGTCGGCCATCATTTCGATTTCGAGCTCCTGCAGCAGCTGCAGCTTCTGTTGCTCCAGTTGCGCCATTTCAGTTAGCGTACTTCCTGGGGCTCGACTCGTATTCACCGTAATTCGCTTGCCTGATGCGTTCCCTAACTTTCATGTGCTCGTAACGTTGCTTGTCGATGCTACGTTTCGATAAGTAGAACGCGAATATCCCGAGTGATGTGATTATTGCCCTGCAACAGAGAAACGCACGAGTTAACCTCACCTAACCTAACTTGTAGATTACGTTGAATTTAAGTTAATTCCCAGAGGTTAGCTACTTACCAACTTATTCCAACTTTACTGTGAGTACCAAATTTCATATTTTTCGGGGATGTAACATAAATAAACTATTTATTTCTAAATTTCCATGCCACCTTACAAATGTTGGCAATGAAGAATTCTGTTTACCCGTGGAGCCGGAATTTCAGATGAGTAGCTACAGATGGTAGCACCATTATTATTTCGCTTTGTATAAAAAATTATTTTATACATAGAAAATAATGAGACTTATTGAAATTTACTGTAATTTAATGCATACATTAATAATTAAGAGTGTTTCTATCTTTAAAGAAATGCATTTGGAAAGCTGCACCAAATCTAGTGTATTTCATTGGAGCAAGTCTTTCCCCACCAAGCACCGCCATTGTTGTAAGTCACGGCGGTAGATATGAGGTGGGCACGTTGTGTGGAGGCTTTATATTTAATTATAGCTTCCTTATAATTATTATTTTTATATGCGTTGTGTGATTTTTATTTTCATTACATATATTTCAACTTCTGATTTCAACTTATTTAGTGTAGTTTGTGTATAATTTGAAGTTTGTAAGTGCTGCAAGAGGCTGTACTAGAGTACAATTGAAGGGGTCAGTGGAAAAGTTGCCTATTCCATAAATTTGACAAAGTCGCCATACATTACCCTGCCCATAATATAAATACAAATATTTGTATCCGACATTTTCTAATCATTTAATACACTATATTAGGTGCTGCTAATAACCCTTTTTATGTTTTCTTTATAACCATCTATTTTACATTTTATTCTCAACTTTTAACGTTTTGTTCTCGAATCTACATCAAAGTGGAATAGGCACCTTTTCCACTGACCCCTTCAATGAAAAAATAATGAAAATTTATCTTTCCATCGGTTAGTAAATGTTTTATTTGGTTTTCTTTTGGATATTTTTTCCTGAATAACTCAAGGCTGCCTTGTATAAAAGGTTTAAGCCAGGATTAACTTTAATCCTAAGTTAGAATGTGAGACTTGTTATGACGTACAGCGGTACAGCATTTTGTGTCACATTCTAACTTCGGATTAACTTAATCCTGGCTTAAAGTTTTTATACAACTCAGCCTAAGATATCTATTTTAGCAATTGAAAGTACTTCGTCAACAAAATCTTTTTACTATTGATGAATTTAGCAGAGATGTAAATGATTCGCGATTCAATACACTTATTAAAACAATGCTAATAATGTACAGTTGCGGATAAAAAATTTCAGATGTCCCTGTCATTCCACTGACGTAAAAGCTGAAAAATTCCTATATGCATACCTCAGATGAATGACAGGGACATCCGAAATTTTCTGTCCGCAACTGTACACATTTATGTATATTAATTTAAGACTTATACTTATAGTGGAATGCAAAGAAGTGCCAAAATTAGACAAAAATAAATAATATGTTGTTGCTGATTTGTTTGTTATTTTTAAATAACTAATTAAATAAATAGCGCGCCTTCGGTGACAGTTCGGTTATAAGCAATTATAGCTTCCAATTCGCTTCAGGAAAAAGCCAGTTTTCCAGTCTATAGTACTTTAAAGTCTCTGGTTTTTATCTTGCTTATGACTGTCGCAAACAGAAAGTTATGCTTGTAGATATATATTTTGTATGTTGTACATATTAATTAATATTATTTTAGGTTTATATTTCGTTCGCAGACTAAATACATACCTGCAAGTATGAAATTCACATCTAAATCTAAAAAATGATGATTTTTCAATCTGTGACACAGTGGGTGCGTTCGACATTAAGCTCGGAGCACGCTCTGAGCAGAAGTGCGAGGTAGAGCGAATGCGTTTCAGTACATGTAAGAGTGAGCCAAAGGAACAATCCGAGCGTTATGTCGAACGCACCCTGTGAGTAAAGCCGGTTGCACAATGAATATGCATAATACATAAGACATAAGCCGTAAGAAACACATAAGCTTTATTCTCGTTACGTTACAGCGCACTTCTTTACATAAGTCGAATTACTGTTACGGCTTATGACTTATGTTTTATGCAAATCCATTGTGTACTGGCCTTAATTTTTTTACTTGCGTAAAGTTGCAATAGACGGAAAGAAAAGTTCGTAGACATGTATGTGTGCCACTAATTAATTGATTTTTCTCCATTTCTGCAGGTTAGCAATAAACTTCTAAATTTAACTTTTTTAATATTTACATTATTATTAATTTCGGTAAATAAATAAGAACTGTTTTGGAAAGATGAATTGAGATAATAGGTCTGTTCAAACCATGCTTTGTGACCGTCTCGAAACCGTCACAAGCATGCACTCATCAAAGTTTTACACTCGACAAAGTTGTCAACATCGATCATTATTTCGGGGGCAACTGATTATGACGGTTTCTTAAACGGTCAGAAAGCGTGGTTGGAACAGAGCTAACGATTAACTCAGAAAGGGTTTCAATGACTGAATTAATGCTTTCAGTAACAAAATATTTTTATCGACTGCTCGGTTTGATCTGAATAAGTTTTCGTTCATTAGTTTCATTGATAAAGAACATAGGTACTGTCAGCTGCAACAAGATTGTTTGAGGAACACTGATTTTAATTATTCAAATTGAAAGGTTGTAGATGTCAGAGAGCCAACTGCTTTGAGAGTTTCTGTCACGTAAATTTGAAAACACTTCTTCTAGTTTATAAAAAGCAACCTATAATGTTGTGTCGATTAGTCAGTCAAATAAGAGTGTTTAAAAAGTTTATCAAATTGGTTTCAACTTTTGGATGAAAGAAGACGAAAATCGAATGACGTTTGACGGATGGCAGTTGTCAAACAGTTGCAGTTTTATAGCGCTTTCGATTGGGGTGAACTATATGCAGAGTACTTTCATCTCGTTTTAACCCGATATGAGATGAAGAGTGCATACAGTGCATCCTAATTATACTTAATATCGAAACATTTTTTTATGTGTTGTAAAATCTAGATTTTTTCAATTGAATTACATTGCCTTAAAATTTTATGTGAAAAAATTCTGATTTTTTTCGAGACAATTTTCGGCAACTCCGAACAAAAGCGAATGATTTTTTCCGCAAAATTAATTCCCCCAAAACAACAATAACCGAGTTGTTTTTAATTTTAACGCTCCACCAACGGCCGTTGTGCCGGGAACACGGGAACGGAACGTTTTTAATTGAAAAAACGAAGTAATTTGCAAGGAATTCCGCTCTTTTGTTGTGCCCAGAGCAATTTAAGATGACGACCTCTCTGTTCTTCCCCGCCCTACTAATATTATTTTTTAATTATTGTTTATTTTTTCTGCAACGAATTTTCAAGCACCGTTTCAAATTCAAAATTTAAAATTATTTAACGCGAGGAATTAAATCGCTAAACTGATTCATTTAGGATGCTAATTAGTTGCGAGAAAGAAATTAGAATAATTAGTTTACTAGAGCTCTTTTAAAGAAAAAATTATTCAGAAGTAGCTACTCGTATAAGAAAATGATGTTTCTTTTCCAGACCAAGTTATATAAATTCGTTACTATTAAAACACTTCTTGATTCATTATATGATCAAAACTAAGAACAAAATGTGCAGAAATCGTCTTCCTTTTGATATTCATAAGCCGTACATACATCAATAAATTATTGGCAATTTTGTGAATGACTTTTTCCCAAAATTAAATGATATAAAATTAAAATTTCCTTTCCAAAAACGTAAGTAAATTAACGTTTACAATCTTCCTTGTAAATAAATTATGCATGCACGACAAGATGTGCTTATAAAAGTGCCAGGTCTCAACAAACTGAAGAAAAAAAAATACAAACCGAGAGGCGAATATAATCATCTGCTTTTGGATGTAAACACGGTTTTCCTTATCGGAATCATCTCGATTAATTTCTCAAGACACGGACGTGTAAAATAAGAGCGGGCGCCACGTTCACATCACAAGTGCAAGAAACGTTCGCGCTGTAATTATGAAGCCGCCTCGGTGGAATAACCAGCTTATAGCATCCCGATTAAACAAGGGATAATTATGGGCGTGACTTAAGTGGCGGCAAGTCACGCACTTTTCAACTTCTTCGGCTAGTTAGCATTTAAGTAACGCCAAGGCTTAAACGACTCGTTATTATACACCGCCAGCAAATGAACGAAACAAGTGTGAATCTTCCGTAATTCTTGTTTATGGCGTGGTACTTGAGCTGTATAAATTATTAGGTGCACGCAGCAAATTGTTTTCTTTTTATCCCTGTTAACATGTTGGCAAGTATTAAATTATAAGGTGTATGTGCTCTGGGTACGGTATATAATAGCTCCTGGTACGCAATTGGTCATCGGAAACTATTAGACTGCATAGCGTTAAACACTTTTAAAATATTTACATTTGTGTTAGAGTTTAAAAATACTTATTTATAAATAATAGTGATTTCTCTTTATACCAAAACTAACACCAAATAAGAGATGCGGACACATGAAAATACAGTAATACAGCAGTAAAACTCGACCGTGAATGTTAATAACACACAGTTGTTAGCTGATGATGAATGCGTCGCACAAGTACTGTTATGAGAGTAATTAAAATGCTAGGAAGTTTTACCTTCAAATATATAATTATAGGTATAAAGTTTAGCTAATATTCTTTAATAGAGAGTTAGGGGGAGAAAAGTTCCGTCGGGGAAAGAAAACCCTTTGACAAATTTTATTCCTCCAAATCCTCTCATATTTACACTCAAGTTAACGCCTGAACGGTCCAGTGGTAAGAGGACCGTTCTTGCAATCGCATGGTCGTCAGTTCGAACCGCACTCGGGATTTTTCTCGGGGGTGGTCGGTATCGACTTCAGGCACCCTTCAGTGATGGGGATAAAATACGACACTGCTTCCCCTTAAACGGCGAGAAGGTTGGAAGTAACAAAGCCATGGAACACTTTACACACACTCAAATACACTCCCGCTCCTGAGGTCCTGACAAGTCTTTGACTTAGGACCCCGTTGGGCAATCACCACAGATTAAAAAAAAAGTAAAACTTGTAAATTTGCTAAAGCTTTGGCTATTAGCTAGACGTTATAATTTTTTCGATTTTGAACAAACATCCTTCAAAATGAAATCGGCCAGAAATCCTACTTTTGTTTAAAGTGTTTCATATCCACTAGTTTATAGGCAACAATAATACACGTGACGTCATACCTCTCACTATAACTGCACACCTTTGAAGGTACGAGTATATAAGCCCGGCAAGCACATGGGAGGTTGGGCGGGGGAAGTGGTCGGGGCACAATTAGGGGGAGGGTAATTCCTTCGGGGAAAGAAAACCCTTTGGGAAAATAAATTTTAAACATCCAAATCTTATGATATTTACACTTTAGCAACTTTACAGAAACCTGTAAATTTGCTGAAGCTTCGGCTATTGGCTAGCAGATGGCGCCACGAGTTTTCCGCGCGTTATAATTTTTTCGATTTTGAACCAACAAGCTTAAGGACTAAAACGGCTAGAAATTTTACTTTCGTTCAGTGTTTCATATCCACTAGTTTATAGGCAAAAATAATACACGTGACGTCATACCTTTCACTATAACTGCATACCTTTGAAGGTATATAAGCCCGGCAAGCACTTGGGTGGTGGGCGGGGGAGGTGTTCGGGACACAAGTTTTACGATCAAATATGCAATTATATCAAGTTTAAATTAACATTCTTTAATAGAGAGTTAGGGGGAGGGAAGTTCCCCCGGGGAAAGAAAACCCTTTGGAAAAATAAATTTTAATCATCCAATCTTCTCATATTTACACTTTAGCAACTTTACAGAAATCTGTAAATTTGCTAAAATTTCGGCTATTGGCTAGCAGATGGTGCCACTAGTTTTCCGCGCGTTATAATTTTTTGAATCGACAACCCCATGTCCATGAATTAAAACGGCTACAAATTTTACTTTAGTGTTTCATATCCACTAGTTTATAGGCAAAAACAAAACACGTGACGTCATACCTCTCACTGTAACTGCACACCTTTGAAGGTACCTTCAAAGGTACCTGCGTGTTTAACTGCACACCTTTGAAGGTACCTTTGAAGGTGTGCAGTTACTCGGCAATCACTTGGGTGGTGGGCGGGGGAGGTGGTCGGGGCACAAGTTTTACTATCAAATATGCAATTATATCAAGTTTAAGTTAACATTCTTTAATAGAGAGTTAGGGGGAGGGAAGTTCCCCCAGGGAAAGAAAACCCTTTGGGAAAATAAATTTTAATCATCCAAATCGTCCCAGATTTACTCTGTAGCAACTTTACAGAAACCTGTAAATTTGCTAAAGCTTCGGCTATTGGCTAGCAGATGGCGCCACGAGTTTTCCGCGCGTTATTCGATTTTGAACCAACAATCCCAAGGATTAAAACGGCTAGAAATTTTACTTTTATTTAGTGTTTCATATCCACTAGTTTATAGGCAAAAATAATACACGTGACATCATACCTCTCACTATAACTGCACACCATTGAAGGTATATAAGCTCGGCAAGCACTTGGGCGAGGGGCGACGGGGGGGGGGGGGTGCTCGGGGCACAAGTTTTATGTTCAAATATGCAATTATGTAAAATTCTAGTTAACGTTCTTTAATAGAGAGTTAGGGGGAGGGAAGTTTCCCCGGGGAAAGAAAACCCTTTGGAAAAATAAATTTTAATCATCCAATCTTATCTTTACACTTTAGCAACTTTACAGAAACATGTAAATTTGCTAAAATTTCGGCTATTGGCTAGCAGATGGCGCCACTAGTTTTCCGCGCGTTATAATTTTTTCGATTTTGAATCGACAACCCCATGAATTAAAACGGTTAGAAATTTTACTTTTGTTTAGTGTTTCATATCCACTAGGCAAAAACAAAACGTGACGTAATACCTCTCACTATAACTACATACCTTTGAAGGTATATAAGGCCGGCAAGCACTTGGGTGGTTGGGCGGGGCACAAGTTTTATGTTCAAATATGCAATTACGTAAAGTTTTAGTTAACGTTTTTTAATAGAGAGTTAGGGGGAGGGACGCTCCCCCGGGGAAAGAA
Organism: Dorcus parallelipipedus; assembly: GCA_958336345.1. NCBI lineage: Eukaryota > Metazoa > Arthropoda > Insecta > Coleoptera > Lucanidae > Dorcus > Dorcus parallelipipedus. Next base: position 26,925,821 of record OY284480.1, on the reverse strand, counting down.
AACTCTTTGGGTAAATAAATTTTAATCATCCAAATCGTCTCATATTTACACTGTAGCAACTTTACAGAAACCTGTAAATTCGCTAGAGCTTCGGCTATTGGCTACCAGATGGCGCCACGCGTTCTAATTTTTGAATTTTGAACCAACTTCGCTAAGAATTAAAGCGGCCAGATACTTTGTTTTCATTTAAAGTATTTTACCCCATTGACTTTGTTTTGTCATTTCTACTGAGAGATGTGTTCAAAGTTAGTGTCTACGTGAGTAGCAAATTCCCAGTGGATAATTTGATGGTTCTTAAAAGAACCGTTGTTGTAGTTGGGTACTTCTTGGTGTCTGGTTTTCAATTACTTCCATCCGTCTTTCAAGTTTTCGTCCTCAGCCGATCGGGCAAGTTCAGAGCTGTTGATGGTCCTGTAGCTGCTGCAGCCTTGCATTTGAAACGGAATCTCTTGTAATCCTGCGCAGGGTTAACGAGCTGTAACCAATCAAAATCAGTGTGTAAAGATAAAAGTAATCGTTATGTTACGATGTTTAAGGGCCAAATTCTAAACATCACTCATACTCAATTCACACTGAAACTTGACGTTTTTGACGTTATTTGAAATTGAGAAATGCTTTTATAATAAATTACTTGTATAACTACAAGTTTATGGTCAGTATAGGTATTTTGATCATTAGTAATTTAGCAGAGAAAGTCAAAAAATCATTAGAAACAGAGAAAGAAAATTAAAGCGTTTCTGACTTTCAAATCAACATCAAACTGTCAATTTTAGTGTGAGTTGAATATGACTATGAATACGAATATAAATATGAATATGTTTCAGAATTTGCCTCTTAGAATCGATAACCAATATAGCCGTTTACGTTGCAACATCTTACGACCTATGTTTGTAATGACTTTGCTGTCTAGTAAGTAATCGCATAAAAAGCGGCAAATTTGAAAATTATAACTTGCAATTCGGTTTTGATTGCAATGGGTTCCTCGAGCATCTTGTGGACAGCTGGGTGGGCCCTATTTGGGGCCTCGTAAGCAGAAGAGTTGTCGAGCTACTTTTCTACCGATGAGGCTCTCAATAGGACCGAAACAGCTGTAGTTTGATTTTTACAAGGATTGAAAGACTGAGAGACAGCAGCTTTATGATATATGGAATTATCAATGAGGAACAAGTCATCTTCGTCAATGTAAAAGAACAAAAAAATCAGTTTAAGATCTTGCTAACTTTTTTTTTTTTTAATATGAGACCCTTAAATAGTTTTTTTTTTATTAAAAGAGAACATCGCTTTTGATCAAAGGAGGACCTTTAACAATTTTGTGCAACAGTTGCCTCACTTTAAGCCATAGCTTAAATCCTTAACAACAACTGTTGAAATAATCGTTGTTATAGGTTTAAGCTTCATTGCATTAGCTATCACTCAACCCTCGTTAAGTGCAGAAGGATAATGGTGTGTGCGCCTCTGACTTTGGTTTCTTCCATGCGCTTTATTGTCGAGAGACCTTCATCATGAAGGACGATGGGTGTTGTAGTTGGAATGAGCGCGTCGAAACTATAAAGTAACTATAAACTTGATGCAGAATTTTTCGTTTTAGTTTCCGTCAAGTACGTTCAGTATGTATTAGGAAACGACCAGTGCATAAACTTCGGACGATTTTCTTGCATCAATTTATTACCGGCCCCTAATAAATTATGAAATCTATAAGAACGTTCGGCGTCGTTTCGTTTTATGCGCGGAACACTTTGTACCAGAGCGTGCAAGTCCTTAATTGCATCCATTTATTCTAACATAGCAAATACGTCGTGACGTGTTCGGAACTTCTACAAACTTCGGTTTAATTACAACACATACCTAAAATGGTAGGATTTGTGTAACTCGATGCATGTAGGTGAAACGTCTTTCTCTTACATACGCCGTGCCCCAAGATTTATACGCAGCGAGGAGCTAATGTTTGGAATGCCGGTTAACATTTTCGTGATAAAAAGTTTTGGGTAATGCCTTGTGTAAACGACGTTTGTGTGTCTTGTTTAATAAGTAGCCCATATTTTCAATTAGATGGGGGAACATGATAACTGACGATTTATAGAAACTTTAGGTGCGGCAAACAAACGACCTTTCTAATTTCGAGCTTTTCCATAGATTTGTTTTTTTTTTTGTTTAACTTTACATAAAGCCAATTAATTCCTATTATAATTTGTTATAAACGAGTGCGTGGGCTTGCGAAATATAATAATAACACGGCAATTTTTTAGATCACAGCATCAATATATCGTGAAAATTACACATGATAGATGTAATATTCTCAAAGATTTATTAGAGGTCTCCTATGTTAATTGAAGGGTACACGAATACCAATATTTTAGGTGTGTTGTCCGTTCAGATACGATACGATGGTGGCTTAAATTACAGTCGGGAGAGGTGTGATTATTATTAAAGATACTGTAATTACAGGAAAGTTTGTTTTAACAGATAACGCCGTTGCACTGTGTTACAATTACAAGCGAACATGTTATTAGTTGATCGAGTATTAAAAATATAATAGACTTACTCAAACGTGCTTTCCTGCAAATAAATAAATCAAAGTCAGACTCACTTGATTGCTAATGAAGAAAACTAATCCTAATAAATTCTAATTACTTGGTAATAACGTGCGCTCAAGTAAGCAGGACATTAGAGTAACATCAACAAATTAATGCGTAACTGTTGTTTTCTAAGTGCCCTCATTTTTCTTAAAATGAAAGCCCCGTCAATTTCAGAGCGTGTTTTCAGTTGGTATTAATCAATAACATAAACAACTCCACATCTTACAAGAGTTATACCTGTACACGAACGCATACGTACCTACAAGATACATGTAACTGTATTTTGAAATGCGTTCTATGTTCGAGCAAGTATTTAATACAGTTTGTTTCAAAATAAATATATCATAGGAAAATCATGGTAGTTTCAGGTTTTTCTGCGCAGTTAAAACGATTAAAAGATGTTTTATTCGCAAGGTAAGCCTTGAGTTTTACATTTGTAGAACGAATTTTTGCAAGTTGTAGAACAAGTTGAGTATAACTTTTATACTTTTCACGAGTTTGCGGAGAGAAAATGATATAACAAACAACCGAGCCAAAGTACTTTATGGTTTCGATGAAAATAAAAGTCATCTGCCCCTGAATTTGAGATAAAAATTGCGTAAATGAATAATAACTCAAGTCTTACTTAATTTTTTTTTATACAGGGTGAAATCAATTAAGTTTCACTTAATTTCACAGTTTCACTGTAAGTTCTGCAAATATCAATGGTCTAGCTCAAAAATGAAAAACCGACCTACCACAAGAGCGCCTCGTCTTTTTTTGAAAACCTCTGCTCGTTCGTGAGGTATACGTGCGTCTAAACACAACGTAAGACAATAAAGCTTCAGCAAAATTCATGGTCACTCGGACAATGTCGTCCATATGCAGCAATTCGATAACGGAGGAAGCTTCTAAATATTCACTCGCGTTGATTACTGAATTAATTAATTATAAGCCCTATTGAATTAATTATTATGTAATCTTTTACTTATTGTTAGGTATGATTCATGATTACTGTTTTAATTCAATTCTCTAAGTTAATTAATTAATATCGTTAATTAATTAATATTCGGGTGCATTTCTATTATTTAAATACTAATAAAAAGTTAGAATACAAATGCTTCATCATTATTTTTTTATTGCTTACGTATCACTAACTGTATTCTTTCGTGCGAAACTCATAAATGACCTACCTCAACTCACATTGTATTACATCTGCGGGTTCACTGCTCTATCATTTATTACACGTAATAGTAAATTTTGCTCAGCTGGGACATTAAAGCCCATAATTCTATAATTAATGTTTTATGTCTTCTCCTTGGCTTTTAGCCAAGGAGAAGATGGATCGAAGCAGTAATGGAGGATCTAAAGGGGAGAAACATAGCAAAAAAACAGTAGAGAAAGGAAGAAGATAACCCAGTTATGGGGTTAAAGGTCCTGAAGTTAATAGTGGTTACAGTACGTGTAACTTACTCGATTACACACGATATACCGAGGTTCAAAATAAAACAATGTTAATTAAATGAAAAATAAATTAATTGTTCAGGCAACAAACGACAGTATTTGCTGCACCGTCTCTGTTTGCTGTGTCCGCACATTCACGGTCGAATAAACACTATTTAAATTTGGCAATCACGTTTGCTTTTATAATTATTGCATTCGTTCGTCTGAAACATTCAACGAATCTTCGAGAATCCGAAATCACTAAATGGGTTGTTGTGATTTATTCACCAAATACAGGGTATCTCAACGTTTTTTTTTTTTGTAAAAGACAAACGTAGATTTTTCCGGAGTTATTATTCACCTATGCCCCATATTTATGTCATAATTTCGTTTCTTTTGTTGTGTAGGTATTAATAATGGTTGCAGTAAGTGAAACTTATTCTATTACACACTATATAAATAAAATCGTTGCAATATTACTTCTAAAACGTAATCCACACTAAGAAAGTAAATTCTTCTGTAAATTTTTCGTTATGGTGACGTTATCTGTTTTAATTTTGTTATATTTCCAAACAGTTCCTGCTCCAAAATGGAGGCGACAATGTACACTCGGAAGTTAAAATAATGCCTTCCCAATCCCAATAAAATACATATAAATATGTAGCTTATACGATGGAGAGACTCAAATTTAGCTATTATTGCTTTAATCAATAGTAACAAATAAGTTGGTAACTTATTCCAATTGAACTCGCCAATTAAAAATTTACACACAAAACAAATTTTAATCCTTATACTTATTTAATGGTCAGTTTTCAATTTAAGTTAATAAATCACTAACCAAAGAACTAAAGGACCTCATGCTGGTGGCGTTTAAGTTTAGTTAAGTTTTGAAAGCCTTCTTGCCTGGCTCGATAAAAACACTGTCTTTTCAATTTTCGATTATTAATTTATTTCTAAAATAACGAACACCTACAAACAAGTGAGCTTACTTTTTGATTGATTTTTAATATAAAGGACACCAGCACAACTTCTATTTGCGTTATGAAAATTCTGTTTATCATTGCTGCGTTTGATTCGTATTTAGAAAGCTGCAACATTCATGTTCCAATTTATGTTGCAATGTTCCAATTTAATCTGTCTTGTAGGTAGTTATGATGTTATGGATGACATGAGTAAACTGTCCATACTTGTTTGTGAGTTCTGATTTACGTTTATTTAAATAATAGTCTAATGTCATTTTACTCTGATACTCAATAAATAATATTGTTTAAAAAACTTTGTTAATCGCCATAGGTCATTATTATTAATTGCAGTAGAATGAGATGTGAAAGGATTCATTTATTTACCGGTCCTCGTAACCTTCTGATTTTATCTTATTCGGAAGATAGGTTTAGATAATTTGAAAAACACCTCAAATATCGGCCGCCATTAAATCAGATACAGGGTACACCATGGAGTCTTGGCGATTCAATTAATCAACGTCACATAACGCGCCCACTGGATCCTTCCAAATAACAAGATAATGAATATGTTTCGCACCCACGCCTGCTCGTCCTGTCGAAACATTCCTAATTATCGACGTACGCCAATAAGTGATCTAAAAGCATATCCGCTTTTGATTAGGATACTTTTTATTTTTGAACATTAGTTTGTATGTAGTTGGAAACTTTTTGTAATAAGTTTCTCCGCCCCGAAGCATAAATAATTCATGCGTCATCATAATTTATTTTCTTATTGTGAATCTCGTGTAAGCGTTACGGTTGTAAAATTTCCCGAAAAATACATAACAAAGTTGGACAGATATGGTAATATTAAAAACTTTTATTCGGAAGTTCATAAACAGAAACAATTCTTATTTATATTTACGAGGCACAATATTCACTATAAAGTCGTAAAGTTAAAGTTTTCGGTGCCTCGAAAAATGCGGGGCAAATCTTGATTGTGTGTGACTGAGTCACGTGCGGACGCGATCATTCCCTGCGGCGGTGTTAGGTGGCGCTGCGGACGCGACGTCCGGAATCGAATTCCGGGCGAGACTGCAGCGACGGAACGGAAAACACGCGAACTGCATTATCACGTGTGTAGAACTGCTAATTCTAAGCGCATTTCTCGCAAATAGCGTTAGAAAACATAATCAGAGATGTTTTCGACTGACCGCCCTCTGAATAACTTCTCTGGACGTGACGCCGCCGCCAACCATTGTAATTGTTTAATGAAGTTAATCAGTAATTACAAAAACAATTTTCAACTTTTGGACCAAAACAATAATTCTATTTCAAAACAGTAACACTCTTTTGTCAATATAAGTTCAAAGGACAATATATTTTTCCTTCTGCTTCAACCAGTGATGTACTTGGGGCCCCGAAAAGGTCGTCAAATACTGTTTACTTAATTCTTAAATTTGGGCAAAAACGAATAGAGTAAATATAATTTGAAAATGAGATTAAATACAAAAGTAACTTTATCCCCTTCGATCCTAAACACATTAGGTGTGTAATGGCAATGAGCGAGATGAAAATTTCATTTTCCGTCCGGATTTTCCCGACGGGCGGCGCAAGGCGTTTGCAAAACGAAATTAATTGTATCGTTTTCCTGTGTTTCGTTTATATACAATTAGTTATGTGAAGTGAAGGATCAAAAGAGGAACGGCGGCGCACTTGTCCATTATATGATTTGATATAATGAAATCAAGTAGAGTGGGGGCGGAAAGACGCGCTTGCTCGATGGAGGGCGCTGGACCGACGCAATTCCCTATATCTCGTGCAGTCCGCGATCTCTTATGCGTGTCGTCGGGCGACGAAACTTTGTGTTTCCGGAAAGAACTGTTGATTCGGGCGTGCTCGGGAGTGTCCATCCGCAGCAGCAGCAGCGGCGGCGTCGCAACTCCAGGTAAGTTATGCACTCTTCCGGGGACGCATAACAACCTGTTAGAAAATTTAAATTTTCTTCGGTCAGAATCAGTATTTTAATCGAAACGTCGCGCGGAAAAGAAAGTTTCTTTTTTTTTAGCGCAACTTCTGGGGAGCTTGATTACGTTGTATAGAAAATCAGATTAGGACGCCGCCGGAACCGACGAAGATGGATACGTGAACGTTTTATCGGTCGAAACGAATAGTGAGTAATGTCGTTGTCGGCGATAGTCCGTGTGTGTATGTAGCCCGGGGTTTTAGGTATTCTTCCCGGTAATTGGTTATTCTAGAGGCCGCTGTAACCGCATTTCTGCGCACATCAGACACATATTCAATCACAATGCGTCCGGGCGCCCCCAGATGCTGTGTCCTGTAATATTGAACACGGCTTATGAGTTTGATTGATTGATATTTAATTACATGATATTTTCACCCTAATTTTTACCACAATGTTATTGTACGCCCTACGGCAGTAAAACGTTGACTTTCCTTTTGAAATACGTGAAATAATAGCATAAATTAATACAGTAACAATAATTACATAAATTCTGAAAGGATTTATGTAGTGAAGGCATAAACATATTATGTACGTTCAAGATAAGAAGTATATAATTGATTGGTTGCTTAACAAGAAGTTGAAGCTGCTCTCAATAATAATTTTCCAATTCAATTTCAATATTTAAAGTGACATTTTGTCACCTAAAACTTGTCCGTTATTTTATTCTTTTGAATAATGAACATTTTCTTTACGAATAACTTGTTTTCTATGTTAGTTTTATATTTACTTTTCCACACTCATTCAACATCTTGTAAATGATTTACTCAAGGCAAAATGTTTACTTCTGATATCAGAACCTAAAACTAGCCGCTCTCTGGTTGTATGTCATAATTACAAATAGGAATTGAATGATTCGACATGTCAGCAGCGCACTATAGGCGTCAGCCTGTGCATTATTCATATTATGTTCAATGTTGCTAAAGATACATTTCTAATAGTATCTAGATACAGATATATGTATGTATGGCACATACATTGTGATCATAAAAACCGACTACAGCGAAGTGAAATCGACACTTTAGTTGTGTGACTTTAGATTTGACAGTGTTTGTCGTGTATTTGTCAATCTCATTCGATTCCAAAGAAATAAATATTCTCTATGATAAGTAATACTAAGAGCTAAATCAGTTGCAATTGTTTGAATACTGATTCCGTCTTGCAATCTCCTTTGAATTGCTTTTAATTGGGGTGTTTTTATTTGATTTGTCAAAATAGCATTAATGTCAAAATGACAGAAGTTCATTTTGAAGCATGCTTCAATTAACTAAAATTTTGAATGTAGTCGGTTTTCTGATCACAATAGTACCCTAGATGCTTTCCAAACTATGCAGGTGTATCTAGACACAGATACATGTTTCGAAAAATATCTAGCTACAGATATAGGTACAAAAGAAAGTATATCAAGAGGCAAGTGTGTACAGTGGCATAGATATCAAGTGTTCCATTGAAAAATTCAAGTAATCTTTAAATTTGTCATAACATAAGCTGCATTCGATTCACCGATTTGGATCGATCTAAATCGATTCAAACAGCTTTTCTGCGTTCGTTTCCTGCCAGATCAGTTAACTCACATCATAATTTACAGTGATCCAAATCACTTCAAAGTGATCCTGCTTATTTAAAGAATCATTTGGATCATTTAGATGTCAATGTAAGGTTTATGTTAATTAATTCCATTATTGTGAACTGATCCAAACTGATCTAAACGAATTGATTCGACGCATGAATCGAATGCAGCTTTAAAGAATCATTTAGATCATTAAATCGATAATGTAAGGTTATGTGGCGGCAACAGATAAACAAAACAGTTCAGATAAACTTATTCGTTTCGCTATCAAGGATTACATTAATTTCACTATTGTGAACTGATCCAAACTGATTTAAACGAATTGATTCGACGTGTGAATCGAATGCAGCTATTGTGAGGCAAGTTTTGAATTAGATCAATGCGAAGTGCCACTTTACGTTATGTCACATTAGATTAAAGCAAAACCAGTGCTGTCGCGGCTGATTTTCAAAGCGTACTGAATCTTGAACAGAAAATGTACTGAATTCGTAAAAAAATATACCGAATGGCGGGAAATTCGAAAATCAAAATATTTAAAAGTTTGAATCGTTAAAATTTTTTGCACTTTATAATATGATGGTAGTGAAATGATCCATTTTTAATTTAATATAAAATAATAACAATTTATTGCAATAATAGAAAACAAATTACAATTTATAACAATAGATACAATATGGACATACATAATTATAATTACAAACTTAAAAAAAAAACAATGTTTAAAACAAGTTTAAGTCAACTGCTACTAGAGGGCATCAGACTGAATCTCTAATTTAAAAGCAGTTCCTTGCAAAATTTATTTCATATTCGCCGTCATTCATAATAAATTTTCATTCATTATAATTTTTTTTTTGTTTTATATTCTCAAAACTTCGTACTGAAAATGGTGCTTTTTCCACAATGTAGCACTGACGAAATAAATTTGGTTACTTCGTACTGAATTCAGTACAATTGTACTGAAACGGCAGCACTGAGCAAAACACTGTAACTGATGGACAACATTCGTCATCCCTTTTTGGTTCTTTCCTCGTTCTTCAAAGAATCAAAACCAACTTGAAGTTTTCAACTGAACAGTCGTTCCTTATTTCCTTTTAAAAAAATCGTGTTTTATTTCTGTAGACAATGAAAGTGTAAAACTATTTTTTATTGATAATAATTCTTTCGAAAATAGGCTCACTGCGAAGAGGTAGGCGTTTCAAATCAACTAGAATTTTTTACTTCAAATAAAATTTTCTATTAATCAACTTATTTGTCAAAGTATAACTCCAAAACAGGATGGTCAAGTAAATTGTAAAATTAGCAACAAAAATGACGCTGTTCTTCCAAACTGTATCAGACAAGTTAAATGTCAAATAAATCTAGGGACCCTAGTTCTGGCTCAGCGACCGTTCCCGGAAATATGAAACGTTGATAAATAGAAGTTTAAAGTTTATATCTTGGTACCGCAGATAAATAGATACTTATGTTATTGTATTTAGATGCAGATACAGATACAGTTTTTTAGTAGTATCTTGAGATATGTAACTAGTTACACAAAATGTACTGTAACTAGATACTTGCACCTAAGGCTTGTCCACGAAAAAATTCACCCAATTTTGATTTCAGTTGTGTTGTACAAGTAGGCTTTGAAAACAAATAAAAACAATGATTTATCTTCTCTCAAACTAGTGTATCCAACTCGAATGAAATTAAAGTTTTTTTTTTAAAATGTCGCGTTCTCAAGAAAACTGATTTTGGACACAAAACAAGAAAATCCCAATTGGTCTCAATATAAAATTGCAAATCATATTGGAATATCACGTGGCACTGTTCAAAGTGTTTTAACTAACTTCAAGCAAACTTTAACAGTAGAAAGAAAGCCAGGTTCAGGTATAAAATCAGGTCCAATTAATAAAAATTTGGCAAAGAAGGTCATCACTGCGTTCAAGAGAAATCCTAACATTTCTGTAAGAGATGTGGCCAAAAAATTAGATGTGTCGAAAAGTTATGTCGGAAAAATAAAAAAACAAGCTAAATTAAAGTCATACAAAGTTTTAAAAGTACCAGATCGGTCCGAAGAAAAGGATTTAGAGGCGAAAGAACGAGCTAGAAAATTGTATACGCAGTTGTTGACATAATTCAATTGCATCGTTATGGACGATGAAACCTATGCCAAAGGGGACTTTAAACAACTTCCAGGACAAGAGTATTACATTTCTACAGTTCGAGGAGGACTTGATAAAAGATTTATGGTGCGTAAAACCTCAACATTTCCAAAAAAATTTTTAGTCTGGCAAGCAATTTGTACTTGTGGTAGGAAAAGCGAATTTTTTTGTATTAACGGGCACAATTAACCAAGAGATCGACGTTTAGGAATGTTTGGAAAAGCGTTTACTACCTTTTCTACGATCACATGATGATTTAGTTTTGTTTTGGCCCGATTTGGCAACTTGCCATTATGGTTAAACTGCGAAAAATTGGTAGGAAAAAAATCAAGTGCAAATTGTCCCAAAAGAAGCTAATCCCCCAACTGCCCGGAGCTTCGGTCAATTGAACAGTATTGGGCTATTGTTAAACGAAAATTAAAGAAAAGTCTAGGGGAAGCTTCAAACATCACCAGTTTGCAAAGAAAATGGAGAAATGCTACCAGTCAAGTAACAGATTTTATTTTACAAAACTTGATGGAAGGAGTAAAGAGAAAAGTTAGGCAATTTTATACGTCTAGTTAAATTCTAAATATTTTTTGTATTTTCGTGTGTTCAACTATTAGAGAAAAGTTTAATAAACAAATTAGTTAAATCTGATCTTTATGTACTTGTAAAAATAAATGTTTATGGATGATTTTTTTCGTGGACAATCCTGAGATACTTAACAACACGTTATTTTCTCCTTGTTTTTTTTTTTTATGTTGACATACTATAACGATGCAGTTAAGTAAATCTGGAGGTCAGGGTCCAACAAAATCTTGGAAAATCTTTACATATTGAGAAGAGAAAAACCCGTTGCTTTTGAGTGTAGGTATCATGAATTTATTATTTAAAAAATTAATTTAGTTGTTACCTTTTTTTTAAAATAACTCATTAACAAAGGGAAATCTGCAATCATTTATCGTTCTCTCATTTCGATTTGCTTAAAGGCTTCCTGAATCGAATCCCAAAAGCACGGGCGTTACTTTTGAGATAGCCGGTATTAAAGCTTGTGCGTGGATATCTTCCGACCTTTTATACGTCTCCTACGGTCTTAAGTGTGATTGAGGGACGACCTTGTAACATCAGTTGTCTTTTTTATTAATTTACATTAAAACTTGTTTACACGTTTACGACTTTATTTGAAAAAATTTGCTATCGTAAGAGGTTTGTCATAAAAAATACATTTATTTTAATTGGTTGATCTCTAATTGCACAATTAATTGCAAAACTTTGCTTGTTGTTTGACTATTAATGAACTCGCTAACTTAAAAAAAACACTTGAAAATAATGTAACCATACACTCTAAAAACATAGTTTCTTTTGCAAAGAAAAGATTTCTTGCATCTTCATTCCTTCTTACTCGATCTTCCTACCAGTAATTTTTTTCTTGCCTTCTTGTGTCAACAATTTCCTTTTATCCTGGCTACATGACGTGTTCACCTAAAATGCTATATTTTGATAAATTGGGAGCTTATTCCTGTTCAGTTTTTGTTAAAGAGTTTTCTTTCGTGCGTCTTTAATATTTCTGCAAGTATTCCTCTTTTGGTAATCTCGTATTCGGCAGAGTTGATACAAATTTTCTAAATGGAGGTTGATTGCTACTTTCTTTTCCAAAATTGGGTTTCTCTCTTTCTCTCTTCTCCTCTAATCTTCCAATAAGTCGCCTTATTTCTTGCACCTTTGAATTCGGCAGATTTTTTTCATTCTAGTTGTAACTTCATCTTAAGCGCAGCTCTTTTTCTCAAAAAGGACTACGCATTGTCTTCCTCTCCCTTCTGATTTTTCTACAAGTTGTTCCGTCCATTTTCTTCCAACTTCATTCATTACATATGAAATAACAATCAAATCGCCGATTTGTTTCTCCAAAAGTTTGCTTGCCTCTTTCTTTATTCGTTTCCTTTTTCTCATCCTTGCATTCGGTAGTTTCCTTTCATTATGGCTAAATGACGATATCATCTGAAACGCTTCTCTTTAATAAATTGTTACAGTGGGCGGGGGAGGTACATGGCTGCTCTATTTTCCAAAAGTGGTGGTTCAGAATTTCTTGCCTCTGCGCCCTCTCTTCGACCAGGAAAATTCGGTGGACTTTCACTTGTAAATAGTCAAAATCTATTGATTTGATCCTTTTTGTGAAGTGAGAAACCATATAGCTAGAGCTGTTTCGTGATATGGCAGAACTTCTTAGCGAGATTTGTGAAGAAGCCATTTCTATTTCTAATTCTGCACTTATATTGATTGTTGAGGTGACTAAGGGATGTTTTAAATGAGAAAATGTCATTAAAATCGAGCAAGGGTGTCTTACTCTAATGCTTCGATGCACAACACAAGATGACTGTTTAGATTAATTGTGGTTTCAAACAATTGTGTAACACCCCTTTATAAACCCTAGGTACTTTCAAATAAAAAATAAATAAATAAAGAAAAAGAGCGACCGTTACTTTCAAACAACTTTCAATTTTCTTGTTGGTTGTGCTGAAAAATGTTGTTTTCATTAAACATTTTCAAATTAAATGGGACAAGTCAAATGTAACTTATTCAAATTTATGATTTTCATAGTTAAGAGATATAATTATAATAAAATGCGCTCGGGATTCAAGGATGAAACGCGCGCGTTATAAATTAATTTTTCTCACTGATAGTGATAAATGACGTGCATCGGTGTTAATTTTAAATCAGGCGACGGACTAAATTTTAGATGACACAAATGTAACGTGTTCCCGAGGGATATGTCACCATTAATAAATGATACTTCATTGTGCAGACGTAAGATATTATAGAAAGACATTTTTCATAATACTGACGTAATGCTAAGTTTCAAAATAATTTTTAATAAACAGAGTTGATTTTTCCATACCTACCTACATAGGGTGTCGTTTAAAAAACGTAATATACATTTGAAACGTCTTACATTTTTCGTGTGTCAATAATTTAAAGTTGGATAACATGGAAGAGGAAGTACCTGCATGGAATGAATATGAATGTAACTGTTTGCTGACCATGGGTCTATTTACTATATCTAACGTATAACTTTGTATAACTCTATATTGGACTGTTTGTATAGGAGCGTTCGTTCGACAAACATCGCACAATAAACACTCGCGGTTGACAAATACGCTGAACTTATTTGTTCGTCTTGTACGTAACGCAGGATAAATAAGTTAAATGGGTCGGTGGCGGTGCACGGAAGCTTTGCCTACGTAACAAAAGCTCCGACGTCCCCCCCTCTCGCTGTGCTGATAGCTGTAATATATAGCTTTACTCGTGAGTATGGGGTGACAGGTTAGCGTGTCAAGAACAAGCTGCTGAATTGAAAACATCAGTAGAATTCAATTTGCGTTTGACGTTCCAGCTTAAAATGATTTTTAGAAAATCTTACCCGACACAGTTTTATTTATTCTATTTTTTTTTCAATTACATTTTGACGCAGTACTGAAATATTTTCTTAACTTACTACAACCCGGTTGAAAATTATTTCATTAGTGAATTTACATTTTTACTTTGTAAATTAGAGCAGTAACCTCTTTAGGGAATCAAGATTTACTCCCCCTTATTCGGTTTTACACTTAGCCGCGGGGCATTTTCTAATTATTGCACTGAAATTCATTTAAAACTTTCAGACATGTCAGTTCTTTGTGTCATCTGCGGTTTATTGTTTTATTTCGCGATACTTTCAGCTTAAAAGAGGTTCTTTACGTTAATTCACCTTCGCGTTATTAAAATCTCACGTTTTTTATTCTCGTGCGATGGGAATTTTTTTAAAATTTCTTCGTTTAATTAAAATTGAGCTAATTTGGCATATTTTTTTAAATAATCAAAGTTAAAGTCAAAAATTTTAGTTTGAAACAACTACAAAAGAATAGTTTCTTATTCTTTTATTTAATTAAGATGTTCAAAGAAAAATCAGGATTGGCATAATTTTGGTTATATAAAAATATATCGTTTTTCAAAGTAATGAAGAGTACTAACAAAAAGGATTAAAACAGAGACGGAACATTGAAGATCTAACAATTGAAAAAAAAGAGAAAATATCTAGACGTAGTTCAGAAAACATATAGAATAAGTGTCACCGAGGAGAAATGGATAAATACAAAAAAATGCACCTGAAAATATAAAAGTTATAGTTTGACCATGAATGACCAACAATGATACGAAGAAAAAGAGAAGAAAACTCATGATGAAAGAAGGAAGAAAGTGTAGGGCGAACGAAACATGCTTCTTTAAATGCTATCAGAACTTGTCAAAATTTACTTGTTTCCTTTTATGTAGAAAGATCGATTTGCTCACTCTAGCTAGTGAAAATGAAAAGTAAAAGACGGTAAACACAAGTTTTTTTTAATACTATTAAAAAATGACAATTTCATAATTTCAGTAGTTTTCTCTTTATATTTAAAAAAAAAATCCAATTTTCTTACACAATCGATCATGTTTTATTTCTTCAGCTTTTGACGAAGAAGAGGAAACGTAAAATACGATTGAGACTTCATTCTTCTTTTTTTATGAACGCTAGTAACTAAGAGTACCAATTTTGTTATTTTTCTAAAGAAAGAAAAACATGACAATCGAAATTTTAATACACAGTCTTGTTTCTGTTTTGCTTTTGATAAAAAAGAGAAATACTTAGAAGATCCATCCATCTGAGCAGATTGCTATGAAATAATAAATAAGCCAAGGCCCGATTTTTCCACATCCTGATAAATAAATCACCATGGAAACCATTAACAAAAGTCAAGTTATTTGCCAAATAACGTTATCGGGAACTTTATTGGAAGGTGGAAAGATTGCGAAAGGGAAAGCGTCAGAAACACATACGTGGCAACGATATGATAGGATCGGAGAAAGAAAACTGAGAAAAAGAATATACCAAGACGAAAATATATTTGTATAACAGTTTGATTCGACTATGGCCTGATTTTTTCACCTCCACTTAATTTTATCTGGCGATTAATTCTCATAGTAACGATTGTGATCACAATTGTTACTATGCGAATAAACCGTCAGACAAAGTTAACTAAATCACGTAAACGTTTCTTTTTATTGAATTATAAAAAAAGAGAATCCTTCAGTTTCGTTTTTAATTCTTAGACGATGTGAATTTTCGAATTTTGATTTTCATTTTCTTATCTATCTCGTATCGATTTTTATTTTCCTTGTTTCCCTTCTTTTTCCTTTGTGAAAGAACGCACTTCTGCCTCTATGCCTTAGGCATTTTAATTTGTGCTTTGGTTATCCTTTGGTTATATTCTGAGTGCTTTCTTTTTACGTCTTTATTTATCTATCTCCTAAATGCTTTCTAAACTTTTTCTCTTAAGAAGTAGTAAATTGCTATACAGTAGAGTCTCAATATAGTGAATATACCATATAGTGAACTATCCACTGTAGCGAACACAAAAATATTTACATTAACCTCTAAATAGTGAAGAAAGTGTGCCTCACTAGAGTGAATTGCACTAACTGTACATATACAGTAGGGTGGGTCAAAAAACCAAACTTTGAGATAATCTTACCTAATAGCAAAATTATGTTGTCTTTTAGTGATATTATGACACCTTAGAAATATTTTTGAATTTAATTAATATTTAGAGGGTGCGCCTTACGTTTGAATTTTTGAAATTATACAAGAAAGGCCATATAGTATGCCATGAGAAGTTCGTGTTTGTAATAATAGTAATAACAGAGTTATCATCAAAAGTATTTACTAAAAGAGCAAGAGAAGTTGGATAAAATTAAAACTCGAATCTCGCCGCAATGCCTAAATTCGATGGCAAGAAAGATTTCAATATTGAATGATTTTCATTAATTTTTCTATTGTATTATTTTTTTAATTGTTAATAAATGATTATTTTATTTTAAAAACCCTATTTTCCTTGAGACATTTATGTTATATGACTACCAGAATATATTCAGTTATTCGTATTTCCAAGGCAAAGCGCAACCTGAAGATGAGGTGCTATTTACTTCAAATTCTAGCATTACACTCTTTTCATGTAAAGGCAACATAATTTTGTTATTAAAAATCAAAAGCGCAATATTTCTTTTTTCCATACAAAAATGACCCACCCTAATATACAGGGACTTCCCCGAAAGCGTGAACACGCGCTTACAACTCATCTGTTTATTCCACAGTTTAGCTTTAGCAATGGTTCATATACGTAGCAGTGATTCTAAATGTAGTGAATGCGTAGTATAAAGAAAGTAAAGGTATGTACGAGTATGTATTTTATTTTGTGTGACTAATAACGAATTCCAATCGCTGCACTAATGCACACTCAGTGTATTTTCATCTCACTTGAACCTCATATAATAATGAGATGAAGATACACTAAGTGTACACCAGTGTAGCGATTGGAATTCCCTATAAGTTGAAAATTGTACAGATTTCTTGTGAAGTACATATTTTGTTTGTTTTTCAGAAATGTCTCAATCTAAAAGAAAGCACATCTCTTTTCTATTTTCCATCACATATTACACACATATAATTTTTTTTTATCCTTTACTATTCATTTTATTCTATATATGTAGATAACATATGTCCAAATAAATTTCTGATAAAGGTAGGCCAAGGAAGATAAATTATTACATTATTTACATGAAAATATTGTCCAGATCTTGAGTAGTTAGGTGAAGTATAATTGGCCATATCTTACAGCTTGATATGTCACTGACTTCAAAAGCTGCTTGGTGTTATAGATTTTTACACTCCATGACCTACCTTTATCAAAAATTTATTTGGACATATGGTACTTATAGCTTTAAATGTTAAGTTGTTAATGTAATAAACACACTTATGTAATAAGTAATAATGTAATAAACACACAATGTAATAAACACAACATAAGTACACTGCTATGTGTTTTTTATCTGCACTCTAAACGGTGGAGTGACAAAGTCGTTCTTCAATTAGTTCCTGGGGCCCAATTCTTGGAATCATTCGACAAATGTCGTATGCGACATGACGTCAAAATTACGTAGACTCTGATACAAAACTATACGAATCGTTCGAGAATTGCGTCATTTTGAGGTCATGTCGCATACGACATGATGTCGAATGATTTCAAGAATTGGGTCCCTGTATCGAGACTCTACTGTAGTTGCAAAAATGTTAGATCTAAGTTTCAAGAACAATATTGCACAGTGTGCTTTCCTCAAAAATTTTTAATAAGCTCAGCTTGGGAGACTGTGTCTTAGGTTCAGATAGTGTGGTTTTTTCTTGTCGAAATTCTTTAATTTTTCCATATCCGGAAGAAAGCAACTCACACGTTGATAGACGCTGGATTAAAGCAATGAAATCGGTAGTTTTTTTTTTCGGAAAGGGCTTCAATATTTGAGTGATTTTCTTTCACTTAAACTTTCAATCAAGTTTCGTGGTTCATGATGTGATGTTTACTCTATTTGAAATGAGGCACAAGTGACATTATTTTTATGTTAAAAGTTATGTTTCTATTCGGTTTCTATACCTGGTTTTTGGTCAATAAGGAAATCATAAGTTTGAGCATTTTCTAGATCTCTTATTATATTTCTGCCATAAAAGTTCTCGGTGAATACATATTAAAGATATCAGATCTTCGTGCGAAATTCTCCTGCACATTCCGAATGAGAGCTGCTTCACACATCATAAAAATCCCTGGTAATTGCGTACTTGTTGAATGCAGGCGGTTATACAGATGTCCCAGACGCGAACAAACAAGCGGATATGCAACCATATCCTCCGGTAAGTAGATGCTTATTGATTCACTGGAATCGGTTGAATGGAGCTGTCAGGCGTATTTTAGTTGATCCGGCAGACAGGTAGGTATATTGCTCCAGCCACTGTGCACATTTCGTATTACCCTAGGCCTGACATGGCCAGATGTCCGTGTAATTATTTCTCTATCCAATTGTTTGAAGTTCACGGTAAACCTGGCTCGCGCCAACAACTTTTCTGTAATTACATGACGTGTGTTTGGCCTATTTGTTTTCCGTTTTAATAGAGAAGTTCGACCGGAATCATATGTATTTTGATGGGGAGTTTTGTTTAGTTTGTTGATTAATAAATTGCATTTGCGCCGGCCGTTTTAAAACTCGACGTTTTATCCAAATTTAAATTAAATGTTGTGTAATTTTAGATTTGTTTGTTTTGCTGTTGACAGGTTCGTCAATACATTTCGTTTTCTATGAACTCTTACTATTTAATAGGAGTAATAGTGAATTCTATTGTAATTATTTTCAGCAGTTATAAGTAAGAGTGTAGCAGAAAGAAACCTTTTCGCATTGTAATTTGTTTTATTAGAAAGTAGCGTATTTCTTCTTCTCTTTCTCGCGGCGAGATTTAGGTTAAGAACATACCCTCGAGAAGAAGAAATGGGCATCTCTTTGTTCCACTTTTCATGTAATCGCATTTTAGTTTGACCGCGATCTTTTCGGAGCTGAATTTATCTTGCGACCATCTCGGTTCTATTTCTTTTTGGAGGAGCGATCGTTTGTTACCCGGGACGTCCGTGTGAGCCGGCCGGTGCCCGATATATCCAGCTGCCACTGAAAAATTTACTTTCCGGAAGCTCTTTGCCGGATTAGTTCTCACTTGCCGAAACGCTCGCGAGTATTACTTACTTATGAAATGTTTTATTTATTTTCCTTGCTGGTGCAGAAAAGTGGTGTCGTAAAGACTAAAGGGCCGGGGCTCTATTGAATTTTTTACGCGCGACACGAATATTTTTTTGAGTCGCCAGCGACGCGAATAAAATTCCGGATACGTGGTTTACGTGAGGCCGTAAAAAAACGGGGGGCAAAAATGAATATTTCACAGTCTCTGACGGACTTGTTAAATTAGATATTCCACTCTTCATTTTATGCCAAGAAGA
Organism: Dorcus parallelipipedus; assembly: GCA_958336345.1. Taxonomy (NCBI): domain Eukaryota; kingdom Metazoa; phylum Arthropoda; class Insecta; order Coleoptera; family Lucanidae; genus Dorcus; species Dorcus parallelipipedus. Next base: position 26,906,284 of record OY284480.1, on the reverse strand, counting down.
CTTATACAAAAAATCGCACTCATAATGCTCAAATCTAAAAGATTAAACATCATAATAAGTGAGTTGACAACACAATGTAAGAACAAATGGAAAAATCTATATATTTTACATAAATTTTATGAAAAATATGAAATAGAATTTAAATTAATTAACAATAATCTGCAAATTCCATCGAGTGAATGGACTTTGTTCGATTCAACGAAACAAAAAGCTCAAAGGGAAATGCGAACTCGTAAACAAGTTTATTTACAATAAATTTTCATTAGGTTAAGCGTCATTTGAATACAACAATTAATAAAAAAACATTTGAATACGCAATCAGGAGCGTCAGAGCTTTCGCCCCGATTCCCTATTATATCATAAACGAAGGGGACTGTAATTTTAGAACTTGAACGAAATTATTCGGCCGTCCACATAAAATGTAATCGTAAATCTCCAACAAAATCCTATCTTCTGCAAATGTTACACTAAGTTTTGGGGTTAGGGTCAACATATTGATTGTAAGGATAATAGACATACATTATCCTTGAAGGCGGGCTAGTTTTTGTGGGCAACGTTTTCTGATTTATTAACTAACGACGGCTTGCATATTTAACAATAAATAATATCTCGGTGTCGCTCGTTCTTTGATTTATTAATTTAACTAACGATTGAGCTGAATTAAATTAATTTTTTTTTCTGATTAGGTTTTAGTGTCGGTATAATTTGATAAGTGCAGGGAACCTCAAATAGTGATTTAGTATAGGGGACGTGTCCCTTAGATGTTGGAAGTTGCCTTGGCGTCGATTTAGCTAGAAAATCGACGATATGCCAAACTTTTAACTAGGCAGCGTCACTGTTATATCACCAGTGCCACCTGGGATAACGTCTAATGAAAGTTTGAAGTATCTCCCCTGCGACGACCTCTGAGGTATAGCGTTCGTACAATTTTCAGTGTAGAGGCGCGCAACGAACTATATTGCCAAGACTACGGCTTTATCAAATATACATACCCGAAGTTTATTTCTCCTTTTTACAACGGGCTATCCGCGAACGAGAAGTTTAAATGTTGTCGAGGGTTTCGCGTAAGGTAATGAATGCATTAATTTTATAACGTCGAAACAAATATTTATTCTGGCTCTTGCATTGAGTTTAGTTCTCTTCTGGTTTGGAAACGCTCATACTTCAAATTCCCCAATTTTGCAAATAATTAACAGTATCAATAAATATGATGATGAGTATCGCATGTTCAGAGTTAAATTTAAAAAGGACCCACTTACAAGATTTGGTCCTATTTGTTCTATCTCCAAACCGTATCTTCTTGTTCTAAATTTTTCTTGTAGAAATTGAAGTCAAAGAGTAGTCTAAAGGTAGTCTAATTCTAAAATTATAATTGCAGTAATTTAATTAAATATACGGGGGTAGTTCTAACGATTCCGGTGTCTTTGCAGCTGCCATAATTTAATTTAAAAGCTGGATTGCGACGTAACCGCCGAGATTTTTAATTAAATACACCATATAATTGAATTATAAAGTCGGCAAGATTTCTTCACATAAACTAGACAGAAACAAACGCACTGAAAAACTTTTAATATCGCCAGGGAACTTTTTAATATAATTTTATATCTTATAGAAAAAGCGAGGCGCGCGCTCTTTCCATTCACCTTATTTATTTTGAGCCGGAGAAAAAGCCGTCTGCAAACTTGATAATGTATTTTCGATTTCTAGTGCCGCAAATATTTACGAATTTCTAGAGTTACGGATCGGTACGAATATAATGGATATCGATTCCGGCGACTCCGGGCCCAATTCATTACGCTAAACTGTGCTAATAACCGATTCGTCCGTAATCTCGAGGAGCAATAAAACGCGTCTTCTCTTCTGATATAAAAACGTCCCATTAAACCGATTCCTCCACTGCATTCTTGCGGTCGTACAATAAGTTTTAACTTTGGATGTTTTAAATACTAGAGTTGGCGTTGTTCGCGATCCGCAATAAATACAGTGGCAAGTCGTTGGCATTAAATTACTTTGAATTATTCAAATATTTGCGTTGCGCTGACCTAATTGCATTAAATTGCATTGTCTGCTGTTCTTATTTTCCGCGAATTGATTACTATTGGATCCTCCTTTTTGGTAATGTTCATTTTAAGCTTAGCACATAAGAAAGCTCGACGTAACGTATTATTTTTAAATAATTTATCGAAGCATCTTTAAACTATTAAAACTGAAGCATTTTATTTTCTTCCAGCCAAATATGTAATTATTTAGTTACATCACTTTACGCTGAGGCTTTCGTTACGACTCCGTAATACAGTTTGATCCGTAACTTTTCCCATCAAATCATTGCCTTCGATACGAAAACGCCCAGCAAAAACTTTAATAACATAAATCAGTTTAATGATGAAATTTTTGGGTTGGATTTGATTATTATTTTTGGTAGAACTACAATAAATGTAGATTATTTTAATGAATCTCCATGCTGACGCATAACTTGCTCTAGAATTAAGTTACTATAAACCCCGGGGATCGATAAACTTGCTAATCCACGTGCATGAGCCCACACGTTTGATGACATATTGCTTTGCGCTTTCATTTACGGCCAGCGCATAAAATTCGCCATTGCCTTAACTCTAAATTATTGGCCTGGGCAGACCTTCGCCGGAGTAAAACTGAAATATAACAGCGTGTGTCCTGCTCCAATCTCAGGAGCACTGTTAGAAAAATAAACGCTTTAAACGGATACGGAGTAAGCAAGGTATAAATTGTGTGAGACACTTCATTACTTTTCAGTGCTTCTTTATCATAAACTAGAGAAGTGCATCGCTTTAATTTTTAAGCGGATTGCTTGTTAAAACGAGTTTATTTTCTATGGCTGCGATGGTTCTGGATCATTTGATTAAGATTGGGAAAGGCCTAGAGATTAATGTTTGCCTCCAAAAATCTTTTACCTAAACTCTTTAGGAAGTTGCTATTTCAGAAAATGAAATCTAAAGCAATCAATTTGGCCTACCACATAATAGGTAATACAGGTAATAGTATATTTAATATAACAAAAAAGGCATCGCGAGCATCTTTGATAAATTTTCGCATTAAAGTCATCTGGAAGCTCTAGGGAGTCTTTGTTTGTAAACAAAATCAAACAAAAATGTAAATACCTCAAGTTAAAAGGAATTTAAACAGGAGTACCACAGTGTAATAATTTGAAGCCAACGCTTTTTCTCTTACACATCTCTAATGTATTCACATTGACAAAGGCAACATTTGAATCGCTAATTTTATTGCAGAAAGGGGACATGTCACATTTTGAAACACGTTTAGGAAGTGAAAAATACTGTCTAATTTGTTTAAAACAAATATTTTTTTTACCTAAATTTTTGGCAGCACTTTCTTTACAACTAGTGCAGTGAGTTGATGCAGAATTTATCTGTATTAATATTGTGTTTCTCCAATCAAGGCCCATCAAGTTTACCAAATGTCCTCCATTGAAAAATGTGACATGTCCCCTTTCTGCAGTAAGCGATTCATTTGTTGACGACTTTGTAATTCTTCCGGTAAAACATTGTATTAGAAAAGTTGAAAATGTTGAAGGCCGGATTTCATAAACGTAAGTTAAAGTACAGTTTAATGCCTTAAATTAGCATTAAATTGTACAGTTAATTTAACTTACGTTTGTGAAATTACGCCTAAATGATATAAAAAATGATAATTTTATTTCAACTGAATTTGAATCTTTGATGTGGAATAAACGCTAATACCTACATTGTTAATAATAAATTTGTGAAAATTCCCCATGAAGAATAGAAAATAAGCATAGAAGGGTTGCCAGTTCGGCCATTTGGGCTACATTTTGGACACATTTGGTGTTTAAAATATAATGGTGTTTAAAATAAAATCGTTGCTCCCCATCTAAGAAATTTCTTTATCGATAGCGGCATAATAAAAAGCAATCAACACGGTTTTGTCCCGGGCAGATCTACAACTTCTATTTTACTTTTAGCCACGGATCGATCAGAAATTACCAGTTGATATTATTTATCTGGATTTTCAAAAGGCATTCGACAAAGTACCTTACAAGCGATTGATCTACAAATTGCAATATCTGGGAATCGGTGGCGTTCTCCTCTCTTGGATTCAAAGTTTCCTTTCCAACAGAACTTATCGGGTCCGTATCAATGGAATCTTATCCGAAGAACATGAAGTCTTGAGTTGAGTACCACAAGGTACAGTGTTAGGTCCTTTATTATTCTTGACATTTATCAGCGCCCTCACTCAGTGTCAGTCATAAACGACTGCAGTTTATTCGCTGACGATGTAAAAATATCCGGATATCCTACCAATCCGCAAGATTAATTGCAACAAGATCTAAACGCGATTTTTCATTGGACCACGGTCTGGCTCTTGCCTTTAAATATGGAGAAGTGCACTGTTCTACATGTTGGGGAAAATAATCAGACCTTGGCGTAATAATAACTCCTCAATTGAAATGGGCCGAACACATTACCGCAATTACAAAAAAGGCCAACTCCATTATATGGATGGTGCGTAGATAGATTTATTGGAACGTGTTCAACGCCTTGCTACTAAATTGACATTTGCGCTCCAAAAACTCAGCTTATGAAGACCGACTAAGAGTTTTAGAACTACAACCACTGAAAGATAGAAGAGAATGGGCACTATAATTGTGATCTGATCCGGGTACTAAACCTGAATCTTAATACTCAATTAAGAGGGCATAACTTTAAACTGTCAAGTGAACGTAATAACGTTATCTGTCGAAAAAACTTCTTCAGCATTCTTCAATTCGTGGAATGCACTTCCGACCAATGTTGCGAACGCTAACAACATAAACTCGTTCAATATTTAGCTTCTGCCTTCACATAATGAAATTTCAACAAAATTCCATCACTGGAAAACACTATGACTTTAATTTATTTGTTTTTGAAATTTTTAATTGTTTATTAATTGTGTAAAACCAAAAATGAAACGTAAAAATTAAAACAAAAGGCAAACAAAATTTAAAATAGAAAATGAAACAAATGAAAAATGAAAGTAAAAAATGAGTAGAAGAGGAAAACGAAAAGCTATTGAAAAATTAAGTCGAGAGATAAGTGAAGAATAAGTGAGTGACTCTTTCAATTTCTAAAACTGATGCATGTCATTGCTTTTATTAAAAATAAATATTACTACTTATGTCTCTTTTCATTTAATATTTTTTGTTTTCATTTATTTCTTTCTTTTCTTTACTTTCAATTTTTCATTTCCCTCTCGTCTTTCTTTGATTTTTTTTTTCATTTTAATTGATTTTTTTTTCATTTTAATTTGGTCCTTGACTCCTTACTTTTCTTTATTCATTATTTGGAAAGCTTGGAGCTTAGAAGAGTGTAATAATAAAAAAAATGCTCTCTGTTTTGGTTTTACATATCTTTATATCTGTAAATCTGATTGCATTTGTTAATTAATTGGTCTACTTGACAATACATACCTTTCAAAAAAATGTAATCTACAAAGTGGGCAAGAATCATTGTTTAAGTTGGCAGTGCTGAATTTTATTTTTAAATGGCACAACTGGGGCCCGTTCAGGAACTGTATCGCCAGAGCACTTTGGGCGTTTAAAATGAAAAGCAAAATGTACAAAATCACTTACTTGAGAGAGAAAGAACATTACCCAGAGCGCGCTCTTTTTAGTCGGAGCGTTATTCCTGAACGGGCCCCTGGGTTGTGTTCATAAACTGCACTTTCGAGTGCACCCTGGGTGTGTAATCGCATCTTTCTCACTCACAAGTTTTTAGTTATTTTGCGTCTCGCTCATCAGTTTTAAGAAGTCTAGTGTTTACATGATTTCCATAACAACGAGATAACTTTTCACGTCCCACTTTTAAGTAGGGTAAAGAAAATGTGTTTGTTGCTATGGAAACACACGCCTGATTTAGTACTTTATGATTCTTATGTGAGAAGCAAAATGTATAAATACATTTATGCGAGAGAGATCACAATATTACCCGAGAGTGACCCTAGAATGTAATTTATGAACACAACCCAGGAGTCACTTACGATTGTTAAAGGCTTGGCATTGTCACCCGTCATTTTACAAGCGTCATTTGACATTTCAAATTCAAACCCTAATTTTTATTTACATAAGCATTATAAGATTCGTTCGTTTGTCTGCTCTAATCAGGTTAGGGCAATCCGAGTAACGAGTAAGGCGTTCGTTTGTATTCGAGCAAATGATCTAAGATTGCTCGTTTGTTCAAGTAACTTGAGATCACATGGAGCAAGAAAAGTTGCTCGCTCTGCAGAGGTGGAGTAAGTGTACGTGCACAACGGAGCTGCGTGGAGCTGTGATAGTAGATCATAGCAGAGATGATTGCTTCTAGAGTATAGAGTAAAGCGCTGGTTGGTGTGCACAACGAAGCATGATTAACAGCTAGTGTTTTCCAAAATGGCGGTGAGTGAGCTATTTCTGTTCTGTGGCCACAAAATGGTATATTTTGAATCGCAAAAAATACCTTTTTGGCCCAAGATATCATACGCATCCATTATTTATATTCATTTTGAAGTTATGTGTCAGCAGAGCAGCTCGCAGAAGAATGGTAAACACCATTCTTGAAATTATAAGCGAGTGTAAGATGCTCGATGAATCGTTTATTCACAGCTCTGTTTAATTACAGGGCACATTTGTATCATCGCTTAAGAAAAACAGCCATCATCTCTGCTACGATCTAGTATCACAGTTCCGTTGTGCACGTACCCTAAGAAAAGTAGAGCAGGAAACAACCTCTGAATTTAATTCTAGCGCAAATGACAGCAAAATGTCAATAATAAAAGTGTTTCTTCGCGATAGCAAAATATTTATTAAATTTTAGAAGGATCTGGAAAATAAACCACTTAATCAATAAAAGCATCATAAAGACGGGTCTTCTGTTTAGATGATTCAATATTTTTTGAAATTATGTCAATGATAGTCAGCTGGTTCTAGTTGACATCTTTATAAAAAGTGAGCAAATAAAAATCAGATTAGAGTAGGCGGCGCAAAGAAAATGTATGTCTGTGATTAACTGAATTAGTTAATGTAATACATTCATGGACTGTCAAATATATTGACTTTTTATTTAATCACAGACATACATTTTCTTTGCACCGCCTGCTCTAATCTGATTTTTATTTGCTCACAGGTTACTTGATTGATGTTCATTTATGAAATACTTCGAACATGCTTTGAACGTTCGAACTTACTCTTGATCATCTTACGTGATCATGATCTGACTGTCCAATTTGAGCAATCTAGACTAAGGCTGGGATTTTCTCAGATTTGCTATTCGAATAAATCGAATAACTCGAATTAATTCGAATAAAACAAATAATTCAAATAAATCGTATTAATTCGAATAAATCGAATACTTGAATAATTCAAATAAATCGAATACTCGAATAATTCGAATATTTATTTAAATATTCGAATAATGAAATTCAAATTGCACTGTACGGGCAAAATTTACACTGTACCCTGTCATTTTCATTTTAAAGTATTTATAAACATCACTTCTGGACAATATTTTGCGAATAAATGATGTGAGAAAAAGGGGTCTACATTGTCGTATCAAAGATTGCAGAGATGTCTTCTTCTGAGTGACGCAATTTCGAATATTCGAATAATTCGAATATGATTCCCAGCCTTCATCTAGACCACACAAAGGAACAAACCTATAACTTACAATCTTGTCGCTGTCAAATAAACCAACAAAATATATCCGGTTGCAGTGCTGCAAACAGCTGAATAAAAAGTGCTCTTAATTGTATTGCCAACTCAAACAGTTATTCTTGACCACTTTGTATTTATTTATAAACTGACATAAGGAGTTATTCTGTAACTTATTAACAGGCTGTTAAAATTTAAGGGTACGTTAAAATTCTGAATAGAGTCTTGTGATTGGCTGTTACTAGGATAACGAAATTTAACAGCCCTTTAAATTTAACGTCTTCGATACAGAAGACGCCCTATAGCGTCGAATAATTATAACCTATTTCTAATAAAGTTATTTTCACACTATGAAAATATTGAAAAAAGTGTCATTTTTTTTGATATTTTTAATGATTTCAACTGTACTTCATTTTCATTTTTTATTTGCCTTTTGTGTTTTCGTTTCGTTTTTGGTTTTTGCTTTTCATTTGCTCTTTTTTCTTCTAATTTTTGTGTCTGTCTCAATGATCTGGTAAGGGATAGATGCACAGTGCCTTATGTTTCCTGCATTCTCGATTGATATCAGCATGTGAGTGAAATAGCGAATATCTGTGAGTAATTTTAGCTCATGTATGCGACAAGGATGCCACTCAAAGTTTAGATCACGTGACTTAGAATGAACAATGCTTTTTAAACGGGTGTATGTACCATCTCACTCTTAAGTTAATATCAATTTCTCTTTCTCTACATGGAATCTGCTACTTGATAAATCTGTGGTTTGTCTTCAAATACATAGCTTCCTTTTCTTTTTCACAACTTACGGTATGTAAGTACACCTTCCAAATGTATTAAAACACTGAAATATAGCAGTGGTTTTAAGAAGTATTTTAATGAGGTTCAATTTTGCCCTGTTTTATTGCGAATCGAACGAATTCATTTGGAAAAGGGTATATTGTCTAGGTATTTCACATTTATCGTTATTTAATTCGCGGTCCTTTTGTGAACAAATTGGTGACATTACCTATAAAAATCTGGCAACTCTGAAACAAAGTAGCCTCCTGAAAACAAATTAAGAATGTTCAGTGATAATAATAATAATAATTTAATAATAACTGTTTATGTAGTAGTTTACTAAAAATTATAAATATGAAGTTGTTACAATTATATGATTAATAACAACAGTTGTTTATTAAATAAACATAACTTTTTATGCGAATGTTGCACAAACAAATTTCTCGCAAAATATGAAAGAGAACATTATTACAGGAAAATAGAATATCTTTTAATTTACTTTTAATAACGTACTAGGAAATATCGTAATTTTCTAAAAACTATTTATTTAAATCAGTGGATTAGGTGGCGACACCCTGCGACCGATTTTTGACCTAACATTGCAACTAAACTTTTACTTATTTATACGTTAATATTTTAAATAATTTGAAATATTCACGTGATTTAATGCTTATTGCCAATTCATTATAACTTTTGAGGCACTTTTTCTATGTAAAAAGCGAATAATTAAATTTTGAGGTTATGTTTAAAATAAAGCGCCACGTCGCGTCGCGTCGCGTCGTTTGCTTCAGATAAAAAAAATCGGTTACTTACCGTGTTTCCGTGTTATGCTTTTCGCAATCGTTTCACACCCAAAAATCAGTTAAATAAGAGAATTTGAATTCGTTGCAAAAGCAATTCACAGTCAAAATAATTTAGTTACTTATGTAAGTGATGTCAACATTGCCAACCGCTGAACGGGAAATTCCTGTAAGAAAGTGCCGGAGGATGCGAACTGCGCTCGGTTCAATTCATAAATCGGACGACCTCCAAAGGTCGCGGAGCTGATTGGCTGACCTGCATTAGTTCCGAGAACGGGCGGACGCTGCGAATGAATTATAGTATTTCGGCGCTGTGACGTCAGCACGGAATTTCCTTTTGCAGTAAAATTTTTAAAAGAGATTTTGCTGGATTTTTTTCTGATTAGAGGATTGAAATGTTGCACATGCATTACGAGAAAACACAAAAATATTTTGATGAGGAAATTTTTCTACCAGATTTAACTAGAGAGGATCCCTAAAGAGAAGATTAATTATTTAATTCTTCGATTTTTTTCTCTAAATTATGTTAGACGTTATATTTCTTACACGACTGCGTAAAAATTAAAAAATTATTAGATTGTGCAATGAAAATATCGCGATTTTTTTTTCCTCTGTACATTATGAGTTTTGCTTTTATATAATTGTTATTTTTTATGCAAGCTCTTCGAACGTGACTTATGTATGATGTAGAATTGTCGAAGGAAATTTCATTTTTTACTTTTAAAACTCATTAACTCTATCCTTTTAAAAAAAGAAGAAGCCTGATATTTTTCAAAAGTATCTAACAAGTTAATTTATCTAAAGCTCCACATACTAGTCGAGTCCAAGATTAAATTTCAAATAGCCAATATATTCAATTAATTTCAATTCTCTGAAATTAAAAATTCAGTATTAAAATAATGAAGTGCGAAAGATGACATTAAAGTAAATTATTATATAATTATTCTCTTTTTTTTTTCTATTATTGTAACATCTATTGTGTCATTGGTACATTATCATCTAATAAGTTACTGAAGAAAGTTAACTAAAACGATCTTTAGATTTTATATTAATTTTTTTATTAATTTTCTTAGGTCTTTATTTAATAATGAAACAAGGAACAGTTATACAGGGACAATACACTAGATTTAAGACGGACTTGTCAATCTATAACATTGAGAGACTGAACCACTTGGAATAGTTGGGGGTAACAGTTACTAGTAGCAATGAAGAGACCAAAGAAATAGAGAAAATAATGAATAAGGGAATAATAAGGTCAAAAGAAATTTCTAAAACAGCGAAAATGTGTTTATAAAAAACAGTAATAAGACCAGCAGTAGTGTATGGATGTGTTAACAAAAAAAAATGAAAATAAATTAGAAGTATAGGAGAGGAAGGTGTTAAGAAGAATATTAGGAGGAACAAAAACGGAAGATGGCATATGGAAAATAAAAACAAATCAGGAGATAAAAGAATTATATGGACACAATAACATAGTCCAACATGTTAAATCGCAAAGATTAAGATGGCTGGGACACGTTGGCAGAAAGCCAGAACATAGACACAGTAGAGAGTACTGGTTGAAGGAGGAAAAAGGAGGATAGGTAGACCGAAGAAAAGTGGTTGGATGCGGCAACGACAGACCTGAGAAGTATTGGTGTAATAGAGTGGAGGACAGCGACACAGAATATATGTACTTAAACGGAGAAGGATTGTTAAAAAGATTGAAGAAGAATAGCCAGCGGAATCTAAAAGTCATGGACCTCAAAGGCCTGTAGTACTATTATATAATATGTCTTTATTTATTACTTTTTTAACGAATTTTCATTTTTCCTTTCATTTTATTCGTCTGTTGTTTCCTTTTAGTATATATTTTTTTCAGTTTCTCTTCAATTTTATTCAATATTTATTATGAAATTTCTTTCGTTATAAAAGATTTTCTTCTTAAGTGGAACACCCGGTATATCTAAGTGATTCCTCGTCAAACTAAAAGTTGTAACTTACACGGTAACCTAACGAATGTGTGAAAGCTAATTAAATCGGATGATTCTTCACTTCGACGCGTATTTCCCTCTCGTCAGTGCTAACGATGTCATTCGTGATCATGTTTCTGATTCAAGATCGAGTAAGGCAAGTCGAAGGACCCCGCAGATGGCGGACATAACGATCGCCGAGGCCAATTTGGCGCAATTCCATCCGGCGAATGTTCTTAAAAGTCATCCTATTATATTACATTCGAAGAAGCGTCGCGTCGAAGGGCGTCTCTTTACCACAGCAATCACCTGAGGTTTAATTTGTTTAGGCGACGCGTCTTGCTCGCGGAATCGATTAAAAGTATCGTTAATAGGATACCTCCTTGGATGCTGGCTGGGGTGATTTATGTATTCATTTTATTCGCTTCTATTGTGATGCACATCCATAGAAAGAAAGAAATGATTGATTGCGATTATATTACCGTTTTATAGCATTATTTATGACCTCGGGGTTCAACAGTCTACATAATGTTATTTAAAATGAAAAGTTTTATTATTACTATTTAATTTCCATTTACATTGCTGGGGCAGCTTTAATAACAAAACAGTCGCAAAATTTTTTTGTAGCTCTAGTCTTCCATTTGGGCAATGCAGGCAATTTGATTTTTGATTTAACTTTGATCACGCCATATAGTACTCATTCACTAAACAGCGACGTGCAAATAACTTCTCAATAGTTTTAGACAAAGAGTTCCCTGCTTCTTCATATTTGTTTATGTGATGATGTATTTTATTGGATGTTAAATACATTTTCGTTTTTTTAAATGGCCAGTAATTCCCCGGTGTCAAAATATACGCAAATTAATTACCAATTTATTATTTTTGGTGAAATAGTTAATTATTTTGCCCAGCTTTTGATTACATACCTCATTTATGAACTAATTATCGTTAAAAAGCTTACTTCTATAATTGCACGCAAACAGTGCGAAATTGATGCACTGACGAAATTAATTATTCGGTGCCTAATTAATTATTTTTTTAAATCGTGCCAAACGCTTTTAATTCACTCTCCAAACCGTTCATTTTGTACCGAACTTGAAACGTTTTTAATGTGAGGTGAAACAATAGATGCAGATGTGCACAAAAAGCTCTACTTAGTATGCACTCAAGCTCGAACGTAACGTATTAAGAAACAGGGCGTTCCGGGAAGAGCCGCGGGAGCTCTTCCCGGCAACATTTTACTGGATGTAACGAATATAAATCGTGTGTATGTACATCGGCGAAACGTATGAAATACTGAAAGTTTTACTAATGCAACTTGTTTTAAGCAGAAAAGTCGTGGGTAGTTTCCAAGTTCGCGCTCTACACGGCTTTCTCATTTCGGCAGAATTTGCTTTGTTAGGGAGTTGCGGGGGTGAAACATTTAAAATTACATAATTAAAGAGTTTGTGATACAATTTAAAATTACAGTTGAGTTTGTTATGAAGGATTTTTTAAATAATTCTACGAGAGCTTATAAGAAAAACAGTACTTCTTAAGTAAATTCAGTTACGTATTATTATAATATTTGAATTCAATAAGATTTCGAGCAACTATTATGGGGGTGGTATTATCCGATGACATATGGAATTCGCTGTAGTACATCTCCTCCTTTACGTAAACACTCGATGGTCACTTGATTGGGCCCTCATCGATTGTAGATTGCCCTTACAATTTGGTGTACGAGCGAATACAATTAGACGTTCAATTATCAAATCGATTTCGAATTATTAAGTTGTTAATTGAATTGAATCGTGGACGAACCTACGAATTATGTACCTACTTGCTTATAATGAAACAATTTGTTAATGCGTTTGAAAATAATGGGACATTTTCGTTTCCGGTGGTGGTTGGAATTAATTAGTGACTATCTATGTAAATGTAAATGATGTCAATAAAACTCCTTGCTGGAAGAGACCCTTATTACCCATCATCACCGAAAAGCATATTTTATGGCCTATTCATTTTCAATTTTAGAGGGCGTGTTGCGTGTCGTCACGGTGGGTCCATGGTTACGTTATTCATACGACCTCCCATAGAGATTACAAGCTTACACAGCTCCGCCACCAAATTTACTTTAAGATAATAGCACTCACTCAAGTTCTCTTCAAGAGTTTACAGTTATGCATGTTTTTATTTATACAAAGTATGATGAAATTCATCATTTTTAGGGGGTAAAAACACCCTCCCCCTTTATGAGCATGTAGTCATTCGAAAATACATTATTTAATTAGAAGTTCGACCCTAAACGCAAGATTTTTATCTAATCTCTTTACAGATCCGGACATTAGTTTCAGGCTAATTAAAAAAAAAGTAGTCCGGCTTTATCTCGTCGTAATAAGCTGTGACAATAAAAAAGAAATAAAGAAAGAAGTACGTGTGTCGTTATCGTTCCATCTGCTAAACGATCTCCGCGTTTATAAATCTTTTAAGGCCGGACGGTGACGTTAACGACGCGTTCGGCGACCGACAGATGGCGAGAGTACAGGTAGCCCGGTGGTTAGTTAACCGATTAACACGACTCATCCCTTATTAATGTTCCACGTCTGCGGGGACCACTTGGGTGGGATGTCTTGTGTCTAACCATATTGTTTATTGCTTAAGCTCGCTGTGCTATCTTGTTTATAATGAGCAACTTGTGGTCAGGTTGCATTAAATATGTTTGCCTTATGTACATAAATTATGGACGGCCTGTATATAAATTCATTTGCGGGACAATTATTACTTAACGTGATAAATCAATGCGAGAAGCATTATTTACCAAATAATTTGTTTTAATTACTGATTTATATTTACATGTACGCAATTATTTGAAATTGATCTTCGTATTCGGTGTTGTTTCGGTTCTTCTCATTACCATTAAAATGCAACAGTGTGTGCGGACGTAATTCGAGTAAGTAAAACGTGTAGCATAAATGTCAGAATCCCCGTTAATAATCGAGTCCGTATTGTTTCTGTTTTTATTGGAGCGTCGCATTCGAGCCCGAAACATTTTATGAATGCTAATGAAGCACGAATCTCGCTCACCGTCTTCCCCGGTTTTGCATACGGCACGGAAAACGATTTTTATTATTTACAAAATTTCCTTGCGGATTTACATAACGACGTAATGCTCTCTAAAAATTCAAGGCATTAGCTGCTCCTTCCTTAACACAAATGCAGACGGATATTGACCTCCCAAAAACATTCTTGTAGGTAAACACCTGTATATGTCAACAACTGTTCTGATCAATAATGTCCTCCTCACACGTGTCATTTCCTCAAATATATTTTTACCCCACCAACAAATCAGAATGACCTGTTTATAATTGTCACATCATTTACTAGCTTCGCAGGAATTCTCAAAGATTCATCGTTGATACGTTGAATACATTTGAATTTTTAAGTGAAAATATATTTAGGAATGTGTTCTGTTAAAGCGGAAACCTTCTATTTACCAAATTTTGTGTGCCAACTTTGTGTAAATACAAGAAGAAAGATCGTAAACAAAAAGTTTAGATAAATATTAGGCAAAGAAGTGAAAATCTTTACTCCTCATGATTTCCACTGTTACAGACCATACGTTAAGAGTTGAAGTCCCTCGAGTAAATCATCTTTCCGAGCGAAAATAATGAGGCGGATTAAATTTTCAAGGTACTTTCCGACCTTTAAAGTAAAACTATAAAACGAACTTTTGTGGAGTGATGGTCCGCATCTCACGGAATTATGTTAACGAGCTCACTACTCGCGGCCACATTTGCATACGGAAATTAAAATAAGCTCATCTTAAAACTCGGGACACGCCGAGCTCTCACACAAAACAAACTTAATTTGCTGCGTTAAATAAATGTTTTCCTCAGCAGGAATTATTTTTAATAATGTAAAGGCCGCACAATGAATTTTAAATTTAAAACACGAAACGAAGAATTTAATTGCTGGCGTAAACCGCCACGTTCCTTTGATGAATGTGAATGTGAATGAATATACCTGCACGCAGCTAGCAACGTGGAGATTTTATGTTAAAGCTTGCTGCAATAAATTTAATCGACTGTTAATAATAGCATTGCGTAATTAACGAAAATTTAACGTGAGAACGAACGTTTTTTGCTTTGAACATTCGGAGCAATTTAATGCATAGAAGATTTTATGATATTGATAAACGTGGAGAATCTACATCTGAATAAAATATTCTATAAAAATGGATATAGTCGGAGATGCAAGAGGAAACGTATAAAATACATAACGCGAGGAAAATGCAACTTTCTTGGTTACCTGAGCGCCTATCGATGACGAACTCAAATTGAACGAACGTATTACATATTTGATTTATCTGAAATTCATGCCGTATACGTTGAAGTATGTATGCGCGCCAAGTTCTGTACATATTTTCAGTTCGAAATTTTCAATTTTGCGAAAATAAACGTGTAGGAATATCGGGGGGTCGTTGTCGGACGCCTGGATTAGATTGTGTTTTCTTGTTAGTTCTGGACCGCTTCAATTGCAAACGGTTTTTCTGTTTCCCAGTGAGAACTGGATTGCTTTGTAAATATTATTGTTTTTGTGAATGCAGCAGCGCACGCGAGACGGCTATTGCCGAAGATGTTTTGCAAAGTTCGACGAAATAAATTAAAAAAAAGATTATTCTAACAAAAGCGATTTCATAAACAAGGAAAATTTTCTAAAAATTTGTAAATATTATTTAATAGGTGAAATAAAGGCACCCTATTTCACTTATAAAGTGGAAAACATGTTTGAAAGTTTAATCATTCGCGTTCTTATACAGGGTGATTCATAACATGTGCGAAAAACTTTAAGGGCTTATTCTCCGAGTAATTTGCGTCAAAAAAGTTCATATGAACATATGTACAGGGTGTAATATTTAACCGGGTCTATTCAATAACGCTGTTCCAATTGAATATACATATAGAAAAATATTTTATACAAAACTATCATCTTTTCAAGGTTCGCATAATTTAAAATCATTTTGAAATATACAGGCTGTCTCAATTTGGCTGTACGATGTGTAACTTCGTTATTTTAAATGGAACACCCTATATTTTATAACGAATTTGAGTTTATCAGGTTATTTTAGGGTAAGTTTAATAAGGGTTCCCTGCACCTAAGTCTTATGGTTTTTAAGATATTAGGCTTTATTTATGGTTTTCGTAAAATATAAATGTAATTTTTATAATTAATATTCCATTAATGAAGAAAGTTTGCAAGCAGATATTGTGGTACTGTTACAAGCTAAGTTGAAGGTATCTACAGCAGTTACAAAATTTACTTTTCATTAAACAGGGATCCAGTAAAGCTATTTCCATTTTGACTGCAATTGAAGAGCAACAACTTTTGTTTTTTAAATGGAACGGTATTATTTTTATGTCGTTGTTAGATGCCTCATAAAGTTATCATTCAATTAGCTACACACTTCCCTATACCAATTACTGACGCTTGAACAGATATTTAATATTATTTCATAATTCCTGCATTTTAACGTGTCAATTAAAATTACAAGACATCTTAGATTTATTTTGTTGTTCCTTCAGTTTTCAAAGGTTTTGTAATATTCAAATATGATTAATAAATACTTCATCGTAATGTGTAGAGCGCACTTTCTTATTTGACACAAAACAAAAGTTAGACTTTAGTACAAGAAGTCTTATGCCCGGTTGCACCAACTTTTTAAGCAGAGCTTAAATTTAAGTGGTGTTTAGACTATGACGTTTTTTTTATAGATTTAACAAAATGTTAGTCACATTCTAACTGATACTTAAGTTGAAGTTTAAATGTCAATCAGAATGTATTTGACATTATACTGACCATAAGTAAATGTCACATTCTAAACATAACTTAAATTTAAGTTCTGCTTAAAAAGTTGGTGCAACCGAGCATTAGGGCCAATTGAATGAAACGTAGTTAACCACATGATCAAGTAATCGTGTGATTAAGCAATATCACTTGAGAAAACTTAACAATCAGTAAAAATACCAATCAAAATTATTTCCCTCGTTACGGTTTAACCTACCACAAGCCTTAACAATGGAATTAAATAATCATGTATTTAACAATACAGCAACAACCAGGACTTAAAAACTTAGTAAATTCACATTTTACTCAAAACAAGTACTTGTTTGAGTAAATACTCACTCCTGATTTTAGTTAATATGTTAAAATGCAGAAATTATGAAATAATATTAAATACCTCCTCAACTGTCAGAAATTGGTATAGGAAAGTGTATAACTAATTGAAAGATAATTTTATGGAGTATCTGATACGATATAAAAATAACACCGTTCCGTTTAAGAAACAAAAATTATTGCCCTTCATTTGTTGTCGAAATGGAAATATTTTTACTGGATCCCTGTTTAAAGAAAATTAAATTTTGTTACTGCGGTAGATACCTTCCACTTAGCTTGTAACAGTACCACAATATCTGCATTCTAACTTTCTTCGTTAATGAGATATTAATTATAAAAGTTACATCTGTATTTTCGGAAAACCGTAAACAAAGCCTAATATCTTAAAAACCATAGGACTTAGGTGCAGGAAACCTTTATCAAACTTACCCTAAAATAACCTAACAAGCTCAAATTCGTTATAAAATATAGGGCGTTCCATTTAAAATAACTAAGTTACACATCGTACAGCCAAATTGAGACACCCTGTATATTTCAAAATGATTTAAAATTTGCGAACCTTGAAAAGATGATAGTTTTGTATAAAACATTTTTCCATATATTCAATAGGAACAGCGTTATTGAATAAACCCGGTTAAATATTACATCCTGTACATATGTTCATATGAAATAAAAACTCAGTAACTAGAAAGTTAAAGCAAGTTAAAATTAAATTAATTAACAAGCAATCGTTACTAACTATAGTAATAAATTACGTTAAATAAACTTGGGGTATCTTAAGATTTTTGTTTATTCCCAAAAACTGCTGTTCATATTGTTCACAGACGCTGATTAATTAAAATAAAACTAGGAAACAAGTTTATGTAAAAATTTACTTAAATGTCAATTCCTTTAAGTGTCAAAGTGAAGTGTCACCCTTTAAGGACCGGTTTATCAAAATCGCAGTTTAGCTTCAGTTTATTCTCACACTAACAATTATGAAAACAATTGTTCCTATGCGTTGAAATGTAGGGTCGACATTTTGAATGTTTTTTGTAAATCTTTGGTTTTGATAAATTTAATGAGAAAATTGTATTTTGTAAAATACGTTTTATTACTTAAAACGACTTCAACGTGCTGCTTTTGACATTAATTTTTTCTCGGGTATGTAACCGAAAGAGAACTTCATTCAAAAAAATGAAGTCACACAATAAATCAAAAACGTTAGACACTATTTGACACCTGTCATTCGGAAGTCATTCCTTTTTCCTTCTTCTTTCTCCAAAAAATCAAAACCAACTTGATGAATTTTTAAGTTGAACTGAACACGTGTTATTATTTCTAATTCTTCTTATTCATTACGTAACTAATATGTCCAAAAATTAAACAAAATTCAAATGACACAAACAAGGAAAGCATAAATAACGAAAGAACATTGCCAGAAAACTATAAAGATTCAAACAGAATGCAACATCGTTACGCGCCGTTATCTGTCAAATGAATATTAAATATAAAGGTTCAAATGTCCTTGCACAGAATGAACGACGTCAAGCGGCATTGTACGCGAAAAGTTGGTCAATTTCCAACTTTGACGGCAACAAGCGTCAAAATACATTACCAAATACGTCCCATCATATCATTTTCATCTGGTAATTAATTATAAATAGTTGAAATTTATCTATTTGTGGAACAAATTATTTTTATTTTTCGGTTAGATTAACATCGGTCCGCGCCGCTTTATCTGTGCATGTCTTTTGAAGTGACAATTGGCGTCGTTGCAACGGCGCGTAACGACGTTGCATTCTGTTTGACCCTTAACTGCGCAAAAAATACAACTTTACTCGCTATAGGTGTCCCACGCCATATGCTCACCCTTCTAGAACTTTTATTTTTTAATCTAAATCAATGAAATTTGGAAAATCAAAATTAAGCAAAAAAAAAACACATTTTCTGACATACTACTGAGCACCGTAGGACTTCCGGTTTCACCGGTAGTGACGTCAACTTTCTTATTTTAAATAGAACACCTTATATATTTTTACATATTTGGAATCTGCAGATCATTGCGAGTCCGAATGGGTATCATTTGGTAATTTTGGTTTCCATGACAACGAAAAAAAAACTTTTTTGTTTTTCAATCTAGGAAGCTCTGAATCGTGTATTTTCCTTCTAATGCGATCAAGCAATTCGAGAAAATCACTATTTTGATTGTATTTTGATGTTTAACATTGTTACGGTATTTCAAATTTTCATTAGGTCGTAACTCATTTTTTTTTAATGGAACCTCACTCATGTGCTTCTTAGCTTAGTTCGACAGAATATTTTTTTCTGAGTACGCTGATACCAAATACTTCATACTTTCTTTGAAAGTCATTTAAAACCGAACATGATTTATTGAGGTTTTATGCCCGCTCTGTTTTGAATGACTTTCAAAGAGAGTATGAAGTATTTGGTATCAGCGAACGTAGTTTGTGTTTGTTTAGCGGTTACTGAATAATTTCTGGACAGTCGACGATTCAGTTGGTATTAACATAACCAAAAAGTTTGCGAAAAATTTATTTTTAAGAATTATTTTTAACTTGAAATACAATTTATAACACTGAAGACAAAATGGTTGGAAATTGTTTACATATTTTTATTATTTTCATGCATATAATTCTTTTCTTATGAAAAAAAATATAACACGTAATTGTAAACTATTGTATTTCTAATGAAAAACCAAAAATATATAATAAAAAAAAAGTACATTTCACCTTGTTTTCCATTTAAAAAATGAGTATTCAGTTTTATAACCTAACATCTAGACCTCGATCTAGACGCCAATAATTACATCAACCAGAAAGCATTATGCTTTTATAGTGATGACTGTGGTAGCTGCTGAAACCACCAAGTTTCAATAATCTTGTTCCGTAAATATCAACTTTTTCAGGAATATATTGCAAAATTTGCAACCACAAGCAACCTGATTACAATTTGCTAATTACGGTACGCACCCTTAATGTTGTGATTAGATCTTATTTTTTGAAAAATGCCCTTGAATTTCAAATGAAAGCAAATCTGACTTCCTACAAAAAATTTTGGATTTGAATGTAACTAAAATATTCCGGTTGCCATTGTTTCCGATTTTTTTTTTAAAGGAAACAATGTATTTTTTTTATTCGAAAAGAGGAATTCAACGAAATTTTTAATAAATCTTGTTAACTTGGTTCTGTAATTTGAATTATGTAACGACTAAATACTTGAAATACTTTCTGTATTTAATTTTGTTAACCAGCATACAAAAAATATTGACGAAAGAAGACATTTCCCAAAACATGGGAACATAGAACAATTTATAATTAATTAAAAATTTACCCCAAATGCACGTTACGCCCATGCATGAGACGAGAACAAAAAATTTACATCTTTAAAAGCGTTCAATAAACGTTTATGGTGTTACGCAGAGAATCTGAGTTGTTCAGTCGTAAAACTTAACCGTGAACTAATAACTAGGCAGCGGACGGCCGTTGAGCAGGCGAGATTGGGCTCGTGTCGAACGGGTGAAAAATACATCGCCTCTACTAGTTTATGTATTTTTCGCTCGATCGACACGTCCCCCACTCTCGTCTGCCCAACGGGCGTCCGCTGCTTACTAATAACACAGTTGCACAGTTGATGATGAATACGTCGTACTATGTATTAATTGCTACGAGATTAATTAAAATCAATTACGTTTACAAAGGCGTTGCAAGGTGAAATACTTACGTCGAAGCGAACTATAATTTACGAAAGGTAATTCCTTCGCTTTAGAAAATAACACACCGAGTGCACGTAGTGAATTTTGTTAGACTTTATAGACATTTGTGTTAATAATTCATGTTTTGTAAAAATAGAATTTGTTTCTCATTGAACGGCGCACATAAAACGAAATTATAATAATTAACAAACCAAACAGATTACGAAGGTGTTTACCGATTATAATGTTTTAATTCTAATTGTCATCACCATTTCCTTGTTATTGGCAAAGTCCATTATTATTCAAACATCAGCGATAAAGCGAATAAATGACAGGACTGATTAAAATGTAACGGAAGGGTAACGCGTAATATTGGACCATAAAAAGACGCCGAAATGTTTATGACGGACACATTATGAACTTGTGGGAACAAACTTTATTTATAATAAAATTAATATTGTTACATTATGAGAAGCAGACTATATTTTTATATACTGGTAGCGCCACCTGTGCCGCAGACAGGATTCTAATCTATTCTAGACACGCACCGAATTTACTGGAAAAATCTAGCAAGTCTTTCGAAGTTATTCTCGAAGAGGGATGGCTGCTATAAAGAGTAGCCGGATCGCGGTTTTTAAATCAGTCTTATTTAGGAAGCGATGTGTAGCAAGCGAATTTAATAACGTTGAAGTGTTATTTTGTCAGATAAGTGTACAGCTCGATATTATTGTACTTTTATTGTGTGTAATGATCGTAGACATTAAAGTGTTTTAAAATAAATAAATAACGTTTAAATTTGTGAACCCGAAGTCGTAACAATATTAACAATATTGAACAAAAACCTAGGATTTCTTAACACGGAGATTTGAATTGTTTTCGTGTTGCAATGACTTATTTGTTTACCTGTCAAAGAATTGTTCAAAGTGACCTTTATACAATTTGTACGAAATAATTTATTTCAGGTGATTTGCATGCATTTGTCAAGGAGTTCATATTTCAGTTGATTACGTCAATTCGATTTAAAGGTCAAGTTCACACCCAACAATCATAACTGTAGAGGACTTTTCTGATTGTATTTTTTTCGTTCATCTGCTGCTCTTTTTTAACCAGGGACGTATCGTCATTTAGGGGATAATTATTCATCTACGAACTTCCTGCAATCTGTTTTGTTTAATTCTTCCACTGTTCGTTATGATATGATTTTTTGAATTTAAATTACGTTGAAATTAAGTCGTTAAAAAGTAATTAATATATTGTGGCGCCATCTTTATAAATTTTCCGGCGCGAAATATGAAATTCGTCCATTAAAAAAAAAATTGAATCCTGTGGCGCCATCTATATTAATCTTATCGGACTAAGATTTTTTTCCGGTTCATGATGACGATTATGATTTTTTGAATTTAAATTACGTTGAAATTAAATCACATATATTGTGGCGCCATCTTTGTAAATTTTGCCGGAATGCGATTTTTTCCGGCGCGAAATTTGAAATGCGTCCATTAAAAAAGCAAGAAAATCGAACCCTGTGGCGCCATCTAGGTTAATTTTGAAGAACCACGATTTTTTTCTGTCCAAAATTTGAAATTTAGTTTAAAACAAAAATCGAAATTGTGTGGCGCCATCTATTTCTGTGTTTTGTTGTTGTCTATTTAAATCTTCTTTTGCTTGTCAATGAAATAATTCTTTTTTAAATTTAAATTACGTTAAAAAAAATATATATCGAAATCGTGTGGCGCCATCTATGTAAAACTTGTCGGACTACGATTTTATTCCGGCGAGAAATTTGAAATTTATTTTTCTTAGTAATTTCAATCGTCTTCCGCAGGTTGAAATTTTATCTAAAACAAGAGCCGAAATGACGTGGCGCCATCTACATATTTTTGTATTTTGTTGTTTATTTAAGTCTTCTTTTGTTGCTTGCCGACGCCAAGAATTATTTTCAATTTAAATTGCGTTGCAGTTTGGCCATTAAAAAAAAATCCTGTGGCGCCATCTATGCAAATTTTGTCGAACTGCGATTTTGCGCGAGATTTGAAATTCGTAAAAATTGCAACCTGTGGCGCCATCTATGTTCATCTTATCGGACTACGAACTTTTCCGGCCCAAGATTTTAAGAAATTTAATTTAAAATAAAATACGAAATTGTGTGGCGTCGTCTCTTTCTGTATTTTGTTCATTAAAAAATGAATTTTCAATTTAAATTGCGTTGCATTTCCGTCATTAAAAACTAAATCTTGTGGCGCCATCTATGCAAATTTTGTCGGACTACCATTTTTCGGAGTGAGACTTGAAATTCGTAAAAGAAAAATTGAATCCTGTGGCGCCACCTATGTTAAACTTATCGGGCTACGATTTTCTCCAGCCCAAGATTCGAAATTTAATTTAAAACAAAAAACGAAACTGTGTGGCGCCGTCTATCTCTGAATTTTGTTGTTGTTTATTTGTCTTTTTTTGCTTAATTTTTTGATTTAAATTACGTTATTATTTATATTCTTTGTCCATCTATTCAAGAATTACCCTGTATAGTCTTTGTTGACTAATTAATAGGTAGATATTATTAACTAAAATTAGTATGTATTATTACATGCTTGTGGTGTATTATGTTATAAGAGTAATTTAGTAATTAAATAAAATGTACTGTCACCGGTGTTGAGTAATTTTGTAGAGCGAATTTAATTCAGTTTTCCGTCCTGTATGGAAACGATATCCATTATAAAAGGAAGCAGATAAAGCGAGACCCACCCGCATCCTATATCTGGCAATTTTTCGGCGTGCAGCATCAAGATACCTGTGGGCTATACCGCGAACACGGGCCCAGGTGCGTAGTGGGAGCGTGTGGCTCCGCAGACCGGTCGATATTCACGTTACAGCCCCGCTACGTCGCACAGCCGCATTCTTTATTTGTCGACGTTATACAGAGGGAATAAAAATTAAAAAATTCTAACTTAATTACAAAAGTCTGTCCGGGCTACATTTAAGAAGTTGCTGTCCTATTTGTCACTCTCTTTAATGAAAAACAAGAGAACTTCGGGAAAATGTTGCTTCCTCGTCTTGCTGCCCTGTTTCCCGCTTCGCTTATTTTCATTAAATAATTCTTGCCTTGAGGAACCTACTGTCGTAAAGACCACTTAACTTGTAATTACCGTTAAATTACACATTGGAAGACAGATACGATTCTATCTGTATTCAAAAATGAGGATATCAATACTTTTTTATAATATCTATTTAACAAAGACGTTTTTTTTTTTAAATTTTACGTGAACGTTTAATTCCCGACTGTTAGAAAATAATTAATGAAACGCTGTCGTTGCATTTTATGTGCAATCATATACTTACTATGTTTTACTTCACTGTATTAAAATTAATTAGTTCAGGAAATTTCCTAAAACGCACGTATTTCATGACGCCATTCGATGGAGGTAGAGGAGTAAGTGACGTTCTTCATTTGACGACGTACGTGTGCAGCAGCACCACCGACACTGACAAGATTTATCGTCGTTCATTAGGGAAACTCGTCGTGAAGTTATGCATTCGGAACTGATTGGCAATTAGATTTTCGTCTGGCCATTCCTAATTCATCATATTACTGCCTGCCTGAAAACCCTGCTCCGCAGGTGATTCCACCTTCCGTAGTTCTGCGGTCGTCCTGGATGCTTCCGAAACGTGCACCATATATTATGTATGGAAGACTCGGTGGTGCAGTAACCGAAGTGTGCTGACCCTCCCTTCATAATACATGAGCTACGCAGCCCCCCGTCCGGGGCCGTACAGCGTAAGGTCATTATAGTCAACAATAATACTGGCCCTAACCGCCAAACCATGCGGGGAAGAACTATGCGATTCCGAGAGAATAGTTCAGAAACTCAGTACATTACTTCGCGGTTGAAGTGGAACTTGCACAGCTCCTTTCTTGATTAATTGTTAAGGTCCTTTTAAGTAAAACTTGATAACACGATTCCAAAGTTTATCGTTTCTGAATGGCGTATACATACATACACATTAATAGATCGTCTTGGACTTTATAATACTAATTAAACTATACAATATCTAAATGATAATTGAGCCTATTGTGTTAGGCACAGTGAAAGGTCCACATTTCGACTAACTCAACATCAAACAGTTTTTCGCAGTCAAATCCCCATTTGGATTGATATTTACAGAAAACTTGGAAGCGAACAATGTTTCTAAATTCTTCACCGGTAACTTTATACCTCTTCCACCACCTCTCAGTTTCAATTTAGCGTTTACGCATTTCTTATAAAAATAGTTAAGATTCCGCTACGGTTAACCTCAGGTGGATTCTGTTAAAAAGAAATTGTTTTCAGTGCCCCGAAGTTCTTTTTTTTGCTTGCGCTGAAATAAGAGAACTTTAAGTTTTTTCAGGCTTTTGTTCTGTCTGCTTATATGCCATTTCTCCCAGACGAATATCTGTTTATTTACAAGCGAAATGGAAGTTGTTATCCCGCTGTGCTTTTGAAAATGTTTTTCCAAACTTTCACGTATGTATTCAATTTGTTTTTAGCATTCACCCTAACAGAGATTGATTTAAACAGTCAAACACACTTTGTTAATATTACTTATTATTTGAAAAATTTATTGATGCGACACGTGCAAAGAAAAGTTGATATTATACATTCCTTTGAGCTAGTAAATTCTTTAATTTAAATATACCTAATTACTCGCACGAAGAAATGAATGGTGTGTAATCTCCAACGAGCTTTTCGTACACACAACTACGTAACGAGGCTAAATCAAACTGGAGCTTCGATAATTAGCGTGAGCATTTCTATTACGGCCGACATTGCTGCATCCTGACGCTTCAGAATTGCATTAATGTGGTTTAGCACAATGGATACAGTCGAGGAAATAACGAGCGCAGACGAGCGAACAGTCTCATCGACGTGCAAGGATGCAAGCAATATAGCATTTGCTCTGCCGTTTTCGAGAACCCTTCAGCGCGCATAATTCAGGGTGAAAATGCTGAAAATATAAAATAATTTTCGTTGGAAATCAACCAAACCCCGAAAGTCGATTTGCTCATTTTTCAGATTCTATACTGAAGTTTCCAATAATTGTGTGAATTCTTTAATGATTCTTTATCGGTACTCATTAAAGAAATGGGCAATTTCTGAAAGGATATTGAAAATAGTTGTACTTAATAAATGAATCTCATTAGTGAACAATTATAAAGGAAGACAAAGCAGATTTATTTTGGATTACTTAACATCAGTAGATAACAATATGCTTTTTCTATAGGATGATGATTTGAAGGCCCTATTTCTTATTGTATAAGATTTGGTTTAATATCTGGAGCAAAACTATCTGGAAAAATAGAACATGTTCTATCTCTAAATTGACCCAAATTTTTAACTAGAAAATAGGGTAGTCCAAAACGACTTTTTTTAGGCCATCGGTTCTCATTAAAATTTCTGCAAGATCGGTCCAATACGTGGAGAGCCGAGTACTCAAAACAAACAGATGCCAACCCTTTTAGTCACGTGATACGCACTTGTAGCTACATCACAGCGTCGCGTATTTCATGGAAATTGAACTCGAGTGTGGGTGAATGTTTCACAGGGGACTGCAGCGCAGAATATGAGTGTCGTGGAAATGGAAGAGGGCGTCTGGGGAGGGGTTCATATCTCGCCCTGCAATACTATAACCGGGTTAAGTAGCATGTATCACCCATCGTGCTGGGAGTAACGCTTTGGAAGTGATGACCTGTTGGATACGAGACACACCACGCGTAGCAATTTTATTCTCCCTGGATGTCGGCAATGATTAATCTATGGTGGGAATTTAAACTATCATCGTTGAAACCAGTTGCGAATTTAAGTTTCAAAATTAAATGTACTGTGCCGAAACTAATTTGGTAGTCCTATCGAATAGAAGTAAGTTAAAAAAAAATCATCTGTACTGAACTGAAGAGAATCAACTTAGCAACGCAGACGTGGTGGTTCGTGGCGAGCATCTCTCGAGGTTTCCGTCACCCAAATCAAAGTGACTGGATCATCGCGTTTAATTTTATAAAGCGCTAACGCAATTTGTTCCGGCGTTAGACACTTTTCAATTGAATTCGGGCTGAGTGTCGAAAGTGGTTTTGTGCGGCCTGCAAGCGAAGCTGTGAAGTGAGACTGCCGCTGCGCCGCCTCCGCCGCCCGTCCGAATTCCACAAGTAACTCTAGTCGACCACACTTCAAAAGATCGCTTTGTTGTGCACATACGCTGCCGCTTTTCATCATGCTGGTGGTGTATTTAATTACGAGCGAGCTAGTTAGCAAACTATTGTATAAATAAAGCTTATTCTATGCAAATTATAATTAATGTTCTGTTCTACACGATAATATGATCAGTAAAGGTTTGAATTACAGGGCGCAGTCAAAAGAATGAATAAGTAACCCTACGTTTACTTGTTCATTTATTTATTCCTGAAAGATCACACACATTCATCTTTTTGTGTGGGGGGTTTAATAATTGATTGCTATTTTCTCTACATGACGACACATAGTTATAGTTATGAAAGACTATGTTATTAAAGACGCAATGACTCAGGAGCTTATATGAATTAAATGTGTGTAACCCCCATCTCCCATACGAAAACTGCTAGTATTCCAACTTTTTCAACAATAATAAAATTTTGCAAGTCTTTAACAATAAATGTTTGTTTTTGTATGGCTTACAACTGATAATTTTTGTTATTTTTTAATTTGATTTAACTTGTAGCTGTGAGAATAATCTCAGCTTTCTTTTTCAAATTAAAAAAAAAAAATAGAGGCCTGTATTTTATTCTGACAAAATTGTTGTGCTTAATTAGTTGCTTACACATTTCCGAACGCACAAATTCCGGGCCCTCGACAAATAAAAACCGGACAACAGGGTGGAATTGTTTATATAAGTCACATATTAAATATTTTATGGAACCGAATTGAAACACACAACAGTTTCGGTTTTGTGCCGGCCTCGCGTAATGAATATTTTATATTTCAATTTACGCTTAAATGAAATTTTTAAAAGTGGATTTGTATTTTCAGCTTTAAATAAATAACGCCTCCCATCAAATTAAATATTTCACGGCCGGAATTACCAAAGCATTACAATCGGTTGGCCGCTGTTTAAAAATTTCCATTTGCCTTCCGATTATCACTATTCATTATAATTTATTTAACCATTGGGGCGCAATACATTTTTAATATTTTTATAAAAGTTTTATTTAACAAGGTGCTCTAATTGTATAACATGCAATACCAATATAAATTTAAGCTGAAGTTTAAATACATACCTAACGTAACCCAAGCCTTAGAAGCTTGAAAATCAAAATAATAATAATATTTTCTAAAATTTAAGTACTATAAAAGCGTAAACGCTTGTGAAGCTATAGGGTGTAACTGTATTCAAAGACAAACCGCAGCGGCATATTTACTTAATCAAAACAAGAACTACCCTACAAGCCGGTTAATTACGCTCAGTCCATTGTGCTCGTGCACCCTTAACTTTAATTAAACATTTTTGCATTCCCTTTCGACTGCACTTTCCATTGTGCGCATCCCCATTGCTCTCCGGGTGACATGGCATCGAACATCTCGCTTAATATTTTATCGGTTATTACGATTTGAATTGTTCCATTAACGTTACGAGGATGACGGCCCTGCTATTCGCATAGTTCCTATGATGTCCATGCCAACCGCACTCAGATTAATCATCTCGTAAACATAATTGCGTTTCCGTAAGTGTACTCGGTCGGCATCACCCTGTGTAATTAACAACGCTATACATCATGTTCCGTCATCATCGATGGGGGTCACTACCACACCGTGAAGAAAACGTCTTCTCTTGGATGGGTTGTTTATTAGAAAACAGAAAAATCCAACTCAGAAATATTCAGTGAAATGTCCAAATTAATAACAATGGTCCCATTTCGAACCCTTAACCCTTAAGCACTTGCGCTTTGGGTATCAACTTATGCTGGGTTTCATAAAAATCAATCAAAGTTAATCATTTGGTTAAGAATAATCATTGCTATACCTTCAGGAGATGTAACCATAGCAACGTTTACTTCTAACGAATGATTAAATTTAATTAATGTTTATTAAATCCACCATTAGCCTTCAATTTAATCAAAAAAGAAACTGTCAAAGTTCATCTTTAAATATTGTTAAGTTTCGGCCTCTCATGTTTTATAGAAACTTGTTATTATATCATGTATTGATGTATGTATTGAAAGTAACAATGGTCTCAGTAATTTTGCTGTAGATTCTAAAATCGATGTATCCCAAGAGGTAAGGGGATTGATTATAAATAAACACAAAGGGTTAAAAAATTTCGGATTTAATCTTTTGTAGTTAACTCAACGTCAAGATTTCTATCAAAAACATCAAGTTAATTATTTCATCGCAAATCTTGTCTTCTGTTTTCTTACACAATATGAATAATATAAACAGATAAGCATCAGTTCCCCCGCTTTGCGTACTCCCTATTCACGTAGATACTTATTTCCTCGGATATCATGGCAAATGCGGAATGGAATTCAATTATGATTCTGACATCCCTAACTCTTATTAGACGTGTCCCGACTTTTACTGCGGTAAGTACGTTCCATTGTTCGGTTTAACGCGTCTGATACAAAAGTGCCTCCCTTATATTAATTTTAACTTCTATTATTACTTATGGTTTTACACCCCCGGCTCGGTATTAATGCAATTTCGCCGCTGCTTCGCAAAATAAAATTTAATTTCATGCATCTGTAAAGCTCTTCCTCATAATTTTTTTTTGATACTTTGAAACAATTCGTGTTTCATTAGCCTTGGTTGTTAGCGTGAATTTATTTAAAAATGAAACGAGGTGGAACGAACGCCTGATTTATTTAATATTTATCACGTCCTAAAAAATTCTGTATGACTGCTCGTGAAGTAATAATGAAGTTTCACGGCGAGAGGAAATTTACAAGGGCGAACATAAATTATTCAGAAAGGGATCACGTAAAAAAAAAATTCAGGCAAATACATTAAAATGCTATTTAATAGAAATTATAATATTCTTCTGAAATTTAAGAGCGTTCGCCATACTCTCTCTCTGAGCGTAAAGGCTCGATCAAAAGATACATAATGAAAGGAATTCTGTAATAGGAATTTAAATTTATTCGTCCTTAGGGAGAAAGTATCCATCCGCCTGCAAAGCCTTGAGATATTAATATCCAATGGGATGGATACAACATTTTTCACATGTCAGATTCGTACGTAATAATTTTTTTTTGTTTGAGAAAACTGATCAGTTTAATCAAGCTTAAATAAGTTCATTCAAATAAAACAACAATATCAACAAAAGCTAAATTTAGTTTCAAACTTAACATATCACCTCTAATAAACAAAGAAAAGAATGCGCCCTCGCGTTTCAGAAATCGTAACTCACGTTTTTGCAAAACGTTATTTACGTTTCTATCTCAGAAGGTGCACTCGTATATTCCGCAAAATTGAAATTAAAGTTTATTGCTTCCTTTATTCGCGGAGCACAATGCACGAGTATTTACTTTATTTTTGTTTTCGTTTCGGATGTGTTGCCGAAGAACGTATGCGAACCTTCTGGTTAAAGATAGATAAACTAGTTTCGTGTGTGTATTTTCCAGATGGAAAGTCCTCAACCCTACATAAATTTTCTGCGTCGATTAAACAAGAGTTCGCCGGATGTTTCAAATCCTTTGTGTTCGGAGTCTTAAAAAATCGTGATTAAAACGTTGCAAATTATCGTCCTGAACTTGACGGCCCAAAATAAGATGTCCTTGCGAAATAATTTTAATGTAAATTTTTGATGTTGTTTAATGGCCTGTCAAATAAACAGATTTAAAGCGAAGGAGAGACAGCTTTTATTTAAGAAAAGATAATTCTCGCTCTTAATTTTCGCAAATTTAATAAAAGTGTATTTTACAAACAAAAATTGCACTTCATATTTCAGATGTATTATTATTGTTATTATGAAACGCGGTCGGTGTAATTTGGCACACAATTTAATACATTGTGAGCGCTCCTGGCAGTGAAAAAGCTTGTTAAGGACTTGCATAATGATAATGGGATTAAGAACAATTGAATGCCGGCTGTAGCACAAAACTAACGTAAGGAAACTAATTTACTTTTACTGTAAAACGAAATTCGAAATTAACTTTAAATTGAAATTTTCTGTACGAACTTTATTGCAGAGGACTCTCCTGAATCTGTTAATGGGATATTGCGTCGTCTATTTTGGTTTAGTTAATTCATTAAATTCAGCAAAAATTTACAAGAAATAAAATTTATGTTATTAATAACAAAGTTCGACGAGTTAAATTATTAATATGTTTTACTTTATTCGTATTCATAATATTTACTAATTCATACAGAGCCTTCATCTAAAGCTCAGAGCCACGTGACTCACATAAATAGGCAACCAAACATACCCGCGTGGTAATACTGCTTACTCACCATCACAATAACCAAAAATATATGCAATTCCACATCACGAACTTCAACTGATTGATTTCTTATTGTTTTCGCTATAGGACGCCGTTGCTTAACACCAATTAAGATTTAGAAAGCTCGGAGCTTATAAAAAGCCGTGTCGTTATTTTCTAGACAAAACCTCACTATTTAAAACAAGGACGTTTCTATCGTCTCTAACGATTAGAGTAATTTCCAAATTTGTCACTATTTTCTTCTGTAAATAGTAGAGAAGCGTTCTGCTCAATTCACCGATTTCAATAAATCATCGGTTTCGGCCTTCGCACAGGGGTTTAATATGCGGGGCTAAAATCGACCATTGAGTGCCACTCACTTCCCCATTTACCAACCGCAACATGTGTTTCCTCGTACACAATACAGAGGGGCCAAAACCTGTTTTACTTTTTCCAAAAAGAAATCGAGAAATAATTTTAAAAAATATTTAAAATCATAGACGTCGCATTTTTGTTTAAAGAAACTAATAACGTTTTCCATTGACTTTCCAAGAGCACTCTCAGAATATCTCCATCCTTTATTTTTACATGAGGTTAAAATAAAATGAGAATATTCTGAGAGCGCTCTAGAACTATAGAAAAATAAACTGCAATATCATCTTCACATAATAAAAATGTTAGAATTTATTTATTTATAGTTTTTGTATGCTATATACAGGGTGAGTCTTGATTAGACCGACAAGAAAATACTGACGAATGCGTCATACAAGTGTATTAATTGCTACGAGATTAATGATTAAAATCAATTACGTTTTCAAAAGTGTAGCATTCATCTTCGATCTCCTTTAGTCTCCTTTAGACTTTAGTCTTCATCTTCATTTTCTTTATCTTCGTCTTTAATTTCATTTTCATCTTTATTTTCATCTTGATCTTCTCCGTCATTTTCGGATATAAGGGGTTATGTTTACATTAATGTAAATTATTAATGGAGTTTCTCGTAAACATAACATAAAATATCGTTCCTTGCATTTAAATATAATCTCGCAATCTTAATTACCATAAAATGTCTTCTTTATAGTTGGCAACATATTGATAATTTGAACTCGACCTCCTCTTCTACCTTCAGTTTCGCCTTTATTTTCGTTACCCCGTCTTTAATTTCATTTCGTTGTCTGTTCTTCATCATCTTCGTTTCCACTTTCGGGAATTACTTGAGTCAAACTTTGGGTTTGAGGATGCTCCTCCCACTTCGTTTTAGGCTTCATCGTTACCTTAGTATTCAATACCGTCTGCATTTTCGTTACCTTCGTCTTTAAATTTCGTCTTCATTTTCATCTTCGACCATATACTCCTAGAGTGAGTATGCTTGTAGTTTGTTTACAACCACCATAACAGGTCGGAGTAAGGGGAATGTGCAAGTGCAAGCAAAACGCGACCTTAGAAGATTCCGCAAAATCCGACGTTTTCATTGGCTAGTTCACCAGTACCCTCTAATACATCGTGTCTTTTCGTTTCATTTCGACACTAGTGGCAGTTGTTAATGGTATTTTCCTATATTTTCGTGTTCGAAATTACTCATTTCGTATTGAATTTCATCCAAAAAAAAATAATCAAACTGAAAAAAGAATGGTGAAAGTGTGTTTCGTATGTTTACGAAAGTGGGAAAAGGCTTCCCAACGTTCATATAATTTGTAGATTCCACGTGGTAGGATTAATATTATTAATTCAATTAATTAAAACCAAATACATTAGCGTCCCCGACAGGTATTATATTAAAAAATAATTTTAATGAATACGTAGTTTATTTAATAAAATAATTTTATTTAAACATCAATAAAATATTTCCAAAGGTATTCGTTTATTTGAAACCCTTTCATTGTTTCGGAATAAATAACAAAAATAATAATTAATACATGCAAAAATGAAAAACATTCCTGAACATATTGTTTGAAATCCATAAAATTGTTTAATGAAGGCTTCCTTGACTGCATGTTTTTATTACGTATTTATTCCCTAATGACACTCCGCCACTGCCGAGGTTCCTTTGTAAACAGTAAACCCCTTACCCTCCTACCGTTGATGTTGGCTTGGCAGAATTTTGATACCTACATCTGAGCGACATACTTAGTCTAGAAGTGTATGGTCTAAGATTTTCATCATCGTCCGTTTGTTATCACTTGCTTCATTTTTTGGAGTTACATACTTCAATCACCAATCATCTTCATTTCTTTCAATGAAGTCTTCGGTTTGACCTTGTTTCCACACCCCAGCAAGATTAGCTTCTCTGATCTCCTCCACTTCGTTCTAGGCTTCATCCTCACCTTAGTATTCAACACCGTCTTCATTTTCGTTACTTCGTCTTCATTTTCATCTTCGTCTATTTTTTTATCATCTTCGTCTCCATTTTCTGGAAATACTTCAATCATCAATCATCTTCATTTTTTTCAAACAAGTCTTCGGTGTGACTTTTTTTACAAATCCCAGCAAGATCAGCTTTCCCGTCTGTGCCCTTGTTACCTCTCCACTTGCAAATTCGTTTTTTTTTTGTATTCAGGTGATTTGCATCCATTAGTCAAGAAGTTCATATTTGAGCTGATCACGTCAATTTCGTTTAAAGGTCAGAAGTATAAAGTTTTACCTCAAACCAGACCTGTTTTCATGCAATATCTGTTTTTCAAGAAAGTACAATTTGTTTTCCTTTAATTTCTTCTAACGCGCCTAAGCGAAATCAAGATAAATAACTGACGAAACAGCTTTTCGCCTTTTATCTTATCAAACTAAAATAAATAAAGCCCTTCTGTTGATTTAAGTGGTAGATTGAGTAACTGAAACTAGATAATTGTGTCAGTCATCGCCTTAGATGTTTTGCGAAATCGTTTTTAGTCCAATGTCAAACGCAATGAAAATTTCTATTGTACAGAAAGTGAGTAAAGCTGATTTTGCTGTAAGAGAAAATAAAATATAAAAATTATAAACAAAAAAATACTTCAGCATATACAACATGACGTATTAATAATAATAAAAATAAAAATCTCAAAGGATTTAGATAAACATAGCTGCCTTTAAAACGACTTATGTACTACATTATCATTTTTTAATTTTTTTAACTCTGCGACTACAGAAAAATAAGCACTTGAGACTTAACTCGCATCAATATGAACGTCATTCACAGGAAATAATATTTGTTTTTTATTTCTTGCGTCCCTTTAATTTTTGCTTGCTACCACTCTACATAATAAAGTAAATTCAAGGGATTTAACAATACTTAATGCTCTCTGCAGTTTTGTTTCTTCATCAAGAGATATTTTCAGAAAAAACTACTTGAAAAGTTCTAAATTCAGTCAAGTTTTTATCCAATTAAAACAATGAAACGGTTGAATAAAGCCGATGTCATCTTCGTTGTAAAGAAACTAGTGACGAACTCGACTTTGGACAAATTGTAAACTGATCCTAAGACGCAGACTTCACTTGAAGTATTTCCTGCATTATATGCAACAATGCAACTGTGGACACAATAATTTGATTACGGTGGTTTACGAATGTATTCTATTCTATTTTTTATCAACTGGCAAAATAATATACAGGGTAATCTATTTTAATAAAGTATCTTTTTGTCTTCATCTCACACACGCGATGTTCAATTGGTTTTTTTGACTGTGTCATTGAAATCTTCATGAAAAGTGCTACTAATTTGCTAATTTAACCGAATTTGTAGCTTTATTATAATAATATAAAATATAATAAAGTTAGCAATAGTGCTCGACTTAAGTTTCAACAATAATTTTAACAATAGCTTTAATCAATCGATCAATAGTCACATATAAGAAATATAAAGGAAAATGAAATAATTAAAAACAATTAGTATACATTTTTAATGACTTCTCAAGGACATTTTAAAATTAGTGAAAATTGTACAGGGTGCTCTAAACATACAGTAATTGTGAAATAATCGCGCCGCAGCACAATTATTTTCCGACTTATAATTCATGTCGTGAAAGCAGCTAGCAACAATGCCGTTGCCTCAAAAGCTAACACGCACGAGATGGCAGTCGAAGCGGACAAAACGTGTCAACGCAAACATGTAAATGTTTGCTGCGAGTCGTCAGGATCGCAATGGGGCCCCCGAGCATATTCTGTATAGCTATTTCGGCCCTAATTGGGGCCTCATCAGCAGAACAGTAGCTCGAGAACTCCACTGCAACCCCAACGACCAACAGGATATACGCACGCTTAGCGCGTGAATGCAAACATGTGAAATAATCGCGCCGCAGCACAATTATTTTCCGACTTATAATTCATGTCATGAAAGCAGCTAGCAACAATGCCGTTGCCTCAAAAGCTAACACGCACGAGATGGCAGTCGAAGCGGACAAAACGTGTCAACGCAAACATGTAAATGTTGGTCGTTGGGGTTGCAGTGGAGTTCTCGAGCTACTGTTCTGCTGATGAGGCCCCAATTAGGGCCGAAATAGCTATACAGAATATGCTCGGGGGCCCCATTGCGATCCTGACGACTCGCAGCCAACATTTACATACAGTAATTGTTAACATTTTTTTTAAATAACCGTTTTTACATATTTTACTGGCGACTTTACCTGCCTTTTGAAACGGACACTTTGTGTAAAGTATAAAAACTGAAAGTGTATGTTTTGCAAAATTAAAATCTATGAAAATACTCCGGAGAACACGACGCCGCGCCCTAACAATCATAAAACTATAAAAAGGCATTTATTTCGTTCATCTGCTGCTCTTTCCTAACCAGGGATGTATCTTTATTTTAGGGATAATTTTTCATTAATTATATCTAGAAAACTAAAGTAAATAATTTTTTTAAAACATTTTTCCCATGTTCTCTTCTTTATTCAGTATTTTTTTGCTGATCTATTCAAGAATCACACCTGTATATTATAAAGGAATATATGAGTAAAGCATATGGAAATTGCTTGGAATATAAATAATTCTTCAATGGTTAATCCAGTGATATACAGCATGACCAATTAAAAAAAAGTAAATCTCATTGTATGTAAAAATAACTGGAATTATTTAAAATGGTCACATTTATACAGAGTGTTATAATCAAATGGAAATGTCAACAGCTTCGTTTCTTTCTTTAATGGCCATTTGACCAAGCACTTGAGCTCAACTTAACTTTAAAGGTCACTTATGGCCATTTGCGCCAAGCATTTAAGCTCAACTTAACTTTAAGGATCACTTAGAATATGTCTTACACAATGCTGTGTACCCTAAAAATGTCACATTATAAACACCATTTAAATTTAAGCTTAGCCTTAAGTGTTTGGTGCAAGTGGCCATTAAAATATGACTTCCATAATGCTGTGTAACCTAAAAATTGAAGTTCAGCTTAATTGTTTGGTGCAAATGGCCAAAATAAAAGGAACTTTCTTGTAAAAAAGTCGTTACAGCGCACAATTATTATATGAACATTTTTGACAGAAAACTACGTTGTAATCAAAAATAAATACTCTTTTAACAGCTTCGTTTCTTTCTTTAATGACCATTTGCACCAAACACTTAAGCTCAACTTAACTTTAAAGGTCACTTATGGCCATTTGCGTCAAGCATTTAAGCTCAACTTAACTTTAAGGTCACTTAGAATATGTCTTACACAATGCTGTGTACCCTAAAAATGTCACATATAAACACCATTTAAATTTAAGCTTAGCCTTAAGTGTTTGGTGCAAGTGGCCATTAAATTATGACTTCCATAATGCTGTGTAACCTAAAAATTGAAGTTCAGCTTAAATGTTTGGTGCAAATGGCCAAAATAAAAGGAACTTTCTTGTAAAAAAGTCGTTACAGCGCACAATTATTATATGAACATTTTTGACAGAAAACTGCGTTGTAATCAAAAATAAATACTCTTTTAACATTGCAAAACCAAAAAAGGAAGACATGAAAGGAGATATTTTAAAATAGCACCATTCCGTTAGATTACTTTAGAATGTTCAATTTTCTATCAATTTTTTTAGCTCCATTTAAAATGAATTTAATGCAATAATAAATTAATTAGGCGTCTTATAAAACATTCACGTACATAGTTTTTGGACATCATATTTGACTTGACGTGTACTTTTCGTAATTTAATGTTTTATCAGAGTATATCTTTAGGTTGTAAGGAAAACCAATCTCTAAATATTATAGAATTTCGAAAATATTTTCCCAAGAAAATTACTTAAGCCGAAAAGAAACCATTTCCTCACGAATAATTCCCAGCGCTGCTTTATAATTCTGCATCGAATTTCTCAGCCGAAATCGAATACTCTCTCTTAAGCACGGCCCCAAAATAACCAGAAATATTGAATTCCGAGTGAAGTAATCGATTCCCGATTTCGCCGACCGGGGGAGAAAAAAAATTACCGTGCAGGTCCTTCGTCGGGCGTCGCGGTGCATGAAACAAATCGCGTAATTTCACCCCGGTTCGGCGTGAACGCGGATCAATCGTCGAATTGCAGTAGTAAGATCGATTACACAATACGCAGCCGACGCACCCCCGGGGACCGGCTATTATTCACAATGGTAATAATCATTTGATTAATCACATTTGACAGGAATTGTCTGCCCGTGTAACACATGTGCATCCGTCATTTCGATCACAACGGCTTGCCTCAACAACTTATACTATATGCAAGGCATACTGCTAATGGAATAATTATAGTGTAATCAAGTTTACCGCCAAGCATTTCTTATGCATTAGTTATTATAAGTTATAATGGTGTTATGCGGCGGGTGATGCTGTTCTATTAACGGTTTATTAGAAGTTATTACTCATTTATATTAATGAGTAAGGTCCATTGTTGTGGAACATCGTATTACTTATTTCTTATATAATCTTTAAATACATTAACGCAAACTCATTTATTGTGTATTCAAATCGAAGTTGCTTTTACGCCTTTGCAAAAGTGTAGTAGAAATACGAAGATTGGCCAGTGTGAAAAGTGTGAATTAATTTAATTAGAACTAAGGGTTTATTTACACGGCGGCGTTTCAATGTGTGCGCGAATCGCGAATTCAACAAATTACAGCGTGCAAAGACTATCGGGCTATGTAATTTACGTAATTAAACGATAATTAAAGTTGCTCCTAATTAAAAGTGGAGAATGAAAAGAGATATAGCAACTGCGTCTCGCGGAAGTTTAATTGGGGACCCGTCCGTGTTTGTTTAGTTAGACGTTTTCGAACTCCTAAGAAGATTTACAAGTTTTGACAAATCTCTTCGATCTGCAAATTATTGTCGTCGGGAACTCGCGCCCTACAACATACTGTTCCGAGTGTTGTGATTCTATGTTAAAATAACTTCTCGTGAATATTAAACGCGTACTTGATATCCCGGAATTAGTAAATGTTTGTTTTAGGAATTAATAATAATAATAATAACAAAGTTGTTTTGCTACTTTCATAATTAGTTTTATTTATTGCGCTTGAGCTCTTGTGTTTACTGAAATCCGCGCGCGTGTGCGTGTGTCGTAAAAGCTCATCAAAATTTCTGTGCAGCGAATAAACACGAAAAAAAATTTCCGGCTGTACATTACGCGTGTCATTTCATATTACACGGCGTATAAAAACAGGTCCAATATCGCGAAACTGATGTCACTGGCTCCGGTAAAAAGCCGAAGCTTAACCGGATTATTGCATAATTCAAACTAATTTCATCCTGCGCGGAATTACATATGAATAAGTGATAACTCGCCATTTCCCTAGTTGTCAGATTCTCTATCACCTCCGTTCGTATTCGGTCCGCACCGCAAATTTCATAATTAAACATAATATCTTGCCTTCCGGATTTGCTGCCTTCCTATTTGAGCAGAGAATTTTTAAATAGTTGGTTACACATAGTTTGAATTTTGCATTAACTTGGTAATTTCAAGCTAACTAACATTCCGAGTTATCACAGTTGATGTTAGTTAAAAACAAAAAAAAAAGTTCGATGTATATAAAACAGAATTATAATAGAGTCATGGCAATTTTGCATTAACTTAGTAATTCCGAGTTAACTGAGAATCAAAGTTATCACAAATGTTGTTAGTTTAAAACAAAAAAAACGTTCGATGTATATAAAATAGAATCATAATAGAATCATGGAATTTTTCATTAACTTAGTAATTCTGAGCTAACTGACATTCAGAGGTATCACAAGTGGTATTAGTTTAAAACAAAAAAACGTTCGATGTATACTTATAAAATAGAATTCTAATAGAATCATGGTGGCGAAACCGGCAGCTAAGATTTGCGATAATCTGTAAGGAATCGTGTATAATACAGATATGATGAGGGGCGCGCCTAAATGAAGAGCGACAGTAATTCGAAGCGCAAACAGAAACGCAAACTATCAGGGAGTTAATGTCAACACACGGGATCCCATCGATCCCGATGTGCTAATTCAAACTATACCGATGAATATGCAATACGGTCGCCGGTGAAGACTGCGTGCACAAAAACAAAGCGCATCATCGACCGACGCTGAAGGCCATCAGTATCGGTTTTCGATTAATTAACAATTCGAATCGTTTTGCTCGCAGTAGATTTCCTGGGCGTTTCTGTTTCGGGGCGGCCATCAAAAATGCATACACTTTTTTGTTATAATTAGTTTCGCTTTATGGTTATACGCAAATTCAACATCCAACGATCGAAATGCCATGATATTTTGCAGTTGCCCTCTTGGAGATTACAATTTTTATTACACAAATCACTTCAAACTTACTTGCTTTAGAGTAATATTGTTATTTAAAAAGGACTTCGTTATAAGTTGGTATACAGTTTTTTCATGTTATAAGAAGTTTAATAAAACAATGTCAGGGGAGAAGATAAAAAATATGTGTGGCATACCAGCGATAAACAAGCGCAATTTCTCAGTACGTAAAAAATGAAGCATTTGGTATAAATCCACCCCCTATTAAACTCCAGTGTACAGCTCTTAAATTAATAGTGCATTATATAACGCACGCAGGACAGGCGGTCTTACAAAAATGCAATATATTCGCGAAAGCTGCTTTGGAACGGGTCGAAAGTAACGGGGGCACAATGCGCGGATTAAGCCGCAGACTGCTCAAATACGATCCATTAGCAGGCATTCAGTTGAGTCGAGAGTTAAACTACAGAAGAACCCGTCATGGCAGCCAACATACGAGAGAAGCGTGCAACAAGCCGCTTGATCACGGGCATTTGTTTCAAGAACAATCGGGATCTTTCAAAACTCTATTGAACTTAATACCGTGCCACGTCAGTAAATAATGCTCGAGTGAAACAGAACGAGGAAGTAAGTGCATCGCCCATTTTCTTATTTTCACGACAAAAAAAAGGACAAAGTCCTAATTGCAATTTGTTTTAAATAAATTCAGTTAATCACTGTTTTAGAATCGAAATAGAAAGCAAGTTATCTAAGACCATGAGAAAAGAAAATTGTCTGTTTTTTTTATACATGTCTACTTCTTATTATCAAAATCACGGAACTTGAGCTATGCATCATCAATCACGACAATTATTTCAATATCCAAAGCTGGATACCATAGGGCCATACTGGTTTCAATATCTGATTGTAAATCAGTAGTTTATTGGATATTGTAAGCTTGGAGTTTCTTCCAATCAGCCAATAGTGCTGTCTATATTTCAGGCCTAATTCCGCTCTTTTCTTCTTAACATGCTCTTTCCATCTAAGTTTGACGTCCAGAGTCATGCCTAGGTACTTGGCGTTGTTTTCATGTGGCACCGTGGTGCCACTTATATCTAAAGACGGTGGGCCTTTTAATAATTCGTTTGTAAAATTGACGTGGATGGATTTTAGCTCGTTTAGCTTTATTTTCCATTGTTTAGTCCAGTCAAGTATTTGCAGTTTCCTAGTGGATGAATCTTGGTCTTTCTCTACTGCTAGTA
The DNA here is from genome assembly GCA_958336345.1 of Dorcus parallelipipedus. Classification (NCBI taxonomy): domain Eukaryota; kingdom Metazoa; phylum Arthropoda; class Insecta; order Coleoptera; family Lucanidae; genus Dorcus; species Dorcus parallelipipedus. The sequence continues at coordinate 26,864,925 of OY284480.1, read as the reverse complement.
GTGCGGTGTCATCTGCAAACGTAGCCACTGTAGTTTCCTCCAAGAATGATATATCACTAGTATACAGCAGATAGAGGATAGGACCCAGCAAACTACCTTGAGGAACTCCCGCTTTTATCTCTTTTAGCTCCGAAGATTCATCTTCCTGTTTAATTCTGAAGAGTCTGTCCGAGATGTAAGATGTTAATATCTTTACGTATTGTTTTGGAAGCGTTTTGTTGAATTTATGTATCAAGCCTTCGTGCCATACCTTGTCGAAGGATTGTGCTACGTCTAAGAAGTCTGCAGAGCAGATTTATTTTTCTTCCAAGGCTCGTTCGATGATGTCGGTTATTCTATGCACTTGAGTGCTTGACATGTTTCAATCTGAAAGCTGCGCTGAATAGGTAGGTTAGCATTACTATACCCTTTCTGGGCAGATGCTTTAAAATCTCCCCAGCGATTAAATCGAATCTTGGTGCTTTCTTTGGGTTCAGATTAGTTCCTTATCTCTTCAGCTACTTCTCTTGGCATAACTGGTGTGATACTTTTGGATCTTTGGTTATCAATATTATTTATAGGGTGATTCACTTGCCCTTGATTGGGAGTGAATACTTCAGCCATGTGTTGGGCAAACAGATCTGCTTTTTGCTTATTCTCCCTGGCCCATGGTCCATGGTTTCTTCTAATAGGAGGAATAGAGGTTACGGTTCTCTTGATCTTCTTGGTTGCCTTCCAGAGCGAGTAATCAGTTTTCGTTTGAGTTTCACCGAGTAAAGATGTGCGGGAGCCTTCTCAAAGTGATTACAACGTGAAACCTAAGTGTTATCATTTACGTGAGGTAATAACAGACGACTCCAAATTATCGCGGAAGTATCATGTTTCCGATAGAAGAAACAATACTTTATAATAATCCGAATAATGGTGCTATTACCAACGCCTATACACAATAATATGAAAGCACGAAATGATTAGTAATTTACAATTGCAGTACAGCAAGCCTTGGATGAAATAATTAATTAGCTGAAAGCACAAGTATACTGCAGGCACAAAACAAGAAATTAGCACAACCGCGTGAAAAATAACCAGCAAAAACCAGCCCAAAAAATACAGATGAAGACGAAGAACTCGTCGCCAGAGAAACTTTTACCTAAAAGTAGAAATAAGAAAAAGTGTAAAGCTAACGAATCACCAGAAAAAGAATATGAAAGCTCTAAAGAGCCAACAAATAAAGTAACTATAGTCGTTAAACCACCGCTGATAATTCTAAGTAATGTAAAAGACTGTCAGGAAGACAGGAAAAATTAAATGAAGTACAAAACTAGCTTGATGAGCAATAAGGAAATTAAAGTTAATGTTAGTTCCGATAAAGAGTGCAGAACCCCGACAAATTTAATAAACGACATTAACATGGAATGGCATTCATATAAAAACAAAGCCTCCAGACCTATTAATGTAATAATTAGGAACCTGCACCCTTCAACTATTGCAGGAGAAGTTGCCGAAGAATTAAAAGAAAGAAACTTCAAGATTAATGGAGTAAGTAGTACAAAAACTCAAGAGTCTTGTCTATAATAATAAGGTAAACTACATTCGCTTGCCATTGCATTAACAACATGCAAATCAAAATGGACCAGTTAGGAATAACAAGCTTATTCCACAGTGCAAAAGATGTCAAAGATTTGGACATACAAGAAAATTTTGTAGAAGAACTCCAACCTGTGTAAGTGCAGGAGAACACTTAACTGCAGATTGTAGTAAAACTAGAGTTACACCAGCCAAGTGCATTAACTGCTCTGAAGCTCGCCCTGCTGGTTACCGGGGATGCACAATTGCAAAGTAACTACAGAAAAGAAAAGAAAACGTTATTACAGTCTTTTTCTTTTGGTTTTCCCCTTTTGTCAATTATGTTTCCGAATTTGTCAAATGACTTTCCAATCCGCAGGCCTACTATACTTTGAACGGATTGGAAAGTCATTTGACAAAAGGGGAAAAGCAATAGAAAAAGACTGTAAGACCAAAAAAAGTACTCCTCAACTAAGACCCGTTGTTCCTAATACAGTCAGAACTTATGCCCAAGTAACACAGCAAAAATCAGCAGAATCAGCATCTCTCCTATCAACATCTGAACCATCTATGATGCAGCTTATGCAGAAAATGATGAAGACATTAGATCAAGTCAATACAAGACTCGACAAACTAGAAGCCAGAAGCACTGGTGCTATACCTAAGGCAAAATAAGTTGTGGATCAAAAATACCTACGTATTTCCAAAGGCATTCTAAACAGAAAACACGACCTTGAAGTCTTCTTAAACAACCAATAAAAGGATACAAAACATATCACACCATCCACCCGGAAAACCAAGCCAAGGGAGGTAGTGCATCGCGGTAAGAGGAACAATCAACCACTTTGAAGAATGTCATCTGCAACGAGAGGATGTTCAACTAAGAGTGGTTGGAATCAAGTCAACAAAACAAATGCTGAAAATCGGTGCCGTATACTGTCCGCCAAGACATAATCTTAAAAAAGAGGAATGTCTAACTCTCCTGAGACACCTAGGGGAAAGATTTATAGTCAGGAGGTACTACAACTCTAAACCTATAGACTGGGGTTCTAGGCTAACCACAACTAAAGGTAAAGAATTAAATAAACCAGTTCAAGAAATGAATTGCAATTATCACTCTACAGGGAAGCCTACTTATTGGCTTACTGATAACTGACAGACTTCTTCATCACACCTAATTTCATAGAAGTTGAAGAGAATTTTGACTTGGATTCTGATTACTCAGCCGTCACATTAACGCTAAGTGAAAAGATAATAAGAAGGGCAGCTAACAAGACCACTGACTGGGAAAGCTTCCAGATGGACCTACAAAATCTGAACATCAGCCTTAAAACGACTGGGCAGCTAGAAAAAGAAGCCGAAAGCTTCACCAGGCTTATTCAGTGTATAATAACACCAAAGAGATTACACATATAACCATAGGTGTAAACTACCCAGAGATCCGAGAACTTGTCAAGGAAAAACGAAGAGCTAGAAGAAGATGGCAACAATCGAGAGATCCTGCGGACAAAACCATATTTAACAACAAAACCAAAAGCTTAGAAGAAAAATCCAAGAGCTCAAAGAAGAATCTGTAAACTCCTATCTACAAGAGTTATCCGCAACCTTTATGAAGAAAAAATTGAAAATGAACTTTTGACAAATCTGGACTTCGGGTGCATGTAAAAGTAATTATACCATACGTTTCAGAAGTGAAATGATACATCAACAGTCCTTATGTTATCAGCTCAAATGTTCATGCAAATAATTTCAAAAATTGTTGACAAAAAAAAACTTGATACGCAACAATTAAATAAAACGTAATAAATGACGCAAACATAATTCGATTATTTCTGTCAGTTTTAGAATCGAAATAGAAAGTAAGTTATCTAAAGACTACGTGAAAAGAAATCTGTCTGTTTTCTTATAGGCGAAATTTATTTTGATTGTAGATTCCTTGAAGGATTCTAACGACGCGAGGAGGTTCTTTGAAAGAATGCGCAATGATATCGTGCCGGTCTTTCCATATTCCAAGAGTGCATTCCGCTCTCGTCCTCGAATTTGACTGCCTCTCACGAAACGTCAAAACCGTAAAAGCAGTTATTTCTCCTATCCGAACATGCTCTTAAACAAATTACACACGCTTTGTTTCTCCGATTCGCGAAGGGAATTCAATAACATAAATTTGATAGTCGCAAGTGGATTCCGTTCGTTTGATGAATGGGATTAAAACACATTGTTGCCGAAGCACTTGATGTCGTTCGACGTTTTAACAAATTAAATACGTTTTAGAAACGTTATTGACTAATTAATTCTAGCTTGAAACTGTATAAAAAACGGAAAGAGATGGCGATTTCTTATCAAATACATAACCATAAAATAGTAATCGTGGGAAGTGTTGTTACGAGACGCATTCAGACGGATCATTGCGCGGGATGAATGCGAGATACTTATTTAGCATGGGCGGAACCACCTGTGCTCATCAGCTGATGGACTCTGGGGATTTCCTCCCTCCCGCATTGATTCACTGCATGCACGAAAATCAACATAATGCTCGAATAAAGATAAAAAGATCGGGCCTGGTTTGCCAGTGAGCCTTATGAATAGATAAGGGAGACGTTGAAACTTTCCCTTGTAGTGGTGCTTATCTGAAAAGGACGCTTGCTTTGCCAAGATTTTCCAGGCTCTTTTGAATTCTTTTACGTTCGCTATTGTATATTTTAATTGCTTTAAATACTTTTCAAATCCGTAATTATCTATAAAGTCTATGGAGTTTACGAAAAAATAAACTACATAAGCATGGTCTCATCATTTTCGGGCGCCTCCACCAAAATTGATTTGATATTTGTTTATTTGTTAATTAGAATCATTTGCTTCCAAAAAAATCTAATGTGGGCAGTGTAATTTACAATCTCCGATATTTTGAAATTGAAGTTGTAAACTCCCCTAGGTGCTTACTGTTACTGCGTTGCACGTTGCCGTTCGTCGAGAGCGAACAGACGTAAATCTCCGAACTAATTCAATTTTCGTTATTAGCCCCTCAAAGGCTACCGTTGCAGTTTATTTCTCGGCATTCCGCGTGGATTTATGGACGTCCAGTTATGTGTGTCGGGCTCTGTTGTAAGTATGCCGGAGCTCAGCTGCACTAGATTCTAGGTATGTTTATCATTGTCTTTTATGACGCTATTAACCGTTATTTATGAGAATTATGCTCAAATTTCTGTTATATTGCATAGTTTCGGCGGTGTTGCTTCGTTGCGTATACTAACGTGTTTTAAATTAATATCACCGTAAAGGTAAATAATGTAAAAGTAGACGATATTGCTTAATTTCAGACTCTATATTAATTTCCGACTTGTTTCCAAGATTTTTCTAGATTCATTGAAACATTCTGTATGTATTCTACGCTCGCACTTCGCATCTATTGGCGATATTTACTTCAGTCTTAAGTCTGGCCGTGATACTGAATGATCTGATATAAAAGCAATTTACCCATAGGTAGGTATTAATTAAATCGATGTAAACTCTATTTATTATTCATTACCGAAGCTTTGCATTGTATAATGGTTAAAACGAACAATGCGAATCTGAAAACGATTTATCCAATACCGAGGCCATTACGAGATAATCATCGAAGAAGTCGATGTTTCAAATGAAGATAACAAGACAGATAAATAATATTACTAATAGGTTCGGGATCGACACACTCGAGCATTCTAAGTTTGCAATTTGAAACAGACGAGTAATTAAAGGCGCTCTCGGTAGCTGAACGTTCCCTAATGACATTCTCAAACGCAATCACGTCGGTTCAGATTCGATTAAAAGCAATCGATAAAAAAAAAGTAGAGTGGCAAACGCAGGCTGGGTCTGTTTCTTTTTTACGAAATGCGCGAGTAGTTTTATGCATATGCATAAAAGAGTTCTCGGCGTGACGTAAATTGTTATTCCAAACTCATACGCTCAGGTAGAAGCAATTTTGTAAGTTTTCAAATATATTCCCACTTCATGTTTATAGAATTACGTTTTATAACCAGTCGATATAAGATGGAAGTCGACTCAGAAGTTTCTCGTCATCATAATCCTAATATCCGTTACTGCAGATTAGTTTTAACGCGCTTCCGTTTTGTACCATTCGTTTACCGCTTCGCTAATCCGATCGAACTTGTGCTATCTTTAAAGAGCAGCCAGCTGTCAAGACTTTCGGTGCATGCGGGTCCAATTCGTTGTTGTTACATCTCTCAAAGTCGTCCGAGATGAAAATCTTACAACTTACACGTGTCTACTCCTTATACACTTACATTAAAAAAAAAAAGATTAAAAGGAAACTTTTTCTTTCTCTCGTCGATAACACGTGTGGTTATTAGGAAATATCACAAACAATAATTAATGATCGGGGGGTAAGAGTGAAACTCTTTCAATTAACTACATTTCACTAAATCAAGCGAAATAGTCGGCAAGTAATTAAAGAAGTTCCATTTTTTTTCTTCCCTTTGACGGCGCGGGCGGTGCGGCGAGGCGCGGCGTTGTAGATGTGAAAGGGAAAAGTGGAAAAAATAATGTTTTTGTTTTAGGCCCAGTTTTACAATCGTGGAATAAGAACGGAATAACTGTTCGCCAAATATCCTTTAATGTTCCTCCATATCTACGTCACACCTACGTCACGTTATACCGTGGTTATACCAATAATAATGCTTATCCGACGATTGTAAAATCGAGCCTTAGAGTAAAAACAAAATATTTCTGCAGTAAATGAAGTAGGTCCACCTTATTTGTAACGCCCTTGGAAATCTTTAAGTATTTTGGACTAATAATAAAAGGGGGCTGCTAATGATATCATTATTGAACCTGTTCTAAAATAGTATATTATTTTACAAGTTTCACAAGAAGGCTTATTGTAAGTCCGAGCTTGCTTCGCAAGTCGTGCCCTAACAGAACGAGTGGTATTATGCCTCTTGTGAAATGTATAAAATATAGTATTTTTTCTACTTTGCGTCACTTATTGCAAAAATATCAAAAATATTGTTAAAAATCGGATCTCTTTAGTATATGGAGATTTTTAGTTGTAATGCGTGGCAACACTGACAACCCTTCGTTTTAAACAAAAATCACATTGACAAGTTATTAATTTTTCTTATCCAGCTTCATTGTGAGTACTCTGTTAAATAACAAATAAATAATGAATAATTTTGTAAAATCTATTAAATATTTTCAATTAAAAATTGACTAAAATTTCCACAAAAACAGTTTCAGAATGAGCTAGCTTCATAGTGAAACTGTTTCTGGTGCCACAATGAGTTCATTGTGAACGCAAAGTAGGAAAACGTGATTGTGTTCAAATAATACTGAAGTTTGTGGCAAACAAATCTGAACTTCATGTGCATATACAAAAGTAATTGTACCAATGTTTCAGAGGTGAAATGACGTCAACAGTCCTTATGTTATTACCTCAAATTTTGATGCAAATAATTCCAATAACTAAAACCAAAATTGTAGTAAAAACGGAAAACACGTTGTAACAAAGAAAACTTGAACGTAACAAAAAAAAACGCAATAAATGACGTAGACATAATTCGATTATTTTAAGATTAAGTCACCCTGTCATTATTTGTGTCAGTTTGATTGATTGTCTTAATTAACTATTGGATTATCGCGTTTTACTACAATTTTTTGAGTTATTAAAAATGAATTTAAAGAAATAAATTTTTAAAAAATGAATGAATTTAAAGAAATAAATTTAAAAAAATGAATGAACATAGTGATGTAAAAATATGATATTCTAAAATATTAGCGAGTTTTCGCAAACATCACGTCAACTTGCGGTAAACGTTAAAATTACGTGGCCCCATTCATTTTCTATTAGATCACATGATCTTAACGTTTACCGAAGTTAACGTGATGGTTACGATAACTCGCTATTTTCTACGGCCTTACGTGTATTGTACAGTATTTTATCATAAAATGAACAAGAACAAATAAATTCGTAAAGTCAGATAAGAGATTACTTGGTTCATTATTATGTATCTTAAGGTAATTTTAATCGTTTCGGATTCATAAAAATAATCAAATAAAAAAATAAAAGCGCAAGAAAAATTATAAATTCAAATTTACTTGGTCAAGTATTACTATGTATTTTCTGTAAAAAAATAATATAAAGAAGTTTTAGAATGCGATGAAATTGAAAAGTAAGAAATAAAGAAAAACTGAAAATCTTTAAAAATCTCACAAAAAAAAAGGTTAATGTAATGAATGATATCTACTGATAGCACTGAAAGCGAAATTAAAAGAAAACAGGTTGAGATGGATATTAAAAGAAAGAGATAAAATTAAAAGAAAAAGAACGAGATTAAAAATAAAATGACGTAGCATGAATCGTAAGAATCGACGATAACTGAATCGGATTTCGCACCTTTGAAATAAAGAAAAATTGAACTTTTCCTGAAGGTCGATAGATGGCGCTGAACGTAATTCACAGAATTGTCCTTTTCTCTTTCGGAAATGGAAATTATTTTCAATTTACTCGAGAAGACGAATAACAAAAAAATTGATGATCACATCACATCTCGTATAAAAAAATTTATCTAGAACACATTCCAACTGAAAAAAAAACAGCGTTTTGGAGTTCACGCAAACTTTTACAGATGGCACGGAAAGCATATTCCGAATAAGGTTACTGTATTTAAAAGGTACCGCCATTCATTAGAGAATTATTGCATAAGGTACGACAAGTAATATGAAAATCACGGAACTTGAGCTCTGCGTAATCAATCACCGAAGTTACAACCCACAATTATTTCAGTATTATTTCTTTGTTAATGGTGAATGAGAAAAAAGGACGGAGTTATGATTAAAGTCGGATTTTTAGGCAACTGCCTAAAATTTTATTAAACAAAAAACATTGGCAATTAAGTTTTAAACATTTAGGTTATAATTTTAATTAGAATGAGATGTTTACTTTTTCGTGCCTATGTGCCTATTTTTACACTATTTTAAGTGTTTGCCTAGATTTATAGCTTAAGCGCCCACAAAAATGTTTGTTGCCTATTTTATGTTTAAAATGGGTAATTATTGTGTAATTAATTTTTATGAATTGTTTTTTCTGTGCTTGCCAAAAGGGTTATTCAAGAAAGAATCTCACGCTTTAATTGTTAGTACAAACAATCTTAGGCGATAAAGCGAAAAGCTTTAGCCAAAATATTGACTCTTCTTACGATAAGTAGCCATTAGCCCATTACGACACGTTAACATAAATAAGTTACGCGATAAAAACACTGAGCGCATGAGAACCTCACCCACGCAAGGTGGCGAAGCAGGTCCAAAAGCACCTCTCAATCCCTCGAGGATAGGCAACTTACGTTACTCCAGGGACTTAAATGAGTGAGACCAAAAGGGGGACTCGCACAGATGTCGCCACCTCGCAGCCGTAAATTACAAAAGGGGGCTCGGGCTTTGAAAATGTAAGCAATACGGTTTCGCAGGAAGAGAAGATTCAAAAAATTAATTGATGTTCATCGAATCATTTTCGCCAACGGTTGCGTTTCCAATTTTCACATTCACATACACGTAATTTTTATAAAATGTTCGCCGAATATTTTTGTGAACTGAAGTATCCGTCTTATTATTTTATATTTATATCATTGTGTAAATTTAAAAATTGTCATTTTTGTTTCTTCTTTAACTTTATCTGCTGACGAGGCCCCAAATAGAATCCACTGCAATCAAAACCGACTTGCAACAAAATTTTTAAAACATTCATTATGCTTTGACATCACGCATGGCCACCTTGTATGGGATGACTAATTATGTAGCAAACTGGTTTCAATTTGTCAATCCTAATGCAATGTTAGGTCAAAAAGCGATCGCAGGATGTCGCGATTAAAACTTTTCTTTAACTTTATCGTCGACCCCCTTTCTCGAGTGGGTATTTCAATTTAAATATTCCTGGTGTGGGTGATAGTGTATTTCACGAAACTTTCTCGCCATCTTTCGGAAATTGAATTGTTTCTTAATTTAGCCCGAAAAAAAAGAATTCAAAAAATCGATGTTAAAAAAATTTAAAAATCAGATTACGCACTTTCATTATTTTTTTAAGTTCTCATCCTTCTCATTAGAAGGGGCTAAACGCGTCTGACGTTATTTGAATTCCTGTTTAATTTGATCGAAAAGTACGAATTGTAAGAAAAATAATTCGAACAAAAATTACAAGAAATTTGTTACAAGTCGGTTTTAGGACAAAAATCGGCCGCAAGATGTCGCAACCTAAACTGTACTGTAATGAAACACGCCCCTTTCAAAAAGTACAAAAGTTTAATAGGGCAATAATTCTCGTTTTATTATTATTAAAATAAAAAGGCTTCTGAAACGAGTGTCAATTTTTAAAATTGCGTGTGTATTTATCAACAATTTCCGGTAACCGTTCGTATCTAGATAGGGCGGTCATTAATTTAAATTTGTTGTTTGGAAAGTTGACATGTTGTTTATCATTGTACAATTTATCGTGTTACGCACATACATAAAATTAACATCGGTGTAACATTATTCTATTTTTTTTTTAAATGAAGTTGGTTTTTTGTTAATGTCACAATGTACACTGATATGCGTTCAATACGACTAAAGACATAATAAGACAGGTTTAATAAGAGTTATATACATATTTCATGTTGTATATAAATAAAATACCTAAAAATGTATTTACTTTGAAATAACAAAATTCAGGATTTTTTTTTCGATACCGAAAGGAGCTTCTAAATATCCACTCGAATTAATTAATTATAATTTACGTACTGTTAATACAGTTTATAATTGCTGCTCATAAAAGTGTAGCAGTTTACATCAATAAAACAAAAACCACCTATTTCGTTAGGTAATCGATATGATATTCCATACTTTGTAAACAAATATCCAGTGCTTCTCAAACGTTTTTGGTAAAAAGTGAACGTAGATTTTTCCGGACTTATTACTGACCTTTGTCTTATACGAATGTCATAATATCTCTTCTTTTCTTGTGTATTAACAGTGGTTATAGTAAGTGAAACTTATTCCATTACACACTGTATATATTTTTTATTTTGGCAGTTCTGCTTCGTCTCTGTATAATTTGAGTATTCTAGTTCGTGTTATACTATGTGAAGTCGAAACTAGTTAAACGTAAATTTTGTAAAACGTTCCCTGCTACAACCACTGACAGATCCAACAGTATGTTTCCAGAGTACAGAATTCTGGAGCAGCAAACTGATTCGCTTATCGCCGGCAAACAGCAACCGCTGCATCTCATTACTGCCTGTGCTGACCGCGGATCGCGAGTATTTGCCATTTCCCTATGTAAATAAAACATTAACACCACCTCGTATCCGCCAAAAACGCCGAGGATTTTCGCTTTAATAAACATTCCGCCGCCCATGCTATTAAAATAATATTCTTCGAGAGGCATATTGTGCACACAGGAAAACGCAGGGAACCCGTTTAATCTACAGCCCGAAGTCAGGGAAAGAGAGGAGACACCGGAGGTTAGAAAGGGAAACCGCAATCTGTCACCGCTGGCATTGACTTTTAAATCGGATAACCGCATTGCCAATGCTGCCCGACAAGCAGAAGAAAGAAAAATAACACGGGATGACGTTCGCCGAAACGAACAACTAATTGTTATCCACGTCCTTCGGAAATGCGGAAGAGAAAGGGGCCCTATCATCGACGGCTACCGATTTTGTAATCGGCTATTACCGCCGCCCTTCAACACCCGACCTAGCAATACGATAGTATACATTATTTATTTTTTTTTGTAGAAAGAAAATGGCTTTATTTAACCGTAGAATACCATTTGATTCTAAATGTATTCTATTTTAATCTTAGCTTAAAACCAATGATTATCAATTTAATTGGACACGACTGTACATTTATATTTAGACGAAAGTACATTTCTAACTACCAGGAAAAAAAAACAAAATGAAATGGACATGATGGTTCAAGTATGTTGAAGCTTCTCCTTACAAAAAAAAAAACTTGAAGTGATGTGAAGCTCTTCATATCTTAATAATAAAAGTTAATTATTTGTTTTATGTTAGTACATAATATGTTAATACTGTTAAAGGTCGTTAGTTTATACTGTACGTTAGGGTAGGTTGTATAAATATATCAAGTTGATGCGGGCCATAAAAAATATAGTATATCACAACGAATTACGTAAAACACACCTGCGCAACGAATAATTCATACCCATAACGTTCATAATTTAATTGATACCCGGGGTAAAGGTGTTTTGCCGTCGTCCTAAAAACGGTCGTAAGTGGTTCGTCGTCCGCCGTACCAGAACTGGAATGACCCCTTTATTAGATTTATGGATTAATTGAGTTCGCGGGATATTACGCGCCGTCTAGTGCCGAACAGGTACATTACATCAGCTCCTGCTAATGGAACTCTTGCGAGCTTCTGTATTTATTCATAAACGTCAATCATATATGTACTTCTATATGTACAGGTACATAAATCCTGGCACGCCGAAATTTAAAAAGACGCGAGAGTTTTAATTCTCGAAACGCTTTGTCTTGTACTGGCCGGTTATACCTGAGATAATTTATTTTCCATTAGCATTCTGTTTATTCCTTCTCTTTTTCCTGCGTCGTCGTGGCATTAATTTGAATTTTCGGTCTTCCCGAGTTAAGACAAATTGTCAGCCACTGTTTCAGCAGCTCGGGATTCTTTAAATGGCATCGTGAAGCTGAATATATTACTTCGTTTTTGCGATGCTCTGAATTCTTGCAGAGTGATGTTTCTTGTTTTGCACATTACTGTCTTCGATGTAACAGATACCTACATTCATTTCGGCGAAGCTCTATTTAGCAGTCCTTCAAAATTTACCCGGGTGTATTATTTCAGGCGTGAAATCGTTCATTTACGAATGAATATATTAAATTTCTTACTCGCGCCTACCGAAATAAATAATAAAATAAATTATTCAAATTCGTACAGTAGAGTACAGTAGGGGCGAAAATAATTTGAGACAGTTTGAATTTCCCGCGCATAATAACAGATAGCAGGCAAGCAACCATGCATGCGTGTTTGATATATAGATGTAAATTCTCCATAAGAGAATGGCTTAGAACGCCCGTTGTATATTTACTGAGAAGGGTTTGCATACGCTTATTTTTTTGTTTAATAAAAAACTACATAGTACAAAAATGTATTATAGTAAGTAATACGTTGACAGGCTTATTTGTTTCATATGGTAATCGATCCATTTAACCATGTCATGTAATTTATCCCTGACCAAGTCCGTTTTAACTGGAGCGCAAGTTTGTTGTGCAGGCGGCTAATTAGTAGTAATATTTGACAGCTAAAACAAAGGACTGCGGGATTTTTTCCCGCCGTAAATTTACAGCTACCGGCATCGCAATTACGATTATGTATAAATTACGGTAGTGCAAAGCTTTGAAGTTGCGCATTCAACCGACGTAAACCTTTACCTCTAGGTGTATCTGTATGCAGTGCTCACGGTGAGTAATAACCACCGGAAAGCATTTTAATCATTTTGTTTCGCGATTGTAATCACCTAGTCTCGCTTAATGCAATTCATTGGTTTTATGTATGGGGAAACGTGGGATAAAGAGAATCGCTAATTCCGCCCGTCATTGTAAATGTTAAATAACTTGTGCATGGAAATTTGAATGTCCAATTTATTTTACATCAACGAATATTTCATGTTTTCTTTATATAAAAAAATAGTTGATTGTCATGTACAAATACATAATAATTAGTTCAGAGTATCATTATCTTAGGTACAATGTTATACAGAATCACCCTGTATAGTATTGAAAGTATCACAGCATAACTACAGACTTAAAAAGGCTAGAACTAATTACGTGTCAATATTTAATTAACGTGCTTTTTACCAAACCGATGCGATGGCGGCGACGTCTCCGTGAGACAGATACGACAAAATCAATATAGTATTTTAATATTTACTTCGAATATGGCCCTTCTAATAACAACATGGAGAGGAGAGGACATGGAAAACAGCTCACAGCTGGACGCCGCCGCTCTCATTACATGTATGTACAAGCACCCGGGCTTCCCGTACCTCATTTATCCTACTTTATTAATCCTAGGTGGCCGCCCTATCGTTTGCACCTTCCACCACGTCCTCGACCCTTCGCAAACGTTAATCCTTTACACCGTCGTACATTATGAATTTGTAAACACTGCAGATGAAAGGGCTGGGGGAAAATATTAAAATTAATACATACAAATTACCTCGTTGTGTATTTTCTTTCTCTTGTTCGAATTGTATGTGTAGGTCAGCTTTGCACGTGCTAATTCAGTTTATCAGGCGTGTTGGATGTTATTACACAGTTAGTGAACGTGTCAACGCTTGCTATTTAGGTGGATGTTCATTCTATGTACATGACTTCAGCAACACGTGTGCACCTTATGAATTGTTCAGCAATAGCAAAACTGTCAACTGCGTCGAAAAGGAACGTCCAACAATGCTTGGAAATGAATAATTTTCGAAAGGGAATTGAACGTTGATTCAATTTTTCGTTTTTGTGATATTTACCATTTTAAATGTACCTCCAGTACAAAGATAATTGTGTTTCGATTTTGTTGATAAACTCATAAAAATATATAATTTAGAAAATTTCTAACGTAATCTGACTTTGAGTGGCGTAAACGCCATGAGAGGTAGGTAACAAACTCCCAAATGAACGCGGGGCGGTGGCGTTCACGTAATTATTATTCTGCCCACTCGACTAACCTATCCACCATTCATCATATTCAGCAATTAACTTTCAAAGCTTACTGACCGTATAAATTAAAGAACAAGCACGTTGACCACCTGATGCTCGTTTTATTTCTGGATTTGCATTTTATATGAATTACAAATTAATTGCTTTTAATCGGGGTTCCGTGTATTGGAGGGCTTTTTTCGGGGAATTATTTTCACGGGAGCTTTATTTATTTCCTTCTTAAGTTCAGCGTGTTTAATGGATGGCCTATAAAAAAAAAAGAATATAAGCATCAAATATTGAACGATAAATAAATGTTTAATGTCTGCGTAATTTAAAAATTATTTGCAATAAATTAGTTTAAATTGTCAATTGTAAAATAAGGAATCCATAAAATTACTGTGCGGAAGTTGAAAATATTAAATTATTGGCTTTTTATTGTGCACGATTAATGATCCTGGAAGAAATTGTTTTGATTTGTAGAGCTCGTGTTTTTTCTTTTTCACTTCTGTTCAAAAATTGTAGACTTTAATTAGAGAGGTGGGCCCAATTCTGTTAAACGAAAATATCGTAAATAGCGAAACGATCAATGAAAGTAATCAAACAGCAAACAGGCTGTGACCCGCTCACAGTCATGTGCAATGAATCTTCTATGCGGAGCAGGGCCGTAGCTCATCTCTGCCTGATAATTGATTCGTAGCTCATTTCCTGGTAGAGATTAATGGATGGAGCGTCTGTCAACACAATATTATACATGCCAACAAAAACACGCCGTCCACTGCAGGTGCGGCGCCGGTCTTTGCTTGGCGCCCTTCCTTAAGTCTTTCATTTAATGCATGAAAACTTGATGGCTTTTATTTCTTGCCAGGTTGCAGACTTCTGTATTATCCATTTAACATCATTCACATCATTGAGAAACAGTTGGAACTAATTCAACGATTTTATTGATTGCACATTTTAGAGACTCGCCCTGTATATGCTTACATATTTTGAAACCTCTTGCTTTTTATCAAAGTGGGAAGGAAAAATTAATTTGAAATGGAACATTTTAAGGAAAATAAACAAAATTTTGTTTAATTAACGCACGCGTAAGTTCGTTGTTGATTGTGAGGCAAATAAAAGGGGCGGCAGCCGGGGTTTTATTTTTTATTTAATTTTTTTTATTAAAAACTCGTCGACCTACATCGTACTTTAATAAAGTCGGAAGAAGAAAATTAAAGCCCCTCATTTAATTAACATCCGTCTTCGCCTTCATTTAGCATTTATCACGAGGATCAATTAGCCCCCTGCACTTTTTTGCCTCGCTCGGAAACAAATAAATACATTGCATCGTTTGTTGTCCACTTCATTTCCGGTTTTTTCCTCCTCTGCTTGCGTGCCCGAAATGAAGAGGATTCCGGCCCGGAAAAAAGAAACTTTTTTCTCCTGGTCACGGCATTTTCACCGGGGTGATATTATTTTGAGAGGCACTTGCGTATAAAAATATACTGTTGGAATTATAATCGAATCGATTAAGTTCTTGCATAAATCAAAAACACGGGAAGGATATATATCTTCGTGTAGTAACTTCGAGAGGCAGCACCTATTTTACCTGTGCAAGATTTATTGAGGTTAAATAATCTGTAGATAATGAGAACAACCAAAGTTAATTGATTGTTGAAAGTACAAAGGGCCTACAAACTAATAGGAAGGAACCGATTGTATCGGCGTGTTTAGAGAATTAATTATGATGATAACTAAGGTGCACAGCGGAAGGGTCGTCGAGTTAAGTTACTTCGAGTTAATAGTAGTAACAGTAACAAAGGTAAACCGATATATATTTAGTATGAATTTATGCAGGGGAAACTCCCGACTTGAACCGAGAGCAACGACGACTCCCTCCGCGACTTCAAACGGAATAATGAGTAATATTAAGTAGACTTGGTGGAAATTTATTACCGTTATGTAGCGAAAATTTAAATCGTAATTTAATACATCAACCAATTTTACTCACAGATTAAATTTTAATGAATTAAATGGATTTACATGCTCCTTTGCAGACTGCTAAGTTTTTCATTTTTTCAACTTTCAGAATACTACACACAATACAGAATCATACAAGTATATCGTATAATTAATTGTTCCCATAAACAATACCTTCAACGAATCGATAACTACAGTAGTTTCCCACTTGCATTTCTCCACTATTAATCAACTAATTAATTAATCAAAGCGGTGTATTTTGATTGCAGTGTATTAAGGGCCATTAAGAAACGTTCCAGGTTTGTAATTTTCTAAGTATTGTGCAGCATTAAACCGAAACCCTCGGCGTCGTTTGTATGATTAATCTATTCAGTATAATTTATTCCTCTCTTTCCCTAATTGCTGTACAGTTTACCACATCATTACGCTCCATTTAGACGATGAGTTTTAGGTCTTCAAATTGAAACCTCAGCCCAATACATGTTTTACTAACCATATGAAATACTTCCAAATTTGAAATATAATAAAAGAGTATGTGCACACATTCCTTGAATGTTAATGTTGAATGAAAACTATAGTTGTTGTTCATTTTTATAAAAAATAAAAAAAAACTGTTCATTATTTAGATTCGTTTTATATGATTTTGGAATTCGATTAAAATCGCTGAAAGTAACGAACTGTAATAGTCCACAACATTTCATTACAGAATTTTACAATCAAAGGACAACATTAAACGCATAGCGATTCGATGGATCGCAAAACGTTTGTCCTTTGTCCCCGGCATGAACCCCGACTTGCATGCCGCCGTTCCATTTTTTCGTGATGAGGGTTGATAAAGCCGCTAATTATCGGGCTAAATGAAAACGGGTAAAAATATAAAGAGTCCTTTGTTGGATTTTCTATGGAAAAATGATGCGGTCTTCATTCTCCGGGTGTGATAGCAAGCTTCGACGATTTTGTACTAAACGCTCCCTTAAAATCTAATAACTCACAAACATAATAATAGTAATTAATGAGCGTGCTGACACCTAGAAAGATGTAATTTTTAATCATCGCAATTTAAAATATTTTTTTTAATCTAATTTTTTTTTATTTATACAAGGTGTAATCGATTAAGTTTCACTTGTTAAGGTCTTTATCACATATGATAATTAATTCTGCAAACGTCCTTTCCTGCATATAAATAAATAAAAGTCAGAGTAACGTGACAGCTAATGAAGAACACTAATCCAAATGAATTCTAGTTGTAGGGAATAATGTACGCTTAAATAAGCAGGACATTTTGCTGAAAACGAACGTCCTATCAATTTCATTGCGTGTTTTCAGTTGGTATTAATCAATAACATAAACAACTCCATCTCTTACAAGAGTTATACCTATACACGAACGCATACGTACCTACAAGATAGGTACATGTAACTGTAAAAGCTTTACTTGAAATGCGTTCTACGTTCGAGCAAGTATTTAATACAGTTTGTTCCAAAAAGAAATATAATTTAATCAGAGAAAAACGACGATAGTTTTAGGTTTTTCTGCGCAGGTAAAACGATTAAAAGTTAGGAAGTATCATTTACTCATCGCGATTAAAAGTTGTTTTATACGCAAGGTAAGTCTTGAGTGGTACTTAAGTTGTTCTACACTTGTAGAACGAATTTTTGCAATAAATTTTTAGAACAAGTTGCATATAACTTTTATATTTTTCACGAGTTTGCAGAGAGAAAATGATATAACAAACAACCGAGTAGTTTATGATTTCGATGAAAATAAAAGTCGTCTCTGACCTTCTACGGTTTGAGATAAAAATTTCGTAAATGAATAATAACTTAAATGTGACTTAAATTTTCTTTATACAGGGTGTAATCGATTAAGTTTAACTTATTAATACTGTAAGTTTTGCAAATATCAATGCTCTAGCTCAAAAATGAAAAACTAACCTACCATAAGAGCGCATCATCTTTTTTTGAAAACCTCTGCTCGTTCGTGAGATATATGTGCGTCTGAATTCTGAATACAACGTAAAACAATAAAGCACCAGCAATATTCACGGTCACTCGAACAGTGTCGCCCATATGCAGCAATTCGATAACGGAAGAAGCTTCTAAATATCCACTCGTGTTGTTACAGAACTAATTAATTATAAGTCAATTTTTACATATTATTAATACAGTTTATAACTGCTGGTCATAAAAGTGTAGCAATTTACATCAATGAAACAAAGTATGGTAAACTTCGATCATCTGTTTCATTAAATTTTAATGTTCTTGCATATTCAATGCGGCAGCCGAATATGTTTTATTGTCGCACATATGGAACTAATTATGCTAGTCAATCACCTATTGCTATTCTACAACTCACTTACGTTAGGTATTTCTCTCATATCGAACTCTTTAATATTAATTTTAAAAAACTAAAAAGATTAGGAGCTTTGGTTTTCAAATAGTTCAGCATTACCTATTTTCATTATGTTAATCAATAATTGTATTATTGTGTTAATCAAGTTATTCGATTTCTTTCTTATCGTTGGATTTATGTTATTCATGTTATATTAAGTTGTTTCTTTTCTCTCCCATTGTTAATTTAACAGTTGAAGATAATTCATTAATTTGATGTATTAATTGAAACTTAGTTTGTATAATTAGGCAATGTTTTAGTTTGTTAATTAAGTTTTCTATGTATATACAGGGTGTCCCAACAGTGTGTTCACGGGCCAAATCTCCATAACTACTGAAGATACAAAAGAATTTTCAACACAATTTCGTTTTTAATTGAAAAGATCTACAACACAAAATCATTTTCATCTATAGAGAGTGAATCAAAACAGTGGTGCCGGATACAACTTTTTCATTTCAAATGGCATGCCCTATATATGAAACCAAATTTGGATTGCCCATGAAATTCTACACATTTTCTGTATACCATTGCCTATACCTAAACCCTAACCCTTTTTGAGATATTTAACATTTTGTCTAACAACTGCCATTTGCAGTCACTATTTTATTTATTTCTAACTCTAAGAAAAAGATCTTTGGTACAGATGTAGCTCATACATAAGCTTATCATAAGCCATTATTAAATGTACTTTTATCGCTACAGGGTGATCATGGTAATAACAAAATCTCAGAAATTTCAAAATAACAAAACTCAATTTTCTTAAATAGCATGGCCTATATTTTTCTATCCTAAATTCTCCGTTTAATAAAGTACTTTCATTTCTGTTAAGTATGTCTTATACCTATCTGAGATATTTTCTGAGATGTTCAGATCTATTTGAATTATTTCTTTTAAAATGAACACTTGTCTAAGGTGGCCGTGGAAAACCGGCAAACAATGAACCGGTTGACATTAATAATTATTTTTCAAAGTGTTAGACTGTTGGGAACTTGTTAAGACATGAATTATTAGAGTTATTGAATTATTTCTTTACTAAATGGTTGCATAGCCAAAGTTGGTTAGATCCGCTGGCAACGGACTTGACGCTTGGTCAGGCAATTACAGGTGTGTGTTAGAATTCCCTCCTGGTACATATGGGTCCTATGGGAGAAATGGAACACTTATGTGTCGGATTGTGTTCAGGATTAATTTCGGCCCCTTCGAACTAGGTTTTCTGCGTTTTCCCGGTTTGTAAGACGAATGCCGATGGAAAACACCTAGTAGGTCGGTCGCAGCCGCAGCGGACAATATTACAATAGACAGCTTAACGCATCCCTGACAAGCTCATAGAGAGCTTGGGGCATGTATGACGTAAGTACAAGAAAATGTATAACAAACTGTTTAAAGGAGTCACGTACTTGAACTAACTAATGGTCACTTGAAAATTAATTATTAAAGTCAACAGCTTCATTTGTTTGCCGTTTTCCACGGCCACCTTAGACAATAACTCGTTTTAAAAGAAATAATTCAAACAAATCTAAAAATCTCAGAAAATATCTCAGATAGGTATAGGACATACTTAACAAAAATGAAAGTACTTTATTAAACGAAGAATTTAGGATAGAAAAATATAGGGCATGCTATTTAAGAAAATTGAGTTTTGTCATTTGGAAATTTCTGAGATTTTGTTTATTACCATGACCACCCTGTAGCGATAAAAGTACATTTAATAATGGCTTATGATAAGCTTATGTATCAGCTACATCTGTACCAAAGATCTTTTTCTTAGAGTTAAAAATAAATAAAATATGAATAAATAAAATAGTGGCTGCAAATGGCACTTGTTAGACAAAATGTTAAATATCTCGAAAAGGGTTAGGGTTTAGGTATAGGCAATGCTATACAGAAAATGTGTAGAATTTTGTGAGAAATCTAAATTTGGTTTCATATATAGGGCATGCTATATAAAATAAAAAAGTTGTGCCCGGCACCACTGTTTTGATTCACTCTGTACTGATGAAAATAATTTTGTGTTGTAGATCTCTTTCTTTTGGATCTTCAATAGTTATGGAAATATGGCCCGAGAACACACTGTTGGGACACCCTGTATATGAGCCACTTTGTAATTGGGCCTTGGATCTGTAGAGTGACCTTTGTATTAAAAACAAATTTAAAAAAAAATTAGAAAATCGACAAGAATTACATGATATTCCATGCTTTGTAAACAAATAACATGTGATTTAGGGCCGGTACTTTCATCGCTGATTAACTTTAACCTTTGGTTTATTTCCATGCCTACAGCTGTAAAGACAATTGTTTCTGTAGGAATAAACTAAAGATTAAAGTTAATCAGTGATGAAAGTACTGGCCCTATATTTGTTAAATGATGAGTAAAGGTCTGCTTTTTTTCCAATTATAAATAAAATAGTTTTAGAATGTCACTTCTATTGAATTAATTATTATCCAATTTTTTTGCTTATTGTTAGGGATGATTCATGATTACTGTTTTAATTTAATTCCTTAAGTTAATTAACTAAGGAAATAACTTAATAGGAGTATTATCATGTAAGAATTATTTCGTGCATTTCTATTACTTAAATACTAATAAAAAATTTGAATGTAAATGTTTCATCTTAATTTTTTTATTGTTTACGTATCACTAACTGTTAATCTCCGTTTCTTTCGTATGAAAGTCATAAATGATCTGCCTCGACATTCATTGTATTGCTACATCTACGGGTTTACTGCTCTATCGTTTATTTCACGTAATACTAAAATTCGTTCAGCTAGGGCATTTAAATCACATCCAGTGCTTCTCAAACGGTTTTTGTAAAAAGTAAACGTAGATTTTTCCGGAATTATTATTAATCTTTGCCTCATACGTATGTCATAACTTCGCTTCTTTTCTTGTGTATTATTAATATCGAGTGATTTTTTAATTTTCTTGTCAACTCTTGCCTTGAAATCTAGACGGCATGTCTTAGCTTAAGTGAAAAGTACGTCATTGCTTTCTTTTATGCAAAAAAATTTAAAGAATCACTCGGTAGTGGTTACAGTAGGCGAAACTTATTCGATTACACACTATATATTGAAAAATTTTCTATTACATTAAATTTATTTAAATTTTCTTGCTGATTTTACTGTGGATTTCGGTTTAAATATTGCAGATATAATTACATGAATTATCACTATAAAAATATTCTTCAAATTTACAGTCTAATGACGGGTGTAAAAAGGACATTCCGAGGGCAAGGCAGACGAGAAAGGATTTATTTTTTTATTATTATTTATGCGTTATTATAGGAAGCAATGTAATTTAAACAAATCTTTCGAATTTCACGCGTCTAGAGTTTCATATGCCTCCGTAATAGAATTGTTTAACAGAGAAATCAATCTTGTAAACAAAGTGCCCTGTTTATTGATCCATTAAGTCACCTCTGACCGAAACGGGAGAAAGTAATAACGCCCGCAAGGGAGAAACAAACATTTATCACGGGGGCAATGTCGCACTAGCTCCACTTTTTTTTTTACATCAACAACTAATTACATCCGTCAGCGTCCGCTTTTGAAATCCGCTTTCGATGAAATTTTTCGCTAATAGCGATACCCCAGCAATATGCGCTCGCCGGGGAATTAATAGTGTTATATTAAGAACCCCCGTGTCACATAATAAATACAACCGTCGGGAAATTACCAGAGTCAAATCCCGGGGAGCAGTTGCGCCCCTACCATTTCTTATTTGATCTTTGGCTCAAATAAACTGTTCGTTGTGTTGATTAATGGAGGATATTCATCGCGGCTTTTCCCTGCGTGTTAACGATGCGATTTTAAATTAAAATTGCGTTTTCTAACATGTCTACACAGTCTAGTTTTATACTACTATAAAACGAGCACACGTGACTTACTTTCTAAAATATCTTGGCGCAGAAACACACTTGTAGAAAGTCTAAACTTCCTCAGTCAGAGTAGACAAATATAACAAATACATATAATATTTTTTATTCTACAATGTAAACAAAACCTCGAATTCAAGAAAAAAAAAATTCGAAATATTTGCTTGTTTACCTTGCCAAATTTTAAACATGCCAAATTTTAAACAAACCAAAAACATTCCTTCATAATTATTCAGTCGCCCCCTTCCCTGTAACATTTTTTCCAGGAAGAATTTCAAAATTAAATACTTGTCCCCGATATCTGCACTCAAATAGAACCATTCGGAAACCGGAGGAGGTAAGATTTGATAATAATTAATCGCCGGCTGCAAAATGCCTAAACAACAAGTTTCGCGAGAACCGAACGTGCCGAAAAATCTGCGAGTAAAACTTTCGTAATTATGTAATTCGGGGGTATACGCATTGATACGATTGCCACCTCCGACAAATACCAGGGGTTGTCCTTCCCCCACTCGCGATTCCGGTATCACTGGAACCGCCGAGGTTCGCATGATGCAGCCTCGCGCCCTTAGTTCAGTTAGCGTCGGTTCTTGATCTGTATCGGGAGGTGCATCCGAAAGCTCCGGGGGTTGTATTCACGTGAATACAGACTTATCAGTACCCGCATTCACGATACATACCAGTTGCTCTTGTTACGTTTGGTTTGGAAGTGATTTGCTCTTCGGGAAAACGAATCGATATACATACATAGATAAGTTAGTTCACTGACTTGCGTGCCAACATTATGTAATATATAAGAACAAGAATATAATTCAGACCCCCCATTTTATTAAAAATATATAGGTAATTTTCAGTTCGAAAATCATGTTAAGTATCACCACAAATTTCTCGGAAACGGTTGAACTTTGCACAAAGTAAAATTTGCGATATGCAGTAAAGGAATGCAAATGGATCTATCGCGTGAAGTTTAGAATAAATTTGTGAAGGTTCCCCTCAAGGTGGAGCGGCGGTGGAAATTTTATCTTGCGCCATATTAGTACGGGGGGGAAACTTTTCCTGCAAGCTTTCATTTTATCTCTGTCGCCAGAAAGTTATAATGGGACGTTGTACAGAATAGGTGCATTGTCAAGTTAATAATAAATTAAGGATGTGAACTCGTTATTTTCGCCCTTTTAATTTTTAGGGAGGGCGAATGAAGCAACAAATGTTCGCTTTTTAAAAAAATTCATTTCATTTAAATTTGAATAATTTTTTATTTAATTTTCTAACAAAATTATCGACGAATTTTAAAACAAATTTGTTTCCGGAACAAAGAAA
The DNA here is from genome assembly GCA_958336345.1 of Dorcus parallelipipedus. Classification (NCBI taxonomy): domain Eukaryota; kingdom Metazoa; phylum Arthropoda; class Insecta; order Coleoptera; family Lucanidae; genus Dorcus; species Dorcus parallelipipedus. Next base: position 26,841,143 of record OY284480.1, on the reverse strand, counting down.
AAATTTCTCAAAAAAATCATGTTATCAGAAACGGTTAGAATAAGAATAATAATTGATGTTTCATTTCGTTATTTAAAGTATCTTGTAAATAAGAATTCGTGGTACTATGTTCTCATACTTGACGTTTCGCTATGAAAATTTTTATTTTGTCAAAAGGATCAAGTCTTCACTGCGAAACGTCTGGTAAGTACGTTTTAACGTATAAAATTTTCCTCATTTTTAACAAAAGACTTGTTACTTGTATGATCTTCATGGATTTCATTTTGGTGTGTCTTAGTTTTTTTTTTGTCCTGACGAAGTCGTCTCTTTTTTTTCGTCTCGACCGGTTCCGGCTTTCGCCATTTTCAAGAGACGAAAAAGAGAAAACGTTCGCAAGAAAAGGTGCCATAATATTTTGGTTTTTCTTCTGTTGAAGTGTGTTCATCAAATTATTTAAATCAAAATTATGCAGTGACGAGATTAGCATCCTTATCGAAATTTATATTCTGATGAGTATAACAATGTATGGAAAATGGTGTTTAGTGTAGCCATTTGTTTACTCTGCTCGTAGATAGATAATTTTCTTTCTTTCAATAACCATACGATGTGATTATCAATGAGTTGTTTGCGTCTGAAATGTTTCCGAAATATTATCAATCTTTCATTCCACAACTATTTGCTATCTGTAAGGATATCTATCAATAATAATTTCTACATAACGACAATAGGCACATTCATCACATTAATAAATGTATGTGATTTATTTTAGTTTATGTTCAACACGTATTTAAAAATTAGAAATTTGCATGCGATTGAAAGCTCAAGCTCAGTATAGAAAGGACTTGAACTTCTCTTTCTAACGTCTTTACTTATATCGTCTTTACTTTCGTTTCTGTTCAATCGTACCGATCACTTCATTTTACTTAAGTGGTTATGCAATGATGGAATTAATTGAAATATGTATTCGCTGGGTCAAATAAGGGGTGTTTGGTATATCCATGCGTTTAGGAATATTTTAATACACCATCACCGCACACTAAGGTATAGAAATTTGTATACTTTTAAAAATCCTCCTCATTTAAGAGCTTTCAATTATCAGATTCATTTTTGTAAAATATACTTCGTGTAGAAATAAAATCTCTCATGGATTTTCTGTCATTTTAGCTAAAAAATATTACCTTAAAATTTTGTGTATTTATAGTATTACTAAAGGCTTCAGGAAATAATATTAATTTTCAACAAAATTAAATGTTTTTTTTTTCAAAGAACTTAATAACCAATTAATAAATTTCTTGTACGTTTAATTTTATCTACTTTGACGTTGCTTTAATAAAATGTAACTAATATGTATATCACAAAGCTTTCAATAAAATAGTCGCAGAAATTATTAAACAAATTTCTTACATTCATTCTTCGTACAGCTTTTGTTGTACGTTGACAACTTCTTTGGAATAAATAATCATGAATGTTTATATTGAATAAGCTGTCAATGCCAAGCGAAATGTTTTTAAAAGCTGCAAGAAGAATAATTATTTCAAATTTGTTATTGGAAAGATTCAAATTAATATTAATCTTTTTCTTGAGCGTCTTTCTATGATAAAATTTTTGTCTATACACTCAAAATTATAACATGCAATTATAAACAAGTTTCGCTATTTGACAGCTTCGTAAATCCACTATTGACGAAGCCGTCCGACGATGGCGAAACGTCGACTTCTAAATTGATTCTAATAAATTTTCGATGTACAAAAAAGAAAAGATTTGTAATTTGATGAGTGCTAATACATTGTGGTAGGTAAAGAAATGAACAGGAAAATGTGATTGGAATTTCACGTTCTCATATTTCACTCGACCCAGATACGTAAAATGTACTAATGGCAGTTCGTGATCGTGACCAGAAGATAAACACCATTGTCTGGCCCTCCAACCGAGAAATAATAATTTTATTATTAATGCGTTTTCATTATTCAAGCGAAATGAAACGAAAACATTCCGCGTCGGGCCCGCGACTTTTTTAAACCGAATTTCCCTGCCGGTTATTTTCGTGCCATATATGTATCGCATTTGAATTTGCATTCTGAAAGCATTGCATTGTTTCAGGTTTGACTTTCGTCGGACCATCGACGACTGGTTTCCGACTTCTTCCAATTCACCTTTTGAGAGTGCCATCAGACTGAATGTGAAGCAGAAGACGGTCGTTCCGATTTAAACGCGACTTTGTGGAATTTTGTTCAGGGTAAATAAAAAAAAACGTATTTGTGTCAAGAACTAAATCGTGGACGGTGGCTCTGTGCGATATGTTGTGTTCTTGGCGGTAGTGTAAGACTGATGAAGGAGAAGGGCGTTGAAATGGCAATGCTAATGATATTATTGGGAATCTTTGTCTGCCACTCCGTTTCAGCTGTGACCAACACCGATTATGGTGAGTTTAACTCAAACACTATTTTAAGACCATTATTAAATATACATTTATCATATCGAACAGGTGCGAACTGTTAAAATTGCATTCGTCCGTCCATTTATTTATAAATAACACGTGCTCAGTTTGAAACTTCTCATCTCCTAATTTATTTATTAAAATCGAACGAAGCGCAGGTCTCCGAGACATCTCAGATCAGACCGCCATAAAATAAATAAACCGAGTTTCGGCCTTTAATCGCCACTCACATCATCATTTATGTGCCATTACGACGCAATAAACCAGGTGAATTTGCCCAAAACATGCATTATCCAAAGCTTATTGCTAGTTTTATGAGAGGAGCTTTCGCCCGGTCAGTTTTATGTCGCTTAATATTATTACCACCGAACCTCCGGGTTCTGATCGCTTTAAACTTTCTCCCGATATCTCTCCAGTGGAAGGTTAAGCACGGAACATTTGTGTCAACTCGCAATAAGTAATTGTTGTGTAAGAAAACTTGGGTTTCATCCAAACGAACTTGTTTGAGGATTAGTATTATTATAAACTTGGATGTCCTTCATAAATATAAAAAAGCTTTCTTTCTTGGCACTGTTGATTGATTTACATGGAATTTTAGACGGGTCTCACTGTATACGAGTTAGAATGATTACAAAAAGTACTTTCTTTTTGCTTTTGTTCATGTAAGCTAAGCTTCCTGCGAAAATAAAAGCTTCGCTTTTTTCCCTAAAATTCAGCTGAAAAAAAGCTCCTTTCTTGATATTGTTGATTGATTTATTTGGAATTTTAGACGGGTCTCACTGTATACGAGTTAGAATGATTACAAAAAATACTTTCTTTTTGCTTTTGTTTACGTAAGCTGTTGTTTGTGAGCGCTAAGCTTTCTGCGAAAATAAAAGCTTCGCTTTTTTCCCTAAAATCCAGCTCTGGGACGGACTTGTTGCTTTATTCGGCCACTATGCTAATCCGCTCTGTTCACGCAACAGCGCCTTCGCGTGAGCTTCGCCAACACGTACAAATTCACAACCTATTTATAGTTGTTCACCCAGGAGTAACCAAATACACAAATGCTGCAATTAAATTCATTTTTATGCCACGCGAGTTGGTAATATATTGTCCAGTTGATTTATTTCTGTTAGCTTGTGTTAATGTTAATGCCTTTATTATGTCTATTATCGGTTTTGTTGAAATTTGTTGTTTTTTTAGTTAGTTTCAACTTTCAGAGTAGAGCCTTAACGTCTGAGGTTTGATCTTCATCCCCTTCGGTCTTAAACTTTTTAATCCAAATGCCCCAACCTTTAGTTAATGAATCTAGTACAATCTCTTCCTTGGTCTTTTCTTTTATACGAATTTTGAATTCTCCCCAATCATCACTTACTGCATCTAATCATCTCATGTCCATGGTCGTCCTTTATTCTAACAATTTTCTTCATTTATTCTTCTTAATTTTTTTAGAGCTTGCTTGCTTGTTATGTCTTATACATTATTCCATCTATAAAAGAAAATTCTAAGTTTTAAAATTCTCGTACATAATTGAAAATTGTTAAAGCTCGAAATTACTGGGTAAATATCGCGTAAGTTATTTGTATTAAACGGCAATAAAACGGGAGGATAAATTTCAAAGCGGTTGTTAAGTTAGATTAGAAGGAAGCTGTTGGCATCCTTCCAAACTAAAATCGGCTGAAATCATGAGAGGAGGCCAAAAACTGGCGGCAAATTATACGATCGAGTAAACGTGACGCGATGAATATTCATCGCTGTGGCTGATCAGATCCGAATCAAACGACTCGACGCTTTCTTAGAATTCTAACAATGTGAGTTGCTCACGAAACGCTCCAAATTAGAAAGAAGTTTCCCTGCGTGAAATAATTAAGGGAACTTTGCGACTCGCTGAATGCAGAAAACTGTTTTTGATGAGCACGGACTTCTCCGCTCTTGCTGAAGACGAAAAGTTCCTCATTATTTTTTTTTCTTCGCTTTCGACAATGATTTAAAAATACTTTGTTATACAATGCAAGTAACTTAGTTTGAATTATTTTCATTGCACTTCTTTTTCTGCATCACATAATTCAATAATTGCGCCAGCACAAGAAGTCGAGTACTATTTTGAAAGGCCCACCACCAAAAACTTAATTTATAACGTTTATTATGTATTATACTGCGTCGAAAAATGCGTGCAAGAAGTTGGTTTGCCGTTATTGATTATTTACTACTGGCAAATGTTTATGGCATTACTTAAACTAAATCCGATAAAAAGCTCGCTCTTGTTTTATTCATTAATAAGAAATGCTTTCGAAGACACGTGCGCACGAGATGAATATAAGGCAGGACCAGTTTTGCTTCTTACTTCAAAATACCTTTGCACACTGATGGCATCTTGACGTTCACCTGCCACACAGAAAAAAACTGGTCAGGTACGAATTGTGTATGTTCCAACGGTTTAATGTTTCATTCATTCATTCGTGGGCATGGTTTATTCATAAATACGTTGCGAATTTGTAACGATCGATTATTGCGCTTTGGAATTTGCTATATACAAATTTTAAACTGTCCGAACGTGTTTTAAGTCAACAAAAAATTATGATATTTACTTCACTTATAGAGAACATTCTACAACAGAAATAAATTCACAGTCATTACCTAATTTATTTATCCTAATTTTCTCTGTTTATTGTTTATATTTGTAGCACTCACGATGCCCCTCAATTGCGCCCCATAGATCTACACTGATTTCAAGATCACTTTATATACCAAGAGTTCATTTTGTAGTGATAACTTTGATTTGCGACCGATTAGCCAATAAAGTCTTGAATATTTCAATCCCAGTTGCCAGCCTAGACGTCTATTAAGATGCAACCCCAAATACTTTACGCTGGCACATTGGGGTAATCGTTGATTATTGAGAAAAATAGCAGGAAATGTTTATCTTCGAAGTGTGAAAGTTACATGCTTTGATTTTGTTTCATTTACTTTAATTCCCCTAGTCTTAAGCCAGCTTTGGATGTTGTTAAGTGCATGTGGCCAGGATGGTAAGTAAGGGTATTAGGAGTGCCAGGGATATCCGCAGTATATTAAATACAGAATTGGTCCGAGTACACTACCCTGTGAAACGTCAGATTGAATTGGAAGTAATTCTAATTAATTCCTCTTTATGTTTGTCCATGATGAAGAACCTATTGGTCAGATACGACTTCAAGATCTGACAGTACGTTGTAGATAGCTGCATTAGGCCTTCATGCCCAGACCTTATCAAACGCCTGGGTGATATCCAGGAAGGCAGCTGAACAGTATTCTTTAGCTCTGTTCCAACCACGCTTTCTGACCGTTTAAGAAACCGTCATAAAAACGTTTGCCCACCGAAATAATGATCGATTTTGACAACTTTGTCAAGTATAAAACTTTGATGAGTGCATGCTTGTAACGGTTTCAAAACCATCACAAAGCGTGGTTGGAACGAACCTTTTGTTTTCTAATGTGTGGTTCAATATTTCCGTCACTCAATGCGCTTGTTCCATGGTTGCATGCTATTCTCGAAAACCAAACTGGTGTTTGAGTATTAGGCTGTCTTCATTCAAGATGTTTCTTAATCTGTTTAGTAATAATAATAATAATAATGTCTTTTATTTACGTAAACAATTGTACACGAAAAATAGGTGTACAAAATTTTTTTAATAAAATCTTAACTAAAACGAGGCGAGATTCGCCGGAGGCGCTCTTCCACCTAACTTCGGAGCTAATTAATTTAATTAAGATGCAATAGGAAAATTAAACTATAATGCGCTGAGTAAGTAACAAAAGTAAATAAACCTTATCATAACTCTATATAATTCTACAACTAAAAGGCGAAAAAACTCAGAACAAATCACGACGTTCTCTGCTCCTGTAATATTTCTCCTTTGTAATCCAATTTAAAAGCTGACAAAGACATGGCTTTTATATTTACAGCAATGGTATTGTACAAAGTTGATGCTGCATAAGAAAATGATCTTTTAAATAAAGTACAAGTGTGATGAGGTATAGTTAAATTGGTAGTATTGCGTAATTCACGATCATGTATCTGAAATATTGGTATTAAAAGATCAGTGAAGTAGGATGGAGATTCCTTTATCAAGAGTTAAACAAGCCAAATTAAGCCGACGTCTATTTCGCATATTTAACCATTTTAAATTACATAAAGCAGGGGAAACAAGATCATACTTACGCAAACCCTGGATGTATCGCACACAAGAATTTTGTATTTTTTGTATTCTAGATTCAGTCATATGACCAATTAAACTATCACATAGCATGGTTTTCAATCGCGTATTTAAAAAATATTTGCCATTATACAAGCATCGTAAAATGCCATAAGAACGATTAATTAGTTTATTTACATGAGATCTAAATCTAAGGTTATCATCCAATGTGACACCCAAACTTTTTACTTCCTTTACAAAATTTATTTTAAAAGTGTTAACATAGATCCTAATGTCATCTATGGTCCTTTGGCGGTCTTTAGAGGGACCGAAGATTTTAATGGGTTAATTGCTAAGCAGTGCGACTTAGGGCCAATTGTTCAAACATCGTTCAACTTTGAACTTGGTTCTATCATCACGGCTATATATGACTTTATAAATGTTGCCATGGTAATAGAACCAAGTTCAGTGTTGAACCATGATTCAAATTTTCGAGCAACTGGCCCTTAGAAAAAGGTATTAGATTGGACAAGTCCTCGTTTATTCGAGTCTCAAATATATGTCGGTTAGACAATTTAAAACTTGCATATAGCTGAGTGTCATCCGCATAAAAATGCGCCTTACATGTGATTAAATTCTTCTGAAAGTCGGAGGTATAAATGGTATACAGAAGAGGTCCTAGGATTGACCCCCGAGGAACTCCTGCGGTCACATTACATGTTAATGAAGATATACCATCAACCACCACCACCACTCTGAGTTCTACCTGTCAAAAAGGATTCAATTAATCTTAAAGCTTCAGGTTGTAGTTCGAATACAGGAGTTGGTGGTTGATGGTATCAAATGCTTTAGAAAAATCTAACAATGTAAGGATAGTTATATCTCCTTGATCAGTTGCTGTGAGTATGTCATTCGTAATTCCTAACAATGCTGATGCAGTGCTGTAACCTGGTCTAAAGCCCGATTGAGTACAAGGCAATATATTAGCTATCAGCACATATTCTCGAAGTTGTTCATTCATAATTTTTTCTAATATTTTTGAAAGGCAGGGCGATATACTAATGGAGCGTAAATCACTAAACTTAGTTGGAAAAGATACTTTAGCTAACGGAGTGATTAACGCTTCCTTCCGAAGTGTAGGAAATTTTCCTAGAGTAAGACACTTATTTACAAAAAACTTAATATACACAGTGATATGTGGCGTGCATAAGAAAAGCATTTTTTTTTTTGAAATTTTATCAACTCCTATGGCATTAGACTTTAAGGAAAGAATAATTCGTTCTACTTGTTCAAGTGTTACCTCATGAAACTTAAATTTAAAATGATCATGGAATGAATTGTTTTGGTAAAAAGCTAACAAATTGTCACAAGGGCGGAGATCATTTTTAGAAGAATTTAAAAAGTAGTTATTGATTTCATCAGGACAGCGTAAAAAATTTGGGAGAGTAGTGCGCTCAGCCCTAGAGGTAATTCCCAATTCAGTAAGTGCTTTCCAAGTTTGTTTAATATTTCGTTGCGATTCAAGATACGCACGTTTTTCATTAGCAATTGCTCTATTAGTAAAATTTCTGAGACGACGATATTCATTTAAATGTTCAGTATTTTGAGTGTTTCTAAAACGCACTAAAGCTTGATCGCGCAAATTCATCATTTCTTTTAGGGTCTGTCAGCCAAGGAGCGAGAAAAATATTTAAAATCTCGATAAGTTAGTATTTTGGGATGTGTCTTTACGACAGTTAAATTTAATTCAGCGAGTATTAGTCTATGGTCAGTAAAGTGAAGGTCTTTGAATGAACTACCGATTATGTAAGAGGAATTATTTGTTATTATAACATCAACGTGAGTGGTGACTCTGGTAGGAAAATTAACTATTTGAGAAAGACCGTATGAGTTCAATAAAATGTCCAATTGTTTGACTGAGAAATCAGAATTATTAAGAAAGTTTATGTTTAAATCTCCTGCACAAATAATAGTGTCACATAAAGGTAAAATTTGCGTGATACTGTTCTAAAAAACTTCTAAAAATTCGCGAAGATCCGATTTTGATCTATAAAGTGACCCAAACGCATATTTACATCTATTATATTTAAAGATTACCCAACATTGTTCTAAAATCTCGGGGCGATCATCTTCCAAAACAACTGATGAACAAGTAAGAAAATTTTTATAATAAATAGCTACCCCTCCTCCTCTTTTGTAGGCCCGATCGTGTCTCACCAGACTATAACCATCGATTGCAGCATTATGTGAATCCACATTTTCTCGTAGCCATGTCTCTGTAACAGCAATAAGGTCAAAAGATTCTTGTAAAACAGTTCTTTTAAAGTCATCAAAAATAGGGAACAGAGAACGCACATTTATAGTAGCTATTTTTAAATGCATAATTGTAGAAACTTAATACTTTCTATTTAACGCAATTAAATGAAATACAACAAACAACAAAATCGCCTGTTAAGCAAATTAATGCAGAGTTAAGAAAAAGAGAAAAAGAAAAAAAAATTGTATATTATATTAAATAGCTTAATGGAAAGATTTGAAATGTGTGAACAGTAGCAGTAACATTGCTCCCGCACGCAGAAAGAAAAAATAATGCTAACAATTTTGTATAATAAATACCGAGCAGAAGTAAGATCTTCAACAATTGAAATCCCCGAATTTTTCAAAAATTTTCTTCCAGCCAGAACCTGACGACGGTTTTTATAATTCATAAATTTGACAATGTAATTTTACTTTTCATTTTTTATAGGGCCTGTAGGATGGCATCGGTCAATTTGATCGGCGGTAATAGTTACATTTATTTTGACATGGAAAAGAGTGATAATACGTTCTTCAACTTTATCCTGGGGGATGACGTCCAGGCCGAGTACACGCACATTGTTTCGTCTGGAGTATTGTTCGAGGAATTGCATTTTTCAATTAACGTTTGATTTTCCTGTTTTAGTTCACGAAATTCACTTTCTAATACAGCAACTTTATCATTGACCACTTTTTCGACTTCGGCGATAAGTTTTTGAGCGAGAACGGTGATAAACATTTCTTCACTTAGCAATTCTACACACTCCTTAATAAGATCCTTTTTCTCGGTATTTGAACGCGTATTGCTACCCATATTCACCATAACTTAATGCACAATAATATTAGCAAAGCACTGAGGTACAAAAATTTCCAGTAAGTGCAGTATAACTTAAGAAAAGTACCAGAATTGACGGAGCGATGTCACACACGTACTTACTCAGTTGCGGAAGACATCGACATCGTTTAGGAAAACTTTTCTAAAATTTTAGACAGTATGGTCAATAAGTTTTACAAGTCGATAGGAGGTTACTTCTTCCATCGGTTTGCCAGGGTTTGGAATTAGTATTATCTGAGTTACTTTCCATTGAACAGGGAAATGTCGAGTTCTTAGCACCGCATTGCTGTTTTTGTATTTTGAATTATTTTTCTATGATAACTTTTTGAAAATCTTTTGGGATTTTCTTTTCGATACCATTCTACCTTTAGAAATTTACTTAATTTTATATCAAGTAGCTGTCATAGTGTAAGAATTTATAAAACAAATAATGGTTGTACGTACAATGACGAGTATTACAAACTGAAGGTCGTCATCTAAAAACTCTTTGACATTGAAACAGATTGTTCTAAATGTTTGAAAATTTGAAGAGCTTCTTGTAATATTAATATTAATTTAGAAAGAAAGTGCTCTTACCAATGATCGGCAGATTCTCTCAGGATACCTCACATTGATATTTACACTTTTGTTCTGATTTATACACATACCCAACTTTATCAATATTGGTAAATTGAAATTTCTTTATCGTTTAACATGTATTGCTTATTTCGCTAAGGTTCGATTATTAAAAAAAATCTGTGAACCAATTACGCTTACAATTTAACATGTTACACGTAAACATTAGGTTAGTTGGTGTTGCCATTGACTATATTGATGTTATTAGTCGAGATTCGACGGTATAATACAGAAGGGAGATGTTATTCGATTAGTTCAATTCACTTTCTCCTCCCCAACCAGCGATTTTCGAAAGCATTAAGTGTAACTAATATCGAAACACGAAGCCTTACAATATTGAAAAAAAAAAGTTGTACAAAAAAGATAGCAAATATTACAAAAAATTAAAAAAATATTTAAATAAACGCAAGTCCATTATTGAATTAAAAAATTGTAATAAATGCGTTTTTACTAAAGCAAGCTTATTTTTCACATGACATATATTATTTTATGAAGCAGTATACTGAATGAATATATTTCCATTTAACATTTATAAGTGACAGTGGGAGGGTGTAAAGGCGTGAATTGGAGACAAACTTCCAACAGCGCAATATGTCCCTCTCCACACCCTACAATTTAGCGTTTATAGCAGTTTATTACGGCATTATACTCTCAAGATACCAAGGGTAGATAGTTTTTCTTCTTTTCAAGCTGTGCGTCAACGATCCGAATTCATCAAAATTTAATACTCAACATTGTATATACCTTCTGCAACAGAAAATTCATTAAAGTGAAAAAACACCGAGCGTAAGAAGAAAAACTAGACGTCATCGCGTTGCGCTTCAAGCTTTCACATGGAACAATATTTTCACATAACAAACGAATTATTTGTTTTTCAACTCGTTCCACGTCCAACTTCAAAGGACACGCCGGAACAATTTATGTATATATCAAACTCACAATCTGTGTTTTTGAAGTAGTAATTAAAATTACATTTGAAATACTCAACTTGATGTAAAAGCTGACGTAGATGATATGCAGAAAATAATATCACAATTTAAGACTTTCCATTTTTCTTTTTTTGGAAAAATCAAACAAATTTGTCAGCTTTAATATACCAGAAACTTTGTTCATCTGTTGTGGCTCTTAGGAAAATTATTAAAGATTGACTTTCGTATCAAATTCCTCGAGTTAATTTAATGTCAGTTAATCTCTTCCACTTGGAACGTCTTCATTTCAGGTGCAACACAAGTGGCAATCCGATCCGTCTGTCAGCCCTATCTGTTAATGATTCCTTGAATGGGGGCCAACCCTTTCAAGATTCTCGTATTACGCGGTGTATTTTTTTAGATTAGCAAACATAGGGGCGCGTTTGAATGGAAGGCCTAGAACGAATCTGGCTTAACGTGACATGACAAGTGCATAAAAGGTCAGATGTGAATTTTCATGCTATTAACAAAATACTAGCGAACAATGCACCGTAATATGCGCATGATGGAGTTTATCGAGGAACAAAACGTGCTCTCTCCGAGAGACAAAAGCGCACTTTATAATCAATATGAATGAAATTTATTGCGTTTCATGTTTATTTCGGGGCATTTAATCTGGTCCATTTTTTTTTCCTTTTTTTCTTTTGGCTGCAGTAAGTTCGATGAAGACAATAATGGCAATAATAATAAAAGTGTGATGTAATTCTAAAGTTTGCTTGCGCTTCTGCTTCTTAAACAAATTTGTTTTGAATTTGCGAGTTGCTCAAAGAAGGGCATAGAATTGTTTACTGCAAACGCAATTAATCGCTCGACAAATTCTAAAACGAGAATCAAACAAACAACTTAAAGGAAAACGTATTTTTAAAAGCGGATGAAAGTCGCTTAATTAGAGTAACTTTTATTCAGACGTTTTGCTTTTGTTCCCTGTTTATTCGGAGTTAATAAAATAAAAACTTTCGGAAAATGAGGATTCGTCGAATCGTGCGATTAATTGAAACCCTCAGGAAGCTATACCATTTGTGGAAATAATTTATTAATGAGAGTGACCCAGCCCGTTTGTTATGTTTGTTCTGGCAACAGTGACGCACATGTAGGAACTAGATTAAAGTTTGCTTTAGCTCCACGCGGAAAGAAAAAGAAAAGAAAAAACGGAAGCGGGAAAAGAAAGAAATTGAATCTGATATTTGCTGAAACTGGCAGCAGCTGTGGTCAATGTAAAATGGAAATAATTCATCTCGTGATGAAAAAGCCCCGGTCGAGGTGTTATTCTCTCCGCTGCGAGGTTGCAGCGAAGATGACAAGGGAAGCGTTTCCCTGATTAAGTCAAACACTCCATTAAACTTCCTAATTGAATTTAATTTTGAAAAAAGTCGTCGCACTTAAACCGAGTCCGGTCTTAATTAAACGCTGTCGTGAACGTCACCGACTACTGACTCCGTCTCCGAACTTATAAGAGGATTTCAATAAAATATTTAACAATCTATTGTAGACTAAGACGCAGACGGCTTAATAAATTTTAAATTCTAAAAATTATTTTTCTTTAAATGTATTAAATTAACAATTTTCAAAATAGTTAAAAAATAATAATAAGGAAGCTATGAAAAGGCGTGTAGAATAGATTAAAGAATTAATTAAAGAATTAAAGAATTCGTTTAGTTGGTTCTTTTCCAGCGGCACAGTTTTTTGAAAGAAAATAAACTCAAAATTTGAGTAAATAAAAATATTGTAATACACATCCCGAAAATGGAAGGCCGTATTATATACTTTTCCCACACCTCACATGATATTAGAGAATAAAAGAAACAGACCTAATAAGTTCTCGCCCGCCTAATAACAAATCTTTTCGATAACGGCAGGGAATCACACATCTGTGCGTGCGAAATGGAACACGACCGCAATTTCTTGTTTTTTTTTTTGCCCGTACACATCCCGGTAATTTATCTTTTCTTTGATCGAGGGTAAATTAGTTCCACCGCAAACAGAAACTTTTCCGGCCGGCATTCGCTTGAAAAAAAAAGCCCGAGTAAACTTGTAAAGAAGCTAATTGAAAATCGAAGTCTATAGTGTGTATTGTGAAGGAGGGGGAGGAAGTCTGCGAATAAATCTGTGAGACGCTAGAAAGTTACAAATTAAAACGAACGAACTTCTGCGGATTTATATTCTTTTAATATTCCGAGGGAGTATTATTTGGATGGCTGTTATTCTCACGAGAAAAATAGTATTTTTTTCTTTCGCGGAAAGCGCTGTAGGTACCCCGTACTCTCTGCTTAAACGTAATCAGAACGTGTTCGAAATAAAATCATATTTCAGTGTACGTCGGTTTTCGGCGGAGCAACTCATTAGTCGCACCCCTCATCTCGGCGGTAACTGGATCTCCTATTTTGTTGGGGGTTAATTCGATTGAAAAATAAATTACTTTAACTTAGTTCTTTATAAAACACTCTATAGGGTTCCGCTCTGAATACATTATAGATTGTTAGACCCAAACATAAAATCAATCTGTTGGCGGCGAGGAGGCAGATTGCTGATTCACTATTATTTGCGGCGAATCCATTAACCGGATTCTGAAAAATTACTTTCGGAAAACTTAAGAATCGAAAATCAGGCGTCAGTGTTCTTGATGTGTGCGATTTTTACTCCCGCTTATAACCTAATGGGGGAAAAAAAACAACTTTTCTTTACGAGTCATTACGCGGTTGCAATTTATTTCCGAAAAAATACTTTTTCACTCGCATTTCCTGAAATCTAAATTTGGCGGATATCAAATATTCTAATAAAAAATGAGACCAAAATCAGGGAAAAACATTCAACTTATTAAAAAATTCAACAGCACATTTCAACAAGCGTTCATAACTCGCGCTTACCTTTTTCCGAGTTGAAAGTTAAAACTTTTTCGCACGGTTTCACGTGAAACCACCGGGGAACTTTAATTATGAAAATTTTAGGTAACGAACCTCGAAACAGAATTATTTTAACGAGTTCCACAAAGTTACACGTAACAAAAAAAAATCACAGGAATTTACTTTTATAAACGCAAGGAACGTCAATGGTTTTCAATTCTGTATCATTTATTAAACGGAGGCGGTATTTTATTATTTGGGAAAATCCAGTTCTGTTTCGTAGCCTAAAGCAAGCACGCATCAAGTCTGTAGTATACCGCTGCTTTACTTCGACGTATCATTCAACTCAATTTCACACAGTTTAGGCGCGGCTTTTATGGCATTAAACGTCGGTAGAAGGGTTGTAATATAATTACCCTCGCTACCGGTAAATATTAACAAAGACAATTGGTCTGGAATTATATTAGATGAACGTCGCCGCATAGTTCTAAACATGGAACTGAAACTCTGAAATTTTATCGAGTAACTTGATGAATTCAGAGAGTTGCTTCAAGTTCATATAAAAACTCTTTTTTACAAAATTTCTCCTCTCCTTTATTTTCAAACTCCAAGTTTTCTTCTTCCCAATAATAGTGATGTGTCCTGGAGGCATTGAGGAGTTTGTACCTCTTGAAGAATAATTGTCTATCATGTTGTGCTTTATCTTCTATTTTCTCGTAATTCCAATTCAATATGCTTTTAATTTCAGAAGTATTCTTTCTTATCATTTTTCTGGAGATTCTTCCATAGAAGACGTGCCCCTGCTAAGTTTATAATTCGCTTGTTTTTTTTAATCCTGCATTTGATTCTGCCGAGAACTGAAAAGCTCTACTATACAACTCGTATAAGAACATAATAATTATTTACACCCTGTTCCCAATTTGGACTCCCGTTTTGTTCACTGTTTAAGTGCTGCATTTAGATACAATTTGGGAATGAAGTTACAAGGAATTAAAAAAAATATTGAATCTTTGGCAAAAATAGAATTATTTTAGAAATCTTTTGTGTATCTTATTATAGTTAAGTCATTTGTGACTAAATTTTTTTTTTAGTTCTACTTTAGAATTCAAACAGATTTTGAGTCAAATGTTAGTTTCCTGTTCTATTTGGATTCGAAATTGTTTTGTAGAGAGTTACTGCGCTATAGATCAATTATAATATTTAAATGAAATAGAATTTACATAATGTTGTATAAGTGAAAAGGATTTTCTGTGTGAAGAAAAAAAATGACACGTATGAGCAACAAAAATGCATTAACGTTTGCGTTAGAAATTTGCATTTGAAATGGCGGCGGAATAAGAGGAATCCCAAAAATAATCTTCGCTCAGTTTATTCAGAAAAAGCGCCGCCGCTCTTTGATTCGTATTCTGGAATGGTTTGCGGAATTTTTATTTGATTATACGAAAGGCACGAGGAATCAGGTTAATGGAATAATAGACACTCCTTAATATTTTCGACGGCGAAATAAATTTCGGGAGGAGAAGAAAGGACGATAAATATGTCTGCGCGTATATTTATTTACTTTATCTGGGGTATGTTCGTTTCATGAGTTTTCGGTGAATAAATGCGATTATTTATTACGCCCCCACATGCGAAATACAAATGACGCGGAATTCGAGGAGATAGTGTTGTTTTATGTATAAATTGAAACGTATTTTCATATATTCCTGAGAAAATGTCGGTGTCATAAGTTGAGACAAGGAATAAACGTCTCCATCATTGCTGCACAAGCAACTGAGGCCTGAATACAAACCGGTATTTTAGACTTGCGGCTGACACTTCATTTTTCAAGCGGAGCAACATTGCGGCCCTTTGTGCGGGGCCCTGTGTCTGACGGTTTAAAGGATTTGACGCGATGCAGTCGATACAATCACGGCAGGGACGAAGAGGCGCGACAATGTGGTGATTACATTTCTCGCGTCTGATGTGCAAAGCCCTGGGCTCTAAGAGGATCTCTCCGGCACGGAATGAATGCCACGCTAACACCCAGGACTCTACCAATTCTCAACACGACGTACGCCGCAGCAGATTTATTCTGCCCAGATCCTGCGACACCAAATCAACCCCTAACAATAGAAACAATGACTTAAGGTGATCCGACCATTCTTTCCAGTTGACATTCATTTTAGACCGGTACCAAAATTAATTTCGTAAGGACAAGGACGAAGTTTCACCGCAACTCATAAATTATCCATCTACTTAAATATTACGAAACTCCGCACCCATAGCGCAAACTTAGAAGCTTAAATATGCCATCTAGTTTTCAACTATGTCATAACAAAACACTCACCAAGATTAAATGCAACTCCACAAAATTTAGACCACATATAGAATCGAATTCGACTAATTAAGACCTTGGTCTCTTTAATTCAAATAATAATCTAAGTAAGCAAAAGTTTTTAGGAGTTTGAGCTTTTAATGAAAAAAGAAAACTTTCGGCATGTTTAAAACATGTTCATAAAGCAGCTTATTCAAAATCGTAAGCGTACTTTTACCTCCCTGAAAATACACGGTAATTAGCCAGCCTCTGTCGACGGTTTGTTTGAACCCGAACGCGCCGAAGAAATTATTTATACGGAGTTAAAGAACATAATCCACAAATAGAATTTCAGTTATATGTTTTGCGCAGTCATGAGCTTTGCGAAATCGTAAAGCGGATTATGCGTCGGCATTAAACTTGTGACAAGCTTTGTGTAATTTAGGGATTTTCTGAGATGCTTTATGAAGAAGAATAAAAAAAAACTCGCTAACAATGAAGCCGGAAAAACGATTTTAATCTTCCGTTTTGTAAGTGGACTCTGCTACATTTAAAAATAAATAATTTTTTTTTTAACGTGTTAATCTAATTTCTGTTTAATTTCTTGTGAATTAATTTAGACAGAAAAGTGTTGATGTATTTTTTAAACGAAGCCTATTTTAAAATACAAACGCGATGATAAAACTCCTTCGAAATTTCTTTTGTGTTAAAGTTTGCTGACTTCTATTTATCGCTAGGCTCTTCAAAACTTGGGCGAGATATTTCTTGCATCATATACTCTGTTGAATACATTTCTGGCATCATTAACCAAACCGTCCTAACATCGGAACTCAAGTAAGCTCTTCCGTACTTTATTCAGTTGCTGTCATCTTCTTCGTTAAACTCTGGAAATTTGCACCACCAGAAAAATATTTATTTCGTTCAGTATATCATGTCTATTATAGTTCATTTTCCAATATATGCCGATCGATCGATCGATAAGTCAAAGAACTTTTATATAGCTATCTCCTTCTAACTTTCGCGAAACAGCTTTGCGGCTTTGTCATATCACGTCATTTCGTCATATATTTTCTTAACTCACATCTATACGATCGGCATATAAAAAATGATCTGTATGTTACGTGTTAAAAGCTAATTATAAATTGAAATACAAATTAACAATTATTTAATTATCTAGAATAAAAGTTGAGCTTTAAAGTAGGAGCAAGTTGTTTAACTTGTTTAACTTGCGACACTTTTCGTTCGAGGTAAATACAAAATTATATTTTATTCTGCTTTAAATTAGTATGAAAATAAATTTTGAGATTTCTTTTACACAAATAATCCGTAATAATTAAAGTGCGCGATGAGCAATGGAATTGTTTACAAACGCGAAGCGAATAATTAAAGTCATGCTTTATTACGACGATTTTAATGTACTAGGACTTTAAAGATGTATTTTTTGTACTATAAATAGTCCGAAAAACGTCACTTTACAAACCAGTAGTATTATATCTGCTTAAAGGTTATACATAACAACAAATTTATATTTAACCTCCTGTACGTTGCGACGACAGGCAATTAAGCCCAGGTATTTTAAATTTAATTAATTTCATTATATTCCTGCGATACCCGTTCCTCGGAAAGGATAATAAAACGGGCGCATAACGTTTTATATTTATAGAGGGCAAACGAAATTGCCCGGAATTCGCGAAACATAAATGACAGATTCATGAGAGAGGAGTGATTATTATTAAAATTCGTTGCATACGGATTAGATCGAAATTAAGCCGCGCGCATGCATATTCAAAAGTCGACCTCGCCTCTATCATTTTCATACACAATTTTCGCGGAAAATTAACCTCCGTGCGAGCGAAATTCACTTACGTACGGCGGCGGCAGCATCGGCGGCAGAACCCGAATGTCAATGTTATTATGTGACAGGTGTAGGATAACGTCATTTCCTGCGCCAGCCAATTTGCATCGAATGCAAATGTCGTTTCTGTAATTGACAGCTGATTTTCTGTTTTTCGATGGCATTCACCCATGACAAGAAATGACACAGCCCTTTTATAAGTACCACATCATCTATCGAAATCAAATTAAATGACCTTCATTTCTAATTTTTATTTCATTTCGCAACTGTTAATTTCAAATGCATTTTGCATCAAACAACATTCATTGAATACTTATAGAAAACATTCTTTTTAAATAAATTCGTTTTTCGAAAAACTGTTTTCTTTAATGGTTAATGTTTTAGTTTGAGAGAAACAATAATGTAAATGAAAATATCATTTTGTGAATAGAAAGAAAATCAAGTGAGATAGTTTGACATTGAATTTCTTAATGAAATTCTGCGCTCCCTTTGTTGGAAGTGAAATGAAACATAAGTTTAGACGAGTTGATGACCCAAACATGGCTGCATTTATTACGGGAAGGGTGTTGCGAGCTGCGCACCCCCCGCGCCCAAACTAAAGCAACTCTCAGGGAAAATGAAACGCAATAAATTAATTAGGTTCTATATACCGGCGTGCCAAATAGAATTAGGGTGGAAGGGCGTCCGTGTTTTGTTCACGGTAGTTGCTTACAGAATGAAAGCCCGCGCAGAGAGAGGGTATAAATCTATGAATAGAAGTTGGAAGAGAATGATTGCAGTCGACTCGAAGTAATTGTTGTTTCGTTTTTGCTTTGTTCAAACTCCACTCGCGATGCAGTAGCACAAAACTACGACGACACGAGACACTTCAGTTTTCATCTCCAACTTCTTGCTGCCCCCTACCTACTTTGCAAACCACACTTACTCCGAACTTTAAGCTCAGCAACTGATCATTCTATTTGATTATGAAATAATTTTAAATAATGCCCCACCGCACCGTGATTTGCAAATACAATTAATTAACTCGTGCCACCCGCGCCCCGCCACGCCTCTGTCGAAATTCATTTATGTAAATATTTAACTGCCTGTAATTATCCGCTCAACCTTCCTGAAAATTAAAGATTAGTTGAATATTTCCAGACGTTCCTAATTTGGGACGTCGACCTCACACACCGCAAGGATTAGCAATGTTAATGTAGACGAGATCCTTCGCCCCTAAAAAACGTTAAGGGATTACGCTATATTTTCCCCATATTCCGCTTCGTTCTAAGCAGGGCGCTTATCCCTTTTTGTTTTAACAAATTTTTAATTTTTAATAAATATTCTATCTCTCCATTTTATACCGGAATTAATTTTTATTGTTTTATGAAAATAAGTATCACAAAAAATAATTTACGTAATAAATATTTTAAGATCGTTGTGATATTAATACGATACGTTAATTGCTGCTCAGGGAATTGCAAAAAATTCTTGATTTCGTTTTTGGTGCACTCTCTTTTATAATAGGTTTTCTACTTAACAATTATTTGTACTTCTTTGCCCTTTGAGAAGCGAAACAATGGAAACAGAACGAGAATTGGATACGAGTGAACTGAACTTATGTATTTAATTCAAAATTGTATTCTTTGATGCTATATACAATATTTTTTTATTTAAAAGAGTCTACAAAAGCTCCCTTTTATTAATAAGAGATGATTTATTAATCTGATTGACATTGGTTCTAAAAAAAGCTTCCATTCGATTGCGTTTCGAACAAATCATTGGATGTCTGTAAAAAAAAATAACTACAGTCGGAGTTGGTTTTAAAACGTGATTCAAGTTCCATCCGAATGCTTTTCGAACACATCGCCGAGTGGATATAAAAAATAAATTTAAAAACGTAACTGCAAAATTGGGGTTGGTTTTAACACCTGAAGGGCAAGCAGCTACGCTACGCATCTACATAAAATTTGCATTGCTTAAACAATTTTCTTTTCACTCCACACACGGGATTACGAGTGCATTCGCATGCCATAACTTATGACCTTATCGCTGCTTCATGAATTTTAATACGTACGGTTAAAATTTCTGGAATATTTTTATCTAAAAGCTCGAAAGCTCCAATCTCCGACGGCTTCACCACGTTAACTTATAGTTTGGACCATTTAACGTCATCCGAATTTACAAATAGATACATCTGTGCACCCCTTGTTGTAGAAACCAATATCATTTAATGGCTTGATTAAGCATATGTCCACTTGATGTAACGTTCTCCTGTACCCTTCAACCGAACCAATTTTGGTCAGATACACTTGGCGAGAATACTGTGCGAGTTTAATTTCTACCTCGAAGTAAATAAGTAAACACTAGAGCTTTAAACCTAATGCTTTAATTGCTTTAAAAATAGAGCCCGGCTCCTGCGTTGCATCACGTAAAACATTTAACCGGTTTCCGGAGCGCTCCGGTGTTTATTTAAAATTTCGACTGATGAAGTAACAGATCGATAAAAGGGTTGTTTGTTATAGGAGAGTGTCGCTCTGCTCTGGGGATGGAGGAAGGGCGCATCCCCGACCATGCCATATCAGCCAGCTCGTCTTACGAGGCGAAGTCCGTAGGGCCCCAGAATGCCAGGTGAGTGCTCCTTTCAATGTAAACACTCTCTCTCCCTTAGGAACGGGGGAACAATATTAAAGCAGACTTACATTATCAATATGCAATATTTATATCTGGAGACGGAGGACGACGATAAACGTTATAGAAATTCGAATGTAATGGAATAGATTTATTAAAATTCTTTCCCGGATGAACTACACGGAAATCAAATAAACGTCAGATATTAAAATATTCACAATTTTGATTAATATAAAAATATGTAGCGTAGAGAAGACGATTTAGTTAGATTACATCTTTTTCTCTTCAGAAAATATTGTTCTAGTAATATTCAGAAGTTTTCGGAATTTTCAAAAATGTGGAAACATTGTGAATTCCTGATGTCCTCGCCAATTTCACGCAATACGCCAACTTCGAACGGGAAATAATTAACGCATTACACGCGAAATGGTCTTCCACACATAAGTTCAGAATCACATTAAATGCGGTGGCGAGCAGCTAATGACCGCATTTGGATATGCGACATGGAAAACGCGCCACTATTTTCATGAACCATAAATCTAAATATGCGTAATAAAGCCGCCAGACTGCATTGTGCTGCACCATAGACGGGGGGCATAATTTTATTATGTCCTTGCTTTATACCCGATCCTTTTTTTTATTAGGCCATTTTTTAATTAACATCCGTCATTCTTTTCTATGAACATTCGTTACTTTATGTCCTATTTTACAATGTCAGGAGGCAAGTTTTAAAATCGATAGGATTTATTAATTTAATCAAATAATAAATTGTAATCAGCCCTCCACGGCAACAGAAAAGTTAATCCCCTTAAGCCAATAAATTTATACGATTCGTATATACGTGGCAGGTAATTTGGAAGGTTTAAAAAAAAGTCCCGTTTTAATAGTGTTTTATATTGGCACGTGCAATCGCGCACTATAAAACCATTTTAGGGTGCGCAACCCCTCTCTCCATCGCGTCGTCAGGAGCAGTTTTATGGAGGGCCCGGTAGCTGCAAAAAAGTAAAAGTTGCACGCGGCTTTTAAAGCAAACAACCCCCACTCGCCGGATTGTACCAACCCGGTTTAATGCAGTAAAAGAACTCTTTACCTACAAATCCATATAATTCGCGATATTACTTGTAATAAGTTCGTTTCTGTAATAGCGTTCGTCAAACCCACCGGAAACGTTACGTCAATAAAAGTTAGAACTTCCAACCCTTCTTTGTCCTTTTACGATTATGACCTGGAGGAACCTTTGTGCAATTTTAATTAAGTTTCAGAAGAAAGCTCCTGAGTGACCCAGTTTAAAATCTGTAATACCGCCTGTTTATTAAACTATTTTAAAATGCAAAAAGTAAGTTACAAATGGCGGCTGGCGCAAAACGCGAATACACAACAAACAAAACGGAAACGAAAGAAAATTAAATTTAATAAGATAAAATTAAACAGATTATTAAATTACAAACACTCATAACTTTTTCTTAGTAAATGCTATAAATATTTTAATAAATAACGCATTGGGATCATTACAATTTAAATATGTTAGCAAACTTTATGAAATGAAGCGTTAGGATTTAAAAAAAGGACATTAGTTTGAGGACATTATTAAAAACTACAGGGCGCAATCGATTAAGTTTCACCTATTAATATAATAACTTCTTTATCACATATGAGATAAGAGAATTAATTCTGCAAATATCAATGGTCGAGCTCAGAAATAAAAACCAATTTAGCTCAAAAGCGCATCGCCTTTTGTTTCAAAACTTCCGCTCGTTCGTCTGTGGTTTTTATAAACACATCGTAAAGCAATGAAGCTCCAAGAATAATTCACAGTGCTTCTCCAAAGTTTTCTGTAAAACGCAAACGTGGATTTTAGTTATTACTGAGCTTTGCCCCCTACGTATGTTATAACTTCGCATTTTTCTTGTGTATTAATCGTGGTTACATTAAGACCCCGCGCAAACTGCAGACTTTCTATCGGCCGATAGTTTATTCTGAATCAAGTTACGAGAAGTGTGATTATGTGGCCTATAATAATTTAATGTACAGCCACGTATCACATTTCTCGTAGCTTGATGCAGAATAAACTATCGACTGATAGTCTGCGCGGGGTCTAAGTGAAACTTATTCGATTACACACTGTATAGAAGAACGTAACTGTTCTTTTACAAATACATCTCAAATACTCATTTGTCATATTACGCTGTAGCTGAGTTATCAGCATTTCGCTTTGCGCTTTTCTTTATGCAAATAAGGTAGAAATAACGAAGAAAACTGAAGCCATTACTATGTATTCAGAGTAATTGATACGTGTGTAAATAGAGAAAGGTTATCTTATTATTGCATTAATAAACAAAGTGGAACTTCGAAGAAAGCATTTAAGTTTAATGTCCAGGAATTATTATCTTGAACTCTTTTCTCGTACAACTCTGCATAATCGTGTTCTTTTCGTCTTCAAATTTCAGTTTGTATTTAATTTTAATTGGTGATGGGAGCAACTACTACAAAATAAATATCGCCATCGCCAGTTATAATGAAGTTCATTGAGAGTCCCCAAATGGTATGAATAGAGAACGGCGATAGTTACGTAGGCGTATGTGCCTGCAATGAGCTGAGAAAAGAAAATGCATTGAATTAACCAAAAAAGGCAAATTCAACAAAATAATTTTACTTAAATACAGTCAATTACAATTTTTACTTAAATGAAACAGTTCAAAATTGTTAAAAAATAGAGCTTCGTTCAAAAGATTTCAGGTATTAAACCAAGAAAACCACTTATTTTAATACAACGCAAATATTCGTCAGTATTAATCATAATTAAATTTTAAAATGACAATAAAACCATCTTAACCAACTGAAATATTCAAATTACCTCTTATTTTATTACAGTCAACAATATCTAATGATCAATTAGAGTGTTTACGAATTTCCTTTTAAATAACAGGACATTCTTATTTTAACAAAGCTGTATTGACTAATTTCAATATAAAAATTAGTTGAATTTCAATGCAATGTGTCATTGTTAATCTAACTATAAAGAAATAACAAATATTTTTATTTAAATTGAAAGGATGTTTTGATTTGATTAAAACGAATATTTATTCCAGCAACGATTCTGTAGTCAACCATATCATTGTTGTTAAATTAATGCATTTTCTTTTCTCAGTGGCACTTATTTCAAATAGAGGCGAATGTCCTTCGACAGGGCGAAGTGAATTGCTGTTAATAAGCTATATTTGAGTTTTTGTAAATAAAGCATGTTATAAGGAGTATAAAGGATGATTTACATTATAAGACAACGACACGACACGTAGCGTAACAGACAAGACACGGAAACATTATTCAATGTAAATTCAATGATATCATGCACACTATCCTGCAACGACACGTATCGGCTAAGACAAGACGAGACGACAATCTGACCAGAAGTCTGTGCGTGTCGTTGAAGTACAGTGTATTTTGCGAATCTGACTGTCTGATGTGTGTCTGATAATGTACACATTGCGTATTTTTCATGTCGTGTCTGTTACGCTACGTGTCGTGTCGTTGTCTTATAATGTAAATCATCCTTAACGCATCTCTTCGCTTGAAAAAGACATAGGAGGACATATGCTATGTTTTTCTGCCAGGATTTGAAAGCGACACAGGCGGTTTAATTACGACAATGTTTACAACATAAAATAATTCACCAACCTGTAACCTCTTGTAGGTGGCGAAGATCATTCGAACGCACTTTTCTACATCACTGTTGGAACAAGAATGCCAGCATCTTCTTAAAAATAATTTCCTTATTCGATTATCTAACTTGTTGCCTCAGAAACAGTGATTCACTCTTATACGTAACATCATTGTCCGGGTGCTTATACTTAAGGCCTATCCTGACAATGCGTTTTGATCACAAGTCGCAATGCGATCGTGGAAACTCGCGGGAAGAATGTAGGCAGAGTTTATTATTTCGGCCGGCGAACACTCAACTTTTGGACGATAACTTGGTAGAGCGGTGCGAAACCGAAGCAGCCCGTCATATTTTTTGTTACTTTTTTATGTATTTCTTGCGACGTTGTACGTCGTCACATTACGGCCAACTCCGATATCTGCGGCCAGTGATTAAATGCTGGTAAACAGATTGTTTTTGCTTGCTAAATTGGAGAATTGTGATTTTTGTATTATCTCATTGAAGAGTGAACAATAGCCTGGATATGAAGGCACAGAATTTACGCAGATTACTCATTTTCTCTTAATTTATTTTTTTATAAACTTAATTATACAACCGCTTGATGATATTATGTTTTATCTTAATACTTAATAATACTTAATACTTTTATCTTAATACTTAACGTTCGATTTCAGCGAGCAGGTCAGCAAAATTGCACAGTCTCCTGGTTTATCATTTTTTTTTTTACCAGACGTAAGTAACTGAAATCTACTCTTTTCCATTATAAAGTAAACTCATAAACGACTGAGTTTCGTGCAAAATGTAAACACTATTAAATACCTTGAAAACAATACTATTTATATGTTATAAGATAACGAGCGTCTAAATAAAAACCTGGTCAAGTAGGTTGTGATCGAGAATTTATCCATTGCATTCACGTAACAGAATTATTAAATGTAGCCTACTTGACCAGGTTCTTGTTTAATCACTTGTTAAGTAATTTTATTATGCGTGACGCGTAAACAGAAATCGCCAAAAAAACTTTTACTGTGTTACATATATGAAGAATGAATAAAAGAGGCATGCGATGGCATAATAAATTTGATAATAGGCGTAGCCTATGTTTTTGATTGCAGCTCTAACAACGCTCAAATTTTTATTCGGCTTTAACCGATCGCATTGCGACTTGCGATAAAAACGCAATGTCAGTATTCTACTTAACCCTTGCTGGTCAAACACCGCATTATAATATTCCGCGCTATTAGGTAACACTCATTCCCAATTAAAGTTTCCGGTTATTATTATCTATTGGAACACACAGAATTAACAAAACAAACATAAAAAATAACTATCCTACAGGAGAATATATAAAGCAATTAAAAAAATAAATTAAGATTCACTTCAGTAATATCTTCAGCAAAAACATGCAAAGAATGCGATTTTTTTTAATACAAGGCCGCTCTGCATATTTAAAATTTCCTTCCAACAAAAAACTTATTCAATTATGTACTTGGCGGACGAGCAAACAAGGATCAAATACGAATTCGTGCTATTAACCTCACGCAGTAATTCAGAATCATTTTTAAAATAACCAGGTGTTTATTTTTAAATAATATATATACCGCGTGTCCCAGAAATGCATATGAAGCTTCAGGTAAACCTATTTCTCTATATTTCTGCATTCTAAAACCGCAAAAAACGGTTCCCAGGGTAGTGTACTTTTCTTGTACGAACCCTCCAAATAGAGCACTTTTAACAGAAAACTGCGAAGTAAACGGCTGAAAACGGAACGGAAAATGTTATTAAATCAGTAAGGAAGTCTTTATCATTAACAGAAAATAATTGAAACGCACTTCACCCACCTACGATTTCTTTTTGGGTTACTGTTAAAAACAGCAGCGCAGAGAACAGTTAATTAAAATATTTAATTAAGGCGTTGCATTTGCAACTATGTACATACTTGAAATTTATTTAGTCTGAAGCCCTTCTGTAAATCGAATTAACTGCATACATAAGCAACGTTGTCAAGTTTACCAATTACTCGTATTTTGTATCGTGTGCTGAAACTAATAAACCCTGAGAATTAATGTTTGCATTTTTGGGACGTTTAAGGAATGTAGAAAAGAAATACCTGAAGCTTTATACGCATTTCTGGGACATCCTGTATATACGGAGTTCTACAGGCCTAGTTGACCCAAGGCTTAGTTAACGATCATCTTCCATTTTCTCCTATCCTTCGTCTTTTCCCTCCATTGTCTGACGTGCATCTTTTTCATGTCGTCCTCTACTTCTTTCTTTCATCTTTGTCCATCATTCTTTCATTTTGTTTCTTTTCGTCTGGTGGTATCCTCGCTGTTTTTTTAAAAAGATTTTTATATAATAAAGCGACTTTTGTTTCCAAGAAAAATCGAGGCAAAAATTCATTCGATTACACACTGTATATAAATGATGATAATTTAACATTAGTTTAAACCAGGGCTCTCTTATATTATACTGGGCTGACAGCTGTAAAAATAGTTTTAATTATTTTAATTTAAGAAATTGTGGTACACATTTAATTTTCTCTGAAATGATAATTTCGTTATTTTCTCGAAAATTCGTTAATATAATTTAATAATTTATTTAAGAAAATTTCCTTATTATTTATAATGAGATATAGCACGATGATTTTAAATAGAAAGTAACTGAAGCGTATTTTGTTCTCTTGTCATCGCTCTTCCGTATGCCCACGGGTTAATAAAGCACAGCATCCATGGCAACCGGAGTATTTCAGCTGTTGAATAACGTTAAGCACGCGCGAGAGCATCTTGAATGCAATTCTCAACGACAAGTCTAGGGTCTGCACTCGTAAAGTGTGCAAAGCACCAAATTACGGTGTCATCAGAAATACGCACGGGTAATGAACGTCTTCAACTCTCTGCCAGCAAAAGCAAATCATTCTCATGCACCACTCAACATCACTAAGCAAATCAAAATAAATGACTGTTAAGAAGCGTGAAATATAATGCAGGAAATTGAGAGTATTGTCCTGCCCTTTCAGGACTTATTCAGCCAGCGTCCGGGTATAATCATAAAATATAAACGCGACCGGAAGATTAACGTATTGTGCAGTCACAGAGCAGACAGTAGTTTGCTGCAGGCATGAATTAGAGAAGCTTCGGGATGTTTACTCGTCTTACAAATTGGTCCTGGCTCATCTACTGCAATGCGGGGGCTCTGAGATGTCAACAGAAGCCGCTTTTTGTACGCCCCAAGGATCTATGCCTAATTAATTAGAAATCCAACGGGGCATTCAGGATAGCCTCTGTTTATCTTCCTTTACTATCATGGAACTGGCAGTTTTAAATGAAAACCAAAATCGAATCCTTTATTAAAAAAAAAAAAAATAGAAAATTCTTGCAATGATCACTAAAGATTATTAGGAAAACGTTCAATTTTTCTTTAATTACAATATATTAAAATTAAAATATTAGGGTATGATTGTTGATAATGTTAGTAATTTTCTTGTTGAGAAAAGTTACTTAAATATATCACATTTTCTAGTACTAGGTGTTAACTTTATCAGTTAAAAGAAAAAAAAGTCTGGACACTAATTTTTTTTTAATTTTGGGGTTTTCATGATCACTGTGGTGTACTTTTTGTTCCAAATTTAATTTATACCCTATGTATAAAGCTGATTGTGAATCGAATTTTTTATTAGTGCAAAAAAAGGGCTGTGTTTCATCCAACGTGTTTTATTTAGCTAAAAGTTGCAATAAAAACGTAAAACATAAACAAGTATGCTTTCCATGCAAACATTGTCGGCGGGTAGCAAATTAAAGCGCTGGAAATAGGGTATATGTGTTAAAAATACAGCAGTTTGTAACAATATCAACCGATGCTAACGGTGGTCCTACGGGAGCGCTCAAATTTAATTAACAGTAGTAACATATCCAGGGTAGCATGTTCGTTCGTCAGGTATCAGCGAGCGTGGCGCAAGGGTTGATAGACCCTTCGCAGTGCCGCAAGCAACGCAACAAAAAGTTTTAATTAAAACTGCAATGTTATTTCAGTCTTCCATATGCCTCTGATGTTCTATATACCTATGAGTATAATCGGTTTTCAAGAGAATTAAACTTTAGATGAAATAGTCCTGAGGGCAAGGAGTTCGCGCACTACAGTTCAAAACAGAAACAACCGAGGGAGTTTCAACTATTCAATTACAATATTATTCAACAACTTCGGGAAAGCTTTCAAACAGATGTACCGGAGGGAATGTGAGTGACACCGAAAACTTCCCAAATTGTGTCTTAAAAATTGTTTATACTTTCCTGCGAAGGATGTGCACTTAATTTTCTTTTATTAACATCAATACTCAAATTCTCTTTTAATGCACTCAACCGGTTCCTGATGAACTACAACAATTACTAAATAAAAAAAAGTCATTAAGAATTTTGAATTAGAGAGAGGAAGGCCCATCCACTTTTCCCTCCCCCCCTGCTTAGAAATTCTTCTAAATTTAAGAGTACCTAACTTTATTTCGTGTTTCGCATTCACGTTGGTGTTCATATTTTTTAGATTAATTTCAAACACTGGCAGTATTGGAGGATGAGGCCGTGCTTTGACGCGGTATTGGTTGTGGACTGAACCTGGTGTATGGGGGAGCATTTACGGTTATTACCGGTTGATTGTTCTATGTAGTCAATGATTGAGTTTCTGTATCCAGTGAACGATACGCTTACTAAGGCAACATCGATCGAATTCGGTGAATTGAGCGATTACGCTTACATTTGATGTTAGACCGCATACGATTGAAGCGACAATCCTGAAATAAGCACTAATTGCGTATGGGGAGAAACGCACGACAATTATTATCTATCAATTTTCAGAAACGCTATTGATAGACAACAAAGAAAATGTAATAACCATACAAATAAGGAACGGTATTTTTATTCTTGTATTTTAGTTAATTGTACCTACGTATAAAAAGTAAGGTGATTTTTTTTTTGTAAAAAGTTTAGAGGTAAACACAATTTAATTATTTTAAGAACTTCCATTCGAAAATATAATCAAGATGAACATTTCGGAGAGTACAAGGAGCCAGTTCCGCGATAAGCGAATGCACACCACCTTCAAAGGAATTCCATAATAGAATAATTCATGTCGGCCCTATTCACGGGAAACGACAGCCTCTAGAAATCAGATTTAAAATTCATAACATGTAAATGGAAGGATCAGATACGGAACAGTCGTATTAAACCGGGGCTTAAATTAAAATCAAATCGTCATCTCCCGATCGTAAAACGATAAAGTCATGAATATGTAACGAGTAATGAGCATCAAAAATGAAACTATAAAGTGACTAGGAATGCAATGGTTCGGAAGTCCTGGCTCTTTAATTTGCAAATGGAGTGTTCCGTGCTGCTAAAGCGGCGGCCGAGGAGCGAACTAAAGTCCGGAGTCGCCTCGTTGATCAAAGCTCACACCGCTTTACACGGTTCTTCACTTACACATTCAGAATCTAACGATTTTTTTTCGAAATTAACCCCATCCATATTCATGCGCGTCCCTTTGTGTATATTTAAAAACCAAATAAACTTTTTTCCTTTTTTTCCCAATAACGCTTCAAAATGCTATTTATTAATTCATAAAAGCATAAAGCTCTTCATTTATTTACCTTGTTGTTGTTCAGTTAACGAGAATTTT
This sequence comes from Dorcus parallelipipedus, assembly GCA_958336345.1. Lineage (NCBI taxonomy): Eukaryota > Metazoa > Arthropoda > Insecta > Coleoptera > Lucanidae > Dorcus > Dorcus parallelipipedus. The sequence continues at coordinate 26,810,937 of OY284480.1, read as the reverse complement.
AAACAAATTATTTCGTTTTTAATCTGAAAAACACAAAAACAAGACCCTGTAATTGATCGCTAATCCTTTTAGTGATGTTAGTAGTGATAGACCATTTGATATCCGGATTTCGAAAGATGTAGATATCAAATAATATAATTGCCAATTACCGGGGCTTAAGTGTAATTTGGAGAGTTTATTGGTAGCATTTGAACTGGTAATTCTGCTTAATGCACCCGCTGCATCCAAATTATATTAACTCAACATTACGTTCAGCTTTTTATCTTTTTACTGAATCCGGAAGCTTCAACATCCCCATAAATTTCACAAAGGTTTATTTAATTTCTTACATAAAATGAACCAATTAAATCGTCTTTCGCAGACGCATTTATCCGTGTGCCTCTGAAACGTATGAAACGTAATAACCTTATGTATTATTGCTATAATTAATTGCATCAACAGGGAACTTTATATCACAATAATTACACAATCCGACGAAAACTAATTGTCGCCGTGTCCATTATTAGGCGGCAATTAACTGGAAGTGCAGAGTAACAAACTCAAAATACTATTACGTCTAGGATATAATTAACACCACTGTTGTAAGCCTTTATTAAATCTGAATAATTTTCGCGCCCTCGAATACTCAACACACAGAGAGAGAGAGTGCAGCGCAAATGTTCGAGAACTGATTAAAAACATCTCATTAAATAAAGCCCGGTGGTAATTGGAATTCCGGTAGCAGTTGCATTTTCGTCAAATGGAATTCTTTTCGAATCATTATCACTAACGTTGATTTTGAGGAGGACCAAATATCCTGAATTTACCTTCGAAAAGATTAAAAATTTAAAGTCCGCTCTCGGCCCATGCAAAACGTACAAGCGAAGAAGTCTAACTTAATCAACGATTGTGATTCAAATATTAGTAGTAGAGAAAGATATTAATTAAGAAAGTGCTACTTATTTAAATTGCAATTAAACAGAAAGTTTAATTGTATTAGTTGTTTGCCGGAATTGAAATAGATTTCTCTCCGGAATTATATTGGATTGGTGCAGTAAAAGTTAACGCTTTTATTAAATAAATGACAAAGATTTTAGTCGAAAGTTAATGTAGAGCTTAATCCGTCTTCTCTCGTGAGTTTCTCACTAAAATCGAGCCAGTAAATAACAAGGCCCCCAAGGATTCGAATAGAATTAAATCTTAATGAAATGCATTTACTTTCTTCACATGTGAGATATTCACGAATATATGTGTAGTTACTCGAGAGGGACGAACGACATTTTCTGATCATAAGCCTCCGACAGTGATAAATTGCGAGGGACTCTTCTCAGGCCATTTAGACGTCGCAGGACGGACGACCTTTTGAGTCGCCAAACGCAATGATATTTCAAAAACGCCCCCTCTCGGATTGCCGGGGTGTTTTATTTTAGCGAGGCGGAATTTTGATGTAACACATTCGGCCCGCACACGCAACAACGCAAACGTAATTATTCACTTGCTTTGTAATCTTCCTCCCTTAATTGCTTCACTTGATATAAAACAAAACGCGTTTTCCTTTTCTCTCCTCATACAATACGCACTCTACATTGTAATTTAAAAACCAAAAGGGTTACACCTGTTTATTGTAGATAGATGTAGAGCAGAATGTGGAATCACGTTTTAAATTTATAAAACCTTTTATAGTCTTAAGCATTCCTTACTTGCGAGTGCAAGCAGAGTGGAATTTCATAAACTCCCTGGTGCAAGTTATTTGAAATTTTCTTGGTTGTGTCCTTTGCAAGTCATTTCTTTTTTTGAGCTTTGAAGGAAAAGCATTTCTGCTGCATTTAATCTGAAACCTTCTGCAACGTTGATCAGGACACACAAAAAATCAACGCAATAAATACGTCAAGAGAGCAGACACGTATTTCTTAAACGATCCACTTCCAGAGCAAATAGGTTTATTGAGGACCCATTCAGCTCAGTCTCTCACTTCTATTGTGTTCGTTCGAGCACTATATCGCGCACAATTTAATAATATCGAACGGGCTGTACGAGATAGCATCGTGTACAATTGCACACTTACAAATTATGAACGCTTAGGACAATTATTATAAGACTGTTCACTATGAGAGGCAACACAACAAAATTAATTTGGTTTGTTTCAAGTCAAGTTTTTAAATAATATTTCCTTTCCAAGTATGAAACAATTTGTTTCCTTTTGGCCAAAAAAACAAACGAGAAATTTCATTCTGCGAATTTCCAATCGCACCAGGTCCTCAGACGTTGGAGTGAAAAACACGAATAAAAGTCAATATACGCCGTATTTCCCTTTTGCCGTAAAGCTGATTCTCGGTATGTGGGCGGCGGAGATGCGAACATAAAGAGAAATATAAAGCTTACATGAAGTTCTTTTCCGGAGTTATGCGCTTTCGGTGAGGGGGCGGCCTTATTCCCTCGCCGCTAAACCCCGTCAGCTAACCGCTCCCAACCCCTTATTGATAGAGTATGTAAATCTTATAGCACACATCTGACCAGAGTCTATATACCAGGATAACACTGGCTACCACTGGATCACCTAATAAATGGGGAATGTTAGAAAGCATAAAAATTTTCTTGTGTCGAGTAAGGGGTTGGGGACTTCTTTTATTATTTTATTTTAGTAAAATTCATGTTTTTCCCATTAGAAATTCTATAACTTTTCTAGACACAAATAAAGTCAAATTCTGAACAGATTTATTACATACATATACGAATAGTTAATTTAACTTCTGCATATTACCTTTTTGCGAAAGTCCAACTCTGTTAACTACATTACGCCGATAAAGTTACCCGGAGAACTCGTCATTATATGTTTTGAAACTGAAAATTTCTCCGGGCACTTGGCATTGGCAGAATTATTAATTAATAACACACACACACGGCACACCAAGTAGGCATGTTGTACTAGACAGGATGTGGGCAATACATTATTAAATAACCAATTACATACCGGAGCGAAACTGATGTGAGCCATCAGTGTTAATAATATCCGAACCGAATTGAAATGTTCGGAATTCTTCTGCCCGCGGAGTTGGATTTGCGCCAGTTTGATATATTTCAGCGTTTCGTCGACGACAATGGATGAAATGTTGTCTGGACCACTAGTGTAAATGTATGTTTATTATGTTTGGAATATTGGTATAATGGGGTGGCGGGAATTCGACAAATCGACATTTCATGTATGCATACGTTCGAAATGCATTGCGAGTTTATTTTCATTTTGTATTGCAATTTTTACAGCCACCAATGAAATTACTTTCTCTAACAAATTCTTTTTAATCTTTTAACGGGCAATAAAAATCGCAAAATTGCAAAAGATTAAAACGAATTTTTGTCCACTTCACAGTTAAGCGGCCCCTAGACTGTCAATATTATTGCGCAATAATATTCCGCAAAAAATTGCGACTTGCCCTAGACAGCAGAATTAAATTGTGCAATCTTTAGTTCTCTGTTTACTTCTGATCAGCGAACATGCTAAGTGATGTAGAAGCAAGTTGTGTTGCCATCGCACTGTCTTTATGCTTGCGGAAAAACAACAAGAAAAAGCGCAGATGGATGAAAGAGTGGTATAAAAAAAGAGGTAGGTACACTCATGAACATTTGTTAAGTGACCTGAAAATAAGCGAACCAAAAGATTTTAACAACTTTCTGCGAATGGACGTTCTGACATCCAAAATAAACTTCCTTTCCTCTTCCTTGGTAGCCATTTCACGAATTTCAAACACAATTACCACAGTTTACTCTACGACGATCGAGACAAAACTGATTAATTATTGTGCAATATTAAGCACAGACTGCAATTCTTTTTCAGATTGCACAATAAAAATCAAACTATTGTTGATATCCTCAATATATTGTACAATGTTTCAATATCATCCACAGACTATCAATAATATTGCACAATATAAAATATTGCGCAATAATATTGACAGTCTAGGGGCCGCTTTATTATGGAAATTACTTTTATTTAATTTTCTTATATATAAGGTCTAATCTGTTTCATTAGGTAATAGACAATGATTACATCATGATATTCCATACTTTGTAAACAAATAACACACAATTACGTTTTCGTATTAAACGTATACGTAAATGACCAGTTGCTTAGTTACATTCAGCTTTAACGTTTACGTTCACGTTTTTTTTATGACGGACTACGTGAAACCTAAGTTCATCACGTATGCAATGACGGGCCGGTCAATTTATGAAATTTGACATTTTAAAGCGTTGGAATATGTTATCGAAAGTCACAAAACTCAGATTTGGTACATAAATTAAATGACAATGACTGTGTGAGCTTTCGGTTTTGAATGCTCTTCCCAGACGAAACTGGGGCCTTGACAAATCAAGATTCTCAGAGGTTGTAAATCTCTGTCGACAAATACACTGATTTGCCCACTCTTCCACGTCACTGTTGTATCGGTGAAATTAAACTCGCGTGTAACAATTAACAATAAATTTAATAAAAGTAAATAAATGCACAGATACGATCAACAAATAAAGATATAACGCGAAGTGGCGGTATCACCTCCCTGTAAGGCTACACCCGTCCGAACTTGACTAAAAATTCAAAATACAGAGTTTAATATACGAAAATTGCGGGTGACATGCAGACCGTTTCACAATGCACGAGTATTTTCCGTAAGAAGTTATATTCAATTTCTACTTGCACATTTAAAACGGCCCGATGTGAACCCGGTTGCTCCGAGAAAACTAAACTAGGAAGTAGCGACCAGCGAAGTTCAAAGAAAGGGCTTCGGAATGTCCTAACTGGCCGCGTACTTAGAACTGCAGCTGCATTTGGGAACGGTGACGGTATTATTAATTTGAAACTAAAATGATTCTTAAATTTAACATGTACATTTAACTAAATAATGAAAATTATCTAAACATAAAATTGTCTTCAATTAATATTTATACAAATCCGAACATACCGCCCGCCTTGAAAGAACTCGCTTTCAACAAGTCACTTTCACATACACTTATTCAATGGGAATCTTGTACAATTTGGCGACAGCTCGGCGTAGAAGTCCTCTGGATGTCCTCACGTCTGCTACTCGAATCACTTTATCGCTGCCAGGAAATACCTCTTGCACTCTTCCCATTGCCCATTGCAACGGGGGTAAGTTGTCTTCATGAAGCAGTACCATATCGCCGGTCTTCAGCTGTTCATTGGAGGATACCTTCCATTGATTCCTGGGTTGTAGCTGGCTTAAATACTCCTTTGACCATCTTTTCCAAAAGTGCTCCCTAATCTGCTGAACGTACTGCCAGCGAGATAATGAGTTTAACTTTAGATGTAATAAACTAGGCTCAGGAATAGATGTCATTGAGTCTCCAATTAAAAAATGCGATGGGGTTAAAAAGGACAAATCATTAGGATCATTGGACATAGGTGTCAACGGTCTGGAATTTAGAATGCCTTCAATTTGGATTAACATAGTGTTCATTTCCTCATAGTTTAATGATGTTTTGCCCAAAACTCTAATAAGGTGTTGCTTAGCGGATTTGACGGCCGCTTCCCAGATTCCTCCGAAATGGGGCGACCTAGCCGGGATGAAGTGCCATTTTATGTTCTCCTGACTGGAAAAATCTTGAATTCTGGTGAGATTATCTTGAGAATTCATTAAACGCTTCAAATCGTTCAGCTCTCTGCGGGCGCCAGTGAATTGTGTTCCGTTATCGGAATAAATGTTTAATACCTTTCCTCGACGAGACATGAAGCGCTTTAACGCCGCTAAAAATGCTTCTGTAGACAGGTTTCCCACTAATTCTAAGTGAACTGCCTTGGTGGCAAAACACACGAAGACGGCCCCATAAGCCTTCACGGTGGTACTATTTCTTCGTTTTCCATCTCTCAAATGCAAAGGTCCAAAATAATCAACGCCTACGTTTTCGAATGGGCGAGCAGGCATTGTTCGTGTGGCCGGTAAATCTCCCATCAACTGTTGATTATTCAGAGGTCTTGCTTTAAAGCATGTAATGCAGGTTCTTAGAACTGCCTTCACTGAATTGCGAGCATTCAGAATCCAATACTTATTCCTAATTAGGGCTATAGTCGTCTGTACACCCGAATGAAATTGTTTGAGATGCTCACTCCTTATGACCAGTTCGCTAAATGGATGCTTGTGAGGTAGGAGTATTTGATGTTTTTGGTTATAGGGCACATTTGAATGACGCAGTCGCCCTCCAACCCTTAGTAGCCCTTCATCATCAATGAACGGGGTTAGCGACAGAAGTTTACTTTTCGCGTTCAGATGACCATGCTTCTGTAAATGAAGTATATCCGTGGCAAATGCTTGATGTTGTACTATTCTTAATAACGTTGTGGTAGCTTTGTTGAGATCGTCACTGGTCAAATATCCTATTTGAAGATCCTCGCTTTTTGCAATTCGAGCCTGCAAATTAGTTTTAAATCGGAGGCAATAAGCTGTGACTCGAATCAAGCGATTTAAGTTGGAAAATTTGGAGAATAGTTCTGTGTCCTGAGTTATATACACTGTGGATATTTGAACGATTCTTCTCTCGGGCGTTTCGTCAAAAGATTTAAAAATTTTGCCTTGATTGGGCCACCTTGATATATCTTCTTGCAACCATTTCGGGCCTGTCCACCACAAGGAGGATTCCTGCAGCATACTGGGTCTTGCACCACGCGATAAGATATCGGCAGGGTTATCTTTCGTACTCACATGTTGCCAATCGGAAACATTGGTGAGTTCCTGAATTTCGCTAATGCGGTTGGCAACAAATGTCTTCCAGCTCTTTGCTGAAGCATTAAGCCATGAGAGTACTATGGAGGAGTCCGTCCAATAGTAGATTTTGCTGAGTGGAAGATCAATGGAATTCCTTATTTTATTTGATAATTGAGCCAATAGCAGGGCTCCACATAATTCCAATCTGGGCAGGGAAATGGTTTTCAAAGGCGCCACTCGCGATTTTGAGGAGAGTAAATTGCTCGTCACTTTTCCTTTAGCATCAGTTACACGTAAATATAGACACGCGCCATAAGCCTTTTCGCTTGCGTCACAGAAGCCATGCATTTCGATTACTCTTGGCTTTTCAGTTCCTATGACGTTCCTTGATATTGTAATACGATTAATATCTTCCAATTCCCTTTCGTATTGAATCCATTTAGTCTGAAGATTACCTGGTAACGATTCATCCCAATTTAGCTGCAGCTCCCATAACGTCTGCATAAATAATTTTGCTACAATTATGATTGGAGCAATTAGACCTAAGGGATCGAAGATCTGGGCTGTTCTTGCCAACACAAATCTTTTGTTAATTTTCTGTCGTGGCTTAGAAGATTGTACAAAATATTGTAGGCTGTCCTTGCTCACGTTCCATTGAAGACCAAGCGTGTTTGTCCCTTCGTTCTTCTCGAAATTGATGACGTGATTTTGGCTTGGTGAATCGGGAATGTCTTCTAATAGAGAACCGCAGTTCGAGGACCATTTTCTTAGCTCGAAGCAACCTTTTAGAAGCACAGCGTTGACTTCGTCTCGAATGTTTCTTGCCTCTTCCAATGTGTTCGCTCCGGTCAGCAAGTCATCCACATAGAAGTCTCGTAGAATTATTTTGGCACCTACAGCGTATTCCTCTTGTTCATCAAGGGCCAGTTGCTGTAGTGACTTGATGGCTAGGTACGATGCAGAGGATGTCCCGTAAGTAACCGTTGTTAATTCAAATGTTTCCACTTCATCTTGGACATTTTCTCTCCATAGTATGCGCTGTAATGGAGTTTGTGATGGGGCTATTTGAACCTGACGGTACATCTTTGCGATGTCGGCCGTGATTACTATCTGATGAGTCCTAAATCTCGCGACTATGTCGAATAAGTCTTGTTGTAGTTTAGGACCCACTAACAACGTGTCGTTCAAGGAATGCCCTGTAGAGGATTTGGCGGACCCATCAAACACCACTCTGACCTTGGTAGTGATGCTGTTTTCTTTACACACTGCGTGATGGGGCAAATAAAATTGATTAATGTCGGTGCGAGCTGCTTCCTTCCGAGTTAACCTTCTCATATGACCCAGATCCAAGTATTCTCGTAAAAAACTTGCGTACTCAATTTTTAATGCCGGTTGTTGTTCTAATTTCTTCTCTAGAGCGTGTAGTCTCCGAAGAGCCTGATCCCGTGAATTACCTAGCGGTGGTGCATTTGGTTTTATGGGAAGCGAAACAACGAACCGTCCTTCTGGGTTTCTGGTGTGCGTTTGCATGAAGTTCTCCTCACAGATCTTTTCGTTGGGTGTCAAAATAGGGGTGCTCGATATTGCTTCTAATTCCCAAAATTTGCTCAACTGGAGATCGATGCGTTCAATTGTGGAAAGATTGCAACAGCTTTGTGCGTATGAATGTGCAGATGATGACGTGCCTGACACTATCCAACCTAATAACGTTTTTTGTAAGATGGGTTGGCCTTTGCCGTTGTCGATCAGACCAACACAAAGCAGATGAAAGAATAACTCAGCTCCAATTAATAAATCCACGCTTCGCGATACATGAAATTCAGGATCGGCTAATTTTAGATTTTTCGGGATGTAAAAGTTTGATCTCGAAAATGTAACTTGTGGTAAACGCTCAGAAATGGTGTTCAAAATCAGACAGTTAATCTTCGATTGAAATCCACTATTTAAAGATTTTATTGCTACTTGTACACTTTGAGTAACTTGAGAAGCCGTTTGATTGATTCCCGATACAGACACTCGTGTAGAATCAACGGGTAGACCTAATTTAATTGCCAATTCCCTTGTGATTAGATGCGATTGGGAACCGGAATCTAGTAGTGCGCGACAACGATGAAAACGTCCCATTTTATCGCTGATCATAACAATTGCTGTTGATAAGAGAGTTTGTGTTGATAAATTGACGCTGACACTATGATTTGTGATGCTTGTAGAAGGAGTAGATATTGGAATTCCTTCAGATGACTGCCTTTCTGAGTGTAACAATGTATGGTGCCTTTTGTGGCAAGTTTTACACGTACCAGCCTTGCATTGTGCTGCTGAGTGATTTGGCTGCAAGCAATTAAAACACAAATTCTTCAACTTGACCTGATGTGTTCGCTGATTTATAGTAGATTCTAGGAATTTGTTGCAACGATAGATTCGGTGATTTTCACTGCAAATCACACATGTCGAGTTGTTTGTTATTGCATAAGAAGATACCTTAGTTGGCGGATGAAATTTCGATAATGACGATGAATTATGACCGGACGCCTTCGAACTGGTTTCTAAGGTGCTGCATTTCTTTGCTAAGAAATCTGTAAGCGTTTTAAATTTCGGAAATTCGTTAATTGGTACCTCCGCTTGCCACTCTTTTATGGTAGTGTGGTCCAATTTTGTGATAGCTAAATATATTAAGATATCGTCCCAATGTTCTGTGGGTCTCTTTAATGCTGTTAATGCCCTAACGTGCTTCAACATGCCGTCGAGGAGAGATCTGATGCGCGTATGACTCTCTTTTGTTACGGGTGTTAATTCATGTAACGCTTGAATATGCTTGTGTACTATTAAACGTTTATTGTCGTACCTGTCTATTAACATTTGCCAAGCATCCTCATAATTACTCGCAGATATTTCTAATGATTGCAAAATATTCGCGGCGTCGCCCTTCAAAGAACTCTTTAAGTATTGAAACTTTTGTACGTCCGAAATATTTTCATTAACGTGAATCAATGTTTGAAACGTATCGAAAAACGGAAACCACTCCTCGTAATCTCCCGTAAAGGTAGGCAAATTAATCCTAGGCAATTTTACCTGACCTAAGTTATCTTTTGAATTTATTTTGCTTGAATTGGTGCTGCTAACATTACCTTTTAATGTTAAACTGTTTATCATGCTCGCTAAATTATGATATTCAGTTTCAAAACGATCGCGTTCCTCCTCTTGAGTATCGAATTCCTCTTGAATTTCTATTTGCGTTTGAATTTCTTCAAATTGCTCAAACACTTGCTCTAATTTTAATTTACGTGATTGAAGTTGTGCAGGATCAATTGGATCATGCGTTTCAAGATATTGACGCAATCTTTTCAGCGATGCAGTTAAATTGCGGCGTTTGAGTTTTAGCGTTTTTAATTCAGTTTCGGCCATGATTGGAATGCAATAGGGACAGAAAGGATATAATTGGAGACTCACCTGTTGAATTCTCCGATTGACTTCTGCCTAGGGATGTCTGCTTCTGGCCTGGAGACACTACTGCAGTTTTGGATTTGTTTGTCGAATGTTGCACAACACTATGCCGACGCGACGATTAATTTCACACTTGATATCCGGCTCGAAGGACCATATGTGTGAGCTTTCGGTTTTGAATGCTCTTCCCAGACGAAACTGGGGCCTTGACAAATCAGGATTCTCAGAGGTTGTAAATCTCTGTCGACAAATACACTGATTTGCCCACTCTTCCACGTCACTGTTGTATCGGTGAAATTAAACTCGCGTGTAACAATTAACAATAAATTTAATAAAAGTAAATAAATGCACAGATACGATCAACAAATAAAGATATAACGCGAAGTGGCGGTATCACCTCCCTGTAAGGCTACACCCGTCCGAACTTGACTAAAAATTCAAAATACAGAGTTTAATATACGAAAATTGCGGGTGACATGCAGACCGTTTCACAATGCACGAGTATTTTCCGTAAGAAGTTATATTCAATTTCTACTTGCACATTTAAAACGGCCCGATGTGAACCCGGTTGCTCCGAGAAAACTAAACTAGGAAGTAGCGACCAGCGAAGTTCAAAGAAAGGGCTTCGGAATGTCCTAACTGGCCGCGTACTTAGAACTGCAGCTGCATTTGGGAACGGTGACGGTATTATTAATTTGAAACTAAAATGATTCTTAAATTTAACATGTACATTTAACTAAATAATGAAAATTATCTAAACATAAAATTGTCTTCAATTAATATTTATACAAATCCGAACAATGACTGCAACCAAATCTGACAAGACAAAATACTATGATTTACTTTTTTGATTCACATTCACGTTTACGTCGACGTAATATGATGCAAAAACTTTCAAATTGTAAATTACGTAAATTCCTACACCAGGGTTAATAAAGTTGACGTTAAAGGATGACGGGCACGTGAAACGTGATTGCAAAAACTCCCTAATATGTGATTTAATTTGTTAAATGATTGAAAAATAATTGAATGTTATTATTAGCTAGTTTGCATTACAACACTGAGTGACTTGTAAGGAAACGCATTAAATAAAATCAATGCATTTATTTATTTCTTTGAATGAATTATGTGCACGATCTTTCGGAATTTTGTTTGTGTAGTCCGAACGTAATAAAGTAATAAAATCATAAATTAAGGGATGATGAAACTATACACTTCTTGTTGATAAGGTTAATAATGTTGACTGGCAAAAAATATATGACACTAAAGATCCAAATTTAGCCTATGATATATTTAAGGAACAGCTACAAACGTGCATTGAAAGTGCATCCGAGATTGTAACATACAGATTTAAAGGAAAGAAACTCAAACCTTGGATTACTGAGGGATTAATCTCTTGTATTCATCATAGGGATAAAATTGCTAAACAGTTATTAAACAGAGCTGATGATGATAATCTGAGGACATATTATAAACATTATCGAAATACTTTAACTATGCTTATTCGTGAACAAAAAAAAACATTTATTTTTCAAATAAGATAAATGAGGCTAGTGGAGATTTAAGTAAGACTTGGAAGGTTATATTTGACAGTTGTGATATTTCTAAACAGAAAGGTGACAAGATTATTTCCGTAAAGATGGGTGATTCTGAAATAAATAGTTATAATAATCCTTTAGAATTAGCTACTCAGTTTAATAATCATTTTACAGAAATAGGTACTACAATATCCAATTCTATTGTCAAAACGACTGAAACATTTCATCTGCCAAGATTAAATACAAGTATTTTCTTTTATCCTATTTCTCGCAACGTTCTTAATCATATTTAATTATATTTCTCAACTTACTACTAAATCTGCACCAGGTATTGATGAATTTTCAAATCGCACTGTTAAGGTAATATCTCAACAAATATCGTCACCTTTATGTTACATTTACAATCTGTGTCTAAATGAAGGGATTTTTCCTAAGGAGTTAAAACGTACAGTTGTTATTCCTGTGTATAAGTCAGGAGATAAAAAGATACTTACTAATTATAGACCTATTTCTTTAACCTCAGTTTTTTCTAAAATAATTGAAAAATGCATTAAACATCGAATTCTGGAATTCCTTAAAGTTAATAACATTTTACATAGTGCACAATTTGGATTTAGACAGGAAATGAGTACTAATGATGCCGTGATTAATTTAACCGAAAATATCTATACAAAATTAGATTCAAGAAAAAAAGTATTAGGGACATTTTTAGACTTAAAGAAGGCCTTTGACACTGTACCCCATGAGATGCTCTTGAATAAACTTCAATGTTATGGATTTAGAGGTAAAGCGTTTGATCTGTTGAAGTGTTATCTAATAAATAGAATGCAATGTACAAGAATAGGAACGACACTGAGTACAGAAAAAAAATATTAAAGCGGGAGTATCTCAGGGAACTGTTCTTGGGCCAATTCTTTTCTTATTATATGTTAATGATTTGTTTTCTGGATATTCAAGGTGAAATTACTGCTTTTGCTGATGACACTGCGATAATTTTTACATCTGACTCTTGGGAGACAGTTGTTCAATTTGCCACTAATGGTTTACAAAAAGTTAAAAAATGGTTAGATTTCAATTTATTATCATTAAATATTACAAGACTGTTATTATTCCATTTTCTCTTCAACACTATAATTTTGATAATATCCCCAAATTTAGATTCTGCAACACCATTTTAAAATATTCTGAAAGTACCAAATATTTAGGATTAACAATTGATTCAAATCTGAGATGGCATCTACATGTTCGCAACTTGGTAAAAAAAAGTTAGGAAAACATTGTATTTTTTTGTGCAATTAAGACAATACTGTAATATCAATTTATTAAGAACAGTTTATTTTGCGGTAGTACAAAACCTAATTTATTATGCAATCGCAGCCTGGGGTTTCGCCAACTTTACAGTAATAAAAGATATAGAAATAACCCAGAAACTAATCTTAAAAATTTGTCTGCGGAAGCCTAGAACATATCCGACTAATCTCTTATACTCTACTTTTGATGTTTTAAATATTCAACAATTACATACAAAATCTATAATTATATATACACACTTAAATAAACATAAAATCGCTAACATAGAATACGATAATTTTAATACGAGAGCCTCCAATTCAAGGAATTTACTAGTCCCTCATTGTAGTACTTCTAAAGGGCAAAGACACGTAAGATATCTTGGACCTTATTTTTATAATCTACTACCTACTGATTTGAAAACTACTTTATATTTTCCTCATTAAAAAAAAAAAAATGAAGATATGGATGAAAAATTTCTTTAAACAATAATGTTAAGTTGTTGATTTTTACAGGAAAAAGTAGCTAATATATGTAATAAACTACTTAAATGATATTTAAATTAAATTTCACTTTTATTTTATTCTCTTGTACATGCAGACAAAAATTACAAAGTACTGCTGCGCTTGAACTCATCATAATCTCAAAATATTATCGCAGTCACCCACGAGCCTAGCTCATGTGACTAATTTGTATAAAAGTATGAAATTTTGTGATTTACTATTATTATTATTGCGATTATATGATTATATGATTATAAGATTATATGATTATATGATTATGAATAAAGAATAAAGAATGAGTATCGGCGTACTTTTTTTCCAATAATAATTTTAGAATGTGATTTCTATTGAATTAATTATTATCTAATTTTTTACTTATTGTTAGGTACAGCTGAAATCAATAAAAACGGGAAATGTCAAAAACACATTTTTTCAATATTTTCATATTTAAAGTTGGTTCTTGTCCGATGAAATTTGTATCACAAAATCCCTATCAAAAGTCCCTGTTTCAAGAAGACAATTAATTGACAAATGCAACCAAATTTACAATTGGAAAAATTTCATTTCCCGTTTTTTTTTTAATTCAGCTGTATTTCAATTTAATCCCTTAGGTTAATTAATTAAGGAAATAAATTAATATTATTGCGTAATAATGTTGCGTTGTTAATGTAAACGAAGTAATTCTAAATTTAAATGATATATGGTGGATTTCACAAACGTTACTGAAATTTAATCACGCGTTAAAAGTAAACGTTGCTATAGTTACATGTGCTGAAGGCATAGGAATGATTATTCTTAACCAATGATTAAATTTAATTGGCTTTTATGAGACCTAGCATTACTGTTCATAATTAATTAGTTTTAGTTTAGAATATTAAGTATTTACATGAAAACAAAACGCTTCAAATCTGTAGAGGTTAATTTTGTTACGTTAAGTCATTGTGAACGCTGTTTAATGGTGATGAAAAAGACTAGTACATACACATTAAAATTAATTTAAAACTGATTAAAATAAATTTGACATGTTTTTAGTTAACATGGCTGAACTGACAAGGCGCCAAGTCGAGTGACACAAAGGTACCAACCTAAGTAACAAATGACAGTAAAGGTAACTAAAATAATATTGGTAGGTAACGAAATTTGAAAATGAGTTTATGATAAACTGCCTAAGATGAATGTTTCTAGGGACAATTCTACGCAAAGACTCTACAAAAACTTAGAATGTTAAATTGTCATAACTAGATTCATCTAAATTAACTCTATTGTTTGAGAGTTTATTTTATTATTTATTATTTATAGTGAAAATGTGATACATTTCAAGAAACCAACGTCTGAAATAGTTACATTCAATGTTTAAAAAATGACAGTGTCTTGATAAGCTATGTTGTGTTTGATTTGTTTAAAACGTTGAGCTAAAGCGCAACAAGCAGTTTTTTTGTTCGTTATTACAGTCACTTTTATGTGAAGAGATACGAGCTTTCAAATATCTACAGGTTTGGCCTATATACACGTTGTCACAATCACTACAAGGAATTTTATAAACAACGTTCGACTGATCTAATTTATCAATTGGGGATTTCAATTTAGTAAATATAGATTTGACAGTGAAAATTTGCTTGTTGGCAATTTTTATATTTTTGTCAAAGTTTGTAATTTTTTGCAGTTTGGGAGTTAAATTGTGAATAAAAGGTAGTGAACGATATATGATATTATTGTCATCATTGTTGTTTGAGTTGATCGAGTTGTCATCAATGTCAGGCATATGTGTGAATTAAAAATTTTCGGTACTGTTCAAATTTGTTTGAATATGGAATTTAGTGATTTGGTTGACTAACTTCAGGGGGTAACCATTAAAAAACCAGTAAAAAAAGTTTTTTAATTTTAATAAGTTAGTTTTGGGAAATTGAGGTTCCCAAATTCTTTCCATTCTTGACCATGAACTTTTTAGTACATACACCTTCATCTTGAGTGTATGGTATGAGTTGCAGTCTAGGTGGATTTTATTCTCACTTCTGATTACCTTGGTATCCAAAAACGGGACACTGTTATTATTTTGATTTTCAATGGTGAACTGAATGTTGCTGTTGTACTGGTTTAGAGTTTGAAGAATTTCATTTTGTTTTCCCTCTGATATGCAACAAATTATATCATCAACAAATTTTTTGATAAGCGGTAAATTAAAAGATAGTTTTGGAATATAGTTATCAAGAAGTGAGTCAACAACATATTGAGCAAGGATGGGCGATAAATTACTGTTCATTTGAGAACCTTTCTTGAGAAGAAAGTGTTGGTTATCAAAATTGCAGTAAGAGGTCTCAAAAATGAATTTGATTATGTTAAGTAGTTCATGTAAAGGTATACTACAATTAGGTTTAATGTTTGACCATTTTTCCGTAACACTTGTGCAACTAGATCATAGGTTTTATTGCTAAATAAAGGCACAACATCTAAACTAATGAGTATGAAACCTTAGAGTAAGGTGAAGCCTCTAATGAAATCAACAAATTGAAAGTTATCTTTGATGTAGTAAGAATTGTCAGAATTATATGATTTAGTTAAAATGTCAGCTATGAATTTGAATTTGAATAAGTTGACTGTTACCTGCAACGCCAAACTGTTTCCATAATTATTTTCTGCATTTCTATTACCTAAATGCTAATAAAAAATTTAAATGTAAAAGTTTCATCGTTATTTCTTTATTGCTTACGTATCTCCGTATTCTTTCGTACGAAAGTCATAAATAACCTGCCTCAACGTTTCTTGTATTAAATCTGCAGGTTTACTACTCTATCATTTATTGCACATAATAGTAAACTTCGTTCAGCTGGGACATTTAAATCACATCCAGTGCTTCTCAAACGCTTTTTTAGGTAAACGTAGATTTTTCCGGAGTTATTATTGACCTTTGCTTTACAAATACATCTCGAATACTCGTTTGTCCTATTGCGTTACAGTTAAGCTTTTAGCATTTCGCTTTGCGCTTTCCTTTACGCAAATAAGGTAGAAATATCGAAGAAAACTGAGATGTTATCATAGCACCCCATTACTATGTATTCATATGTATGTAAATATTTAGAGAAATAATTGCACTTATAAACAAAGTCGAGTTTCGAAGAGAGTATTAAGTTTAACATCCAGGGATTATTATCTTGAGCCCTTTTCTCGAACAATCCTGCATAATCGTGTTCGTTTCGTCTTCGAATTTCAGTTTACATTTAATTTGTGATAGGAGCAACTATAACAAAATAAAGTTGCCATCGCTGCGCGCCGTCCCCAGTCATAATGGAGTTCCTTGAGACTCCCGAGATAGTAAGAATAGAAAACGGCGACATTTACGTAATTGTATGTCTTATTTCAAATAGACTCGAAGGCGCTTCGAAAGAGCCGCTCAAAGTTGAGCTCTTCTGACCTTGGCTGCTTTTGGTGGGTGGTGGGTCACTCTTCTCCACTTTTCTTTCCTGACTTCCTATAGATTTTTGTGCTTCTTTGCGTCCTCTGTTATTTTCTTCCATTCCTTTCTTCTTTTTTCGTTTCACAATTTCCATTCTTTTAACATCCTTAATAATCTGATCTTCCCTTTTCATTTTCGGCCTCCTCTTTGGTCTATCTTCAGGTGGTTTCCATTTTGTTATTTTTTTTATTCTGCCATCATCTTTCCTTCTATAAATATGACCTCTATCAACCCTTGCAACTGTTCCTTTAATATTTGTCCACCATATTTATATAATTCCGCAGTTATTCCGTCGCTTCCAGGACTCTTATTATTTTTTAATTTTCTTATTATTTACTCGAGTTCTTCCTTGTTCGGTGGTGGTTCCTCTTTCTGACATTGGCGTTCCTGTATATTCTGTTCTCCTTCCTCTTGATCTGTCTCGCTTTCTTGGTTTAATAATTCATCAAAATACTCTCTCCATCTGTTTAGTATTTCTTTCTCCCCAGCTATAATTTCTCCACTTCTGTTTTTGTAACAAACAGTCTTCGATTGGAATCCTCTTCTTTCACTTTTTATTCTTTGGTATAAATTCCTAATGTGATTGTTTCTATAGTTTTCTTCTATTTCTTGTAGTATATTTTCACTATACTTCCTTTTCTTTTTCCTTAACACCTTCTTTGTTTTCCTTCTTTGCTGTTCATATTTAGTTCTTGCTTCTTGTGTTTTTTCCTTTAACATTTTTAATTTTTGTTTGTTCCTCTCTTCCAATTCTTTTTTGCATTCTTCATCAAATCACTCTTTTCTTCCGAATTTTGTTTCATTATTGCCACTTTTATTAGCAGCCTTTTCTATACTTATTTTCAGCTCTTTCCATTTATCTTCAATGCTATCATTCTCCACCATAATTTCTAATTTTTCTTTATCATCTCTTCATATTATATTTGTTCTTCTCTACTCTTCAATCTAATTGCTTTTCTATTTTCTCTTCTTGCTCTTATTTGACTTCTAATAACTGGTAGAATTTGTGTCATCCTTGCTCCCACCATGAAATGGTCAGTATCTGCAGCCGGACCCCGATACGATCTTATGTTTTTAATTGCTTTTATTTCCGGTTTTTCAATTAAAATATGGTCAATCTGGTTTATTGTCTTCCCGTCTGGAGTACCCTTATAAATTTCTTTTCTTTGGAAATATGTACCGTATGATTTTTAAAATTTTAGATAAAGGTTAGCCATGAAAGGCAAAATACAGTAAATTTAGTCCGAGAGGCTGATAATAAGGACAGAAAAAAGAAGAAGAGGCAGACCTACAATAAGAATCGAAGAAGTTATTCGAAATTCTGTAGCAGATTTTTATATATTGAGTTATTTAGCGCTATACGTTTTGCTTTCCACGGCCTCCCTTTATCTAAAATTTAAAAAATCATACGGTACTTATTACGACCAAATTTTTCTCCTTCGCAAAATCTATTAAAAATACACCGTTTTCACATGATCTTTCATGTGTGCTATGATCCCCTATTGTTGGTTTATATAATTTCTCTCTTCCTATTTATCAATTTTTACTTCTACTTTATTTCTTTTGTTCCTGTCTATTTTCATGTACTTTGTTTTCATTTGAATAATTTCTATTTTGTCTGCTTCACTGCTTTTCTTCCTTCAAAATATCTTTGCTTCGCTACTATTTGTACAAGTGTCTGTATTATTGTTCTCGTAACCTTACAGGCTTTTATCACGCCTTCTATCCAATCTTGAATAATGCTGTTGAAAGTCCATCTCCTTGTCTTATACCTTTCTAACTTCTACATCTTTGGTTCTTCCTTCTAGTGTACATAACGCGGCTTTCGATCTTTCCAATGCCATTTTAATGAACCTTATTATTTTCTCTGGCAATCCCATTTTTCTTGTGTCTCTTGACCTTTTCTCCCTATTTAAGCTGTCAAAGGCTTGTTTGAAGTCCAGAAATACGATGTTTAGTTCAATATAAGGTCTGTTCGATAGCTCTGCACTTTTCTACACTTTTTGCACCAACCGCTCCTGAGAGAAAGCGATGTATATGACATAACATAAGTAAGAATGAGAAAAGTAGAGTAAAGGTGTTAAAAGTGTAGAAATTGCAGAGCTATCGAACAGACCTATAATGTTCACAGTATTTTTTCACGATCAACATAGATTGCGTCTACTGTTGGTTTTCCCGCCCTAAATCCATTCTGATCCTCTACTATTACTTTATCTGTGTACATCTTTAATCTCTTTAACATTATTGATGTTAGAATTGTATATGCTGTCTTTAATAGAGTTATTCTTCTATAGTTTTAGTAAATAAAGAATGTTATGAGGAGTATAGCGGAGGGCGTTCGGTCAAAAAAAAATAATATAATGAAACTATGTTTTTCTCCAAGGATTCAAAAGCGACGCAGGCTGTTTAATTACACGTTGCATTTAACAAATATCAATATATTAATTTATTTTGTTGTAAATGACAAGCGAGGATGTACAAAGCAACTAAGAAAATAAATTAAGATTCGCTTCAGTAATATCTTCAGCAAAAACATGCAAAGAATGCGAATTTTTTAATACAAGGCCGCTCTGCATATTTAAAATTTCCTTCCAACAAAAAACTTATTCAATTACTTGGCGGACGAGCAAGCAAGGATAAAATACAACACCAATTCGAGCTAATATCCTTGCGCAGTAACTCAGAATCATTTCTAAAATAACGAGATGTTTATTTTCGAATAATAACGCGACTTTTACTTCGAAGAAAAATCCGGGCGAAAATTCGTGCCTTATATTTTCCGACCAGAACGCTTTGTGTTCTTTGATGTAGGAACGAATTAAAAATTTAGCCGAACGCACCGCCATTATGAAAAACTCGTTAAAATATTTTATATGGCGGAACTTTTTTAATAGGTACGAACTAATTTTATTCGAAACTTGTGCGAGCGTGGTGATGTGGAAAAGTTTAATTAAAATGCCATGTGAAAATTGCCTACATTCGATTTCTGTTTTTAATTTCGTAAATTAGAATTGAAGAATGAAATATGAAATTTATTTGTAACAAACCTCCACCAAAATTTTTAGTAATAATGAAAATTTTAATGATAGAGTGTCCAAGCGTCCTACCGGCAGTACGCGCTGTCCTGCCAGTAGGATCTCATTTGGATACCATTGTTTTTAATGGGATCCCTCCTCTCTGGAGGATGAAATATTCACCATTGATTCCGTTGTAAAGTTTTGCCTATCTAATGTGCAAGTCTCAACGTAAAGTGTTTTTTCTTCATCGGTATATGCAGGTCCAGTGGCGTGCGAAGAATATAAATATGCTTCTGCAGAATTATTATTGTCTTCACAATAGAGTCAGCACAAAAGCATATGAAATATGCTTCTGTACTGCGGGAAGCCGCACACGCACTTCTGGCAGGACAACTCTTTTAAAAATAGCGTACTGCCGGCAGGACTGTCCAGCTGTCCTTCTGGAAGCTCCTTCCAGCAGGACAGACGTCTGGACGTTTTATCATTAAAACCATTATAAATTCATTATGGATTCATTCAGTTGTTGTCAAAAATAATTTGAAACATGAAGGATCACATAACAACAATATAAGTGGACGATTGACACTGAAATAGAAAAGATCCAAAGCGGAAACTGTTCCAAAGATGTGAACTCATTCGCAATTCTGTTAAAAAAATTTAAAATTCTGAGCTAAATCCTCACCTAAATCCAAAACAATTAATCTCGAACGATCGGAGATTTAAACTTCGTCGACGTGCAAGAAATAAATGCTCAAACTAAAAGTTAAAAATGAGATATGTGATGCACAAATTAAATGAAGCGTCTCGAATACGCAGCGGTATAGCTCGTGGAGTTTCCCCCGGAAAATCGATTAAAACTTCCTCGGTGTGCCCCAGTTATTAAAATGTGCGGTAGTTTTAAATATAAATGCAATATTATGTCTAAACTTTATATCTCTTAAAGCGCGCAGATGTGACAAGCAAAATAGCCGCGTATTTTTACGTGTAGCGCCGCCACGTTTATGGCCTCGTGATGACTTCTTTAAGGTTTAATTATAATGCAAAGTTGCAATAAAATTTCAGATGCTTCCTTCCGACGAAACGACCAGACCTAACGACCATAACGGTTATGGTTGAACTTGTGATGTAAATATTCTTATAGATTTTGGATGACTTAATTTTTTATTTATTTATTTTTAATGCGAATTCGAATTTGATTCTATTCTATTCAAATTTGCTATAACTATGCTTTCAAATTTTCGAACAAATAGAAGCTAAAGTACCTAATGACCTAGTGTTGCAATATTAGCATCACGTTCCAGGAAAGGAACTGGAGGATAAGACTATTGTAACGTTCACATTTTTCGCTGTCCGTTACATTATTTTTTTTTACGTATTTTCTCGTTATTTTGAGGTTGAAATTTAAGTAAAAACTGTTTCGTTCGTTTAATTAATTTCGTATTTACGACTTTCACGCCTCTATCTCTCAGAATTTGTGTTTTAATTTCAGATAGTAATGCGGATTTCTTTTTCTTCTTAAAGCCATTTGTTTGTTTCGGAAATTAATCTGTAGATGTCGTACATGGTCTTTTGGTCGATTTTATTGATCGATATTTCTTGATGACGTATTGCGGAAATTGCGTGTTAAAATTGTTGACGAGTTTCCGTCCTCTTCGATTATCGTACGAGTACTTGTGTGCGGGTACGCCATTGCAGACGCGTGGCGTGCGTCTTCAAATTTTTGTGGTTTTGTGAAGCTGAACGGCTTTGACATATTCCAGTTTGGCAAATATTTACGTCTCTATCTCTCGTAAGCCCTACTGTTGTCAGTTTGTCGTCTGTTTTTTGCCACAATTGCTACCGTTTCGCCAAGCACGTATCCGAGCACGTGTTGCTTTAAGGTTCTCGCTCAGAAAAACTAACAGAAGATTGTAAGTACCCTAGTTGTTTAGGAGAATATTTTCTAAGATTCTTTTTCTCTTTATGTAGAGTTTTTTTTTTGGACTCCCGAAATTGTGTTGAACATTTGAAGATTAGTTTTTTTGACTCCCGAACTTGTATTGAGTCACCGAAGTTTTTCTACTACCGCACGAGTTTTATGGGAAAATTCCTTGCTATACACTGCGTTGTCGTTTTGAAGATACTACCGAACAGGAGTTCCTTTTTATTTGACGTGGTTGTTTTTGGAAACAAGTCCAGTTATTGCGGAGTCGTTTGAAGATAAATTCAACGGAGTCGTAATTGGAACTCAGGTCAAGTTTTCATCAGGATTGCGTAAGAGACAACCATTATTCTTAGTATCGTATCGTATCGATAAAACTGTCAGTATCGCTTCGTATGGACAAACTTATCGTATCGTATCGTATCGTACCGAGAAAATTACCGTATCGTATCGTATTGAATTAACTATCGTACCGTATCGTATTGAAGAAACTACCGTATCGTGCCGTATCGTTTTGGAAACATTATCGTACCGTATCGTATTGAAGAAACTACCGTATCGTGCCGTATCGTATTGTAAATATTTTCGTACCGTATGGAAATAATCCATAAATTTTATTTTGATTGTCAGTGGACAATAATTATAGTATATTGGGTCACCTTCGTATTTATCTAGTGCTATATTACATTTATTTGTATGGGTCATTTATATATAGTTTGCATCATATTAATTTTTTCTACTTTAAGTTTTTTTTGTACACATGTTAGTATATATTTATATATATATTTTGTTTGATATATATATATGTTAAATCGTTATATAATTTATCAATTATATTATTTTTCATTTTCAAACATTCTTTTTCATTTTCTGATACGATTAAAGACTAATTTCTTTAAAATAAATTTGCGTAATCTAAACATCCGTTTCGAGTTCATTAGTTTGGTTCCGGACTGTTTTAGTAATTACAGTTTAAAGAGATTACTTGGCGCTCAACAGCTTTCGTTTTGTCATCTAACGTTTACTATTTTTTTTATGAATTACGCAAGTTATTTTTTAAGAATATAATTCGAAGAATTATCCTTCCGAATCCACCTCAGCCTCCGACTAAACTGAGCTATGGCAACCAAACAGGTGAGAATCTACCTACAAAAAAACGTATGTCACACTATAAGAAATTCTGAAACGTATGGGTCATTTTTTACTTGTTTAAATATTACAGAAATATTTTTCTCCTTCATAAAAATGCCACAGGTGAGAAGATGAAGAACGCGTGTTCAAAAAGCGTTGTGTCTTATAAATATAATCTATAGTGATGTATTCGTTTAGGTTTTACGACGGTAACAGGACATAACATTTCTTCACTTTAAATTATAACCGGCGTGATATAAGGATATTACATATAAAATTTATACTCTAATATCCTCCATGAGCACATCTGATGCTTCTGCCTTCAATCTTGAGTTGTTCTTGTAGTAAAACACGCGTCGTGCCGGAAGTGAAATTTCTGAATTTATCACGGGAGGCTACCCCCCTACCCATCGGTGATAGTTTATCGGCGAACTTTCGATCGGAATTCATTTGTCCGCGTTGCCTAAGGGCTCGGATGAATTTCGGGTGTTAAATATGTCGGTGGCAAGGGGCAACAGTTAGCGTGACGGCAGTCGTCGCAGCGAGATCATATCAGAAGGGCGTGTGATTGATGCGCTCTATGGTGATTACTCCTGCTTGATTCCGCGATCCTATCGCACTTTGATTGATTGAATCGCGGCTAATGCGCATATTATTAATGGCATGTTTCCGGAAGCACCGCCAGAGTAAAAGTTGCTTTCCGGTTCAAGAATTCGTGTAATTACCTCTAGGAATTCCAATTTTTTTTTGCCTCGAAAGATTTAGCAGATGAATGAGAAAATAACAAACATAATATCCTTTGGCTAAAAGGAAAACTTCTTGATAAATTTTCTAATTGAAAATTTGGTCCCCCGAGGCATAAAATACTGCAAATACTTCACTTTTCCATAGAATTTAAAGGCACACGCATGCAGAAACTAAAGTTTACAACCCCCAACCACATCTCAAGTCGAATATACCTCAGGCAATCGATACACTCGTTCCGAGGCTCTCGCCCTTTAACAATGCGAGCAGGAACAGGCTAATATTATCGAAATAACAAAGAATCTTAATATAAGAACCGCGTCGAATTTGGGGGCGCGCACGCGAAAATATTGTAAGATGCCGTAATAGCGGCTCATCATCCCCCCCAGGTCGGAGAGATTGTTTGCCTGATGGCCGCTCGTCGAAGATGACATAACCGATAAGCGCAGGGTGCATTGTAACTACAGACGAGGATTGATTTTGCTACTCTACTTGAATACAAATTTTTGATTTTAAAAATCTCAGCGCACGGTTACTTCTTTGTGCGAGGAAACTGATGATAAAAGCTCCGTGGATTTCATTGATTTACTAAGAGTAGCAACGTGAATTATTATTAGATGTAAAATGCATACTCCTTTATATCCTACATGCATCTTGCTGGTGTTAGAAGACAATTCATTTCATATTCTAAAATAAAATGAACGGAAAATTAAATTATTACACTACACAATTCTGAACAAATATTTTTTTTATTTGTTTAGATATATTAAACGAAAAGAAAGCGAATTCAAGCAACACTGCGTTATATACATATAAATAAGCAAGAATAATTTCATACAAATAACGGACATCAACAGAAGAGAGAACGGTGTCCCGTAAAAATGGAAGAGTCCTCTCTAGTCAAGCGGATCCAGTCGGCGATGGAATGAGCAATAGAAGGGAAATCAGTCGAGAGGAAAATAGAATCCCTTTAAAAACAGATGCCCTTGGGTCACAAACCAAAGTGTATCTCCTGTTTGGGCTCCGTGTACACTCTACGAAGCAAAACGAATCGCCCCGGGGAACTCTGCGTACACGTTTTCAACATATATGCAAACAGTCTTTATGTTCTTAAAGTGCTTCGCAGTGCTGAACGCAGAATGGACTTTAAAAGAACAGCCTATTACAGAAAATATTACTCTTTTCCTTAAAGTATGTACACACACATTTCGATCATGTGAAAGGTTGCTCTTTTTTTTGTTATTTTGATCAGAACTCACGTGGGGTCAGGAAAATGAAAGGAAATAAAACTGGAGGTGGTGGAAGTGTGAGTTTAGTACGTCGTAAAACTGCAGATCGACGCTAAGCAAAAAGGCCACTGGAGATTCCATCCAAGTTCTGTCATTAGAACAGTCTAGATGATTGGATTCGCTAAGCTGTAGGGTGGCGTAACAATCCAACTTCATCTTTCGCGATCACGTACTTCCGCCCAAAAGAAAAGATATCTCTCATATTATGTAAAAATGTAACGCCCCAGTTAGAAAAATACGTGTTCTTGGCGTTAAGTTCATACACAAATATTTTCTAACATTCGCAGAAACGAAAAAGCTTACGCCCTTTATTCATACTCTGTTTAAGCTTCCAATTCTTGCACAATTTACGTAATAAAAAAATATTTAAAGCAAGTTATTTCAGTACCAAGCTGTTACATAAACTTACCTTTATATACTACTATTATTAACTTAATAACAGCAAAACGATTTGATAAAAGTAATACAAAACCACAGTCTCCTATACAGGGTGTAATCGAATTAATTTTGCAAGTATCAACGGTCTAATTCAAAAATAAAAAACGGACCCACCACAAGGGCGCTTCAACTTTTGTTTGAAAATCTGAAATCTGTACTGCTGCGTCTGCGGTTTTTATAAATATTTCGTAAAACAATAAAGCTCCAGCAAGATTCACAGTCACTCGGTCAAGGTTGGCAGTATACAACAACAATTTCTTAACAACGAATAACGTAGCAATATGTCATAACTTCGCTTCTTTTCTTGTGTATTATTAATAGTGGTCACATTAGGTGAAACTTATTCGATCACACACTATATAGAAGAGTATAAAAGTTCTGTTGCAAATATATCTCGAACACTCATTTGCCATATTACGGTACCGTTGAGCTTTTAGCGTTTCGCTTTGCGCTTTCCTTCATGTAAATAAGGTGAAAATAACGAAGAAAGGTGAGATGTTATCACAGCACCCCATTACTATGTATTCAGAGCAATTGATACGTATGTAAATAGAGAAAAGGTTATCTTATAATTGCACTTCTAAACAAAATCGAGTTTCGAAGAGAGTATTAAGTTTAACATCCAGGAATAACTATTATCTTTTTCTCGAACAACTCTGTATAATCGTCTTCAAATTTCAGTTTACATTTAATTTTAATTTGTGATGGGAGCGACTGTAACAAAATAAGGTTGCTAGAGCTTCTGCGTGATGCATTAAATAACTATACAGTGAGAATTTTTTCACATAGAACATATAAAATTTCCTTTACAACAATAATGGTGGATTTCACAAACGTTACTTAAATTTAATGAAGCGTTAAAAGTAAACGTTGCCTATGGTTACATGTGCTGAAGGTATAGGAATGATTGTTCTTAATCAATGATTAAATGATTAAATTTGTATCTGTAGATACGTATTTCGGCATCGTTAGCACACACACACTCACAAGTTAAAAGCAGTTCATGAAATCTTTGGTTGGTATAAACCAGAGGTCATACTCCTCACTCCTCACTAATTTTGCGCCTAGGCCAAACGATTACTAACGCTTTATATCGTTATGATTGAAGCACGGATTTAGATGCATGAGTTATCACTACACAACGCATGCGCCAGACTCATACTCTAAAAATGCACCTAAATCCGTGCTTTAGTTATGATGAGAGTGCAGATTAAAAGGCATTTATTTATGAAAAATAGGCGCCCACAATAAGCATTAAAATTCCAGAAAATAGCTTTTTGGTTAGCGAAAAACGAAATTTATTTAGTATTATAGTTTTAATTTGGGAAAGTAATTAAATATTTGTCTAAATTTTCTATGGAAAAATTCTCTCAACTTTGGGATAGCATACTTTTTTATACCTACATGGAAGGACTTCTTTCCCCGTCTACAATTTACAAGTCTAAATTGGTACAGAGCTGCCAGGAAAGTCTTTAGTAACTCCAATCAATATTTTCGAAATTGTAGATGATCTTTGATAGCCAACGTTTTTTGATAACACGTCGTTTAATTTTTTTTAATTACGACGCCCCTCACATTAATTTTTTATATGTTATACCTCTATCTGTTTTATTTGGAATCGTTCATTTACAATAATTATTCAAAAATGTATTAAATATTTTGTTGTCCAACTTTCTTAAAGCTTGGCCGAAATTTTAGCAGTACAAAGATCGTAGAAAATTTACTCTGCTCAATCAACACAGACTTTGAAAATGTTTCCTGTATTACTACTTGTTTGAATTTATTTTTTATTTTGTTTATGTATCTTTGTTATAAAAATGATCTTTACTTCATATTTACAGATTAATTATATTCCACTCAAGATTTAAACAAAAACTAACGTCCTCATCAACGATGTGAACTTTGATATTAAGCTTCTATTTGTAAAACAACCCTAAGAAAGAATGGAAGAAAAATGTGGGGAAGAGTATAAAAACTTTCAAGAAATCATCGAAACGAATGAAGCCGTAACTTCTATTGAAGTTAATAAATACAGCTGAAGATAGTCTAGAGACTGTATTGGGCAAAGTATACAATACTATATACAACAGTAACATGTTATATGAACATTCCAAAAAAAATTCTTTAACAATGAAGAATAATATAGAAGAATATTTAGTAGATAACTATTTATCAAAAGAAGAGGATAATGAAAACCATGCATGCCTTGAAAATGAAAAAATAGAAGAGCCCTTAAGAAATGAAGACAGTCAATCAGTTAACGAACTAAAAACTAAACATATTTTGATATCTGACGAGACAAACTAAAATTTGTAACAATCAAATTAAACTAACGAATATGATCCAAAGAATGCATGATATGAAGGAGAACTTGCAATCTACGAAGACCCATCAAGCGGATATCAATATGAATGGAATAAAAACAAAGAAGAATGGCTACCAAGAAGTAACGTAACTTACGGATTTGAAGATGACACTCACACTTACACCGATGCCGATGGTGTAAAGTTCTTTTGGGACAAGGAAAAAAACGCTCAGTATCAAATGAGTTTTGTTGACAATACATCTGAAACACCTCGAAAAGAAGAACAGCCCAAATCTGTTGAAAAAGAAAAAATGCAAGACTCAAAAGGTGTTAAAAGGAAGCCATCTGAACCCACTTGGTTCGAATTAGGTGAAAAAGAAAACACGAAAGTGTACATCAGTAACTTACCAACTGATGCAACGGAGGAAGAACTTGTAGATTTCATGCAAAAATGTGGTCTTATAATGAGAGATCCCGTTACACAAAAAACGAAAATTAATATGTACACCGAACCTGGTACAAACTTCTTAAAAGGCGACTGCACTTATATTAAAGTAGAATCAGTGAATTTAGCTTTGATGAAGTTATTAGATGGGGCAATTTTTAAGGGAAAAAAGAAAAACAAAAACTAAAGAAAATGCAAGAGAAACTCTTTGATTGGCGGCCAGAAAAAATGAAAGGCGAACGAGCAAAGCACGAGAAAGTCGTCATTGTTAAAAACTTATTCGATCCGAAAGTATTCGATGAAGATGTCGGACTTATTTTGGATTATCAGCAAGACTTGCGGGAAGAATGCTCAAAATGTGAAGAAGTTGGGAAAGTGATTATTTATGATCGACTCCCTGGGGGGGTTGCACAGATCAATATGAAAGAACTCGAGGAAGCAGATGCTTTTGTTACTTTGTTAAATAATCGGTGGTTTGGTAAGCAACAATTAACTTCAGAAATCTGAGAGGGCAAAATTAAATATAAAATAGCGGAAACGGACTCGGAAATATCGCAGAGATTAACCAAGTGGGATAAATTTCTTGAAGGTGAAAATTGATAATACTGTAAATGAAAGTTTTTCTGTAAATATATGGATTAATTAAGTTAATTAAGTAATAGATCTTCAAGCTTTTCTAGATACAAATCTGGTACTAACTGTTCTTCTTTTTGAGAATCTTGCCATTTACGCAGTTCTTCAAGTCTTGTAATAGGATGTTTGTTAATATGAACCGTCGAAAATATAATAATCTGTTTCATAAATTTTCAAAGGAAGGGTGAACTGACCAGCTAATGACCACTTTAGGTAATAGTGAGATATAAAATAATGCCATTCTTTTGATATTGAAGTTAGAATATTGTACTGTGTATCAATTTTAAGTACACTTAATTAAAAGATAATTGATTATAACACAGTTTTATATACTTTTAACTACATTGTGTATCAATAATTTTAATTATAGATACCAAAAGATCCCAATAAATGACCAGATCTGTCGAATAAATGACCGAATTAAAACCAATGAATGACCATAAAAATATTTATTTAATATAAAATGTTAAGGTAATTATATATTAGATATTTTCATATTTGACTATTTCTGGCACAGTATATGTATTTCTGCGACTGGAAATTAGCGTAGGTGGTTCTATTTTTTCGATAACGTCTTTTTTCTGATACCAAATTTGATCAAACTTTTCTGGCCACTTCCACATCTGTGTACCACTTTTACACATTACTATGACTTCATATTCTCCTAACTGTTTTTTAATTATAACTCCTGGGAAGAAAATTTGTTCATATCTAACAATAACAAAATCTGCTATACTAAAAGAGATTTCATTAATAATCCCACTTGGCATTTCTGGATTACTTTTAGGTTCTTCTGTCGATTCTTCATTTTCTTCTTTGTCAGAATCTATTTGGATTGAAGTGTCTGTCTCACTTGAACAAGAACTGGATAACCTCCTCTTCTTTATTTTGTTTGACTTTTTTAAAGACTTATTTTTTTCAAGTTCTTCTCTTTTTCGCTTTTTTTCCTCCCTAGCTTGTTTTCTTTGTTCTTTTAATGTTTCGGATATTCGTTTTTCTTCCTCTCTCTTTTCATGGCATTCTTTCCAATATTTCGATGAAATTGCCAGTGGTGCTTTTTCCCTTACGTTTTTTTTAGTCTTAACGTCTAACTTTGGGAAGTGTAAATACCTTTTCCATATATCTTCTCTAAATTCATTTAAATTATTATCAGGAATGGTCTCTTTTGATTCATTACTAATGACGACAACTGCTCTTTCAGAGATATTATCCTCTTCTGGGTCTTGTGTAATGCTTGAAATCTGTAGATCTAAAATTATTTGTTCTTCGGCAGTCTTATCTTTGTCCATAACGTTCTTAATCACATCTGTATCTTCTGTATCACTGTCTAGTGCCCCTTCATTGCCTTCGATTTGATTTTCGATCTCTTCATATTCTTGCTCTTCATGAATTGTTACAATACCATTTAGGTTATCTTCATTTTGGTTATCAATAATGTCTACATTACTTCTATTCCGTTCGTTCATCGCATTTGCATATTTTTGCCATACTTGAAATAATTTATCATTTTCTAATTCTTCTGGCGTTTTCTGTAATGTTTTATATTTTCTCAGAGTTTCCGAGGAAATTTCATTTTCAAGAATTCTCAAAAATTGTGCTTTATCAATTTCATCTAAATCATTCATATTATTATTATTTTGTGATGCAGTGGAACGACGAGTATTCATGCATTTGGTAAAGTCTACATTATTTACATTAAAAGGAAATATACCACATGCACGAAAGGCATTTTGTATGGTCTCCAGTTTACAAGCTGTCTCAAAAGCCTTTGCAAAAATGGGTGCAAAAGACGCTTTAGTTAGAGATTTTCTTGTTTCTTGCTAATATTTTTGGCACTGTTTTCTCCAAAACACTTTCAGTGGTCTGAAAATACCAACATTGCATGGTTGTAATATGTGGGTGGCGTTTGGCAAAAAATAATAAAGTAAAATCCTTTTTTCTCTGCAAAATGTAGCTAATTCAGGGCTAATATGAGACTTATGTCCGTCTAGTAGAAATAAAATTGGCAACGTTACACCATTCATTATAAGCCAAGGGTAAAAGTTATTTGCTACATATTCAAAGAATGTCGGTCCAACCATCCATCCACTATCACTTCTTCCAATACAAAAATTTTCTGGCATTGAAGTTGAAATATCTCTAGGTATTCGTTTGTACGGGTAAATTATGAGAGTGGGTGCTATTTTTCCGCTGGCAGAAAAATTTGCCAAAACTGTAACACATTCTTTTTTTTTCCCTACAGCAATATCATAAAAATTTTTAAACTCTTTTGGTCCAAGAACCTTTCCTGTTTTAGGGCACAACTGGACACCAGTTTCATCGGCATTGTAAATTCGGTCTGCATCAACAGCATTTTCCTCTTCTAAATAATTATTTAAATCTCTAAACCATTTTCTTATATCCTGTTCTGTAACACTGGCCCTTGCTTTGGAAATAATTTCGGCATTTCTTTTTGTAATGGCGGGTCTTGTCTTTAAGAAACCCTTGAGCTATTTATCGCCTGGACGATTATCTTTAAAGGGATTAGGACGCTGACTTTCTTGCATAACTTTTTGTACAGCATCTTTTACTTCTTCCGGTTGCATGGGAAAACCGATTTTTGCTTTTTCTAGGATCCCATTTTCCAGAATGTCTTCTTCTTGTGTTGTTAAAATTCTTGCCGGGCCCATTTTCCTAGTCTCAATATCAGATTTTCCATGTAATTTATTGATCAACGTACCTTTTGGTATTTTAAAATACTTGCTTGCTTTAGTGGCACTCATTCTACCTTCTAACACTTCCGTAACTGCGGCTTTTAAATCCTCAATCGAATAACGAAATCTTAAATATGGCCTTTTAGGTATTTTTTCCATCTGAGAATAATTAAAACAAAAATATAAACAGAGCAAATATTTAAATAATAAGTCATTTACTGGACAAAATATCCAATGAATGACTACCTGATTATTTCTGCGAAAAAAGTGGTCATTTATAGGTAAATACCTTTGTCATTGTTTCATTATTGATTTTAAGGAACAAAATACAATTTAACTGCTGAAATATATTCTAAACTTAAAATTATTTCAAATTTGGCGCCAACCAGTGAATGACCATCCTAGTCATGTACTAGTCAAATACTAGTGAATGACCATCCTAGTCATTCACTAGTATTTGATTCTTAGAATATTACCAATAAATGACCTCCTTAAAACTATTAAGTCTTTGAGGTTAAATAGAAATTTCAACATACAAGTTTTAATCATGCAATATAATGTTCTACAAAAAAACTTGACACTTCTATTAAAATAACATCACTTTTAAGCAATATATATTGTGTCGTTATTTACTTACCTTAATTATTTGCTATTCTATTTCGCTTAATGTCAAACAGGTGTATACTGACTTAATGTTTTTGAGAAACTGAAATATCGCACAGTCACAAAATTGTCTAAAAACTTGGGATATTTAATGAAGATAAATTTGTTGCATAAAATACTTAACTTTGATATCTAGAGTTCTTAACAATAAAGAAAATATTTATTAGTGGTCATTCTCTGGGCAGTGGTCATTAGCTGGTCAGTTAACTATCACTTAAAATAAGAAGTGTATTGAAACCACACCTTCTTCCTAATAATATGTCTGTGTTCGCTTGGTCTCCAATCATAAGTGTTCTTTTCGGATCAACTTTGATTTGACTGACCTACAAGGCAAAATAGGTAGCAACAAATTAGTGTCATTTTATACAAATCATTGACATACGGAAGCATTTGTTTTTGCTTATAACATTAACAAAATAAGCAACATGCCAGATATCCGCACTCTAGTTATGATGGTTGCCATGCAATGCTATATTTAGAATTACGTACTGGCATCGTTGCGTTTATTAATCGATTACACTTTCGCTTACACACGATAATTTTCGAATTATTATTAGATTAAAGGAAGTATGTTTTGCCGGCATACTATTGCGTCATTGAGGGCCTTGTTGGGGAGAGATACAATTCTTCCTCATCAACCCGCGTATGTTCATGCGCCAGCTTCACAGCTAATCGAAACTCCCACTCCCACCGAGCAAAACGTAGCTGCGCCGCAGTGCGATTTCCAGTGTCAATGTCGAGCTATTTGAAGGTGTGTGTGACTCTCGTATACATGTGAGAGGTTTTCCTTTTCTTATTATTCGTAGAGATACAACTGAGAATCAAATTAGATTATCTGATGTAACTCTCATAAATAAACAACGGTGAGGTTAGCTTCCATAGCTCGCGCAGAGGCACGATTATAATAGAACGCAGCCTTACAGGGACGGATTGGCCTCAACAATAGGCTTCCATATTTTTAATCAAACTTTGTTTTTTTTTATATTCGATATTTTAATTAATGGGAATTTTTAACTTGAATCAATGTTCATAATTTAATTATGTAATTTAAATATTCTAGCATTTGTGTTTAAAAAATTCTGCTTTAATAACAAATTTATTCGTGATGACAGTTACAATAAAATTTTCATAATTTTTTGTTCTATTCCGATCAATTAAATTTACGGGCAACTCAGTACGCTCCTGTTATCACTGCAGAAAATGTTACAAGTCATGCGTGTATTTAAGTGTTTATAAGTTTGACTATGACCCAACACTATCACTAATGCTCTGTGAAGTGATGACTAATCCTTTGTCCTTTGTAATTAAAGTAATTGATTGCTCACGTATGTGAGTAATTTTTATGTCAAGCCATGACACTTGTTAATTACAATTTCTCTCAAATTCCGACATCGTACTTCGAAATTGCTCGTAAATTATGATCCTGTAAACTTTGCTATACTCAATGATTTAATTACTTGCAGTTACTGACAATCTCTGCTGTTGCATTCCGGCCGTTCTCAAGGCAGATAGTTAACATGGCCGCCGCAGAACAGGAACTCGTCAATCCCAAGGACCCAAAACAGGCCAAATCAATTTACGATTTTAGCGCGCTCAACATCAAAAACGAAGTCGTCTCCCTCGAAACGTACAGGGGACACGTTTGCATTATTGTTAACGTCGCATCGCAGTGTGGATACACAAAAAATAACTACGCCGAATTAGTTGAGCTGGATGAACAATACGGCGAAAGCAAGGGGCTAAAAATTTTGGCGTTTCCTTGCAATCAGTTCGCCGGCGAAGAACCGGGGGATGCACAGGAAATCTGTAGCTTCGTGGCGAAGAAAAACGTAAAATTTGACATGTTTGCGAAAATCGACGTGAATGGTTCCAAAGCGCACCCCTTATGGACCTACCTCAAACACAAACAGGGAGGAACCCTGGGGGATTTCATCAAGTGGAATTTTACTAAATTCGTTATCGACAAGGAAGGCCAACCAGTCGAGAGGCATGGACCTAGCACCAATCCAAAAGATCTTGTGAAATCCCTTGAAAAATATTGGTGAAATGCATTTAAGCTTCAATTATATTTCCAATGTTCACTTTCTGATGTAATTCTAAAATAAAAGCTCATTGTAGTTTCTGCCTATCATTCTGAAGTCATAAAACTTTCAACGTTGTATATATACATTTTCTGTTTGAAGTAGTACTCTTTGAACTGTTATTATTGGACGAGTCCGGCGAGTAGCAGAGTAAACGTATAACATGGATTTGACTGGTGTCTGTTATTGACAGCGCTTTGAAATGCATTGTACCGGCTCATTCGAAATCAAACAGGAAAGAACTCTAAAGTTGCTTTCTAATTTGAGATACGAATACCCTTTCAGCCCCGAACTTTCCCTGTGCTGTTTGTTTTCCCTTTTTGTTCTTTCGCAGTCGCTGCTGCTTACTTTTATTTGCCAACGAAATATTACATACTTCAAAGAAATAATCTCTCTTTTGGGAACTTTTCGTAAACAAGAGATATATAGTGTGTCCACAATGAAACTCATATGCACGAATATTGAAAAGTGAATAAAGGAAATTTCTTTTATTTATTTAATTAACTTGTTATTGATTAAATAATATAGAACTAATTTCTTTTAATATAATTAAAGAAGATTAGTAACAATAAATCAGATTCTATGAATAGAATAAATAAATTTATTAATCTGCAACTTATTTTGTTGAATTTTTTTTATGATTCTTTAATCTAATGAACTGTAATTTTATATTATTATTATATTTTATATTATTGTATACTGTATGAGTAAATGCCCATAAAAATTATTAAAATCATTTTTATTAATAAGAAATTTGTCTTCAGGGTATAATCAATTAAGTTCCACTTAATAATAATTTGTCAGTTCTTCTTCTTCTGGAAATATCAATGTCAGGCTTAAAAATAACAAACTGACTTACCACAAAAGCACATCGTATTTTATTTGAAAACCTCTGCTCGTCCATGAGATATGTGCGTCTGCAGTTTTTATAAACAAATAGTAAGAATGGCAATAAAATTCACGATCTCAGACAATGTCGCCTATATGCAATTCGATAACGGAGGAAAATTCTAAATATCCACTTGCGTTGATTACTGATTTAATTAATTAAGAGCCAACTTTTACATACTGTTGATACAATTTATAACAGCTGCTCATAAAAGAGTAGCAATTAACATAAATAAAACAAAGCATTGAAATCTCCGACCATCTGTTTCATATTTTGTAAATAAATAACACACTATGTTATTTAATTTAATAATGTTGAAAAAAATGAATGTTATTATTAGTTAGTTGGCGTTACAACACTGAGTGACCTGCATATTCAGAAAACAAAATGCATTAATACAATCTATGCAATTATTTCTTTCTTTCAATTAATACCTGTTATTCTACATGATCTTTCGGAATTTTTGTTAGTCTGAACGCAATAAAATAATATAATTATAAATTAAGGGATGATGAGTAACAGCGTGCTTTTTTCCAATAATACTTTTGAATTAATTATCTAATTTTTTGCTTATTGTTAGGTATGATTAATATTATTATGTAAGAATTGTTTTATGCATTTCTATTACTTAAATACTAATAGAAAATCTCGAAAGCCTTTCTACTACGACATTGTGTTGACAGAGCAGGACCCATGTTAGAAGCTGTCGAACCGTTTAAGGCACGCACCGAGGGCTGCACTCCCTTCCGAGGCCAAACACACTGTAGAATTGGTGGCGGACGTCTGGCTTTTGTTGAAATTTAGCGTCCACATTAATTTTGGGTACTTATTTGTACCCCCGTGTTTAGATTTATTTTTAAGATAGATTTGTTCGTTTTGCCCAATTAATTATTATTAATACACTAACATATCTAATTTAATATTAAAAAATTAGAGTGTAAATGTTTCATTAATATTTGTTTATAGCTGGTAAGCTCCGTATTCTTTCGTACGAAAGATACAAATGACCTGCCTCAACGTTTACTGTATTACACCTGCGCGTTTACTGCTCTATCACTTATTGTACA
This sequence comes from Dorcus parallelipipedus, assembly GCA_958336345.1. Lineage (NCBI taxonomy): Eukaryota > Metazoa > Arthropoda > Insecta > Coleoptera > Lucanidae > Dorcus > Dorcus parallelipipedus. The sequence goes on along the minus strand of OY284480.1, from coordinate 26,774,706 downwards.
TAATAGTAAATTTCGCTCAGCAGGGGGATTTAAACCACATCCAGTGGTTCTCAAACGCTTTTTTAAAACGTAAACGTAGATTTTTCAGTAGTTATTATTAACCTTTGCCCCATACGTATGTTACAATTTTGTTTCTTTTCTTGTGTATTATTAATAGTAATTTTTTATATGTATAACAGTTGGAAACACTGTATTCTTCGCACCAAAATTACTGTGCATTACAGGTGATGGCTGGTCATTGTCACGTTTAGCGAACTTTGACGTCCATTTTTGAAACAGTTAACGAGCACGCTTTGCAGACGACGGCGACGGTTGAATATTTTGTTGCGCTTCCAGTGTTAATGCTTTGAAAAGTTGAGACCGCCATTAGATAAGGGGATTTTAGTATCGTTTGTAAAATAAATACTTGGAAGAGTCAGTTTCATATATTAAGGCATCCTTTTTAATTTAGATTTAAATAGCTTATCATTTACTGGAACATCTTCATTCCACAGCATCTTGATTTTATTTAGACACTTAAGGCTCATAAATATAGCGCCGTTTTGACGAAGGCCGTATGCATACGGAGACACTCAAAAGAAACTGATCACTGACGTGAATCACTAACTAGTTCGTGATTAGTCAGTACCTTTATAATTGAATTGTCATGATCACCAGTCAGTAACGCGTTAGTAATCGTTGTAGGCTACTGTAATGATAACAGTAATATAATAGCATAGATTCATCAATGGAAACATCACTCGAATCATTATAGATGATAGCCCACAATGATTGCTATGAGGTTCCACCTTCCATGACCACACAGAGGAAACTACTGATTTCGATCACTGCTGAGTAGGCCACGTCTGTGGAACTGCATCGCTGCTGCGTTAGTAATTTCAATCACAAACCAGTCCAGTTTTTTTTTTTTTTAGTAGCTCCGTGTGCACACGGCCTAACAGTTAAACGGTTTAGGCCCAGATGTACAATGCCAGTTTAAATTTAAGGTGAAGCTTAAACCCTTAACAACGATTATTTCAACAATTGTTGTTAAGGACTTAAGCTTTAGTTTAATGTTAAGCTGTTACTTTTCGAGTTTCGTAATTATGGAAATCACTATTTTTTAACGCTGATAGTTCAATTGATCGACCATATAGGGGAAGTCCGTGTAATTTGGACCAGTGTGTAATTTGGACCTCTGAATATTTCAAATCGTAGAATAGGTGACGTCATCTGCAAAGTGTCATTTGGATTGGACTACCAAAAAAACAATGTGGGTGAAATGTAGATTCCTTCTATCAATAATTAAAAAAAACCTAAGCGACATTATTGAAACGTACACTACCGATGTAAGAAAAGTGGAAATTAAAACTAAAACATCGGACAAGCAAGTAAATATTTTACAAATCCGAGGGTACTATTATTCAGTAATTATCTAACGTACATTATTCACTTAAAATACCCCCTAAGTTAATCAGATAATTAAAATAAAGCTATTTAGTGTGGTTGTTGCCCTGGTGTAATTTGGTCCACTTTCGAGTGTGTAATTTGGTCCACTTTTGAGTATGTAATATTTGGTCCTGGGCCAAAGTACACGAATAGTTTACTTTTTAAACGATTGTCTCAAACTTTAAAAGGATGGCCACTCGAGCGGAGCGAAAAAGTAAAGGGAAATACGGAATGTGGCAACCTGACGAAATAATGAGCGTAGTGTCAGTAATTATAAAATTAAATTCCCTTGTTTGTTTTAATATTTACTTGACTTCTTTTGCTTTTGTTTATCTTTAATAAACCCTAAAACTACAAAAAAAAATTCTCTATTTGTTCAATTTTTGATAAGTCCAAATTACACGCAACAATAAAACATCGTTTTTATTTTTTTACAAAAAAAAACTATTAGGAGCTTCTTTTTGAGGTTCAGTATCAATTCACTTCAGTAAACAGTCCACGTGACAAAAATACATTCCTTTTAAATACCATCTGAAGAAAGCTACAGGCATGGTTTCTTAGGGGGTCCGAATTACACGGACTTCCCCTATTATTAAATTGTAAGTATAAAGTGACAGAAGAGTCATTATACCGAACTGGAAGAAAAGTTCTTTACAACTCACTTTGCTTGCTGGATTCGCCATTGTTCTTATAATGTTCTTCTGTTGTTTGAAAATACTCAAAGTACCCGTCGAATTTCCCCAGAGAAGTATGCCATAGGATAAGTGTGTTTGTACCAGGCCGAAGTACAATGTTCGTAACACATCACGTCATTTGTATGTATATAAGAAATGATTGTCCGCTAAATTTTTTATTCAAGGTATTAGTGTGACAGTTCCAGGTCACCACGTCAGTTTGTGGTCTATGAGGACACCAAGAAACTTACAGTCTCGAACACACTCTAATCACCCATTTTCACATTTTATTAAAGGAGAAGCTTCAAGGGTTGCATTTTTTGTTACGATTGGCATAACGCACGTTCTTCTTCTTCTTCTTGTAACAAGCATTCATTTCTTTCACCGTATCATTTGCTGCTTGAATGGCAACTTCAATGCTCTTTTTGGACATTATAAAATTGGTGTCGTCAGCATAAATTATAGTTTTTTCAGGAAACATGTAGGACTTAGGTTAATCGTTTATAAACAAATTGAAGAGAACTGGTCCCGAATGGATCCTTGAGGAGTGCCACTTTCTATGTCTAGAGTAGTTGAAAACTGTCACCAACTGCTATCTTCTGTTGACGCTTAGATAAATAGGATTGAATCCATTGATTAGGTAAGTCGGCACTTCTAATTTGAGACACAATAGACCGTGATTTATAGTATCAAATGCACGGCTTAAATCACAAAAGAGAACGTAGGTATATTTTGTTCTTATCGTTCAGCTTATTGAGAACATAATTTAAGGTTTCAGTTATAGCAGTAATTGTTGATTCATCTTTCCTAAAGCCATTTTGCGATTCGATCAGTCAAATATTTTTGCGAATTAACTCTGTAATGTCATAAGTCTGCAATTACAGTTTCCTTTATTCTTATATGTAGGTACAACTTTTGAAATTTTGAGTGTAGATGGATACTCAGCTTCAGAAAACGACTGATTTATTATTTGCTACAGTGGTTATGCGATAATTTTGCCACCATTTTCAGTATATTCAGTATGTTTCCAGGAATTCTGCGCTGCGCTTAATACATTTTGCATTAATTACTTTTTAGACTTCTATTACGTCCGTTGGTCTCAGGAACATTGAATTTTGAACAGTAGGTTTTAAGTTAATGTTTTTCCAACATTCCTTATTCACATTTTGAGATATAGTGAGTCTGTTAGAAATACAAGTAACAATAGCAGTATCTACCTTTTGCTTATAAATATTTTTAAGATCCACGTAACGTTGATGATACCAGTTGTCTTTAAGTTGTTGATCAAGTGGATTCATTTCTGTCAAAAATGTAGAGAGTTCTTTGATTTCCTCGGTCATCCATGTGCATTTCGTGGAGCGTTTATTTTCTCTGATCCTTATCCATATCAAAATTATGTACGAAAACACTCATAAATGCATCGAATTTGTTATTGGTTCCGCTTGCATTATCTACATCTCGCCAGTCTGCTATCATTATGTAATTTTTAAATGCCTCAATATTTTGTCGACTGAATTGTCTTTTGACTATGTAGTTTTGTGCAGTAGGACAACGTTTTGTATTTGTCGTGTAAACCAAACAGAATATCCTAGCCGGTGATTACGCGTTTAATTTTACGTTGTTACATTTCACTATTTGAACGGGCTGCCATGGCCACTGCCATACTGTTTTTGTTCGGAAAATTCGCTTTAATTATCTTTTTGTGACAACAGTTCTGGATTGTTTTTCGGAATCTTTTGGTGTGTTAATAAACGACCATACTCTCATTTTTTGTGTTTTATCTGAATTTTTGATTGCGATATAGGGTGACTATCAATTTTATCACTATACAGGGCGACCGCCAATCGTACATGTTATACGGGTATAAACCTGTGGTAATTTCAATTACTTTCAGCAACGCTTGTAGTAGTAGCGGTGTCAGGAGTTTTACTAGCCTACTAGGACAATTTTACGCTTTACATTCAGGTTTTAAGCTATCGAAAGTCTATTTGTAGCGCATCCTGTCTCCACTGAGCTGTGCGTATGTATAAGCGCCCTGACCACCTTGCACCTAAAAAGAAATAAAGCGAAACAGAGATGGCCAGCAAGCAGATATACCTTTTAATCAACTACAATTAGTGGTGAAGTGATAAGTGGTGAAGGTGCCAGAAACAATCTAGAATGTTTTATGAACCAGATGACTCTAAACAGATGCATTTTGAAACGATCAAAAAAAAACTTTGCAATTGAAAACAACAAAAAATGCAATACGCTAGATTTCACATAAAAATTTTAAATCTTTCAACTATCCTGTTCATTCGATTTGAATTTAATCATTTGCATTGTTTCACTTTATGCACGGTACAATTTCCCATTCGATTTTTATATTTTATTAATTATGCAAACGCATGTTAATTTGCCATGCAAATTATTTCACTGCATCCGGGCTTGGACCCCGCGTGGAAAAATGATATTATTTTCAATAACGCAATAAAAATATGCAATTTGTCACTGTGCAAAAATACTGATTCTCATTATTAAAGTGCAAGCCTTTGAGCAGATTCTGCTTTCATAGAGATTATTACATCATTTGACAGGCGAGGCACATCTTTTTCTATTAAACGAAAATTTATGTCAGAAATCATTAGCGTCAGCTAAAATTAATTACATATTAGGGGCACGCTTTTTCCAACTCCGATTAAACAGGCTTTAACATAAAGTTCGATTTTATAATTATTACGAAATGTGATGATTTATATACATCAGAAAACATGCGTTTTACATGTAATACTTTCATTCAGACTGTTTGAATTTGTGGTCGAGTATCTAGTTTTGAATGGATTATATTCGAAAGTTGAAATTAATACACGAGGTATCCCCTTTTTTAACACTAGGATTTTACGCCGAAATTTCCATTATCTGTATTAAAATGTCAACAAACTTCTTAATGACGGCATGAATTTAAATATGGGGCTTCAGGGAGTGACAGGCTCCATCAGCGCTCTTGATGCTGAGTGCCTCATCTGGTAGATGTTATGTCAGCGAAGCTTTTAGCATTTATGAAGATATGTCGAGTTTTATCATACTTTTATAATGTTAACGTTTATTTACCATTAGCACGAGAGATTATGCATGCAAATCGTGAGTAGTGGCCCGTTAAAAGATTTCCCATTATCCTACCTTACACGATGGTGTCCGCAGAATTAATTACCTTTTGTATCAACTCTGCATAATGTATTCAGTATTATGTTGCTACTGCGACTTTTAAGTCTGTACATAAAGCCCACAAAGAGAATGGTATACATTTTAAATGTAAAGATAACAACATTTCAATAATTATTATAACACAAAGAGAAAAAATTAACAACATCCTTGCACCTCCACCATTTAATTTATTAAATTACGTATTTTTTTAGTGGTTGTATTTATTACGAGCTTTTTGAGGGAAAACTTTCTTGAAAAATCCTTTAAACGATTGGGTGTCTCCGTAGGTCTTGTTATCGAAGGAATTTTAATCTCTTATGGCCCTCGGAGCAAATGCAACGTCGCGTTCGAAAAAGATTTCCCCTGCGATCAGGCCCGATACAAGCCATCGCAAAATCTTTTATAATAGATTTTACTTTAGAAAAGGAAATTTCAAGCTCGCCCGCGGGCAGCAAAGAAGCCATTAGACAAACAGTACGGAGGGAAATGATAAAATAATACCTCGCAGGTAAACCAGGTGCGTGTAATAATGGGGTTTTTGAAATTACTCTAGGTCACGTCGTGAACCTTTTTTTATGCGTGCGGTGGAATATTTTGTGTTTAATTTTTTCTTACCTCCGTACAATTACGCCAACGTGGAAAATATAATAAAAGTTCATAATTCCACTCCATGATAACCAGATGAAATGTTCGGTTTAGTTTTCTTACAATAAAAAGAATGTTGGCGGGGGGGGGGGAGCTCGTTTGCCTAAAAGCTCCGTTATTTGAGAAATATGTCCATGTGTCGTCCCGTTTTACACACACACACATTCATATAATTCAGCACACGTAGCGCCCGTTTCAATACCTCCTGGCCCCCATTGCCCCCACACGAAGTGCCCGCCTACTAGACACTCGCAAACATACACGGCTGTGCGGTAAACACGAATTCTCCATCAACGGACACATAATTGTAGCTGGTTACCTCCAAAATAAGAAAAATGAATTTAATTTAGTACAGTTTCGCTGCTGTATTTAGTTAAATTTCGGTAGTTGGAGCATGTTAACGCGCAATTACATCCGAATTCCTACAGTTTGCAAATCTATGTACTGCATTGAAATTACAGTGTTTTAGTTTGCATTATACAGGGTATTATCGAATTGAATGCAACAATTTAACAGGGTGGTAGCATGGATCAAGACGATCAAAAAATGTTATATAATATGGTGTCCTAAACGTATTCGAGAAAAGTAATATTGAGTTTCGAAAATTTACATCAAATAATCATCCATACATTACATCATAATTCGAAAACGGTTACATTTAGGACACCATGTTATATAACAATGTTTGATCGTCTTGATCCAAGCTATCACACTGGGAAATGATTGCACTCAATTCGATAACACCTTGCATAAAATTTGTTTCAGATTATTATTGTACTCTTTTTTTTTCGGAAGATTTGATCAATTAATTCCCTTGCTCGTGCCAAATGAATCCATTCAATTTCCGGCGTAGTTACATTCGGGAAAAGGTAGAGAAACACGTTAATCTGATTACACATGTACACGTCTGCTGTGGGTTTGTATCTTCCGTAATTAAAATTAATAGCACTAATTTTCTTGAAAGGGTACTACCTTAGCTGTGCGGCCGTGATTTATGCCCAGCATTTTCACTTTCGGAACTTCTTTACCGCCAAACTTGTGTACCTCTCATTACGCAACGCGTGGTAAGAGGCGATTTACGAGTTCATTTCATTGCTCAAGTTAAAGTCAGTCATTATTATGCTTTGTTTTATGGAGGAGTGAATGGTGGCGATGGCGCGAATGTGTTTAAGTTTTATGGTAATTTGCATACATTTTTTGAGGAAATTCTTTGCATGTCATTTATATACAGTTAATCTTTTTCCTTTAGGCAATTTAAAATATTCCTACTTTTTCAGCTTTTTCGCAATTGAATTTAATGATACTGTTGTTATACAGGGTGTAATCGATTAAGTTCTAGTTAAAAAAAATGACCTAGGTACCTCTAAGTAAAACCTATTTTTGATTGCGATTGTACCTATTGTCAAGTCGCATCAGAAATGCTTTCAGAAACTAAAATCCGAAGAGAATATTTATTTGATAAAAATAAAATGTGAGCATATTTTTCTTGTAAAGTTACACGTAAGACGCGCGATATATTTCTGAATACAACAATACAAGACTGCAACTATCCTTTCCTTCCGTATAAAACTGCATGTGCATTGAATTCTTCAACCAAAGAGCGTCGAATTTGAACAGAACTTTCATATATCAAAAAGCGACTTATAGAGGCACTCCTTTCAGTGTGTTCTGCATTGACGCGATTTAATGCCCTTCAATAAAACGCGTATCATAAGTTAGCCCGGTATAGTGTAAACTTTCGATTTACGTATTCAGCGAGTCTCGGGGCGTTTCGGTCCATTCGAGGGTAATACATCAACCCATTTGCGATGTTAAAAGCGTCAGTGGCCGATCCAAAAGCTGAAGAGGACTGTAAACCGTGCCTAACCTACTCTTAATGCTCACCGGAGTGTGCTCTCTTTCTCTCTCTCTCATTGAAATAGATCGATTCCGTTCCCTTATCGCTGTTGGACCACTTACGTTTACGTACTGCCTAAACCATCGGCTATTAGAGTCCATGTGAAATACGGCAGTTTCCTTGTTCACAACATGTGGCACTCACTGTTATTGGGTCCGGAATGAGATTTTCCAAACTTAGTGAGAACTCTGTAAATACAAAGCCATCAAAGAAAAAAGAACTAGAACTAGACTGAATTATCTAGTTCGTTACGAAAATATTTTGAAAAATTAGTTGAGGAAACTGTAGCCTTTGAAATTATAAGAGAGATTCTTTATATTAAGAGAAATATTCGACGTTAACTATAATTCTCGCTTTAATGATTTCATTAGATTCTTCCGTTGTCCGTTCGTGTAATAATAAATTTCTGGGCGGAAGTAGTGATTGCCGCGGACGCGTTTTTCAATTTCCAGCGGCGATGAAGAATGACTGTAATAATACGTTGTGGTTCCTACTGTAGCAGCGACAATTATTGGCAATATACAGCTGCACGGGTTCCCAGGAAGTATTGGCAGGGTGAAATATAGTTCGATATTAATTGAGGGATTCGGATTAGGGTGACATACGTCTTCAACTGATTAACGACCGCTATAACATTTATCCTTACATGAAATTAAATCCATTTATTTATATGACTTGTCTCTACTTATTATTGCCCATTAAACAAAAGGGGTGTTTTATGGGTTTTAATAAATAACATCACACACATTGAAATAATCATCGCACATTTTAAGAATTTATCTGCGGACATTTTTAAAAGTCAAAATGACTCATCACCGGAATTTATCAATATGCACGGAGCGAACAGACTATTTTTACGTTTGTACATTATTTACACACACACTGATAGGTGCACGCCAGTTTTTTCAACTAAATATAAACTTTAAACGTCATTTGTTTCGGTCGTCAAAGCGCTAAATTTTCAATTTATTTACGCTCGAATACAATGCGATGCAAAAAAAATTCATCAAACGAAATTCTATTAAAAATAATTACGGGCTTTAAAGGCAATTAAATGTCCGTACATTAAAATAATTTTCCGGCATTTCTGTTTGTGCGCGTAAATAAACTGAAATAATGTTATTTATTGTTTAACAATAGATTCTGACAGGTGTAATTGCTTGGGATTTAGCTGGAAATGTTTGGGGTAATAGCAACCTAAAAATGTTATTATCTATTATCGAATTAATTTGCTCCAATAATTATTATTTATAAAACTATCGAATAAAATTTTTGTATGTTTCTGTATTATAAATGTAATACCGAAACTTTCTCAGATCTTTAGAAAAAAATGGATTCCATTTACATTTCATCCGACATTTAGACAAATCGTCTCCAGGAAAAAAAGGAGCTTTCAGAGATGGGGAGGGGGCAAATAAAATTCCGAAACGACGTACGTAAACGACGCATAAGTTAAAAGTGCGACACTCCGGTAAACACCGAAGCGGAAGCGACTTAATATCAGATATCGGTCGCTCACTTTATAGACAGGTAATCAAAACTTGAGAGCATATCTCGCATAAAATATTCAGCTCGTTTTTCTCGCCTGGTCCTTTGTAAGCTTGCAACCAAGGAGCGGGCCGGGCGGCGGTGGTGTAAACGTGCGCGTCGGAACTTTCTTCGGTGCAGCCAGCGATTCCGTGAGGCCTATTATAAGTTTCAATACCGATATATCATGTAGCCAGTGTATTCCAACGTCCCCGATAAGTTTTGCATGGTTTAGCAAGATTAATGAGCAGTGTCTTTCAAGGCGCGCTGCCGGCGATAACGGCTCACAAGACGAAGATGTCTTCTAGGGGCCAGATAAGGCTTGCTGTCATAGCGACCCTCGAGACACCTTGCGTCTCTTTCAATCCCCTGCAAACTCGAAAACGCCGAATTCCACAGAGTGGACTCTTCGGCTTACGCCGAATGACGTTACTAATTTATTGATGATGACAAAGCACCTCCAACTAATTTGTTATTATAGACACTCGGCCTTAAGGGATGAAAAACTTCTAGGATTATTGATATAAGCCACTGGATATTTACACGAAATAATGATCACATATTTGATCGTATCATAAATCATTTATATCATTTCTTAACCACGGCGTATGAGATCATTTAATTTTGCTCCTTTTCATTTCTAAATAGGTCTCTTGCTTTGTAGGAAATTCCTGTTTCCACTTATTAATAATGTAAGTTCTTCATCACTTCAGAATTAATTCTGCAAGTATCATTGGTCTAGCTCAAAAATAAAAACTGACCTAAGAACGCATCTTCTGTTGTTTGAAAACCTCTGCTCGTTCGGTTTTTAGAAACACATCGTAAAACAATATCTCTCAAATCAGTTAGAAAAATACGTGTTCTTGGTGTTAAGTACAAGCACAAATATTTCTTACATTCGCAGAAATGAAGAAGCTTACGCCCAGTGTAAACTGTGCAAGAATTTAATAGAGTATGCGTCTCTATTTAAACTTCAAATTCTTGCACAGTTTACACCAAATTACATTTAGAATCTGTTACATAAACTTACTTTCATAAGTTATTTAGTATTATTAACTTAATGGGCCAGATGAATAAAACGAAGCATATGCTTTTACTTCAAATTTTTCAATGAAAACTGCAAATATTTGAAGAAAAATGAAATTCTAAATAATTTTGCTAAATAATTCTTCGTATAATGATTTGCATTCGAAATTTTTCCATGTATTTAAGTTTTAAAAAAAAATTATAACAGAAGTAAAAGCATTTGCTTCGTTTTATTCAATAACAGGATTTGGTACAAGTAATACAGAACCACTGTCTCCCATACAGGGTGTAATCGAATTAGTTCTGCAAATATCAATGGTCCAGCTCAAAAATAAAAAACTGACCTACCACCAGAGCGCTTCGACTTTTGTTTGAAAACCTCTACTCGTTCGTGAGATTACCTGCGTTTGTGGTTTTTATGAAAATTTCGTAAAACAATAAAGCTCCAGCAAAATTCACGGTCATTCGAGAAATGTCGCCCATAAGCACTTCGATAACGGAATAATCTCAAATAATAAATAAACTCAATAATAAACTCAAAATAATCAACAATTTCCGCTTCTCATTCTTTTACCATGTTTTTAATCAGATCATCAAGGATCTAAGTAGCGATTTCTTTGTTTGTAGCCAGAGTCTTTTAGCCAGAGATTGCTATTAACGCCCTCTTTATATGGAATGAGATTTTAACCCTTACCCGCCACTACATTTATATTTTTCGGGATTGACAAAATTACGTTCTTTCTTCTAAATAAATTCTAAATAAAATTTAATTCAACATAATGAGAAATGTATAATATGTTCAGAATAAGTAAAACAATTATAAATTGTTTTAGACAATTTTAAAACTGATTAGATTACATGCTTACCTACGTACATATAACTTATAGAGAGCGGATTTATAAGCACAATAAAAATGAAAATAAGCACTTAAAAAACTTTGATATTTTATGAAAGAATTTAAAAATAAAACAAAATAATCAAAATTCTTATTATTAAACCCAACTGACTCAACGTCGACAAAGCAATAATTTTTTTAATCGCACTCGTTTACATATCTTGATTAACATGATTTTTGTTTAATTAAGGATTTGTTAATTAGAACAAAAAACAAAAAGAAATAACTCACAAATAAAAACTTAACTATAGGCTCGGCCAAAAAAAGTTGACCCCCTTATCGTTAACTTTTGCTGTGTTGTTGTAATTATGAGCTTCTAACATGCGACTCACAAAATTTTCATTCTTCAGAAAACGTTACTTTTCTTATTCATATGATTTTCAGTGTTTTTATAATGAAAATAAACGTTTATTTACATAGGTAATTATTTTTAACTTCATAATAAATGTGAAAGTGACCTCTATCTTCTTGAAGACACAAGACACAAGCTCTTCTTTTGACACCGTTAATCACCCGCTGTAACAAATCTGCTGAATTATTTACCTCTTCACATTTTGCAGTGATTCGTTGAGCCACCAGCTCTTCCAAATTGTTGGCAGGAATTTTGAAAATGGAATTTTTAAGGCGTGGCCACAAAAAAAATCGAAAGGAGTTAAAGCACATGATCTGGGAGGTCATATAATTGCTGTATTTCTGCTGATTAAACGTTCATCAAAAAATTCTTGCAGAAAATGTATGGTTCCCCGCGCTGCACGAGGTGTTGCACAGTCCCGTTGAAAAAAAAAAACATTTGCAGTTCGTCATCATAACACATGATCAATATCTTCTCTACTCAAGTGATCTATGGAATAAAATTATATCTTTGTTTGGTTCATTATTTCAAATGCCATTTGAGTTATTTTTATTACATTCCTATCGTTTTGTATAGGAATACAATATAAATATGTAATACAAGTGGGATTTGAAATAATAAACTAATTAAAGACACATGATTTTATTTCCATAGGTCACTTGATTAGAAAAGATATTGATCACCTGTTATAATTGGTTGATGAAACTATTAAGAATTTGCTCTCGATATCTTTGTGCCGTAAAAGTACCGTTGAAAAAAATCGGTCCTATTAATCGTCGTCGACTTAAACCTACCCACACGCCTATTTTTTGTGGGTGAAGTGGCTTTTCTGTATAAAAATGTGGATTATCAGAACTCCACATTCGCATGTTCTGGGAGTTGACGTAGCCAGTTAGATAAAACTATGCTTCGTCAGAAAAGAAACTATGATTTAAAATTTCATCATCCATATTAGTAAGGAACCATTGAGAAAACCGTCGTCGTTTTTCGTAATCCGTAGGCAAGAGCACTTGAACACAAGTCAGACGGTAAGGATAAAAATGTAAATCTGTTTTCAAGATTCTTTGACAAGTTGAATACGAAAGATCAATTTGTTGTGAAAGTGCACGTACAGAAATTTTTGATTGGTTTTTGATTTCCTGAACATTTTGTATGGCATCAGCAGTTCTTTTCTTTGGACGACCGCTACCTTTTTTCCTTGCTATGCTTCCAGTTTCACGAAATAAATTTACAGAGTGCACCAAATTATCATAAAATTGTTTGTATTGAAATAGTTCTTGAGGATATTTTTCTTGAAAATCAGTTAAACACTCTTGGATAGAATATTGCCACTGACCATTAATTTTTTGTCCAGTACGAAAATACGCTTCTAACATGAACGCTTTTTGTTGTTCTGAGAAAACCATTTTAAATAATAAATGAAACCAAAAATTACGAACTGTCTTCTAAATTGACGTTTAAAAAAATTAGATATAATCAGACATGACTTTTTCTTCCACAGTCATCCTAAGATGAAAATTTTTTGAATCGCTTGATACTTACGGATGACAAATGGTAAATATTACTGTTTGTCATCCGTAAGTTTCAGCTCATAATTACAAACACCCAGCAAAAGTTTTAGTGTCTAAAATTGACGTCCAAAAAAGTGTGGACACTTTTTTTGCCCGCGACTGTATAAACATCCTATAGTCCGATTTTTGTAATACCTGTCAAATGTTTTTGATGTTGGTAACATACCTGTTACCTGAATGTTAGGAAATTTCAAAAAATTCTATTCTACATTTAAGGATAAAGCAGACCATAAGCAGACTTCCAACAGAAACTTTGACACTGACAGGAAGAGAAAAAAAAAACAAACAATACTGAGGTTTTATAGTTAATATACTTAGGGCCGGTACTTTGGTCACTGGTTAACATTAATCCTTGGTTTATTCCCATAAAAACAATTGTCTCTGCAATTGTAGGCATGAAAATAAACCAAAAAATAAAGTTATTCGGTGACTAAAGTACCGGGCCCTTAGTTTCGATTTTATAATTGTTGGATAAACTGAGCACATACATATAATGCTATTTTTGGAATAAGGTGATGTAGATATGGAGGAACGTTGAAGAATATTCAGCGAATAGTTATTCTGTCCTTATTCCACGATTGTAAAACTGGGCTTAATAATATAATTTATAATGGTTTCTTTTTAAATTTTTTCTTTAACATCTGCCATAGAAAAAAATTTATGCATGACGATAAAATTTAATTAACGACTCCGGAGAAATAATTCACTCAATACTTTCCGCTCCTCAGATCTGAGTTAAGAAAATATTCGACGAGATGATATGACATGACAAAAGCCGCAAGGATATTACACGAAAGTTAGAAGAAGAAAGCTATATAAAAGTTCTTTGACTTATCGATCGATTGACATGTATTAAAAAATGAATTGTAATTTAAACAATAATAAAAAAATTATAACATGAAACGACAAAAAAGCAGTAAATATGCGTATAAAATTAAATATGCATAAACCTGTAAAAATAGCAAAAAAACGTATGCGTCAAATAATATCACATTTTGAATTAGTTACAGAGTATAAAAAGTTTTACGTTGCGTTGCTATTATCCCTCACGAAAAGCATAAAAGCTAGAAATCTGCTCTCTACATATAACAGTCTAGTCAAATTATTATATAATTACTTCAAAACGATACACGAGACAATATAAAACTAATTCAAAATAATCTTATAACGAGAAAAACAACATTTCATAACTCAAATAAGCAGTTGTTAGTTTCTAAAAATTAACAAATTGGCAAAATTAATTAATGTTTTCTCACCCAAACCATGGTACTAGATACAGAGAGACGAACGAATTTTCGGAGTTTGATCACACACACTATGACATTCTGTGAATGCCGATTACGCCTTCGGACTTCGGAAGTTGAACAGGGCCAGACTACTAGCTGGGTACTAGGTATCGTGAAACCTGATCACCCTTTTATAACGTTTGATAACGGAAATTCCGATTATGTAACACTTTACAAGTGGGCCAGTTGCCCCTATTATTCATCGTGATTTTTCGAAATCATCTGCTCATATGCTTGTAACGAGTGTTTTTTTTTTTTAATTTGGCGTCGAAGTTGGCCGTGACAAGATGCTTATTGTGATATTGTGAACGCACTACAATTTTGATTTTTTGTTGTAAATCTTAATTTCTCAATGTCTGTTTTCATTGTTACAACAGATCTCATTCTTATTGTCGTTTTTCGTTTTTTACAGTAGATTACATTCTTGTGTTGTCCGATGGTATTGTTGAGTTCGAAACCTCGAAAGCAAGGTTTAGGAATTGCAAGTTCAAACGTCAAATTAACAACTGTCATGACGATGATGGTTCACAATTGCCAACTTCGACGCCAGCTTTAAAATACACTCTTTATTCCATTTATTCTTTTTCGATGAGTTGAAATTCTGCGAACGCATCTTCATTTCAACAGTCAGTCATGACTTATGATAAAGCGAGTCGTTGTAATGTTTGCTTACATCATTTTTATGTGTGTGAATTTTTCCGCGGTCGCGTAGTCGACCTTATATCGAATTTAATTTACTGTATTGAGCTTAATGATTTTTGAGATGCTGGATTCTTACAACAGTAAGCGAAACTTATTCGATTATACACTGTATATTAGAACATAAAATTTCATTTGTCATATTACGCCACAGTTAAGCTTTTAGCGTTTCACTTTGCGCTTTCCTTTATGTAAATAGGATAGAAATAACGAAGAAAGCTGAGATGTTATCACGGCACCCCATTATGTATTCAGAGTAATTGATATGTATGTAAATAGAGAAAAGGTTATCTTATAATTGTACTTATAAACAAAGTCGAGCTTCGAGGAGACCATTAACGTCCGGGAACCCTTTACCCGAACAATTGTACACAGTCGTCTTCAAATTTGAGTTTACGTTTAGTTTTAATTTGTGATGGGAGCAAATATTACAAAATAATGTTCTTACAAGAGCTTCTGTGCATGATGCATTAAATAACTATCGCCATCGCCAGTCATAATGGGGGTTCCTTGGATAGTCGCGAGATGGTATGAATAGAAAACGGCGACATTTACGTAAGCGTATGTGTCTGCAATGAGCACTTATTTCAAATAGAGGCGAAGGTGCTTTGAAAGGGCGAAGTGAATTGTGCTCTTAAACTCCAGATATTCAATTTTATGTTTTTCTTTTCGTTTTAGTCTGATAAGAACTTAATAATATGCAGTGTGAATTTTGTTATATCACCGTTTAAAATATTATTCTTAATCCATCTTTAAACAATTTCATAACAGCTTCTTAGAAAACGCACACGTTATGGGTTGATTTTTGTAGAACAGTTTCTTTTAAAATCTTTTATCAGACACTTATTTTTCAGTCCTGACAATCCAGATGAAGCTTTCAACCGATAGTGAAACGTTTGATGAGTACCTAAATCAATTGAAAAATCTACAAACGGATCTTTTTTGTCGTTTAAAATTGTGCACGAGTCGCAGGTGTCAATTACATATAACTCGTTCATTTTACTGGTGAAGTAAAGGAACTTTTTTTTCCTCTAGCTTTTGGCGCAAGTTTTTAACAGTATATAAAAAAAAGCTCGCTAGAAAACGGTAACACAAACCCTGCTGTTTCCAACATAAACTTTTAACGGCATAAAACTGCGCTTGATGAATAAGCTGTTTCCGGGAGCAGCATAAAAAAACCGAAACATCTTTTGTGAGTTGCATAGCTTTGACACACGATCGGCCGTGTATTTCGAACGCGCTTTGTCTGTGAATAATTGAAATCCGCAGAGTTCTCTTTCGTAGCAGTAGCAGCGAGGAACGTAACTCTGCAAAACAATCACTTGTAGAATATCTTGACACCTTGGTATTTGCATAGTCTGCTGAAATGAAATACGCCGCCTCGCGCGTTTAACTTCACTTGTATATTGTCGGCAGCCCTTGAAAGATTTATTCGTGTTTGCCTCGATGTTTACGTTCGCGGTTACCGTACAATACACCCGTCTCTGATCTTTACGGGGAAGCGGAGTAAGTTAACTATATTCACTTGCCAATCTACTATAGAAATCATACTCCGGTTACTTGTCTTACTCTTAAGACATCGCTTGTAATGTCTGCGCCGCAGATATGTTACTTATTATTTATGGCATAATTTTCTTTGTTGTGATGTTATTAGGTATTTTGTGGTCTGGTAGTCGTAAAAAAGCTGCTTGAAGCTCAAACTGGAGCTTTATAGATACTGAATAATACAAGTGTGCAGTATTCAAGAAACATCGAGCGACACAGTGGCTCTTCTCCAGATCAGTCAACTCCGGAGTCCGGCGTAGTAATTCTCCTGGTTTATGGTCTGCTTCCAACACTTGATGGAGAAATAAACCTCCGTCGCAATTGGTTGGTCGGAACTTTCCTCTTTCTCTCTCGCATACACCGTTTACTTTTTCATGGCTACCTGCGATAAAATTTGACCGAGCACGAACCAAGAGATGGTTTAGTAATTTTACTGCTAAGCTCTCCAGAAAGATGTGTGGGCAATGAATTCTATTGTACAAAATAAAACCGAAATTGCTTTCTGAATTATCTAAAAGCCTTCCGTTATATGACTTTCTGGGGAAATTTATAAGGGAAACACATCAAAATTTTATTCCGCCGGAGGAAATTTACGACCTTAATTGCTGTATATAATTCTTTTCGGTGTTTCCACTTACGAAAATCGCACTGGTTTCCTGATTTATCGCCGAAATATTAAATCATATTGATCTTGTGTTAGTGCCACTTATGAAAAATGTTACGAAAAATTATATACAGAGAATTCTATAAGTTTTTAGATCGATCACAAACCTATTCACAAGTTATACGACTGTAATAAATAAATATTTTTTTACATCATTAATTTTTATTAGTGAACCCTAACTTAATATCTCATCCATAATTGGGAAATAAATACTTGGATTTAACAATACATTAAGGCCCGATTTTATAATCGTGGAATAAGGACTGAATAGCCGAATATCCTTTAATGTTCCTCCATATTTACGTCACACCTCCGTCACGTTATTCTAAGAATAATGCTTATTCGACGATTGTAAAATCGGGCCTAAATAATCGAATTCTTTTAGAATCACGTTTTTCCCAAAATCTTATCCCTGACAAGAAAATAATGATAAATCATCAACTTTGTTGTTTAATCCTTTCCAAAATGATGTAGCAATTTGTTTCATCTATAAAATCTCTTCAATTAGAAACTTTGCTGATAATCTACAAACTGTTGTGCATCCCTCGGGACATCAGGCTACGCACGAACGAATACGTTATAAATTATTTGTTAAGATTAGTAACCGGAATATAAATAATTTGCGCAGTCGACTGATAAAGCCAGTTAGTTTTAATTTGCGCAAATATTCGCGGTCTCTGCGGGTTGGCCGTTATTCACCGGAGATGTCAGGCTATTATTGAAATGGAGCCTGGTCCGCGTGCATCTGGGGAATCCACTTCAATTAGTATGAGCACAGCAGCGAAATCAAACAGTTCGCTGTATTGTAATGTTTGCGACAGACGGCCACATGCGCTCTCCCTGCACTGCAGTTTCATTCGGACTTTGCACTCCCGACCAAAATTGAGTTTGTCGGGAAAAAACAGTTTGTCGATATTTTCGTTCGAAGGATCAGACAGATTAACAAATAATTGAAATGAACCGATCACAACAAACAACTCAATTTGTATCAACCCCACATTGTAAGTTTTATAGTACTATTCTTCATTTACTTAAACTTTTGTCTTTGGTATCCATGGCTTATGGAAATGTAAGACCTCATCTCAGAGTCTCTTGAAGTAACAACGAAATGCTAAGTTGCGAACTTTGTCAAACCGAAAGATCTGAAGACTCCTCACTAGTGGAGGAGCATGAAATGAAATGCCTCGTGCCTCCTTCAAAACTTGTGCGACTGAAGGGAAAAGTTTCCTCTAGAATTGATACACCAAGACCAGTTTCTTCTGCTTGGTACTCCATTTCATTTGTTTAAAGACTCTAAAGCATCATGACATATGTGATTTGTAACAAAAGTAGATTTTCATGAATAATATTTCTAAAATTAAATAAGGGTTGTTGTTGATGATGAATCCTTTCCATTTCCGTTAAAATAATCATTTCGTTTATAAAACGTAGAGCCAGCGATGTATAATGTAACGAAATTAAAACTTTTTGCACTGAAAATATAAACAGAAATGATATAATATTTCACATAAACGAGCCTGAGAGGCCTGCCTGACTGAAGTTAGAGTGGCTTTCCTGCTCGTGTTAATGTAACTGTTTCGACTACATTTGCCCCTTCGGAAGAGGAACGGAGACGGAAACACGACGACGCTTAGCATATGAACGCGTAAGATACATTCGCTAGTTTGATTAAACAGATGATCAATTCTGAACACGTAGGGCCTTCTGGATGTGGTCGCACATTCAGATGGTATTATTACACGCACACGCGCCCGTTTTGCATATGCCTCCGAGAGAAAGAGAGGGCGATTAATAAATTAAGCAAGTAGGTCGACGGCGGCGGCGGCGGCGGCGTCCTCGTAACTTCCGAAGTCTTTTTAGGATTAGTACACCTGCCGCTCGGTAAAACTAAAGTGCTTTTTAGAATAAATGACACTTAAGGGCCTTATTTCGTAACTGTTTAAATATGTGTAATTACGTTGAAAGCTTTTGTAAACATGAAATAAGAGAAAGCCAAGAATTAAATTCAAAGTGCACCCCCCCCCCCACGCAAGATTCATTTCAAATTAAAAATAATCCAAAAAGGCCATTGATTAAAGAAAAAAAACAAGAAGAATGTCCACAACACTTTAGCTTTCATCTTTAAATACAAAAGCCAAGGATGAAGAACGCGTGGCAGAAACTAAAATCAAATATAAGAAAAGTAAACGAGGAAAGATGAAAATGGTAGAAATTAAAGAAGAACATGAAGAAGAAACTCAAAAACTAAAGAACAGATAGACATTTATTACTGGTCCAAGTAAGAAAGTATTGAATAGGACATGGGTAACCTTTCCCCTTACAAAGCAGGACATTTCAATGAATTTCAATGGTGCTAGATGAAGAGCATCTCGATTTAAGTGGAAAAGAAAAGAGGAAATGAGGTTTGGAGTAGATAGAAGATAGAAATTTAAGAATCACCTTAACAGCAAGTTTAGTAACGAGAAGAAGAAGAAAGTAGTGAAATGGGCGAGAGTAACTCTTTTCGTTTCAAGAAATTTGAAAATTTCAATGGTACGGACATGCTAGAAGAAGAAAACCTCGATTTGAGTCAAGAGGAAAGGAAAAAACGAGGATTGGAGTAAAATGTGCAAGTTTAGTAACGAAAAGAAGAAGAGGAATTCGGGATCAAGAGGAACAATTGTTGAATCAGGGATCTAAAGGTGTAATTGTTCTTATTATACATTATCAATATAATAGCAATAATTTATTTATGTTCCATGCGAACAGTATAATAACAGTTAACTGATTTATACTGTGTTTCGAACAATATCGTGGCACGATCCAAAGAGGGATGCAAAGACATCCGAGATGTAAGCACAGACAATGCGCGGGTAAATTCCCCGAACTAACTCGGCACGCACGGAGGAAACCAAGCCCCGTAAACTTAAACAACTTGGAAATAGAAGAAACTTCGGAATCAATTTGAAAGGGCGAGGGAGGCGTGAATTCGGCGGTAATCTGGTTGGACAAGTTGCGTGATGAAGTGAAATTTATGTAAATATGGATTATATAAAACAAGCAGTTTCCTGCGCCTCTGCAGACAATATAAACTGCGGAATATAAATATTTCATCGGCCTGCGTCTGTTCTATGGCACGCCGGAGTTTGCATAATCCGAGCAGGATTAGCTGCTCGCCCTCAACATGACTAACCGTCGTGGGCGATAACGTTGCTTGTCCTCTTTGGAGAATTTGTTAAATGGTCTCTGTCTTTACCCTCTAACCGAAGTCATCATCTTAACCAATGTTTGTCAATGAGATAATAGAAAATAAAATTAAAACACTAAATAATATAACACAAAAATATGCAAAAAAAATGGGAAATCCTGAAAATAGAAGAAAGAAATGAGAACAGATATGAAATAAAGACCACAGTTCGATATCATGGATCAGTCATAAAAGAAGAATACTTGAGTGCCAAAAGACTTTGATTCATTGTAATCAAATTCACTTTTTTCCGTCTTGTGCCTTGTTCCTATGTAATTCCTTTTCTTCGTGCCATTCTACCTAATTCCTGAGGATAGGATTACAACAACTATGAAAAATGAACAATTTAAGAAACTGAATATTCTTTAAAAAAAAAACAATTAAAAGGAAAATGGAAAGAGATATAGTAAAATGGACGTTATTTGTTTTAATTTTTTTTTTAAAACGTTCAGTAATAATAAATATATTGATATAATCCTATTGGCTGTTCTACTCTAATAGTTTCCGGTTATTTATATGGAATTAATCCAATTCGGAATAACGCCGCCACATGTGGCGCGTGCTCGAACACTTCCTATCGATCCAAATGGAGCTTTGAACATGCCGTTCAGATGCACCACCTCGGGGGTGGTTCCGCTTATGGCGACGTTGCACCCGATGAGCGTGGGGGCTCTTCACGATTCACCTGCGATTGTTAAGAGCGAAAGTGAGACTTCTGCGTTACACATCCGATTGGGGATACGTGCCCCGAATAAAAAGCTCGTTATATCGGCGGTAAACAAGGGGGGTGAACACATCACCAAGTACCCACAAGTACCATCGTGATCGGGTTTATGTGTTGCATTCATTAGTAGGATTAAAGATTAAGTCAGATTAAAAAAAAATTGTTAAAGCTTAATCACGTACACATACAATAATAATTCTTCAAAGCACGTAACTCAGTTTTACTACTAACAATTAGCTCGCAATTATTTCGAATGGTGCAGCCGATAATCGAACGGCATCGAGCTTATTGTTTACGAGCTTTAGCGCGTATATCGGATTACAGTGGGCGTTCGAAAATTTTTCCAAAAATTCAGGTATTACCGCCGATAAAAGCATACGTTACCATCAAGCGCCGGAGCACTGCAACGTGACAATTTAAAATCCACTATCGGCTCCTTCTGAGCCATAAATTCATATAAACTTGCACAGATTTATGTGGAAACAAAGTCCCGCATTCGCTGACATTTGTGTAGATTTATCGCGGGACTCGCATTGTCACATCGGTATATTTCTATTCGGGATAGCTTATCGAAAATGTTGTGTATGTATATACATATACATACACACACTCCGGCAAATGAAATCGATGTCGAAGCGTTCATAAAATATTCTGACCGAATTCGTTCTTTAAGCTGCTTTTGTATTCTGAACGACGAGTGTTCCGGTACGTTATGATCATTCTAAATTACAAACATTCTGTGCTTTTATTTTTTTTAAACCCCTCCTCCCCGCCACCCCCCAACACAGACGAGAACACGAAGATAATTCACAAACCAATTGAATGAAAGAAAAATGTTAACTGCAGCTTCTACTAAATATGCAGTAACACTTCGTGCAAATAGCTTTCAAGTTGTAATAGTTTTCGAAATTAATAAAATAAATTAAATTGAAACTTCGAACATGGAGAAATAAACTTATTAAAAGCTCTATCATGAGAAGCTTTGTCCTTCCTGTAAAATAAAAATCAGAAAAAACTCAAAGAGCTTTTCAACACAGTAAAGAAGATTTCCTTGAAAGCTGCGATCCTTTTTGAAAAAGTATTAGCCCGGGGGTTTCCATTTTCCAATTATATGCACTAATAGCGATTAAATTGAAAACAGCAAACGCATAAACTAAAAGCTATCTTGCTCTAACCACAGCATTCATCCTCTCGTGAACTGTAATAAAATGTACGCGAAACGAATGTCACCACAACATTTTAAACGCATGCACATTATATTTTAGTAAATTTATTTCCTAACGGAAGCAAAACCGCAGCGCCGAACACAAATGGAACTACTAAAAAAAAGCATTAATTCAGCAAATGTTTTTACGTTGGACGTTGTAGTTTGTTCGAATGCAATTTCGCCGTCGTCGTCGTACAGGTATTTTCGCCTTGTTTACGTACACCGAAATTAATTCGGGACTTTATTTGGATTGCTTACAGCTAAGAAAAGCGCGTTTCATTTGTCTAGGTCCTCGACATCCCCGTGCACTTTACGCAGTTCCCCTATTTTTTCTTCCTCCGACGTACAGCGACAAAGCGGGGAAATCAATCGACGTTCGCAGTTCTAATTCTTTTAAGCGATACAGAAGCAATTCGGTCTTTAGAATGTTACGGGGTCTCCTTAATTTTGTTTTCACTACATCAGCCAAATTCCAATTAAGTATGCGCTCGCCGTTCGTTCTCAAAAGTCAAAGGAAAAGAGAGCTATTTCGCACGCGGAGCAAATGGAATTTGATTTTTTTCCTTTTCATTTGCCTGGGCGGGGGGGCTTAAAACGCCCGAAAACATTGAGGAAACGTAACCTCGTGCTTTATTGGATCAGTGTTGCTCTAACATTACTATTCATTAGATCATTTCTATACGAAAGTAAAACCAATTTAAATCGGTCTCTTTATTACTGAATTTCGTCGGAACTTCTTCTAATACGAATTTTTTTATTAAAGAAAAAAAATAGTTTAAGACAAAAATAATACACATATGAAATGAAAACGAAATTTTATGTTGTGGGCGAACATTTAAAACGTAGAATCCTAAAAGGATACTGAACTGCCCCTCGCACTTAAAACTTTTAAAATAATGCCTCATATAAAACGTTGGAAATCGCGCGACAAATTACTTTAAACGGACGGGAAAGCAACTATAAAACTGCAATCAATTTATGCAGGGAAAACTTTTAAATCACCGGGGCACTGGAAGCGTACACCTTTTATAAAAGTTCGAGGTAATTTAGAAGCGCTGTCAGCAATGCACTATTTTAAATTGTTCCAAATAACCCGGAATCTCGGGTAATCTGGCTCGTTGGACCTTATTGATGACGGGTATTAGCGAAGCACTGGACTGCGGGTTATTGCTATAAGAGATTTTGTTTCCTGTCTTTATAAAACACACCCTGAAAATTCTGTATAATATGGAATATCATTACGACGTATCTCAATAACTAGATTACAGGTTTTTAAGGTATACATAAAACGAAAACTATGTATTTCTTGAAGCCCCAGGCAAGAGAAATTACATTATTTATTAAATAGAGTAAGACCCATAATTTTTAATTGGAAATATGAAACTTTATGACCACCTACTATGCAACTCAAATGCACACATAAAAACATAACACTCAAAAAAAAAGCGTCAGGGAGAGAACGAACAAATAAACTTATCCCAATTAAAACGTAAACATTAATTAACCGAAGCTGTACGTACGTATTTACGTTATCATGCATCGTGAGAAAAAGTAACGAAATCGGTTTATTTAGATTCTCGTATTGTAATGAAGACGTACATCATTTTGTTTAATATAATACATATGCGTATGTGTGTGTGTATATTATCGCGTCAGTAAGTTTTATGAAATAAAACATTCTTGATACATACGCAGTCGTTTATAGTAGGGGACTAATGTATTCAAAAAAATATTACACAAATATACACACATAATGCTATTTATAAATATCAATTATTAAAAGTCTTTTCACAGAATACATTTACTATTACGTATATAGCATGTTTTATTGTAATAACAGCAATTTAAAAATAACAGGGTGTCTCTTATCGTTTATATGGAGGAAATTGAAATAGTAACCATTTTTTTGTTATTAGCAAAGTCCATTATTATTCAAACTTCAGCGATAAACCGAATAACCGACTAAAGAAAACCGATTGATAAAAATGCAAGGGAAGGGTAACGCGTAATATTGGGTCATAAAAAGATGCCGAAGTGTTTATGACGGACACGTTGCTTGTGGGAATAAACTTTATTTACAATATGATGTAAAGAAAAATGCTAGCAGCTCTTAACTGGGGGATTTGAATTGTTTTCGTGTTGAGGTGATTTATTTGCTCGCCCGTTACAGCAGGTGTTCGTTGTTATCTTTATTATATGCAATATGTACGGAGTAATTTACTTCAGGTGATTTGCATGCGTTTCTCAAGTAAACAATTTGGAGTTCGTGTAACAGCTGATTACGATATTAATTTCGTTCATCTGCTCCTCTTTCTTAACCAGGGACGTATCGTCGTTTTAAGTTTATTTTTAACTATAAAGATAAAATATGGACGTTTAATTTAATGAACATCTTGTTTATTGATTGTTTTGTAGAAATGATGTGGAATACGATTTATGTATGTATAACCAAAAGGTAATTTCAACACGTTTCCGTTTAAAATTATGAAGGAAGCACGACTTACACTCTTCAAGTGAATAAAAACATAAATCACGCCGAGGTTTAGACGGCGTTGCGGGGGGCGGCGTGCAAACACACACATCATTATGAAAGTTCGCGAATGATAAGTGAAGTTTTCGATTGAACCGAACGCCTCCGAGTCCTTATTCGCTCATCCGCCTCAGGTGAACCTGCTGAACTCGTTGAACTCTGCTTAATTTATTACCCCTGACTTTCTGAGATCAAGAAGAATAGCTCCGGGACGAATGAAGAGTTACAGATGCTGTGCATACTCAAGGCCTCGCCTCAGGTTGCGACATAACTCACCGAGCTCCAACTTCCTTTCAAAGAACTTATATTAAATCACGCCCGCCGTTTCCTAACTTATGAAATTCGAAAACGCAGACGACTACTTTTCATCATCATCATCATCATCGTCGTCGTCATCGTCATTATACGGGAATAATCGTTTGTCCTTTTATAAAATTATCCCCGCACGTATATGTAACATACTCGTACATACCTCCCCAGATTTCCTTTCAATTGCACTTAAGTATGCGACGATGTTCCTATACCGTTGACAAGAAATGTACGAGACATTTTCAATTGATGGAAATTGTGAATTTAAATCTTTTCCCGAAATCTAGTTCACGAGAATATTTTGCTTGGGAAGATTGAAGAAAATTCCTTCACCTCAGCCTCAGTAAAACGATGAATTACTGGGACGCGTTTTTTTAAATTCCTTTCTTTTTCAGTTCAAGTACCAAAAGGTACCGCTAGATAGAAAACCAAAACTTATATTTCTACTGTATTATACCAGAGAGATGCAGCGACTAACTAATTATTAAACACAATATACGAGAGCACGAGTAATATTAAGTACTGCAGTTTGCAGATCTGCGACTCGCATTTCTGCATTACGTCGCGAGTTGAGCTTTTCGCAGAATGCTACAAAGCTCATTGAATTCCGTCTGACAATCAAGTTAACAGCATATTGTTAGCTTTCTGTAATCCAAAAGAATTATTGTATAAACAGCTTTAAACAAATTTTAAAATTAAAGACTAGACCCAAACAAAAAGCGTAATCTCATGAGGACTCTTGAGGGTTGTATACATAAAAAAGTTGCGCGACATCTTTGACTGCTTTGACTAAAAATGATGCACCCAGCCAAGCCGGGGGGGAGGTTTAAAGTTCCCAAATAATAGGTCATTAAAATACTTCGGCGTAAAGCGCCGACTTTAGTTCTTGAGTAGTTTCGTTTTGTAAAACGCGATGTGTTTTATAGAAGCGGGGCGCCATTATCGGCCCTGTTCGTTCCAATTTTCTTCTCAATTACCCTCTTTGAAATAATACACTTGACTTATCGAGTGCGCACGAGTTAAACTTGACTGTTTCACTATAAAAGTCTTGTAGTTACTAATTACTGCGCTTTCAAATTGTAAAGGACAAAAAAATATAATCGTGAATAATAATAAAAAAATGAAATGCAGGTAATATAACGTCCGTGTAATTATATTTAACTTGCAACTCTTAAATTGAGTTTCCTCTAATTTTAAATATTGCGGAAAATCGTTTGCTCTCGCATGCTCCGGATCCCCGTTGAAAACATGAAAGGTTTTGATGATATGATGAGCATTTTCGCATGTGCGCGGGAGTTTGAGTCGGTGGAATACGTTAATCTGCCCTAATAAATCTCATTAAGCAGTTAGAGCAGCTATAAATATCAAATTTGAATAATGTAGGAGAGGCCGTAAATAATCTAGACATGTTGGCATTAGCGAGTTACAGCCTCGTTATATGAAACCTAACGGGGCCAACGTGCGCGCGAATTTTGACACCCTTGCATTTAAATAAGCAATTTAACTGTTTTTACTGACAAATAAATTTATAATTACATTTTAATAACGGCGAACACGCGCAATGTTTACATCAAACACCCCTTTCCACACATGCAATTTCGATTGCGACGTTAAAGAACTGTTACATTTTTCTATTTATATAAAAACGATGGTTTTAATAAAATTCAAAAAGAAATTGAGCAGATATGTAGATGTATTCCTTCTCATCAACAATAATGATCTGTTATATTTGAGTTCTAAAAAAAAATTGGATCTGAAATATTCCATTAGAAAATTTCCAAATTAAAGCAAAAGAAAAAAGCAACAGTTGTCAAACGGATTCCTATAATCACGGAGGGGGGAGGGGGTGAGAAAGTACCGCCCCCATATTTTGCATCGGAACATTCATTAATGCGAAGTCGCTGCGCGACCCCGTTTATCCGCGAAGAGAATAATTGTAGCTCAGGGCGACTCTCGGGTTTACAGGTACAAAGGAAGGAATCTTTACGCTTGATTTCGGGCAAACTTTCGTTTTATAAATGCCTTTAATTAACTTTACTAAAATTACATGTTTTAGAAAAGTTGCCAAGTTTAAATTAAAGCCGAAACACACGGGAGAGAACAAAAAGCCCTCCCCGAAAGAAAACTCATAAACTTTATTATCGATACGTTCTCAAAAAGAAGTTTCACTTAACGTTTTAATCTCTTTTAAAATTGTATGTTTAATTTAGCGTCAAGTTTTAAGTGCAGTCGCACTGTTATTGTCCTGTTGAAGAAGTAATCGCGAGTATAAAAATAATGCCCGGAGTCATAACAACCGGAGTGTATCTCGCAGGAATAATATCCTTCCCTCTTCTTCCGCTTTGCTGGACTGACTGTCCAGAGTCGCCATCCCTGAGGAGAGCGGAATTAAGGTGGACGAATGGTCAACTAATTGGAATCATTTGTTTTACTACCACAGACATTTTAGATAACATCGTTGCTTTTCTTTTGTTTTTTCCTTATTAGCCGCAACCCTCATCTTCAGGATTCCGTTCCAGTGCTCTTGCCGTCCACCTTAATTTAATGACCCGCTATGAAATGCATTCGGATGAATAACGCATGATTTTACTACGTAATCCTTTTGCGTTTCACTTACAATTTTTTCTTCCTCCCTTTCGGCGCCCTTTCTGCTTTCTTTAGACCCCGCGCGCCGCCCACTCGCTGCGACTTTCAAACTAATTAAAATCTCCCATCAACACGTAAAAAATTCGGTTCCGCTGCAGGAAAGAAAACTCGAACGTTGTTTTTGTGTAAATTGCCGCAGTCATTACGTACGACTTAATTTAATCGCAAAGGGAGGACTAACTTATCGTTTTACTAATTAACTGAAATAAAATATCGTTTCGAACGGAAGATGTTCGTTCGTTCGTTATTTATTCAAACTTTCAAACTGAAAGTTTTCTTGTCTTTATCTGTGTGTATCTGCTCAATTATTTCTTGTTTTTTCGTATATTTTTCGATTGGCAAATCGCTTATAAATAGAAGACTACCTTGAGGAACACCGGACTGAATAGGACTTAGATCTGAATGTTTGAATTTGATTCAATTTTTTTTTCTTTAAATTCATTTTCATTATCCTTAAGGATAAGAACGAGATTAATTAAATTCCAACTAACTGTTGGAAAAGATCCTCTCAATCTGTGCTAATCTTGTTGTTAATGTTCGAATTTGCCGTCTGCGGTTTACGAGAGCGAAGAAGCTTTCATAATGGATAGTTAAACGTAGAACAAAGAAAGTATGACAAGATAACGCGTTCACAACAATTGTTGGAACGGCCGAGTTTTTGAAAACGCTTATTATTCGTCTCAAGTCTTCAATCCATTACAGTCATTAATTATTCATGGCGGCTGCTCCCGGTTGTATATATACGTTAGAGTCGGCTATTGTAGTTCCTCCGGCGGAATATACATTAAATATACTTTAGTACATTGTTACTCTTCCAGAAAAGTACACAGGGATATGCAAATATATTCCTTTCGATATAATGCCTCCCCCCCCCAAAAAAAAAAAAGATCTTCGCATAAGCGCAGAAAGTAATTTATAGAATGGCACGCGCGGTGCTCCACAGTTCACACATAGAAGAGAGGGGAGGGGGGGGGGGTTATCATAATCATAACAGAAATTTTCCATTATAAATTACAATATGGAACATTTTTTTATAAGTCTTATAAAACCTTCATTATTCGCACTTGGAAGTTTGGAGTTAAGACGTAATATTAAATATGGATATAATTATCGAACCGACCCCCCTTTTTTATGTAAATACCGAAATCCCGTTTTATAAAGCTTTTGTTGCCCGGACAATGAAACAAAAAGTAATTAAAATTTAATGCGTCACGTTTTAATATTCCCGTGACGGCGAATAAAATAATGCGCTTTTAAAATTATCTCCACGCGGAAGACTAATATTCGCGTTTGCAGCTCGAAAGGTGATTTATTTTACTTTGCCAACACCTGTGTCCATTATTTATTTATTACTCGGGAGGAACATGAATAGCAAATGATATAAAATGTAACAAAATGAAGAAGGATGTTGCCGGGACTAAAAAAAAAAAAAATGAACAGACGAATACGCTCGCGACGCATTCGTGAATAATACAGCCGCTTTCATATGTATTAAGGAAAATACATCATTCCACTGTATTTTATCTTATTGCGGCCAGACATGTAAATTCATTATACATATAAATTGTGCTTGCTCTCTTAGGAGCACTTTATTTTAAATTAAATGTTTTGGCCTGAATTCCTCTGTTAACAATGAAGAAGAGATGACGCATTAGAATTTTCGATATCATTATGAATTGATTTCGTGCATAATTGTAAGTGCAGTTTTTTACTCCGCGTGATCACTTCACAGGGATACTACCACCTACAAAAGGATAATGACGATAACGAATTTAAAATCAGCTGAATCCAGCACGAACTTTAGTTGCCTAGGTAAGCGATACTGTTCCCGTATTTTGCAGCCAACAAGCTGGTACAGCATCCCCCAAATACGTAAAATGTGCTGGCTTTAGCAGCTTCCTGATATATATTAAATACGCCTTTCCATAACTCCTTACGGCCGTGCATTTTGCGTCATAAGTTCCGAGTTATTTTTACTTAATCTGCGTAATAAAACTATGTGGGGGTGCGTTTACGTTTAAAGTGGTGAAAACGGGGCGGGCGACAGAAAATTCAATCAAATATCAATGAATAATACGTTACGAGTCATTGGTCGCAGCTTTCTATGTAATTGTGTCGATATATCATGGCTTTGTAATGGGGAATAAAAGTAATTACTTTTCGGAGTACGTTTAATGGATGAGTGATTTGCGTTAACATTGATGAATAAGTACTTACCGTACGTTTCGAATTGGGGTTGAATGATTTCGACGAATAAAACACAGTGAAATAAAACATAACGTTCTTAAACACATTATTATTATTATTAACCACTCATTCCTGTGCTTGAGTAAATTGAAAGGGTGGCCACTCAAAATAGTCTCGTTATTAAATTAGTGGAGGAGAACGACCCATTAGCGAAGTACGTAATCGGAAGGAGAAGGAAACGCCATACATATTACCAACTAATGGTCAGCGTCTCTTAATGGTTTATACATTATTATGACAACACATTAATTTGCTTGCAGGATAAGAAATGAGAAAAATGGGGGTGCGTGGTGTCCGAAGGCCCAAATCAGTAGTGAAGTACGTGAATACTTGGAAGTTGATCTACAAAAGAATCACTTAATTACGTGGACGGAAACGCAAGGGCGATTCGGAAACGGTCAAGGACAAGAATACGCGGAGGCTTTCCTCGTGGAATACTGGAGGCCGGCCCTTAATCAATGGGTGGTGTACAAGGATTCAAGAGGAGAAAAGGTTAGATATTAATTTTTTCGGTGATCCTCTCAAATGTCGGAATTCGAAATGCACGTCGTACTAAAAAAAATTCGCTTTAACGCAACCTGACAGAGTATTTATGAATATTTAAAACATTTTCGCCCGGAAAATACGCTCGCGTACATATTTTCCATATTTTAAAAATTTACGACGCGAATTTATGTTTGTAAAATGGCTTTTAAAATTGATGTTGCCGAATGCATGCGCGCGCGATATACCGGCGTCAATTTATTCGAAATATTGCGCGTAAATGACGTCGATCCGCAGTGGAATAAAAAAAAGTACAGACGATGTTATTTTTGTGGAACGTTTCGCTTTTTTAAATCGGCGAAAAGAAAAGATTGTTCTAATCCTTGGAGTATTTGATTGTAATAAGCGTAAACTGACGTTTTGATGTTATTCCTGATTGTTTAATATCTGAGATTTATTTTCCAACTTTTCCGGACGCGCGCTAAAATTAATCAGTTTTATTTATTTTTTTCTTTTGTATAACCGCATGTATCCGACAATTTCAGACACTTTCGGAACTTCGAACATAACGTAATATTTCATTCGAACATTGACGGGTGTTATTAATAAAATTGCACGGGCGAAAATCATCGAAAATTTAGGAAAATTCTCTTCGACTGCAGCGGATTTAATTAAAAGTTGAAAACTCGCCGGCGTAAAATACAGGCTTCGACAAAACAGATTTATGACACTTTACGGGGGCGTATCAATGGTTACTTCGCGACAAATTAGTTCCGAACTTTCTAATCAACTTGTCGCGCACGGCCGCGAATTTAAATCTTTTTAGTCGCGCAAATAAAATTATAAACTTCTTGGTAATACTTTTAAGCGAATAAGTCGAGTAGTTTCTTTGCTTCGAACTTGAACCGTATACTAAAGGTTAATACTACATCAATAGTTAAATAATAATCCCAACTTGTATTATTACCTACAACTATATTCTAATAATAATAATAATAATAATAATATTCATTTATTGATCTACCAGATAAGAAAAATAGTAAAAAGTATTTACATGTATACACAGTGTATCTTAGACGTAGATCAATCAGGTATAGATTCAGGCCTTCGGCAAACCGAACTTCTGATCTTCCATCTATACCTTTCCACCCTACAGTTAAATAAAATAGAGCAAGAACAAATGCAACAAAATGTAATAGAACCTAAGCTTGTACAATTGTACATTTGTTTGTTATTATTCATAAAATTAATCGCGATAAAACGATACTGAATTAAAACTAATTGTCCTGCCTATACAGTACGAGGACGTCTGCTAAGGTCATACCTATGCTAAAAGAGGACGGTTTATACGATATAGTTGTATTTACCTATAACTTCAACTTACTGTGTTGTTGGCATTTTTGCGGATCGCCTACAACACGCTATGATAAGACTGTTCGTTTGCGAACGGCTAATCTCTTACTGACTTTAGGAAGCGTGAGAGTGCTTGATACTTCTTAAAAGCTAAATGGTTACGACGCCGATGGTACAATAACGTCACGAGTAATACTGATGAATAAAACGTGAGTAATTGATATTCATTCTGTAGGAAAGTTATGATAGGATCCTTCTTATTAATGTTAATAATTTTAATACCCTTGCAACAATTTTTGCCAACTTTCCTCGTTAATTTCAATCATGGAACTGTAATGCATTACAAGTACTAATTGTCCGTAGCAAAGTTAGTAGCTGAAACGCTCGCTCGGTTATGCACTTTGAGAGGACCTAAGGCTTCCCCAGTGTATACGCGAACCATAATATTGTTGAGCGTGTATTGTTAACAGCGACAGAAACTTTACATAAGTTAAGTCTCTCTCTCTAACGTAAGCAGTGTAGTATTTAACTAGATACCCGTTCGTATATTATATAATCTTCTTATTTTTCCTCTCATTTCCCCCTATTAAATACACGTCAAGTAGAATAAGTTCTAACGTCTATTGTTCTATTTCTGTTCTTATATCCACTTGATAATTTGAACGTACTACTAAGAGTAAGTAGTCAATTAATTTTTTCTTGATAAGAAAAATTTTTAATTCTTTTAACTTGAACCCGCTCTAATAAAAAAAAGTAAAAGAAATTTATTCCCTTATCTCTTGTCGTACAAAGTTAAAACATCATTTACTTTTGCTCCCGGTAAAGAATGTTCTTTTTTCGTCTGTTCCTGACATTTCGACGTTGCTTTTGACCCGGCAATGAGTGCGTCGCATTCGGAACAAATGAGATTTGGTCGGGAACGACTAAAATATATTGTTTAATCCTGAGGAGATGATGATTCATCAGAGGCGACATCTATTTGCTTGATGCGAACAAATGATTACTGTCGAGGAGAAGGTGGCGCTGCTCAAGGGTTACGAGACACGGGGATGATAAGACTGACAAATGGAAGACGATGATTAATGAATGCGTGTTATGCTGATATGGGGACACAGGCTGTGAATATCCATTTTGCTCGAATGTACGTCTATTTGTTGCGGGATACGCTGAAAACTGAACGCTCACACAAACATGAAAACGATACGCGGGGATGCGCAATTTGTTTGGAACGTATTATGTAAAACAGAGCGTTCCCATGCAAATGACTGAAAACAATTTTACGTGCTACATCGAAAACTCATGAAGTATTTTTTTTTTATTTCGAATTTAAACGCTGTTAAATTCGTGCAAAAATTACGTAACGGTATTTGCCCACTCGACAAGAAACTAGATCGAATTCTTCAGCTGCATGTTTTCCAGTCCAAAAATTAAGGACAACTTTTTATCGAACATCAAACACGTACTAGAAGAATTTTTAATTGTGTTAGCGACGCTGTTAAAACAAAGTTTCTTATGGTGAACAAGTGTAGGGGAGGCAATTTGTAAACTAAATGTGATTTATAAGAATCTAATTCAATTTAGCATTAAAAATATCTTCCCTTTTTTATCCAATTAACGACAATGTGATGTTATAAAAAGTTACGATTTGATTCTGGGGAAATAATGAAAGTACCAAGCTAAATAATCGTGATTCTGAAAGAGCCAAATCGAATGTATCTCGAATACCATTTTACGAGCGACGCCTGCAGCATTATATAGCCTGTCGTGAAATTTTACACGTCCGTAAAGTATAACTTAGTAGACAAAAGAGGATGCAAAAAGTTAGTTCTCTTCCCCCTATACCCTACATAAAAATTACGCGCGCAAGGTGCAGTAACACAAATGGCACTGACACAATAAGCGAACTCACGAACCGACAATGAACAAATGCACCACCTATAACATCGAACGCTATTATCCGCAGTATCATACTGCAAATTTCCCTCGGGGTAACAGACGGTGGTGGCTCGACCGGAGTATGATGAAACGGCAATGTTCCACGACTGTGTAAGTTGCACGCTCTCGGTTCTCCGTGACCTAGTCTGTTTGAGATAAAATGTGGTATTCACGGTAATCGATTGACTATCAAATATGACTTCCAGAAGTTCTACTACAAAGTACGTACAAAGTCTGTGACGGTTCCCAGGGGAATTTAAATGATGCATTTACAAAGTACATAAACTCTCGAAACAAGTAGAAACGCAGAATAATAACTAGTGCGGATCGAATTCGAAAAGAATTCTTATTTCCCTTACTAAGTTTATTTTCATAAATTTAAATATTGTTACGAATTTGGGAATTCGAAATTGAAATCTTTTATTAAAATTAAAACTAATTAGAAGTTCGCCCTATCGAGGACATTCACGTACAAATGAAGAACTTTCCAGTACCATGAAACTGTCTACTAATAGAACAGATACTGAAACGTTGAGCGATTGAGCGATTTTTAAGCCGTCCGTTGAAAACTTTAAAAAAATAATTTATTATACATAAATACATTGCGATTCTTGACGAGACTTCCCAGAACATGGGGAAAATGTTTAAAAAATTATATAACTACAATAATTTATAATTAATTAAACGCCCATATGCATAAGTCGATAACCAAAACTTGATCTTTAAAAATGTACAATAAACGTTTATAGTATTACGCAGAGAATCCCGTCAATCCTCCCACAGTAAATAGGAAGACAAATCCTAGAGCTCAAAGTATTGAGGGTGAATAATTTGGGTTCCATGGATAATAATTCATTCATAATTCCTGTATGGACAGCAATAATTATGGCAGCTGACGTAAAATATGCTCGAGTGTCTACATCTACTCCAACAGTGAACACACGAGGTGTGTAAAAAAAGTAATGAGACTGGAAGCATAACATTCCACCTGGGTGCACTATGGGCTTGTACTTTAGAGGGATAACAAGTCAACCTCCAATGCGCCTTCAGTATGACTTTCAACTCCCTAGTGTTACTAGGTGATCCATAGCGAATGTTTTTGTAAAGTTGTTTTTTCTAGTGCGTTCTAAAAATTCAACTCTTCCCCAATCATACTTGCTGTTAACCGACGCGACGGTCAGAGCGGATTCTGTCGATATTCGAGGTTCGTCTTCAATCAATTCTCGGCCTTTTGAAAATGCCTTAAACCACCTGAAAACCTGGATCCTTACAAAACATTCCCTCCACACTCGTACGCCTGCTGAAGTTTTGCAAAAGTTTCACTCGCGGAAATCGCGGTGTGACTAAATCTAAAACAAAACTTGATAGCAACATTGCTCGAAATTGCTATCACTCATTTTCCGAACGCACTAGAAAAAATAACTTAAAATTCGCTATGGATCACCTAGTAACACTAGAGAGTTGAAACTCTTACTGAAGGTGCATTGGATGTTGACCTGTCATCCCTCTAGAGCACAAGCCCTCAGTGTTCCCGGGTGGAACGTTATCCTTCCAGTTTAATTACTTTATTTACACACCTCGTTTAGTGTGCTTATACAATAAATCCAAGTCCAATTGCTATTAGGTCTGTTCTAGCAACAGTACATAATAATTGTTAGAAATTGTACTGTACATGCGCAGTGACACTTTATCGACGCTAAAGTGCCACTGCGCATGTCCAATACAGTTTCTAACAGTTATATACTGTTGTTAGAACAGACCTAATACAACATAAATTATTCCTAAAGTTTCATTTTTTCTTCTTTGTTGTCTAATAATGTTGGAAATTATCCCAAATCCTGGAACGATTAAAATATAAACTTTAGGGTGACGAAACAATCGAAATAAGTGTTGCTATAAAATTGGATCTCCACCCCTCGCTGGGTTAAAAAAGGTTGTTTTAATATTACGGTCTGTAAGGAGTATAGTAATGGCCCCAGCGAGGACAAGAAGGGAGAGAAGGGGTAAAAGTGCAGTTAAAACTTCAGCTCATACACATTTAGGTATTCGGTCAAAAGAAATTCCTGTTGCTCGTATGTTAATTATAGGGGTAATAAAATTAACTGCTCCTAGAATGGAGGAAATTCCTGCAAGGTGAAGTCTGAAGATAGCTACATCAACTAAAACACAAAAGTACACAAAGTACCACCCTTTCTCCTCTAATATTGCCCATAGAGGAGCTTTTGTTCACCTTGTTCCACTCCGTTTTCAACTATTCTTCTTATAAGAAGGAATGTAAGGGAAAGTGGAAGAAGTTAAAATTTATTTGGGGAAACGCTATATCAGGTGCCCCGAAATATTAAGGGGACAAGTCAATTTCCAAATTCCCCAATTATAAAGGTATCACTATGAAAAAAAGACTATAATGAATGCATGGGCAGTGACAGTTACATTATAAATGTCATCATCTCTAACGAGGGATTAAAAAAAAATAAAGTGTTCCAATGTCTTTATGATTTGTCGAAAATAATCATTTTTACAGTCTTTTTCTTTTGCCTTTCCCCTTTTGTCAATTATGTTTCCGAATTTGTCAAATGACTTTCCAATCCGCAGGCCTTATTATACCTACTTTGAACGAATTGGAAAGTCATTTGACAAATTAGGAAACACATTTGACAAGAGAGGAAAAGCAATAGAAAAAGACTGTAATTTAACTTGAAGGCTTCCGCGGCCGTCGTCCATGCTTGAATTGGCTTCCGGTTGTAACCGCGTCACGTTGACTTCTTCTACTACAGACGTTTCGTTCTCCATTGCAGAAGAACTTCCTCAGGCCTGCTGCTGCTGGAGGTATTGCTGCTATTTTTCGTTAGTTGCTGAGACTGGTTGAGACAGTCTCAACGACTATTGAGAAACAGCAGCAACAATCATTTTTGTTCGGTAAAATGGCTGAGTAGTAGGCGGTAGGCTATAAACTTATTAACGAATTATATTCTGTTACCAGCTTTATAGTCAAAAATGACACCAAATTGCAAGCTTGGTGGTGGCTTAAAATTTAATCTTAATAATGACTGTAAAGGTCATAGGTTTCTTTAACCTAAGTTCTTGATAATAGGAGGGGCGTGTTTTTTTATTCAGCATTTTGGTGTGGTGGATGTAGACAGCGATTTAGAAGATTGTATTCCATCTCTTTTAGATTATTATCGATTTAGGCGATGTAAGAATGCAGGATAAGTTTTCACATAATCAATCTTGCTAACCTAACAAGATTTGTTAATATAATGAAGAATCTATGAGGTGGTGGATTATAAATTGATGATAAATAGGTATGAATTTATTGAAAGAACCAGAGTTCTCATTGTAATTGATATACAGAAATATAAAGTTGCTACAGTTGCGAGAATTATTATAATCGCCAGGAAGAAACAATTTTCGTTGATTATTAAAATTACAATAGATTAAAAAAAAAAAAGTCATTTAGGAAAAAATTCAAGGAAGGGGGGGGCAGTCCTCCAAGGGATAAAAAATTTAGAATAAAGAAGATTTTGGGTATTAGTTCGTGTAATTTATTGAAAATATAAGCTGCTTTATGAAGAAAATAAATTGTTGAACATAATGATGATGTTTGTAACGTTCACATTTTTCGTTGCCCGTTACATTATTTTTTTACGTATTTTCTCGTTATTTTGCTATTGAAATTCAAGTAAAAACTGTTTCGTTCGTTTAATTAATTTCATATTTATGACTTTCACGCCTCTATCTCTCAGGATTTGTGTTTTAATTTCAGATAGTAATGCGGATTTCTATTTTCTTCTTAAAGCCATTTGTTTGTTTCGGAAATTAATCTGTAGATGTCGTACATGGTCCATTGGTCGATTTTATTGATCGATATTTCTTGATGACGTATACGGAAATTGCGTAGAAAATCTTTGACGAGTTTCCGTCCTCTTCGATGATCGTGTACAGATTTGGGTGTGTGCTCGTGCGCCATTAAGACGCGTGGCGTGCGTCTCCAAATTTTTGTGGTTTTGTGAAGCTCTGAACGGCTTGAGATATTCCAGTTTGGCAAATAATCACGTCTCTTTTTCGTAAGCCCAACTGTGTCAGTTTGCTGCCGTTTGTTTTTGTCACAAAGCTACCGTTTCGCTACCGTATCACGAGCACGTGTTGCTTTAAGGTTCTCGTTTAGGAAAGAAAAACTAACAGAAGATTGTAAGTATCCTAGTTGTTTAGGAGAATATTTTCTAAGGTTCTTTTTCTCTTTATGTAGAGTTTTTTTTTTGGACTTCCGAATTTGTGTGAAGATTAATTTTTTTTGGACTTCCGAAATTGTGTTGAACATTTGAAGATTAGTTTTTTGGATTCCCGAAATTGTGTTGAGTTACCGAGGCCGAAGTTTTCCTCCTACCGCACGAGTTTTTATGGGAAAATTCCTTGCTGTTTACTGCGTTGTCGTTCTGAAGATATCACCGGAGTCGTTTGAAGATTTAATTCAACGGTGTCGTTTAGATAGAACTCAGGTCAAGCTATCGTCAGGATTGCGTAAGAAACAACCATTTGTATTAGTATCGTATCGTATCGACAAAACTGTCAGTATCGCTTCGTATGGACAAACTTACCGTATCGTATCGTATCGTTTTGAAGAAAATTACCGTATCGTTTCGTATTGAATTAACTATCGTACCGTATCGTATTGATGAAACTACCGTATCGTGCCGTATCGTTTTGGAAACATTACCGTACCGTATGGAAACAATCCATTACATTTATTTTGATTGTCAGTGGACAATAATTATAGTATATTGGGTCACCTTCGTATTTTATCTAGTGCTATATTACATTTATTTGTATGGGTCATTTATCTATAGTTTGCATCATATTAATTTTTTCTACTTTAAGTTTTTTTTGTACACATGTTAGTTATATATTTTGTTGATCGAATTATCTTTTATGTTAAATCGTTATATAATTTATCAATTATATTATTTTTCATTTTCAAACATTCTTTTTCATTTTCTGTTACGATTAAAGAGCTATTTCTTTAAAATAAATTTGCGTAATCTAAAAATCTGTTTCGAGTTCTTTAGTTTGGTTCCGGACTGTTTTAGTAATCACAGTTTAAAGAGATTACTTGGCGCTCAACAGCTTTCGTTTTGTCATCTACCGTTTATTATTTTTTTTTATGAATTACGCAAGTTATGTTTTTAAGAATATAGTTCGAAGAATTATCCTTCCGAATCCACCTCAGCCTCCGACTAAACTGAGCTATGGCAACCAAACAGGTGAGAATCTACTTACAAAAAAGTATGTCACATGTTTAAAGTAATTACTGAATAAATGAAAAAGTAAATTATTCAAATTACTTAAAAATAGCATTGCTGCGACTATTCAACCAATATGGTTAATTGAGGAATACTCCTCTAAGAAATATAGAGAGTGTTTTTTTTTAATTGATAGACTCGGCCGTTACTTGATGAAAATTCATTTATTATCAATTAAAACTCTTGAAATCGGTTTTCACTTACATATTTTTACTGTTAAACATAACACTTGTTTCGACACAGAGTGTCTCGTCAGATGTGACAAACTAATTTACGAAAAAGTTTGCAAACATATATATTTTGATATGTAAATGTGTTTGCAAACTTTTCTGTAAATTAGTTTAGTCACATCTAACGAAGACAATTGTTATGTTTAACAATAAATAAGTGAAACTCGATTTCCAGAGTTTTTAAGTGTTTTTTTTTTTTAATGTGGCGTCGAAATTGGCCATGAAAATTTCATTGTGAACATCGCCATGACAGTTGTTAATTTGACGTTTGAATTTGCAATTCCTAATCTTGATTTCGAGGTTTTGAACTCAACAGTACGATAGCACAACACAAGATTGTAATCTATTGTAATAAACGAAAAACGACAATAAGAATGAGATCTGTTGTAACAATGAAAACAGACAATAAGAAAATAAGATTTATAACAAATAATCAAAATTGTGGTGCGTTCACAATAAGTACCTTGTCACGGCCAACTTCGACGCCAAATTTAAAAAAAGCACTCTTTACAAGAAATAATGGCTACAACTAAGGGTCGAGGTATCCATCTCCTATTAAAGTTATTCAACGAATAACTCGATTTTTCTGAATTGTTGATTGATTTTTTATAAATTGTTTCCACGGTAGTTATTCGTCCAATAACTATTAGCCAATTTATTAAGAGGTGGATATCTTCGCCCTAAGAATAGTATGATTTTTCTCGAATAAGAGAGGTTAATAGAATTACTAGAGTTAATTATCTTAATTCTACTATGATTTCCGGGAATCAAAAATAGAGGGGAGTGGCCTCCATTTTTAGAAGAAGAGAGGTATTAAAAATTTATCCCGATTGAAGGTTTCTTTCAGTAAAAGATAACTTTTATTGTTAAGACAATGATAGATTTGAATTGCTTTCGTGTTGTAGTGATTTATTTGTTTACTGTCAAAGCAGGTGTTCAAAGAGGGGGACCATTGTTATTCTTATTTTATATGTACAATTTGCACGGAATAATTTGCTGCAGGTGATTTGGAATGCATTTGTCAAGTAAATATTTTGGAGTTCGTATTTCAAGCTGATCACGTCAATTAATTTAAAAGTCAAGTTAACGACTAACGCCGCACCGTTGACTATATTTATTTCGTTCATATGCTGCTCTTTCTTAACCAGGGACATATCGGCACTTTAGGGGTAATTTTTCATTAATTATTTCTGAAAAACTAAAATTCATAATTTTTTTGACGTTTTGGAGATGTCTGTGATTCTTTCACTATTTTTTTGTCTCATAATGTATGGAAGAGATCGAAGGGATTTTTTTTTCTTAATATGCTTTTGTTCAAAACCAGTAACAAGAATGTTACAGCAACTAAATTTTTTTTTGAATTTGCTTCCACTTATTGGGTACCGCTGCAATTAATAAGGAAGTATTGGAAATAATGTAATAATTTTCACGTTTCCAAGGAAACATATTGCTTGCAAATGTTGATAGTTTGCTGTTACATTAATTTTAAAGTACGCACCCAACAAAAAATTAATGGTAAAAGCAGCATGTTATAGAATTCCTTTTAATTAATAAAACTCATTTTACAAAAAACAATTGTTGCATCAAATAGACTCTAAATTTAGCAAAACCAGAACATTCACAAAAGGTTTTCAAAATGTTGACCCTGCATTTTAACGCATAACAACAATTGTTTTTATAGTTATTACTTTGGGAATAAACTGGCTTGAAATTAACTTGTGATTGAAAAACCGGACCTTAACGGTAAACTATCTTAACTTTGACACTTAAAGGAATTGACATTTAAGTAAATTTCTACATCAACTAGTTTTCTAATTTTATTTTAATTAGTCAGAGGGCCTCTACAATATAAACAGCAGCTTTTGGACATTGAAATAAAGGATTAAATAACCGTAACTTTTATGTTACTAATTTTTTTAACTAAACGATTGTTCAACTAATTCTTAGATACCCCAAATTTGAATTTAAAACGTAATTTATTATTACAGTTAGTAACGATTGCAATTCAACTTTAACTTGCTGTAACTTTCTAGTTATTGATCTCCCCTAACAACCCTTTTAGTCTCCTCCGTACATTATGAGACACACTGTATATTATAATTCATTAAGGCATTTTTTTTCGCTCATTCTCCTCCGTCAGTCAATAATTAACTTAATAGGAGCCGTTGAAATTGAAATTTTATTATAAATTATGTACTGAGCCATATCGATTGTCTCATAATATTCTGTACAATGCATTTTGGAAATTTTATGTTACAGGTGCTTACCGGAAACAGCAACACGTATCTCGTGGTGCGTCAGCGATTGGAATTACCGTTCATCGCAAGTAAAGTTCGTTTCATCCCTTACAGCGAACACCCTCGGACGGTGTGCATGAGAGTGGAGCTATACGGATGTCATTGGGAACGTAAGTAACTTTTTTTTAATACCCGTTACCTACTCATTCTGGAAAGCTAAGAAACTTACCATTCGCTTATAATCAAAACTATTTTGTGAAATCATACAGTCACAAGTAATAACTGGCAGTTTTTAATCGTAACGTTATTTTTCCGATCGTGTCCTTTTTCACAGACGAGGGATTTAA
This sequence comes from Dorcus parallelipipedus, assembly GCA_958336345.1. Lineage (NCBI taxonomy): Eukaryota > Metazoa > Arthropoda > Insecta > Coleoptera > Lucanidae > Dorcus > Dorcus parallelipipedus. The sequence goes on along the minus strand of OY284480.1, from coordinate 26,732,543 downwards.
GGAGAAATGTTTATCCTGGATAGATAGTTTTTTCTTCTTTTTATAGAAGAGTATAGAAGAGGGCTTAAACTAATCAGTCCTCAGCAAATCCTAAAAGTATCTACGAGATAGTGTTACGTTTCACTGATAGGTCTTTTTATTGATATCATCACATTTTTTTTAGAATATCGCTGGATAATCAGAAGATAAATTTGTTAATAAATAGCTTGAAATGCAACACATTGTTAAAATATTTTTTTTAGGAGATTGGTAGCTTTGGAGCTTTGAGTTGTAAGGGTATTGTTTGATTTGAATTTTTGGGGATAATAAGAACACTGGGGCTTTCTGTGTATTCAGAAAATTGATGGGGCTTTTTCAATCAGTATTCATGGGCGAAAATCAGATGTTTATATTACCAAATGAGTTCGCTGAATACCTGCGATTAGAATCAAATCGGGCGCGAGCATATTTATCTACGTTTTGCATACAAAATAACAGACCGAGACCTGTATGCCGCCGATCGAATTTATTTCGTCGACAATACCGCTGGTAACAAATGAATGCGAGCAGCTTCGGCATCGAGATGTTTTGACAATTTTGATTGAACGCTTTCGACAAACAAAAACTGATATTCCCCGGACACGTATCGCGGGCGTCGATATTCAATTTCGCCGTTTTATTTAGGAGCTTTATTATCTCCCTTCAATAAATTTATTAGCGGAGAAAATATCTCGGTGTTTATTTCTTCTCTCCCGAGGCACCTAATGAAATTTTAATGGTAAAAAGAAGACGACAAAGCGAAGAAATTCGCTGGAAATGAAAATAATTTTTGCAAAAATAATTCCCAACGGAGCTTTGTGAGGCGGCGAATGCATAATTAATTGAGATAGCTTCTTAACGAAATTAGTATAATTGTTAGTCTAATGAGCGGAAAATATAATACCGTTGAATTTATGTCCCGGCATACTTTCTTTCTGGGGGGCGCAACATTAACGAATAATTCTTTTTAATGACGAAAGAAACATTAGATTATGTTTTTTTTATTAAAGTTCGGCTTGTAGAATTTCAATTCATTGTAAAATAAAAACTCTATTAGAATTACACAGGGTCTACATAAACGAGATTTTGTCACGTGTTATTATTGGTAAGTAGCAGCGTGTATGTTAATTAAAAAAAAATTGAGGAAAAAGTGCACCTACTGTCTAGGTAAGCATCAGTTTATTTGCATAAAATACGGATTAATCGTCAACGTATATTTGACAATAATTATGTATTCATAACCATGGTTGAGTGAACAGGAATCGGAGCAACAGAAGCGGGAAGAAATTTGCAGGAAATATCATATTAAAATTTAATTCACCATAGATTAGCTCCGTTAAATAATTGAAATACATTAGGGGGTAGAAATCCGTTTAGCGTTGTATGATAAAGGGTGGTGCATGGTTGTTTAGATATGTAGATAGTCTTCACTTCAAAAACGAATGAAACCACCGTAAAATGAATATTTAACTTGTTATAACAGATGTAGAAAGCCAGCAAATGAGGCTTTTATCGCACAATGAGCTTTCGGTCCCTATTGTGTTATTTATATATAATTAGGCTGTTTCGCTGACAAAAGCTACCAACTACGTTCTCCCTTTGAGAAGGACAACCAACTTAAACCGTAATCTACGCGTTTAACTCATAGATAATAATAAGAAATTATTATTATTTGTCACGCACAATATTCCCGAAAAGACGTTAAATAGAAATTTAACATTATCCTGTAATTTTTTGCCAAATATTTAAGTAATTAATTCCATTTTGTACGGACGTTTTTAATTACATTAAGTGCGCAAGGGATCCCCCCGCTCATTGCTTCCTTCCGTGTTTGTGTCCATTTGAAGATAACTTAAAGGGACGTATAAGGGATAAAATCGGGTATCAATTCCAGATGTGCGTTATCGTAGGGGTCTCGGTGGAGCGTGTTAACAGTAGTCCTTGCCTAGGGCTAGAGAAAGACACGGGGTCAACGAAATTCGGACAGCCAGCTATCCCAAAGGAAACCCCACTGTAACTGACATGCTACAGGCGATAATAGGATACCTGAAGTTACGTATCTGATCGTATGACAGCTGTATTAAGCTTGCTACGTTTTGAAATGGTAATTGAGGTAGTTGTACGAAAATCACTGTATTTTTGATATAATAAACGAGGATAACGCAATCACGTATTACTTTATGTAAGTTGCACTATTTTAAGCAAAAGTTTTTTTTATTTATATAAATTTTAATTGGCATGGCATTACTTTTTGAAATAGTATTGGAACATTCTGTATTTAATTACTTAAATCTTTCATGACTGCGATAGAAAATTTTGTATTTATTACATAAACAACTAAAAAAAACAATTACTTAAAATGAATTTGCAGGAATAAGGTAAAGGGAGGATGGTATGTTGGTATTAATATTCCGCACTTGAGAATGTTAGTTAACAATATTCTGCAGAATACAGTTGCAAAGGGTCTACGATTACAGAGGAGCCTTCCTAGTAATAAAGCAAATGCCAATCAACTAACTGCTGATGTATGGTCAGATGATGTATGGCATGAGTTTGTGGTGCGCTACCCAAATACTAAGAAGCTTTTAATCAAGGGACTCGATTCAGTCATGCATAAAGTCAAAACGGAGAGATTTGCTTTACCGTACCATCTCCACCCTTACAACGATCGACCGTAATAATGAACTCTCCCATCCGATACGAGACAGCACGCCCGAATTTTAATTGTCAATTGATTTTTCGCAGTCTGAACTAATCGTTTGTTAAAGTTTAAATTCGTTTGAATAATCAAAACAAATTCGGTAGGCCGACGCCGTCACGTGCGTCGTTTATTACGACTACCGCGTCTCGACCGCTCTCATACGTTTCAATCAACAAGATGTGCGCTCGGGGAGAAGCTGATGAGTAAAGGGTTCAGCATGCTAATGTCCAAACCCCTAGCAGGAGCGAAGCCGCTGCTCTAGGTTTATACCACCCGCGAGGCGAGATCCCCACGGACGCCTTGCATAATGAAGATATACCGCTACAAAGGCTCATATGCGTACACAGACATAATGCGCCCCTTCACATGTTTACTACTAACTTGCTGAATTACCCTCGCACGTGTCGAAAGACCCGACAAATAAAAATGCCCTCCTGCGAAACTCTTTTATATTAATTAACGTATAGAAGAAGAAGAATTGCCTTACTTAAATACTGAAACACTTTAATACTAAAAATGTATTTCTCCACATGCAGCAATTCGATAATAGAAGAAAATTCTAAATATCCACTCGCGTTGATTACTGAATTAATTAACTATAAGTCAATTTATACGTATTGTTAATACAGTTTATAACTACTGTTCATAAGAAAGTAGCAATTTACATCAATAAAATAAAGTATTGTAATATTCGACCGTTTGTTTCATTAGCCAACATACCTCCCCGATAAGTTTTGAAGCTTGGGGCTAGTATAGGTGTCAAGGAAAAAAAAGAAGATAACTGGTAGTAATTACGTCACGATATTCCATAATTTGTAAACAAATAACACATTATGTGATTTAATTTTTATAGTCTCAACGTAATAAAGTAATAAAATCATAAATTAAGGAATGATGAGTATCGGCGTGCTTTTTTTCCAATAATACTTTTAGAATGTGACCTCTATTGAATTAATTATTATCTAATTTTTTACTTATTGTTCGGTATTATTCAGAATTATTGTTTTAATTTAATTCCTTAAGTTAATTAATTAAGGAAGTAAATTAATATTATCATGTAAGAATTATTTTATGCACTTCTATTACTTAAACACTAATAAAAAATTTGAATGTAAATGTTTCATCATTATTTTTCTATTGCTTACGTATCACTAATTGCTAATCTCCGTATTCTTTCGTACGAAAATTATAAATGACCTGCCTCAACGTTTATTGTATTACGTCTGCGAGTTTACTGCTCTATCATTGTTATTGCGCACATTAGTAAACTTCGCTCAGCACAAGCAAACGGTAGGAGATTAAAAAAAGGAAAAACGAACATACCCGAAAAAAAGAACATATTTACTTGTCATTTATATTTGCTTTTTTTCTTTGTTAGGATATACATATTGCTGTTATTTTAGTTTTGAAAATTTAAAAATTGTTGTAACAAAATTTTTGTATTTATTATGATGTATTAATTGTATTTTACGAGTAGTTCGTGATTTATCATACATCAGTTAAATTTGTATATTAAAAAAAACAGTGATCCCAAGGTATTTCGACTCAAATGTTGCTAATACTGAAACACAAATTTTTGTTAAAAAAAAAACTAATGGCGGATTTCACAAACGTTACTTAAATTTAATCATCCGTTAAAAGTAAACGTTGCCATGGTTACATGTGTTGAAGGTATAGGAATGATAATTCTTAATCGATGATTAAAGTTAAGTGACGTTTGTGAAGTCCAGCATGAGTGTAACAATCAAAAGATGCAATCGCCAACATTAAACACACACCAGTCTAAAAGCAGTTCGGATGTTACAACAACGTGGAGGATTTGCAGTTCTTTGAAGGCATCTCCGTAGCAGGACTTCTCAGACCAGGAGCAAGTCCAATATAGCCGATTTTATAACGTGTATGATTTCATTTGTTTCATAACTGCAATCAGATTTACATGGCGATTCATTTAAGATCAAGCGCGAATATCAGGGACAAATAATAAGGAGCTTATTTTTTATATCTGATATTAAGTCGCGTTATTACAAAAAAACGTTGACAAGTATTCTTCGATTGTATGACGTATTCACTTTTTTTTCCAATCCGAGTCTATAAATAGGACCACAGTTAAATTGGGGCGGAGTTGAAATGTACCGATTTATTATTGCAATTTATTTAAATAATGCAAAGTGCATAAGATAAATAAAGATTAATTAATGTACATATAAAAACCGTAAAATTGAACAAATTATTAATCAAATCGTTTATAAACTTTGAAATTTGCTTTTAATAATATCACTAAATAATTCAATCATTTTGAAATTTGAACTGATTACGTATTTAGACAAATGACCATTACAGAACTTAGTTTATGTTAAATTCTTTTAAAAAAATATCAAAAGTCACTATTGTTGCATTCTAGAAATTGTTAATAAAGAATAAAGAATAGAGTTATTTTAATTCATTTATGAGCAAAGAAAGAATCTATGAGCGTGTAACGAACCCAAAAGCGTTCATAGGTTTTGCTAAGTTAAAACAAAAAAAAAGATTACGCCCTGAATCTTAAGAATTTCATGTCATTTTCTTTTTGGCCATTTCTTATTAAATTTGACGAAAAAGATAATAAAAACTTGAAAATGAGATTAACAAAAAATCAACGTTTTGAAAAAAAAAAGAAGAAGCAAAGAAATAGTTTCCCTAATACGTTCAAAATTCGATTCTTATTTAAGCTTTTATAATCGCTTATTATTTTTTTCTTTATTCCTGTGCCAATGTTATGTTTATATTTCATAATAGTTTTTAAAAATTATTTCTAAGTTACTCCCTTATTTTATCGCCTTTTATTAAATTTGATCAAACACAGAAAGAGATAAAGAGGAAACGAAAACCAAAAATTGTTGAGACATATCCATTGATTAGGTATTATTGTTGTATTAAATGAAATGTATGCTACCATGTATGCTACCAATGTATGTGGCTACCGGTTTCGGTCTGAGACCATCATCCTCCCAAAAACGTCAAAAACAGAATTAAATAAAAATAAAACCATTAAATCACCGGAGAGGAAACACGTGTATGAACGTTATTGGCCTGATGATGGTCTCAGACCGAAACCGGTAGCCACTAGAATGAAAATACACTAAGGCCGAGTTTCTCAGTGACTGGTTAAACCAGTAATTTGTTAACTGTTGGTTAAATATTAAACCACGGTTTTCTTTCAAAGTGTTGTTCTTTTTAACCATCCGATTTATTAACTAAGGTTTAGTGGAATATTGGCAGCTCTGAAGTGCTTTAGTATCTAATTTCGCTATGCAAATTTAAACTTTTTTTATTCATAACAGTAGTTATTACGTGTGTCAGGTATAAGTACGAAAAAATTAAGAAATATTCAAAAAAGAGATTAAAATACTGAAGTGTTATGGCTTCCACAGATGGTAGTAGTAGTTGTGGAAAGATTTCTCGAAATCTATTAAAAGAAATCGTATAAAATAATCTTTACGAATTTTTTTTGAAGACAAAATGTTTAATTCTGTTAAACACAAGAAAAAACAAAGACTTTAGTATTCAGCAAATATTTTATTAATTGCTTATATTTTGAAGTTTCGCCAAATACATTTTTGAATTTTTCGAAGTGAAGAGATTATACATACAATGCACCCTACTAATTTTAAATGTCATAAAGAGAACTTGTATGTTAACAAATTATCAGTAATAATGAGAGTAATAATAATAAAGATAAGTGAAAATTATTGTAATAATGAGTCTTAGTTCAAGTTCTCTTCACGTCTAAATTGTTTAGTTTTTTCCATTATTCAATATGAAAAAGCCAAAAATATATTTGGTGAGACGTCAACAAACGTAAATAATACTTGCTTGTTACTAAAAACTCTTATTTTTAATACTTCCATGGGTAAGAAAACCCCTGTAGTTTATTACAAATACTTAACAAGCAACCGACATTTTTCCAGTAGAATTTTTCTCGTGTTTAAAATCTTTTTTCAAGTTTCTTTTACGTTAATTATAGTTTAAAAGACCGAATTTCATGGATTAACAAATGTCATAGTTAAACTTGGTTTTACCTCTTAATCACTGTCTGAACAACCAAAAAGAAAAATTAAGCTCTAAGTTAACGTTAAACAAATTTTAAACCTTCAGTGAGCAACTCAGCCTAAGAAAATTAGGAAGTATTTATTTCATTTAATACGAAAACCAAAAATGATTGTTTTGAAGGACGATACCTTAAAAAATAAAAACAATAACCATTAAGTGAAGTGACTAACTAACAAGGCTTCTATTTTTTTCTCGGCTCTTTGAAGGGTGCAAAAGATACTGGTACGCCCAGTGAAATTTGTCTATATGTAGTTTCTCTCCTGAAAGGGTGCAAACTTTTCTCTTGGTGATGCATTAGGGTGTATTTAGGTACGGGATGGAAAAAGACATTTAAAAACTTTATTGGGGGGAGGTGGCAAATTAATTGACCCAGATAAATTTATTTAATAAATTAAAAGTAAGATTACTTTATTTGCCAATAAAGCTCAACGATATCGATGGTGGTAATTTTCAATTGTGATGAGAACTAAACTTATTAACTGGAATTGTGAACACGCCATTGGTTAATCAACTTGTAAGCAAACTGTCCCAAAACTTCAAATTACTTATAGTTCCTGAACTTATCTTAAAAGCTACAAAGTTGTTTCAATTGTTTTCTTATTTTTATTGTATTAGATTTTATTTTGTTATAAACTATGTTCAGTAATAGGTGCAAACATACAGAACTGTCAAATTTTCTTTAGAAATGAAAACTTTGCTTGTGTTTCCAAAGCACCCTTTGCAGAACAAATGATTTAGAAATTTTGTTCTGAATCTACCTCAAACCATCAAGTCTGATGCATAATTGCAAACCGGTTTCTGGAACGTTTTATTAAGTTAACGGTCCGATTAAAGTAAATCTTACGCTATGGTTAATTGGCTACACATGTCAAAAGTAGAACTGTAGGAATATTGTAATCGGACCGTGAACATGAAACATTCCAGAAACCCGACCTTAGTAACTTAAGCGGCACACAAAATTAAAAAGAAAACAATAGGAGACAAGAGAAAAAATAAAATACGATCGTACTGGAGAAAAAGAAAACAAACGAAGAAGCAGAAAACTATATTAGTTTAGAATTCGATTGTTATTTACTTGTATTTTTGTTTTCTTGTTTTTTTTTTCTGTTTGTTCGAGTACTTTTTCGAATGTTTACTTTTTACTTAAAAGCAATTTTTTTTAATGATTTCAAGGTCGCGTTTCTTTTTTAGTAATCTTTATTACAGAAAAAAAATCTAAATGACTTAAGCGACTGTTGAAAATGAGAAACAGAAAGAGATGAAGGGGAAACAAAATCAAAATAGTATGATTGTTTTGAAGAAAGAAACAAACGAAAAGTAAAAGTGAATTGACAAGTGAAACTCTGTTTTTTGACTTAATGACTTAAGCGGTACACAAAATTGAAGTAGGAAACAAAAGAAAAAATAAAACACGATTATACTGGAGAGAAAGCAAACGAAGAAGCAAAAAAACATATTCGTTTAGAATTCAATTATTGTTATTTATTTATTTATAATTTTTTGTTGCAAATCGGTTTTGATTGCAGTGAATTTCCTCGAGCATCCTCTCTTAAAGCTGTTTGAACCCTATTTGAGGCTTCGTCAGCAGATTCTGCAGATGCACTGCAATCAAAACCGCAACAAAAATTTTTAAAACTTTCAATATGCTTTGACAGCACACTTGGCCGCCTTGTATGATTTGACTTATTAAGTAGCAAACTGGTCGCAATTTGTCAATTCTAATGCAATATTAAGTCAAACAGGGATCGCAAGATGCCGCGATTTAAATGTTTCGTTATTTATTTATACTTTCATGTTTTCTTGTTTTTTTTTTCTGTTTGTTTGAGTATCAATGTTTTTATTCAAAAACAAAATTCTTTAATGGTTTCAACGTCGCATTCCTTTCGTAGTCGTAAATTTGATACAGAAAAAAAAGCTGAATGGAATCACATGAACAATAACAGCTAATTTTCACAGTTGCTTATGTAAGCTCTTTTCATATTCCCAAATCTGGAAAATATTGAATTTTCGGGGTATTCTACTTTGACGATTGTTATATTCGAATAAAATATGTCCATTTCGTTTACTTTCATCTACATTGCCAGAAAGTGTCTCACTTTCTTTTCGTGTCAAAAAAGTTAATAATAAAAACAATTAATAAAGGTTTCAGATTTGATTAGGATTACTTCCGGAACATTAACTTCGATTCAGGTTACAGAAAATTCTCTGTTTTTAATGGGTTTTGGGTTTTTTACTGTTACATCTCTGACTAACGTGAAACTTATTCGATTACACACTGTATGTAAGATTTTTAGATTCACAGTCAATTGATTAACTATTATTGTAAATCGCTTTATAAAATTATGTAACATTCGATTAATGAAGATGATTTTTTTTGTGTTTTCCTTGCAAAAGAATGTGTTAAAATTTTGGCAAGTTCATAATCAATGCAACCAATTTTCTTCAAGAAGAAACACCATACAATGAAGGAACTAGTTCGAGAATTTTAAAAATATTTTATAAAAAGACCGACATTGAAGTTCATTTCTTCTCATTACTTATCACCTTTTACAAATCTCTCTTTACTTTACCTCCTACCTCGTCAATTTTACCAAGTTTTCATTCCTCTTTTTCTTGTTCGTTTCTGTTTCATTACCGTTTCGAGTAAGTAGTCATTTCAAGAAATGATCTGAACCGGAGTTAAAGCTGTATTGAAAAAACAGCCCTCAATGCCAGTTGCTCAAACATCGTCCAACTCTGAATTTGATTCTATTATTACGGCAACAAATGCCTTCGCAAATGTTGTCATTGTAATAGAACCAAGTTCAGAGCTGAACCATAGTTCAAGTGTTCGAACAACTAGCCCTTGGGGCTAATTGTTCAAACATCGTTCAATTCTGAACTTGGTTCTATCATTACTGCAACAAATGCCTTTACGAATGCTGCCATAGTAATAGAACCATGGTTCGAATAATCGAACAACTGGCCCTTTAATGTATCAAAATGCTTAATTTAAAGGAATACCTAGACGATTTGTAATGTTTATTTTTTTCTTTTTGTTACAGAAAGTATTGTAAAATATGATGCTCCTCGAGGAGATGTCCGCGATGCAGACGTAGACCTAGATGACATAAGCTACGACGGCATGTTAGACGGAAATTTTATGAGAGGAGGACTAGGTCAACTCACTGACGGCCTGTCCGGAGACGACGATTACCAGAAGCAACTCCAGGGCGAGAATTCCGGTAAGCAAAAAATATAATAATTCCATATATTTCACCGGGAATTCGCTCTCTCTCCGAGATTCTATCGCGATACCCCGGTTTTTATGCGCTCTTTAAAAGCCGCGCACCTGCGAAAATTCGTATTTAAAATTCATATATTCGACAACGGTTTAAGATAAATCGCGTTTTGTCGGTCTGGGGATAAAGATAAGGTCGGGCGGGCGCGCTTTATCGCACCATCTCTACACAAATACTGGCTCTGCATGTACGGACACGTACGGAAGAGTTCATAGTCTAATCTCTTTCTATAAATATGGCTGAAACATTGAAAATACTTATCCGGCGTATTATGCTTAGCTGATTTTGCTTTAATTTTATGGTTAATGGCGCGTGTAATTTGAGTTCCTATAATCAAACTTATTTGAGGGTTTAGTTATTCTAGGACTGGTCTTTCCATCTTCCAGTTAAAGTTATCCAGCGAATAACTTGATTTTTATTAATGGTTGTTTGATTTTTATGAATTGTTTCCGTGGTAGTTATCTGTCAGTTAGTTTATCAAGAGGTGGAAAGACCGGCCCCTATTGCGATACCTTTGCAACTGTGATTATGATAGCATTCGAATTAGCTTCGATTTTGAATATGAAATAAATACTCTGATAAAAATCACCCCTGTTATAAAACAAATATTGTAAGTTTTCTTTCCTTGAGCATTAGACGAAGGATTGAAATGATTGTAATGGCTGAGCTTTTTCTCTTTGTGTCTCAAACCGAAAGTCACGAACCTGAAACATAATTCTGATTCATTAAGAAAACTAAATGATGTTCTGAAACTGTCTTGCATTACGAAGAGCATTTATAATGGCCAAAAGTATCTGCATTTGAAATTATTAAGTCAATTAGTAACTTCTTACCGTCGCGCCGCGTCGCTATAAATCATTTACAAGATTCAATCGAGTTTCTTACGAAATTTTTGTCGTCCCGGACCTGTCGAATAAAAACACACGGACATTTTAATTAACAAAACGAATTGGCCACCTAGTCGCGAGCTGTTACATATTAAACGACGGATATTTTTTTCTCTGTCCTGCTGCCACACAGGATCAAGTCATCGTTGGTGATCTAAACCACCCACGTGACAGACAAGCCATTGATGGCATTATTAAAATATAAATCACAGGAGCGACCGAAGAGACTCTGACTACATTTTTGTGGCACAAAAAATGGCAAAGAAAATTAGACGCTTAGAAGAAATATAGAGCTCCATTATCGGATGTTGAATTGGTACAATTTTGCGTCGGAGGATACTTTTAAAATCCCTTCCCCCCTCAAAAAAAAAAAAAAAACAAGGGTGTTATTTTATGCTTTTATTCGTTGGTGAAAAAAAAAAACTCTCAGCGAGCGCGCGAGTATAAATGTGCGTCCTTTATATAAATGATCGGTCAGTTCTTTTATATTGCTCTACTTAAAGTAACCAACAAAAAGTATGCTCTTTACTCCGAAATGGTACCCTCTAAATCTGTTTCATTATCATCTCCACCAGCACGAAATCACGCGTCGAAATTTAAGTTTCGACTAAAATTATCCCACTTCAGGGAAGTTAATCGATTCATTTGTTGCAGGTAGCCGATGGGTTGGCTGGCGAAACGACTCCCGAGACGGTCAGCCTCTTGAAATTACCTTCGAATTTGACAGCATTCGAGAATTTAGTGCAGTCCATCTGCATGCTAACAACATGTTTACCAGAGGAGTTCAGGTTTGGCGAAATTCCTTTCGTAATTAAGTCATTTCTCAATTTAATCTTTAATCTCATTACAATCCATTACGACCGCTTAATTTGTTAAAATTTCAGCTTATAATTATTAGGAATGCATATAATTGACGACGAGATTAATAGCCGGCGATTTATTTAAGATTGGTTGGGGGCCATCCAACCAATAAATAAGATGTAATTGGTCTGAGAACTTGACTATGCAAATATATTATGTACACACCTCCTCCAGTAAGATTACTTTTATAAAAATATCAAGAAATTTATTTCATAAAACAAATCAAAACGTTCTATTATGTATGCTTCTATAAATTAGTTTCTATAAATCTGGCAACTCATTACTATTTAGTCTATATAAGTTATAATAATTAATTAAAATTACCAAATAATTGAATAAAAAGATTTCGTTTCTATACTTATAAGCTCAAACCGTGGGGGAAATCACTTTTCACTGTTTAGATATTACTTAATTTCCACCACGGCATATAAAACAAATCATAATAATCCCAAACGAAATAAGTAATCCAGAGAGCGACTGTTTAAACTGAAAAGCTGTTTGAAAACAAAAATATTTGTCATTTATTGCAAACAAACATTTCCGAGACGTTTCGTGAGTTTCAACGTCATCGTATCGTATCTTCTGTCGTTCGCTCGCAGATTAAACAACGCAGGCGCTTTATTTTCGCGATCGTAATTAAAACTTAAATATTTGATGTATTTATTTAGCAAAGTTTGCACCTGGTGAATGAAGTTGGCTACCGTTTAATCCTCTCCAACTTCCGATAGAAGGCCGGAGCACTCTGAGCCGCTTATTGGGGATTACCGCCCTTGCGAGTCTTACGCAGGGGGCTGCCCGATGGTAGTCGATACCTAAGAATCAGAAGTTGGAAACTTTATCCAAGTTTCAATCATCAAACTCGCCGCCGAAAGCTCTCAAACTTTTTAAACTCCGTCTACTTAACGTTTATATTACCTGATGCGGCATATATCAACAATTTTTTTTTACACACGTATCGCATAGGGCATAAGTATCCTTAAATTAAAATACATGTATAGAGTGCAATTGGCTAAGCATTATCCAAAGCTCGTTGCTCTTAAATACGTTTATATTGTCTTTTATTTTTTTCACGCACGCATCTACCCCTAAATTAAATGTAGCACGTGACGTGTACTCGTGTCATGTATTAAAATAAACGGGGCGATTGTAGGAAACCGCTGCACAATTAAAATAATTATTAGTGAATTTTGTTTGGGCGGTTGGTAAACAAGAGAAGTTTAATTTCCATTGTAAATTGGCTGTGTGCTGTTTTTGTTTGGTTTATTTTAAATGGCGTTCTGCGTAAAATTTATGTACTTTATGGGTACTATTATTAGTACAAATACCCTTAATTAACGATGTGGATAAAACGATTGCTTCCACTCGTTTGTAATATGTCCTTTCTCACTCAAATCTAAGACCCTCTATGACTTTTAGGCCCAATTGTACAATTCCAGGTTAACTTTAAGCTAAAGCTTAAATCCTTACCAACAATTGTTGAAATAATCGTTGTTATGGGTTTAAGCTTCAGTTTAAGTTTAAACTAGTATTGTACAAATGGGCCTTACAGATTAATAAATCATTAAAGGATGATATAAATAAACATCGGTCAGAAATCCTCAGAAATACTCTTTTATTTTTATTTTTTTAAAGAAAGTATAATTTCGCACGTAACTCTCATGCAAATAAATTTAATTTCAATAGTTTTATAATAAGAAGCTTCTGTGTGTTTCGATATTGCAGAAAACGAAGAATGAAAGGGGGATGGAAATACCAAGCCTTGGTAATTAGTTATACGATAGGGGATGTGCGTGTGTGTGTATTCCACGTATGTCTGTGCCAGAAGAAAAAACGAATACGTGTGCTAAAATACTGCAGCCGAAAGCAGAAACAATACAGCGGGATGCTCGGAAGCGCTTCAAATGAAGCATTGTTGCCAACATAATAACCGCATATTCCCGCACTGCCGGTACGTCTGTTCCACCGGACGGAATGTGGCATATGCAGTTTCCGGTTGCAATAAATCAGGCTCAGATATTTCGTGATTATTAATTTAAATACCTGCAGCGAATAATAAAATCATTACGTTGGAACCGCTTCACGCACCTCATGTTAATGTGTGTATGTTATACATAGAATGTTTGCAACATTCCATTTTCATTTGTATAATTCATTTTAAATCGAGTTTTGGAACAAAAGAGTAAGTAATTAGATGATCGCCCTGTATACTGCTACTAAACGAACCAGCGATTATTTTTAACATAAAAATTGTTACTCCGTAAAGACTTTCGAAACTAACATTGTATTCATCTTAAATCTTGACTGAATTTCGCCGTGTGTGTGCCGGAAATTAAAACTTAAGATAAAAATAAAAATCTGGTGAAATATAAATCAAATTGAATTGAAAGCTCAGAAGTCGAACACGAAATGACCTGCGAAGATTGACGTGTTATATTTAAAAGCATGTATAGTTGTAGTAGGAGCAAACAGATATTTTTTTCGTTTTCCTCATGAAATAATTTTGTTTTTCAGATATTTTCGCTGGCGGAAGTTTGGTTCAGTTTGGACGGGGAGCGATTCCAGTCGAATCCTCTACGAACCGTGCTTCCTGCCGACCGCAGCCGCGAATCCGCTCGGAACGTCACCGTTCGATTGAAAGGGCGATCGGCAAAGTTCATCAAATTGCGATTGTTTTTTGCAAACAAATGGATTTTACTCAGCGAAATATCCTTCGAATCAGGTATGTTACGTGGAAGGAGCGTAACGTTATTGTTCTCCGTTCGATCTGCAATTTACTAAAACGGCAATTTCATCATTCGAATTTTGTTCTATTTTCAAGTTTCATCCGAGTTTTTAAAAGTGAAAAATAAAATATGAGCTGCACCGCGGAAAATCGCGTCCGGCGGAATGGGGGGGAGGGGGACATTGTTTTAACTACTTAAACAAGTTGGCGTATAATCCGATTTGGATGGCTGGCGTCCATTTATGTATCCATTAGGATTGGGATTCGTGTTTTTATAGCAAAGTGGTCACCTTGATAGTAATTTGCTAAGTCAACAAAAATCCTCGGAAAATAAACAAAATTACATTTAGCAAAAGCGGGGCAAACATCGAAAGGCCGCAGCGAAAACACAACCCCATTTTTTCATCCCTTATTCCATTTACTTTCGGGATTACGTTAAACACAGCTTATTGCAGGTATCGATATCAATAACACACAGTCATTCCTTGGCAAAACATACATTTGCTTTTCACTAAGACAAACATTTGATGTTATTAAAATTAGCATATTATCCTAATCTCACCCTTGGACATCCTGGCTTGTAAACTCGTGGGCACAACAAAAGTCTCAGGTGTTGCTTGAATGATTTTACGGCTTTTCAAGACCCCGTTAATGAGGGTTCCACCCTGCGCCGTTAGGAACTAATTTATCGGCCGTGTTTATATTCGTCGCCGTATTGCGAAACCTTCAGACGCCATCCATCTCCGCGTTACCATTGTGTTAAGAATGATGCATCGCAACAACCTGCTCTTGAATAATGACACCATCTAGTGAGCCAGCCGAAGATAAAGCCTTACCCCGGCATTTAGTAAAAGTGATGATAAATTCGGCTCGTTACCGTTGATACCTAGTCTTTATTAGCATTCGCTTTTAAATAACCCCTTCGGAACACAAGCGAATAATCTAGCTTAATTTTATTAACTTGCCCAACAATTTTTCAACCGGTTGAAGAAATCAAATAAAATTAAATTAAATTTTGGTGGAGGCGCCTGTCGTGCTTTAATCAAATTCAATTTCTTTAATACTTTCCTAGTAATTCACAATTTTTAGGGCTTTCATTAACATTAAAATCAATCATTGGCTAATAAATAATTTACAGAAAATAAAATTCGTGCAATAACTTCGTTTATTGGACTTATAATTCTTACGCCCAATTTATCCCCTCAAGACAATCCAGTGAAACGAGGTCGTTGATGAAGGTTCGCGCGGCGTTATTTTTTATGCATTCCTATTTACTTAATCGCGGAATTCGCCCGGAACAAGTAGTTTTCAAAACATTAAACGTCCCGTTTATATTTATCACCGCGGTCGCTATTGCTTCATGTAAAGCGTTCATTTCGCGCGAAATTTATGCTGCGATAAACTTACTCTGAAAGAAGCATTGTTCGCGCGCCCCGTTCGCGATTTATTCGCCTCGTGCTCAATGACACCGGCTCAAAACGCGAAATGAGTACATACAATTAATCTTAAACAGTTAAACAGTGGATAATTATAGAGCAAACTTGCAGAGGGGTGTTCCTATTAACATAGGGGGGGCTCAATTGAAACGTAATAAAATTACAAACAATAGCGTGATGGTTTACTTCAATTTCAAAGATAAACAGCGTTCTGTGTGCACTCTGCCTCTGTTAGCACATGAAGAGCCCTCAAGCTGTTTACCTACAGCAATACAAATGCATGTTACAAGTAATATACTTAAATATACGCACGTTCCTGTTTACTACAATTACTGCAAAGTTATACATGTATGTGATTAATTAACACGCTCAAGTACTCGTTTGCTCGAAATGTATTTAATTAATTTACTTATGTACGTAGGCACGTATGTATTATTGAACTTAAAATTTGAATTTGCGTTAATTTGTATCAAAAATTAAATTCAATATACAGACTGTTTCATAACGTATGGAGAAGATTGATGAAATGGTAGCTGAGGAAGATCAAAGTAAAGTAACTCACTTTTGTCCAAAACATATTTTCTCATTAAATAAACTCTAAATTTATCAAAACCAATGTTATGTTTTTTAAGTAAACATTGTTTAACAAACTCCCAGATTTCCCAAATTTAAAACGTAATTTATTACTATAGTTAGTAAAGATTGTTTGTTAATTAATTTAACTTGCTGTAACTTTCTAGTTATTATTAAAAGTTTATTAATAAAAATAGCTTTACTTTGATCTCCTCTAGCAACTCTTTTAGTCTCCTCCGTACGTTATGAGATACCTTGTACTTATACTTACACTCAAAATTATTTTCTATAGCAGAAATGCGTGCACTTAAAATAATATTAATTGTATTCGTCATGTTTATCATTAGAGTAAGTAATGAAAAGAGAAGGCGCAAAGGCGAAACACCGCCCATAATTTATAAAATTTACAGCAATTGAAATTAATGCACGCAAATTATTTCCAATGAAGCTTAAGCAAAAGCGTCATTTAACTCGAGGGCCAGAATTAGTATTAATGCTGATTGTCTGCGTGCTATTATTAAGTTTGCCCGACTTCATAAGGACTGTTTGAGATTTGCTCTGAGATTTTTCGCCCGAGTTTTCGAACTATTTAAGAATCCATATGTAAATGAGAACTTGATTAATATCGTGCATTAACAAACACAACGAAGCTTATGTATGTAGTAGACTTAATTAGAAAATATTATGTAAATGAACTTTTTAATTAAATTTGCTAGCTAAGAGAATTACATGCAGGTGGTGAGTATAATTCCAGGCTTTGTTTTGTTTTTTACAAAAAAAAAAATCAATGCAATAAATATACATACAGTGTGTAATTGAATAAGTTTCACTTCTGTAACCACTATGAATGCACAAGAAATAGGGCGTATGGGGCAAAGGTCAATAATAATTCCGCTAACTTCTACGTTTACTTTTTACAGAAGACGTTTGAAAAGCACTGGATGTGTATTAATTGCCTCAGCTGAGCGAAGTTTACTATTACGTGCAATAAATGATAGAGCAGTAAACCCGTAGATGTAATAGAATAAACGTCAAAGCAACATGAATGTTCAACGTTATGTTAATGAAGTGGTAGAACCCTAAATTCTTCCTTACCTGCAGCGACAAGAAAACCCTCTTTTCCAGCAAGATAACGCTCGTCCACACATTGCAAGGACTACAGTGAACTTGTTTGAGCAAGACCATGGTTGCCTAGATCTTCCGAGCTTTCGCCAATAGAACACATCTGGGATATGATAGAGAGGAGTTTACGGAACTTGGTGAACCCTACACAGACACTAGAAGCCCACCGAAACGAATTTCAGATTGCCTGGGATGTAATACCTCAGGAAGGCATAAACGATCTCTTGGAATTGATGCCACGACGAATAGTAATTTTTTTTGAAATTTTAATCAATTGGTACTTTTCGATAGCCAAACGGTTCTGCAAAATTTCATGATAAAATCTCCACCCCTTCTTGGTGTTGTAATTTCCATGTCAGTGAGTATATTGCACAAACAGAGTAATATCGTCGTCAAGCCATTTCAAAGACCTGTTCACCCTGTATGTGTATTTGTACAGATTCTTGTGTATTAAGTTTTTACAAGGAGACTATCCAACATTACATATATCTGCGACAGGATAATTGAATTATCCATCTTTAATGTTAATTAGCACGTAGAGTACGATCGTTAATCGTGAAACTTTGAAATTTAAAGTTCAGGTATTTACATTTCGCGCTTATAAATTCCTTAAATCTTGCCGAAGCGGATTCATGATTAAAACAGCAGCGGCGCAATACGAAATAAATATAATCGGCGATTAAAACTTTGCATAAAGCTCCGGACTGAATTAATTTCAATAATGTTCGGATATGATCCTCATTGCTCACTTCGGCAAATAATTCAATTTGCGGAGTGCTGAGAAAAGAATCACCTGCGTCGCAGCAGGCGAGGGATTGCAATCGCTGTTGTACGTAATCTATTTCGTTTTCCACTGAAATTGTTGCCGCCGCTCGCCGTGATAAATAATAGCGGCGTTGTACTTTGTTATAAAAACGTTTTCCCTGACTTATCTGGGATAAGTTTAAAAAAAAAATAATTTTACGCCCTGTCGTTTCTAAAAATGAATATTTCTTCGTCTGTCAGTCTAAATTCAACAGAATTTCTCACAAAATCTTATGGTTAAAATTAAACTGTGTTAGTAAAAAAGTAATATGTATGAAGTGAACTTTCGTTGAAAATAATTTACAAAAAGAATCGCGTTTGATAAATTACGAGTTAAAATTGAAGTGGCTACTTCACAAGCTAGAACTTTGAAACTACTTCCTGCAATAGTTCTTAAACGAAAAGCATTTTCGGTGATTCAATCGACTTGCAACGTCTTGCTTGTAAATTGCAATTGAACCGTTCGAGACTATTATCCGATCTGTGTACAGTCCACTAAGCTTAAAACTTGTTTGCAGGTCCATTAACGAATAATCTAACGGAGGACATCTTAGAAAAATATTACGTGCAGCCGGAAATAATTATGTCAACAATCGCCCCCGGAACGGTGGGGGCCGAAACGACACACGCCAGGAAGGAAGTCACTCCTGCGACGAGCCCCACCAGCAGTACCCAAGCTTACATTGGACTGATAACTGGGGTACTTGCGATGATTGTATTACTGCTGGCGTGCACCGTCTTCTTGATGATACGCAGGGGACGTAAAAAAGTCGCCCTCCTTCACAAACACACCGCCCTCGTCTCGAGCAGCACGAAACCCGGGGTGACGATAAATATGAAGGACTTAAAAATGAATATGTCTACCCCTATTATCAATAATGGCTTGTCTAGATCTAGATTATCTGTTAAAAGCAAGGGAAGCACCATGGGGACCGTTGAATCTAAGAAGAGTAAGAAGTGCAATTTGTATGGGCACGTGAACGGAGAGGAATCTGATAGTGAAAACTCATCCGTATATCACGAACCTTACAAACTACTTCCAAATACGAAACCTGAATATGGATGTCTTTTGAAGAAGGATCCTATATCATCCAGTAAGAGTGGAGAGTATACAGGTAAGTGTTTATCAATAACATTAAAATTTAAATTTCTTACAAGGTATCTCGTTTTCAAATGATATGCATACCAACTTGAATATTCATACATATTAGATCCGGTAACGTTTAAGACTTGATCCTATTTCGCGAGGAGCGCGATCCCGTCTGAAAACATACATTTACATTTCGTACGGCCGCCAGTTGCTCCAACACACGTAAAATTAAAGCCCTTTGCATACGTTAATCGCTGTTTTCCATTGGTGGCAGACGTGCAACGGTAATTAACCTGGGGATGCGGGCCGAAACGCGCAAACATCTCCGCCATTTGCTTGTCTTCGTTCTTGATAAGCTGCCTGTTCATGTCGTTATGATTTATGCATATCGCCGGAATAATTTAAGTTTCAGTTTCTTACCCCTCGTAATTCACGCCGGCGACGTTAACAATAAACAAAAATGCGCGGCGCTTGTGAATGAAGAGATTTATGTTGCGCGCGTTAAAGTGGAGTGCACGCTTTTCAATTTTACCTTGCCAACAGAATCGAAATGTAGTACGATTTTTACATAATAGTAATTGTCTGTTATTCTCTCTTTTTTTTTGTTCGAACATCATAGAAATATTTGCATTCAAACTTTTGTACACTATCTCAAGATTTGGTTCAATTAAAAACTATCTGAAAAAATAGAACGTGTTCTATCTCCAAACCACATTTGTATCCAAGAAGTTCTTACAGAATTTGAACCAAATCTTGTACAAGAAATAGGGTAGTCTGTGACGGTCTTGGGATCACTACCTTTCACTAATTGAAGCATGGTATTCCCAAATGGTCTAAGTGCCAAAAACGTAATTCCTAGAAAATTAAGGAAAATGATCCTTGCTGTTGATAACGCGCGAGGAGAGAGAGTCATCTATGTATAATTACATAAAATATTTCCACATCAGATAGACACTTACAACCTTTTCTAATGTGTGCAACAGGGCACATAGATTCCTTTTATAAAAAAAAAATACGAATTTAGTAAAATTTGACCCTTTGGGAATACCACGCTTCAATTATAAAATCGTTTCATTTAAAGTGAAAGTATGGGCGTGTTCGCTGAATCACTTTTAAACACAACATGAACAATGTTTACTGAAGGACAACAGCAAACAGATAAATACAGCATGAGTCATAATTAGGTGTAAAAGTTTTTATCAAAGCTTCTTTAGGCAAAAACAAAACAATTAACTTAATCTATCGTAGTACTAAAATGCTCCCTTAAAAAAATACAGAGTATTAATGAAAACATATTTATTTATAGTTTGGAAAGTAAACGTTTGAATTTTTAAAATCTACTAACCTGATTTTGCTAGTCAATTTTAATTTAAAACAATATCAAAATAGCGGCTGTCATAAACAGCCATTAATTGTTTGAAAATCACAGTTGTATTGTTTTAAACGAACGAAATTCAATACAATTCAAGAAGTGTATGATTCGCTAGTACCCTTGTAGAGGCTAGAGGAGAGCATTTTGAACATTTGCTGTAGTTTTCTATTTTTAAATAATTATTTTGTTAATTTTGTGTTTATTATAGTGTATTTTTAAATTAACTGAATATCACCTTCCAAGTTATAGTCACAAATGGAAACGGAAAAGTTTTCTTTAATATCCCGTATCTTTTTAATGGGGCATTTTGGTACTAAGATATATTATGAAAATTTTTACACCTAATTATGACTCACCCTGTATAGTAATCAAAATAATAAAATGGTTTTATATATGTAAATAAATAAAAATGATGTAAATGTAAATGTTTTCGACGTTCTAATAATGTTCTCGCCAGTTGCTCCTCGTAGTGCAATTCGCCTAGAATCTGTCATGGTTTTGGTGATGTATGTCAAGTTGCGGTGGAAACTTCCTCAGAAGTATTGCTTTCTCACTCTTCTCCTTTCAACGACGGTCCTCGACAATGTTGGTAGAGTGTGGAGTGCGTGGGATCTCTTTCAGGTCGATTTTATTCCTGCGGTGTTCAGGACGATCGAATACCTCTTCTCTTCTTCTCCTCTTCTATAACAGCTGGCTTCGAAGGTGCCGATGAATGTGTGGAGTGTGAGTGATATCTCGACAATGGCTTGGATGTATTTCCGACAATAGCTGCACAGAAGGCTTTGGATGTGCTTCCGACGGTAGTTACACAGAAGGCTTTGGATGTGCTTCCGACAATAGCTGCGCAGAAGGCTTTGGGTTGCTCCTGACAATCGTTGCACGGGAGGCTTTAGTGGCGAGTGTTCCCGACAATATGGCTGCTCAGGACGCACTGAAGCCGGAGCGTCGGCGCTCTCGCTTTTACAGGACTTTTTCGTAGCGGAGATAAACTAATTCTGCATTATTAGTCAAAATGTGTAGTCGAATCAGCGATGATCAGAGCTCTGTCTCATTCGTCAGGGGGCAGTCTTTTTTGTGTTTACTTCGGGGGTTGTCTTAGCCACCAAATTTGGGATCCTATTTAGGAGCCAATCATGAATGAATGCGGTTTCACTTTAATTCGTCTAGGGGCAGCCTAATTGTTGTTTATTTGCGATGGTCGTCATCGTTGCTTTGTTACGCGGATGTCAACGTGACACTTCGTCCGCATTTGTCTATCTGACGTTGTCAATCTGACAACTGTCATTTTGACGTCTTTTGTTAACTGTCATCGTGACGTGATGCGTTGATTGCCAAGCAACGTGCGAGTCCCCACAAAAGAATTGAAAACAAGGATCGCCTCAGGGGGATTCTAAATTCCCAACTGTCTTCGAAAAATAAGAAATTAATTAAAGAGGGCCCATTTACCTTTTTGCTAATAACTTCTGTTTTCTGGGTTTTTCACTTACTTAACTAGATAAAAATGAATTCTTTTATATTTCTGAATTTATAACTCAGATGAAAACGTAAAAAAGCCATTAAATTCAATAACAGTAACAATTAGAATAGTTCGATGAGAAAATTGAAAATCCAAACGAAAATGTAAATCAAACAGCGCCATCAGCGTTCGATACATACAGCAAAAGTTTCCCTTTCCTTATTGAGCAATAAAACG
The DNA here is from genome assembly GCA_958336345.1 of Dorcus parallelipipedus. NCBI lineage: Eukaryota > Metazoa > Arthropoda > Insecta > Coleoptera > Lucanidae > Dorcus > Dorcus parallelipipedus. Next base: position 26,709,894 of record OY284480.1, on the reverse strand, counting down.
ACATACGAGCAAAGCCAGAAATGCATAAAACGAAGCAAATGCGATTCCGGTGCATCGAATAAAAGAAAACTGCGCCTAAGCGGTCGTCGGGTAAACAGAAGAGACGGGGAAACAAGCTGCGGCGGTGATATTTGCATTTTATGAAATTGGTTTTTCAGGTACCTGTTCGGCGCGTTCAAGGCCCCCGACGGCTGCCATATTTCACATCTCACTTAACGCGCGTTCCTATTGCACGTGAGAGTCTTTCGAAACGTACGAAGCACTTATAATTTACAAGATGCGCCGGAAACGGACGCGAAACGGTTTCTTTAAAGAAGCCACACCCAAACTATCATACACCTGAGCGCACACTTTATCTGTTGCTTCTATTTTCTTTAAAAGACTAAAAAGTAATCTCGTTCTTTGAGCATTACAGTTATTATTAATTTATTTAATCTTGTCTTGTCCTGTCTAGTTAAATCTTAATTTGACCAAACTATCATAAACCTGAGCGTACACTTTATCTGCTGCTTCTATTTTCCTTAAAAGACTAAAAAGTAATCTCGTCCCTTGAGCATTACAATTTATTAATTAATTTAATCTTGTCTTGTCCTGTCTAGTTAAATCTTAATCTGAAAGAGACAAGGGAATTCAATTTTTTATGTTTTTTTTTCTTTCTTCTAGATTTTACCAGCGTGAACAGCTTCCAAGAGGAACTCAAATTCAGTTCGCCCTCGTTTTACAACTTAACTCCACCGCCGCCTCCTTCATCGCGCCCGCCGACTTACGACGTTCAGAACTACCAAACACCCACTAACACCCCGAACGGGACGATTCCTGCAGAGAACTATTACGCCGCCACTGATATTATTAAGGTACGTGATACCTGCGAGCATTGTAATGGGATGTTAAATGGTTTTGGATTAATTGAATTGGGAAGTCGATAGATTAATTGGTCGGGAAATTAATCTTGACAAACACGGTTTTTCTGCTGTAAGGTCATTTTTCTCTACTGTTGTACTAACATTTAAAGGCAAATTGATTTTCGAAAAATCGATTTCTACTCTGTCTTTGGCAATTTCAAGTTCAAGTGCCTCCCAGTAATTTATGAACACTCTGTATTATAAAGAAAAAAAAACAAAATCTAGTAATACTGCTTATAATCTTCTAGAGTCTACAGAGTTATCAAACCAACTTAATTTTTTTTTATTGAATCTTGACTTCGAATTAGAAAAGCGTACTTCCGAGTATCCTGACCAGTGTTAAATTTTTTTCCTGTTTAATTATTATCGTATAACACTTTTGAAGGTATCTCGTTTAGAACTCTAATTAAATTTAAATAAAAATTGAGCACCTAATTGAGTTCTAAATCATAACATCGTGAAAATTATAAAATTTAATATTTCGAGCCATATCGTTAATAGCAATTAAGAAAAGTCTTCTCCTATTTTCCTCACAGCAAACTCTGACAAACTTTAAATTTCAAAAACTGATGCAGGGTATCGGGGGAGAACAGGGTAAGTCCACTTTTCTTCGAAATTTAGATTTTTGGTGCCAACTGGCGAAGCTTGAAGAGAGCTTTGCAGAATCATTGAAGGGGGAAAATGAGATAGTAACGGGAGAAAACAAGACTTTCCAAGAAATTTCTCCCTTTTCTTTGTTTACCCAGGTAATTCCTAGCCTACTTCTTTTAATTCATTTTATTCTTAACTTTTTTTTTGTTCTTTGGTCTGGGTGTCCATTCTTGGTATTCTTTTAGCTAACCAATCCTATGTGAACTTTCCTCTGTTTCTTTCATTTCCACCTATAATAGTTGTTTCTTTTTTCCCGTTGTCTTTCTTACGTGTTTGTTTTAGACTCTCTGTTCTTTAGATTCTTTCTGATCTTCTAAATGCGTCCATTTCTAAGGCTTTTATTTATTACTTATTCCTTGCCCAGATCATTGAACTACGTAGGTACTTCAGACTACAGTTTGTAACATAACTTCATATGTTGTCTATTCTTATTTATAGATAGACCTGCCCCATGTACTCAAACAGTCTTTTCCTTCTTCATTCTTATTGAAACTTCCTTCGTTCGTTAGGACTATAGTTTGTAAGCATAAGTTCGGATACCTCTTCTTTGTTTTCTTATTTAATATCTTACCCATGACATTGTGTTCAAGGACCCTATTAGTTTTCCCTTTTATATTCTCTCTTACTTGAACTTAGCTTCGTTGGTAGTTAAAAGTATTGTTGTTTGTCCAAATGCATTCACCCCTATAGGGCTTTTATTTTATTATTATTTCTGTCAGGTTTCAATTTAAGTTCATTTCTTTATGCAATTTTAAGTTTTCTCATACAGATTTCCTTAATTTAAGAGAAAAACCTCTTCCTTATCACCATCTTGAGCTAACAACAAAATGGTCAATTTTTCTTCAATTTCTTATTCTTGTGCTTCGATGCTTACACCCGTATCCTGAAGACTCCAATTCCAATTTTTCTCCGGCATGGTAGCCTATCTCTAACTACAGCTTATAATTCCAATTCCAATGTTACCAAATGATTGGAACAAAAGTATGTCTACTTTTACGTCACAATTTATATAGGTAGATCAAAGTAGTAAGCTTTTTCAGTTAAAAAATAAAACCAATTTAAAATCTAAATCGATTTCAAACAATTTAAGAAATTCTGAACCAGAGAATTAAAAGTCAAAACTTTCTCACATCTAAACGTTTCCGTGAAGAAATATAATTTCATAATCACGTCCGCCTGCAATTGCTGCCAGATTACGAAGAAAATCGCAGTTTTCTGAAAAGCGGCAAAATATTTCCGCGCCAGCTAACGAGGGAATTCGCCTTTGTAGTTAATTTTTCCTCACCGTCGTCGTTTACCAAGCAGAATAAAATATATACGCCGAAACTACAAGCAAGGATTTTGCTTCGTCAACATTAATTTTGAAGACATGAAACGACTTAAGCAGTTGCTAGCGAGGATTACGGAATGTCACATCTATAATTAACAAGGATTAAAGTACACTTGACGTAACCTAATTTGTACGGGCAATGTGCATAAATATTTTGGCATATTTCGTTTCCCTTAAGAATTGCGGCCGCCTACGAAATTGTACGCCGGTGAAGGAGAACGTAAATAAGCTCCGGCTTTCGTTAAATATCTCATGAAAGTATGTTATGTCAAGATGTAAAAGATTAACAACAAAACCGCTTTCTAATTTAACATTCGCTCCGGAGGAGCTTCCAAACATTTCGTAGCAAATTCTATAACTAAAGAATAAATTAACAAAAATAGAGCTACTTGAAGGGTATTCCCTCTTTCCCAAATCAACTTGCTTCGCAGCAACATTAACCGGTTACGTAAATATTATTAATATACGGCCGTAAAAACAGAGTGTTAATAACTACCGCGTTTATATCAAATTATAAACATCTCTCTGGCGAGGGTGCATCGAACTTATATCCCCACGGCTCACCTAAGTCTTTAATATAAGACGGCTTGCCTCTGAATTTATTTTGATTATGAAAAGGCTCTCGAGGTGCGACATTAAATTTTTCTTCGGCGACTCGGATTGTAATGATGATTTATGAGTTAATTTGATCCTTCTCCGCGGTATTATTACGGGAATTACTTTAATTTTATGGCATATTACCTATTTTATTGCGTTCCTGGTGATTTATCTTAATGCCGAGCGCCACCGCTTTCATGTTTGCTTTGGATGTTATGGCTTATTTATCCTGAACGAGTATATTTTGACTTCCGGATACAACTACATGAATATTTCAAACAATACAATTTATATACATAGTCATCATTATCGCTACTAGTTATTACAATGTAATTTACTAAGTCCAACCTCCAAAAGAAAAAAATTGTCTTTGTGTGAAAGCCGCGGCCATCCATTATGGAAATTTTCTCGAAATTACTTTGAAAGAAGGCTCGATGTGCGCCTAGGTGAAATCCTCTTAAATGTTTCAAGGATCAAATCGAGAATTTTGTTACAGAGCGAAAGGAGAGAACAGCATTTTACACCTGGCCGTTTTACTTCGATAAAACTTCCAGAGGGTCCTCCATTAGAAGGAGCAGCGCAGCTACTGGATTTCCCTCGCCATCGACTTCGTCTCTTGGAAAAATTGGGGGAAGGGGACTTTGGCATGGTAGTATATTAGAAGCTTAGCATATTAATAAAATGCATTCACCAGAAAAACCAATTTAATTAAACTAAATCAAATATATCTCCGTTAAAATTAGAGCTAATAAAATTGCACTTCTGTATAACAAGCATCCTACCTTTTTCATGGGATGCAGCTCGAAACAAAAATGAAAATAAAATTCGGAAAGTTACGTAACAAGAGCAGCTCGTAAAGATGCAAAGATATAATAAATTTAATGGTATCGTTATTCCATTCAGTGCTATTATTATGGGGAGGCTCAAATGTTTCATTTTACAGCCATACATTGGGATTTCGCATTCTCGTGTTCGGAATACGTAACAAGAAAAATAAAAGTCTGCCGGAAGCGGAATAAATTCAGTTACATAAAGCGTGCATAAATAAGCGCTGTTTTATCGATGAAATTATTTCGAAATCCTTTGCCCAGACGCGGATAATTGAAGTGCATTTTTACGGACTTTCCTTAAACAGTTTCATACTTGGAGGATGTAAATGAAATGTGGACGTATTATGTTCCCCTCATGTAGCATTCTAATGAAATTTTTAAAATTCTTTTCACTTTTACGATCCACCAATACATGAACTGTATTCGTTTTACCAGAATGAGAATATGAAATTATAAAAGAATGATAAACGAAATGGAAATGAATTAACTTTGTTTCTCAATTTGTTACAATTATTTATCCATCAAGGTTTCGTTCCGCCAAAATAAGCCTTTGTAAATATTGCCAGAGTCTGGGTAGAGAAACACGACATCGGTCTTATTGGGCCCTCGGGTGCGTCTCCAAGAAACCAATATGACCCGGTCGTAGCTTTGCCTGTGCCTGTCATTTAGATGCCATGAAGCTGAAAAGAACGGGGCGTTTCTCTCATGTAAACAATTTGTGATTTTCGTATTCAATTACCCTTACGTCTATCATTAAGTAAAACGTTACTGAATTCTCTCGTCCCCTATAAGAATCACGCCTAGTTTATCTTTCATTAACAATGTTAATTTAACTTGAAAAATATACATTCGTATTACACTTGCAGATTTTCTATATTTATCTTTCATTAGACTAACTAATATGTGTTGTAATTTTCTTTCTACAATGATATTCAGATTAAAATGTGTGTAAAGTAATTTATATTTCGTTAGCTCGCTGATACATGTACCTAAGAAACGTCGCGTGTTGATTTTTCTTTAGTGTCACTGCAAACCGGAAGTGGATCGAGCTTCCGCATTAGATGACAAGATGGGAGGATGCAATCAGGCGTTGCAGTTGTTGCTTTCATGTTCTTTATTGGTCATAGCGCGGTGCAGTAACCTTACTGCATATGTTAGCCCCCCGGTCGATTGCATCCTCTGCCCTCGGCCTTTCTACTACCTCGGAACGCTCTATTTATTGCAGGTTCACCTATGCGAAGCCGAAGGGTTGCCCGACTTTAACGGCGGTTCCTCGTTTCACAAGAAGCAGTTCGTCGTCGTTAAAAGTCTTTGGAGGGGAAGCGGAGATTCGAAAAGGTATACACATTTATTTATGCAAAAGTACTCCCCCTCAAGCACGTGAGGTGGTGACTCACCCCCGTCAAATTAAATCAAAATCACAGTTATTTGTTCTGTGCCTCATACATCACCACGAGCATACTTGAATTTCTTGATCTACATTTATAAGTAGCAATCAATCCCCCTATCCTGTGGCATCAGCTGCTGTTTGACGAGACGTGTGTTTAAGGCACGAGTTCCTGCGGGAGACCAGCTGGCTGGCGGGACTGCGAGACCCTAATCTCGCAAGGGTGCTAGGACTGTGTAGTCAGGACGAGCCTATGTGCGCCATCCTTGAACATTCTGAACTCGGAGAATTGCCAAGATTTCTGGCGCAGAGATCCAACGAGGACGAAACGCAGAGTCCTTCCATTAGGTAAGAAAATGAACCTTTCCTTCTTCGTTCATTTCACACATTTCATAATAAATCACTTTTGAATCGACGTTTAAAATAAAATTTGTATTTTCTTAAAAATGAAAAACTAAGAAATACTCTGTTATGGATACCGAAAGGACGATTCCTTTCTGAATTAGAATTTGACTAAAAACCGAACAACACATAACGCACCATTACCCGATTCCGTTCTAATATTAAACACAGCCGACCGGAAATTAACAGACGTGATCCTATAAACTCGTTTAGCATTATCAGCGATAAAACGTTATACATACCCCTACGTTATTTATTAAAGTTACAGTATTGGAGTCTGAATACTAATAACACAGACGCCCTTAGAATGATCCATAACGCCCCGAATTTATATTGAGAAATCGCTATTTATGGAAACTAATTTCCCCACCTAATTTAATGACGGAATATAAAAAAAAATTGGCCCACTTATTTACAATAAATTGCACAGTAAATAATAAACTCTTGTATGTACGAGGCAAGCGAACGTTTTTCCCTTTAGTTTATTTACTATAAATAAAGCGTTCCGATTTTTTTTTTCTTTTTTCGTTTCGTGAGTGAGTGACACATTCAATTTTCAATCAGACTTTTGTTTGCTTTGCTTTAAACTGTTCGTTTATACATTTGCGGTGAAATTGGATCTAGTTTTTGTTGCGATACGGTGACATAAATTCAGTTGTTTTCTAGAATATTGGGGGCGATGTCGCTCTAAATTTATAATAAGCGTACGTGGCGCGACCGTCAAGCGACGGGCGGTTAAAGCTCGAAATGAGAAATGTCGAAGGATGATTCAAGCTCTGCCTCGCGCTTAATCGATTTTAACAAGAGTAATTTCGATGATATATTGCATTTGGATGTAAACTGTTACGTCAAACCAACCAACCAACCAACCCCCCCCTTACCCTACTCCTCACGTTAAATTTTCTTCTGGAACGTTTGGTATGACGTGTTACTAGCGGGTGACAATAAATTATTAATTAACACATCAGAATTAATTATACAGGGTAATGATCCAATCACGAATAAATTCGATCATTTTAAGACGACCAAGTTTTTCTTGAGAGGCAGAAGAAAAATGTGTTTTTATTTATTTAATTTATGATATTTGTTAAGCCATGCGTCGAAATGCAAAGGGCAAGTAAGCCCCCCAGTAATGCCCCTGATATTCCAAGAATTCAAATTCAGACCGAGAATTTATTCAGCATTCACGGCGCACCACTCATCTGTCCACTGTTTAATATTCTGCTGATTGTTCGTTAATATCGCGGAATGTTGCAGAAGCATTAGGGCGTTAATAGGTGTGATTTAGCGAGCTTATTGTTTACCTACAATCACGCCCGCCGTGTGTATACAGTTTTCATTTAATCCCAGGTGTTTAAACATCATCTTTAGAAATGGAATTGTATTATCAAACGTCAGCGAGCATTAGGGGGGAAATTAATAGTCTGGAATATTACGATTCAATTTCATTTTCCCTTACAAAAAAAATGTTTCACTTCCAAACGAAATATGAACTATTTAGTATACAGTGTGCAATCAACTGTAACCACTGTTAGAAAAGAAGCTTAATACACAATAATAAAAATTCACTTGAAAACGAGACAAGCACAAAGAGTTGTCTTCGAATACACAAAACATGCACTGAAATTACCATCATTATGCTAAGGCAAGCCATGGGGGCGATGGATATTAATATATATCCCCAAGTCAAAGGACAGCTGGGACGAATTCGTTGGATACCTGGCCAAACCCGTGAAAGTCCCCGACATCCTTGCACTGCACGCTTCTGGCCCATTGCAACAACGACCAACAAGAAGAAAAGGAGGTTCGCGTTCCTTGAAGATGGCAGAAGAGTACGAGTAAAGTGGGCTTATGTTGCACTGAATTTATTTTCGTGAATTTCTTTAGAAAAATTAATTTTCGAGTAAACCATTTGTTGTAAATAAATTATTTAGTTTTCTTAGCAAATAAAAAATTAGGTTTTAGGAGCAATACGTTTGAAAACATGTATAATTCATTCCTTAAATCTATGTAAAATAATACGTAGACAAGAATTCAGTTACAATTTTCAGAGGCAGGCTTTATCCGTTCATAAAAATTCGAAATTACGCCCGAAGCGGTTTTCATGGCGCGTTCAACTACCTCCGAATAAACTACCCGAGTAATAAAGACAACCCCTATAACAACAAAATATTGCCAACAGTAAAATATCTACAGGTTATTTTTTTATAACTCCCTTATTCCATTTTGTGTTACGACAGTCTCGCGAAATAAAACGTACTTTGCATATATATTTCCATCATTTTGTTAGCTACTGTGTGGTCTTGTACTCAATATTACGTTACACTCACCCCCTAACGCATAAATACTACGTTAAAAGCAACTTAAAGTTTTATTTTACATACTGTACATTAGCATAAAAATAAGAGTCATAATTAAAGATATTAAATTAATTTTTTTTTATAAAAGTTAAATTAAATGTACACTCGTGTCCAAATAAATTGATGCCATTTAATGGTTTTATAGTCAGTATCAATCAGATCATTTTCATTGACAGGGTGTGGGAAAAAATGTTTGTTGATTTTCGTTTTCACGGTAAGATGACCAAATAGCCGTAGCTGATTTAAACACACGTAGAACGAGATAATTCAGTGTGCTTAATTCACACAATTTGTAGGTTCACTAAGTTTCGCATTAATCTGATGCAGTGGCGGTTTGTTGGACGGGTCTGATGGTTATCAGCGTAGCACCCGCACGAACTACATAGAGATATGTTTAATTTCAATTCCGTCGGTAATTATAACAGAATGTGTGTGTGAGTAGCCGGACCGCTTTGCAGATGTTATGCCTTCGGGGAAGATTCATTCGTACCTGAAATGCTCCTCCCGTTTCAGACGGGATATTTGAATTTGGCGAAATTGTAATACACATTCTACATGTAAATACGCGCATCGAGCGAACAGAGATGAATCTCTATACCTTTTCGTATAATAATGTATAAAGCAAATGTTGAAATAACATTTATCAACGCAGGAAATGAAATTGGGTATTTTACCCGGCACAAATTTATACATATTAATAATACGTAAAATATATCTGTCTCGTTTCATTTCGATAAAAACCATGATCATGTTCTTCCTTCATTGTTTCTGACTATGAGTACAACGTAGAAAAAAAGCTCTTAGACATCTAACAAAGCTTTTAGCATAAAATATGTATTGACAGGGAGTATTACAATAGAAAAGTGAACATCCTGTAGAGTAAGAAAGTTATTTTTAGCTTAAAATCATGTATGTGCAAAAAACCGGAGCTTTCGGTGAACATCCTGTAAAGTATCCTCGCAAATGAAGGAGGAGATAAAATTTCTCATTAAGCGAGAACCATCCGAAGAAATCAGAAAGAAAAGTCTAAATTATTCTAGTAATTAGCACCAGAGTATTCGCAATACCCGGACTCAACGGACCGGATAAAATTTGTGTTAGTTTAAAAGATTCATTTTACAGTTCAGTTGTCGGCTAATAAGTCACGTCGGCAAAACGTGGTCTTAATAACTTAGTTGAATAATGACAGAAATACATTTTTGAAAAAAAGAAAAAGTCACAGCTCGCAAAACGCAAGTTATAAATATTTAATAATCGGTGGAATAAAATTGCACGCCAAGCATCTTCCAAGTTGGTTTACTTATGGAAGAAAAAAATACATACACATTCTGTATAAATGAATATCGTGCTCTGCTTTCATGTTCGGCTTTCAAAGAAGCGCCGCTTTTTGAAGTCCGCCTTCTAAAAGAGTTTTCAATTTAATATCTATCAAACTACGTGCATTAAAGCTCCTAGCGTATAAAACACTGATTTTTCGCGTTTTATTCTGCGAAGGGAACTCTAAAAATAATCGTTTTTATTATTCGCATTTGCTTTTGATGTAATTTTTATGCGAATAATGTGCCTGAACAAATCTGGCAAAAAAAAATCTCGAGAGTTTCTTTTGAAACACTTCGTATCTCTCTTTTTCTTCTTAATCACATTAAGGAACCTCAAGCTTCAATTGCAATTAAAGTATAAAAAAAAATTCCTTCTGTATTTAAATTGAGTAGAACGTCCTACAAATTTTACAAAATTAACTTGATTTATTAATGTTACAGTTATGGATGCTTAATTTACATCGCCACCCAAATTTCATCCGGGATGAAGTACTTAGAATCCTTAGAGTTGGTTCATAGGGACTTATCAGCAAGGTAATTGTACCTACAGATTGAAGAGTTTAGAATTATTATTAATTTGCCATCAATTTCAGAAACTGCGTGATTGATAAAAACTTCACCGTGAAAGTATCGGATCATGCAATGTATTGCGATCGATACGAAGGGGATTATTACATTAGCGATACTAAATCGAGGTTACCAATACGATGGATGTCTTGGGAGAGTCTCCTTTTGGTAAGGTATAATGAAGAGGCGTTTTTTCGAATGAACTCGAACGTTCTTTTTCCCCCCAGGGTAGACAAACAACAAAAAGTGACGTATGGTCGTTCGCCGTGACCATATGGGAGATCCTGATGTTCTGCTTGCAACAGCCCTACGCCGAACTAACCAGCGAGCAAGTAGTGGAAAACAGCAACCACTGGTATCAAAACGACGGCTGCCAGAGATACCTTCCCAGGCCAGCAATATGTCCCAGAGAAATTTACGACTTAATGGGCGAGTGCTGGAAAAGGAACGCTGCGGACCGACCGAGATTCGCGGAGATTCATTTATTTTTGCAACGTAAGAATCTGGGTTATCTTCCCGCACCAATATGTTAACTTCTTTTTTATTGAATTTCCGGTGTGATCGATTTTAAAGGGACTTATATGAAAATATATAATGTATATGACTTCGTCGTGGATTCAATTAATAGTGATAGATGTCTCTTTCTTATCTGGTTCATAAACGCAAAATATAACTCGTTCTTTTAAGCTATGTATCTTGAATAGTAGTAAGTAAAGAATTATGAATGTAAAATAACTATTATTTTCCTCTAACTGGGGAAATGATAGCCATTTCCTATACTTTTGAAGCTGAAGCAATACTTACTTGCTACCTAGGAACAACATGATTTGATCAAAAAAAAGTAACGGTCGCAGGATGTTTGTTATATTTGTTAATAAACATCATAGGCTAAGCAAAATTTGTGGACCAATCTTTATTATGAAGGTCATTAGGTTTATGAAGTCGTCTTGCATCCAATAGTATGCGAATCAGAGACTTCTTAGTCAAATGAAAAACCGATTTGTAGAAATGAAAACTTTGCGTTTACGAACAAGGTTTTAAAAAACTAACACGCGACACAAATATTAGGTGTAAGTATAATTTTGAATGTAAAACCCATTGTGATATCGAACGTGCACATAAAACATGTGTAATAACCATATCTTTATAATTGAAAGTATTATATGATTCTTTATTTTTAAATCACATGAGACCTACTCCCGTTTCTATATAATTATGTGCTTCCTGTTTATGTCGATTGTAATTAGCGTAGTTTTTATGTACGATAAGGTAGGCGTTTAAAAAAAGTAGCACGCGATCTACTTTTCGGATTCACTTACAATGAATAAAATTTAAAATGACGAACGACTTCGATGCCCACCCCCCTCGTCGGGATGTACAGTCTAGTCAAAATGTTTAGCTTAAGACTAAGAGAAAAGTATTCGATTTTACAGTATTTACGTACTTACTACCTTCGTTCCGTACTGCCAAATTTATTCTAGAATTTAAAAACAAATTATTTATACTAACATGTAATCGTAATTTAAAAATTTTACTTATTAGTGTTTAAAAAAAATTATTTATTCTTACTAGTACTGAGCTGATTCTTATTTTCTTTAATCAAAAATCTCTTTAATTTGTTGTATACTTAACACTGATTTCCTAATTAATTTATTTAAAGAAAAAACTGCTATGTGTGTTGTGTTATGTCTGTCTGATAAATAACGTTTAAATTGGCAGAATAAATTACTACCCTTATTTTTTTTAATGATCACCGTTTAATTTCAACTTTTCCATCCTTCTTAATTGTTTCAATATTATATTTTCAATCTCTAATCTCTAATATGTCACTTTAAAAATTCATAGCCGAATTAGTGCGCTTTAAACATTCAATAAAATTTAATTTTCTTTGCTCCTTTATCTGCCAGTTTTAACTGTTACTCTCTCGGCCGTTAAAACGATAATTGTGCTTTAACACTTTCGATGGGTACTGTATAAAAGTGAACATGTATTATTATTACTGTTAAATACGACACTTATTATTAGACTGTAATTGAATTAATTATATTTGACACCTGTAGATGCTCAGTAAAGTGAAAAGTCGTAAATTTCACCCACTGCCTTTCTAACGATGCTGAAAACATTACTGTCTGGCTAAACGCAGTGCAGTGACTTTCGAACATTTTAGCTCTAAGGAATGTAAAAGTAAATTCTCGGTTCCATTAATTAAAAAAAAATAAAATAACTTTTGTGGCCGTTGAGTGATATGTAAATATTTTAGTTTTGCATCCCTTTTGTTCCCTCAGTGATATGTTGTTTCTTTTTTTGTTGTATGCAGGATAACTGTAATTGAGAATAAACTCAAAATGTTATTCATCAACAACGATAAATAAACAATTATCCTGTATTTACAAGCGTCAATAATTTTTAACTAGGTTAACATAGTTATAAGATATATTAGACTTAAAAAATTTCCAGTGCCATATACCCTGTATATACATAAGAATCACTTCTGTAAATATTGTACTGTGGTTTACAAATTACCGTTAATGTACCAAGAATGTATACAGGCATGATTATTTTTAGATATAAAGAACATTAAATTTAAATATAGGTAGCATTAAGTATTTTCTATAAAAAAAAATCCGATTTGAAAGCAGATTGAAATTCGAGATCGGTGGTAAACTTGCAATTTGACGTCTTTGTTTAAATTTAATATCGTTTGGTTGGCATGTGTTTTATTTAGGTTTTACTTGAACTCGATGGTAATGAATAAAATATTGTTGGAGGTGATTCGTTTCATTAAAATAGGACGCACGTTTAAGACCAAGACCAGGAAAAGCAAATTATAAATTACTGAAGCGCTAAATAAATTTTGAAAAAAACACATGCGAATCATATTTTGAATTCATTAAGAAAATAAAGCACGAGACAATCAAGTGCGTGAAATAAGTCATGCTTAGATGCATTAGCACAGTAGTTTGTAGCGCATTTGATTCTATTTGAAATTGTTTTATCGTATGTGTTGCACATTCCTAGCTTTAAGTGAATGTATAGGTATACATGTATACAACACCCCCCCAAACATACATACATACTTATATATTGCGCTTTAGATTTCTGTATCACGGATGTAAGTCTTAAGGCGCTTCATTCGAAATTACTAACGATAGTCGGAGGCGACAAAAATAAATATAAAACCTTTTCTAATCTAAGCGAGTATATTTTCTATTGTGTATTTTATCTTACATAAATTATGTAAAGAAAATGTGTACACCCTTTTTTCCATGTGGAACTTTTTATATAGGTGTTTGATTAATACATATCACGGTCGTTTCATTTTTCGCATTCAGCATGTGTCAATCATATGTGTATCAACTGTAAATATAACAAATTTGTTTCTTTATTATTAAATATAGAATAAAGAAACTGACACTGAAAGTTGTTTCTATTATTCTTCTTCTCTTGCAAGATGTCTCTCTAAACATTATCGAGAAACCAGTACAAAGCCCAACTTCTTATTATAATTTATAAAATCTACTATGTATTTTAAAGTCATTAAATACATAAAGGACCCCAATTCATTAAGCCAATGTAAATTTCATCAAAATGGCGAATAAACGTGCCAAATTTGGAGCAGTGACTCGTTTCTCACACCTTGAGGGATTATAAATAATCGAATTCCCTTTTCGCATCGCTTTTTTTTAACCCGTCAGTTAAACAGAACCTGTCAGGACGTTTAAATTCTATTTCCAAGGTTTCGAATGCTTATTTTGACTCAAAATGGCGATAATTGCGGTACTCATGGAGGTAATGGAGAGAGTTGTCATACTAAAAGCCCGTTCACAATGACTTACGTAACAAAATTAAATTAAGGAAATCAGAGAGTTAATTTATGTGTTCACAATGAAGAAATTTTTTGTTCTTTGCATGCGCAAGTATTTGCAAATTGTTAGTGGTTGTTTAGGTTAATAAAGGATAAAATTCTTTTGCTCAACTCGAGCACTCAAAGACTACACTCACTATACTGTTTTAGAACGCTGTTGATTGAATGTACTTAACAGAGTTAACCTAAAAGTGGAAGTTGTCAACTTAAGAAAAGTAAATTAATAGAATTAGCCAATTAGTACGCTTACATTTCTAACAGTGTTTCCAACTTTTATTAAGTGATTAATTTTGTTACGTTAAGTCATTGTGAACGGGCTTTAACATTAGTTTCTCGTCTAATCTGGTGACTAAATATGGCCGCGATAAGTTATAGCGCACGCAACCGTTTTACAAGATTCTAGAACGTTCGCCAGTTCACAAACCAACAGTTCATCATACATACTACATTCAGGCTGCGTCCGACTCGTGGCTAAAGTAAACAATCCATGGTAGACCATCTGTCGGACGGTCGAGTGGTTGCGTTTTAAAATGCGACCATGGTCTGACCAGGAATCTGACAATGAATCGGACGAATTCGACTGTATTTGTCAACGAGTCAGACGCAGCCTAAATTTAACTAAGTAAGATTCGAGAAATGTCATTTATATTTTATATACTGAAGTTCTATGACTGAAAATACTTGAAAGAAGCTCACTTATATTACGCTTGATGTATCCCTGAGCATCCAAAAATTCCAAACTTAACCTAAAAATCATTCTTTTTTTAACTAAAGTCTATAATAACGCATCAAGTTATCGTTCACATATACTACTAATCACATTGCCAAATAAACCCGTAGATTCATACTACACTCAAATACAACAACAAAATCCAATAATTAGTTTGTCTTTGCAGATATCAACAAACCGCCGTATTTTAAAAACTGACCTACTGCAAAGTGGTAACTTGCACCAAATGTAATTGCATTCACCCATGCCCTTGGCGGTACTTTATCTATCTAGGGTAGTGATGTTAAATTACAAGTAATTTATAAAAATGTAAATTACAACGTAAGATTTCCTGAAAATTACAAGATTCTTTGTAATTTATGTAATTTTTGATTTTTCTGCATTACAGCATACTTTGTGTATTCTTAATACACTTTTTAATTTTTTATAGAAACAATATATGAAACAAATACCAATCACCCAGTATAAGTGTCGATGTCTTGCTTTGGCTGTACAATCGCGGCCAAAAAAAGTGGACACTTTTCTTGACGTTAATTTTATATATAAAACTTTTGCTGTGTGATTGTAATTATGAACTAATACTTACGGATGAAAAACAATAAATATTACTGTTTGTCATCTATAAGTATCAGCTCATAATTATAAACAAGAGTTTTAGTATATAAAATTGACGTCAAAAAATGTACACTTTTTTTGGCCGCGACTGTACGTTGACAACTTCTGAAGGGTAAACAATAAATATACTACACGTCCCAGATTTTTTGATTATATCTCTTTATTTCTGCTTTTAATTTCCCTAATTTATTTATTGTTAAATAATACTGTGAAGGGAAATTAAAAGCAGAAATAAAGAGATATAATGAAAAAAATCTGGGACGTGTAGTATATTCTATTGTAAATATGACAAACTAAGTATTGTTAAAAAAATCGGATAAGAATCTTTAATTTTATTCTACGGTACCGTAGAATAAATATTTAACCGTAGAATAAATATTTAACGTGCCTTTTTTTTAAATTTCTCCTCGTAGTTGGCCATGAATTGTCAGTGCCAACCAGCGCCAATCGACCTGACGTATGAAATAGCATAACCCCACTTTTAAACTAATATAGGAGCTTTTCAGGTTAGCGTCGCAGGTACTCTGGGGTCCGTTCAGGAATAGCGCTCCGACTAAAAAGAGCGCGCTCTGGGTAATGTTCTTTCTCTCTCAAGTAAGTGATTTTGTACATTTTGCTTTTCATTTTAAACGCCCAAAGTGCTCTCGCGATACAGTTCCTGATCGGGCCCCTGGAGTAACTTAGAGCTATTAGGCTGTATTCGACATAACGCTCGGGGCAAGCTCTGAGCAGAAGTGTGAGAGAGAACGAATGCGTTTCAGTGCATGTAAGAGTGAGAAAAAGAATACTCCGAGTGCTCGGAGCGTTACGTAGAATGCATGTAGCGCAGAGCCATTCCGACGCTAACCTAGAAAGCGCCTAATAAAAGAAATAAAAGTAAGGTTATGATATTCGTCAATTTGGGCGTGTTCTTTATTTCATTAATAAGCCCGCTTGATGGCATCAGTTCCATCAAGTCCTTTCTTTTATTGGTCGCGTTCAGACGACCACAGCAGCTGAGTTGCTAACTCAGCGATCGTTTGTGATTGGCTCACATTAAGATAATAGCCAATCACAAACGATTGCTGAGTCAGCAACTCAGCTGCTGTGGTCGTCTGAACGCGACCATTGTTTGATGGATCACTCAGATTCATCAACAGTCGTTCTTTTATTCCTGTTAGTTGTAATCAGATGGCATCACAGATCCACCACTCGTTTCAGATGGTGGAACTCACGTGGAACTGTTTGAAAGTTCGGTCTGGCGGGAAATGGTATACATTTGAAAGTTTTCTTGTGGTTTACTTACTTTAAGGAAGATCATTTATTTTGCGGGTCTAACAAATGTTTTCGAAATTGAAAGAAATTCTTTCAAGTATCTTTATTTTTATTATTATTATTTAATTATCTTTATTTTTTACAGAAAAATAAAAGAAATCACTTTTTTAATATCTCCACTCTTTGGTAGCAAAGTGAAATTTGGTTATGTTTACGCTTTGTGTCTTTTTTCAGAGAGATACATACGTATCTTTGAATAATCATTCGTATATGTAATGTGAATTTATTTATAAATTAATACATTTTGCTATAACCTGTCACCTAACCTACTGTAGCGGGACTCTGTGCACTGTATCTATCGGCTTGAAGCGATACGACTCGTATTGATTTTAAGGAGGTAAATAAAATATCTACTTTTTTGAGGTTAGAAGAGAATTTCAGTTGAACGCAAAGCGTTCTTTTATTCGTAGTCTGTCGTATCCATCAGTAGATGACGTCACTGCATCAGGTCCCAACACATGCTTTCAATTACAAATTTGCGTTGAAATAAAGAATATGCCCTTTATTACGTTTCAAGCAAGGCTGGTTCACAACTAACAATTCTCGGCCAACTACGAAGGGAAATTTTAAAAAAGGCACGTTACATAGCAAAATTAATTGTTTAAAGCTGCGTTCAAACTAATAAAATAATTCAGATTTTGGCGGGCATAGTACATTGATATATTTTGACCTTTCTCGTAAATTTCAGATTAATGCTCGCCATTTAAATTATAATTACAAAATTTGTGATAATTCTTATAGTAATATAACTGAAAATTCACTTGTACACTTACTGAATTAGTAATACAGAGCAGAGGTTTCTATAGGTGTTTACGAAAACTGCCTTACAGTGGAGCGCTCGGAGCACATTAATCACGTGATAGGGTACTCCATGGGTACTCTAATTTGATGAAGTTTTCGTAAGACATTTCTATCTGGTGATCAATAGATCACATGGTTGGTACATGTATCATAACCATAACCTATGCAGTTCTAATTGGAAACCTAATATGAGTAATAAATTCTTTTTACAATCTGTTACAAATTTTATTAGTGATGAACTTGAAGAGGATGACGATGGAGAAATAATTGAGTTATTAAATGCATTAAATTGATGTGTTCATGTATATTGTCGATATTTCTTGATGTTGTTGTGCAGAAAAAGCACTTATACAGTGTGTCCCAGATTGAGTAGGCTACCATGGGTAACTTTCTTATTAGTGAAGATAGAGATTTGGTTATATGGGCAATATTTTGCAGTTTTATGTGCTGATTCAGATTCCGTTGAGAAAATTTGAAAATTCCGAATAGTTCAGATATTATCGCAGAAAAACTGAAAATGGCTATTTTCTTAGTAAAGGCAACCCGCTTACTTGATTAGTAATAAGTAAAGGCAACCCGCTTACTTGATTTAAAAAAAATATATTAAATTTTTTAATTTTTTTTTTTAGATATGGGTTGTGATACACGGTTGAAACGAGAAAAAAATGCTATTTAATCGTACAAAAATTCAATATGGCGTCCATTTAAAATAAGAAAGTTGCTATCACTATCTTGACAGCCGCCATTTTTTATTTTGACTGTATTTTCAGCTGTATTTTATCAAACATAGTAACTTTTATATGAAACATTTTTTCATATTTTTATAATTGCGAAATTATTGGACATTAAAGAAAATAGCTATTTTCAGTTTTTCTGCGATAATACCTGAACTATTCGGAATTTTCAAATTTTCTCAACGGAATCTGAATCAGCACATAAAACTGCAAAATATTGCCCATTTAACCAAATCTCTATCTTCACTAATAAGAAAGTTACCCATGGTAGCCTACTCAATCTGGGACATACTGTATAGTATGGAATCTTCTTCATTCATAGTTTAAAAATCTCAGAAATTCAAATACACTACTATAAAACAATTAACCACTACCACAGGTCATAACCTTCAAAGTTATAGAAATTTCAAAATTTGAAGTGGGGGTAAATTACTCTACGTGTTCGATCAAATTGTATCGAGCACTGCTTGGAGTACACGGAGCCAGTGTTGGTATATGGGAGGGAAATTCCCTCTATGGAGGGAATTTTTACACCCAAGAGGGAAAAAGCGAAATTTGTTTTCAAAAAGGGATTTTTCAAATTTTAGCATACATATTTCAAAACTCCATACTTTATTACAAAAGTTAGTATGTAGTAAGGCAATATTATCAAAATTATGGGACGCTTAATACGCATGATCCCGCATTCTCTATTAAATGAAGAAACAATAAATATTGTTACATTAATTATTTGAAAACAACACATTCTTAGTAATTTAATTTGTGAATTTATGAAGGAAACTAAGGCAGCGGGAATTTTCAAGTGAAAGAGGGATTTTTTGTCCTCGCTAGAGGGAGACGGCGTCTGAATAATATCCCAACATTGCACGGAGCATGTTTTCGTAAAGCATTACGAACGCTCTGAACTACTTTTGGTAAGCGTAAATGAAAAAGAGTACGCCCTGGCCGACTTTTCGTAAACGCCTTATGTATAATTAGCATTCAGTGTCCGTAAGAAATAGCGTTTTCGATCGACCGCACGAGTGCGTACTCAGAATATCTTCATCTCGTGTTATTACATGCGGTTAAAAGAAGATGCAAATACACGGAGTGCAACCGGTGCAAGTGAATCGAAAACGCTATAAGAATAAGAATGAGGTTATATAACCTAAAATTTTTGCTTGAAATTGGCGCAATATTTAAAATTCGAGGTAAAATTACAGAAATTACAGTAACTTATGTAATTTTACATAAATTACACAAATTTCATAAATTACATAAATTTCGCTAAATTTCATGGGCAATGTAATATTACAGTAATTTCTGTGTAATTAATGTAAGTTACAATGACCGCGTTCACCACAATCGCTCAAGTAGCATTCATCTATGATTGGTGGATTTTTTGAATTTTTTTGAAGTAAGCCAATCACAGACGAATGCTGTGTGAGCACTTGGTTCAGATGAACGCGGCCAATTTGTCATTTTAACAACTTACATCACTAATCTAGGGGTTTTATACTATTTAAGCATACAGTGACAGCTACGAAGTAGTATCTGAAAATGTAGTATTTTTACAGAAACCTGCTAAAACATGATAAAATTGCTAAGTTATTTTTAAAGAAAGTAATTTTTGTGGTTTTGAAAGGAACCGGTTGATCAAATTGATCGCGTTCACCAGAACAAATCACCTTGTGATGCGTTTCTGATACGTTTGTGATTGCTGTTACCTGCCTGGTGAACGATTACTTTCTTTGCTGCTGGCAGCGCTAATTCAATTGTTTTAAACGTTTTTTCTCTCTCCCTGCTCTAGGTTCTTGGCGATTAGATAACTTTAGAATGTGAATAATTCTATTAAGATGGAACGTATATTCTTTCCCACTCTGCCTTCAATACCACTTTCTTGCTTCCGTTTCCTTCGTTAGGCTACATTTACAATCAATTTCGTGCCAGCACGAACTCGTAACACGAAAGTTTGACGTGCGCTTTCTTATGATACAATTACATTGGCCAATGTAAATGATTGCGTTCAGACTACCACAGCAGCTGAGTTGCTGACTCAGCAATCGTTTTTGATTGGCTATTATCTTAATGTGAGCCAATCACAAACATTTACTGAGTTAGCAACTCAGCTGCTGTGGTCGTTTGAACGCGACCAATGGTATCATAAGAAAGCAATTAATAATGCTGGCACAAAATTATGTAAATGTAGCTTAACCCTGTATATTTATTTCTGTAGCAAATTCATTACTCTCAAACTTTTCTGAAATTAATACTTTTTCAGAATATACAAGGATTTTATAATTATAAAAAAAAATACCAAATTAAAACTGAACAGATTATTTGAAATCTACTTCTAACCAGATATACGAACACTTAAAAGCAGAAATATCTCTGATAAAAGCAAATATTTCATTAATAGTTGCACTGTTGAAGGTCTATTTAATTTTAGTTGGCGATACTGTTGATTAGTAATTTTTGGTTTACAAAGTTTAAACTAGTGCTGCCAACTCTACCGATTTTTCGGTAGATCTATTGATTTGGAACTCAATCTACCGATCTACGGAATTCAAATTAATTCTAAGGAAATTTAATTTTTCTAGATAACAACATGTAGAAAAAGAAAGTGGCGCTGCACTTTTGTTTTGTAGTTAAGTAAAAATTTAATTTAAGTTGATTAAAAAAATTATACATACATGTGTACCAAACATCCATACAAATTTTTCAGAAAAAAACTGTACATTTAAATATTTAGATACAACTCTACAATAATTCCAACTTAAATTTAAGCCAAAGCTCAATCTTTGACAATAATAAATTATTGAAATAATCGTTGTTGGGTTTAAGCCTCACTTTAAATTTAAACCTTTGATTTAAACTATTGCTTGGTTCGCTCCGCACTTACTCTATTCACTCCTCGAGCACTTTTGTCTCACTTTTACGTAGCTGCGCTCTCACACTACTTTCCACTCGGAGCTTGCACCGTATGAATTTCCGAACTCAATGGGCGCGTTTAGCGAACAGCAGCTGCTGAGTTGCTTACTCAGCAATCGTTTGTGATTGGCTATTACCTTAATGTGAACCAATCACAAACGATTGCTGAGTAAGCAACTCAGCAGCTGCTGTTCGCTAAACGCGCCCAATATAATTATAAACTTCGCCGCAAAATTAGAGGATATTTAATGTTGTAGTAAATAAATTGAATATTTCAAAATAAATCAACTTATATTACAATTAAAATATGATTTTACATATATTCTCGATATTCCAACGCAAAAGTATTTAAAGAATAAAAAATTTAATCAAAAAGTCATAAATACAAAAATTGTTTTTTAAACAAAAAACGTCAAAAAGCTTGAAAAAGTCATTAGATGTGGTTGTCATCACGTTGTCATGAACAGAAATAGACAAAAACGCCACTTATCTGAAACTGAGGTCGTCAAATTGGTGACCCTGATGGAAGAAGGCTACACTCAGCAAGAAGTTGGCCGACGATTAGGGGTGGGTCAATTTGTGGTCAGCAGAGCTTTGCATAGATACCGCGAAACTGGTAGCTATCAAAGGCGACGAGGCCAAGGCAGAAAAAAGAAAACCACAATTGCAGAAGATCGCTTAATCAGAATAAGTGCAAAAAGGCGACGGTTTTCTACTGATAGAGCGCTAAAAAACGACTTCCTGCTTGCCACTGGTACAGCAGGCAGTACGGATACCATTCGAAGGAGGCTTAAAGATACTGCATTGAAGCCGTACCGACCAGCTACTGGACCAGTTTTAACAGCAGCCCACAGGAGAAACCGCTTAGTATTTGCTCGTAGGCATGCTGAGTGGCAGATTGAAGTCTGGAGGCACGTTTTGTTCACCGATGAATCCAGATTCTGCCTTTCGACAAATGATCGACGTGCTAGAGTCTGGAGAGCCCCAGGTGAACGATTTACGCAGTGTGCCATACGAGAAGTCGAGCCATATGGTGGTGGATCCGTTATGGTGTGGGGTGGAATAAGCCTTGCTGATCGCACCAATCTTTTAAGAATAAATGGTTCACTGACTGGTGTACGATACAGGGATGAAATCATAATCCCTGTTGTAGAACCGTTTGGTGGTCTACATGGACCAGAATTTATTTTTATGCAAGACAACGTTCGGCCGCACATTGCCAATGTTGTACGGCAGGAACTCGTTGCCGCCAATATCAATGTTCTTGAATGGCCACCACGTAGCCCTGATCTTAATCCCATAGAGCATCTTTGGGACAATATCGGGAGAAAGATTAGGGGTCTTGAAAATCCTCCGCAAACATTAGATGCGCTCTCCAATAATTTGCAAGAGGTTTGGGCAGTAATCGGCCAAGAGGAGATTGCCGCCTTAATAGAGAGCATGCCCAGAAGAATTGCAGCTTGCATAGCAGCAAGGGGTGGACACACCCGCTATTAATCGTTGTTTTGATTTTAAGTTTAATTTTTCGTTTTTACTATTTCTTGTTTATGATGAAATGTTAGAGTTGGTATAAAAGTTATTGAATTCAATTTTGTTTTGTTTGCATTACAAAGTCTGAAATAACTTATTTTAAGATTTTAAAAGCTATAATGCCATGTTGACCAAACATTTTTAGTATTTTACTAATTATCCTCTAATTTTGCGGCGAAGTGTATATGTAGCTAGTGGTGGGATTTCTAGCGTTGAATGTCGTGACGCTACTCGATATTTGCAAATCTGAGCGTCATGACACTATGTCACGAGTAGTGTCGAATCCTGTCGGACATTAAACGAAGCCCAACATTAAAAAAAAAAGTAGTTATTTTCTGGCCTTGAGATTGTTCGGAAAGCTACAAAACACGTTACAAAATCTCATTGAAACCTTGATTAATTTTCTAATTTTAGAATTTTGACAATTTCGAAAACCATAATTTTATAAATAAATCAAAACCACTCCATATAACTGATAGCTATAGGATAGCACAAATTGTTGTCAAAAAATCAAAAAGAAGCATGTTTCCCATTTGATACCGATTTCTTAGCGTTCGCTGCAAATCGGTAAAACGAGTAGCGTCACGAGTACTCGATTCCGGACAAGTGTAAGTGTCATGACGCAAGTGTCACGACTTCCGAGTAGCGTCGTAATCCCATCACTATATGTAGCATTCAACAACTTAGGCCCGGTTTATCAATCCCTAGTTAACTCTTTCAGTTTGTTGTTTGTTCCCATAGTAACTACTACGAAGACAATAATTGTTGTTATGGTAATTAACTGAAGGTTAACTTTAACTTAAAGTTAACTTGTGATTGACAAACCAGGCCTTAGAGGTTGTTTTATACGTTTTTTTAAATTTTGTTATTGAACCTAATTGTCCTTATTTTGTTTTTGTTAATTTTGTTTAACAACAATGTACTTTTTTTATTGTAAATTGTATTTTTATCGTAATCATTAACTTTCGAAATTCAGAGACATCTACCGAAATTTTTCACAACTATCTTCCGAAGTGTACGTTTGATCGGTTGGCAGCACCAATTTACGCAGTAGTTGACATTTGACAGCCATTCTAGTTGCCAACATTTTCCATTTACCATTCGGACTTTCAACGAAGAATATTTACAGTAAGTAATTCAATATAAATTATTTCATTTCATTTCTTGGACGTCACACTTGTCCTTCTATTAAACAGAAAACTCTGACGACGGTATGCCCAAGGTAAACAGAAAACGTAAACATGAAACTAATGATCAAGAGTACGAAGTTATACTTCCGAAAAATAAATTCAAGAATTTCGACGAAGCTGCGCAAGCCGAAGAGGAGAAACTATCGAAAATTCTCTTTGGGGGATCTGCCAGTTTCTTACAGAGCTTAGAGGAAGCAGAGCAAGAAGAAAAACCATCGTGTTCGAATGTAGATTCAGGTGTTGGTGAGACAGATAGCGAGGATAGTAATCAAAAAGAGCAGGAACCAGCATGGGTTGATGAAGATGACGATGGAATTGAAGTGGGAGCCGCGTTGGATATACAGGGTAGGAAGTTACCGAAAGGTGGTGTTAATAACCGAAAAAATCAGTACTCGAACTTGCTAAAACAGAAGTTCGAATCTGTCGTTGGTACGCCTAAATGGGCTACTTTGAACAGAAAAAGGAGCCACGACTCTGATTCGGAAGACGATATTTTACAAACATGTGGCTTTATAAATAAAACCATTAATAAGGAAGAAATAGCATCAACCTCTTTGGAATATAAAAAAGTCAAGGATTTAAATCGTGAAACGTCTAACGAAGGTCATATTTATTGCCTCGAATTTCACCCAACTTCTAGTGTAGCTTTGGTCGCTGGCTATTCTGGTATTGCCTCATTGTTTGCAGTTGATGGTAAAAGAAACAGTAAACTTCACAGTGTTCAGTTTCAGAAATATCCTGTTATGTGTGGTAAATTTATAAATAATGGAAATCAAGCAGTTTTAGGGTCGCATCAAGGCTTCGTGTATAGCTATGATTTATTATCTGCTAAAGCAACTAAAGTTTTTCTACCACGTGGAATTACACAATGCAAGAATTTCGTGGTTTCACCGGATTCGAAATACATAGCTGTAGCTGGAAGATTTGGGGAGGTACATTTATTGCAAAGTGCCAGTAAAGAACGAATAGCACTTTTAAGACAAGACTCGGAAGTAACTGCGTTAGCTTTCAATCCAAACAGTCATCTCTTGTATGGACACAGTGACACGGGCGAAGTTACAATTTGGGACATGAACATGCGACGTGTAAAGCACCGATGGACAGATGAAGGTTGCATTCAAGGTACTTCAATAACAATTTCGTCTTCAAACCAGTTTGTAGCTACGGGTTCAGCTCAGGGAGTTGTAAATTTGTATAATAGTGAAGAAGTTCTAACCAAGAAAATGCCGAAAGCAAGGAAAAGTATCCTGAATTTAGTCACTGGTATTAGTGATTTAAAATTCAATCCTTCTTCTGAAATTATGGCTTTGTCATCAGCTGCTGTAGAGAGTTCTATTCGCATGTTTCATTTAGGATCTTTAACTGTCTATAGTAATTTTCCTTGTTTTGGTACCAAACTTAACAATGTAACTAAAATTAATTTTTCACCTGGTAGCGGATACTTCGCTGTTGGTAACCGACAATCTACAGTAGCATTGTATAGGTTGAAACATTTTAAAAGTTATTAGTTGAAACGTTGGTAATTAACACACTTAGTCAAATGACTTACATATTTTTTAGGCAACACTGAAGTTATATAGAAATACACATTACTGTATAAATGTTTAAACCATGTAAGATATCTACAAGTGTTTTAAAATTTTGTTCAACTCTTTTGGAGGAGATTGTAAAAAGCTCTCTTAGAATATCTAAAGCTGTTAAAAGAAATGATAAAAATTTTCTTTTTGCTATTTTGTCTTTTTTTACACACAAAACTACACAAATTTTGATTTAATAAATTGTTGGAGCCTACTACTTATAACAACTAAGTTTCACACAGACCTAATGAATTACTGTAGCATATCTACTAATTTTAGGTAGAACATATTTTCGTAAACTTTTAGATATTTAAAAAGTATGTGCTGTTTTATAGCAACGAACATAAATGTAATTTGTTCTACTCACACCTGAGTATAAAATTATACACAACAATTAATTGTTCCATTGTTAAACTGATGTTAAACAATAATCGTTAGCAATTTGTAAAATGGAATAAACTAGATTCGCAAATTCTTTTGTTTCATTTCCGAATTGATTCCTAATTGCCTAATTTCATCAATTATTTGTGTCACTCCTGAAAAACAAAAAACTCTTGTATCATTGACTTCGTGTATAAAATAAAGTCTATTGTCTTTTAAGGGTAGAAATGCATGGAACAAAAGTCCTAGTTCATTTTAAATGAAATTAATTACTTTATAGCGAATAAAACCTCGAAAATATTAGTAATTTGTTAGAAACTGGTTGCTATTTGTCAATAATAATAAGTGATCAATTATAACTGTTTGAGTTGGCAATACAATTAAAGCATTTTTTTATTCGGCTATTTGCAACACTGCAATTGGTCTTATTTGACGTAACATCAACAACGACAAGATTGTAGGTTATATGAAAAAAAATTAGCGTTTTCATTTGAATTTGAAATGTCAAATGACGTTTGTAAAGTGACGGCTGTCAACAACCGGAAGTTACTCCAGTTGTACCACTTAAAAATAAAATCCAACACTGCCAACTCAAACAGTGATTCTTGATCACTTTGTATTTCAATATTCTACTTAAGCCTATCAGGATTGGCAACACTGGCCTCTACGTTAAGTTGTAACATTTAAAGGACCTTTTTGTCGAAAAACATAAAAAAAAGACGATCGATTGTTTAATAAATACTTGCAAGAAACAAAAAAAATGAACGATTTGAATATAAGAAAACCTTTTGTTTTCACTTCTGCGTTAAAAATAAATTAAAAGTTGTAACAAATTACGTTACAAATGCTTGTACCGTATTTTCTTCCTTGAAAGACACAAAAATTAATTAAATAAACAATATACCATCGAAGGTAGAAAAGAAAAATTTCGATTATTGTTTCTTTTGTTAAAAAAAAAATCGGATCCCCTATTCAAAAGTATAAAAGAATTCTTTGTTCGCACATATTGTTGATAAAGAAGAACGCGACTTTTATGCTTGGTGAACACGGCTAATTATTTATTGACAGATGTCTTCACAAAATGACAGCAGGTCTTGAGTGACTTGGTTGAAATTATTTTTAAGGAAATCTATAGATTTGTCACTAAACCGTTCATGTAATCACTAATAGCGTTCTCGATTGATTGCACTAGTCACTAGTGTGCACTCAGAATGTCATCATTTCGTATTATTACATGAGGTTAAAACAGGATGCAAATACTCTGATAGCGTTTTCGATTCACTTGCACCGGTTGCACTCAGTGTATTTGCATCTTCTTTTAACCTCATGTAATAATACGAGATGAAGATATTCTGAGTGCGCACTGGTGCAGTCAAGCGAAAACGCTATGAGTGCAACTAGTGCGGGTGAATCAAAAATGCTACAAATTTTTGACATTTAGAACTCATTGGAAGTTGAACATATTAGAACTCATTTAAAAGTTGTCAGAAATTTCACCAGATCTATACCCGGTTGCACCAACTTTTTAAGCAGAGCTTAAATTTAAGCGGTATTTAGACTATAATATTACTTATAGATACAACAAAATGTTAGTCACATTCTAATTGAAACTTAAGTTGAAGTTTAAATGTCAATTAGAATGTATTTGACATTGTACTGACCATACGTACATGTCACATTCTAAACATAACTTAAATTTAAGCTCTGCTTAAAAAGTTGGTGCAACTAGTGTCAAATCATTAAATTGGCAATCTTGGGCAAGCGTTTACAGGTTTGACAAAATTTTAAAAAACAACTAAATTAGTTTTCATTAAATAAAAATCACTAGACATATCACTAAACCGGTCACAGAACCACTAAATTCCAAACATTTCTGAATTTACTACTTCCTCTGTCCCAATTTAGTTGTCACATTTCACCTTTTAATTTTGTCCCAATTTAGTTGTCACATTTGTAAAAATTGGAAAAAAAAATATTTAAAATACAGAAACGCACGTAAATAGAAACTGCAATTTATTTTAACAAATTTTACAAAAGAATTTACCATTATTTGGAAATAATTATGCATTGTTTTTATACATTTTTACATTTGTGTATTTTGAACTCAAAATTTAAATAAGCGTAATATTAAGGCAATGTCGTGTGGTCTTGGTCATTTCTTGTTTTTTGATAACTTTTCTTGTAGAATTAGTTATGTTCAACATCTTGATCGCAAAACAGAAGTTACAGCGGGTGCACTCTAAAGATTGTGCGTTTTTCGCAATTTGACACCAGCTTGCTTGTTACTAATAAACGGTAATCAAATTTCATCAATGATGTGATTTAAACGTATCATATGGGTACCTAGTTAATTGTAACATTTTAGTTCCCGGATTAAATTTAATTTATCGATAATATAATCTTTAGAAAAAACACCAAATGTGACAACTAAATTGGGACAGAGGGAGTAAAATGTATTTGAAGTTTCAACAGAAAATCACCAGATTTAGTGACAAAATCACTAAATTGGCAACAGCAGTTATTTCTCACACAATTATAGGTCAAAAATCGTCCGCAAGATGTCGCGACCTTAACTGTTGAAAACATTAGTATTCAAAATAAAAAGATAATTAAATAGTTTCCATCGTCTTACGTGACATTCAGACATCCCAACCGAGTTTTTGGCGGGCAAAATTCAAACTACTCCTCCTAGTTTAAAAACAAACTATAGACACTTTTTATGCCCGTTTTAGACGGTCACATTTCTTATAACAAATTTGTTACGAAGTGAGTGAGAAGTGAATTCATCCAATCAATATTCACTGTGGTAGCTTATCTTATCACTTTGTAATAAATTTGTACAAGAAATGTGACCGTCTAAAACGGGCATAAAAAGTGTCTATAGTTTGTTTTTAAACTAGGAGGAGTAGTTTGAATTTTTCCCGCCAAAAACTCGTAAAGTTATTGGCTGTTTGACAGCCAGTTTTACACAAGCCTTCAAACCTAAAAATTAATATCTTTCATAATTCATGCGACAATTTCAGTCGATTTTATACTTGTAAGCAAACCTGTTGCTAAAACTGATTATTTGAAGACTTTGTAAACTTCTTAAGCGAGTCAAATTAATTTCTGATTTAGTATTAGAGTGTCCATCTATGTACCTACAACAGGCTAACAACTGTTACTCCTCCTAGTTTAAAAACAAACTATAGTGTATGATACGGTCACAGTAGCGTCACTCGAGTATAATTGTCACATTTGTTTGATACCTACCGATTTGCAAATTTCATTACATATACTTAAGGGTATCAAACAGTATGGCGGTTTTTTTGACACTGACGTTTAAGTGTCGCTACTGGGTAATTACTTATTCGCGACCTAATTGTCAATGCGAGAGGTCTCTGTTAATTGCAAAATGGCCGACAAAAGGGTGAACAACATTGCAGTTGCATTAAATATGAATGTTTGATTGGTGCATGTTTTCAATATTAAACGAATCCGTGAAGTGTTGTTCACCCTTTCGATGGTATCAATTTTGACCACCAGAGGTCGCCTACTTTGATTTCGCGATAGAGTGCCTTTAATAGGCATTTTCGGAAACTATGATCTCGGATCAGTTCCATCAATTGGATCACTCACGGTTCATACAAGTAAATGTGTAAAATTTCTATTTCGAACGTCAAGGTCACTGAACTTACTAATCAGATTAATCGGATCATAATTTCCGAAAACGCCTAATAAGAGTGAAGACATAGGCGCCGCCATTTTTGTGCTAAATGGGAAGGGATAGGAGGGAAGTTCAAAATTAGGTGGTGGTGGTTCAAATTAGCCAACCGGTTTATCGTTACTATTTTCTTTCTGTAACTACAAGGCCGTATTGAAATAAAAAGCAGAAGGATTGTATATACATACAAACTGAATAATTAAGTTTAACTAATTTAATTAACCTACCTCAAAACAAAGAACAATTACTAACCTCAAAATATCCGTATGTGGTGCCTATACACGTAGGCCATTTCACAATTCACCGAAGGTAATCGGTATATTAAACCGGGACCCTACCAACGCATCATTAAATATACAACCGTCGACAATTCGCCACTACACGTTGTCCATTTCACAATTCATCGAATGTAATGGGTATATTAAACCGGCGCCCCTACCAACGCATCATTAAATATACAACCAGTGAAGTCTGGAATGCTCTGGTGGTTGAGAAATTAAACCGGTAGATCAAATTCTGAAACATGCCCATTTCTAGCACAAAAATGGCTACCGACCTTGGTAAATAAGGTTGAAAATCGCTTGCGACCAATAGAAATTGACTTCACGTATGTCTTCACTCTTATTAAAGGCACTCTATTTCACGAATACTAGCTGCTTTCATTCATACCAATGATTACTAATCATAAATACTGGTATCACAAAATCTTTTAAACGGACACTAAATGGCGCACAAACACTTTACGGACAAGAACCAGCTTTAATCATAAATTCTGGATTCACTTCGTGCACATTTATTCGTAACTTTTATGTATTGATTCTATAAAAAACGAAGGAATGAAACTCATATTTCATAAAATGAACGGAAGAAAGTTACGAATAAATATACACGAAGTGAATCTAGTATTTGTGATTAGTAATCATTGGTATGAACGAAAGCAGCTACCACGCAGCTACTGATCCGGTGTTCAGTCTTACCAACCATTACAGACGGTAATAAAGTTTCCGCGATCTTTTAAAATGTAAATAAAATTAATTTCGATTGTAAAATTGCTGTGAATACATTACACAGATAAAGCAAAAACGTTTTAATAAAACAATCAATTTTGGGTTAGTTTATATGCTCTGCATAAAAGATATTATTCAGAATATGTGGCCAGCATCGTGTTAAATGTATTTAATTGAATTGTTTGAAGAAAGCGTTCAAGTTTCATTGAAGATTGCATTAAATCAATTTGGTCGCCAGAATAGGGTTTTTAAGTGAATCTTAAGTTGCGACATGTGACTTTTCACTGTGGTATGGTAGCTATTTATTAGTATTCATTTGTTTTAGTAACGTATTTGGGACACGTCAAGCAAAACTGCAAATTGAATTTCCCGGGTGATAGCATAAAGGAACGCAAGCATGACTCATCAAATAATTGCGACTGCATAAAAGCTGCAGCAAGATGAAACTGAGCATTTTGGCGGAGCGTCCGGACTTAAATTTGCCCCCTAAATCAAAACGCTGAAAACAAGTAACACAGTTATAAAGGCGCGATTCCCCAAGATTTTGTTTCATACGCTATTCTGCTTTTACAGCGACAGCAACGTATGCGCACCAAATGTATTGTGGGTATGATTACGAGACTGCGCATGCGCTCTTCAGTTTACAGTTGGGTCTCGGAAAATGGCGTCTGCTAAGTTTCTCGAGGAAGCTCTGAGTACAGATGTTGATGAATCGGCCGTAAGTGCACTTGTGGGCTCCTTAGAGAATCAGCTAGTTACGTCAACTTCTGCAGCGTCGAATCAAAGTGCTAGTTCTGGTGTGGTTAACCAGAATCACGTAAACAGTGGTATATCAAACGGCGGGACGGTATCCTCTCAGAAACTTGGGGCCATAGCAAACGGTGAAGCGGTAAACGTTGTAACCACAGCTGATGGTAACAAAATTTTGGCAAATAGTACACTCGGGGGTACAATAATAACAGGTGCTGCGGCGCAGGCAGCCGCAGGTGCTCTACACAATTCGGGGGCAGTCACCACAAACTATGTAAATCAAACCCACGGTAATCTAGGAGATACAAACAAAGCCAATGAAGGTGTAAAAATTGTATATTCGCAAGCTATGACCAGTACAGGAACTATTCTAACAAACAGAGTTACCTATCCGGGACAAAATGTTCCAAACGGTACCGTTGGCCTATCACCTCTAACACCACAGACTGTTTTGCAAACTGCAACTTCAAACGTTCAGACTATACAGGCTAAGCAGCCGACGACTCTTGTGATAAAAACTAGTGCAGCACCTGGTACGGCCCCTGGCCTAGTGACAGTGCCCATGAATGTAACATCAGTGCCACAGGTTAATAATGTAGGTAGTCCCACAACCCAAACTCCCAACATCCTTCCTAATCTCCAGGTTGTGAATGTGCGTCCCAGTGTTCCCACACAACCGCAGAAAGGTCAACCAGCACGAGTAGTCCTCACTGCACCACAGTTAGTTGGGGCCCGTCCTGGAGCTCCAGTAAGTTGCCGTACACGGATTGAATGGGAGGGATATAAATGCGGTTATGTTTATACTACTGCGCATCTCTTTTTCTTTCACTATTAAATAGTGAACATGCTTCGCCTCTTTTAACTCGATGTTAACTGCTTCCTCTACTTTTTTTTATCGCCCTCCCATTCGACAGAAACTTAGTTCACACTTTTAAAACGTAGTGTTTTCATTTTGTTTATTATTTCGTAAACAAATTTAAATGAAAGTTGGTGTACGCAACGCAACACAAAGTTTCACTCATGTACTAACATAAATTAATACTCCAACACCTTACTAACTGATATCTAATAATTTTTACGTATGTACTATTAATAATTTTTGCAAGCATTTAACTACTAAATTGATTGATGTTTTCAATTGATTGTGGTTAATTAAAGCAGGACATGAATCATTAATTTCATCAGGTAAACGAAAACTTATTTAAAAATTATTGAAAACATTCAATTCAGAGAGGTACTCATTAACAATTTTATTTCGTTTTAACTCTTTCAGGTACGGTGGATTACAATTTGAACCACTTTTTTTGTTACGTATATGGTACGTTGGTGTAAAATATGTACCACTAAAATCATAATTTTTCTAAGACTAGAACGTCGGTTTAAAATGCACACCACTTTTGCATTTATTTTATTGGAGTACAGAAAGTCTACCGGTAAATTTTGATTCAAATTAAATAACTGCCGTTCGATTTTTACTCAGTTGTGTCAAAGTGACAAGCCAACCCCTACACATGCAGATATTCAGCAGTTTTAAATGTGCCTTTTTACCTCGAAACTATCTGAATAATTGAGTGAGACCTATAAAGTAGTCACGGTTGCAGGTGATAGACTAGTTTTTGCGTAGTTAATACCTTTTCCTTATAACAATTTTTTACTTTTAGTTTAGAGTTCATAAATTATACCACCATACCACATTACATAATGAATAGAAGGCGCGAACCTCTAAATTTCAAATTGGTCGGACTTACTGAGGATGAATTGTATGATGAAATAAGCAAACTTGAAAATGATTGTGCTTCCATACCATCTGACATAGGATCTGATGATGATAGTGATCTCGTAGTAGAAAATGAAGATAATGGAGATTTACAAAGAACCGACAATGATATATGGAATAATAATAATAATGAATTTGTGTTGTTTGAATCGGATAGTGAAACAAGCGATGAATGGAATGAAGAAGATACGATTCCATTAGCAATACTGGCACAAAAATACACAAATACAAATGAAATATCTTGGACAAATGATTTCCGTAATGTCAAATCGGCGGAACCATTTGTCAACGATGCTGGTTTACCTCAATTCATAAAAGATAAAACAACTCTGAATCCGTATGAAGCCTTCAATTTGCTAATAACTGATGATATTCTAAACCATATCGTATTTCAAACTAATTTATATGCACAACAGGAATTTCAGACTTCCGGAAAATCATATATACAGACAGACCTTACAGAAATCAAAACTTTTTTGGGCATGAATCTCCTGATGGGCATAAAGAAATATCCAAGTTACAGAGATCACTGGAGTTCTTCTCCAGATCTCCATGATCCGTACATTAGTAAATTGATGACGTTACACAGATTTGGTTGGATATTGACACATCTTCATTTGAATGATAACAGTGTTATACCTCAACGCGGTAGTGAAAATTATGATAAACTCTATAAGGTTCGACCTTTCCTTACTACTCTAAAGATGAATTTTCAAACATGTTTACAACTTCATGAAAACATTGCTGTAGATGAATCTATGATTAGATTCAAAGGGCGCTCTTCCCTCAAACAATACTTACCCAAGAAACCTATCAAAAGGGGTTATAAAGTTTGGACATTGGCTGATCAAACCGGTTACTGCTGGAATTTTGAAATATACACTGGAAAAACCGGAGATCAAGAAAGAGAAAAAAATTTGGGTGCCAAGGTGGTCAAAACTTTAACGACACCGCTTGTAAATAAAAATCATCGTATTTTTTTTGATAATTTTTACGTTTCTGTTGGACTCATGCAAGACCTTTATCAGCTCAAATTATTTGCCTGTGGCACAGTAAATGTGACACGTAAGAACCTGCCTAAATTTAAGCCAGACAAAGAACTAAAGAGAGGCGACTTTCAGTGGTTCGTAAGTAATACCGGTATTACCGCAGTAAAATGGCGCGATAAGAGATCTGTTCACTTACTTTCAAATTACCATTATCCTACTGTTACTACGGAAGTTAGAAGAAAGGAGAAAAATGGATCTATTGTTCAAATTCCCTGTCCCATGTTATTGCTAGATTACAACAAAAACATGAATTTTGTAGACAAATTTGACCAGAGAAGAGCGTGTTATGGTGTTGATAGGAAAAGTCATAAATGGTGGCACAGAATATTCTTCTTCTTTTTAGATGCCGCTCTGGTAAATGCTTTCATTTTATACAATTTGTATAATAACGACAAGTTGCCCAAAATAAGTCTAAAAGATTTTCGAAGACAAGTATCTGAAAAGCTGATTGCCAATACTTTCGTCAAAAAAAGATCTTTGCCGCTTCAACTCACTACAACTTTAAAAAAACATAAGCCCTCAGTTTCGGAGGCAATAAGATTGACAGAAAGCATGCATCAACCAGTGAGAACGACTCGCAGAAGATGCGCGTTTTGTAGCACAAAGAAAAAGGATGTCAGAACTAATTGGGAATGTACTGTATGCCAAGTTCCCCTATGTTTAGGCAAAGAAAAGGTGTGTTTTCAATCCTTCCACAGAAAATAAGTAATATTTAAATAAGAAAGTTAATTATTGTGTTTTAAAATGCTCAGTTCCGTTGTTTACATTATATGTTTTAAAATTTTGCATTTTTTCGTTCAGTATGGTGGTACAAATAATACACCATCGTTTATTTTTTTTTGGATATTTAGGAATTTTTTTTTATCCTCAAATATTCGTTAATAGTGACCTATTTACTCATAATATATAATTAAAAAAAAATTTTTTTAATAAAAAAATTCTTGTACCACTGAGATTTTTTTTTTGCTTTAATTTCTGTACCTGAAAGAGTTAATGGGAAATTGCACCCAATATTTTTAATAAAGCCTAAAATTGTGTATGGTGATTTAGTATCCAATCCACACTTTTATTGTGCAAGTTTGTCGGTCCTAGAGGTTATGTATATTTAGGGCCACTATTTTCTGTCACTGGTTAACTTTAACCCTTGGTTAATACCACCTTTATAATTGTAAAAAATGAAGCATTAATCAGTGATAGTTGATAAGAAATAGTAGCTCTTGACAAAATAAATTTTTGCTTACCTGTTGGGTACTGAAAATGAACTTTGCTTTAATTATGTAAAAGCAATTCAAGTAATCATCTGTAATAACTATTGTAAAAACCTTTAACTTTTTTTTATATACAATTAGTGTAAACATTTTATAGTAACTCGGCCTAAACTGTCTTCACTGCAACTGTGACAGTTTGTATGTTTACTTGAATTTTTATAAACTTGCTACTGAAAGAGAAACATCAATGTGCAATTGCAATCAATATTTTAATCTTATAAAGTTATCTTGGCAATTCAATTCACACTACTTATCTTTCACTGTGAAGGTTAGATATGCCAGTGTAAGTTATGTGCATTGCATACTTGTACGCTTTTACGCTTAACATAAAATATGACACTTTCATAAACAAATGCCATTCAGTGTGCGCCAGAAAGTGAACGTAATCATATTTAACTTTGTCGTTACAAAAATAGAAAGTTATTTGGAGTTCCTACGTACTTCTCCAATTTGATTAGTAAAAGATAGCAATCTTCATACTTTTCTATAAATTGATTTATATACAAACACCTAACATGCTGTTGATCGTAGTAATAAAAAAACGTAATTTATATCTTTAATTTAATTAATTTGTATTGGCTTGTTTGTAGTTACACATATTTATTTATTTATTTATTTTTAGGTGTAGTAGCTTTGATGCAAAATCTGATTGTAATTTGCAATCTCGTTTATATTAAGAATTTATTTTTAGCAATTAACACTGCAATCCCTTCACGGTTTACAACCGGGCCAACAGGGCCACCTGTTACTAAAGACTGAAAATGGTCAGTACCAACTGCTTCGAGTCGGGCCTGCTCCCAGCCCGGCCGGACTTGTTTCCACAACTCCGGCCGCAGGACAACCTGTCACTTTGCGAATGCAAACTGTCCCGACCGTAAGTAATTTTGCGGTGTTGAAATTGTGTGATTAGACTTAATCGTTTTAGGGAACACCGGTTGTTACGTCGAGTCCAGCTCCTGCATCTGGTACACAGGTAACGACACAGGTGGCACCAACGGTTACAACAACACCTGGACAGGTAAGGGATCAAATACTAATGTAAAGTTTTTTCCACAGACTATTTTTGAGCATTAAAAAAAGTAATAAAAACTAAACACAAATTAATTAAAAAGCTGTTGTTTATAGAAACCGGCAAATGACAATACCAAAGAAAAGTGCCGAAAGTTCCTAGCAAATCTTTTAGAGTTGTCCAGCAGAGAACCCAAGTCAGTGGAACGAAGTGTTCGGACGTTAATACAGGAACTAATTGACATGAGGGTTGAACCTGAAGATTTCTGTGACAGACTTGAACGACTGCTCAATGCTTCTCCGCAACCGTGCCTGATTGGATTTCTCAAAGTAAGCTTTATTGTGAATAAATGAAAGGATTTAATTTCACTGAACTGATTTCTAGGAGCTTGTTTTTAATAGGCAATAAAATGGTTTAATTCATTCATTTATATGTTTTAAATTTTTGCAGAAAAGTTTACCACTGCTACGACATTCTTTAGCAACAAAAGAATTATCTATAGACGGTATCCGTCCTCCTCCTGCCAACGTAGTTTTTTCTATAGCCAGTGGTACACCAACAGTGCAGACACAAATACGACCTGGTATTGCGACGACGCAAGTAAGACTTGTGCAACCTGGAACGACGGTTGTCAGGCCCGGACAAGTTTTACATCAAAGGCTGGTGACGCCGATACGTGGAGCAGTCCCACAGCAGACCAGAATGGTAACATCAATAAGACAACCAAATTCGACTCAACCTGTAATTGTATCTACTTCACAACCTCCAGCGTTACATCCTGTGTACCCAAATAATCAAGTTAGACCTGGAGTTAATATAATACGACAGCCTGTTGTAAGAACGGTTGCTCCTGGTCATCAAATACGACAGCAACCTGTAACAATACGAACAGGTGCTCCCGTACCTCTCAAATCGGGTATGACAAATGTTAAAATGCAGATGAAACCTTTAGTGCCTTCAACTGTATCGAAAATCGCAACCAAAGAAAAAGAAAAGAAGTCGTTTTCCTCTCTGGCTTACGCCGGAGACGATGACATCAATGATGTAGCAGCTATGGGCGGAGTAAATTTACTTGAGGAGACCCAGAGGATTTTAGGGTCCACAGAATTTGTGGGGACTCAAATCAGGTCGTGTAAGGAGGAATATTTTTTAAGTATGGCCTCCTTACAAAACAAGATTAGGCAAGTTATGTTGAAGCATGGACTCGACGAGCCTAGCAGTGAGGTCGCAGCCGCAGTCTCGCATGCTGCACAAGAAAGAGTTAAGAATCTTATAGAAAAATTAGCTATAATTACGGAACATCGTTTAGAGATGATCAAATCAGATCCTCGATATGAATCAACAAGCGATGTGAAAGGTAAATTAATTACTTAATATTATTAATTCTACAAATCACTATTAGACTTTAAATTTGTTAATCTTACATTATTATAAAACAGCATCTATTGGTTTGTTATAACAATAAATAAATATGTAATTTTGTTTAAAAATAGGTCAGTTAAAATTCCTGGAAGATTTGGACAGGGCAGAGAGAAAAAGACACGAAGAGTTAGAGCGTGAAATGCTTTTAAAAGCTGCGAAAAGTCGGTCAAAATCGGAAGATCCAGAGCAAGCTAAATTGAAAGCGAAAGCGAAAGAGATGCAAAGAGTTGAAATGGAGGAATTGAGACAACGGGAAGCCAATGCCACTGCACTTCAAGCGATAGGTCCTCGTAAAAAACCAAGATTAGACGGAGATCTATCTACTGGCGCCTCACAGGTAAGTTTCCGTCAGGAAATAGTGTGAGGGACAACAAATAATCGTGTGCTTTCATTCTAGTTCGGTGGTAGTGGTTATTCGGGAGCGAGAGGTCAGTTACCATTAAGGCAACGTATGAAGAAAGTGACATTGCGGGACTTACAATTTCTATTTGAGACAGAGAAAGATTTGTGTAAAAGTACTCTTTTGTACAAGTCCTACCTTAAGTGATGCACGCTTCTCGTCAGTGTTGTGATACTCAGACAGTTTCGGTTT
This sequence comes from Dorcus parallelipipedus, assembly GCA_958336345.1. Lineage (NCBI taxonomy): Eukaryota > Metazoa > Arthropoda > Insecta > Coleoptera > Lucanidae > Dorcus > Dorcus parallelipipedus. Next base: position 26,671,325 of record OY284480.1, on the reverse strand, counting down.
GATTTAGAACTACACTTCAATATCGTTAATGATCATAAACGTGTTCCACTTGGTTCTGCATTCAAAACATTAGTTTCCAGCATAGAGAAGTACATTGTGAAAATTATGTTTTGTATCAAAACAAAATGTCGATTTGATTTTTATTAAAATGTAAAGCACAAACATTTTTAAATAGATGGGGAGATGCTTCTGCTTTTCGCTGAATTTTGTGCCTCTTTTATCTGGGACAAAAAAAGGTAACTTGTGCAATTAATTAAAGCAAAATGTAAGATAATGAAATTATGAAGTTTTTAAAATACATTTTTTTGATATTTTTTTATTCAAATCTTTTTTATAATTAAATTTATTTTTATCAAGTTCGTTATTGTTTATAACTAAGTAATATCCTAATTTCATTATCACATTTACATTTATTTTTAATCCTATGATGCACAGTCCAAATCAGGATCCCTGTGATTGCATCCTAGGGTTAAACTCAATTCGATTTATTAGAACAATTTATTGTTACTAGTATTTCAATTTTTGTTAGATTAATTTAAAATTCTAATTGAGAGCAATGCTGTTTTTTTTTTTTAGTTAAAAAGTAATTTTATCAGTGAAATTGAGTTGAAATTTTCATTTATCCTTTATAATATCATTGTTATGAAAATTTGAAGTTTATTTTTTCAATTTTTTTACATTTTGCGTCACTTTAGACAATGATTGAATTAAAAAAAAATTGGTTGGGAATTTACCCTTGCCTTCTATTATTAAAATGAAAATCAAATTTAATTTATTTTTATATTATATATCAATTTTTGTTTTTTAATTTATAAAAATTACTATTTGCAAATTTATTTTAATCAAATGTCGTCCATTAATTAGGTATGACTAAAAAGCAAATAGAAAAAACGTGGAAACTGAAAATTGTTAGTACATTTTTAATTGATAAAATTAATTGTAAATAACAAGGTCATTGCTCTCAGTTATTCTTAATTTGTTGCATGCATGAATGATCACGTTTTATTCTAAAATAAAGATTGATTTTGCAGAACCAATTAGTAAATAGAACTTGAACAAATTGTATAAAGAAGGTAAAACAGCATACAAATTATTATCTTAGATTTTTTTTATAAAATATTTTCACCGATGTAAGAAACGATTGTAGATTTTCTATGATGATAGGTGAGTTTTCTTTATAAGAAAATGTTTTAAACAAAGATGTTATTAATTTGTAATTATTTGTATAATTGTTTTTTAACCTAAAAAAATATTGAACATAGATATATAATTTTTGTTATAGAATTAATATTTAATAAATAGGTATAATCTAGTTTTGTTTATTGTATATATGCGAATATAAATGTCGTTATTACATATTTCAAAACACTAAAGATTCATTTTTTGATCTTTATTCATAGTCAAACATGTTTTTAATATTATTTTTATAAAGAATAAATAAATTCAACAGTTTCAAGTAGTAAGTTTTTTTTATTACTTCAAGTCAGAAGAATCTACAAACGTGAAAATTAAATATATCAATATACAGGTTGTTCTCGGGCAACATCTCTATAACAAAAAAGTTTCAACGCAATTCTTTTTTTTAGTTTAGAGGTTACAACAAAATTATTTTTATCTATACGTGGCACATCCTATACAGGGTGTCCCGTGACGTGATGTCACCACTTCACCTTCGTGATAATCAATTCAATGTAAGAAACTAATAAAGTAAACCGTTTAAAAAATACTGGGTGTTTAATGTTTAATTTTTTATTTTTTAAAATTTTAAAGTTCATCTAATCATCAAACTAAAAAAAAACTCAATAGGTGTTCAAAATGACCCCATTGTTAAACACATTCTAGCGCGCTTCAAAAGATATCTTGTTACCTTTTGTAACATGTCATTGTTATGTTTAATTAATTGTGTTTAATAAATGTGCTGCCTGAGTTCTAGATCTCATTTGAAGCGCGCTAGAATGTGTTTAGCAAACAATGGGGATCATTTTGAACACCTTTTGAGATAATTTTTTTCTTTTGAGTTTGAATTGATTTATTGGGTGAACGGATAAATGATTAGATGAATTTTAAAATAAAAAAAAATTAAACATTAAACACCCAGTATTTCTGAAGTCGTTTACTTTAGAATAAAACTTTATTAGAGTTATTTACTTAATTTGAATTGATTATCACGTAGGTGAAGTGGTGACATTACGTCATGGGACACCCTGTATATTACATATATGTATCAAATTTGGATCACTCATGAAATTCTACACTTTCTGTATACCATTGTTTATGCCTAAACTTTATACCTAAACCGTTTTTGAGATATTTAATACTTTATTTTAAAACTGCCATTTGCAGCTACTATTTTTTTCTTATTTTATTTATTTTTAACTAAAAAAAAAAAGATTCTTGACAGATGTAACGTGTGTTCAAAAGGATCCGTTATCGAGAAAGTTCTGAACTTGTTTTATTTTATGATGGCACGTCGTAGCTTAGTACGTACGTTGCAACCTTGAATAACTGCGAGCTGTCGACTGTCAAAAGGTTTGTTTACATCTTCGAGGTATTTGTAATAAAATGAATGTTTTGTTTCGTTAATTGCATTTTATTATCCATTTTGTACACAATCGTAGTTAAACGGATAAAACAAGTTAGGTTATGTCTATAATAATCGTATGGTTACGACGCCGTGACTTTGCAAAATTTGCATTTCACGAAAGCCTACTTGATAACGATTTTTTTTGAACGCACTTTAGTTGATACTTAAGCTTATTATAAGCCGAATGTATTTTTATCGTTACAGGGTGGTCATGGTAATTTCTTAAGTATATTTTTTACTTACCTGCCATTTTTTTGAGATTTTTAGATTTATTTGAATTATTCCTTTTAAAAGGAATAAATGTCAGAGGTAGTCTTGGAAAACAAATGAATCGATTGACATGGCTAATAATTAATTTTTCAAGCGCCAATAATAATATTAAATTTGGCGCCGAAGTTGGCCGTGACGAGGTGCTTATTGTGAACGCGCCACAATTTTGATTATTTGTTGTAAATCTTATTTTCTTATTGTCTTTTTTCGTTTGTTACAACAGATCTCATTCTTATTGTCTTTTTTCGTTTATTACAATTAACCATTTTGCTTTTGTTGTCCTGTCGAAATCGAGAGCAAGGTTCAAATGTCAAAATGACAACTGTCATGATTGATGATGGTGGTTCACAATTAAATTTTCATGGCCAACTTCGACGACACTACACAATATTTACTTATTTTAAGTACAGTGTAATAAAAAAAGAATGTCTGAAAAAAAAAACTACTTTCCAAGAACGATTATATCAATAACCTGAAGTTAGAACTTGGGTAATACTGGGGAGATTTAGTGAATTTTGTTTGCTTTAATTCACTTTCTGTTCATTGACATTCGCTAGCGATATTTTTATATTTGTTCATTTACTTCGATGTTCTGCAAAGCTATTTTAAACTAATCGGCTGTTTTAAAAAGTGCTTTACATTAAGCATACTTCGTAATTTAAAATAAATCTGATCATTATTAGAAGGTGGTATATTGTAGTATAGGTATTTATAAATTAAAGTAGCGGCACGGACAGTCATCATTGATCACACTGTATATGTCTTCTTTAAACCATTATACATTTTTTTGTTCTTGCACTATACATGCGCCAGGCTCTCTACGAGCTTGTCGGGGAGGCCTAGGCGTTAGGCTAGTTATTCTGATATTGCCTGCTGCCAGTGTTGTAACAAACGTGCCATGCACTGAAATAAAATATCCCATATTTCTGGTTAAAATCCCACAAAATTTAAATTGTCCCTTTATAATAAAATTGATGTAAGTTTGGTGTTTTCTTATTGTAATATGGACCATAATTGAAAAAAAAAACAATTTTCAAACTATGTACATTTTATTTTTATTATAAATAAATTATTAACATCGATAACACTGTTGTGGGAACGGTGCAACTACTAACCAATTAATCAATCAATCAACACCATTACCTAAGCTGCGTTCGTTTATTCAACTCCGTTCACTTCATTTACTCCTTTCGCACTTATTCGCTCTCACTCTAATTTTACTCCATGCACCGTGTGAATGAACGAACTCAGCTCTAGTTAACATTTAACACTATTGTAACAGAACCTTTATACTAAGGTGTTTTCCTTTTACCACAAATCTTACCTCAGATCATATAGACGTCATTTCCGTTAGCAGGAATAAGTGAGTTTGAATTGAGATGTCGACCCCCTACCTTGCCACTCGAGCACTCCCATTAGTTGCTAGGTTGAAATATCCATTCAAACTTACTTGTTCGTGCTAACGGAAATGACGTTTAATTGATCTGAGGTAAGATTTGTAGCAAAAGAATTATATTAGACGAACTCGTTTAGCAAGTGGTTACTAGCGGTACTTCTAGTCTCTGATAGATGGCAGCCTAAATAAATTTACTTTAATTTTAATTCAAGATTAATACACTTTGAATTTAAAACCTAATAAAATAAAACGAAAGCAGTTACAAAAAACGTAATTCATTGATTTAATATGCTAATAAAAAGAAATCCCTCAAAATGATACGAATATCCCTCCGCCCCGCGAGAACCTGAAAACGGGATATATCCCTCAAGGTGGCAACACTAGTAGTATTCCTTTCACGAACTAGAATAATTCTGAGCAGCTCAATGTACAGTCGCAATCATAATTCATGACATAACCATTACAGAACAAAAAATAATTTACGACATCTCGGATTCACTTTTAAGTATTAGTAAGATTTGGATGTATTCGATTTTAATAGTTTTGAAGGATGTTCTATAAGCTTTCTGTAGGCGTCATGACTTATGATTGCGACTGTACGTGCTGTACGGAGCTTGAAGCTCTTGAAAGGAATACTACTATTGCCTGCTGTGACCGACTTACTAGGTTTTCTTCTCCGTTGACTTTCGTCTTACAAACTGGGGACACCCAGTTCGAAGGAGCCAATATGAATCCGACAACTGACAAGCCGACAACTTAAGCGCTCTGTCTCTCATTATAGGATCCACATACCACCAGGAGAGGAGTTGCCCGTTCAAGCAACAAACCCATTGCCAGCGGTCCCAACCAACTTGGCTATGCAACTATTTAGTAAAGAAATAATTAAAAATTCAGTGGTTTCACAACTAAAGGTTCCCAACAGTTTAACACTTTGAAAACTAATTATTAATGTCAGTCGGTTCATTTGTTTGCCTGTTTCCCACGGCCACCTTAGACAATTATTTTAAAAGAAATAAGGCTGGATTTCATAAAAAAAACTTAAGTCAGGATTGATTAAAATTAATGATACGCTAGAAGCTGACACACATATGACATGCAGTATATTGTGTGTCACATTCTAACTTACCATTAAACTTAAGGTCTTTTATGAAACCCAATCTAATTCAAATAAATTTTAAAATCTCTAGGTATAAGGTACTAAATGAAGGTAATTTATTTGTCATTTAAAAATTTTTGATGTTTAGGGCATTATTGTTATTATTAAAAATTGGTACATTCTTGTTGGCGAAGAAGATAATAACGTAATTACACGTGAGATTTTTTTTTTTAGTCGTGTAAGCAATAATCCAGAATTACATTTAACAAAAACAAAATACAGATTCACGCAGTTCGTGCTCGAAAATACCTTCATTTCAAAAGAGTAGGTAGGTATCGATTTAAATCGCAGGTGGCTGAGTAAACCATGATCGCTAGGGAAATTTCTTGGGGGTACTATCCCATAAGATGGACGTCGAATGGAATTTAAACCTGGCCGGCGGCTTTTTCGACCGATATAATACAAGGACACCCTGCGGGAAGCATATTTTACAGCGCACCCAATGCGCCCCGGGCAATCTCGCCCAGTGCCCCGGGTGGACACGGTGTTTATATTAAATATACAAATTACAATATCTTTTGAAGAACAACTTCGCAAGTCCTTGCGTTCTTTTAGCTTTTAATTATATAAAATGCCCCCGGTGCATGATTTATAACTGTTAATTAATGCAATTACAACTGGTGTGGTATCTCGAAAAATTATCCCCGGCGCAAGTAATGAATTATGAATAGTAAGTGAGGAAAATATACCTTCAATTTGAAAAATTTCTTTCGGTTTTATTGTAAACGGAGCACGTGTTCAACATGAAACGCGTAATTTCTTACGATTCCAACAAGAAACATCGGCAATTGCATTCTCTTCAGAGCATGGCGTGAAGATATTTTATAAGAATATAATTTTAGATAATAGATAAAAGCTTTTATTTTATTAAATGCCTGCCAAGAAGACAAAGTTCAAGTCCTTTAATAAAAAGAAAACAAGGCGATTTCCGTTTCTCACAATTTCATTTTTATTTGTGTTATACATATACAGGTTGTTTCATAATATACGGAGGAGGCTAAAAAGGTAGCTAGGGGAGATCAAAATAAAGTTTTTTTTCTTAATTCGCTATTGTCCAAAAACCAATAATAAAAATGTTGCAGTAGTTTAAATTTCTTATAAATTTATGGCCACTTATTGACTACCGCTGAAGTTAATAAGGAAGAATTAGAAATAATGTAATAGTTTTCACGTTTCCAAGGAAATATAATTCTTGCAAACGCTGATAGTTTTGTGTTACTTTAATTTTGAAGTACATACCCAACAAAAAATTAATGGCAAAAGCAGCACGTAAAAATCTTTCTAATCAATAAAATCTATTTTACAAAATACAATTTTCTCATTAAATAAACTCTAAAAAGGTATTCAAATTCAAACTCACAAAAGGTATTCAAAAGGTTGATCCTGCATTTCAGTGCCTAGGGAACAATTGTTTTTATTATTGTTACTATGGGAATAAACTCGCTTGAAGTTAACTTTTGATTGAGATGCCTGGGCCTTAACGGTAAACTTAATCTTAAATTTGACACTTAGAAGAATTGACATCAACTTGTTTTCTAGTTTTATTTTAATTAGTCAGCGGCTCTCAACAATACAAACAGCAGTTTTGGGCATTAAAAGAAACAATTAAATAGCCGTAACTTTTACGTTACTAATTTTATAACTAAACATTGTTTAGCTAATTCTTAGGTACCCCAGCTTTGAATTTAAAACGTATTTTATTAGTATTATAGATAGTAATGATTGCTTGTTAATTAATTTAACTTTAACTAGCAACCCTTTTAGTATCCTTCGTACGTTATGAGGCACCTTGTATTTATAAATACACACATGGATTGAACGAAATTTATTAAAAACAGGTTCGATTGATTTTCAAAAGCGCAAACAACATTTCCCCGTTGTTGATGCGCGCAGTTTGCTAAACAAATAACAAAAACTGCAAATAGCACATGTAACTGAAATGGAAATGCCGGCTGCAATTTTAAAACAACTTGCGCAAACACATAACATTATTCAATTTCAATAAACTCATTTTCCTCTTAATTGTTCATCGCAATGCCGAAGCCCCGGGGCGACACACCTCCGACCCGGAAAGGGTAGTAAACAGTACGGGCGCATCTTGTTCTGACGCGTATCTCGAAAAATAACGTTTCGACGCCCGCGGGCCCCACAAAAATAATATCAAATTAATTTATCAATTTACGCGGGGCGCGTACTATAGTTTGTCTTAGTTAAAACATATCCGTACGCGGATAAAAGTTTTAATTCATTGTTGAATGTTATACGAAACGTTACATATTTAAACGTTTAATTTAATCCGTTAATTAAATTCCGATGAATTTCCTGCAATTTTTTAAAGGGTAGTAACGTACGGGGAGAGTTTACCAATTATTGTCCTTAAAGCTTGTTATCTTACATTATCTTTTGACTTTTAGGTTCAAGATGCAATAGTTTCCATTTCTGACAATTTTTTATACAGTGTAATTTCATTTACTATAACTATTTTTAATACACAAGAAGAGAAGCGAAGTTATGACATACTTTGTTTTATTGACGTAACTTGCTACACTTTTATGAGCGGCAGTTATAAACTGTATTAAGAATACGTAAAAATTGGCTTAAATTAATTAATTAGAAGCTTCTTCTGTTATTGAATTGCTACATAAGGGCGGCATTGACCGGGTGACTTTGAATTCTGCTGGAGCTTTATTGTTTTACAATGCAAACAGTTGAGATTTTTCTCTCAGATGAATTTTTACTTTTTTGAAAACAATTTTTAAGTAGAGGTTTTTTCTTTGTTTGTTAAAAACGGCCTTGAATTTGGACGTAGGTACACGTCGACATTTTATTTTTGTTATGTCTGAAAGGCAATACGTGACTCAATTTGAATTTCTCGTATTCAAATCCTCGGCCAACCAGACAATGCACCTACACGTGAGTCATATATCATAGTGAGGCAGTTTCGCGAAACGGGCGGCAAGGCGGTTGTTTATATTTTATCGGCACTGGAGGAGCCCGGGGCCATCCTTGAAATTATGTAGCACGGAACGAGGTCGGCCGGATTCGCTCGGGGCACCTAATAGCATCCCCGGAGCTAGGCTATATCCTCAGAGCTCGCACATCGAAGTTCGCTAAATAATCGAGCGTACCACATTCATAATGCTCCCCCCCCAAACGTTTCCAAACAATAAGAACGAAAGGCTCTTCGCGGACAACAATCACGTCAAGAAACTTAAGGTAACAATTTTCACGTTGCCTAGTCTTAAAATTGAAAATCCTTTAATACAATAAATACATTACATACACATCCTTTAATGTAGGTAGGAAATATCCCTTTTTTTTGATACTGTGTGGATGTTATGGCAATGATGATTACCTTTTCCAATTTCTAATGAAAGGAAGCTTCCTATGTACAATAATTCATTAGCACTGACTCTAGCAGGAGTTCTCAAGAATCGAGGATTGTCTTTGATATCAATTTCTACAATACTTTTACTAGCTCCCACGACTCCTTTGAATACGTCCTGTGATTGTTCACAGAATTTTCTTCTGCGATTCAAAAACTTTTCATATCTCAGTTTAAATAAATTAATAGAAAGGAAGCATTTAGAGGTTTACAATGGCCCTTATTGTTCAGCGCCCATTGGTACACTCCGGGTCATCGTAGCTGAAAGCTCGCGTCGCCCTCAAGAGTTCGGCGCTTATTATGTAAATCGAGTTATGCATACAACAAGGCGCACAGTTTGCCGTAGTAAACGAACTAGGTATTAACAGAATCATCGTTTAGAATTCCTCAGTGCTACGGCAACGTAAGGATGAATTTATGCAGGGGGGGGGGGGGGCATAACGTAGTTAGAAATTACGTAATGTGCTGCAACAATTGTACATCATTATCTTACGTCGAATTGAGTTAGGACTAATTGTTTGATGTTAACAGGGAGCGCACAAAAATATTTAATTTGTTTTGTTAATTTATGTTAGGTGTTATTAAAGCGAAACAATGGAAATAATTAGTGTTAACAAATTTCTGACAGATTCTTAATTGCTAATATTGTTGATATTTTCTTTTCTTTTTCTTAGCATGTACTTCTCATGTTCTCTTCAATTTCGAAAAGGAAAGATCCTAAATATTGTTGACTGTAAAAGTACCCGATAAGATTTGATTGGGGTAAGCCTTTGTCGATATATAACCGGATAATCTATCTGTTGCGAATATTCTTCAATGGAGAACTGAAAAAAAAAGTGAGAAGCAATAAAACACACAAAATGCCAATAAAAAGGAAAAGGGAGTGAACATGACAAAATCGGTGCAATAAAAATAAAATCAGAGAAAATCACGAAGAAATGAATGATTTAAGAACGAGAAGTGAAAGAAAGATCACGTACTTACTTAGGAAATAAAACTAGAGAAATGGAAAAAAAGTGAAATAAAAAACAAGTAGGAACAAGCAAGTACGTGGCAACGAATTGTAAGATAGATACAGAGAAGAGTCTCGGTTTATCAAGAAATATCTGAAGATGTCCTTGTTCAGGCTGAGGTCAAAAGGCAAGAGGGCTGAAGACGTCTAGGAAATTCACTTTGCCCTGATACTCCCTAAAATTGACCCGCAGAAGAAGTAGTCCGTAACGATGTCCAAGAAACCAGTGAGTAAAAAGAAAGCTTCCATAGTCTCGAACTCCAAGGCACAAACTAAAAACGTGACTAAAGGACCGAGGAAGAACTAGAACCTTCTACTTCTTCCTCGGTCATTTGGTCACATTTTAAGGCCCAGTTATACAATGTCAGTTTAAATTTAAGCCAAAGTTTAAACCCTGGATTTAAGCTTCAGCTTAAATTTAAACTCACATTGTATAACTGGGCCTTAAAATACGCGGTTCCAACCGGAAGCCAATTCAAACATGGGCCTTAAAATGTGACAAAATGACCGAGGAAGAAGTAAAAGGTTCTAGTTCTTTCTCGGTCCTTTAGTCACGTTTTTAGTTAGTGCCTTGGAGTTCGAGACTATGGAAGTCGCTGCAGAGCCTTTCTTTTTTCTGAAATTGTAAAACTGGGCCTTAGTGTTTGAGGCACCTTGGATTTGGAGACCATGTAAGTCGCTGCGGTTTTTTTTGTTCGCTGGTTTCTTGATTCCAAAATCAAAGATGGTTAAGAGACTTCCAGTTGCTGCTTCAAAAACCTTGACGTAAGTCTTTGTGAAGAAGAAAAGATGCAAAAAGAATTCTAAGGTTTCTTGAGTGCTAAGCTAAAGGTTCAGCCTGCTCTGATTTGCAAGAATCGCGCAATATTAATTTAGAAAACTTTATAATAGGTAAAATTCCTACAAAAAATTAAATAAACGAAACCGTAAATACATTAACGAAAAGATAATTGAAGGATTTAAAATTTCTGTTAGCTGTTATAGATTGATATCTAGTTTGGAACAGTTTGCGAGATAAATTAGGGAAGCAGAACCTCGTTCAAATGAATCAGACAATTCAAGAAAAAACTAAACATTGAATTAGTAGGAGCTCATACACGAAAGCGAACTGTAACAAATATGAACAACAATAAAACAACCAAGCAACCAATTAATACAGTATGCGAGTATTTAGGTATACCGAATCATCTACCAGTATAATAATAATAATGACTTGATTCCTCTCTAGACATGTTGTACATACAATATTCTATAATATACAAAATAGCAATAAAATAAAATAATTGTAAAGAATGAATATTGGAGTCCAAGACAAAAATCTAGGGGCGGAGTTCAGAATATGTACAATAGTTAAGTACAAATCTGCTCTTACATCCAACCCCATAACAATAAACAAATCTAATTTTAATTTGGGAAGGCGAAAACAATTATTTAAATACAAATCTTGGATTACACATCAATATCTCAACTTATTACTTACGTAAAAGCAAATACATATATTTTCTGAAGCTGAAATTTGACATAGATTTAAAACGTGGGGGGATATTAACTCGTTTTATGAATTGGTGGCGTCAACAACCCCCTGTTTCTTATGTTTATATGATGCACGTCAGTACTAAAAGAAAGTTTGTTAAATAAATAAATAAATCGGACAAGCAGAGTGTAAAGTTCTTCTTTTGAACTAATTGGATCCTTTTTGCAAGAAACCGAGTCTGTACATGAGCCATAAACAATGATTAACATGAAAGAGAACCAGAGAATCGCATAATATAGTTTTTAACTTGAAGGTTAAATTATGTCTGTTGCTGAATATTAATTTTAGATTGTAATAAGCATTACAATCCATATTGGAAATATGGCTTTTAAATCTTAATTTGTTATCTATTATTAAATCAGAGTTTCTAGCTTCTTTAACAAAATTTAGTGGAGCATTATTATTACTACACAAAGGCGACATGCCTTTCCTTTCAGGAAGTAATGACTTACTAAATAAAATAACAACAGTTTTGTTAGCCATAATTAAAGCTGGTTCTTGTCCGATGAAAATTGTATCACGAACGACTGCGAAACGTTAAGTGTTTGTGCGCCATTTAGTGTCCGTTTAAAAGAGTTTGTGATACAGTTTTGTTAGCGTTTATACAGGGTGTCCCATAAATAAGGGGGCATACAGTAGCAATGGATAGGTGACCAAATACAATAACTTTTTTTCTTCTAATAAAATTACGAAAACAGCATCGTTTGGGAGATATGCTAAAGTATAATAGTGAGTACGAATTTGCCTTCCCTGACCTGCGCAACGGACGGCATTTCGAACACTTGCTATATACATCACTGTAACTGATGACATAACAATCGCAGTCCAAAGACCTCAGCAACATGTGTCATTATGTTGGGCACGTCAGTTTTATTATCGTTTTATAATCGAATTATCTTCACATTCGCTTACCTATGACCTATAGAGTTTATAAGCAAAACGGGACCATATTCCGATCGTAATTTCTTTGAAAAATTTCCCAAAAAAATTATCGAAGCAGACCACTTTCGTTTACATTCGCGGACTCTATATGCACCATTGTGTTAGCCCTCGCATTATGGCCCCTTATTTAAGGGACACCCTGTATGAAGGCTACGTTTTCTAGATGCAGATTTTTAATATCTTCATTAATAATATTTGTGGCAGATGCACAATCATTTCGATTAAAAGAATATAGAAGTTCGATGTCATCCGCGTACATGTGGTACATACAGGTTGTAATATATTTTTCGAAATTATATGTATATAGTGCATAAAGCAGAGGTCCCAGAATAGAACCTTGCGGGACACCTTGAGATTTTCTTAATAAAGTTGATACATTGTCATTAACAAGGGTTTCTTGCACCCGATCAGTTAGATATGGTAGCGTTTAAAAAATGAGATCACATCGCCACCGAGACCAATGAAATGTAAAATTGTAAAATTTCATGATTCAAGGTGTCGAACGCTTTATTATAATCCAAAAGAATTAATTATTAGCAACAACAGGATTCTATGAAATCTGTAATGTTCAATGAGGCCATGAAACCATAGAATTGCAACGAAGGCTTCATACTTTTGGTTATAACAACGAAAGTGTTGTCCGAGCCTCCTTTGAAGCTCCTTAATTAATAGCGAAAACTGGAAAACCGCACTTCATAGCTGAAGAAGTCATATTACCAACTGAAAAGAAACATAGTTTCGTATTGATCAGTGAGGAAGCTACCGGAGATATCTTTGATACATTTTAGAACATAAGCTTCAAGTTTTGAGAGTCCGCGGCTTCCAAAAGACTTGCGATAAAGAAATGGGTGTTTCTAAAGTTATCCAAGAAGCTCGCAATGCTAGAAGCAAATCGCAAAAAAATTAAGAACGGAACAAGTCTCTATCTGTTTGTTCGAAAATTCCTCTTTTCCCAATAATTAGAAGGATGATAAAATCAGAGCCATCTAGAAGGAATATAAGTTCGTAGTGTAATGAAGAAATCCTGAAGTTACCCAAGAACCTCGCAATGGTAAGAACAGATGAAATCTCAAAATTGCAATGAAATCTTCATACTTTTGGTTACAAGAATGAAAGTGCTTGAAGCTCTTCAGTTAATAGCGAAAACTGGAAAACCGCAGATAATAGCCGAAGAACTCATATTACCAACAGAAAAAAACGTGGTTTCGTTTGGATCAGTGATCAAGCTACCGGATATATCTATATAGGTGTAACGAAGTGACCACTCCGTTACTATTTTTGTACATAGTTAGTTAAGTTTTGTATATTATTTAGTCTGTATATTTAGGATGCCTTGCGCAGAGATACAAATCAGGGTGGGAGTTCTCAGGGAATGGGACTCCCCACCACGCGCAAACCTTTATAAGCGCGCTCAGAGCGTGCTTGAGTCAGTCGCTCACCGGCTCAACCAGCGATGGTCGTGGCTCCGCCGCGCTATCAAGCCACCGGACGTGGCTTGAAGTTAGTGACGCCCCGGCATTCCGAGTCACCGGAAGTGGCTCGAATGCAGTAGTTCGCGGAGTCATTCATCCGTCGATGTTTTGACTCAAACGCGTTTAACAATCTGTGCTACGTTCGCGTTACCTGCAACCGCTCCTGTTTTTATCCTGACCTCTCCCTTACCTAAGTGTGGGCGTCTCACACATCCTGATCCCTGAGTGGGAGTCTCACTCTCTCTTACCGTGTGCGGGTGTCTCGCACTTCCTTACCAGAGAACGGGAGTCTCGTTCTCTCTCTCCCTTACCTAAGTGTGGGCGTCTCACACATCCTGATCCCTGAGTGGGTGTCTCACTCTCTCTTATCCCAATGCGGATGTCTCGCATATCCTGACCCGGAGTGGGAACGTATGCACAGTGCGTTACCGACCTGCGATTAGTATCCGTAAGACACACCGTTTCCGGAACCACCGTCCTGCGATTAGTGTCCGTAAGACACACCGTTTCCAGAACCACCGTCCTGCGATTAGTGTCCGTAAGACACACCGTTTCCGGAACCACCGTCCTGCGATTAGTGTCCGTAAGACACACCGTTTCCGGAACCACCGTCCTGCGATTAGTGTCCGTAAGACACACCGTTTCCGGAACCACCGTCCTGCGATTAGTGTTCGTAAGACACACCGTTTCCGGAACCACCGTCCTGCGATTAGTATCCGTAAGACACACCGTTTCCGGAACCACCGTCCTGCGATTAGTGTCCGTAAGACACACCGTAGTTTACCGCTGTCCTCGAGACACACCGTATATTACCGCTACCGAAAATACCGTCCGAGAGTTTAACATTTCGTTTACCAGTCCGTGAGTGTTACCGCTGTAAAAACATTCCAATTTGTGGACACGTGTATATGAACTATTTTGTAAATATAACTGTATTTGCTAAGTGATCGACGCTTTTATTTCTGAACCTGGACTCCGACGAGCAAACCCGAACCGCCGTCAAGCAGAGCAACGATCAGCAACTACAGACCAGAACCGAAGATTGACGGACCGTTACATAGGACATAAACGTCACGCCCTAGGAGTCTGCAACTTCCAAAAGACTTACATTATAGGATAGGTAAAGAATCATTGGTCTAAAAAAAATGGGTGTTTCTGAAGTTACCCAAGTAGCTCGCAATGGTAAAAACAGATCGCAAAAAGGGAAATTAAGAACGGAACAAGTTTCTATCTATTTATTCGGAAATTCCTCATTTCCCAACAATTACAACGATGATAAACTCGGAACCATCTAGAAGGGATGTATAGGTAAGTTCCTAATCGTAATGAAGATGTCTGAAAGTTATTCAAGAAGCTCACAATGGTAAAAACAAAACTACAACGAAGTTTTGGTTACAACAATGAGTTCTTCTTTTCCCAACAAGTACAATGATGATAAAGCCAGAATCATCTAACAGGATGTAAGTCCCTAGTGTAACGAAGAAGACCTGAAGTTAGCCAAGAAGCTCGCAATGGTAAGAGCAGATGAAACTTCAAAATTACAACGAAATCTTTAAATTTGGTTACAACAGTGAAAGTGTACGAGCCTCCTTTGAAGCTCCTCAATCAATAACGAAAACTGGAAAACCGCACATAATAGCCAACAAGGAAAAAAGTCATGGTTTCGTATTAATTGATCGACAGAATATAAATTTCAAGTCCTGGGAGTCCGCGGCTTCCAGAAGACTGGCATTAAAGTAAGGTACAGAACCGTTGGTTTAAAAGATGTGGCTTTTCCTTAAGTTAGCAATGGTAAGAACAGATTGCAAAAAAGGGAATTAAGAACGGGACAAGACTGTTCGAAAATTCCTTTTTCTCAACAATTACAAGGATGATCAAATCAGAACCATTTACAAGGAATATAAGTTCCTAATGTAATGAAGAAGTCCTGAAGTTACCCAAGAAGTTCGCAATGGCAAGAGCAGATGGCAAAAAGGAAATTTTAGAGCGGAACAAGACTCTATCTACCTGTTCGAAAATTCCTCTTTTCCCAACAATTACGATGACGACAAAATCAGAACCATCCAGAAGGTGTAATGAAGAAGGCCACATATGACAAAATTAGATAAAAGTGAAGATATTTAGAATGATATAAGAGGCATGGAAAACGAAATTATTTGATATGTCTTTTGGTCTAAGATCTGTAAGTAAAAATTTTATGGGATGTAAAAAACAGAGGTAGAGGTGCTATCCCCAAAGTGGGTTCTGACTTGTATTTTCCTCATTTTTGTTTCTTTTGAAGGTGATTAGGCTTACAGTACGCACAGAAACATATATGAAGGTAAAGTTCATTGAAATTGATTTTGCCTTTAATAAGAGAACTAGTAACAAAGAAGTTAAAGCAGTTGTTGTTTTGGAGCTTTTACATAAATAGAAAGAAAATAGAATTGGAAAAGGGGGGTGGTGGTGGTGGTAAGACGAACTTGGTTGATACATTTCGTCGATGTTCTTGAGGAGTTCCTGAGGGACCCGTTCGAAGATGCCGGAAGCTACAGGTATGTTAATATAACGCGGCTTGTTTGCGCCCGCCGTAACATAAAAGGGTTCGTATTTCGCGCAAACCTGATACCGACTATACAGAATCGGGTTGGACTATGCCTGCAGGAATATTAACCCAACTGCCTGCAACAAAAAGATCGCAGCACACAGCGCTCTGGTTGGCGGCCCCAGGCGGAGCGTTCACTCCACTGTTGCAGTCACTCAGACAGTCAGAGAAGGATCTTCGCGCGCGGAAGACGTGCCGGTCCCGAACTCCGCACAATCGTCACGAGGTTTCAGGGGCGTGCTTTTCGCGAAGAGCCCAGATTTATTGTACGCTGTTATTATTGTTCGCCGCTCGTCGTGATTTCAGAACTTATCAAGATTTTTCCCCACGATCTGATCCGCATACCGACGGTCGCCGTGGAGAATCGAGGTCCTGTCACCCTGGAGCCTTCGTGCCCGAAGCGGTGAGTTTATATCTCATCTGTCAACTGTTTTTCAAGGTACACGCGCCCCCCGGGTGGATTACTTTCTAAGGATGCGGATGTTGGTTGCCTGCCTTTTCAGATTTATTTTATGGGTTTGTTTAAAAAAGTTTTTCGGGCGCGTTATTTATTTATGGAATTAATTGCTAATTAAAAATCGCCCAGAGTTAAACTACTCCAAACATGTTCGTGCTTTTCGAGTAATATTCAATAAATTCAAGTTTGACTTTTTCTACAACAACTCCAATGTTATAAATAGTATTTATTAATTTGAAATCTCAACCAACTCAAAGTATATAATTTAATTTCAAAATTCTAACAAATTCTAGAGATCAAGTCTACTTTTGGCATTGAGACTCTGACATAACTGCTCCAAATGTGATGTAAATGTGCTATAATAGCCTTTTCAACGAATTTCGTTAATGTCACAGTAACTCTGAGCCCCTCAAAAAATAACGAAGTTGAAAAATTTGAAAGTTTCTCAAAGAAGAAACTAAGTAAATGAAATATGTACGTATACTTTTCAGAAGAAACCGCGAACTCTAACGAGTTAAATGGACATAATAAATTATATAAAGCAGTAACACTCATAATCAATTTATGAAAATAGTGTTAACTCGTAGTCATAGCAGTACGAACGAATCTGAACTAATTCGCTGAATAATTCCAATTCCAATTCTGCACCAGTTAAAAATATTTGTTGCTTCCTTAAAAATCCATTAGGTTTCATCAAAATATCGGAGAAATTTCTAAAGTAAGTAAAAGTAAGAGTAGTTCATATCGTATATGTCAGCAATCAGATCCAGTTGTCTTTTGTTGTGCTTTATTTTGAAAATTCTAGTTATGATTTTTTTCTCGAGTAATTCACGTAATTACTGATTAATTATATGCGAAACACTAAAAAGGTGTTTTCATATCCATGAGTTGGAGAAGGTTGCGAATGCTAACTGTAGGGTTTTTACTCAAAAAGTGAACCAATCTCCAGTACCAAAAGAAAATTACTCTTCTGTTGACGAGACACCAAATAGGACCGAAACAGATGTCCAGAGGATGCTACTCAAAATTATCTCAACGCAATATTTTGAAATATTGCTACCAAATATTTTTCACAATGAACCTAAAATATCAGCTGAGGTAGAACAAGTTGGTTTTATGAAAACTTTCTGTCAAGAAACTATTTTTGTAAATATATTAGGCAGATTCTTTTTTCGTAATTTCAAAAGTTAATAAAAAGTAGAATTTAAAAAAAAACTATTTACTCTGAACCTTATTTCATATTGAAAGTAGTACAGAAAATAATAGTAATTAATTAGTTTGAAAAACGTAACTAGATTTTATTTATTATTATTATTATCAAAACAAATTATTATACAGTGAAAGCTCTCTTAGGCGGACACCGACCGTGACGAGCAAACTGTCTGTCCATTAGAGGTGTCCGCCTAAGAGAGATGCAAATGCATGTAAATTACATAATTGGGAGATTAAAAACTGTCCAGTTAAGAAACGTGTCCGCTTAAGAGAGCTGTCCTCTATGGGAGCTTTCACAGTATGTGGATAGAAGAGAACGAAATATTTTGAGTTGCAGTCTGCCAAAGGTTTCAACATTAAAGCGCTGTATTGTTGGATTATTTTGAAAAAGAAAATAAAAAAAATTCTATAATTTTAATTAATTAATTAATTTAATTAATCATCACAGAATTGACCACATTGTCAATGTGGTCAATATACTTATACATATTGTAAAAATAAATATTATTGATTCATAATCTGTTTTCACTCGTAATATATATTTTTAAGGCTGGGTTTCTCAACCTAGTTTAACTTCAAACTCCTGTTTATATCCAGAGGAACAACTGTTTTTATAATTGCTACCATGGGAATACATAGAAGTTTGAAGTTAAACTAGGACTAGGACCGAGAAACTCAGCCTTAGATAATATATTCATTATTATTATTTATTTTATTTTATTGTTGTCTCTTTGTTAATTTGTATCATGCGTCCAACAATTATTGTATTGTATGTACTTTGTTCTCCAAATTTACGTTGACTTAGTTTATTTCACCATGTCAATAAGAAGCTTAATATGTAAATAATTGATTGATTGATTGATATCTAAGTAAACAATTAGTGAGTGACAATTTCAGTTGAATTTTAAAAATTTTAAGTTTTAAGTTTTATACTTAATTTATCTTAGTCTTATATTTCATTTGAACGCGAGTCTCTGTCCTAATCCTAATATTGTATATACGAGTATATCATAATATTATAGTAGTATTTTACAATAAATACAGAAAAATTCGACAAATAATAGTGTCAGGTGACAATGCAGTGGAGTATTTGAGCTATTCTTCTCTGCTGATGAGATTCCAACTAGGACCGAAATAGCTATCTCGAGCCTGCTTGACTGCAGTGAAATTTTGACTGTAGTCAAAGCCAAAACTTTAAAATTAATACCATTAATGAATGAATGAATTTAGCACCATAAGAAAAACAAATCACATGCTATTTATAAAATTTATTATTATCATCTAGGCTAATGACATTTCATATTTTGACAGACATTGTGACACTTTTGCATATTTTCACTAATATGTACCGAGTGACTAAGAGATTGAGATTTATTTTATCATATTGGCGGCACTTTTTAAAGTTTATGTTGGTATACTGGATTTTCAAATTCTAAGGTTATGTTAGATCGTCAAATAATAAATTCATCTATTGTTGATTCAAAAATGAAATAAATCAAAGTTGTAATTATCACGGTCTATTATTTTATCTAAAGTTTTAATTTTGCCCAGAATTTAATTTGAATTTTAAGTGAACAGAATTCACACAAAACCATATGGGAAAAAAACTATTTTTAATTAAAAATTAAAATACAGGGTGTTATTGAAATTGAGTCTTTTATTTTTTATTAATAGATGACTAAATAGTAGTAACACCCTGTGTACAGAAAACAATTAAAACTTGTATCTTTTCAGTTATATTTTAATTATTATGCATGAAGTGGTACTTTTTGTTAGTTTTAACGTTTTATAATTTATTATTATACTATTAATCGTATCAGAAATGTAAAAGCACTAATAACTAAATGCTTATTAAAAATAAAAATATGATTACCACCAAAGGATGATCAGTTCAAATATAATTCCAGTTATAAAGAGGAATCAGGTATGAAAAACTGTAAAATAGTTTTTATACAGAAAAATATAATAAAAAAAAAGAGACGATCTCTTAATATATAATTCGAACGATAAACAAGAATAAACGATAAGCCTGCTCGGGGAATCCGCTGCAATCAAAACCGATTTGCACAAAAATTTTAAAATAATTATAATTGAAAGTATAGAAGCAATTAAATTTCTCGTAAAAGAAAACTATTTTAAATTAAATGTAAAATTAGAGACGTATGTAGAATAAAATAGTCTTTTTATTTATTTTTTATTTAACTGCCATCGTCTGAGATCAACCTAAACAAAAGAAGACCCTCTAAAATTTTATTTGAATTTTAAATGAAACATCCCGACATTAACATAACACAATAAGCGAACAAGTAATTCTGAAATAAAAAATTAAGAAAAACAAAAGACGATTGATTAAATTTTGTTTCGAGATATAAACAAGAATAATCACAATAGAAAATTAAAAACCAAAGAAAAATAAAAATGAAATAATTTTGATTCAAAAAATTATAATTAAAAAATTAATTATTAAAAATATGTAAGCAATAAAATTTTTCGCGAAGAAGCATTGTTTTATTGGTTTATGCATTAATTTACAAAAGTAATGCGTAATTAATTTATGCATTATTTTTTAATTTATTTTTTAAATTTAACTGTCAATGACCCATTGTCAGATGAACGAAAATAAAAGATTAAAAATTTTATGCGGCGTTAAAATAATATAGGTACCAATTAAGCGAATAAAGTTAAATGATAAAATAATTCTGGCCCATAATTTCCGATTAAAAAAAAAATCTAAAATCTTACAAAATTGAACTTCTGTCTGAGAAAAAGTTAAACAAAAGACAATCATTTAAAATATGTTTATCTGACGTTTTCATCATTATTTTTACAAATATTTACGGTGTCGATTAGTTCTATAACTACAGCCTACCCCAATCTAAAAAAATTTATCAAGTCATTGAACTGTGAAAATATTGATCAGTATTGCTGATTCCTCAGTGTTCCCAATCTATATTTAATTTATATCAATCTTTTATAGCCACATGGTATAAGTAAATAGAAAGTTAATATTAAAATCCCAAAAAGTATTTATATTTTTAAACTGGGTTCTAAAACGATTCTATTTCTGTTAACAACCTTTGAATGTTGTTGTTTCATTTGTCACTTCTTTGCTATTTTTGTATCCTATTTTGAAATTTCTAAACACAACGCTGTCTGTGGCCTCTGATTGTATGGATTGTATAATACAACTTTGCACAGTTTTTGTATGTGTCATATGCGATCAACAGAAAGTTTATTAATAATTCGGTTTCTAATATTTTTGATTGATTTGATCGTTATAATTAATTTAATTTTTGTTTCATGATATGAGATGCTTTTGATGTTATTTTCATATTTCATGTTTATATTTATTAGGAACTTATTGAGTCATAGTTTCCAACGTTATTTATACAGGGTGAGCTTCCGAAATAGTGCATGTCTTTCATCTCGAGTAGGTAAATTATTTACTTTACCTGGTCTGAAGAGCACAACTGTCCTGACACCTTATGGATTAATTTAGAATCATTACAGATGTATAAAAATCCAGTTCTGACTGACTATAGGAATACATTCTGGGTGTTAAATCTCATTAATTTTTTTATTGTCTATCGCTAATGGCATTTTCATGCGAATAGTTCCGGGCATAAAATATTTTACCAAACATTAGCGAATGAATTATACAGGTAGTTAATAAATTACATTTACACGATGTTTTAATACACGCCGAGGTATATTTATTGCATTAGAAAACGCACTGAAAAACTGCTTTAATACCCAACGTCCCGTAAAATATTGAAATATGTCATGGGCTATTGGACGATCCGCTCTGTTTCTCATTTAATACTTCAAAACGCACTTGGCCATAAATTTCTGCGACGATCACATCCTGGAAATTAAACTACAAAGTGTGCACTTAATGGAATTAAACGTTTTCGATTTATTGCGTACTTATTTATGAATTTAATTGAATTAATTGACGATTATGACGTGAAAGATTAGTCTGTGGAAAATAGTGTACACCTTGAACCGTGACTGATCTTGAATTGAATTATTATTAAATTATACCTCATTTGGTTTTTATAAATATAATAAACATTAAAAATGTAAGGTGTTTATTAAATATGTTTACTAAACTCAGCATACGTATAAAAACATCAAAAAAGCGAGTGTTTACTTTGTTACCTTCGTTTGAAAAATTCTGGGAAGCACTCAGGTAAGCGTATCGTAAGGTCGGATCTGAAAAGGCGGGACAATAAATTTGCCAGAATTGTGGTATCACAAAAGTTTACTTGAATTATCCGACACGTGCACGAGCTGAAGGAACAAGTTCTGTGCAAGCATGACCACCTTTTCCCCCCGTCATCGTTTTAACAACACATTACTGTTTTCTGTTCTGTCCAAATACGTTTATTCAAGCAATTTACCTTGACACTATAAATTATTAACCCAGAGCTTTTCATTCTCTTTTAACTGACCAGCAGAGTACATCTTGTGCTTTAATTAAAAATAACTGAATTATTAACAACAAACTCTATCGTTTAAATATTTTGAATTTTCGATCAATCCTCATGGCTATTCGCGCATTAAAATTGAAAACTTTTTTCCCTGCATTATGAGTATTCATCAGTTTTGAACGTTTTGTAGGATGTATGTAATCAATTTTTACTTTACTACGGAATTTTTAATCGCGTTAAATTCCCTTTACAGTCCGAAAAATAAAATTTCAACGTGGAGAATTAACTTTCTCATCAATTTCGCGATAATTTCCGCATTTATCTAAAATAAAACGTTTCGAATTATGTAGAATACGGCGCCGGCGGCGCTTTACGAAACGAAGAATCGAAATTAGTCTACGAGTTTAAATCACCTATGGGCGAAATACAACATCGCGTTCATTTGCATATTTTAGCAATTTAAAAAGGAAATGTCCTACACGATCTAATGGGATACTTTTAAATATCACGATATTTTTGTACGCGGCGGCGGCGGCGGCCGTAGCCGATTTACTTACCGACTTTTTATTTATAATAATAAAACGGGCAGTGATTACAATATTTAACGACCGAATTATTTTTTTCTTAGGAACGTAGAGAAAATTGAAACTGAAAAATATAAATACGAACTTAGTTAATTATGTAACCGAGCTGATGTAGTTTAATGAAAATGGCAATGATATAATTTATGAAGGAAGTCACAAATTAGTAATCAACACACAGAAAATTATCTAACAAACTGCCATGGGGCAGTTCAATTTCTAATGTTTCATTATTTATGGATAATTAACGGACGAGGACTCGGGATTTTTTTTGCGCTGGTAATAGCTAATAATATTTTTCAAAAGAAAATTACCTGTCGCTAACAACGTTGCAGTTCCAAATGTACCACATGCGAAAACAAAATGGTTAAACACAAACTAGAAATAAAATTCGTTATGATTTTAAGGAAAGTTTAACGGAACGGGCAATACCGAACTTTCTCGCCTGATTTTAGTGAAATTATTTAACAAGAAATCCTATCTTATCAAAAGCTATAGCGGCTCTTAATACAACACATAAATAATGGTTTTGTTCTTTTAACTTTTTAATGAGTCATTCCGAATGGGATTTACGTATGTTATTAACAACTGATTAAGAATAAAGCTTTATTATCTGTGGTGTCGTGGTGGCAACATTTTGTGTAAAGTGGATCCATTATCAGTGTTCCCTACCTTTTGATTCCAAAATTCGCTATGAGTTGGTGAAAAATTTCCCCCTTTTTATTAGCATAATTCCTTATTATGAAATGGAATTTAATTTTAAAAGGAGAAATAAAACTGTAAATAAAAAGTTAGACTTTATTAAGATTAACAAAACTACTTTCAATAAAAGAACAAAAAATCTGTCATCTTAAAAACAAGAAACAAATGCTTTTCCAATATTTAAAGATGGCAAAATTCATCGACTTAAATTTATACACCTTTGAATATGATAACAACGAAAAAAGTTATAAATTTATGACATAAAATAGTACTTAAAATTAACGGGTTTATTCCGATCTTATTAAATTAAAGTTGTGTTCAAGTAAAGTCGTGGATAAAATAAACAAGAAACGATATAGCTTTATGTCAACCCAATGTATAAGAGAGTGATGAAATATGAATATGAAAAAGCTAGAGAAATAGAACACTTTATTGATAAAAAATGTGGCTTATCATGTTGTTACTCCGGGCTAAAGTTATTTATTTTTAATACAAGGAAAGTGCCTGCGATACAAATTAACATGTTTTGGAAAATCTGTAAGTGAAAAAAAAAAAGAAAATGCTATGTAGATTTAAAGTCCTAATCTAATACTTCTGCTTGTTCTTGATTTTCATCCTTTTCATCGCCACCAAGCGCACATTTCAGTGTCTTACAGAAAGTATGATGAACTGGAGGAATATAAGGCAGTAGTGATCTGACATTATCAAGTTTTTTCTTTGCGATTTTCAGTGGTTTTGTGTACTTGTTTTTCAAACTAGATAAGGGTGTATCGAGAGGACGACCCCTTTAACTCTTTATATTCACAAGTAACTATATGTTTCACAAAGAATACTTTGGTGTTCTCGGATTTCAAATGAAAGCTGAACACTCCAGAGAAATCCACATTCTAACCATCATTAGTATGTAAGGCTCTATTAATGTTTCCTTGAATAGGCTCAAAACTCAGGAAATCCGATTGCTGCATTACAGTTATATCAAACGATGTTTTTTTGTTGGATTCCCGAATAATTTGTGCCATTCCTCCGGTGAATAAATTATGAGTGCATACTTCTTGTATTCTGTATAAAATATCTTACGATATGCATATTCCAAAACTGGCGTAATGCCTCTTTCCACACACCAAGAAATATACAACTCCGTGTATTTATTTTAAATGTTTATTGATATTTACAATCTGTTCGATTACAGAACATTCGGTAAATGTGTTGTAATAAATGTCATGTAGGGATTGACCCAACGATCCTTCCCTTTCTTCGATTATTAACTAATTATACAATTAATTAATTATGTGACATAAATTAGAACTAGAGATAGTTACTTATTTAAGAGTTACATATCCTAATTAAATCTAGAATTTAAATCCATAGGTTTGTTTAAATCGTTTTAACCGCCTCACTTCACCAGCAATATCTATTAATTTAGTGGCTAGATCATCGGGGTGCACTTCGAGACTGTTTTGATTATGTTACACAACATTGATGACAAAGTTTGGTACATACCATGAGCATTAGCAATAATTCTAAGGACCTTATTTTGAAATTTTTGTAATTTTTAGATATTAGATACGCTTGCAGTCCCCCAGAGTTGGATCCTGTATGTCCATATGGGTTTCAATATGGCTTTGTAGACTAAAAGTTTGTTTTCTAATGAAAGTTGTGAGTTGCGTCCAATTATCCAATACATCTGACGACGTTTCAGACCTAGTTGTTTTTTTTTTCGCGAATATGTGTTTTCGCCAAGTTAACCATCGTTCTAATATATAAGCTCCGTGTATAAGCGAGGAATAGTCATATCGTATTCGTAAACTCTGTTTTGATTGTCATTCCTACTGTAATGACTTTGACTAACTGATTGCGATGACTCAATACTCAATGTGTTTGGCCTATTTGAATGTGTACACCTCTTGTCTTTGTCAGGAATAGAAGAGCCTCTGATTTTCTTTGAGACAATACGATCCACCCTTCCACGTAAACGTTGGAGACCGTGAATGTTCAAAAATTCTTGTTTACAGATTTTCACTGCTTCACCGTTAACAGTAAGGCCATAAATAACAGTTCCTTTTCTAGAGGATTTGTTTTTTTGGGTAGGATCGTTTTTTCTTTACCACCTCCATGAAGACAGACAAATAACTATTTTGCAGATCAAGCGACCCAACATCCCAAAACTTTGTAGATATTTCGGTTTCGGAACCATATACTTTATCTCTGCAGTGATTTTTACATAGACATGGACCTTGCTCAATGATTCTTCATTGTTGCTCAATGATTCTTCATTGTTTTCCCGCTTGAGTCACTCTTATATTCTGGATCCAAATTCTTTCCGAGTTTTCCGTTTGATTCTGTTGTATCTTTCAGCTTTTCTTTGTCTCCATCTACTTTTTGGCGTTCTTTCACTCATTCTTCGTAATACTTCTTGATCCTCCCTTTCACACTCCATTTCTGAACTAGTAGAAATTTTATCCTAAAATAATAAAGTAATAACATGATAAGCCGCATTATTCGTCTGACATCCATTGACTGCAAGAATATGATATGCCACATTATAAAGGTGAATAAATTACCTCATGATCTTATGGCCGTTTTACACTATGACATTTTTAATCTAAAATTTGATGCAAAGTGAGTGAGAAGTACCAATTCAACCAATCAGAATTCACTGTGGTAGCTTATCTCTCTCACTTTGTACCAGAAAATGTTATAATGTAAAACAGCCTTTAGATGAAAGAAAATTAGATGTCAAAGCCAACGTTATATCCGCAGAGCAATAAACTGCGCCCTCACACAGCCTGGGAGGAATTAAAATAAAAAAAGGCGCACAATTTAAAACTATTTGCACGTAAACTGAATGGTTTTGTGCAAGAAACTAAAGAATTTAGTACATTGAGCAACATTTTTATGTGCCCAAGATACTAAATAGTTAGTTCCTTGAAATAAGTACATATATTTTACATGTGAACATTTTTATATAATCAGAAATATTTAATATCTTCAGCAATAAAAATCGAAGACACGGTTAAAATGATCTTTATTTCATTATTTACAAATACGAGACAAAATTACAAGATTCAGAAAAAGTATACTCATTTAAGAAACATTTCTTTCAATTAGAACAACATAAGTTGCGGAGGACTTGCCGTCGTCTCAACTGAAACTTACAACACAATCTGATTTTGACAAAAATAATGCCCTCTTAAAGACGTTTTTGATAATTCGTTCCGAGTAGAATTGTGAGAGAGAACATTTAGAGACTTAGTGCACGTAAGAGTGAGAAAAATAGCGCTCCGATCCAATTAACGAAATCGCCTTAAGATATCCAGAATATGATAAGCAATATATTGACAGAAATTTCAAAATTCCGGGAACCTTCTCAGCGGACTATATTTTTACATAGAAATCTTACCTCGTAATCCAGAAAAATAAAACACTATAAACAGAAAAAATAAATAGAATACATGAACAGAAATCCGCAATAAGTTAATTAATAGTAAATTAAAGGAGAAACTGAATTAACACTTTCACTTTTGACAGGCGCTTTAAATCAAAATTTAAATAAAAAGGTACAAAAAGTACGTGCAAACCAGGTGCAAACATTACAGATTACTTTGTTTCTAAATATAGTGTCATCTATCGGCCTGGGAGGAATTATAAATACGTTTGAAACCATGGTATCTCTCACAAACATCTATGTAAATATATTCTTTTATCTAGGCTCATGATTATTTGCCTGTACTTCATCGTCACTGGCAACATAATCCTTATGAAGTCCCTATCATCAAATGACCATTCAATTTCATCATCAGAATTACTATCTTGTTCAACACTAACAATTTGAGCACTACATTCAGGCTGTGCAGTCGTCAATTTTGTGGCTTATTACGTTCTGACCACAGGTTTTGACCACGTTCTGACAAACAATTTGATTGAATTTGCAATAATGCAAGACGATGCTTGATGTATAGTGTCGCCATCTTTGGGAATATAACAACAATAATTGTCATGCGGCTTGCCATAGGTACTATTGCTCGCTATGGAATGGCAAATAACTCAACTCACGAAAAAATGTGGCTTATCATATTCTAACAATAAGCCCTTCAATTAATCGAGTCAAATTATTTTTAAACAGCGTTGGCTATACAGTGTGGTGATAAAGTAACGCACCAAGCGAAAAAACACCCTTAGCGTTGCCTTTTTCGAAAAACGCTCGGACAGGTCGATTTTATTTTTAAAAAAGACATCTTTTACAATCAATTTTAATTTTATGTCAGTTACCACTTTTACGCTGTGACGTCATTGACACTTTTTTTAAATGACAACCTATTTTTTTGAAAATGTCATTTGAAAGCACCCATTTTTCTGAGTACAAAAATGATAATGAATCACTAATGCATACGAAAATTTTGAAGAAAAAAATTATTGAAAAATGCAAATGAGATTTTTAATTTTAATAAAATTTCAACCTAAAATAATACTTTCTTGTAAAAACATAACAAAACAACTTAATAAAATTACAATAAATGTTGGAAATGTCCTCCACTAACCACTTGACAGTGACCAGCTCGTGTGTAAACGTTGTTAATTACTTTTGCGATGATTTCACGGCTAATGTTATTCATTTCTGTCCTAATTTTGTTTTGTAAATCTTTCAAATTTTGAGGTTTGTTCACGTAAACTCGACTTTTTAGATAATCTCATAAAAAAAGTCTAGGGGAGTTAAGTCGGGTGAGCGGAAATGAATAACATTAGCCATGAAACTATCGCAAGAGTCATTAACAGCGTTTACACACGAGCTGGTCACTGTCAAGTAGTTGGTGGAGGACATTTCCAATATTTATTGTAATTTTATTAAGTTGTTTTGTTATGTTTTTATAAGAAAGTATTATTTTAGGTCGAAATTTTATAAAGAATAAAAATCACATCTCCATTTTCCAATAATTTTTTCTTCAAAATTTTTTTATGCATTAGTGATTCATTAAAAATTTTTGTACTCAGAAAAATGGGTGCTTTCAAATGACATTTTCAAAAAAATAGGTTGTCATTTAAAAAAAATGTCGATGACGTCACGGCGCAAAAGTAGTAACTGACATAAAATTAAAATTGGTTGTAAAAGATGTCTTTTTTTAAAATAAAATCGACCTGTCCGAGCGTTTTTAGAAAAAGTCAACGCTAAGGGTGTTTTTTCGCTTGGTGCGTTACTTTATCACCACACTGTATAACTCACTGAACATTAGGGTAAGGTAAGGACAGGTGAACATCCGATCTAATCAGAATAGAATGAAAATAGGGACGTTCTTCAAAACTGTGTGGAGTATCAAATTTTATTCTCCACGTTAATTTTGGGGAAGATGTTTGATCTGATTTTCCGAACGCAATTACAACTCTTAGTTGTATGTATTGTAAAAAGCTCTGTATCGAGTGTTTCTAAATCAGTTTGATACTTACATTTTTAAAAAAATATATAAAATTAATTATCTATATACAGTGTGGAATCGAATAAGTTTCACTTACTGTAACAACTATTAATAGACAAGAAAAGAAACGATGTTATGACGTAAGTATGGAGGCAAAGGTCAATAACAACCCTCGGAAATATCTACGTTTACTTTACTCGAAGCTTCTTCCTTTATCGAATTGTATATGAGTGATATTGACCGAGTGACCGTGAATTTTGAAGCTTTATTGTTTTACGATGTGTTTTTAAAAACCGGAGACGAACGAGTAGAGATTTTTGTTAATTTTTGAGCTAGACCATTGATATTTGCGGAATCATTTCTCTATAATCGGAAAATATATATTGTTGTTTAGTTTTGTTTACGTCCATTACACGTTATTATGCTAATTAAATAAAATTCGTAATTGGTTTTCAAAAATTAAGGAAAAGAAAATCGACGACCCTCGTTTTATAAACAATAGCATTCCGAGTTATTATTAACTCGCGCACACACTCTGTTCCAACATGATTATCTCTTCTTTAAAACGCCAAGCACGGGGCATTAATTTTTCCGGCGTCTTTGAAACTGGCACATTGCAGAATGTTCTCGTTCGCTGCGGGCGCTCGCTGCAAATGTATTTCTTCGGATATCTGATATTTGTGAAATGAACTGTAAATTACCACATGATTTGCAAACGCAGAGCTTAGCTTATACACCAGAACGCTTTTACTGCGCTGCTTTATTAAAAGCAGCTTGTTTGCCTTTTCGACAGATCGATGGAATTACTTCTTATTACTACCAGTAATTTTTGTCAGAAGAGAATTTTTGAATATTTATTTTGGTATAGATGATGACAGAAGATCTTGCAGAATATTTTCTTTATTAAGTAGGTACAACATGTCGGTATTATACATCTACTGCACGTCGAATGTAAACACCATGCCATTCATCTTGGAACTATCTGCAAGTGATGCGCCGTGCAAACTTGCATTTAGCTCTTGCAGTAACGACGAAGTGCACCCCGAGAGACCTGTCAGTCAATTGTCATCTCGATGAGCTTGTTCCGAACTTGGAGGTTTCACGTAAAGCCCTCCAGCCATTTCTGACGTGTATGGAAGAGGTTTCATGGTACGACGATCGAGGAAAAAAAAACTTCATTATTATACTTCATCCGGTCACACAGGAAGTTACAAATTGCCTGAATTTTACGGTTTGTGAAAGTTTACGTTCACAGTTTTGCAACCACAAAAATAATGTCTTAATACAATAACTCTTCTCTGAAAGGATGTTGAATCTGTAATGCATTAACTTAATTGTTATGAGGAAGTGAACATATATAAATTTACTGGGAGATTTGAAACAAAAGGAAATTGTAACTGTTGTTTCTTCACAAGTAGATTCTTCATTTACTCAAAAACTTCACGTGTCATTCAAGAAAAACATTATTGACGTTGGAAGTAGCGTTAGAATAGTACACATAGTGGAGGGCAATAACTAACAGAAAAGAAGAAGAATTTTTATGGTTTCTAAGCCTGCGAAGTCGATAAATTATTAAAACGTCGCTGGCCTGTCGTTTACATGGCGTAGAGGCATAAAAGCAGAAACTAATATTCTTAATCAAATAATTCAAAACATCTGTGCATAATTTCTTATTCAAATGAAGCCCAGACATTTTTGTCCACGTGTCCGGCTATTTGAATTAAACCACTCGTAATAATACTAATGCGTGTCACTAAACGCATTGTACTAAAAATTAGCATTCATAATAAATTCTAAGGAAACCTTGTACTAAACAAACGGAAGATTTATAGCAAAATTGTATTTACATAGCAGCAGTTGCTTGCTACTTTTTGCTACTCGTCATCTGGTTAATAGCATTTTCTTTATACAGCGGCAAATATTTTCTGTCTACGGTCTAAAGTTTAATTGTCACCGTTTGTATGCTCTTTTTTTTATTAATAGCTGGACAACAGAGTCATAATTTAATTGTGGAATGATAATGATGCCAAACTACCGTTTACCACCGCGAACAATGATTCTAATTGGGAAACTGGATTAATTAAGCGCAAAGTATTAGAGTCATTTATTATTATTGAACAATAAGCAGATTTCTTCTGTGTACATAAATGGCGTTTGTATTTCTTGCCATTACAGGATGTTCAAAAACTTAGAGCAACTTAAAACAAAACAACCTCATACAAACTTTCTGAACGTTCTATATCATTTAGCAACTAGTCTGAGTAGCAAGTAACAATAACGCAATGACATTGTTAAATAATAAAGGATCTTTCGAGATTCTAAATCTTTTCCCGGAGTTACTAAAACCTTTTTTAGCAAACTGTCTCCTACGTATTTCTTTAAATTTTCCACTTGGAATAAAAAGTAGAAGCAGTTCGACTTGATTACCTAACGAAAACGAGAATAACTGGATGTGCACTTTAGAGAAATCTAGTTCGAAGACACATCTGAATGTTTGTTCTAGTAATTATGAACGGCGCACACTACCGGTTGAACTAACCAGGTTGTTACTAAACGCCACTTTAAGTCCCGGAATTGATTTAGGCCTTCTTGAGTACATCGATAAAACGCTAAACACAAAAGAATCCAATTAGGACAATTTTTAGACAGTCGAAAATTCATACAATAAGGTTTCTAAATTATATTCCTCAGGCTAAACTAAAAGGACCTTCGGGTCATATCTCTATTAGCCTGAACATGTTTGTGTTACAAGCTCCTATATTATTTAAATTTAAGTGCGATTAGATTTTATATGTTATTGTCTGCAGCGTTGCAAACAAAATTTGTTATGTAAAGCAACCTTTCAAACGAAGCAAACAATAGCGGAATAACAATTATAGTACGGAGTTTGATATCACATTCAATACTGACAATGGAGGTTGGATTTTGATCACAGGTATAATAAATTGTAGCTAAAAAATTGTTGGGCAGGCAAACTTGAACCCTTTCTATCATCGAGTATCATGAAAGACCCTAATGCCCGGTTGTGCCAACTTTTTAAGCAGAGCTTAATTTTAAGTGTGTTTAGACCATGACATTATTTACATATTTAACAAAATGTTAGTCACATTCTAATTGATACTTAAGTTGAAGTTTAAATGTCAATCAGAATGTATTTGACTTTATACTGATCATACGTAAATGTCATAATCTAAACACAACTTAAATTTAAGTTCTGTTTAAAAAGTTGGTGTAACCGGGCATTAGAATTTTAGTGAGCTTTTTTATTTTTCTGTGAGTCCAAATAGCCTTGTAAGTTGTACTTTCTCCAGGCAGGCTAGAGTAAATAATTTTACGTGTTATTAGCAATAACAATGCAGAAATCTTAAGGATGTAAGTGGGTCACTTTCGTTGCAATACGGTGAATTAAAAAAAAGCTCCAAGAATTAAGTGTTGCAGGTAAGTGTGTGTGTGCAAGGAGTGGCGACATCTCAATACAGATCACTGCATTCTTGTACGCTGCCCTCAGACAGCCGGGGGCATGACCCGGCATTCCTCTCGGGGTCTATACTTACTTTAAATATAAACCAGCGTTCACTCAGCTACGCCATTCTTGTTTGTCACACAACAGGTATTTTTATGTCCTGATTGCCGGGCACCTTAAAAACGGACCAGCAGAATATTTGTCACATTGCACGAAGGCCTCCGCGTTTCTCAACGCCGGTCATCAACAAAGGAACTCGCTTTTTGCAACATTGTGAATGTACTGAAACTCGATAAATAAATTGTAATTTATTTTATTTATAACATTTTCGATTCGGAGCATTCCCAGAGTATTTTCACCTTTTATTAATATTAACCTCATGTAAGAATAGAAGATGGAGGTACCTACTCTAATAGAGCTTAACTAAGAGCTAACAAACTCATCAATTATTCAACTAATAAAAATTTGTTATATTGTACGTATAGATTAGTTACGGTCGTTTAATTCCAATATCTTAAAGTGAAATTTGCAGCTCGTAAAATACTTTTTTTTAATGTGATTTTTTCGAGTAATTGCGTGTGAAGAATTCGAAGCATCTCGTCCGATACGAAGACGACGACATATGGAAAATAGAACGGACGACGAAATTTATAATTGCGCTGATCTGATAATGACCGGCCGTATTTTAAACTATCGGCAGATTTATTTTACGATTTCGAGCACTGCCGCCGCTACTGTTGACAGCTGGAGGAAGCTTATTATCGAGATAATGGCCGCTAATTTACATTCTGAAGTTTCAGGCTTCTATTGCATTTATGGGAGTCATGTGATAATCGTAATTTTATAACGGTCGATTTCTTTAAGTGTTCTGTCTGAAGTCACAGCCTCATCAATTTTTTTTTATCTCTTGTATAAGTGACTTTAAATTTAATGAATTAAATTTGTTGCAATGAAATTGTTTAAATCGCTTTCCTGTTATAAACAGTTTAACACACTTTCGAAACTCATTGGGCATTCAGGAAAAACGATGTGAAAAGAAATTTGAATTTAAAAACGACATACATTAAACAGAAAATGTAGAATATATAATTTTTTTCAAAACTCGACGAGGAAAATAGTAGCCCACACGAACGTCTTGCAGCCAACACATTTTGCCTGGCTTCGCTCTAAATTAAAATCATATCCACAATTTTACTATTTGAAAATTCTGCCATATTTATAACACTAATTTACGTACAACGTGCAACCCTATCAGCATACGTGCGGGTTCAAACTGAACGGGTGAACGCTCGATTACTTAACAACTGACAACTCGCTGACGAAGCATTTTTCCAGAGACTTTGTACAAATGAAACAGTTTGCCATCATGCAAAAAACATTTAATATCTCTAAAATTTATTAATATTTGTTATACAAAAAAGGGTTTTTCTTTCCTTTCGCTTTGCGCAGCAATGCTGCGTTATCATTGTCTTGTGGTATTAACCATTCCAGACAATTTACAATTTTTATTTGTAGCTGGGTCTAAATCTTAGACAGTACAAACATCCATGGCCCTGGTGAGATTCGAACTCACGCCGCCAAGCGACACGACTTACAAAGTCGGCTAGGCTACCGCTAAGCCACCAAGCCACCGGGCGACCCAAAAAAAAAAAAAAAAAAAAAGGGTTCATTATATTGATTTTCATCCAAATTTTCCTTAGTTGCATTTTTGTATGAAGTTGCCAAACGCCCCGTATTAAAAAAAAAAATATGTATGCAATGTGGAGAGTAGTGATTGTGTACAAACAAACATTGAATTGTAAGCAGTACAATGAACGATGATTAACACAAATGAAAAAGAAAAGTCACTTGATAGTAAGTACAATATATGAACAAATATTTATATACATACAAGTGCACTAAAAAATCCATTAATAGAATGTTCCTAAAGAATCTTGTGTTATACAAACGTCAAACAAAAAAGAAACGTATTTCTTGTATGTAAGTTCATACATCAAACAAACAATGCTTGTTTTATGTAAGCGTCGAAACACTGCATTGTTTCGTATAGAGCTTGTATGAACACAAATTTTCTTTGTTTCTTATACACAGGACACTCAATTTTTGTATTATATACAGGTGCGTTGTATTTCGTATGAAATTGTTTTAATTTCTGCTTCTCTAATGCCTGGTTGCACCAACTTTTTAAGCAGACCTTAAATTTAAGTGGTATTTAGACTATGACATTATTTATAGATTTAACAAAATGTTAGTCACATTCTAATTGATACTTAAGTTGAGGTTTATATATCAATCAGAATGCATTTGACATTATACTTATCACACCTAAATGTCACATTCTAAACATAACTTAAATTTAAGCTTTGCTTAAAAAGTTGATGCAACCGGGCATAAGATGTTTATTCATACAAGTGCACTTGCATCAATAAAATATAATGATTCTTGTATTTACATATATTCGTACAAATGTTGAACAAAGAAAGTGTATTTCTGTCCAGATCCGGATGTTGTACGTTTGTTTCTTGTACGCTAAACAAACATTGCTTTTATTATGCAAGAGTCGAAACATTGTTTTGAAAATTGTATTGTTTTGGGGCTTTCCTGGTCACTTGTGTGCAGAACAATACATTTTTGTATTATACAATATACAGTGTGTCCACGGATAGGTGATACAAGAGGAAAAACTTTTTTATTACTGATTTCTCAGAAAATGTTATTCTTTATAATAATTTTTGCCGTATTTGAAAACCTTAATTCTCATCTCTCATTTATACCTCTTGTATCACCTATCCGTGGACACACTGTACAAGTGCATTATACTTACATACATCAAACAAACAATGCTTGTTTTATGTAAGCGTCGAAACACTATTGTTTGTGGTATAGAGCTCTTGTTTCTTGTATACAGAACAATCATTTTTTGTATTATACAGGTGCGTTGTATCGTGTGTTCAATTGAAAAATTCATAAAGTTGGTTTTGGTTTTTTGATGAAAGAAGATCGAAAAAGGGATGACTTCTTAAACCAACTGACGTTTAATGAATGACAGTTGTCAAACAGTTGTAGTGTTTTGCTTATAATATAATATCAGCAACACAATGTTATGAAAAATTCAAAGGTTACTTGATGAACCTTTCAATTGAACACACTTTATTTTGTATGAAATTGTTTTATTTTCTGCTTCTATAAGATATTTATTCATACAAGTGCACTTGCATCAATAGAATATAAAAAATATACAAATATTGAAGAAAAAATGCATTTCCGTCCAGATTCGTTCTTTGTATGTTTGTTTCTTGTCTGTCAAACAAACATTGCTTTTATTACGTAAGAGTTAAAATATTGTATTGTTTTGTGTGGGACTTGTATGAACAAACACTTTTCTTGTTACTTGTACTTATACAGGATAATACAAAGTGGTCAAGAATAACTGTTTGAGTTGGCAATACAATTAAGAGATTTTTCTTATTCGGCTATTTGCAACACTGCAACAGAATATATGTTTTGTTGGTTTATTTGACGTAACCTAAACAGCGACAAGATTGCAGGTTATGTGAAAGAAATTAGCGTTTTAATTTGAATTTGAAATGTCAAATAACCCTTGTAAAGTGACGGCCACGTGACGGTTGTCAGTGTCAACCGGAAGTGACTCCAATTGTACCATTTAAAAATAAAATTCAGCACTGCCAACTCAAACAGCGATTCTTGACCACTTTGTATATATTTTTTATTATACAAGTGCATTGTATTTTGTATGAAATTTTTTTTTCTGCTTCACTAATATACAAATATCGTACAAATATCATACAATTATCATACAAATATCATACAATTACACTTGCACCAATAGAATATAAAGATATTTTATTAGATATTAGATATATTAGATTATTTTATATACAAAAGTTGAACAAAAAAAATGTATTTCCGTCCAAATCCGAGCGTTGTATGTTTGTTTCTTGTATGTCGAACAAACATTGTTTTTATTATGTGAGAATCGAAACATTGTATTGTTTTGTATGAGGCTTGTGTGAACAAAAATTTTCCTTCTTACTTGTATCCAGAAAAATATATTTTTGTATGATACAAGTGCCTTGTATTTTGTATGAAATTTTTTTATTTTCCGATTCACCAATATACAAATATCGAACGAGAAACGTATTTCCGTCCAGATCTGGACATTGTAGCTTTACTTATTTCTTGTATATGAAACAAACATTGCTTGTATTTTGTAAGAGTCGAAACATTGCATTATTCTACATGAGGCTTGTATGAACAAACATTTTCTTTGTTTTCTGTTACTGGATACTCCATTTTTGTATTATACAAGTTTGTTGTACATATTTTGTTCGTAAAGATTTTGTATAATGATGTGTTATTTTCTTTTTTGCATACAGTCCGGTGTTATTAGAAAATCCAAGTATGATTCCCGCGTCGTATAAGTATTGAACGAGACAGAACTATTTTGTTTCTTGTTTATCAAAACTTTTTTTTTAAATATGTCACTAGACTTCAACAAAACGTACGTGTTCATCGAGAAAAATGCATCCTTTGTTTTTATGGGGCGTTGTAACGGAAATGTTTTGCTTTTTGTTTACCAAAGAAAAATATCCAATCATGTATGTAGTCGTCGCATCGTTTATATTTTTATTGCCCAAATCGAAGCAAGTGCCTGGCCAGAGAAGCGTGTGTGATTTGTTTCTTATCAAATCAAACAAGGATGTCCAATAATAACGAAAGTAACGCATGTTATAAAAAGGGGGTAGTTGGGGGTGTCGAAATCCACGTCCTCGGATAGCAACTTGCGCTTTCTCCGACATGTGCATAGTGAAAGAGCCCCAGGAAACATGACGAGAGCTTTCTGTGCATTTTTCTTCCTTGATGGATGGTCTCCTGTAAAGTGGTTGTTTTATTGACCTAAGTTTCTCCCGCTTTGTCCAAGAACAAAAAACTTTCCTCATCCTTAAAAATTATGTGATTTTTTTCATTTTGCCGTACGCGGGAATTGTGGCATACATATTTTAGATACTGCGATCCCGAGCTTAAGCTTGCAAAAATCAAAGTTAAAGAAGTTTTTAGTGAACCAAATTAATTTCGACTAAGGGTGGTGGGGAAAAACCAGGCAAAAACTTACCCCATTACCTAATTAACGTTAGTCTTAAATGTAAGGGGTCCACCATCATACTTGGGTTATAAATCAAAGCGTTTAAGCCATGTGTAAGTAGCAAGAAGTATTTAATTTCACGTTGTTGTTTTAAGTGATTTATACGTGGGTATTATTGCCATAAATTCATGGGTGCCCGATAATTACCGTTTTCTGGTGTTTGATTCTTAAGATTGGTAGATTTTAATCCGGCGGGCAATAAATTCCGCGTTATCCGGCGAATGTGAGCCGATCTTAATAACAGATTTCGGAACAGTTGGCGGAGTCGCGCGCATTTTAATAAATCATTTTACAAAGCAGGTTCGCTAGGTCCAGCCCAGAGCCAAAAAGGAAAACTCGGCTTAAGCCTCCGGGCACCGTTATGAATTCTCCTAACCAGACGACTCATAATTAACTGCCCCGAATACTGCTGCTACTGCTGCTGTTTGATTAACAGAAACGTAGAAATTAATAAGCGAACATTTCAGATTTAATATAAACTCTTTATTTGACTTTGCGTTTCTATAACTTTTCGCGATTGTCATTAGAGTCGTGCTTTGTGTGCTGCTCTAATTTCTACGTCAGGGACGTATTTATACGTGTAATAAGCTTATGGTGAAGTAAGCTGTTTTCAAGGAAAGATTTAATCTTTTAATGTTATTAATTTCGTAATTTAATTAATTATC
This sequence comes from Dorcus parallelipipedus, assembly GCA_958336345.1. Taxonomy (NCBI): domain Eukaryota; kingdom Metazoa; phylum Arthropoda; class Insecta; order Coleoptera; family Lucanidae; genus Dorcus; species Dorcus parallelipipedus. Next base: position 26,632,905 of record OY284480.1, on the reverse strand, counting down.
TTTTCACCTGTTTTATGTTATTGTAAGTAAGTAAGTAGGTAGGTAGGCATCCTGAAAATGGTAATGCGAAAATATCGCACGGTCATTATGTTATTATACTTTATGTTCAAGTCTTTTCAACTTTACTAAAGAAAATTTATTAAACTTAGAAGACGTTCGTTCCATGTGCTCTAGGTAAGATGAAATGAGAAGAAATAAACTTTTTTTTTAAATAACTGTTATAAGTTATAATAGAACGCTTTTAGAACGTAACTTGAAGTAAGACAGATATTTATTTTGTGCCTTCATCTGCCTTAAACTACAATTTATAAATTTTTTGAGATTCGTAGAACTTCTCTGTTCTAGATAACCCATTGAGGCAACAACAAAAAACTGATTGCATTTTCTAACAACGATTACTTACATTCTCACTGTGCATATAATGCGACGCACGACTTTAATATTTTATGAAGTTTCACCGCACTACTTTACGAAACGAAACTGAAAGAAATAGCCCCGGCGATAGTTTTCAATAACCCCCGGTGGAAGAAAGCGGCGGGTAATTTTACGTTACGAAGCGGTAATATTTTTAGAAATATTGCCCTAGGGAGGAATGCAAAGAGGTAACTGCGGCCTCGGGCAAAACCGGATAACAGATGGTGTCCGGGAATAATGCACGCGGAGCTTTCATTGGTCCCACTTCAATGACTCCATCTAACGAAGAAGGCTGATGATCTGGCTACTGGAATGTCAATTCCACACAAAAATTATATTAGCGTAACAGATGCTAAGGTCACGAGGCCTTCAGTTTTTAACGTTAATTAGCAATTTTATTTCGCTCCGTATTCAAATGCGTTTGCGTTCTCTGGGTTCTACATACTGCTTATAAGAAAAGTATGCAGAAGACAAGTAGCGGGAATGTCGCCGATTGCTATCGTGTGAGAGCAATTTCTCGATGAATTGTTTGAATTTCATTAACCTTATTATGGACGAAGTGAATTCTGTTTACGATCCGGGTTTCAAAAATTAGCAAATAAAATACTCATTTTATTTCTTTGACGGATTAAACGACTGATACTCGAGAAGTAAAGTTACTGGGAATTCACTCTTGTTGACCACACGTTTCGATAGTGGGCGAGAAAGTTTGCGAGAGCCAAAGGTGAACCTCTTTCTGCCTGTTTGTTTCGGTTTATTTATAAAACGAGTCACATTTTTATTGTTCAGATTAGAATATGCCATTCGTTTTGAAAAAGTTTTTCAGAAAATTAACGCAGATTCTTTTTTCAATATGAATAAATGACAATTATGTATTTAGAGAAGAGTTTTTCGTTTATTAATCATAGCCTGTTATGTTAAGGATAAAATTGTTATGATAACGTAAGTTCCACTATATGCTAGAAAATAAATGTGTGGCCACCAACAAGGATGTGATATTAATGAACGAGCTACTTTCCAAGGAAGAAACGCAAGAAATAAAAGAATTCCTGCCAATCAACACAAGTGCTGCAGGAAATTGATTATGTAAATAGTTCCCCCCCTGTATACGGTTTACGAAAACGAAATCAAGGCCGTACTGACCTTTTTTTAAAATGTTCATGCGCAAAACAGGGCAATAAAATTTGAATAAGTGCGAAAAAAATCCGCGTTTCTTTATTACATAATGAGCTACTTTGTTTCGGATTCAAATGATTTATATCGTATTTTTTTTTGTTTGCTTTTCATACGTATACTGATACCACAAATGAAAAGAAAAGGATTAATAAAACTATAAGATTTGGCAATTAAATGCAACAAATGTTATCTCCAAACGCATACGTATTTAATTAGGCAATTTACTAAAAATTATGAAAATCAAATTAACATAATAAACTGTAGGTATGTTAATTTCGTTATAATTTATTGCGTCATCTGGAGTGGGTTAACAATTTGTATGTAAAACTTGGACTTTTGGCCTGAAATTTTGTACAGCAGTATTTTATCCTTAACAAATAATAGAACTAATTAATTAATTTTTATTTACGTTTAAAACACAAAATGGTCAATTTAATTTTTATGTCCAGTTTATGTGTAGGTCTGTGATTCATTGACATATTCTTTTCATCTATAAAATACGGCTCTGATTAAGCTCTTAGTTGTAGTAAATTATTCAAAGACTCGACGATTCGAGCAAACAAAGAGTCATTGAATAAAAATGTAGGTGAATAACGTCGTACATTGTTAAGATCATTCGCCTTGATGATCATAGCATTTTTATGAATTAAGAACTATTTGTAGTCAATTAATTAATTATTTTTGGATTGGTACATACATGTCATTGATTTTCAGAAACTTAAATACACAATTTGATGCTGTTATAAAATGAAGTTGATTTTAAAAAGGAGTTTATGCTCTAACAAAAGCAATTCGATTTGATCGTGTGCACAGTAGATGATGTACGCGACAGAAACCTGTTGATCTAATAATGAGGCACGTCTTTGACACTATAATGGCCCGACACTTCGGGGAAATGTTACTATGTTCGGTCGCGGTTCATGAAAAACTAGAATGGCCTCAGTTCACGTCTATTTACGGAACGAGTCTCGGGAATCGAGGCGATGTGTTAACTGCCGATACATGTTTCTTCATAAATTAACGACCTCAAAGCCTGCACTAAATATCTTGCCTTGGAAGGGCATTCGCTTCTTGTTTTGTCTTCCTTTCCCTCGGTGATTACCCCAAGGAATTCCTGAAAATGGGCGAAGGTTATTCAATTGGATTGCCCAAGAAATCCAATTGAAAAAATTTTAAAGTTAAGAAGGTTTGGCAGCACAGAACAAACAGGTCTTTCAGGAGTAGATTCTAAGGTTGCCCAAAAGCTTGGACTATTTACGAAGCCATTTGGTTATTCATGTCCCCCAGTTAAAAGAAATTAAGTAAGCAAAAAGGTGAAGGGATGGATACTGCACTATTAGTTTGCCTTGTGAAGGCCTTGTGATAGTTATGGGCCCTTAAAGACCTATGTAGTTATTGGTATTAATATGTAACCCTGTTATCGTTTTACACATAGCACGATCCTAATGTGGGGCGTGGCGACTACCGCTTGTGGAGTATATGAGAGGGACTACCTAGCTCGCCGCGTGGGCCAGTAATCACTATAATCTACCGTAAATGAGTCAGGCTTCACTCACACGAAGCAATGTGCCTGCCGCTACCGTTGTCCCGGGCTACTCGTCTTACACTAACGAACCAGTCCGACGTCTGTTAATGTGTTCATTTTTACAATGGAGGACTTGATTGCCGAGCATTTCATATAAATTGGACGACGGCGTGCATAAAACAAGCACGCTCCAAAAGGACGTGCAAAAGAACGACAACGAACTACAATCTTTTGAGTTTTAGAAATCGAAAAACTGGTACTACTCAAGTAAGCTGGTCAAGTGAGATTAACTTGTATGTTTATATTTGTAAATCGATGACACAGACATTAATTTTCTTTTTGGTGTTACAGAAAGGAAGTAAAAGTCTATGCTAAACCTGAATGGTGATGGTTTTCACCAGTGGCATTCTGAAATTATTGTTTATTGTCAAAGTCTAAAGTAGTAAAGTGCCATAGGTACCATATTATGCTCTCAGAAACCGAAAAAGATAATTCGTGAAGGTTTTAGGATGTGTTGAGGTCACTACAGAACCTTCATCAATTGATTTTGGCTACTATTATCAAATGGAGCCACTCACCGAGGTGCCATTGCAATTTTGGATGAGGGATGCTCTTTGTAGTGTGTAGTTACAACATTTGATTCCAAAAAATCGACTATTCAAGGTCTGAAAGGAAAATGGTATAAAAACAAAGAAGAAGTCAAAGTTAGGGGAAGACTAGAAATGGAAAAGTACCAACGTGAACAGTGATTCTTGAGGAAAAACTAAGACCTCTAAATACATTGCACCAACTTCCGAATGAAAAAGTGAATAGCTCTAAAGTCTATCCAATGAAGAGCAGGGAAGTCTATCCAATAAAGAACAAGGAAGTCTATCCAATAAAGAGCAAGGAAGTCTATCCAATAAAGAGCAGGGGCATGTCGTTGGTAGAAGACAATGAGGAAGACTTTGCAAGCTGATTGAGATCTAATAGGACAAAATAAGATTGAGCAAAACACATTGGCGATCTTAGAGGAAAAGTGTAGAACAGAAGAAGAAGTAAGTTGCATTGGAGAAACCGGAAGAACTCTGCACACAATAGGAAGTTATAAGTTCTACAATTGGCAATACTTACTCGTACAATCCCTATGTGCAGTGCAGTTCCAAAAATAGTTCACAAAGGTCTATTCCACACATGTATTGCTTTACCTGATATGTGTCGAAGGTGCAAATGTGCAGAAGCACCCAAGAACCATTACATGCATGACTCTTTATTATATCTATCCAGCGATAACATTCGTGAGAAAATCTAATATGGTTTGAGTAAACACCTTCAAGGTTCGACAAATTAGCGCAATGCATTTCGCACTAAATCGTTCCGTAATAGAAGAAGATCCAATAAATAATTAAAGAGCAGCGGCCATCCATAATTACCATCTGTCGTAATGTCGACCATGAAACTGGAACATAATCACGACGAGGCTATAAATAGCGACGAACGAGTACTCTTCCACACCAGATGGACGACGGTGGGCAATTTAATAAAAAAAATCATACGCCACGGCATCTTTGCCTTGCGCTGACTCATCTGCATTAATGGCTTTCCTTACTGATTCTGTGCTTTGTGAATTAATTACTGTGAAAAATACAGTTTCGAAACTTAAACAGAAAAGTGATACAAAGCACAACTTTTTGTTTGAGGTTTTAAATATTGTGCAAAATACGAGGGTGTATGCATTTGCTATGTAGTGCAAGTTTCATTTTTTTTCCTTAATTTTCTTTAAGTACTCTTCTAGGATTCATATTATTTTTTAACTATTTGTTTCTTACTATAAATACATATTAAACTCTCATTTTATGGAGGTGAAACGGTTCCTTTTTCGAGTCTTTTTCTCTCAGATTCTTCAGGTACACTTGCGAGCAAAAAAAATTGGTCGTCAGTGTTCATTCATTTGAACGGAAGTGTTTATACGTAAGCACTAAGTGAAGTGTTTATACATAAGCACTAACATTGAAGAAATAGTGCTACTTGTTTATACTAGATGTCTCTCGTTATATGATTATAATAATGATTACATTTTTTTTATACATGATATAAAGTCTCAACAAGTAGTATATAAAACGTATCTCGTCTATTTGACCAAGTCATTTTCAAGTTAATGTAAAGCGATACCCTAACAAAAATAAACTTAACGAACAATTAAAAAGCCATTATCAAAAGCGTAGATCTACTACCTAGCGACCGGTCGCGGTCGGTAGTGATTATACGATCGATGGTAATCAATTTGAATGTAAACATCAACATGACAGCTTCACAGGTTTCGTTTCACACACGAGACGCGTCCGATACGGCGGAAAAGAAGATATCCCGTTTACGTAATTAAGTTTTTAGTCTGAGAACATGTAAATTGCTGTAAAATAATGTAATCTATATGTTAAATAACGCCGTTGCGTTTGAATTGTGTTAATTATGGCGCGTCAGTGTCAGGACGGCCGAACAAATGAGGACTCGATCGGAACCGTCGTGATCGGTGTAATTATTCACGGGCTGCGTCTGAAATTAAAACAATTAAAAAGCAATCTTATAATAAATATAAACTACTGTATAATAATCTAGACATTTTTCACTGTCAGAGGTAGTGCCGACTATTACGGAAGGTTTCAAGTCAATTAAAGTTCGCTTTTCGTTAAACTCAACTAGTTCCAGATACATGTATAAAGTGACGAAATAAATACATATACAACTAACATTAAAATAATATTGAAATAAAGAAAACCTTTGATAAAATAACACATCAATTTACAACAAATGTTAAAAATGTTCACCATTCACTTCACATTACAACGAGGGAGTGAAAAGGCATCATTTTTACCCGAGGTGTAGTTTCTAGCCCGAGGGCTCTACAAAGCATCGAGGGGAAAAAGCATTCACTCCCGAGGTGTATGCCTATACTATTTTTTACGCGACCCAACGATTTTAATTTAAAAAAAAAACTGAACGTTTTAAAATTATTTGTAACTGTCGACATTCTTACTTTACGAACACAAAAATCATATCGGTTCTGATGAATGGCAGACAAAACATGCTTTTTTTACCAATGGAATAAAAGAGCCACTTTACTTCCTCCAATTAGGGAGTAAAATTGCTCATTATATACAGGTAGAACAAAAACACATTTTATCCACGTGTTAATAAAATATACAGATTGCGCATTTCTTGAATTAAAATCAGGAAAATCATATAAGTATGTTAGATAAAGACACGTACATAAAGCACATAAAAAGCATAGAAGAAGAAAGATAGGTGACCGAAGCAATGCAATGTTGCCCGTTGTGTGCTATCAAACTGGAAGGGGCGCCGCGCGCACGTGGATAAAATTAATAAGACACAAGGCAAGAGCAGAGTTGCCAACTTTAGGGAGATTTTTTATACCCAAAAGGGACAAATTAATTAAAAACGGAACTATTGGAGGCTTCTGACAATCAGACAGTTATCACATCTGTCTTTAGGTCTGTTCGTTTGTATTGCTCGGAGTTATTCTAATATTATTAATGTACTCCATTGCTGTTTTGTAGTTCTTTGATAAAGGTAAAAAATGCTGAGTCTTTTCTACAAAGTTTTTTTGAAATTCTCCAAACCGGTTTCGCCTAAAGAAGCATCTTCAGTGGACAGTTATAAAATTATATCTAAAAATATAACTTACAATATAATGCATTATAATAATAAATGATAATATACTTACAATATATAATAAAATCTAATATAATAGTTTTGTGATGTGTATTCTTGTAAAATCTTTTTGTAAATGAAATGTAAATAAATAAATAACAATTTGACATCGGAAAAAATTGAGTAGAGTTTTCTAACTGGTACAATACTGTACTGTACTGCATAATGAATGAATGTTAAGAGATCAGATACACAATTTCCAATTTATAGAATTGAAAAAATTGTTATTTTGAAAAATAGTTTGTTCATTAAGTACTGTATTTTGAAAAAAATTACAATGTAAAAATATTTCTAAGTTTTCAGTTATATCAAGTTTGTTGCCTTTTGGTAAATTATGTAATAATTTAATATTTGAAGAATAATCAAAAGTATGTGATGTTTCTAATAAGTGATTTGCAAAACTTGAATCTGATTTATTTAGTCGCAAAGATCTAAGATGTTCATTTATACGAATTTTAAGGTTTCTACCAGTTTGGCCAATATATGTTGCTTTACAATTACTACAATTTAGAGAATAAACACCATTTTTAGAAAAATTATCAACTTTGTCTTTATTATGACACAATAAATTTGAAAAATTTAATTGATTTTTAAACGAAATTTTCAAACATAAAGATTTTAATAACTTTTTTATCTTAATTGATACATTTCCAAAATATGGAATAGAAAAGAAATTATTTGTTGAATTTGAATTATTTATTATGTGTGGGTATATAATACTATTTGATAATTTGTTTTTTACTTTGTTAAAAATTGTATCACAAACTCTTTTAAACGGACACTAAATGGCGTAGCGTTAAGTGTTTGTACGCCATTTAGTGTCCGTTTAAATCACAGTTTGTGATACAATTTTCATTGGACAACAACCAGCTTTAATTATTTGTTAAAAATATTGAAAATAGTTTTAATTGGAAAATTATTCAGATAAGCAATTTGAATAATAATATTAATTTCTTCCCTAAAGTCTAATTCATTCAGGAATTGAAAAGGCACGATGGAAAAAAGATTGAAATGCAGCTAATTTGTGTTCAAAAGGATGAAAAGAATTATAATTAATACAGTGATAAGTTTGAGTTGGTTTTCGATAAATTTTATATTTAAGTGAATTGTTAAGTTTAGTAATAGTTAAGTCTAAATAATTAATGGAATTATTAATTTCTTTTTCTGAGGTAAATTTAATATTAGGATGTAATGAATTAAATTCTTCCAGGAGATTTATAAGAGATGATGGAGGACCATCATAAATAATAAGAATATCATCAACATATCTGGCATAGAATCTAATAAATTTCTTGCAAGGATTAATAGAAGAAAAATATTCTGATTCTAATTTATCCATAAACAAATCAGCTAGAAGAGGGGATAAACCACATCCCATTGCTAAACCGTCAGTTTGAGAATAAAATTGTTTATTAAAAATGAAAAAATTTTGTTCGAGAGTAATTTTCAATAATTCATGTATGAATTGAATATTTTCTTTATTTAAACTAGAAGAAATTAATATTTCATTGATAATTTCAATACATTTCGAAGCTGGAATTGATGTAAAGAGATTACATACATCTAAAGAAATTAATATACAGTTATTTGTTATATAAGTAAAATTAAGTTTATCAATTAAATCGGAAGTATTCTTAATACTGTATTTAGGTTTGTATTGTAAATTCTTTTTGTAAAAAGAAACCAAAAACTTTGAAAGACAATGTGCAGGTGAGTTAATAAAAGAAACTACTGGACGTATTGGACAGTTTGGTTTATGTGTTTTTGGGAGACCATATAATCTAGGGACTTGTGGATTCATAGTTTTGAGTTTACAAATATTGATTAAAGAATTATTTTTGTTATTATTAAGAAATTTTTGTAAAAGTGAATTGTATGTTGGAAGAGGATTCAATTTTAGTGTTGTGAATCCATTAGTCTTTAAAAAGGACTCTACTTTATTTATATATGTTTGTCTATCTAAAATTACTGTACCATTACCTTTGTCTGATTTGGATATTAAAATATTTGAACTTGTCATTTTATTCAAATTATTAATGAAATTTTTTTGAGAAAGGTTAAGTTTTTTGAGTTCATTATTAGCCAGTGAATTATTAATAATTATTCTAATAGTTGTCAAATTTAGTTTTCAGCCAAATTCGTTTGTCTAGCGCCGAAAAAACTTCGAATTTGACTGAAAACTTCATTTGAACAGCTTTTAGAGTAACTCCGAGTTATTTTACTTTATTGAAGAAGAGAAATTATGGGATTATTGGTAAAACAGTTTCCGTGTATCTTCAGTGCGCGTGTTCTATTAAAAAAAATCAATTTTTGGGCATTTTTTTCTACATCATAATCAATAATGATTGAATGTGCCGCTCTACAATAATTTTTTATTGATCGCACACCGTTGTGTAGAAATTATTATTCATATTCTCAGGGATAATGAATGTTGCGATATGAAAGTTTCGGAAATATTTCAGATGCAAACTTTCATTGTTGATCACAGGGTGTTCAGAAATTAGGGGACCCGGAGGTCATAGCGCTGTTCCTTGCATGATTCTAAGAAGAAAATCTTAATACAAAAATATATTTTATCTTACTTTTATTTTATTGACTTTATTAGTTTTAATTCGTTGAAGACATGTTAAAACAGCTTAAAATGAGGAGAAACTGCAAGAATAACAAAAGCTTCTACATAATTATAATTTGAACAAATTTTGGCCGGTTAAATGCACTTAAAACGCATTTTTCATTCCTCATACCTTAAACTTTGATGACCTCGCATATAAACAGGAGGGCTCGGACAAAGTTTTTGTATTGAGATTGTATTGTATGATTCTTAGAATCATGCAAGGAACAGCGCTACGACCACCGAGTCCCCTAATTTCTGAACAGAGTGTATATTGTGACATTTATTTCATGTTGCTAGCATTGCCAGACTGGGCGAGCGGTTTTATCCTGTTTCCTGTTTTTTTTTTTTTTTATGACAAAAAGGGTAAAGGACTCCTTTAAAGGTAATAATTTTTACTAATTTTTAATAATTCTTTTGTGATAATAATTTAGTTCATATTTCAAATGAAATGAATGTATCGAGTCTTCAACAAAATCCTACCTAGACTCAGCCTTGGAAATAAAAGTATGTATCGTAGATTAAACTGGGCTGCGATCATGAACTACACTTCCCAGAACAACTTGGGCGTGTAATCGCATCTACCTCACTCACGATTTTCAACATATTTTACGTCTCTCTCACCTGTTTCAAGAAGTCTTGTGTGTACAGTACAGTAGAGCCCCAGTTATCCGATTCCCGGTTACCCGAGTTCTGTATTAACCAAGCTATTGAACCAAAAGTCGTTATAAAATGAAATTCCGTGTTATTCGAGGTCGCTTTAAAAGTTGTCCGGTTTATCCGAGCTGTCCGAGTTATCTGAATGTCTAAATACTATGTTTATTTTATGTATGTTGTACGTAAGAATACATATGTGTGTATATTTAAATAAAAACATTTAAAAAGAAATGATATAATTTTTTCAGCGTAGTTAAAAAATGGGTATTAATATTCAAATAGTTCCGGTTATTCGAGTTTTCATTTATCCGAGGCAGGAGCCGTCCACCTTACCTCGGACAATCGAGGTTCTACTGTATTTCCTTAATAACGGACACACTTTCCTCCACACTGCTTAAAAGTGGGATAAGAAAACTGCGTCCGTTGTCATGGTAATAATGTAAACACAAGGCGCCTTGAAACAGACGAGCGAGACGCAAAATATATTAAGAATCGTGAGTGACAAAGATGCGATTACACGCTCAAGTTGCTCTCGACGATATAATTTATGAACGCAACCCTGTAGAGGCAATGTGATTATCGCACAAGTACTGTCAAAATATAAAATTTAGATTACGCGAAGGGACTGAATGCAGATAGTTTATTTTAATATATTCTTTTAAGAGCAAAGAGATTACTTTCAAAATAGACTTTTGCATTGGCCGCTTACACACTTCGTCCAACAACTAAAATTAACGATTGAAAACTAGATCTTGTCCACATACGAATATTTGATGTTAATCGAATTTTATCCATTTTTGACATATAAAAAGTTGATTAGGCAAGCTACGACATACGATTTTTTTTCCAAGGTTAACTTGAGGTATTTTTTTCTTGAAGACCCGTTATAAGGAAACACACAAATGAAGTTAATTTTGTTTTTTTTTATAAAGAGTTTTTTTGTTTTATTTTATAATTTAGTATTTAGTTCAGTAAACGATTACTTTTCTCTGCATTTTTTTTTTTCAATATGGAAAGGTTTTTCAGTTTTACAGATTGGCAACGCCGCGCCGGGCAAGAGCTTCAGTTGAAGTTTAACTGTAACTGAATGTAGTCGAATAATTTCAATGCACACAATCTAGACAAATTTTTATGACTTATATTCCATTCTACCTTTCTATGTAAGGTTAGATTGTGTTGTGGCCGATTCTTCCATATTTCTTTCCATTGAGGTCGGTTTTTTAACAATCTCCCTCCCCCCTTTTGACTTCTCTTGGATCTGCTGTTTCCTCCTTTCTTTAATTTGCCTGTTTGTTTCTTCCCTATTTCGATAGCTTAATAAAATTTTCTTAATCCAAGTTGCGTACAGTATTGGATAATTAAATCAGGTCGAGAATTTGATATGTCGTTCATATTTAGATAAATTTGGAAAGTCAAGCTTTTAATTTAACTTGAAGGCTTCCGCGGCCATCGTCAATGTTTGAATTGGCTTCTGGTTGGAACCACGTCACATTAACTTCTTCTACTGCCGACGTTTCGTTCTCCATAGAACTTCCTCAGACTGACGAGAAGCAGCAGCAACACAAGCTAATTCAAACAAATCAAGCTTTTATTGAGGTTATGTTTCGCTATTATATCGTTCTTATGATTGGTCCTTCCTTTTTTTGTACTTGTCAATTCTTTCATTTTTTTAATACGAGGGCATTTTTTTAAATTGATCTACTAAGCCATTAAAGTAACATCCTACTAAAAAAAATCCTAGGTTATCAAATTATTGTCCCTGTCCTAAGAAGTAACGAGACAGTGTTCAATTGAAAAGTTCATTAAGTTGGCTTTGATTTTTGTTGAAAGAAGATAGAGCGAAAAGTGACTTATTAGGGTTTTCCGTTTGCTGTTTTAGTGCACACTCAGAGTATCTCCATTTCGTTTTAATGTACGAGGCAAAAACAAGATACGAATACTCTGTGTTGTGCACACTAGTGCAGTGAATTAAAACGCTAAACGTCAAGTGACTTTTCGTTTTGATATAATTTATTCAAAACCTGCTTCACTATCTTATCAAAAATTCAAAAGCTATTCGATGAACTTTTTAATCGAACACTTGATACTTCGGCGAATTTCGTACGAGGTCGTTTTGTCTTGCAGTTTTTATGATTTTTCATCTGGAAAAATGAAAGAAAGTAATTTAAAGAATCGCGCGCATATGGACCAAATGCTATTGATGAAAGAATGTTGAAAGAAGTGTACGGCAAGGACGGTCCGTCTTACTTTCAAGATAAATTTTGGTGTAAGCAGTTTCGATGGGCCGCGACTCATTTCAGGATGACCCCAGAGGAGGAAGAACTGTGGAAGCTATCGACCAAAGAAGACTCCAGTTGGAGTAACCGAAACTACAGTTTACAAAACTGCAGATTTAGGGATGGAAAAAGTTTTTGCACGATGGATTCCCAAACTCAACAGAAACTGGCGAGGAAAGAAATTTGTCAAGAACATTTGGCCGCTTTAGAGAACGATGACAATTACGTTTCGCAAAATTCACAGGCGACGAGACATGGGTGTTCTGTCCGGCCACGAAGCAGGACTTTCGATGGGGCCGCGAGTCAATTCAGGATGACCTCAGAATAGAAAGTCCAGTTCTCATAAGAAATGAGGAAACCATCAATCTCGTTGAAGATTTGTTGCTATCATATCGACGAATGAAGATGCCAGTGCTGGTTAAAGAAGCTGGCGTATCCGAAACTACAGTTTACAAGTTTGTGGGCGAAGATTTAGAGATGCACGATAGATCCCCAAACCCCTTGCACCAGAGTAGAAACTGATGAGAAAAGAAATTTTGTCCCTTTGCTTTTTGCGAAAGTCACAGGTGTGGGTGTTCTATTGGAATCCTCTCAAGAAGCAGGACTCGATGCAGTGGGTTCATAAGGGCTCTCCACTTCCAAAGAAAGTGAAAACTCTTCTGGCGACCGTATTTTTTTTGGGGGGGGGGCTACTAAGGTATTCTGCTTATTGAATGTAATTATGGGAAAAAGGCCCACAATTAATGAAGAGGTTTATGGAAGGACAATCCCAAAACCTGAAGTAAGCCATTAGAGGAAAACGTCCGAATTCATGGAGAACCAAAACATTGCAGTTGCTTGACAACTCCCAGGTCCACAAGGTTTGCACAATTCAAGTCATTATCGAAAGCTGTGGATTCGTCCACCTTATAGTACTGATTTAGCAGCCTTCAAACTTCGAGGGCCTTCAAGTTTAGCTTCTTCAGTTCTGCATTTAAGTAATGAAGAAATATTTTTGGTCAAAAAAAAGAATGTTAGAATGGTTTTATAAGCGTGTAGTTTTTAGAAAAGGAGTAAACTATTTTCGTGTAGGTTTCGTTCGAAATCGCCCCGATAAATAACAGACAAACGCACAGCGCACAAAACCAATTAGTGAACGATTTCACGTGAATCCGACTTTCTCACATCATAGCAGCAGCAGCCTCTATTCCACATAAAGGTAAAATATATGACACCGAAGTCTGTTTCCACGAGGCACTCGTAATCGAGCGTCCATCATCGTGACCGACAATTCGCCGCGAGCAGCTGAAACCTCAGATGTTCCCAACGGAAAATAATCTCCATCTATTATCAGATAATCAAATTGTAGTACTTAACTTTGATGTCTCCGTCACGTGTGAATTATCGCGGAATGAGAGTTACTAATTGTTGAAAATTACTTTCAGCCGTTTACTTATTAAAACAAAGTATTCTTGTAAAGAGGTTTCGTTCTTTTTTTATTCCTATTTTATATAATTACAACAGTATATTATCTTATTATATAAGTGGTGATTTTTGATAATTATACGGAATGTTTGTAGTAAAAAAAAAAATCGCAACTATGTGTAATGGAATCCTAAGAACGACACGCCTCAATTTAAACCAGAGCTGCGACCATAACTCCATGGCTTAAAAGGTATACGTGGTAACATGCCGAAGGTGAATTTAGACACGCTGTATTCAGGAAACGATCAAATAAAGTCTACATAAATTCAGATTACGTGAGCCGACTGCGAATGCGTTCCTTGCGTAAAATATACGTTACAGTTTCGATAAACAAACCTACACGTGTTTGTTCCCCTACGAAACAGTGCCCGATTGTTTTCTGAATTCTCCATTGATGAAACGGCTCAATTGATTTATTATTTATTAATTAGATTAGGTTACCCTCATTTTCAAGGGCGAATTGTAAACTTGTGTAACGCATTTTATCGTTGCAAGTAACAACTGGTTTTTGTTTCCTTATGATGCATGTTGAAGCATTTCTCGAAGAAGCGGTGGTGTAATGCATATTGATGACAGGACGTATACGTTATCAGTATTAAGTTCTAACGTTGCAGTTTATCTCGCCCGGATCATTTCCTTATTAAGTCTAAACGATTGAGTTTCTGCCTTATACACCACATGGATCACTGAAATTATCGGACAGGGTGTCTGTAACTGGAATTCCAGCGTTGTGTGGGCTTCGCTGCTTTCAATAAGATTAGATTACTTAGTGTTTATGTACGATATATACGAACGCTGTTATGACTCTTGTTTTAATCTGCGTTTTATACACGTACATGTCGTTAACGAGACGTACGTGAGCCTAGACGAAATTGTTGACTAAACAAATCATAACTGGTTCTGGAAAAAGGATAGAAAAAGAACGTCATTCGATTATTGAATACTTGTCCCTTTTTAAAAGGGATTATTGAATCCCCTAATTTCCTCCTTAATATTGTTCAAAAATAAAACAATTGGAGAGGTTGTTGGCCTTTAAGTACTCGTGGTCCCATTTCGTCCAACAATGATAGTTTGTCAGTGCCGCTTAACAATTGGCGAGCATATGGTCGCTTGAAGGTACAATGTATCATGTGCCTACAAGTAATCAACGGACAGGTAAAGGTGAAGGCGCGCCGGCGTGTGGGCCGTATGCCCTGGGGCGTTGGGCCGGGGTCGACTGCAGTGCGGGTGGATCCAACGCCAACTTACAAAATTTTCTGACTCACACATCAAATTATATGTTAATTTCTTATTGTGTTTATTCGCCGAACCTCGGGGTCAAATTAAGTGCAGCTGGAGTGTTAACGCCTGAAATCAAAGCTGCTGAAGCTTTCCCCCGTATACGATTCCAGGAAGGGCTGTTAGGACATTCGTTCGTGAAAGGGAGCATTCAAATATTAAACTTACACTTCATATTTTGATCCACCTATGTATTTTATTAAAAAAAAATAACCCAAGTTTTTCAGGGGTCCATTTAATGCAACGATTGAAAATTTGAAAATTTATTATTCTTGGTAAACGAGATAGTAAATCTTTATATTTAGACAAATATGATAATACCTTCGACTGAAACTTTTTTACAAGCTCATTCGATTATGTATAAAGGCGAAAGGCAAAAAATGAACGACGAAAGAAGTGGGTGGGAATTCTGCCAACTCTTCAACCAACAAGAGAAGCAGTTGTGCCCATATAAGTTATAACAGGCTTGGAAACGAAGATGACTTCGGTAAATGAATTAAGGCGAATCCTTGTGTTTCTGCGCAGATTTTTTTTAATTCCCATTTGAGTTTCACACATTTAAGTGATGTAAAAATATGAAATTTTTAATTTGTAATACGCAGAGTGTCTTTTATTATGATCAAGGACATTCTATTCCATAAGTATGTAAATTATGATAAGAGACTGGCTTTTACTAGATTTTTTATTTTCACATGTTTTAAAAGTATTGAGTACCTAAGGCTTAACTCACACATACCACTTTGCTGCAATTTTTGTCTGGTTCGTTGACAACGGTATCAACCAGTCCATTTGAAATTGTTGACATAATGAACCACACAAAAATCGCGACAAATATGGTACGTCTGCGTTTCTTAATGTTCCAGAAGCCTTCGAGAAGGTATATCTAGTTAGTTTCATTTACAAAAACCACCCCCTACTAATCAATTTTTGAAATCTTATTTGGAAAGTAAGTTTTTACGTCAAATCACACGAAATCCAATTGGAGTACCACAAGGCAGTATCCTCATGCCAATCTTCTATTTCTTTTACACTTGGACCAGACACAAACCAAAGAGTGAGATAACAACGTTTTTATTAAATCTAAATACCTACGAGTTTCCAAAGAACGGAATTAAAAAATCATTCGGAAGCTCAGGTGACTGTTAGTCGTGATGACAACTGTAGGTATTAACTTTAACTTAAATTTCTCCTGTGATTTTGTGTGCTTGTGACAAAAATATTCCTTCATCTACAAATACAAAATTACTCTATCTACTTTTGTTGTAAAGAAGATTTACTAGAAGTGGATGTGTGCAAAGTTCCAAGGATCACTTAAAACTGGGTCGAAGTGCATTCATTACGAACGCAGAAGTGTCGCCAAGCGACCGTCGACGATGATCTCAGATTAACCTGGGCGAATAACTGAAGAAATGGCGTGGGTCTCGCGGTCGGATCGGCGGACATTTGAAAGTCAATTACTGAGTGTCGCCCGCGGCCGCCGGAAAGGGCGAATAGGTCGGTCTCGGCCCGAGGGCGTCGCCTGCGCGGCGCCAGACCGGTCTGTCGCAGCGTGCCCCACGGCGATGCCGCCGGTCCTGCACGTGTTCGAGAAAGATAGCATCGCACCTCATTTGTATCCGAGTACAATTGATTACAGAAGCTACGGGGTGATACGACTAGTTGACCGCTGTTACAATTTCTAATGTGGCTAGTTGCACGCTGATTTAGACGAATCCATTTCGAAATCGACTTTTTATGGGACAGGTTTGGCATAAGATTTAAGGGAGAACGATCAATTATTCTGAAATTTTGTTAACTTCCGTGCAGAATTGTCGAGGGGTATGGCTAGAAGAAGACAGAACACAAAAGGCACGAGATTTCTTTAAAGAATGCAGAACGCCAAGACTTTTGGCTTTTGCCTTCACCAGGGCGATTACAAATCTATGGTCTGCTTTCGTACTGTCCTCATTTTGTGTTATCTCTAACTCCTGAGCTTCGACGTAAGCGATTTGGAATGCAGGAGTCTTTAGCGACGAATCCCGATTTTGTTGTGGCATGTGGAAAGCACTATTGGGTTCTGGTATGGGGAGCTTTTGCTATTGGCTACTATTCTGTTCGACAATCCTCAGCTGTTCGGAATCTCTTAATTTTAATATCTTTATTATCTCGCCTAATTTTCCTGTATTTTTTTGGATAAATCCCACCGCTGCCACCAATTTGTAAGGGACGGGGATTAAAAGAGAAATGAAAGGGGACGAAATATCCTTTGTTCTCGAATTTATCAATTTACGAGGCCTCGTCGAGATACTTTTCTCCTCTAGATCACGACGAGAGTGAGAAAGAGATTCTATTTTACGTCCAAAATCTATCAAATCAAATTTTTATCCAGATACCAGATTTCCACCTCTTCTTCTCACTCTTTTACCTAAATTTTAAACATTTTTTGTTGCAAGTCTGTTTTCATTGTAATGAATTCCTGAAGCATCCTCTGTACAGCACTGTTTCGGCCCTATTTGGGGCTTCGTCAGCAGAAGTGTAGCTTGAGAACTCCACTGCAATCAAACCGACCCCTCCTAGTTATCTTATTAAACAGAAAACTGGTTGCAATTTCTCAAATCTCACACAATGTTACGCCAAAAATTGGTCGCAGGATGTCGCGACCTAAGCTATTCATTATCAAAATTTTAGTCTAACGATGAAAGACCCAAGTCGAAATTCCCTTGTTTGTACGTTTCTGGTTTGAGTTTTAAGTACCCAGAAATTTTTCTCAATGCCCTTTTTATATGAAAAGAAATTTTAGCGCCCTTGCCCGCCACTACATATATTTCGGGGGATTGTCGAAATTCTTCTCTTTTTTGTATTTTATTTCTTTTATAGAAAATATGTAAAACCAGTAACAAATTAAATTAAGAAATTTGGCATAAAGCAACAGTAACTCAAAATCATATACTCGTATGTATTATTAAATAATACACTTCTTACAGACCGTAATATTAATACTCGCAGGGGCCATCACTATACTTCTTACAGACCACTAATTAAGAAAAATTTAAGAAAATAAATAAATAAATATAATAATTTAGACAAATTTATGAAAATAATTTAGACAATTAGGCCTAGTTTTACAATCGTGGAATAAGGACGGAATAATTGTTCGCCGAGTATCCTTTAATATCTACGTCACACCTACGTCACGTTATTCTAAGAATAATGCTTATCCGACGATTGTAAAATCTAGCCTTAGAATGATATCACACAAAACAATACAAAAATAAATTCAAAATAATTTTATAAAGAGAAAAAAACGGCATTCTGTACATCAATTACATTAAACATAAATACAGGGTGGCCGCCGAGGTATCCGAGATACTTCGTATATGAATTCTATGGCTAATTTTAAGCAGAAATGACTCTATTCACTTTTCCCGAATTCCCAACGGTTCTTGAAATATCGAGATTTGAAGTTGCCAGGTCATATGGGTAGTTGCTAAAGAGTAAATTACATTGTAATTAGCAACTTGGCTGCGATTAGAAAAAAATTGTTGATTGTCAATTAATTCGTTAATTGTCAGCATTGACAATTGGGTCTTTTTTATTTTTTGCGTCATTTGTGTTAAAATTATGCCATTAATGTATCCAAATAATGAAGAATACGCGGACATGATTTTCGTGTATGGATATTGCAACGGTAGTACCACCGCCTCAGTTAGGGAATATCAACGACGATATCCAAACCGCCGTCTTCCAGACAAGCAAACGTTCAATAGAAATAGAATAGAATCCGCTGCAATCAAAACCGATTTGCACAAAAATTTTAAAAATTCTCATATGCTTTGACAGCACATGGCCGCCTTGCATTGGGATAACTTATTATGTGGCGGACTGGCCTCAATTTGTCAATCCTACTGCAATATCAGGTCAACAAGCGATCGAAAGATGTCGCTACTTAAATGTTCAATACAACCTTCACAACTCTTCGATTAACAGGTGCGTTCCCTAAACCGACTTGAGAAAGAGAAGTTATGCGAAGAAGCAATGCTGCGGAAGTGCTTGAGGTCGTTGAAAATGATCCTGGTACTAGTACGAGAAGAATTCCTGTACTTACTGGACAAAGTAGGACGGCTGTGTAAGACACTTTGCGAGAAAATGGACTATATACATCCCTATCATTACCAACCGGTACAAGAACTTTTCCCCACGGATCTACCCCAAAGAATTCGTCTGTGTGAATGGTGGGGCAATCATCTGGATACTCTTTCAAGAACTCTTTTCTGTGACGAAGCTACATTTACAGGAGATGATGGAATCAACAATTTCCACAACGATCATGTGTGGGCAATCGAAAACCCCCATGCTATTCGAGAAACCCATTTTCAGAGAAGATTCTCCGTAAACGTTTGGGCTGGAATAATTAATAATGAAATTATCGGACCACATTTCTTCGATGGAAATTTGAACAGCGAGATGTACCGGGCTTTATTGGAGAACGGACATTCCTCTTCAAATCAGAAGGACGATGTTCTTTTTACATGATGGTGCTCCGTCTCATTATGGAAGAGGTGTCACTAATTTCCTCAATGAAAAGTATCGAAATCGATGAATAGGTCGTGGTGGCCATCGCGATCTCCGGATCTCAACCCGTTGGACTTTTTCGTGTGGGGGACATGTAAAGACACTTACCTATTCAATGGAAAAGCTTAATTGCAGGGACCAACTCATTGAAAAGATTCATGAAGCGTTTGATGAGGTGGAAAACAATATGGAGAACTACAACTGGGAACGACAGCTTCGACGGAGGATTGAGTTATGCATTGCACAAGGCAGTCGTCACATTGAGCAGCTTTAATAATTACACTGTCAATGCGCTTTTATTAAAAAAACCACTTTTTTTCTAAGCCCTCTAGTCGGGACAATGTAATTTACCCTTTAGCAACTACCCATACGACCAGGCAACTTCAAACTCCGATATTTCAAGAACTGTTGGGAATTCGGGAAAAGTGAATAGAATCATTTTTTGCTTAAAATTAGTCAATCAATATACGAAGTTTCTCGGATACCTCGACGGTCACCCTATAGTTGGCAAATATTTTTTTTTGCTCACCAAATCTGGTACTGAATACAGAGAGAGGAACGGAACTCGAAACTTGTGACGATCACAATAAGACGTTTTTAATAATAATACTTTTATTTCACGTGTGCCGTACCACAAATTAAATTAAATGTGAAAAACAAGCTCTCTTTGTCAAGATAATAACATTTAAAGGAAGACAAAACATTTAATACAATAACCAATCTGAACAAAAATCTAAGGCCGATTTTCCAAAAAATCAGAAAGCGTATAATAGAGAAAAGGTTTTCAGATTGCGGGCAAAATATCTGCAGTTTTGATCCTTCAGTGCTTTAGGAATAGCATTTTTTTAATGTCACTTCTGCTGATGAGTTTACGGCCATACCACTGTGATGATTTTTCTTGATTACAACCGTCTTTTATTTAGTTATTAGACCGAGAAACTCTGATTAATTACGATTAGAAACGGAAACGGAACTTGGAACTTGTCATGATGACACTGAGACATTTTTTGTCACTTCTGCTGGTATACGACTGTGTACTGATTTTTCATGATAAGCCGTCTTTTATTTAGTCATTAGACGAGAAACTCCGATTAATTACGATCAAAATCACTTGGAACTTGTCATGATCACACTAAGGCCCAGTATTTCATGAGTTTAACTTTAAGCTTCGTTTTATTTCTACGGAAACAATAATTGCCCTTACAATTATTACTATGGGAATAAAGCGAAGCTTAAAGTTAAACTCCGAATGAAATATTGGGCCTAAGACTTTTTTAATGGCACTTCCGCCATACGACTATGTGATAATAGTTCATGACAACAGCCCTCTTTTATTTATTATTTTCGCGACTTAATTATCAACGCGAGGCGTCTCTGTTAATTGCAAAATGGCCTATAAAAGCGTGAACAACATTGCAGTTGCGAAGTTTGATTAGTGCATGTTTTCTGATGTTTTCAAGTTAAACCAATCCGTGAAATGTTGTTCACCCTTTCGATGGTACCAGCAGAGGTTGCCTACTTTGTTTGATTTCGCAAATTATACCGAAAAGCTCCGAAAAGTACGATCAAAATCTGCAGGTCAAATCATGTTGCAATGCAACCCAAAAGCATACATGTTCCAAAAATGGATGCAGGTACTCCTGGGTCATCTCGGTGCGCTTCAGATTCGAGCGCCTTTTGTTTATAAATGCATTCTATTTAAAATTAACAAATCTCTGTACAGAATACCGGTTTCTTGCACTTCAACCCCCGTGTTACATCGAATAAATTGTGGAACCTTACGTCATACCCTACCTCAGGATGCTTTTCGAGACTAGCTTTTAAAATATGTGGTTTTTAGATGTATGATTCAGTAAATTTAATAAATCTGAATAAAAATTATATCGAAGGAATTCTGTATAAGTCGGAGAAAAGGAGATGTGAAACTAACACTTAATTTTTTTGCAATTTCATAGTTTGTATTGGGGATGTAGTTAAAAATTGTAGGAACAAGTTTTTTCGTCCAACCTTGATCTATAAGAAATCGTATTCATTACTCACTTCTCAGAATTGTTAGCCGGTGGAGAAGCCCCAGGCCTTGCGCAGCCGATATTCCGTCGAATATATCAGGGTCGTGACTGAGGCGATTTCCAAAGTACTCCAGCTTTGACTGATCTCCAAGGCAAACCCCATAAGTCTCAGTCTGGGCACTAATGTGTGTTCCATGGAATAATGAATTGTTCGAACCCGCGAAACACTTCTTCGTAATAGTTTTACGCGATGCATGGGGGGAAAGCCCCCGGGCGGATTCTATTATTTTCATTTGTTCTCTCTCGGTCAACGAGAGCGTGGTATTTGTGTAAGTTAATTGAAACCTAAATTAGAGATCTCCGGAATTACGAATTATGTGTACCTTATACGCTTCCTTTACTTCGAGAATGAGCTAATATTTGCTCAGCCAAATGACGAAATAATGTTTCCATTGTTTTACGAAGCTTTTCGCGTGGCGTTTACCTTAGTCTTCAAATAAGACCATCGGACACGATAGAGTTAGTTCGATAAATACCGGCCGTTTAGCAACTACATAGAACTCCGGGGCATGGCTCGCGGCATCTAGTCGACCGTATATTTTCTGTAAAGTCAACAGAACATTGTTAATTGCTATGTCCATTATAAATTATTCCAAACGTTCGCTTCACATGTGTACGTGAAATAGCATTTTCCGTTTTGGTTTTTTGATATTATTTTATTTATGTTTGTGTTTTTTTTTCTGTTGGTTTTTGTGGTGGAGATTCGCTAACAGTATTTTATTTTGGTTGTAGGAAAAAATCAGAAAATCGCAATGATTTGGATAAAGAACCTAAAGATTTGACGAATCGTACCATGTTTCCTACTGCACAAATTAAAATGAGGTGAGTCTACACAATACAAAAAAAAATTTATGTACTTTAATTTAACTACATATTTAAGTTAAACATTTTGATTCATAATAATAATAATGAAGTTCATAATATTATTTCATATTAACGGTCAGTTTATAAACTGCTAACGCAAGCCAGTTTATTTCATAATTAAATTATCCGTTTCGTTTCAATTAGTTGTGCTAAATTTATAACTTAATTCGTATAATCATAGAGAAATAATGAGCGTTCGCAATTAGCGAATTAAATTCGCTTAATTTAGTCGCGTTACGTAACGGAGCCTGCAGTTAAAATTTGCTTTAAAACTAAACGGAGCAGAGTAATTTTAAACTTTCCTAAATCGTTAACGATTTTTTTTTCATATTTGTGTAAATGTGTGAAATGTAAAAAACTGAATTTCTTCATTAAAAATTTTCCATTACTCTTAATTTATTTATAAATTGTGATTGTGAGTACTATAGTAAGTAATAATTTGCATTATTGTTCATTTTGTGTGAAGTCAATTTGCAACTCACAATTATTTTTTTTTCTTTTTATTTTCAGTTATTTTTCCTTTGTTGTTTCGACTATGCTTTACGGCTGTTGTTAATATCAATTTATTTAGTTATTAAATTAACAGTTTCATTAAGGGCCGGTTTTTCCGTCTTCCCCCTAAAGTTATCCGGCGAATAACTTGATTTTTATGAATGGTTATTTGATTTTTATGAATTGTTTCCATCCGCCAGTTCGTTTATCAAGAGGTGGCACCTTTTAAGTGAGAAAGCGAACCGTTACGTCATCGTATAGCCGCTTCTCCCTCTAACACATTAAATGTCAAGCAACCATTAATTGTGACGGTTGACAGTTACTGTTGGTTAATATTGTGTAAAAGGAGGAGCGGGTATGCAGTGACGTAACGGTTCGCTATCTCACTTGCGGGAATGCTGCCACCGTTAGTATTCAATTCACCGTGGCCAACTTGGACAATTATTCCTTTCAAAAGAAATAATTCAAATAGATCTAAAAATCGCAAAAAATATCGCAGATAGCTATAAGACATACTTAACAAAAATGAAAGTACTTCAATAAACGAAGAATTTAGGATAGAAAAATATGGGGCATGTTATTTAAGAAAATTGATTTTTGTCATTTTGAAATTTCTGATATTTTATTTATCACTATGACCATCCTGTAACGATAAAAATACATTTCGTAATGGCTTATAATAAGCCTAATACCAAAAATCTTTTATGGAGTTAAATAAAATAAAATAAGAATAAATAAAATAGTGGCTGCAAAAGACAGCTTTTAGATAAAATGTTAAATATGTACCTCAAGCAAAGTTTACAAGTTCGACCACGAAACCCAGGTAGCCGTAATCCTTTGGTTGAGTTCGACCATAAAATTTTCTCCACCGGATTATCGCAAATCGCCCCCATGCGATGATGATTACCCGGAATACAATACAATAAATACCTGAAATTTAATGTCTTGCCCAGTTTAGTTGCGAGTTGTCAGTCAACATGGATGTTTCAACAATGCACAGTGAAAAGGGAAAAGTGATGTTATTAGTGAATAATTTCAAATTTTCAAAAGCACATGTTGCAAAAGACGGCAAAGTTCGGTGGCGATGTGTGCAGCGACAGTGTTTAGCCAAAATATATACTCAAGGAAGTGACAGTGTTGCAATAAATAATGATATGTGTAATATAGACCATAATCACGCACCTGATATTACTCTCAACCGACAAATTTTGAGTAATTCTGCTAAAAGAAAAGCTGTTGACGACCTATCGGAGAGGCCATCCAAAATAATTCATCGACATCTTAGGAAAGAGAAGTTAAAAGTCTTAACGTTAACATCTCAGGACATCCAGTGTGCACGGAGAAATATATACCAACATCGTCGTTCCATTTTGCCAACAATACCCAAAACCCAGGACGAGACTATCATATCGAGATTGTGAGGAATATCACAATTCACATCCTAATTTCCATCAACTTGTAGACGTTTTAGTTAATTTTCAAAATGAAATACATACAATTTTGTTAAAAAAATTAGGCTGGTCATTAAAAGAAAAATTGATTATTACAACGGTTAGGTTTAGGTATAGACAATGGTATACACAAAATGTGTAGCATTTTATGAGCGATCCAAATTTGACATAATATATAGGGTGTGCCTTTTGAAATAAAAGAGTTGCATCCGTTACCATTGTTTTAATGTCTTATTCTGTGTAGTTATAATCGACAACAGATAATAATAACGTGTCTTCAGTATAGCTATCGACATATCAGTCTTGGGACATTCTATATGTAAATATGCCTTTTTTTTATTGAAATTGTTTAAAGTAGCTGGTAATATGAGTAAAAGCAGGACCTTCGCGTGCAAATAAAATATTAGGAATTCAGGTTACTCGCTTCACCGCTAATCGAAATCTCTTATGTTCCAGGCTTATGTCGCCGAACAACTCTCCAGCAACGTCTCCTACGATGTCCAATTCTTCATCGCCGACGCCACCGGCCATTAATTACAATAAAATGACGGGCATACCGTGCGTTGCGGCGGCTTCCCGATACACGGCGCCTGTACACATAGACGTCGGCGGCACCATATACACTTCCTCATTAGAAACGTTAACCAAGTAAGCAATTAAGTTGTTTAGAAGTGTGTACCTAATAGTATACATATTACTCGGTGTGTTTTGAATAAGTATATAAATTATTCGCGTGATTTGTGTGTGTATAACAGTAAACAGAGCACGTCAAATAAAACGGTGTCCCATTACTATAAATTATCTGTGGAAGTATTATTTTAGTAGGTATCATTTGTGATATGAGTTATTAAGTCAGTTAATTTATGTAGATCTATGTAATTACTTCCAATTCGCTGTATGAATATTATTTAAAACGGAAACTAATTGTGGTTCTGGTAATCGGGACTTTACTCTGTTTCGAAAGCAAAAAGAACAGATGCTGTTTTTTGAAATGTTTCCATTGTACCTACTTATTGTTAGATGGAATGATGAAAACCAATAATTTGGAATTTGATGCTTGTAATGCTTGAACTACAGAATGATGAGAAAACTTATATGTATTTCGAAGGTTTGTAACTCTCACGCAGATTTTTTCCCTGAATATCGCTCTAGGACATCCATACAAATATAAATAAAGCCCCATTATCACGAAACGAGCGCGCGCGCGCGCGAGTCAATAATGTGTGATTAATGCTCGGATCGATTGAGATATTCGATATTGTAAACACTTTAATGCTATGTGATGCTAACCTTTAACAGTTTTAGAGCGGTCTAATGAGATTTATGCGGTCGTCCACATTCTTAAGATGGCGCGATGGCGGCATGTGGGAGGTTGGTTTCCCATGATGGAACGCGCCCTCTGGTCGTCACGGCACATCTCGGCGGACACCCTCTAGCGCAGTCTGCCGAGTCTGTCGAAATGGCGGCGCCCCCAGCTCCACTCTAACATGCCTAACCCTGTCAACCTTCTCTCGCCAGTCTTCGACGAAATCGTGATCGTATTTACGTTTGTGTTTGCTAATTAGTTTCTCCGTAATAATTTATCTTATGGCTTTCGAAGCGTTATTTCGAATTTATGTAAATGATTCTTTTCATTTTAATAAATTACCTAGATTCTTTTTTTTGGGGGGACAAAAAAACTAAAGATTTAAGCTTAAGGTGTTGAAACCGTTAGACCTAAATAACAGGAATCTCAAAAAAAATAAGACGTTGTTTTGGATGAAATGCTGATGTGGAATTTCGTTTTGCATATTTTTCAGAAATCGTCATTTTTAAAAGAAAACAAATTGCTTCTTCATCCCTACATTGTTAAACAAAATAAGCTCGGATATTTATTTCATAAATCCAAAAAATAAATGCAACGTTTTGTGACTGTACCTAAAGAGATGGAAATATATTTATTTGCGTATGTTTTAAAGAGTAAACCACAAAGTTTTTAGAAGGTCAATACAAAAGTCGTGTTTCTAATATGCTAATGACATTCTGATATACTCCGAAAACTTAACTTCGCCCAAGTTCTGCCCGCGGCGAGTGACTTCTCATCTCGGCCCACACTCGTCCTAATATGGGTGTTCTCCAGAGGCTTTCTAGTTCACGTATTTTTAAGATAGCACCGTCTGCATTTAGTCGTGCTGTAGGACGTCACAAACTGCAGGCCTACCAGGTATAAATAAGAGCCCGTTCGACTTGCACTTTAATCTCGAGCTAAAACGCGTATAATGATAATAATTTCGTTAAGTAGAACGTGTTCTGGTATACATATATGTATGGTGCATGTGCCTTACCGTATTCGTTCTAGATTTGAGATAAGCGTACGGCTTAAAAATGTTTGTGAAATTAGCTGGTACGACCACATTTTTTTTAAGAACGTCTAAATGTGACCTGCAAAGGAGTTATAAAGTCGTAAATTTGACAAGTTTTATTCGATAAAATCAGACAACCGAAAGCAGGCTTCATTTACTTAAAAATGTTGAATTTATTGCAATATATTTCAATAAATATTTGCACGTACCTAAAATTAAAAAAAAATTGAAATTATAACGCGAAAAATTCAGCCAGAAATTCGGCGTTAGTTCTAAAAAAATAAGTTCAGTTTTGCTTAAAAAAATTTGTACGAATAATATTTTTTATAATCTTTTTGTTTCAGATATCCTGATTCAAGACTAGCGAAACTTTTCAACGGGACCATTCCTATAGTTCTAGACTCACTGAAGCAACACTACTTCATAGATAGAGACGGTGGGATGTTTAGGCATATACTGAACTTTATGAGAAACTCCCGCCTCCTAATCCCGGAAAATTTCACCGATATAGACCTACTTTTAGAGGAAGCTCGTTATTTTGACATAGGACGTAAGTTTTATGGGAATTTCTTTTCTTATAACGCCATATTTGAATACATTATTATTAACTAAACCAAGAACTTCGAAGCATGTTACTAGCTTAACGAAGTACTTTTTAATATACAGCCAGATCCATTTGAACGGTTTGCGAAATTAGCAGTTCATTATCAACTCATTTCTAATAAAAAAGAAATAGTTGCTGTGCTAGTTGTCAAAATATTTGTACAACCGTATTTTTTTTTAAATAGCAACGTAGTAATTTTTATAATCCATTCGGTGGAGATTTTTTTCTCCTTCCAGCGTATGAAAATTCCTCAAATTTGCTTAGAAAATAATGAAATAATTATAAAAAATTTTTCAAATAAGTATCAATCAATCAAGTTGTTTAAATGTAATATGCACAAAATGCAACAAATAAATAGTGTTCCTTTAAATCTGGCGTCGAAGTTGGCCATGAAAATTTAATTGTGAACCACCTAACCTTGCTTTCGAGTTCGACAGTATGTTAAGACAACACAAGGATTTGATCTGTTGTAATAAACGAAAAAAGACAACAAGAATGTGATCTGTTGTAACAAAAGAAAAGAGACAATAAGAGAATAACATTTACAAAAATACATGTTTCAAAAATTGTGGTGCGTTCACAATAAACTCCTTGTCACCGTCAACTCCGACGCCAAATTAAAAAAAGAAAAAAACACCGGTTAAATAAAAACGTCTTTTTGTTAATGGCATAATTTAAAAAAAAGTCATTTTCACATGAGAAGGTCATGTTCATGTATCAAGTTGTTTAAATAGTTGACAAATGATGTCTATCTTATGCGCACGCAAGCAACAAATAAAATGAAAGCGTTGTCATTTGTCCATTTCAGATGTATTTTAGAGGCACCCTGTATAATATAAAAAAGTTGATGGAATACTTAAAATAAGATGAATTCAAATAAAGTAGAAAATTAAATAATTTGGAAAATGGAAAAATTTGAGAGAACATTGTTTGAACGTCACGTGACGAAAATAAATCCAACACCAAAGTAACCGTTATTAAACTGAGAATTCTAAAGCACCAAAAATTATTTTCTATTTAAAAAACTATCGATATCAAATGAAAAAAAAATTAATAGCCTGAAAGTCTTCAGTTAGTTCTTACACCATGCAAGCCCCAAGCTCTCAATGAGCTTATCGAGGAGGCGTTAGGCTAGGCTCTTTTGATATTACCTGCTGTTGCTGCTGTGACCGACTTACTAGGTGTTTTTTCTTTTGGTATTTGCCAAACAAACACGTACATACAGCGCAATACTTTCAAAAGGCCAATAAACTAAGAACTTTTACAAGATAAGTTAACGTTAGAAGAGAGTGAAAGGGTGGGTCGAACAGAGCTTTAAAAAACTAAAAAGTGTAACCCAAAAGTTTGAACCAACTTGTACATTAATCAGATATTTTTATTTATTTATTTATTGTAACCAACAGCATAATGCCAATGACAGGCTACAAAGAAAAAATATGTACGTAAGAAAAACATGCGTCAACACATAACATGAGTACATGGTAAATAGGTAAATAACAACCTATGAGATTAACAAATTCATTACAATAAATTATAAGGGTAAATAATTATACATAGGCAGACAGATTTTCTAAAACACATTCTCTAAATTTTCTCATATTATCAAAAAAGATATCAATGGAACTCAATTTATTGAAATTATCGCATATTCTGTACAGAGGAGAATTCATGGCGTAATTTGTTTTTTGAGTGTTTAATGAAAAGAAAAGTCTATGTCTTGCATTATACATAGGTACATGAATGTGCAACTTGCTTAAAATTGCATTACCATCTAGATAATTATTTAAAAGTTTGTATATAAACATGTTGGAGAGTAATTTACGTCTGTGTGCTAAAGTTACTACACAAAATTCTTTAAGTAAAAGGATATAAGATATGTCATACATTTTAACTGGCCCATACTTTTTAATATACAGGAATCGCAAAAACTTCTTTTGAATTTTTTCAATATCATTGCTATGTATAGCATAAAATGGGGACCAAATTATAGAACCGCATTCTAGATGGCTTCTTATAAAGGTATTATACAAGTAGATTAAGGTATCAATATTTTTAAAAGAACGAGCATTCCTGATTAGAAATCCTAACATCTGATACGATTTACTAACACACTTTTCGATGTGTTTGGTAAACGTAAGTTTAGAATCAAATGTAATGCCTAAATCTTTAATTTCATCACTTCTTTTAAGAATTTCATTGCCCAGCGTATATGAGAAAAGAATTGACTCTAATTTTCTTGTATATGTTACCAGAATACATTTCTTTATATTAAAATAAAGCTTATTATTTACAGACCAGTTGTAGATCCTGTCTAAATTTTGTTGGAGTATGACACAGTCTCGAATAGAGGAAACAGACTTGTATATTTTGAAATCATTTGCAAATAACTCAGCTTCATAATCTTTAAGTACTAAAGGTAAATCATTTATCATTAATAAAAATAGCAATGGTCCAAGGTTAGAGCCTTGGGGCACACCAGATAATACCATGAATGATTCCGAAACTGCTCCCCTAAAAACTACGTACTGTTCTCTATCAATAAGGTAGGACACAAGAAATTTTAATGCATTTTCAGAAAAGCCAAAATGTTTAATTTTGCTAGCAATACATCATGATCTACAACGTAAAAGGCTTTAGCAAAATCAGTGTATACTACATCTGTTTGCAAATTATTAGCTACAGAATCAATTACATTCTGTGCAAAATTACACAAATTCGTACTTAAAACCTAGAACCCTTTAGGCTAGTACAGTATCCTTTGAAGCCACAGTTGCTTCGCCATTGAACGATTAGAGTACTCTAGAGATCTAGAGATCTAGAGTACTCTCAGAATATCTCCATCTTCTATTACTACACGAGATTAAAACAAGAAAAAATACTCTGAGATTGCTGTAGCTAGAGCAGCGAATCGAAAACGCTTTTAATTTCTAAAAAAGGCTTTTCACTTGTGAATTGATTTTTACTAACACCCTTGTTGTTTTATTTCAGCCATGATCCGACAATTAGAACAACTAAAAAAAGACAAAATAAAGAACGGCGCATTATCACCAAGCGGAAACTCGCCGATGAAACTCCTGGCAAACTGCGGCCGAACCGGGGGGCCCCAAAACTCGGACCACACGCGATCCACGGAACAAGACTCCTTCGAATGCGTCGCCCTGCACGTCAGCCCCGACTTGGGGGAAAGAATAATGCTTTCGGGAGACCGGGCCGTTTTAGACGAGGTGTTCCCCGAAACCACCCAAGCCCTCATGGACACGAGATCGGGGGTGGCATGGAACCAACAGGACGGACACCACGTCATCAGATTCCCCCTGAACGGCTACTGTAAATTGAACTCGGTCCAGGCCATAACGAGGCTCCTGAACGCGGGGTTTAGAATAGCTGCCAGTAACGGAGGTGGCGTCGAGGGGCAGCAATTCTCAGAGTACCTGTTTATAAGGAAAGCTTTACCAGGCTGACCCGTCAATGCTTGCAATTAATTGACAATCATGAATCGATAATACGTAACTTTGAATTTGAGATATTTCGTTAAGTTTATATTGTATTACCTATTTTTTTTAATCCCTGGCTACACACACGTAGAATTTCTCGAGGATATCTTTTTTAAAAAAAATGATTTGTTTTATGATCCTTGTGTATTTTAATTTAATTATTGCTAATGCCGAGCGGGTAAAATCTCGTCTACAAGCATGATTGCAGACTTGCCCCTACGTTTTAGTTTACAGTTTTCATACATGTCTGCGAGCGTATCTACGCGTGTGTAGAGACCTTATCGCCTTATTTTCTATAATGATTATCTTTTTGTCCGGGATTTGTAGGCGTGACACCCTGACCCCCCCCCTCCAATAAACAAATGGAAAAAAAAATGTGCGCAAATCAAGTGAACTGCCAGTACATTATCTTTAGGGTCACGTTTTCGAATTCAGGCGTAATTTATTGTTTCTTTTGTTTTTTTAATTATGTACATATTAACGATTAATATTTAACGAAGCCACACACTATTTCCTGTTCATGGTTTGAGCATTTGTTTCGCTGATCTCACTAAAGAAATCTATTGAACGGCTGTGATCCGTTTAGAATGACAGTACTGTGATGAGGCAGCGGGAGCTGGCGGATCGACCACTAAACTGTTGTATATGCTATTTCGAAATAAATATTGACTATTAGGTGTTTCGTGTTTTGATTTCATAATTAAAGAAAATCGCACAAAAGCAAAAAGGAAATTACTTTCATTTCAAAAATAATCGAATACAGTTTGAGTGACTAAACTAGTCCTTGTTTACTTAAAAGGTAATCATATTATTAATCCAAAGATACCTAACTTGGGTATGAAGTGTTCAGATGTAATCAGTTTAGGATGGATTCCTTTTTTGGAATAGTGAAACGTAGGTTGATATTAGTTTCCTGATTGTTGAATAAATGCAATGAATTTGAATAAATAATTTTAAACTGTGAGTCACATTAAGCTTTAATGCAATATTTAAGGTGTTATTGTTTATTGGAGATAAATTTAATAACAATTGATCTAATTAAGTATTAATAATTACCAGGAGTCGGACCTCAGAGAGCGAAGAGTCGAGCGTCATTATTTAATTGACTGTGTTGGTGGTCGATCAGTTATCGCTCTCTTGTGTCCGGCCTCTAATAATTACACACTACAAAGTCGATGTAGAAGTAGCAAAATAAAATAAAAGAAACAAGCAATTAAAAATCAAAGGGGGTAAGTTAAAGAGAAAAAGAATATGAAACTCAAAGCAAAGACCAACTATTTTTTTTTCCAAAAGAACAAAGACAAAAATATTTTAACATTTAACTTTTTCCAAAAGGACTGCCTGAATAGAATCTTTTCTGCTTTCTATCTGAGTCAAACGAGTCGAGAAATTTGTGCAACATATTTTTTATTCCTGAAAAAGTTTTTTAAAAAGAATATTTTCAAAGAACTTATAATCTGAACTGTACAACAAAATTAAATTAAAAGCACCCTTAATTTAAATTCGGCCTTAATTTACGCTTAATATTCCACTTTTTTCTCTTGTTCAAAATGTAAATAATAGAATTACGCCAGTGAACGAGCGCGCAAAGAGAAATTTGAAATAATTGCGGTCGTATAATAATTTAAAATCGTGTATAAAATTAATGAACGGATTGTACAAATAAGCCATCTAAACACAGAGAGAGAGTGGGTTGTTGCCGGGGGCACCATCGGCGTCGGCTGACTGGCGTCCCTGAAGCAACCGTCTATAGCGCCCCCGGCGTCACGGCTTCGGGGGCCCGGGGCGCTGCGCGAGCCCAGCCCGTTGTAGCCAGAGGCTACAAGCCCCAATTGGTTCTTTGTCGACGATATTGAGTTCAGAGTAACCATGGAAACGTGCTCCGGGCGCTTTATCCTAGGAGCAAGTTTTGCATACCTTTATATTAGTAACTTTTTCTAGTAAAAAAAATAAAAAATACATCGCCTATGCGGTCTATATTGCATGAGTTATGAACACTGCAGGGTATCAGTAAATTCAATGGCTTGACAATTGTTAGAAAAAGCGTTTGCAAGTGGTAGTTACGTAAGCACTACAAAATATGCACACTCGTGAAGGGTTGCATTTATACCTATATAAGAAACTGCAAAATATATCAAAACTGAAAGAATGAAAATAAAAGTCAAACTTTCTTACACAAAATTCGTTGTGTTTTCCATTAACAACTCAAAATTGAAATGTACAGGGTGCGTGGGGAGGAACGGGCCAAACTTCAGGAATGTATTGCACACTTAAAAATAAGTAAAAAAAACTCAAATGTTGTTTTGCGATTTTCTTTGTGAAGATTGTTTTAATCATGGCGTACTTGTAACTTCATAGGCGAAGCTGAAAATGTTTAAAAAGTTAATGGCGGTATTTTTGAAAACTTGTTACAAGCTTGATTAAAACAATGTTCAGTAAAAAAATTTGTAATGGCGCTATAATTCGAATACAAAAGAAAATCGCATAACAACATTTGTGTTTCTTTTTACTTTGTTACTAAGTTTGGCCCGTTCCTCTCCGCTCACCCTGCATATTTAAAGCAGTAGTTGATTTCAAACAATAAATCCAATTTAGTTAATTAAATAAATTAAATATTTAATTACTTTATGTACCGTTGAACTAAATATTTTCCGTTAAAACCTAGCCCCGAACAGAAAGTGGAACGTAGTTCGAAATCTCCTCAAGGGGAAAATAACCGGAAGGAACCCACCACCGACCCTCTGACTTCGGGCACCGCTGGTTCTGCATGGAAGAATTCTAAAGCGTGTTAGATTGTGACCTATCGATTTGAGCCAGGGGCGTCCGCTACACGAACCGGGCTCACCAGCATAGACAAAGAGTCCCGAGTTATAATCCCCGGGGCCCATCTGCGCAGATAATAATGTGACTTCAGGCTAACTATAGCGTGGCGTGTGTCTGTCTCATTTCCCGTCGCATCCTCGGCTCATTCTTTAATATCAAACAATATTTAAGATCACACCGGTGAAACACACTGTATATGAAAACATCTATTATCGTAAGTACGTAATAAGCTCTTTGTTTTTCTATGCTTTCAAGTAATTTTGTAGATAATAACAACCTTCCTCCGGTTGCAATTGATTTTTTTTTGTTGATTCAAAGTAGGTGTATCACATTCCTTGCTACGAACTAAATGTAAAGACAAGTTATGAATATTGTTCGGTGCGTAATAATTTTAAACTTGTTTTGCGAGTGGAACTGCTTAGAAAGCGGTGTGATCTTGAAGTACTTCAAACGCCACTTCCAAAAAGCGAAGGTCCATTTCGATAATGAGCGAGATATCCGCGTTTTTATACTGAGCGGTGCGTACATGTACGATTTCCTTGATGAGTTCCTGGCGACCGCACGCTACCCCCTGGTCATCTCCGGAAACTACACCACGCTTCCGACAGATACGTGCAGAAAAAACGCCGTATTTTTCTTGGATGACCCAGATCAACTAGCAGCGCTAATCCCGAAGATCAAAAGCTTCGACAAGAAAGGATTTTTCTTATTCATCATCACCAACTCGGTGTCTAATTTATACTGGTTGAAAACCATGATGGAGGATATTTGGAGGGCCAAAATACTCAATTTTTTTCTCGTGTATTACCGCAATTCCATACAGACCGTCACGTACAATCCGTTCACCAAACAAATCATCGATTACACCAACGTAACCTCGCTGTACTTTCCGGACAAACTGGCTGATATGAACCGAAAAATGTTGATCATCAACGTGCCGTATATACGAATTCATTTCCACGGTGGAAAGTTTCACGGCCATGGACAAGCCGAAGTGCTGAATGAGATTTTAAGGGTGCTAAACGCCAGGGCAAGTTTAGTCATCATCAGGGAAGATCAACGCACGGATGAGAGCGAGACTGACTTGACACTGGCGACCAAGCTATTAACTGAAGCTAATAAGATCGACGAGTTTATTTATCCCTACATCATCGATAGCCTGGTTCTATTGATACCCCCAACCCCAGGGCTCCACATAATCACAAACATTTTCCTAATAGCTATAGAAGCTTTCCGCTACGGTTTGATTTCAACCGTAGCAATTGTAGCAATATTTATCATCTACCAAAGACGGCCATACTCATCGCTGCAAATTTTACATCTTCTTGCAAATAACATCACATCATCCGTTGGGTTCAAACTAAATTGCAAGTGGTATGCTAAGCTTCCAGTGATAGTAACCGTCTTCGTTTATCTTAACGCCGGTATTAGCTTCAGAAGCTTCTTGGTAAGCCATTTTTTGAGCAACGATTATGTTCGTGGCATAGAACGCTTGGATGAATTGAAAAAAAGCGATCTGAACGTTTTGGCTGCTGATTCGTTAGCTGAGATGTACAGTAATGCTATACTACCGGGGGAGCCGAGTGTAGAAGACAAAATACTGATTCACTCGAAACACGTGATCATAGACAAAATTTTATCCGGTGATAACAACTTTGGTTACATCATAACACTTGCCGTGGCCAAGAACGTCATTTTGCCCACGAAAAACGGCGAAGCCATGTTTCAGTTACTGAAGGAGCGCCTGATGCCCATTGTGAGTAGCCTCATGAGGGTGCAATCGGGGATTTACCTCGAGAAGATAAACAAGATAATGTTGTCGCTTCACGAGACCGGAATTCACGATTTTGTAACTCGAAAGTACGACCAGTTTAGAACACCTGTACATAAGTTTGATCAGCATACCGTGCAGGTGTTGAGCATGGCGCATTTGCGCTATGTCTTTGTGCTTCTTTGCGCTGGAGAATTTCTGGCATTAATGACTTTCTTCGGCGAGGTGTGTTACCGAAGATATTTAATTATTGTTGCTACGTACAGGATGGAAAAAAGTAGGAATGTTATGATTGTTTTTAAACGACATAGTATTGATAAATACGAAGGGTAAGTTACTTTATTGTATTGAAAAAAGAAAATATTTGAAAAGATGATAAAGAATGAAGAATGTCAAAATGAATTAATTATACTCTATGCTTATATGCTTAGATTGTCATTTCCTTATAAATATTTTGTCGCAGTTCTCTATTAATTCTTTTGTACAAAAATTTGAACGAGTTCTTTAAAAAATATAGCTTTTCCTCTGGTGTGTGTCAGTAGAATCAAACATCATTCATTATCGATTGCTCGAAAAGCTTTTAGCTAAGTGCATTATTACTGCTGCTCTGCCATTAATACATAATTTAGATAAACTGAATACGTTAAACGGTCGTTATAAAAACAGACGATAAATGTGGTTTTATTTATGATCACTGTCAGGATTACTTCAAAATAAAATCGACGTTTAACGTAAATATATCACCGTTATGTAAAATAGTGTCACAAATAAATTTAGTATTTAAAATATAAAAGCGTTTCCGTTTCATAAGTCATTCTGAACTGATCTAATTCCATTTGATATGAAAAGAACGCTTTTTGTACGGAGATCTGTTTTACTCAATGCTGCTCAGAGCTACTCGACTCGTTGAAACGAAAACAAGATAAAATACACAGAGTAGCAACTGTACGTCATCCCTGCAGCATGATATTAAAAGAAAATCGAAAATTTAAATTAGATTTATGTGAACTGACTCTTTTTTAATGATAGTTAAACTTCACCTAAAGTTTCCCTTTTTTTTTCAGGAGTACACGTTATATTTTTAAATAAAAATGGATGAATTGTTACAAAAGTGGTGGTCGACCCAACAATTTATTTACTTGCACATATAAGAGTACAATAATATTCCCAATATTTGTTGAGAGTATAGAAGGATGTAATGTTTAATAAATATTTCCCTATTCCTCATATATCCTACACACCCGCTTGAACAGTTCTATAATTTTTTATAATTTTTAATAATCCCCAAAATGTATAATTGTTATAATTTTACATATTCTTTAAAATTATTTTACAGAAATATCTCAACCGCAAGAAGTACGGAAACTTAATAAACGGATTATGACTCCAATTAATAGAATTCGCATTGTTTGTTTAGAAATTCAATATAAATCTGCCTTAATGTAGAAAACTTAAATTTTCGTTTAATTTTTTTTAATAAAGTTGTTAATGAGAAATTTCTAATTTTCTCGTTATTGAGAACACATTACATGATTCCACCATATAAGTTTGTACCTGAACATGATTACACAAATTTGAAAACGTAGAGTATCAAAATTTTCAATTAAAGTTAACTCAAGAAGCTTTATGAAAATTTCGGACACACCATTTTTTGTTTCTAAATCTGTATGGTGGACGAAAAATATTACTTCTTCAATTTCATTTCTTATCCCTTAACATTTTTTTAATGTAAAAAAACCAGAACAATTTTAATCCTTGAGTTGTAACAATTTGTTGAAATTTTATCCAACTAGCTAATTGGTACATTTGATTTCATCCAGATTTCGTCCACTCCTCAGTGCTTTTCTTAAGTTCACTGCTCAGGTAATTATGTCATCAGCAAGTCATTACAATGGTAGAAGAAACCTTGCATAAAAATATGTTTCAATCCGGAAGCCAAGCAAGAAATTTTCCAAAATAGAATATAAACGAACCAAATTAGGCTCTAGCACAAAAACTGTTCGAAATGTCTCATTTTTGAACTGCGGATTGCAACTACGAAAAGACCTGTTCTATCCTCTTAGCCCTCTTAGCTTAATTAGGTAGTGCTCGAATAGGGGAGAGGGATGGAAGCAGATACGTGTTAATCTGAAGTCCACTGAAATTCATAAAAGAATTCACGTTAAAAAAGTCGAAAAAATAATGAAGACACAAGCAACAGATGAATATATAAAAAAGTAGAAAACAATAATACAAAAAGATGAAATAATGGATAAAAAGTCTAATAAAAAAATAAAGTTAAACCATAGTACACTTCTGTGTAATAAAATTAATTACATTTAACTATTACGAGGCAGAGTCAAATAAAAACTTAAAAGTGCCCTAAAAACTGTACCTAAGGGAACCTTGCCTTACAAGTTGGCAGAAATATAATTTTTGATATGTATAAACTATAAAATAATTATTGTGCATAATTTTATTGCACAGGTCATACTATCGTGTAAATAATAATTATAAATTCAAGTACCTTCATGACGTGTTCATAAACATAAATTTTAAAAAATCGAAGATTTCGATCAAAACTTATTACTTATAAAAAAAAATTTGTGCAAATCGGTTTTGATTACAGCGGATTCCTCAAGCATGCACTGTACAGCTGTTTCAGGTCTAGTTGGGCCTTCGCCACTCGAGAATTCCACTGCAAACCAAATCAATCTGTCCTATGTTATTCGCCATTGCAATGTAAAAGTAATGAACATTTTAAGTAGCGACATCTTTCGATCGCTTTTTGACCTGACAGAAAGCGATCGAAAGATGTCGTTACTTAAAATGTTCATATTACTTATACTTAAGGAATATCTCTAGAATGAATTTTTATCAAGGTTTAGACATGAGAAAGCTTACAGTCAAATGGATTTCGAAATGCCTCAATGCAGATCCGAAACGTCAGAGAATCATGAGCTGTATGCTGTAGCTCACTTTGCAACCGATTTGAGCAAGAGTCTCCCAATTTTTTGGACCGAATTGTGACAATATTTGTCTTTTATTTGCAAAGGATGTCAGTCACTTGTACCCAGGATAACATTTTCATTAAGGCCCGATTTTACAATCGTCGGATAAGCACTATTATTGGTATAACCTGTGGTATAGCGTGATGTAAATATGGAGGAACATTAAAGGATATTTGGCACACAGTTACTCCGTCCTTATTCCACGATTGTAAAATTGGGCCTAAGGCGCGTACTGATCAAAGCTCTGAAAAAGTTCAGAGCTGTTCGGAGCTAGATCTGAACTTGGTGAGGACGCTTCTCGTATTGGCCTATTCTGAGTTTTCAGCAAACCGTTCTTGATCCGTGAAATAGCGGTAAGATGAAAAGATTCGAAGTACGGACAAGTTGCAAGCCAGCTCGGAACTCATTTCAAGTGTGGACGTGTGTCATTCATTCTGACAACTGAATAATAGCGAACCAGTTCGGGATTTTCGTTTTGAAATAAGTCCGAACTCCAACAAATTTTGGTGTGTACAAGTCGAAAAGTTTTGAACCTGCTTTGAACTCGTTTGTTCTAAACTAGTTCCAAGGTAGTTCGAAACACTGTTTTTGGCGAATGCGCACCATTACGTTTGTTTATTTTATTTGTCGAAGTGTTCTAATCCAAAGTGGCCCAGATTACTTCCCCCCTTACCGATGATGCACCTGCCGGATATAAAGATCAGTTGGTTCAGTTTAGGAGGGGATAAGATATTGCAGCTAACGTTAAACAATTCCACGTGCAAATGCTTAATAAACCTGTCATTACACACGTACTTCATTCTTTTTGTGAAATACTTGTTAAAAATGACTTCTTCATTTGAATGTAAATATAATATTGACGACTAGTGACTTTGGAATGTTTTATTTGTAACCAAAGCGGATCAGTTCACTTTGAGTTAAAGTAAATTGACCAAAGCTGCAAATAAAATACAACTAATAGATGAAATTTTGGATTCACCACTACGATTCAGAAACCAAGGAATAGAGCAAAGAGTGGAAGCACGTGGCTCCGCGTTCGAAGTAATTTCGAGTCCAAAGAAGTCCATTTTTTGGAACAAGGGCGTCATTACAGCTTGGAGAAACGTCATGGAAAATTTTTGAGATATTCAGGCCTATGATGTATCATGGGTGTTAAAATAACTTTGAACAGTTATGTTATCTTAAATGCATTTGGATAACTCCTCATTTAAATACATCGACAATTTTGAGTGTAATTTTTAGTTGTTTAAAGTTGTTCAAGTAAGTGCATCTCAGATCACAAATAACACCAACCTAGCATAAAATAACACCACAAAATAGCTGCACTGTTAGGATGATACATCATGTCAATTTTTGACAGCGAGAGCAGTTATAATACTGCTAACAACGCTGTTAACCTTAGCACCTATGATAGGTACATCAATAGCCCCGATTATAAGTTAGTTGTTTCTATGCTAAAAATAACTATAAGTAAAGAGGATAAAGCACTTATGCCAGGTTTCTGGAACGTTACATAAAGTTAACGGTTCGATAAAAGTTAACGTTGCTATGGCTACACATTTTAGAACTATAGAAATATTTTATTTTATCTATTAGTTAACTTTATGAAACGTTTCAAAAATCCGACCTTAGGCTGGATTTCTCAGTCCTAGTTTAACTTTAAACTCCTGTTAATTTCCATAGGAACAATTGTTTGTTACCATGGGAATGGGAGTTTAAAGTTAAACTAGGACTGAGAAATCCAGCCTTAGTGTAAAGCAAAATCAGGTGTAAAGATCTGGACAACTAAAATTTGACTTATTCGAGAAAGAGGCGAAAGAATTCCTTCATCAATAGTCCAAGAAACTCAGATAAAAGATAGAAGAAGACGTTTAGGTCTAATTGCAAGTTTCCTTTTCCAGTTTGTGCATTGTTTATTTAATTTCTTTTCTGCGAGCCCTTCTATTCTATTTAAAGAATCTTTCTTGTTCGATCACTTTTTAACGTGTAACTTTTACTTTGTGCATAGTTCATATTTTTTTAACTTCTATTGAAGTACGTACTTAAAAAGTGATTTAGTCTTGCTCTTTGCATACCTATATTTAATCATCTCCAATATTAGTGTCAATTTAGGTAGTTGTTAGCCGAGTGGTTGAGTCCGCTGGCAACGGGCGTAACGCTCGGCCGGGCAATTATTAGGCGTGGGTTCGAATCCCATCCTGGTGCATATGAGCTCTATGTGAGAGATAGAGTACTTATGTGTCGGATTGTGTTTCGGATTTATACCGGCTGGCAACGGGCGTAACGC
Organism: Dorcus parallelipipedus; assembly: GCA_958336345.1. Lineage (NCBI taxonomy): Eukaryota > Metazoa > Arthropoda > Insecta > Coleoptera > Lucanidae > Dorcus > Dorcus parallelipipedus. Next base: position 26,592,058 of record OY284480.1, on the reverse strand, counting down.
TCGGCCGGGCAATTATTAGGCGTGGGTTCGAATCCCATCCTGGTGCATATGAGCTCTATGTGAGAGATAGAGTACTTATGTGTCGGATTGTGTTTCGGATTTATACCGGCTGGCAACGGGCGTAACGCTCGGCCGGGCAATTATTAGGCGTGGGTTCGAATCCCATCCTGGTGCATATGAGCTCTATGTGAGAGATAGAGTACTTATGTGTCGGATTGTGTTTCGGATTTATACCGGCTCCTTCGAATTGGGTTTTCTGCGTTTCCCCAGTTTGTAAGGCGAATTCCGAAGGAGAAATTAATATCTAAGTCGGTCGCAGCCGCCACCCCTCCCCGACAAGCTCCAGGCTTGGGGTTAAAACTGGGTGAAAAAAAAAAAAATTATGATAACATTTTCATCTGCTGCTAAGCTGATGCTTGATTTGTTTATTACTCATCGTCATTTCTTTGAAAATCCATTTTCTATACCACTCTTTCTAGTTCACTAAGGACCCCCAGCTTGATGTACCTACCTACATTTACTACATGATTAATTAATAAAAAAGAATAACGCCCAAAAACAGAAATTAAGTTAATTTGATTATACACAGATATTTATGACAATCATTTTGTATATCACCGGCAAATCGAATCATCATAAATCAAGGTGAAGACTCTTCACATCTAAACGCAATTAGGAACGTGCTTTAATATAATGAAGGCGTTGGATACAACTTGAATAAAGTGATTATTCCGATAGTTTGAATAGATCAACATGAAGTGCAAGTTGGGCAATTACTTGATGACACTACTAATGCCGTTGCATTTTCACGAGAGCCTTACGGAATTAACGCCCGTGCAAAACGAATTATTTACAGAGACCTATGTGTCTTACGCTTTGCAAATAAAAGGCACAAACAGTGCGAATGTATTAACGGGAAATAAAACCGATGTGGTAGATTCATTTTTGGCAAGAAATTTGGGGGCCGTCACAATAAGCCGATTCGATTTTTTGGGTACCCCCTTGGATCTTAATGTCATCGTTGTATTTTTCGATGATGAGAGTGACATCGAAGTGTTCATCCCCAAGCTTGTTAAATCCAATAGTAAAGTTGTTAAGAAAAAATTTCTGTTTGCGCTGCTTACTCGATCGTATAAAAATGATGCCTGGGTCGAAAGGAGCTTGGCAGTTATATGGAGGAATCGCATCTTGAACTTTGTCCTAATGTATGAGTATGGCGGCGTGCAGATAGTGACGTACAATCCATACGCCTACCAAAAGCTCGTAAATCTATCCTCAAATGGAGATGGGTTTTTCCCTAAAGTACTACTCGACGTAAATGGAGCTCTCCTAAGGGTGGCTTACGTCAATTCAAGTTTCACAGTAAAGAACGTGGATTACTACAGGTCTGATATGACAGTGCTTCATATGATAGGCAAAAAATTAAACGCCCGTTTTGAGCTGATAAGTCTGCATGATATAATTGCGTCAAATTACCAAATTCACACCGATATTGGTTACGCTCCTGGTTCTGTAACGTCGTTATATACTCACGTTTTGGAATTTATTTATCCGTATTACAGAGACGACTTCGTAGTTGCCGTACCGAAAGCGCAATTAATACCGGCCTTTCAAAATTTACACGTCGTCTTCGACGGGCCAGTTTGGTTAACTCTGTGCTTATCAATAACCGCGATGTTAGTTCTAAATGTTTTCCTGAAGAAAATCAAGGTGTACAACATAGAATTTATGGACGTTCTGCTTTACTTGCTGAGGAGTTTGACGTTAGCCCCGATCCCAACGTTGAATCACTTAGAGTTTTATCACGTGAAATTAATTTGGACGTTCTGGACGTTTCTCTGTTTGATTATGTGTTCGGCTTTCAGCAGTGTACTAACAAGTGTACTAATTACGCCTAGGTACGGAACAAACATCGATACAGTCGACGCGTTGTTAAAGAGCGAATTGGGGATTTGCATCACGGCAAGGTTTGCGACGGTCTTCGACGATCAGACCGATCTCAACGACCTGGCCATTCAAACCCGCCTGGTCAGGCTTGCGAAGGATGACATCGTGAAAAAAATCGAAGAGAGATACACGAGTTGCGCCTTCACGATCCGCTACACCGACGTAATAGAATTGGACTTGTTGAATCCGGAGAGCAATTCTGTTTATCACATCATGTCGCAAAGCTTAATCCCGGCTTTGAGCACGTATTCTTTTTCTTTGCCGAGTGTTTTCATGACTAGAATGACCGAGATCATATCGATGGCGTTCGAGTCGGGCATAATCGAGCACATAAATGACAGAAAGAATTCGAATAGAAATATCAAATCGGCTAACGTTGGGGAAGACGCTGTATTAACCATGGCACACATACAGGCATGTTTTACGGTACTTGGCATTGGATATGGCGTTAGTACGTTAGTATTTATTGGGGAAATTTTGATTAAAAAGTTCGCAATTAAGGATGGTTTTCGATAGTTACATTATAACATTCATTTAAAATGATTCATTTCAAATCACACTGACACTGACAGGATATTAAATAAATGGCTTATTTCCACGTCCGTTTATTAAATTTGACGTTAATCTAAAACATACATCTACTCACTCAATTTACTTGCACCGAGCGACGCACACACAAAGGGCAAACATGTTGTTCCTTCGAACTTACTTTTTAATTTTTATGCTGCAAACAACAGCATCTTGCAACATCAATTTTTCAGCTGCATTAAACTTCCAGGATTTTTTTAAAAGTAATGTCTACTTGGACGCGAATGACTTGCGCAATGTATTCGTCGTCGCCAACGAAAATTTGCGAACCAGCGAAGTCCTGGATGCTTTCCTGAACACCCCCAGCAAAAGATGCGTCTTCATCACAAACAAGAATCCAAACCACCATGTGGATGATACCACTCAAAAACAGCAAATTTTTTACTTCACAAACGACGAACGCGACTTGTACAACACCCTCGTCAATTTCGTCGTGGATAATCCCTGGAACGTGGATGATAACTATGTCTTTGTGGTTTGCGAAATCGTGCGGAGCTCGCGGTGGGTGAACAAGACGCTCGAACACTTTTGGACGCAAAATTTGCTTAACGTCATTGTAATTTACCACGACGGCAATCACTTCGAAATTCTATCCCATAACCCATTTAGGAACACCATTCTTAATATGACGGGCAGTGATAATTTTTTCCCTGACAAGTTGCTTGACATGGAGGAAAAAACGATCAACGTGTTGATTCCCGATGATGCAGAAATTTTTATGGCCAAAGACCCCAAAGAAGCGAGGCTTATAAAAGAGATCGCTGCGAAACTGAACGCCAAATTGAACCTATTTAGTTGGGCCAGGTCGAAGCAACCTGAGGTCAGTGATAAAATTGATTTTGTCTTCTATAATACTTTCACCACTTTGGGTAATAGTAAAAGGCGCAGGTATTTGTATCCGTACAGAATGGATAACATAGTCCTGCTCGTCCCAAACAAAAAACCTGCCGGCATTCAACAAAGCATAATGAACATTTTTGATAAATGCGTCTGGTTTACTTTCGGGAGTTTAGTCATTGGCCTCGCACTTTTGGTATATGTCATCCTCAAAGTGTTACCAACACCAAATTTAAGCAGGAATCAAGCATATTCCCAAGTTTTCAGGATACTTTTGGGGTATCCAATAACGAAATTTTGGAAATACGTTGGGCCGATACGTTTGTGCTTTTTGCTCTGGTTGTATTTAAACTTGATCACAAACATCGCCTTCAGTAGTAAACTGACGAGTACTTTGGTCACGACCCATCACTATCCGGACGTCGATACCATAGAGGAATTACTCGAAAGCGATTATAATATACTAATCCCAAATTCGCTTTTCCGAAAGATCTCGAGGGATTCGAATTACACCAAGACAAAAATCGAAAGCAAGTTATACGCCGTGCAGAAAAATTTACTGGTGCGTAAGATAATGGAAGGCGATGTTGAGCATGCGTACGCCGTGTCCGCCGATATCGTGGAGAAAATACGTTGCCCGCCTGTTTTTTACATGATCGAGGAGCCTTTTTGGACGGGTTTACGGAGCTACGAGTTTCCCAAGGAGTCGCCTTACATTAGGAAGATAAATGAAATTTTAATGCGGTTTAGGGAAAGCGGTATTGCGCGGCACATATTACGGAGGAAAGAAGACGGAGACAAACATGACACACCAAACGCTCCGGTCACGTTGGATTTACTACATTTAGGCACCAGCTTGATGTATATTTCCATTGGGTATGGATTTAGTGCTGTTGTTTTTATAGTAGAGGTACTTCATCATAAATACAAAAATAAATTGTTTCTGCATTCACCAGGCGCTAAATTTATGTAAGTAAGTAACTAGCCTTTGGACATAGAATAAAATAAATCGCACTTCATCAATTAGCCCTGTCAATGGTGACAACGCAATAAAAGCATAGACCGTTACGAGTAGTCGACAAGTGGTCGTGGAAACTTAAAAATGCGCAGAAACTTCATACTTTTGGTGGTGGCTCCTATAATACTTGCTCGATTACATCCACCGAAAGAAATGAGATTCATCAGTGAAACCAAACAGTATTTAACCAATGCAAAACTGAATTTGCCTTCGATTTACGAAACGGTGGCATTTACTGGCACCACAGACAACAACACAGGCCCCATAGTAGATTGGTTCATCAAGAGTATAGTAAACGTTCCCGTGCGAATAAGAAACGATGGGTTCATTCTGAATACCAGCGTTTTTCTACCCAGAATCAAAATCGCCTTTAGTTTCATAAACACGGTGCAAGAATTTCCAGTGCTTTTCGAGCAGGCGCAGGTCTACGCATTCTGGGACCCCAAGGGTTACTTCCAATTCATAATTTGCGAGCCCGTCCAAAATTTGGATTGGCTGTACGATACGCTCAAGCTAATCTGGGCAAACAACTTGCTAAATTTCGTCGTGGTATTCTTTTACCATCACTTAGAAGTAATCTCGTACAATCCTTTTTTCGACGAGGTTTTAAATTACACCGAAAAACCTGGGAACTTTAATATTTTCCCCGACAAGTTCCTAGATATGAATGGATACGTGTTAAAAGTTGCTATGTTCGATGATCCACCGATGAACGTTTTGCACAAAGGCAAATTCAGTGGCCCGGACATTAATTTGTTGCAGAGCTTCGCCGAGAAGGTCAACGCAAGCATCGAGTACGTCATCACGGGGAAAAGTTTCACGGGAATTTTCGAGTGCATCCTCTCGGGGGCAGCCGATTTTTCCTTCACGAGGAGCTTCGTCGTTTTTAGTCGAGGGAGCATACGTTTTTCGTACCCGCAAAGCATGGATTACATCGTCGTGGTTGTACCTAAAGCAGACAGGGTACCACAATACGAAACCTTTTTCCTAACATTCCAAGACAAGGCTTGGTCCGCCATTGGGATTCTAACAGCTTCTATGATCTTACTGTACTTCCTATTTAGTTTCTCTTTTTTAAGAAAAGCTTTCGACCTTACTTACATCGAATCGGTCTTTTACGTGCTGCAAATACTGTTTTCTGTTCCGGTGGGGCGTTTAGGAAATAGGATATGGCGCGTGAAAATACTGACGCTGATGTGGATCATCGTATCGATGTTGTTATACACGGCGTTTCGGAGCTCGCTGATAAGCGTTATGATTAAGCCAAAATATGACGAGGATGTGAAGACTTTGGAGCAACTGCAGACGTTCGACTTGAAAATTGCGATGCCCCAGGTTTTCACCAAAATCGTTTCGAGGGAGAAGAACTTGCGCAAGCAAATCGTAACCATGACGCGCGAGACTATCTTAAAGAAGACAATGAGCAGAGACACGGATTACGCCTTCACCATGCCTCTCATTTACGCCTTGTACCCCGTGAGAAAGTACAGCTTTAACGGCGCACCCCTGTACCACATCGTCGAGGAATATTTAATACCGGGCTTTTTTGCGTACCCCTTTCCGAATAAGTCGCCTTATGGGAAGCTTGTGGATAGCTATGTGACGAAAGCGATGCAGTATGGGATATCCGTACCATTGTCAGCGGAGAATTTGCCTAATTTGAAGAATTATGTCAGTTCTGATAAAACTGTGTTGACTTTAGTTCATCTGGAGGCTGCGTTTTATCTGTTAATATTAGGATACGTTGTGAGTATTATTAGTTTTGCTTTGGAAATGATTTGTAGTAGGTGCAAGAAAAAAGTAGTTGTGCGTCAATCCTCACTCAATGCCTCTAGAGACTCAATAAAATTCTCCCCCTCAGCTTTCGATTAAGTTAAATCCACCAGATATTTACTTTGGCTAGTGAAAAGTTTTACACAATTAATGCAATTAAATACTCGTTAATTAACACAAAGTAATTTTCCTAATGGGGCTTTAAAAACGCTCGTTTATAAAGAGGATCGGGAGATTAAAAGTCACAGTGGTGGGTTAGAAATGAAATTCCATATAATTCTATTGCTTCTGATAAGTTTGGGTTTAGTTCCAACAAATGGAAATATGATCCTCCCAGCTCAACCAGAGCACATAAAACAAACCAAGCACTATTTAACAAACGCAAAACAGAATTTGCCTTCGATATACGAAACGGTGGCAATAATAGGAAGCAATCGTGAAAACACGAGGATGATAGTTGATTGGTTCCTTCACCAAATCGTCAATTTCCCGGTTCGCATACGAAATGACGGCAAGCTGATTTCTAGGAGAGAACACATGCCTAAAATCAAGATGGTTTTCGTTTTTATCAACGCGGTGGAAGAATTCCACGAGATTTTCTTCCACTCGAAAAATTACACGTTCTGGGATTTGACCGGGTACTTCCAATTCATTATATGCCATCCGGTGGAAAACTTGGGCTGGTTGGAAGAGACTTTAAAGATGATTTGGTTCAACAACATATTGAATTTCGTGATCGTTTATTACCACGAGCGATTGGAGGTAATATCGTACAACCCGTTTTTCGACCAGGTTTTAAATTACACCGGGCAACACCCCCATTTCAACGTGTTCCCGGAAAAACTCGCCAATCTCAACGGTTACAAATTACGCGTCGGGATGTTTGATGATCCCCCAAGGAACAAACTGTATAAAGGAAGATTCCGAGGACCGGACGCTAATTTATTGAGGGGTTTCATCGAGAAAGTCAACGCGTCTGTTGAGTACGTACTAACACCAGACGGGCATAGAGGGATTTACAATGACATTTTGAATGGCGTCGTGGATTTTTCTTTTACGGCCAGCTTTCTTTTCGTGAGCGACGTGGGTAATATCACTTTTTCTTACCCGCGGCAAATGGATAATATAGTAGTCGTTGTACCGAAAGCTGGGGTTGAACCGGAATATGAAAGCTTCTTCCTCATATTCCAAGACGGTGTTTGGTACACGATCCTCTTTTTTATTTCGCTGGTTTCTTTACTGAGTTACTTACTGAGTTTTTCGTTCAGGACAAACACCTTCAAGAACGCACCCATACTCTTGGTGCTTGACGTCTTGCAAATGCTGTTGAACCTACCAATAAATACCATCAAGAAATCTGGTTGGCGTATCAAAATCATCAATATATGCTGGATTTTCGTAGCACTTGTGTTGTGCACAGCTTTTAAAACAACTTTAATAAGCGTCCTGGTAACTCCTGCCTACAGAGAAGATATAAAAACATTAAAGGAAATGGAAACTTATAAATTGATGATCGCAACCCCTGATTTGTTGGCTAATATATTGAATAACGACACGAATTTATCCAAGCGTTTCGTGTATATGGAGCAGGAAGAAATTCTTAGAAAAATCATGAGGAAGGACACCGATTACGCTTTCGCCTTACCACTTAGCTACGCGTTATATCCTGTTCGGCAATATCGGGTGAGAGACGCATCCCTGTATCACATAGTGGAGGAATTTTTGGTTCCTGCGTTTTCCGTATATCCGTTTCCGTTACACACGCCTTACTACAATGCCATCAGCGAGTACATCACCAACGCCTTGCAGTATGGGATAGCCTTGTTCAGCACGTCGTCCAGAGAAAAATTTGATGCGATGAGCAATTATGAGAAGTCCCATACTGTTTTCACCATGGCCCATTTGGAAGCTCCATTTTATTTGATGTTCATGGGGTATTCAGTTAGCTTAGTGGTTTTCATCTTCGAGGTTGGTTGGGATAAGATCAAGAAGATGAAGGAATTGCACGATTTATTTATACGTATAGACCTTAAGTAGATGTCTATGCAGATTGCGATAGAGTCGTCACTTGTAGACATAAATTAACACTGACACTGTATTTTAGAGAACAAAAAATTTAATTCAAACCACATGTTGGCGATCTGCTTAGAACATACCAATAATTTATGAAATTAATGACGTCAAATTCAAAATATTTATGCCCATATTATTTTAAGAAGAATTTGTTTACGTTATAAATAATCAAATCCAAACTAAACCGCAGCATCATGTAATACCTACAGTTATACTTCAAAGTATTTTTATATTATTGAATTTCCATTGTATTATTTTTTAGCTACTACTAAATATTAAATTGTTTTGAGCTATAATTGTTTATTTCTTTGCCTTAAAATATTAGGATGAAAGTGGCAGGCAAAAGATACATTACTTTTATTTTAGTACGCCGCTATTTATTGCTGATTAGATTAAGAATAATATTTCAATAAAACGTTTATTTAAATTTAAATAAACGCTTTCTAAACATGTGGCGTCCTCTATTGAGCAGGTAGCCTTTGCAACGCTGGTTTAATGGAGACACGAATATGGCCATACGCGATGTTGCCACGTCGAAATTAAAATCCTTCTCGCCATACGATTTTATGATTTCAAATTAAACCTAACTTTAACATTCACGTCAACATTACATTTTACACGAAACTATTTAATCCAATAAACCAGAAAAACTGTAGGGTTCTTACAATTATGAAAAAAGTCCTTTTAGGTCATGAACCCTTGATAACCTTTCAACTGCACTTATTTTTGTTACCTTTGTGATCTAACTTATGTTTTAAGGAAATGTAAGGAACAATGTTTCCAAGTTCTATTGCCTAGGCTTAGAGCCTAACACTTACATTAGTTACGTTGCTGATCTAACTTATGTTTTAAGGAAATGTAAGGAATAATATTTCCAAGCTCTATTGTCTTTATTATCTAGGCTTAGAGCCTAGCACTCCTACATTTATTAAATAGTGACCGGGGCCTTTTAAACCCTTGAACATCTCTCAACATAGTTACACCCCAGACTTATGTTAAGTTCTAAGGAAATGTAAGCAACAATAATTTGGAGAGAACGCTCAACTTTTATCTGATCGCAGTTAAATAACTTTCTTTGTGAAAATTGCCAAAAGGAACTTATTTTTTACTACTTTTTTTAATAAGCAATCAAAATTAAAACATGAATAATAAGCAAATTGAAAGACTAAGATTCATTAAGTAAAAAAAAAACAAATTCTGTAAATGTCTCAGGATTTTTGACACTGATTTTTAGGAATTTATTGTGATCCTGGCAACGTTGCCAAACATTGCCAACTGCAGTATCACATGACACTGACAAGACGTAGTGCGTATACGTAATGTGGACGCGTAGTGTCGTGGATATATACAAATGGTGATGTGTTTTCGAAATTGAGAAACTTTTCTCTCACATTGCGCAGTGCCGAACTCATGCCCCATCAGGAAAATGGTAATTATCAGAAATTTTAGGCATATCTCGTACGTGACGCGAACGCGACTTTCACTGTAAAGAGCGAGAGAGAGAGAGCAATGATCCGAATCTGCTATCACAGCAGGAGAAATGTGCTCGCCGATTTTTGCCAAAAAAAAAACAGATCCCCTGTTAGTTTAGTTCTATTACAGATGTTTCCGTGAGTCATGGAAAAATTCCCTCTGCGAAAAGGACCTCAGCCTATAGCTTTGCAGTCTCCCACGTATCAATCGGTTAGCATAAAGGTAAATACTTAGATGTTTTGAAATAAATAACAATTATGTAGAGTATTTCGAGACTGCTTGCTCAGCAGTTGTGTTGGGAAACTGCAGTTTTAATCGGTGAATGGCTTGGCATAATTGCACACACCAGTACTTTGGCACAATTGTATTGAAATTTCCGGAAAGTTACAAAAAGAACCCTTTCACAAATTAATGCGTCATTTACAGAAGTAGATGAATCTTTACCAAATTTAGAGTATGAATGGTACTTACGTAGAATCAAACCTGGACAGTAAACAACTTATGAAAAAAGGGCAATTTTATGTAAATTGTGTTTTGAGTTGACGATGCTAAAAAACCTAATTAATAAAACAGGATCTTTCTCCAAAAAATAACTTTTTGCACTAGCTTCTATACTATGAAATGCTATTACGAAAAGAGAAGGGCATATTCAATTTTTTCTTTAAGATTGTATCCTTTTATTAGTTAGAAAGTAAATGCCAATTAAAAAAATATTTTTCCAAGTTTTCCTTGAGCAAGCACCATGATGAGTTTTACTCCGAAATGACGTCATTATCTTTCCATATTTATTTTTTTTAAATAAGAGAAGTAGCTTTTTTATGGTCAAACGTTATTTATTTTCTGTTTTAAATTTCCTGTAAATGAAAGTCAAATAATTCGCTTGTATCATTTGCTTTTTTAAACAATAACACAATAGTTTTCAGATAGCACGTACGTGTTTTGTTACTAATCTATAATGTTACACAAATGGCAGATAAACTTCATGCGAATTCTCTAATCGTCATTATATTAATCATTAAAAATCCGTCGATTACCACAATATAATTTAAATGAAAACGAATGTGTATACAGATTGTTCGTAAATGCAATCTTTATAAAAAAAAAAAATTAAAGTTACGGGTGTTTTTTTTTTTTAAATTTAGCGTCGAAGTAGGCCGTGACTACGTGCTTATTGTGAACGCACCACAATTTTGATTACTTGTAAATTTTATTTTCTTATTCTCTTATTGTCTTTTTTCGTTTATAGGCGTTTGATTTTAAGATCGCAGCGCTACCGTGGACAAATCTGAACCTCTGTAAGCTACACGGAATTTTTGTAATGCACGTGTTTAAGTGCGTACTAATACAAATACACAAGTTGATTTAATGTGAATGTCACATATAACACAATCCTGATACATCATACACTCAGGATCGACGCCAAAACACGATTTGTTGTGTAGCATACAAGGGTTTGCTTAGTCGACACCAGGTGGCGAACGCTTAGCTGCAAACTCCAATTACAACAGATCTCAATTTTATTGTCTTTTTTCGTTTATTATAGTTCACGTACAAGTATTGTTCTATCATACTATCGAGTTCGAAACCTAGAAAGCTAGGTTAGAAATGCAAGTTCAAATGTCAAATTAACAACTTTCATAATGATGATGGTTCACAATTAAATTTTCTTGGCCAACTTCGACGCCAGATTTAAAAAAAAAACCTATCAAAGGATTGGTTTGCAACAATTGTAGTTAAATTAAACAAGTTTGTGTAATGGTCGTTTTGAAAAACTTTAAAAAAATTATAGTTATTTGAAATTTGGACGTTTCGCTCTTCAACTTCTTCAGAGTAAAAATAATTTCGAAAAAGCTATGAATTATTATCTGTCAATGTACAGCAAACTGTATATTTGCGACGTTTTTGAAAATCGTTTCCTATTTTGATTATTGTTGAATGAAGTCCATAATTAGGTGAATTTAATGTAAGAAGAAAAAGGCACTTCCTAATTTCTTAATCTTATTTATTCTAGCGACCGGTTTCGGTGAAAATCACCTTCATCAGGCTGCTAACGTCGAAAATAATTAATTAAAATAGAATAGATCTGAATTCAGTTTCTTGCAACCACTGATTTGACATATACGTTATTATTTTCTTCTCCAATATTTGCAATTTATTCTATTTTAATTAATTATTTTCGACGTTAGCAGCCTGATGAAGGTGATTTTCACCGAAACCGGTCGCTAGAATAAATAAGATTAAGAAATTAGGAAGTGCCTTTTTCTTCTTATATTTTGATTATATTTTTGACTAAAAATAACTTATGTAGTACATGTCAAATAAGTGCATCGCAGCACGACTATTTTCTGACCTGTAAATTGTGTTGTTGCAATGGAGTTCTCGAGCTGATGAGGCTCCAATTAGGACCGAAATACCTGTACAGAATATGCTCGAGGGCCCCATTGCAATCCTGCCGACTTCCAACCAACAATTTTGCAACTTATGTACAGTTGCGGAATTTAAAAAAGCATACAAGGCTATATTCGATCTCTGTTTGATTGACATAAACGCTGACGTAAAATGATGCATAATTCTATTTCCCTTTTTAGGAGTCAAGAAAACTGTCTTTCTTCAATTAATGTAATTATTTTCATTGTATCACAAACTCTTTTAAACGGATACTAAATGGCGCATAAACACTTAACGTTTCGCAGTCGTTCGACAGCTTCGTCAGAAAACGAAACGTTAAGTGTTTATGCACCATTTAGTGTCCGTTTAAAAGAGTTTGTGACACAATTTTCATCGGACAAGAACCAGCTTTAATTATGTAATTATTTTCGTTTTTTCGGCACGTTAATGTCACTTTGACAATTATATTGACTTTTAAAACGAAAATAATTTCAAAGAAAGACAAGCTCACAACGAGACGTTTTGAGTGTATGCTTTTTTAAATTTCTAATATCGTTTAAGACGTGTTTAAAATGGTGCAAGTTACGCTGCATTATCATCAATGAACAGTACACGACGATGTCATTTATTTAGTTATTTATCGGCAATTTAAGGATATAATGAAATTATTTCTAGAACAATTTAAAACCAACTGACTGTGAGCAAAAATTCATTTTATTTTTTAGGGACCGGCTATTTTTGCATAATTTTTTTTCTGATAAATGTCAAGGATGTTCAGAATTATTTTAGAATTAATCATAGCGCGGTTCTGCACTTTTCCGTTTGATTAGATTTCTTCTTTGTATGTATTATACAGTGTGGTGATAAAGTAACGCACCAAGCGAAAAAACAGCCTTAGCGTTGACTTTTTCGAAAAACGCTCGGACAGGTCGATTTTATTTTTAAAAAAGACATCTTTTACAATCAATTTTAATTTTATGTCAGTTACCACTTTTGCGCCGTGACGTCATCGACATTTTTTTTAAATGACAACCTATTTTTTTGAAAATGTCATTTGAAAGCACCCATTTTTCTGAGTACAAAAATGTTAATGAATCACTAATGCATAAGAAAATTTTGAAGAAAAAAATTATTGAAAAATGCAAATGTAATTTTTAATCTTAATAAAATTCCAACCTAAAATAATACTTTCTTCTGAAAACATAACAAAACAACTTAATAAAATTACAATAAATGTTGGAAATGTCCTCCACCAACCACTTGACAGTGACCAGCTCGTGTGTGAACGTTGTTAATTATTTTTGCGATGGTTTCATGGCTAATGTTATTCATTTCCGTCCTAATTTTGTTTTGTAAATCTTCCATATTTTGAGGTCTGTTCACGTAAACTCGACCTTCTAGATAACCCCACAAAAAAAATCTAGGGGAGTTAAGTCGGGTGAGCGGAAATGAATAACATTAGCCGTGAAACTATCGCAAGAGTGATTAACAGCGTTTACACACGAGCTGGTCACTGTCAAGTGGTTGGTGGAGGACATTTTCAACATTTATTGTAATTTTATTAAGTTGTTTTGTTATGTTTTTATAAGAAAGTATTATTTTAGGTTGAAATTTTATTAAGATTAAAAATCACATCTCCATTTTTCAATAATTTTTTTCTTCAAAATTTTCTTATGCATTAGTGATTCATTAACATTTTTGTACTCAGAAAAATGGGTGCTTTCAAATGACATTTTCAAAAAAATAGGTCGCTATTAAAAAAAATGTTGATGACGTCACGGCGCAAAAGTGGTAACTGACATAAAATTAAAATTGGTTGTACAAGATGTCTTTTCTAAAAATAAAATCGACCTGTCCGAGCGTTTTTCGAAAAAGTCAACGCTAAGGGTGTTTTTCGCTTGGTGCGTTACATTATCACCACACTGTATATGTAAAGTGTGGCGGCTTTATGTACCAAATAAATCATTTCGAAAGACAACTTTTAAATTTAACTTAAGACCGTTTTACACAGAGAAAAAAGGATAGTAAAAAGTAACACAATTGTAGCTCAAATAGTTCCAGAAATAAATTGTATGAGATATTCACACAGTTGTTTGGCATAACAATATTCTTGTAGTAAAATTTCAATTCAATGTTTGTAATTTTACTACAAGCTACATCTACTACTTCTGGAGCTATTTGAGCTACAATTGTGTTACTTTTACTATTCTTTTTCTCTGTGTACATGTACACTACCCTAATTCTTGTACAAGATTTGGTTCAATTTCTACAATAAAAATTTAGAACAAGACATTTTTAAACTGCAGATACGGTTTGGAAATAGAACATTCTAGACAGTTCAGTTAAAATTTTGATACAATTTACTGCATAAATTATTAAAAAAATCAAATCTTGTACAAGAAATAGGGTAGTGTAAAACGGCCTTTCATTTCATTTTCATAATAAAAAGGAAAAAGGGGCGTATTAAATCTGCAAATGCGAAAGAAACATTATCTAGTTTCTGCTCACAGTTTGATATTATTTGGCAAGATTAGAAACTAGTTAAATTAAGATAAGAATAATATTTACAGTTCAAAATAATATAATATTTAGTAAAGGGAGGAAATGTAAAAATTTCCGCAGCATTTTTTTTGATGAAAAAATTTAGACAATTTTAAATACAACGATAAAGTTTTTATTGTGATTCCCAAAATGTTTCTGCTCATAGCTTAAAGTTGAAATTTAGTTAAAAATGATTACAATCCTATCAACAATACTGGGTGTAAACAAATTAAAATCATTAATTGGGAAAATTTAAAAACCAGACAAGTCCAAAATATCTGGTTTACCTTATATACTTTAAGACAATGGCTATCTAGTGTATAATTTGTTTTGCTATGAAACAGACAAGTCCGACGATTTTGCACGGAGAAATATGTGCGATTCTATAAAAACAAGACAAGTTCCACTTGTTTCCTGCAAAAACCAGACAATTATAATTTTTGGATTTGCCTAGTTTTTACAATAATGCCTTCCTGTAAGGAAGGTACTAGAAATACCAACTTGTGTTAACTACCTACACGTGATTTAAAATTTAACATTTTAACGTAGTTACAAAAAAAAATGCAGAAAATTGGTTGCACTTGTTGAGTTTGCCATAAATTTAAACAAGGGTACAAATAAGAAGAAGCACTTTCGGCATCCTCCTTCATTATATGCATTAATTGCAAAGGAAAGATTGCAGTTCAGAAAATAAACAGTATATGGCGAAGATGCTACTAACGATCAACTATACCAAGTTTGATTTGCAAAATTTCCTAAAGGAATTTTTTTGGTCAAAGATGAGCTCTGGAATGCCAAGGAAGTGTCATGATGAACAAATCAAGATACTGCTGGAAAATAATCCTTGTTAAACGACTTATCGAAATCCAGTGCAGAAACTTAACAGAACAAAACAAAATTGCTTGCACCTCTGTCTGCGATTCGCTTTCTAGATGCAACGTTTTTGAAACGACTGGCAATGGCGTGGAATATGGCTTATTTATGACATTGTGGATTAGACCAAACAAAATCAATCATTTCAAAACCAAGTCTTCGTCCTAAGAAGGCCAAGCTTTACGTTTGATGTGACTTTTGATTCTGAATTGTTATCAGAAAACAAAACGCTTAATTCACAAGAGAAACTGAAGGAAGAACTTGATAGAAAGCATCCAGAACTGAACAACAGGAGGGAGGTTGTTTTCATCAAGATAACGCCAAACCCCGTACTTTTTTGACTACTCGGTACAAATTGTTGGAGTTTGGCTGGAATGTTTTCAGCATATCCACATTGTTGGATTGATTCGGCCTTTACTTGATGAAAATTTATATCCATATTGATTAATTAATTAAACAAAATGTGTTTAGATTTTCACAGTTTATTACTTAACACATAACAATTGTTTCAGTACACAGTACCTTCGTCAGATGTGAGCTTAAACTATATCCACATTATTCTCTGAACCTCGCACCAAGCGATTACCATTCGTTTGAGTCCCAACAAGATTCCCTTAAAATCTGACAATTTGAATGCCTGCAAAATTTGCTTAGAAAATTTTTTGAAGAAGTGCCAACTTCCTTATACAAGGTTGCTCAATTTTAGGGCTTAGGATTCTCTATTTGTGTCTCCTCGTTTATTTTACAAAAAAAGGAAGGTTGTTAAATTTGAATGATTGCAGAAATTCAGAGATTAATGTTTTTAATTGCAATGTCACAAGTAAAAGTAAAAGCTCATAAGCTCATTTCTCGTAAGAGAAAACTAGAGAACATTTGTCTGTATACCGCTATAACCTGACCATGAAGTCATTCAGATTCCATACGGATATGACAAATACCTTCTACCTACCAAGTCCCTTATACAGTGGAATTGATGTACCCTCTTAGAGACAATCCTAGACGTTTCTAGAAGGACCAATTTAGAATCAATTAGGTACAGAACCCTTATTACGTAGGTAGATACTCTAAAAATGTATTAGGTATGCATAAATTTTAGTGGTTATTGAGGAAAATACCCCTTGAAATTTCTCTGGCACCAAAATGTGATCAATTAGCACTTTTGGCGTGATGTGCTTAGAAGAACCAATTTAGAATCAATTAGGTACAAACCAGGATAGAACCCTTATTATTACGTAGGTATTCTAAAAATGTGTAAGCTACGCATAAATTTTAGTGGTTATTGAGGAAATTCCTCTAGCATCAAATTAGCACTTTCGTCGTACAACAGCATTTTACCGTATTCATTCACAGTACCGGGACAAAGTAGGTGACCCGATGAGGCGGCTATCGATTTTGCGGACTCGCGCATGCTAATGCTGACAGTTCGTCGGAAATGTTCTTTGGCGATAAAGTGCGGGCGTTTTTCGGGCGATTTGTTGTGACCAGTGAGTTTTTCCTTTCCTAACACGCAACCTTGCGTTTTCGCAGTACACCAACGGCGCTAGGACCTCCTATGTATCTTCGACCGATGACGACATGATCGACATAGCTACCGCTGGAAATACCGACAGGAACATCAGGATTCAAGAGGATGGAGACGATGGGAGCTCTTGTTGTAAGTTGCAATTAACATCGCAAACACAACCACACATTTATTTGGTAACGAATTAATAAGTAAGGGCGGGCCGGCCTAAACGTTTGAGAAGCGCTGGCTTGTCGTCATCACGATGCAGTTAAACAAACAATGTTTCACAGTCACCTGCTATCGTTATCAATTTTATCAATCAATGAGTGTATAATAAATATTATCGTATAAATATTGCCTTGTTAATAAAAGTCGCGTCGCAGATCCTTTAAATACGTGGAAGGCGATAACATTCAACATTTTTTGATTTGGTGAATATTAGACTGATGGAAATAAATTATTCAAACCGCCCACGAAATAAAATAAAACTTCAGGATGTGTATATTATCGATTGAAAGTGATTCGATAATGTCAATTCTAGAATGTTGGCCTTAATTGTTCATTTTCCCTGTAAGTTGAAAGTTGCTCTCCTCTCTCTTAAATCTTATTTTTCCAGAATTTAAGAGTCTATCCCTTGCTTCCAAATAATATTTTCATTTTAGCTTCCCAAGTCTTTTACTTGGGCCATCCAGGTCTTCCTAAATCGTATCCTTCTTCTTTTTCTTCATCTATGGCCTGAAGTGGTTTTTTTTCTTTTGATCTTGACCCATTCTATGCATGTGTTCATATCAATGCAATTCATTTTTTGTTCTTTCTCAGTTTGATCCAACTTGGCTCTTATATTTGTCGTAGTCACCCTAATCCATTTGATTTTATTAGCTGTTTCCTTTAAGTGTCTCATTTCTATGGTTCCTGTTTTACTCTCGTCTCTTTTATGCCTTTCACTATTCACGTATCCACTGCTTCTTTGCTTTTTCAAATAAAATTTTTATTTCGTTTAGTATCTTCCCTCTCTCTCCTATTTGGTTCATTCAAGTCTTTCAAGATCGTTCCCAATCTTTTTTCCTCCAGTCTATGACCTCAAGTGCTTTCTTGTTTGTTAATTTCAGCCTATTTTAAGTTCGAGCTCTTGCTCTCTTCCTTCTTCCTCAAAATCGATTTTTGATCCAATGTAGCTCTAACTTTTTCAAGGTCACTCCACTTGGTTTTATCAGCTGCTTTCTTTATTTATTCTTATCATTTTGATAAAATGGAAAATAAATAAAAAATAAAAGAATGTATTGAGGATTAAATCCTCCGTAACAAAAAACGATATGTTTGTATGTGTGTATAAAATGGGTCACTAACTCAAAAATTAATTTTATTTATAAATATCCAAGGGCTTTTGAATTTAATAGATAATAAATAAGGGAAAGTCTGACGAGGCAAAAAATCTAAAACATAGTAAGTTGCTATGCCAAAAAATTCGATTGTTTACATACTGTATGTTTCTCTTCAACTTGAAAACGTACGCACATGTCTTGCGCGCTTTTATCTTAAATCCTTTGATTTTTTTAAATGAACCTTGTGCTTATCTAGAATATACAGCGAAGTAGACGTGACCTAGTGATCAAATATTTTATAACATAGATTGTTCTGTCTCTGTCATTTTTCAAGTTTCAGTGAAACAAGCGGTACATGAAATGTTTTGCAATAGCACGAGCCAATCGAATTTTACTTGGCTTACAAACAAACAAAAAGTTGTTTTAATCAACGTCCTACGCTTGGCATGGTACTATACGTGTTGTATGATCAAGTATCTAGCAGATAACGATAATTGCTTGTTTATGTCTATTATAAGCGAAAGTTATGTGCGTTTTTGCTTAACCGAACCTCTAGTTACGCTGTTTTAACATACTTTTCACATGTTTACTTGCTAAAACGTGTGGTGTGCTGCTTTTTTTAATCTTATCATTACTTTCAGATGCCGCGTCATTCAGCGGAATGCACGGTAAGTCTGCTTACATGCCATGTTTAATAATATTTTACTAACTGCCCGGGATTTTAATTAACTTGCACTACGGAATCCTTTTTAAATTAATTTGAACCCAACGCAAATCATTGTTTTGCAGATTCCGGAGACATACCAGGTATTGGTCAGTATGAAGACTTTCATACAATTGATTGGCAGCGCGATATCGCAAGAGATCGCATGCGACATAGATACATCATCAAGAAAAAGCAGGACTCTCTCTGGAACTTGATCGAAGGGGCGCACGATGCCTGGTCGGGGTGGTTGTGTGTGTTACTGGTTGGTTTAGTTACTGGTGTGGTGGCAGGTGTTATAGACATAGGTGCGAGTTGGATGACCGATTTGAAATTCGGAATTTGCCCGCAAGCATTCTGGCTGAATCAAGAACAATGTTGTTGGTCATCAGAAGAAACCACCTTTGATACCAAAAACTGCTCACAGGTACTAACAGTTTAATCAAATCAAAAGCACGAGCTTTTTATTATTTTATTCCCAGTGGTTAACTTGGGCCGAAGTTCTGGGACAGTCAAAAGAAGGAGCAGGCAGCTACATCATTTCGTATCTATTCTACATAGTTTGGGCACTTCTTTTCGCAGCCTTGTCTGCGTCTTTGGTGAGAATGTTTGCACCGTATGCCTGCGGTTCCGGTATACCAGAGGTGAGTGTGTAAAACTGATTGATTTTTCAAAAAAAAGAACACTTTCTTAATTTCAGATTAAAACAATACTCAGTGGGTTTATCATTCGGGGATATTTGGGCAAATGGACGCTTATTATAAAAAGTGTTGGTCTTATCTTGTCCGTGTCTGCGGGGCTTAGTTTAGGAAAAGAAGGCCCGATGGTACACATAGCATGCGCGATAGGTAAGTCCCATTTAATTAGGGTGTTTATCCCCTTTACTAAATTCATTTTACAGCAGTGGCTTCAATAAATTAACATTTTACTGATGTTAGTCGTATTTCCAATTAATCTCAATCATTTCTAAATGCTAATTAATCGTAGTGTTTAGCAGATCGGATTTTAAATATAATTTGAATTCATTTAAATGAATTAGAATTCATTCTCATTCATTTACATTAAACATTGAAAAATAACATAAGCAGTTTAGGCGTATGAAGTTTAGCTAAAATGTACAGTTTTAATATCATTAGGTCTGGCAATTTGGGGTACCAGAGCAATTAATTTTGCTTTCCCTTATAGGGCTAGATTGAAGATATCTGATCCAAGCATTGACAAAGAAAAAAATATATGTTCTTATATTGAAAGACAAGCCACTGTTGTATGCTGCCTGTAGTAATAAATACATTTTACTTAAAAAAAATACATATGACTGACGAAGTCATATATTATGATAAAAATAATTATAGGTAATATTTTATCGTATCTATTTCCCAAGTACGGGAGGAATGAAGCAAAGAAGCGCGAAATCCTTTCAGCAGCTGCTGCAGCGGGTGTCTCTGTGGCCTTTGGTGCACCCATTGGTGGTGTCCTTTTCAGTTTAGAAGAAGTACGTATATTAAAATCATTAATTTTTTCCCCATAACATTACTCCTCTTAATAGATTTTGACGGTTTCATTTTGAATCTACGAGTAAATAGAACTGATATAACTAAATATGTATAATGGAATTCATTCGATTTCACTTTTATTGTTACGTGTCCATTCAAATACCGTTTAATTATACACACCTATTTTAATAGCCAATGAGTTTTTTCTTCTGTATCAAGGTCAGCTATTACTTTCCACTGAAAACACTCTGGAGGTCGTTCTTTTGTGCTTTGATCGCCGCTTTCATCCTGCGTTACATCAACCCCTTCGGCAACGAGCACTCTGTGCTTTTTTACGTCGAGTACAACAAGCCATGGATTTTCTTCGAATTGATTCCGTTCATCGGACTTGGAATAATTGGAGTAAGCACGCACACAAAAAGTGAAATCACTTTTTTGCTTAAATTTCCTTTTGCAGGGGTGTATCGCGACCATTTTCATAAAAGGGAATTTGCAATGGTGTCGATATCGAAAGTATTCGAAGCTGGGGCAATACCCCGTCACGGAAGTCCTGGTCGTCACCGTAATCACCGCGATCATCTCTTATCCGAATCCTTATACTCGAATGAACATGAGCGAGCTGATTTATTTATTGTTCAGCCAATGTGGAATTTCCAACCGAGATAGTTTATGGTAAGTTCACGCGTTTGTTGCTTCCGTCATTAAAATTTTCTTCAGTGATTACAACAGAAACTTCACCGACGTCAATTCAGCAATAGAAATAGCACCGGCCGGTCCACGAGTGTACCAAGCAATCTGGTTGCTCATACTCGCCCTCATATTAAAGCTAATCCTGACGATCTTCACCTTCGGCATGAAAGTCCCCTGCGGTCTTTTCATCCCGAGTTTATGCCTGGGGGCGATCGTCGGAAGAATCGTGGGCATCGGCATGGAACAACTCGCTTATCACTACCCTAAACTTTGGGTCTTCAGCGGTGAATGTTCCACGGGGTACGATTGCATAACCCCCGGCCTGTACGCCATGGTTGGGGCCGCAGCGGTTCTCGGTGGTGTGACCAGAATGACCGTAAGCTTGGTCGTCATCATGTTTGAATTGACTGGGGGCGTCCGGTATATCGTGCCCCTAATGGCAGCCGCCATGGCAAGTAAATGGGTTGGCGATGCACTGGGGCGTCAGGGCATATACGACGCACATATCGCCCTCAACGGTTACCCCTTCTTGGATTCAAAAGATGAGTTTGCACACACGTCACTTGCAGCTGATGTCATGCAACCAAAGTAAGCACCACCACCACCACCACCCCGCCACCAATTTTATTAACTTATTTACTTCTTAGGAGAAACGAAACACTGAGTGTCATAACCCAAGATTCAATGACGGTGGATGATATTGAGGGTTTGCTAAAAGAAACGGAGCACAACGGATATCCGGTTGTGGTGTCGAGGGAATCCCAGTATTTGGTGGGTTTTGTATTAAGGAGAGATCTCAACTTGGCTATTGGTGAGGGGTTAAAAAAACGACGATTGTATTCGAAGCCTAACCGTTTGGTAATTTTAGCTAACGCTAGGAGAACGGTGGATGGTATTTGTGGACAGTCTTTGGTACTGTTTACCAGTGGCAACCCGCCCCAAACTTTGGGCCCCCCACATTTGAAGCTAAAGAAAATTTTGGACATGGCTCCAATCACCATAACTGATCAAACTCCTATGGAGACTGTTGTAGATATGTTTAGGAAATTAGGGCTCAGGCAGACTCTCGTTACACATAATGGGTAAATACTTTAAACTAGAGCAAAAAAAAGATCTGTGCGTGTTTTTTGTTTGTTTCAGTCGCCTTTTGGGAGTTATAACTAAAAAGGACGTGCTACGTCACGTGAAACAGCTGGATAACGAAGATCCAAACTCAGTTCTATTCAACTAGGTGAAAATAATAATAATATTATAAAAGTAATAATCCCGTGTATATTTTCTTCTTCATTATGTTGTATAATATTGTTTCTGGAAGTGTTATACGTATAAGCTAAGTTATCTACACACAGTTATACAGAATTATTTATTTTAGTAATTTTATAGAAGAAGTGACTATTTTTTTTTAAACCTGATGGTGTTTATGTGTCTTCCCTCGGACTTTGTTTCTGTCACACACGCGTCTAGAATTGTATCGTAATTAATATCTGGAAAAACTGTATGATACATATATTTAAAAGTCAAAAGTAAAT
This sequence comes from Dorcus parallelipipedus, assembly GCA_958336345.1. Taxonomy (NCBI): domain Eukaryota; kingdom Metazoa; phylum Arthropoda; class Insecta; order Coleoptera; family Lucanidae; genus Dorcus; species Dorcus parallelipipedus. The sequence goes on along the minus strand of OY284480.1, from coordinate 26,569,306 downwards.
GCTCATATATTAAAGATTTTTTTATAAAGTAAGGATTGCATTTTATTTGTGTATTTAGTTTAGTTTTTTTTTCCTCTCCCTATTTGTACATAGATAAAATAAGGAAGATCAAAAGCAACAGCCCAGACCTAAGAGTTTATTATATTTAAAGAAAAAATAAAACGTCACTTCGTAAAATAAGAAAACAAGCAATAAAATTAATATTATAATTAAAAAAATATTAAATACGTACAGTTCATTTTTTTATTGTACGCCGATCGGATCTATCCGAGTTAAGAAGACAATACGACTTCCGTCTTGCTCCAGCAAGACTGTTTTACGAAAGTTAAAAGGAGATAGCTACATAAAAAATTTTAGAACTGTCAAGAGATCGATTGGCATATAATAAAAAAATTACTTTTATGTATAATTGTAATCAGCAGACACGAAATTTTTAAAAATCGTTTTGGATAATTCAAAAATAATTGTTCTTACGTGTTTCTAATCTTATTATCTTCTCACATTCCCTTGCACGATTTTTCCAATTTCACTCGTAGGATTATGATGAAAAATTCGATAACAAGAAACTTCTAAGTATGTACATTTTTTGTTTATATGTACAATACAGGAATTTTGAAACAATACTTTTACAGATAAGGAAATATTTTTTTTTTAATGAGAGATCGAAGTTCGTTTCGACGTTGTTCACCGTCTGTTTGGAAGCACGTGGCTTATTAATACATTCGCCATTGTTTTCGCAAATTAAAGTAAACTGCCGGTAATTGTTTAAAAGTTAGTATAATTTGGTGAACGTTCTGCTGTTGCTAGGCGAGTCATCAGGTGAAGCTCGTCAAATAATTATGTATAAATAATAATAATCAATTGGACGAGGTAATTATTTACTTTTAATTACCGTTTGCTCGAGATATCTTTAGGTTAATGAACGGCATGCTACAGAGCATCAGGTTGCGTTTAAAACTGCATTAATTAAATTAAACGAACAAAAGGAGCTTTCTTTCATTTTCTTTTTGTTTTGCCAATTATTTAAACATGCACAGATACGGTGAAATCAAAATGGCCACGTAGTAAAAACAAAATAAATAAAAGTTAATCGCAAAGAAGCGCAATTCGCCGGAAACTCTAAAAATCACTGCAGCTTGGGCTTCCTATTTTAATCTATAAATAATTGTCATCCTTGTATGTATACTCTTTTCCAAATGAATTCGTCCGATTCGCAATAAAACAGGGGACCTATTCTCAACCCGTTTCAAAAATTCGTATGCGAAAATAACGTCAAAATGACGTAGACTCTCGTTCAAAACTACACAAATCGTTTGGAAATTACGTCATTTTCACATACGAATCTTTTCGAACGGGTTGAGAATAGGGCCCCAGGTCGAAAATGGACCTTATTAAAATACTCCGGCTTTAATACATTCAGAAGGCAATGTAACATACATATTATCAAAATCATCAAAGTTAAGCCCTGCATCATCAATGACCGAAGTTATAACTGACAAATATTTCAGTGTTATTTCCTTGTCAATGGTGAATAAGACGCCTATAATTTATGACGAGGGCTCTTCTCTTCTGATTTCGATAATACAAACGAGATTCGAATTTGTGATTATTTAGTTACAGTCACCTGGGGCTTAGAGAATCTTAAATTGAATTTTCATAGCGAGATTAAAAAGATAAATCGATAAATTTTTAACATTTCAAAATGAAAAACAGAGTTTCGCTTGGTAACCCTTACGTAGCATGTTTAAAATCAAAGTTCAAACAATAATTTTTAACAAATTATGTCGTGGCTGAATTCGATAACCGAAATAAATTACAATTATCTTATGACACCAGCTGATAACGCTAATCAATAACGGGGGCCTATGCATGCACTTTGGTGCTTTGGCACAATCTCGCAAAAAAAATTCAAAAACCAAGGTTAAATTAATGTATTTGATTCTGCAAGTACTTTTTCGTGTGCATTCTGCACAAGTGGTCGTTGCAGCAGATAAAATTCTATCACCTCCCGTGAAATAATTTCTAAATTGATGCTGGAAGAGTCGTTGACTTCGTAATCTCACATCTGAAGGTCAAAGATTGATATTCATTAAAGGACATTTTTTTGCAATTAAATTTTTCGTTTTATCAAGTGATTAACTTTATCACAATTTAATAATAATAATAATAGTTATTATTCTACCAGAGTATACGGTCTATACATTTATTTGCTGTGAAAGGCAAAACTACTAAACTACTACGACTGCAAATATTTCTTTTACTTTTATAATCGGACAAGAACCAACTTTAAATAAATTTATAATTAACGTTACTAAATATAACAAAAACTTCTATATCCGTGTTCTACCCAGTTCTTCATAATTTTTAAATTAAGTATTTCATGATTTCTCCTAATTTAGCTGCAACATTAATAGTAGGGTTTTTAATATAAAATTTTGTGCCACCTAAATGAAGATTGTTAATTTTTATGAAAGCTTTTAGGTCACAGAATTTTTCAACTAAAGAAGATTATAGGTACGAAAGTTTTTCAGTTACAAAAGTTCTTTAATTACACAAACTTGCTAGTTACAAAAATTCGTCGGTTATATAAAAGTCATTCTGTTAATAAAGCTTTTTAGCTACAATTCAGATACAACAGCTTTTTGTTTACAGATACAGTTACAGATACGAGCAGAATCGACACATAAAGAAGATTACAGTTACGAAAGTTTTACAGTCATAAACATTTTTTAATTGCACAAACTTTTCAGCTACAAAAAGTCGTCGGTTATACAAGTCATTCTTTATTAAAGTTTTTCAATTGAGAAAGTTTTTCAGTTACAAGAACTCAAGAACGAAGATTATTTGAGAGTATAAGAAATTATTCTTTGTGAGAAATTAAAAAAAAATACAAACCGATATTGAGAAACCGTGCTTTCCGAAAACAATAAATATTCATAATCAGTGAACAATATTTTTATATTAAAAACATTTCTTTGAAATTTCGTAAACTTGTAACGATAAATTTATCTTGTATAAGTACGAAACTATTATCTCCTTTATATTTTTCAAAGACACACAGAAACGAAACTTTTCAATGACACACAGAAACGAAACTTTTCAATTTTAACATCAGCCCTATTTTCATATTTTAAATCATACAAATATGTTAAAAATAGGCCATTGAAAACTTCTAATTTTTTATCGTTTTCGTCTGTGGTTTCAAAATCGACGTTTGGCTGTGCATTTAATCTTGAGAAAGCTGCCAAATAATACACATTGTAGTTGTTCCATAAAAATATTTATTGAACTAAATTTATTCTATTCTAGTCATAAATAACAAAATGAATAAATTTTCTGTAGAAGTAAGTAATCTGAGCAAAAAAAAAACTGTAAATATTTTCGAAAAAAGTCCTTGATACCCCACCATGTTCCCAAACTAATTGATGATAATTCTAAAAAGATATCTCACCATGTGAGGCTTAAAACAGCTCACGCTATCTGTCCTGTTATCAATGCCCCGGCTGTAAGCAAAGGAGTAAAAAGCGGACTGCGCCAAGCATGACCGGTCATTAGACTAAAGATAAACGCAACTAATAAAATAGCAATTTTTGTAAAGTTGCTCGGAATCATCACGACGACGCATGTATTCATGCACTTGTGCAACATACTTCTGTAGGTGTGCACGTTATAGTGTGTTTGTTTACTGCATTCAAACTGCATACATTTACCAAGTGACCACCCGTTCCTGCAACAGTCTAAGTTTAGAGCAAGGTTTGCTTGGCCTTAGTTAAGAAAACAGTGCTCGTAATGGTAAGTACAAACTCATTTCTTGTTATACTTTCAAAAGAAAAAAAGATAACTCACCTTTTATGTTACTACTATTGTTTATATTTTAAAAGTCACTCACGATCAGATCCAAAAACCATTTAACTAATTAGTATTATGTACATATTTCATTTACTGAACCAAAATTTCTATGAAGGAAAACAAGCAAAGAGAGAAAAATATATTTTTGATATTTTTTTATTTGTTGCTTACTCAACCAATTGAATTACTTTTAAGTAAAATTATTTTCATAATGGTCGTTAAAAGAAATAATATTTTATTTGTTATGTTGAGCTCCACAAAATAAATCTCCTGGGGATAATTAAAATCGGCTGCCTAAAACTATTTTAAAAAAATAGCCAGGGGCTCAATAACAAATCAACTTATGCGTAAGTTTCCGTGTTTTTACTTTTTACAAGTATGCAAATTACTGAGTCACATTCTTAATGGCTAAAAATTTTTAAATGTGTTTTAATAAGAGGATCAGAAATAAAGTTTTCCAACAGGAAAATTTACATTTTTTTGTTCACCAAGTGAAGAGATTTTTTATTCGTTCTTGAACTAATGGCTTCATTACATTATTATTTTTCTTGCACACTTAAGTATCGATCTTCTTTCGGATTTCTTGCAGCAGTCATTTTATAAGTGAGTTCATTTAATTTATTATGTTTTTATAATACTTCGTATATTGTAAGTAGAATGGGAAATTGTCTGTGATGGAATCTAAATAAATTCTTAGAAATGATTTCTTGTTTGTATTTGTATTTGCCGGAACGAAGTAGTTTATGTGCCCTGCAATACTTAACTTGTAGGCCCGGTTTTACAATCGTGGAATAAGGACGGAATAACTGTTCGCCGAATATCCTTTAATGTTCCTCCATATTTACGTCACACCTACGTCACATTATTCTACGATCGTAAAATCGGGCCTTAGTCAAACAGATCTTATAAATACTAAATGGTAAAGAAAAATTAAATTATATTAGTATCTGTGTGAGATTCAAGTTGGCTCTAATTACAATAAATTATCTAATATATACTAATAAATAAAAAAATTAATGTTAAATAGAATCATATTAGAATCCTTTTAATAATTTTTTTTAAATAAATGTTATGAAGATTACTTCTGCACATATCACAGGTTTGTTTTAAATTTTAAAGAATTACTTTATCCATTATTACCAGAGAGGGGGTGATCTTAGGTTCTCCTTAACCGTTGAATCAAAATAATTTTTACGGAATCTTGTAAATACATTTATTTTCTATTTACTTTTCACTCTCATTCAACATCTTGTAAAGGACTTATCCAAACTGCCTACTTTTGATATCAAAAGCCTAAAGCTAGCTGCTCACTGATTATTACCAGACGTCGTACATTTCGAAGCGTTGCCATGGCTACGCAATGAATGGACACTTTTCATTGGTCCTCGTATTGCGGAACCATGGCAATGCTCCGAAATGTCCCAAGTCTGATTATTAATCAAGAAACTTTAGATTAATATAAGACGATTTGTGTATAATTTTGATTACTCAAAGAATTCGTTCCACATAATCCTCTTAAATACCCTTTTGTTATTATTGTTTAAAAGATCTTTTACTTCATCTCAGAGGAACCCAATACTATTTAAATATTGAAATATTTCGTCTCAAACAACCCCTTGCATTTTTACGTTTATAAATGCTTTCTGAGAACCACATTCACACTAGCACAAAGCCAAAAAATTAATATTTAAGAAACCCCAAATTTTATTTTAAATCCAAATTTTCCACAGGAATTCTACAAAATTCGTGTGAACCAAAAGCGATTAGAAACATAATCTGTTTAGTATTTATGAAATTTGTGATAAGTCAAAGATTAGCCAAACTAATTCCTCAGAACATTTTTTTTTAATAAAAAGGAGGCGACGACAGACAATAAAGTGCAAAATCCTCGCACAAACACATATCCCTTTATTATTTAATTCGCACTTTGCACTTTGAAGTGAGTTCACTTAAAAGATAAAAAATAATCTTCACTAATACAATAAAATCTTCTTCGCTTGTAAATAAACAATGACATATTGATCAGAAATTTTTATATTTAGCACATGTACAACAATTAATTATGCTCCTGTAACAAAAATAATACTTCAAGGTTTGTTTACAACATAAAGAGACAGGCCAAAGAATAATTCTTCGCACGTTAATAAAGGCGTTTGTTGATGTTGTTCTCACCTTGGAGGATACACCATTCATTCGAATAAATATGATCTTAAAAATAAATATTTTCGACAACCAATAAAATAGGCAATTATAATGTGGAAGCATTAGCAGTTCAGATGTTGGAAATTGTATTTTTCTGAATGGCTAAATTATTCGCACTTTACAAAAGTAAACATCCTTGTAATACACCTATTACAGGCTTGGCGGTGTTATAATTAACAATTTTAAATTACATTCATATTGTAATTTACCTACGACGCGACGTACCTACAACATAGAATGTATTTTGTATTTTCATTGATTTTATTTATCAATTTGGCACAAATATGAGACTTCAGACCTAGATGGCCTACGGCTTAAATTATTTTAATTACTTTCACGTAAGAAACTAGATTCAGTTCTGGAATTTTTCCAATATAAAACGCTGACGAATCTCTAGGATATCTAAAAATAAACAATGCCAGTCATTAAATGGTAATGTGAAGCATTTTGTAAAATTTCCATGAAATAATTTATGTCATGTTCTGTTTACGGTGTTTGCAAAGTAACATTTTTCACCTTATTAAAAAAATCAGAAGGGTTTGAAACGAGTTACCCTATCAAGCTTTAATTAATGCTTGACAACCAACCACAACCATTAAAAAAGAAGAAAACTTTGTTACAAGAAAAAAAATATATTCATTTAATCTTTAGTACGTGCAATACTAAATATTGGCATTCCTTAAAAGGATTGTTCAACTAGGTTTTCATTAAAACTTATCATCTAACTGTGAACGGTGAACCAGTAATTCTTTTATTCATCTAAACATCATAATATTCTATTTCTATTCATCAAATAATTATATGAACTGAATACAGCAAGAGGAGTATGGAAGGATAGACCTTGCAAAGAAAAAGGACATGAATAAGGACAATAAATTCAAAGTTACAGGGTTGACCAAATGTATATGGAAACAAGGATAGCAGAAAAAAGAAAATAGTGAAAAGACAATATGTAATGTAAGAATTCTAAATCAAGCAGAAACCCTATAACAAACCACCAAGGAAGTGGAAAGGTATAGAATATCAATAAGTTTAAGACGATAGCTTCTGATAGCATGTGATGTGCTGATAACAAGGATTCAATTAGTGACAGAATTATCGAAACAAAGGATTGCTCGTAATCAGTTGAACGGAAAAAGAAGACGGGTTGAATTATCAAATGATGGAAATAACTTAATTTCCATTTTCAAGGTGATACTAAACCTAAATAAAACAAACACGCAATAATCCGATTTACATTACACATCACAAAAGAAATAGCCCAGCTTGAGTTTAAAGAAACGTTTTATATCACATTGAATAATGTAATTAATACAAACATTAGTTTCGCGGTGATTTTTGATCTAACGTTGTGAGAAAATTGAAAAATATAAACTTTGTTTGCCGCTAAATAACACATATTTAAATCGGTCAAATTACAGCATAATTTGAAAATGTTAAAATTTACAAATTTTTTGCAAGTCGGTTTTGATTGGCATGGAATCCTGGATGGAATGGATAGCTGTTTGGTTCCTTTTTATGGCCTCCACACTCCACAGAAACACTCAGAAACGAGTACAGATGTTTTTGAGCGTAAATAGAGCCAGGTCGGTGAGATTGCAGCTGTTCTTCTCCTGAAGAGGCCCCAAAGACGGCCGAAGGCTGTCCGGAGGATGCTCAAATGAAGTAATGAATACGAGTACAAATTCAAAATAAAATATTTTCATACTAATGGGTGATCTCATTGCTAAAGTTGGTTCCCACAACTGTGGATTTGAAAGAATAATAGGGAAAATGGCATAGGAGAAAGAATGAAAATGAAAGAGTTATGCGGGTTTTTTAATAATAATAATAAATATCTCTATTTTCGAGTGGATAACAAGTAATATATTATTGTGAAAATTGAAATACATAATCAAAAATCGGTAGGCACGGTTCAAATCCAGTATACTGGAGTTGCTCTACAACCGAGTGTCAACACAATAAGATCTTTAATCAATTAATTAAAATGAATTAAAATTAAAACTAAAAGCCTAATTGACATACTAATTACTGATAGTACAATGTAAGAACAAAATTACATTCTGTGACAAATGTGAAAATAGATAAATACTAAAGGCAAAATTAACTTCAACCGTTTAATGTCTGTAAAAGATGAAGAAGAAGAGAAAAAATAGAAAGAAACATAAGATCACTTATGCTTTAGAGAAGCTGTTTTTTTTAAAATAATTACAAAAAACATTTTTGAACGCGTCAGGGTTGAGAGTCTTTAAAGAGGCAGGAATAGAATTGTATACAAGCGAGATTTGATATCGAAAAGTACGTTCAAATAATGATGCGCTTTTATGAATGGGAGGTGTGATTGTCCCTTTAAATCTAATATTGACATTATGTACATCACTGCGGTGTTTAATTTTCCTGTAGAGGTAGAGTGGTGTGCGATCAACAATGATTCTATGATAAGAGTTAGGCGGTTAGGAGCTTTCTTCTATTAAGCATATTCAACCAACCTACATCATTTAATTTATGCTCGATATGGTCATATTTGCGAATACCGTATATGTATAAGCCTTAAGCAGGAGTCTTGTGTTAGGCAAGATCCATAAATTTCGGAACAGAAGTTAAATTGAGAGAGGACTAAGGCAAAGAAGAGCTTTAGTACGAACAGATAAGTAAGTAAGGGAATTTGATCACCATTAATATTTAAATTTAAACTATCTTGAAGAAAAGTGCAATCAGAGGATTTTCCGAATAACAGTAAAGCAAACTTCGATGCATTCATTAAAAGGGAATGGTTCTCGGATATACGAGCTAAAAAAGTAAGAACGGACTGAATATCAGCTAATGCACGCTGATGATCAAGCAAGTGAAAGGAATGATACAGTTGTGCATCGTCAGCGTACATATGAACGTTACATGATTTAACGTACTTATGAAATGAAGAAGTAAATATGATATATAACAGAGGCCCAAGTATGGATCCTTGTGGAGCTCCTCTACTTACCAGTCTCCATATTTTAAACGCTAGAAAAAAACCTCACTCTCTGGACACCTCGTATATTTGTGTTTTGAATTTTGACAAATTTGTGTATTTTTTACTAGAGGGTGGAGCGCTAGTTAGAGGTTTGCCACAGACGCTAGCTTCTCTAGTTACGGCCCTGTGTCTGGGAAAGGGTTCATGAAAATTATCAAGTTATTTATTTTTTACATCCTGGGGAACCAGTTTTGCGACAATTAAATTATTTTTCTAATTAACAATTAATTAATTATATTGTACTTACAAATACAATTACTTAATTGCTAATTGTCGAGTCTTTACATTTACAATTAAGCAATGTATTGTAATTGTCTGGTTCTTACAATTACAATTAAGTAATTACATAATCGTTAATTTTGAGTTTTTACAATTTTATTTAATTGTCAGGGTTTTTTTTTGGAATGGGTTTAGATTCACAATTAATTCTTAAATGTAGTTTCTTTTGATTACTGAATCATTTCTTAAATGTTATTTCTGTTTGATTTCATACCACGTTTTGTCTAAATAAGTACAAATGCTAAGAATAAAACAGTTTTCGATATTTTTCAACAATTACGATCCAATAAACAACTCAAGGATCTATAATACCCTGTGAGCAAATAAAAATCAGATTAGAGCAGGCGGTGCAAAGAAAATGTATGTCTGTGATTAAATGAAAAGTCAATAAATTTGACAGTCCATGAATGTATTTCATTAATTAATTCAGTTAATCACAGACATACATTTTCTTTGCACCGCCGACTCTAATCTGATTTTTATTTGCTCACTTTTTATAAAATGGTGCAATGATGACGTTATAGATACTTTTTTAATAATTGCCATTAAAATATTTAATTACATTTAACAATTACATTAGTTGCAACTAAATTTCATTGTTTATTACCGAGCGAATTATTTCTTATTTTTTTACACATAGAAGTTGTCGTCAACTCAGAAAATAAGGAAATGCATTGACTGCATTTGCATTACAAATATTTTGGACGGTTTTCAAGAAGTAACGTCATCATTAAAGGTTGTGCTTATTTATAAACATGCAGGTGACAAAATATTTACGAACACTTCACGTAATAATAAGACATTTTTATTGCCTTGCATTCTCTAAGGCAAAATTTATTTATTTTCTGCCTATTTTGTGCCTTCATGGAATATTTCAGTTGACACGTTTCACAAAATTTGGCAACGTTTCAAAATTAAATTAAAAAATGTTTAACAACAAGTTCATCGAATAAATTTAGCTGCCAAAACTGACCTCAAGGAAGCCCCACATTTCTTTAATTAATTCATCCTTGTAACTAAATTATTGTTTTGGAAATTCATTTATTTATTTTTTTTAATGTTGATTAACTGCTTCCGTGGTTTTCGAAAATAAGGAAAATAAACTTGATACGTACAACGTGTGTATAAAAGTTACGCGAAAAAAAAACTGCAGTTAAAGGTCGCCTGGTACTTCCTTCCTTTAACATTGTACCGTTGATAAATTAGCCAATAAAAAGATCGTGTCTTGTAGAGAAGAACGTTATTTCTACCTCTACTTTCACGCTTAAGATAACCCTAGGGATATTTATAGTGTACCGGTATTCGAATAACTCTCAGTAATTTAAATGGTGCGTGCAAATTGAGTCGGGCATAATTGAACCGTCTTAAGTAAACCGGTGAGTGTACGGACATTTATAAATAAACGATGGGTGATCTATTAAACTACAAAGACGAACGCGACCCATTAACTGTAGAAGAAGCTTTGGCAAGGATTAATATGTTGACCTGTCCGACCGCCAGGAAGAGGTTGGCAGCAAGGAGCATCGAGCTGAAAGTCGGGGGTTTTCACGAAGATGCGCCGCAGAAGCAGCTACTGTTGTATTTAGTTAGGTAAAATAAACAAAACAGTATGCTTCCGCATTTCTATGCGAATTATTTCATTCACGCACCATTTTTCTGAATATTAATTCAATTCGTTATTGCGTCAGTTATAGGAAGCTTATTTAAATTACGTAAGGCGATAGAGTTTACGTAAGATTGAAACTTGTTCCTTGTTTTCTATAAAGCAATTGTTCTTAATCAAAAGTAACCACGGACGCATAAAATATTTTTGTTTATAAAAGTGAAGGAATTAAAAAAGCGCGTGGTTTAAAAATATCTCCTCGTGAAGGTTTATTAATAAAATTCGTTCGTCGCTCCACATATTTTAAAGACTTCGAATAATTTTTATCTTCGAAGATGATTTCTTATTTATTTCTTAAATCTAATATTTACTTAATTAATTAATTTAATTATTATTTAATTCTAAAATCAGATTTATTAGTACAATAATTGATAAAAATAAAGACTACTGAACTGCACCTCTGTAATCTTGTATTACTTTTATTAATTTAGGTCTGTGACACATCATTAGACCGTCAGCGTCAGGGTCAGACTAAACAGAATGTTGTATCAAATCAGTGAGCATCATGTTATAAACAATGTGTTTTCGTGACTTCTAGGTATTGATCCTTATACAATGTATGAGTGAACTAGCTGATAAGGATTCTAAAATAAAGCTCACATTACTACGAAAAGATTCAAGGAATGAATTTCATTCCACGATAACAAACAAACTATTACTAATATTTTTTGTACAAACTTTTTCTTTACAATTTAATTTAATTGCTTGAAACTTGCACTAAACAATTAAATCAATAGTAGTAACATAAATGAAGGTTATCAACTTACGACGACTTCCTATACAAGGTAGAAGTGAAAATGAATCGCTTCTTTTTTTTTATCTAGGTCATGAGTACTATAGAAACTATGTACTTTTGGACCACAAGAACTCTGTTTATACGTTCAAGTTCGCATTGTAACATACCCTCGAATTCTTTACCTCACCAGTTTTAAGTAGAAGAAGGCCCCCAACAATGGTTACCAGAGGACACCGGGGCCTAGTCCTCTCCGCGAGGTACTACGCACGCCTGTTAGCCTTGCCCAGGTGAGTTACGCCAATTATACACAGGAAACCTGAACCGACGTACACTTGGCCTTGGCCACCGTTATCAAAAAGTCGCAGTGTTACAAGGACACGGTTGATTAATAAAGATTAGGGGTCAAAAATATAATTATGATAATAAGACAAACAATTTTGTTTGCAACGATGTTTTAGTATGTTTCTGGAATAAGATAATTTTATTTTAATGTGATAAATTCAGTACGTCAACAATTTAAAGCAACCTAAAATTGCTTAGTAAAGAAAAAGGCAAGTAACCAGAAGGCTCGAGTTCGAATTTCGATAATTTTACTGCTAATATTTGTTAATGCTTAAATTGAATGACGTCTGGTACTCTTGATCATATGGACCGTCCATTATCTGAAGCTGCACTGAATTGAAGAAATTTGGCGAATTATTTTTAAATTTAATTATTAATCATTCCGTTAAATGAAATCACACAAAATAAAACTTGGGTTGGAATTAATTATCCGTATCATACAACAACCGCAGTGCAAAAAAATTTAAATACATCAACTAAAAATATAACGAGATTATCGTTATCTTTTCTGGATAGTGTTTATTTACTATTTCTTGAGATTGTCCTCTTTAAAAGCTGCCGGTTGTAATTGGTTATGTCAGACGCAATCTGGTTTAACACTTTGGCTTTTGCAGCATTGCGAAATATTATGCATTTTCCCATTGTTGAAAAATGGTCTATGTTAATTATTATCAGATCAGTCATGGTGTAATGTTTAAAATTCACTGAAAATTGCATAAATATTTGTTTTAGAAATGATTGATATACAATTAAATGCAATTTATCTTTTTAAATAATATCAAACAATTTACCTTTTGAGGTGCTGAACCAGGGCTCGATGTAAGGGGCGCAAGCAGGGCAAGAAAGAGAAAATTAAAATCAATATAAAACTTTTTGAAGAAACGGGAATGTATATTTGAATGTAATATCAAATTTCTAAATAGTTTTAAAATCACGCATATAATTTATGTTAGGGAAAGGTTAGTACCTAAAGAAGGTATTGGATTTTCCTCTTTTTCTACCGTGAATTTGTTTTAACATGAAACTTTGCTGTTGCGTACAAATCTGAGAATCCATAGCAACATTTACAATTTGTAAATTAAACTATCCTTTTTAAAATAGAACATAGATGACAGCTGTCCTGAATCTGTTCTGTTATTAGTGATTTCGATATACTTGTACTACAAAATAATAGCGACTCTTTCAATTACATTAGATAAGTTTATTCTTGTTTAAAGTAAATAAACTTAAAACACAAGGAAAACAGAAATCCTTTAATTCAAAACAAACACCACAAGAAGTTTTCAAAAATTTCTTCATTTACCTCCATGCAATTTCCTAAACGATTATAAAAGTTGTTAAACCCTTCAGTGTTGGGGATAAAATTCGACACTGCTTCCCCTTAAACGGCGAGAAGGTTTGGAAATAACAAAGCCATTGAACACTTTACACACACTCAAATACGCTCCCGCTCCTGAGGTCCTGATAAGTCTATGACTTAGGATCCCGTTGGGCAACCACCACAGATAAAAAAAATTGCATTAGTTACTTGTCAAGGGGTAATTCTTCCTGATACATTTTCACTAACTCTCTTCACCTGACCAGATGTTCCAAATTAAAATGGACAAATTTGATATGACATGAGTAACCCTAACGACGAGGATCATGCAACGACATTTTTAAAAATTGGAATTAGTTTCCATAGTAATATGAACAGCAATGTTTCGTATTAAAATAAAATCACGGTATATTTATTTTGTTTCATATGTTAAATCTTAATAATGAATTGAATGAAATAATGAAAAAAAAAACTAATAGAGAAAAATAAGAAAGATTTCCTAGGTGCTATGCACGTTGGTAAAAATAGAGTTTGAGTTGAACTTGTCTATCGCTCATATAAGCTTCAAACTGCGTGCTGCATTTCATCCCGTTGTCAGAAATTGAGAAAATAACTTACTGCGACTTATTTTTTTGCGTATATAAAAAGACGGAGTGAAAACGAAAATTCATTTCACAATTATTGTTGTTTGTTTCGTTGCAGTCGCAGTTGAAGTAAAAATTAAACGGTTAGGCACGGGTGTTAGGTACAGTTAAAAACTAAATAGTGCGTGTACAGTGTACATTGTGATTAATAAATTGCTATACTTATTTATTAAAAAAAATTAAGTATACAGGGTCGCTCTCGCGCCACACTACGATATTTAGTGCTTAAAGTCAACCATGAAACCGTTTATAACAAATTTTCTTTTCTTTTCTCGAGTACAATTTGTGGTTTTAATTTATTTTATAAGTTTAGTAACATCCTGTATGTAAAGAACGGCGGAAGAGCTAGATCGGGGCCTGCACTGAACTAAAACTAATACTTATCATTTTAATCTATAAATTTGATATCTGAATAATCAAATTTTGCGAGTTTTAATTACCAACATCTAAAATTGTTCAGCGTGACTCTCGTCTGTGTCTAGTTTTAAAAGTGTGCGAAATATTTAATTAAGGGCCGATCTTTTAACTTTCTTCCCTTTTTACTAAAATGAACATTAAATTAGTTGCTATAGTAACGCGTATTCATGATATTGAGATGCACTCGTCTAGTTAATCCGAAAGAGATGCATAATGCTTGATAGGCAGCTAAATGATTTTTCAGTTACAAGACAGATAAATTTACAAGTAACTTAAAAGGAAGTTAAAAGACCGAGCCTAAGTTTACATTAAACTTACTTCAGCAAACTTGATAATTGATTTTCATTTAAAACTACTTTTAATATTTTAAATACATACATCATTTTTGAGTGCATCAGAAAATTTTTACAATAAATTGTTAATTTCATCCAATATAATTTAATTTTCTAAACAATTTAGAGCTTATCCAAAGCAGTTTTTTATTAAAATTGATAAGCATAATTTAGTTGACGTGGGTATTAATCTTACTCGTGGATATTTCGAAGTACACTATCGCTTAAAAATTTAAGGCCACCACTAAAATTTGTGTAAGTTTCAAAGCTATTAAGAAAAAATTCTTTAACGTAATCTTTTAGCAAATATTTGTTATCAGAATAGAAACATACAGAGAGTTGAAACTTCAATACTGCGCAATGGTCATGCAAATACAGTGCGTAACTTTAGTTAAGTTTAATTCTAATGAGAAATAATTACTAATTATGTGGTTATATTTAAATTCTCATCAAATTTTTGTGTAATTTGTGTGTAATTATGTATTTCTGAACGATTAACGAAAATGACCATAAGTACCCCTAGTGATGATTAATGTAATTATGTGCCACTGGAAGCCTTTCCTAAAATCTTTACTATTCGACTCGTGTACCTACATGTTTCTTGCAAGTTAAATACATGAAGACTAATTAATGAATTAAAGTAAGCAACATTAACAAATATTGGCAGAAAAAAAATTCCGTCGCTCTAGAGATTTGAACTCGAGTCTTCTGGTTACATGAGAACTGATTTAATTTACCAATTAAGCTATAGCGACCCCAAAGTTCGAATATCATCGTTTAATATCAATTAAAATCAGATGGTAAATATGGTATTGTCATTAGCAGGACAAACATGAAGAAGCTTTAATTTGTATGGTAGACGGAACCTATAAATGCGATGAATGTTTCTTTTAAATTAATTTTTAAGGAATTTTAATAAATTTAAATTTAAATTGACAGATATTAATTCTATTTTTATTTAATATTCAATAAAATTCCTTAAGTATTTAAATTGAAATAAATTAAACTAAAAAGTAAGTTCTTTTTTAGTTTTCATTGACGGCATTAACAACCAGGTCATTTAAGAGAGATCATTATTTTTTAACAGAAAATAAAATTACTTTTTTGTTACAATTTTTATCGTTTGTTAATATTTTGTCCACGACTGATCTGTCAATGATTCAAGTGTCTGACCATGGATAATGCTATCCACGGTGACATGGTAACCATCATTTATGATGTATAATGAAAGAAATAGGTTACGATTACGTTATTTAAACCAGAAATGCAGCTTTATAACATTTTATGTACGGAACAATCAACATTTTTAATAACAAAACTTTGTGCAAACACCTCAAATCTCAAAATTAATACTTAGTTGTTTACAATAACACTAAAATTTACGGACATTTAAGTAGCGACATCTTTCGATCGCTTGTTGACCTGATATTGCAGTAGGATTGACAAATTGAAGCCAGTCCGCTACATAATAAGTCATCCCAATGCAAGGCGGCCATGTGCTGTCAAAGCATATGAGAATTTTGAAAATTTTTGTGCAAATCGGTTTTGATTCTCGGGTTACGGTTCTGCTGACGAAGGCCCAACTAGGCCTGAAACAGCTGTACAGAGCCTGCTCGGGGAATCCGCTGCAATCAAAACCGATTTGCACAAAAATTATTAAAATTTACATTCGAACAATTAGATAAGATATTTGTAGTCGTGGACAAAGTATAGTATACGACTCGCTATTCATTATATCATCCTGTACAATATACTACTATTATTGTCTTATGAAACTGTATCAAACGAAGTCTCTATTTTATTTGCCTTTGAAATGAGTTGTAGATATTAGTAAACATCATGATATCTTTTGCCCTTTAATTATAACTTTTTTTTTTAATTGTACAAGCACATGACTGCAACCACGTTAATTCATAACAATTTCAGTGAAATCAAGTGGTTTCCCAAAGTACAGTCGATGACGCGTAAAAGATACGGGGAATTTGCACGAACCTGACTAAAAAAAAACTCTATAAAGACAACACAGAAACCTGAGAAAGTGCATTCGCCGATGAACATAAATCCCGTCGAAAATACATCCGGTTTTGTTTGATCGATTTGCGAAAATCTAAATATAATTTCGCGGCTTGTGTATGTGTAAAGTTTCCCGAGTAAATCAGTCTGGCGATCTTATCGTTAATGAGTAATAATGGAATGATGACGTTTTTGTTATCATTATCACGCGCTCGTGTGCAGAGTTCAATGTATCATCATCATCATCACGTCAGTGATTGTTAATCCGGAGATACATAGGTAACCTAGAAAATATTTTAAAATAGCTAAGCGTGTGTGAAGCGGAAGGCAAAAAGATATAATTGCACGTTGACAATGATTCACCTTCAATCTAAAAGGTAAGATTCCACCGTGTTTACTTGTTTGCAACGTAAGTTGCCAATATCTGGAGCAGTGAGGAATGCAAGTCAACAACCAGTGACCATGACCTTATTTCATCACGGTCGTGGAAGCTACATTTACTTATTTTTTTAATTTTATACTTAAATTCATTCATTTTTTTTTTCATATTATTACTACCTTCAACAGGTAAAAATAAAATGATTGGTTGTGACTAAAAATTACGATTAAAGGTAAATCAAAAGGATTAACCATACGTACTTATACAGGTGTGTATAATTTACTGTTAAGCTCTAAGTTGAAAATCGTACCTTCTTTGATTTATCTTTAATAATGTGAAAGTTATTTGAAACATGTAAAATCTTCACCCTGTATATGATTATATGACACGTGCAAATAGTACGGGCTTTATTTTGTATAGAAATAAAAAGTGCAAGTGTATAAGGAAGGTCCTAATGCACATCCTTGCAGTTTTTAATTCGTTCACTTTTTTTTCAAAGACGTGACGTCGAAGTATGAACGAAATTTCATATCATCAATTTTCATATCAAATTTCGTATCATCAGTTCTTCCAAGAAAGTGCAAAACTGTTAATAGTGTATAATTGCTGATTAAGAGCATAAACTGTTTGCTAAAACTAAACATGATAAGAGCACCGTCTTTGTGACTGTCAACCGTTCTGAAGTTCAACGTTTACGTCAAGCATAACGGAATTAAAACTGTGATGTGGCCTAAACCCCTACTGTCCGTCAGGTAAAATGTTGAGCTAGAAATTTTTTGGTCGCTGTTTAATATGCCAGCGGAGTGAACTAATTAAATTAAATGAAGTATTAAGAAATTGGATTGACGAATAAAAAAAGTATGGCTTCTTGAAACACCCGGTATACGTACTTCAAATTTTCTGTCAAGCAATGCGTAATTGTAAAAAATAAATTTTTAATTATCAATTAAAATAGTACGTTTTAAAGTTATAGGATAATTTTCATCACAGAAAGTTGTACGTTACATTAAATAATTATGTAAATAACAAAAAAAAAAATTTTCAGCCTTGACCAATACCTATCGTTTGATACACGTGCAGATAATTGACAAAACTCATTTAAATAACACTACTTGTTTACCGAAGTGTGCAACGTATGATGAATAAAGTGCATCCTTTAAGGATCATGTTCTTCACACTGTACTTTCTCTTTCCAAAATTGCTTGTGCAATTTTCAACATTTTGGTTTAAGTACGCCAAAATAAATTAAGTAATTCACAATTCAAATCAAAGAAAATGTCACGTTTCAAATTACCTCATAGTTTGCATATCATGATGAAATTTAAAATTAAAATATTAGAAAGAAAGAAGCGAATAAAAATGGCCAAATTAATTTTAACTTAAGCATTTATTATTTGTAGTATTATACAGGGTGTTAGTGAACTGAATGAAATAATTTCATAGGGTGATAGCTTGGATTAAGACGATAAAAAATGGCTATATAATATGGTGTCCTAAATATAACCGTTTTCGAATTATGAAGAAATGAATAAAGGCATACAATTCATTCGGCCATTTGCGGATTTTGGTGGGGGTGTTGTCAGACGTTCATTTCTTCGTTTATTCGAAATTTAAAGCAACAAACAAATTTATTTTCGCGAAACTGACGTAAAAATTTAATAAAAAAACATTGTAACTCGTTTTTCCCAATGGGAATATTACGTTGGATGCAGAAATTTCCATTCTTTTTGTCGCATTTTTTTCGAAAATGAATAATACATTTATACGACACCATATTATATAGTCCTAATATTTTTTGATAGTCTTGATCCAGGCTACCACCCTATGAAATTATCCCACTCAATTCGATTACACCCTGTATAGCCAATCAATTTTAAGAAATAGTCAAAAATGTCCTGAACTTTTACATTTTGCTTTAGAATATAAAAACATATTTTTTTAATTTCATCCCTTAAATATAGCGCAAATTTACTCATATTTAAAGATTACCTAAATGACTTCAAATTCAAATGAGTTTGAAGTGCGTGTCGTGTTCTTGTTGAAAATACGCACTTTTTGCTTGTTTGTCTGTCTCCCCAAAGTTCATGTAAACAATGCCGTGTGTAAATAAATGTAAATTGTAAACGTCGTTGTTAACAAAAGCACTTATTTAAAAACGTAACGGAGCAGAGAGTAGGGGCATTTGCATATGCGTCTAAACTTTGTATAAATTGAAAAGCCGAGATTTGCAGCGATTATTAACGCGAACGCATCCGCAAAATGAGGGGCCACGGTGAGAAACTCGCCCAAAAAGATTTATTCTTGAAAAAATGCATTTTGCAGAGGTCAGTCGATTTTCTGTTCATTAACGATTATGGACAAATTGCAATAAAAGTGTAATTGTTTCAGGATGGGCAGTTTTAATTCTGCCCCAAAAATACTAAACACCGATAATCAAGACAGCCACTTAAAATTTCCGGAAGGAATCAGCCGGCACGAATTAATTCAGTATTGCCAGAAGCAGCAGCAACTGCACCCTATAGTTAAGAGGTCCTTTCGGAGAGCACGTGACTCTCAAGATTCGATTAATTACGGAATCAAATATCTCAAATTAAATTCTCTCTCTAAAGGTAAGCAAAAAAAAAACATTCAAATTCAAATTGTAAATTAAATGTTGTGGAATATAGTTTTTTTTTTAAATATATTACAGGTTGCAGTGAATATACATCTAGTCCGTTTTGCCTAAGAGTATTTCAATGGAATGTATTAGCACAAGGTAAGTTTTGTATGAATAATAATAATAAGCAGGCTATAAACGGTTTACATTTTTTTGGCAGCCCTGGGTCTAATGAACGACAATTTCGCTCGTTGTCCAGACGAGGCTCTAGATTGGAACTTCAGGAAGTTTCGCATGGTTGAAGAAATCGTCGAATACTGTCCTGATGTTATTTGCTTACAAGTAAGTAATAGAAACACACTAAAATATTTTTATGCAGGGTGCATAATTGATTTTTTCAATGATTCCTATCTACTATTAATTATAAAGAAAAATATCTTCTATAAAGTCATCGTTTATAATAAGTTCTATATTAGTAAATTATTTTCACATAAACATCATGTTCCAAACTTATATATGCGATATATATGTGAAAAAAAATTACTGATATACAGGATGTTCTTCAAGTTCATACAAAAAATTAATGGCGTATTCTCACGAATGCACCAAAATTAAAACGAAAAAACAATCAAAAAATTCATACCGACATCCTGCAATTCCTTGTGAAATGTTTGGAACCGCTCGATGTAACGGACGGTGACCTTCACTCACAATAAGTGTTCGAAGTTCCCCCCTGCACGAGACGTAAACATACCGATTAAAGTGGGTAATTATTCCTCACGAATACTTCACCAATCAACAAACTGCACAACTGATACAAAGGATCTGCTGTTTGGCAAAGGGCGATCTCGGTTACGCTGTGCATACAAACGTCTTGCAGCCAACGCATTTTGATCATATTCGCCGTAAATTAAAATAATGTCCACAACACCATTGGAAAATTCGGTCATGTTTTCAACGCTGTTATCTGCGACGTAGTGCGGTTGAGAACTGACTCTGTGACCCACCTAAACAGCCGATGCTGACATACTTCTCCGATTACGTAATAAAAATAAGCCAGGAACTATCAAACTGTTTCATCGTTCGCCGAAAACATTTATTACCTCTAATATTTATTAATCAATTGTTATACAAAAACTCCTTCATTCTATCACTTTTAATGTCAACTTTCACTGGTTTCATTTTTTGTATGAAGTTAAAAAACAGCCTGTAAAACTTATTATAAACGATAACTTTTGTATAAGATGTTCTTTATAATAATTAATAGTTAAAGAGCTATTGAAGAAAATCATACCAATGATGCACCCTGTATAACTATGCAGTCCTGACCAACTGAATGGAGACCACTAGGCACGACAGTATATACCGGGTGTCCCAATTTTATTGTTACAGTCAATATCTCCCTTAAACGGCAAGATAGAAAAATTATTCAGGTTCTGTTAAAAATGGCCTGGAAAGCTGTACAAGATGGAATACTTAAAAGTAACCTCTAGACAGCAACTCCTCAGAAACTACCCACAACCCCATTTTTTCAAATAGCACTCCTGTAGTTTCTTTTTTGTATGTTGTATGTACAACAGTATAAGCAACAATAATTTTCTATTAAATTTTAATCGAAAAAAAATTGCAATATTTATAAAAGCATAGGTACGTAAAAAGGAATTACGAGTACATACTGTCATCAAAATTAAAAATTTTACTTTTATGAATTTTCTACTCTGATCTATTTACCTTCTACATGCCTATAATTGTTGTAAGTATCTATCTGCCTTGTACGATATTAGGTCTGTTCGATGGCTTTGCACTTTTCTGCACTTTTTGCACCAACCGCTCCTGAGAGAGTGCGATGTATATAATATAACATAAGTAGGAGTGAGAAAAATAGAATAAAGGTGTTAAAAGTGTAGAAAGTGCAGATCTATCGAACAGATCTATTAATAGTCAGCGGAATTTGATATTTTGTTCGACTAAATACAAACGAAGCGGCAACGTATAAAGCTACAGCGACGGGTTAATGTGCACGCACTTGTTGCCGCCTTGTTCGAAATAAACCGAACAAAATATCAAATTCCGCTCACTAGATATTAACTATAACGTTAAAAGTGGAACAAAGGCATTTTTTGTCAGTTAAAATTTAATAGAAAATTATTATTGCCTATACTGTTATATTTAGAATCTAAAATACTTCATTAATGAATAAAGAAACTACAGGAATGCTATGTATTTGAAAAAATGGGCTTGGAGTAGTTTCTGATGGGTTGCTGTCTAGAGGTACTATATTTTGTAGAGTTTCCAAACCATTTTCAACAGAATTCGAATAATTTTTCTATCTTGCCGTTTAAGCGAGATATTGTCTGTAACACTAAATTTGAGACACCCAATATACTATATATACAGGGTGACTGTTAAGTATACTGACAAATTGAAACCACGATAAGAAGCGATATGTCCGAGTATGGGAATAATGTTAAAAAAATTCTTGTGAACAGTTTATAATCAATTATAATTATCGCCACAAAAGAATGATCACTTGATTACATTTGCTCAAACGAATCTGTTTTCTCTGAAAATGTGAAACGATTTATTAGACTTAAAGTTCATCGCCGACTATAAAAATTGTACATCTGTTTCAAAGGACGGCGACGTGAGATGAGGCCAGTTTCTTCACGTACTGAATGAATCTAACAGATTTCGGGATCACGTTTAAAAAATTCTAATAGTTCATAATCAATTAAGAATTGAATGCAAAGTGAAAAAAGAATGCGCCAGTGCGCTAAAAATAGAGGATGCTGAAGTTGTGAACGTTGAAATTTGTTAAAGTTTTAATAGATTTGTGTTAATAAATGCTCACACACAAAACGAAATTATAATAATTAACATTCGAAACAGATTACGCATGAGTATACTGATTTATTTGTTTCAAAGTGTTGTTATTCTTTTCGTGAAATAATCTACTTCAGGTAATTTGCTGCATGCATTATTTGTCACGTCGGGCGTTGACCTAAAAACGGAGTGAAATTCCACTTAAATTATAGGAACAGACCTGTAATATTTTACGGGCTGATATAAAAGACCTGTAAAATTTTACAGGCTTGTAGAAAAGTAGATTGTCTGTTTACATCACCATGACTACGTCTAGCTAGAAATAACACCTTCGATAAAAAAACGTTTTCATAAAAAAATTTAAGTAAATTAATTAAAAATCGCCATGTGAAGGTGGAAATAAAAGTTTGTACGCGACACGCTTTGCAATTAATCTTTACTAGGCTCACTGGATTACAAACTTCCAACTCGCCCGTAAAGATTAATTTGCAAAGCTTGACACGTAAATAACTATTACGACAGTATTTAGTTCGTTCATCTGCTCTTCGACTTTTTAAGCAGGGGCGCATCGTCGTTTTGAGGCTAATTTTTGATTAATTATTACTCGAAAACTAAAGTAGAAAGAATTTTTTAACATTTTTCCCATACTCTCGGACATCGCTTCTTATCGTGGTTTCAATTTGTCGGTACTCTGTATTACCGTGGTATTACTAAATGGAGTCGGGTATAATCCATTAAATTTAAAAAAGAATTCAAATACTTTTGTCATAGAGATCATAAAACATCAATATTTTTTTTGCTTTTTCTGAAATTTAGGAAGTGGACCACTTCAATTTCCTGAAACAAGTATTAAGCACTCAAGGATACATCGGCATGTTTCTTCCCAAACCGGACTCTCCGTGTATTTACGTCGACGGAAATAACGGGCCCGACGGGTGCGCCATCTTCTTCAGGAAAAACAAGTTCGACCTGCTGAAGAGCGAATGCAGGATCTTAGAGATTTGGAGAGTACAAAGTAACCAGGTAATTAGTTTACACTTCGTGGCCCATTCGAATAAACGCGCCCTTACATGAGGCATGACCACCCACCCAGTTTAAAGCCCCCAGTTTCCCATAATTAATGTTGCCTGCGGCTGCGATCAACTTACTGGGTGTTTAACTCTAATTGTACTATAATAAATTCTTTCAGGTGTCATTGTTATTAATCCTACGTATTAGAGAAACCGGTCAAGAAATCTGCGTAGCCACAACGCATCTAAAAGCGCGCAAAGGTACACTCTTGTCGACCTTTCGGAACGAGCAAGGAAAAGATCTACTTCAATTCATAGCAGCTCACTGTGGTGATCGACCAGTCATCTTGTGCGGTGATTTCAATGCCGAACCGGAAGAACCCGTCTACAGCACCGTATTAAATTATAACACCCTCGAATTTTCAAGTGCGTACGCGGATTGTCTGTCGAGTAATTCGGTTCCCTGCGAACCCCCGTATACGACGTGGAAAATACGAGACGAAGGAGAAATCTGTCACACGATCGATTACGTTTTTTACAGTAAAAATAAGTTGGAAGTCGAGGCCGTTTTGGAGCTACCCACCGCGGAGGAAATCGGCGAGGATAGGGTGCCCTCGTTTTTGTATCCGTCGGATCATTTCTCGTTAGTTTGTGATTTTAAGATAGGAAACTCAGCGCACTAGAAATTTTTTTACATAACATGTGATATTGCTTATATTAAGTAGGTAGTTAGTTACGAACGTGTTTTTTTTTATATAAATAGATACTTGTAATTTATTTCTATTCGAATAAAAATAATGTTTGCCTTTTTCAACGAGTTTAAATGAGATTTGTAATTTTTTATACTAAAAAGAAATAAAGTTTAACAATAAAAAAGCACTGTTTGTTTCTCTTTAAAAAAATTAAAGAATTGGTTAGGATAAGCAGGAAAAATGAAAAACCCTGGTTATCGTTAATCTGTTATAAATACTTAAGAGTATTTCATTACAATACTATTTTAGTAATAAGCCCGGCTGCAATAGTAACCCCCCCAACTCGAAGCATAACCCGACCTAATTCTTTGCAGTCGCTATACAATTCCAAAGCAATTGGACGGGACACCTGTATTTCAACCATCGCACTCGTGTTGTTCCCCAAAAACCTGGGATGCTTCTTCAGAACCTCCCCCGTGCTTTTATTTAATTGCGATACCAACTTACTTATAACGGCTGGTTCCACGAGTGACTGATGATGCAGGACAACCTGAAACCTCAGAGTTACAAGTTGTAGTCCTGATGGTTGAAGTGAATACACACCGGAAACCCTTTCGTTATTGGAACTGTCACGTTAAACACCACGATTCTTGCTTGAAACTTCGATGCGACCTGCACGGGGTTTGAGGGGTCACACAGTATGTAACCAACGGAAACGTTTTGCATTTCAATCCCCGAGAGGGTAACAGACGCTTGATCACCAGCAAAAACCACTTGCTTACTGGCTTCTTCTATCAAGAGGGCTTTAACGACAGCCAATTCTCTGCTTGGACAAACTAAAATGCGATCTCCAGCGTTAACAGATCCGGTTTCAACTCGTCCTGACACACAGAAACTAGATCCTGTTCCCTGCAGAATTACTCAAATGATAAACACTATTATTATCAAATTAAGAAGTTTTGATCCCCTTTACAAATTTAATTAATTTCTTATCACACACTTCTTATTTCATTTTCTTCTAGGTATTTTAGAGACAGGAATCAAAACTTCTTAATTTAATAACACTTACTTTAAACATATCATTCACCGAGAAGCGAAACGGTTTTGCTATCGGTCTTTCAGGTGACCTAAAATTATCTAAAACAAACTGCTAATAACGCAAGAGAAATTCAGGCTTGCGATTAACACACCCATAACTTTTATTAATGGTGGCCCGTTATACCATAGCAATAACTCTGCTTCCGTTGGTTTCTGAACTAGATTCTGCCCGGTTAAACCGCTGCAAGGAACGAAGGTGACGTCGGTTTCACGAAAACCCGCTTGTTTCAGGAACGTCTTCAGTTTATTCCTGATTTCATCGAATCGCTCTTTGGACCAGGAGACGGTGTCCAATTTGTTAATAGCAACGGCCAACTGAGTTACCCCCAAGGAGCGAACTAGGAGAGCGTGCTCTCGAGTTTGCCCTCCCAATTCGAATCCAGTCTCAAATTCTCCCCTTGTCGCATCCACCACCAGCAAAGCCACATCCGCTTGACCTGCACCCGATATCATATTGGGGATGAAATCTTTGTGACCCGGTGCATCCAGCAATGTTATCTTAAGAAAAGCAGGTACATTAAAATTGAGTTTGTTTTAAATGAGTCGTTCTCGTTCTAACCAGTTTGCTGTCCGTCTCAAACTGAGACCTACCCACATCCATGGTAATCCCCCGAGTTCTTTCTTCGCCAGTTTCATCTAACACCCAGGCGTACATGAAACTCTGTTTGCCCAATTTACGACTTTCCTGCTCGAATTTGTGCATAGTTTTTTGGTTAACCTAAGTAAATAAGATTATATTACATGTCTACAGTGGTTTGTATACTAAGCTTGCCTGTCCGAGAGAGCACAACAAATGCCCCATTAAAGTAGACTTTCCAGCATCGACGTGTCCTATAACTACCATGTATAAGTGGTCTTTACCGTCCCCCCTTTCTCTTTTGTACTGAGCAAAAATATCTGTTTTATTCTCCTTCGCTTTCTTCAGTTCGTCTCCGAATTGTTCTGGTGACTGGAGGTTAACAGGCGTTGCACGACCTGATGCGGGAGATTGTGATCTTGGTGTTGCATTTAAACGATTTGCCTCTTTTTGTGCCAAATCGAAGCCCTTTGTAATGTTTGTGGTTTTTCCCCCAGTAGCAGAGACCTTGATGCTTGGAAGTTCAAATTCTGTTTACAGATACTCAGTGTAATCGCAGTTATTTTATTATTATTTTTAATTTTACTTGCAAATTATATACTTGTTAAAATTAAATAAACCCAAGAAAACCATTGCGTACAATTAAGTCTACTAAGCACTAAAAAAAATATTAATTTGAAATTGGTTTTGAATAAAATTGAGCAAAATGTATGTACCTATACTTAAACTAAAAATATTTAAATTGATGTTTACAATTAAGGCTTAATCTAAGAACTAACCTTTAACACAATTATCCCACATTTTATTATTTGAAACTAAATAAGTAATACAGTGAAACTACACCTGTGTATAAATATATCATTCTTTTATCTAGCAATACTTGAACAATCTTGTGAAACAATTTTATCTGACATTCATTTCCAAGAAAATATTTGAAAATAGGTATTTCCCAGAAGAAGTTTGTTTTTTATTAATCCTAAACTACGATAACTCAAGTTTTCTCTTGAATAAATGTAATAAATAAATTAATTTCATTTGAGTTATTAATTAGAGACGAGTGCTTCCGTTTTCTGTGGGCAACACAGACGAGCTGTAACTATAGCTTATACCTGACCTAAGTTCTACCTTATAGCTGCTGTAGCTGGAGCTCACAGGCGAGACCCCAATTTATGTTTTTTTTATTGTGTGCAGAAATATAAAATATTATTTTCTAGTGTAACTCCTTGCGGATCGTCAGTGTATAAAAATCTGCAGTTTATTCAAATCTACGAAAAGTATGCCAATATACCTACTTCTTCACCCATCAATTAATACATCAATAAATTGTTGTTGATTCAACAGTTGTGAGTGGCAATGAAGTGCATTACAATATAAGCAAAAATCGCAATGTCTCGACTCTAAGTTATTAACGTGCAAATGTTATAACAAAAGTAAAATGTAAACTTAGTACTTCTTTTTATAGTTGTTCACCTAATGAAAATCACAATAAGAACACATTTCATGACTAAACACAATTAAAAAAATACTAATTTTGCCTATTTATTTCACGTCTTCAAGGAAATAAAAAAAAATATTGAAAGAATTGTACGAGAAAATCACATAACAGTTGAGCAATTATTTATATACTTCAAATTTGAATAAAAAAATTACCACCTGTAATTCCTTCAAATTTCATAATGCGTAAATATTATAAATGATCAATTTTTGTAAAAATACTGTAAGTGCAAAATATGACTATTTCTCTAACAGGTACATCAATGTTTCTTAATCTAATTATTAAAGACTAATTTAACTATTGCTAAAAATAGATTCAGAACTGCATCAAAAGGGACACAGTATGAGTGATCATGAAAAAAACTATTTACAATCTTGAGAAAAAAATTAAATTAACAGTAAATTAGAAGTGGACGAAATTGACTTGGTTTACACAACACTGATAAAAATCCCCGATGCTTTTGTACTTACAGAAAGTTTGAGATTCCACCCTAACATAATTAATAAAATCAATTGCTTCAATTTTATTTCATTATGTAAACAATCAGCGCAAAAAATCAAATAATTTTGAAACGATTTAAAATTAATTAATTCTCTGCCACCGCTTCTTCTTAATCACTTCTTCTTAAAATGTTTTAAAATTAGATCATCCGGCGAGGGAATATCAAAACTGAAACGTTTTATTTTGCACGGGCTATCGCCAGCAAAGTACGGAACAAATCTCTTATATTTACAAGCCAATATCTTTCCAAATTTGGAAACTTTTTTTGCACCTGCGCTGGGAATTTGCAGAACATAACTGCAGTCAAATGTACAAAAATCCGGAGACATTTTATGATCGTCGAGCACCGGATCACAGTCAATAAATGGAAGCTCAAAATCCTCCTGCAAGACTTCATGCTTTTTGCTGCTAGTTGTTAAAGGAACACTTTTGGTAATCCTAACTGCTTTCGAGAGATCAATTTCATCATCAGATATTAAATCCGAAATTGAAACACTCTCTCTGACTTTATTAAACTTATTACTCTTTTTTCTGTTTAAAAAATCTGTACCACCGTCAGTTTCTGTTATTTTAATATTAGAAATATTATTGGAAATTTTGTTCACATCTTCACTGTCGGTTTTCATTGTTTTAAGAGTGTTCTTGCTTTTAAAAGGCGAGGGTATTTGGAATTTAACTTTTTGTAAGTGGCTGTTAGTCAAATCGGCTAATGACGAGAACTGATTAGAATCTGATTTGTTTTGAACTTTACTTGGCAGTGAGATCTTATGAGGCAGGAACAAATTGAAATGATTAGACTCTGCTTGATCGTGATCGTTTGAAAAATGTGGAACACTTTTAATGTTAAATTTAGGAACTGCGAAACCTTTCAGCGATGTTGTAATTAATAAAATTTCACCTTACCTTACATAAGTTGCAAAAGAATCGTGGGGGAAAAATATGAAAGAAAATTAATTTCGATTAAAATAAACACTTCGGTGCAAACGCTAGTATTCACCTTTCTCTTTTCGTTCGGTTTGCTTCAGCTGATTATTATCCAATAAATAATTAAGCGCCTTTTCCAAATTGAAGTGACAATCTAGTAAGGCTTTCACCATTTCATGTTTCGTAACTGAAGGATCGATAGTGGATTTCATCTGCTCAATGCAGGATTCTATGCGTGCCCTATCGATTTCAGATAAACCTTGCAGCTAAAGTATAACAAATGTTAAGTTTAAGGCCATCCCAACGAATCATGTAGTGAAGAAACCTCTGGGTCTTGTTCACGTTCATCCTCTTCGGCTATTTCTTTAAAAAAGGCCCCCATTTTCTGCTGATTCTTTGAGCCTTCTCTGTCGTACATGAAGGCCGCATCAGTCGGTGACATGCAATAATCGTCTTCCACCGAATGTCCGTACACATCATCGTAGCCATCGTATTCTTGAATTAAACAATTAAATTAAAATAAAGTTTCCTTACTGGTATAAAATCAAGTATTAAGGCACGTAATCAACATAACCTCAAAAAAATAAGATCTCACCGTACTTACCATCTGAAAAATTCATAGATCGCACATTTCTATGGCGTGCCATAATGCAAAATCAATTTTAGCTACATTAACAAAATTAATAACAATTAAAAAAATTTACAGATCTGACTCCATATGACGTTTTAAATTAATTAATCTTTATAAATAGCCGCGTTCAAGTAACTGCACACTGCAGCGGTGCAGCGCCATAGACAGCGCTTTAATCACTGAGTTCGGTTACTCACGCGGTGCAGGGATGGAGTAAAAGTAGAGTGAGAGCGAAGCTGTTCTGTACTTTCAAGTGAAAGTGAGACAAATGTACGAAAAGAGTAAAGATAAAGTGAACGGAGTTGAATAAACGAACGCAGCTAATAAAACGTAGCCTAAAGTCACGGTGAATTGAATACCGCATTGCATTCCCGCAAGTGAGATAGCGAACCGTTACGTCAGCGCATACCCTACAGCTACTTGATTATCATAGCTGGCTCGTCGGCCATTTTGGATCTCAGTCAACTGGTGTTGTGGATGTGTATGTGGTTAACATACAACCGGAAGTGATTCAAAGACAATTTTATTTTATTTAAAGAGATCTCTACGGAAGACCCTTGCTCCTTAAATTTCAAATATCTACGTGAACTGCAACCTTGAAAACTTTTAACGAACGGTTTATGTGGATATCCCTGTATAGTAGCCATAGCATACCCGCTTCTCATTTTACACAATATTAATCTTTGATTAACTGTCAACCGTAACAGTTAATGATTGGTTGACAATTAATGTGTTATAGCGTTTTCGATTGATCGTACTAGTGCGCACTCAGAATATTTTCATCTCGTGTTATTACATGAGGTTAAAAGAAGATGCAAATATGAGAGTGCAACCGATGCAGATGAATCGAAAACGCTATTAGAGGGAGTAGCGGGTATACGATGACTTAACGGTTTGCTATCTCACTTCAATGCTGCCATCGTCTGGTAATCAATTCACCGTGGCCTAAAATGACGTTCTCGCAGCGTTTTCTTCTAGCAGGGTTGCGTTCATAAAATATACCTTGGAGTGCACCTTGGGCGCGTAATCACATCTCTCTTAATCTCGATTATTTGCTTGTTTTGCATCTCGCTCATCTGTCATCTGCCATTTGTCTTTTATGAACATAGCCACCAAACCAATATTAGTTAACAGTGTTGCCAACATAGAAAATCTCTAATTTTTTTATTAAATTCAGGATTTAACTAAAATAAAAAACGTAAAAAAGCATTGAAAATTAAAAAGAGAAAACAGAAACAAGAGACTTTTCAGCGCAACTCACTAGATAGATAATAAATTTTAAAACAAAACAATTTGAAAAGAATGGTGACAAAACAAAGAAAACAAATAATAAAAATTCAAAAGTAATCAAATTTAAAAAAAATCAGATTATAAAAACAAGAGACAATCGACTTTACAACACAATTGAATAGATTAATAAATTTAAAAAAATAAATAAATAAAAAGAACGACAAAAAGCAAAGAAAATGAAACATAAGTAGAATTTAAAAAAAATACGAAATAACAAAATTCAAAAAAATTGTAGGAAAGATGACAAGACTAAGAAAACAAATGAACAAAATTTTAAAAAATATTGAAATAAAATAAAAACAAAAGACACAAGAAAGCACAATTCAGTAGATTCGTAAATTAAAACAAACGAAAAAAAAAGAAACTTTCAACGTGTTCCAACAGATGGCGCTGTTGAACTTTTTACAACAACGCAACACGCAAGTCATATTTTTTATGACCGTCCAGAAATGACTGTCAATTGAAACTCAATGGATAATGATTTTTCTATAAAATCTGTCAATAATCAGTGAATAATCCTCGTAAAAACAAACGGAAAGGTGACTAGCAACAAGTTTCAACAGAGGGCGTTGATGAATGTCCTACAATTTTTACAATAACACAATAATTAATTTTTGAGTATCATTGCGAAGTGTACAGGCTGCCTATTATAGATCGCGATCCTTAAGGTTTTTGAAAAGGAATCCATTAAAATCAAATCAGAAGCAACTTCATGTTTTCATAATATACAGTAGTGGAATGAAAATTCGGACAAGAATTTGACAAGTCGTTTGTATTTAGACAAATTTGGTAAATCAGGCTTCTACTAAGGTTATATTCCTATCAAAATTTAAGCCGTTTTTTGGCAGTGCACTATTTTGAAATTATTTCGTATGTTTCGAAACGTGCATTTTTTAGCGTTGAAACAATAACGTCGTGTTTTGAAACGGTTGCATACATTTCAAAACGGTGTGAAATTACTTTTTGAAATTATTTCAAGGTGGAGTGGGGGTTAAAAGTAACAAGTTAAGTGCTACACATAACCTGCAAACCGATTGAGTTTTGAAACGGTATAGGTAAGTTATTTTAGCGAGATCATCATTAATGACGTCAAAATTAAAACAGTTTTGAAACAGCACCATTCGGTTTTAAAACAGTTTTGTACGCCAAAAAACGGCTTTATATTAAACGTCAGAATTACTACTGACATTTTGTATAATATATATTAAACGTCAAAAATGAATGAGGTTAACATTGTACAAATGGTGCGCCCGGGTTTTATTGTCCGCTACTGTACTAAAAACACTGAAGTAGAAAGGGTTGCCTATTTTCAATTTTTAAGGCGTTAATTTTTAAAATGAACTCCATGTATGTATAATTATTTTGAAAATAAGGTTTCAGATACGAAAAATTTTGCCTTGCGTAATTAAGGAGTTCTATATTTTAAAGTTCGTACGTAAGTTCACTTTTTATTTTACATTCTGTACAACATATACGAACTGTTACATAAAGTGTGTAAAGGCCAGTACACAATGGATTTGCATAAAACATAGGACATAAGACATAAGCCGTAACAGTTATGCCAGGTTCATACAGTCACTAACAACTAAATTTATGAATTAACCATTAACTATAAACCAATTGAAATAAACGAATTCTTAATTGTTAGTGAAGTTGTATAAACCGTTTCATGTCAGTACTATCCGTTAATTCCTTAGTTGTTAATTATTAACGTACAATTGTTAGTTGTTAGTGACTGTATAAACCAGGCATAATTCGACCTATGTTGAAGTGTACTGTAACACAATAGCTCCGTAACGAGAACAAAGCAAATTTGTTTCTTACGGCTTATGTCTTATGTTTTATGCAAATCTTCTGTGTTTTAGGCTTTACCTGTTACAGTACATAATTATAAAAGATAAAAGAGCAACTTTGAGCTTTCGGTTTTCCGTTTCTTTTTACGAAATAAAACTTCAAAATTAATTTTATTAGAAAAGAAATCCCTTAATCCCTAACGATTTCAAGAACGAATTTGTCCCTTAAGCGAATGCTGTCCTAATCCTTAAGTTGACATTGACAGTATTGTTGCCACCATAGAAACTGAAGTATCACTAGGCACCACTTTTAAACGAATTTGAAAACTTGTAATTTAAAATCATTATATTATTGACAAATACCTTCTTGTTCAAAAATTAAAGAAATCAAGAAAAACATGAAACGATGACTTTCAATACATCGATTAGCTCACCGATTACCGATTACGTCAGGTCCTTCATTGACCTTTATTTGATTGACGTCTGTCAAAAGTGTAAGGTTATAATTTCAAATCATAATTAATTTATTAGTATGTATTTATATGTAAGAATCATGCATTAAAAACTTAATTAGTGTACAAGCAATCATGTTAAGTAGAAGAGCGTTATCCCAAGTTTGTTGTTCGTATAAGAAGTGTTTGCTGTCAACTACAACGACTACTTTTACAAGCGATGAAGGAAATGTAGATCAAGTTATACCACCGAAACATGCACGGGTGGTTATTTGTGGAGGAGGCGTCATGGGGGCCTCCGTTGCATACCACTTGGGCAAACTCGGCTGGGCGTCAGAGACAGTCTTGATCGAACAGAACAGGTAATTAACAGTAATAAATATAAAAAGAGACGTATCACCAGGCAGGGATGTTTTTAGAATTGGTGGGGGCACAACGTGGCATTCCTCCGGCCTTATCGGAATATTCAAACCAAGTTTGGTTCAAGTAAAGCTAACTCAATCGAGCGTCGGTTTATACAAAGAGCTCGAAGCAAAGGGCTTACCAACGGGCTGGAAGCAATGTGGAAGTATAAATTTGGCACGAACACGAGATCGAATGTTTGTTTTTCGTAGAATGAAAGCACAATCAGAGTAAGTCTTTAAAAAATGATTTTCAAAAATAGGGCTACTGTGTTGCTTTTAAGGCCTTGGAATGTTAAATGTGAAATATTAACGCCGGAGCAGTGCAAGGAAAAGTGCTCAATTCTTAATATAGATGACATCAAAGGAGGTTTATGGATTCCAGAAGACGGTGTCGGTGACCCCTATGAAATATGCATTTCTTTAGTAAAAGGGGCAAGGCATTTGGGTAAATCTACATCGTGATGTGTGTGTATTTGTGACATGTGTTTTCTTGTAGGAATACAAGTCATAGAGAACTGCACGGTGCAAAAAGTAAACCAAAAGAATGGATTTGTGCACAGCGTCGGTACTAGTTTAGGAACGATCGAATGCGAATATTTTGTAAACTGCGCTGGTTTTTGGGCGAGGGGGGTCGGGCAGATGTCTGAACCATACGTCAAAGTGCCTCTTCACGCTGTGGAACATTACTATTTACATACTAAACCTATACCGGGATTAGATCCAATGTTACCTGGTATGTCTACCCCTATACTAAAACAAAGTTACTTTGATTTAACAAATAAAACTTACTTAGTTATTAGAGATCAAGACGGACACATCTATTTTCGTGAAAATAACGGCAGGTTACTTGCCGGGGGATTTGAACCGGTTGCCAAGCCTGCATTTGAAGATGGAAAAATTCCAGGTGAATTATTAAGTGTCTTTGCAGCTTATAGATCACATAACTTTCATTTTGTGTACTAAATAAAATGTTGATTATGATTCTTAAATAGCCAGCATGAAAGAGAGGTTTTTACCAGAAGACTGGGATCATTTCCACGTGCTGCTTGAACAGCTTCTATACAGAGTACCAACATTAGGAAATGCCGTTCTGGACAGACTCTGCAATGGGCCAGAGGCTTTCAGTCCAGACTGTAAATGGATCGTCGGCGAATCACCGGAAGTCAGTTAAATATGAACTCGCTTTAAAAAAACACTTGCTTTCAACTAACTGCAGATACGAAACTACTACGTAGCTGCCGGTATGAAGACCGTGGGTATATCTGCGGCTGGGGGTGTAGGAAGAGCCACAGCCGAAATGATCACCACCGGTGAGTCTTCTTTCGACATGTACGAGCTGGAGGTGTCCAGGTTTCTGGGGCTGCATAACAACCGGAAATTTCTTAGAGATCGTGTGAAAGAGGTACCCGGCATGCATTACGGTTTAATATATCCGTTGAATGAATTTCAGACGGGAAGAAATTTACGTATGTCTCCTGTTTATCCAAAGTTGAGGGAAGCGGGAGCAGTTTTTGGACAGGTTATGGGCTACGAAAGACCTACGTGGTTTGAACCTAAGAATTATGATGGTAATGTACTGGTATTTTAATCCAATAATAAATGTAGAGACGTTTTTCTTTTAGATGAGTTTCAAGATTGGTCAACTCCGTCTAGTATAGCTCGTACAAATACCTTTGGGAAACCGTCATGGTTTGAATATGTAGAAAAAGAGTACGCCGCTTGCAGAGAAAGTGTTGGGATTAGCGATTACTCTTCATTCACCAAAATAGATCTTTGGGTAGGTGTTAACATGATTACTATAATATTGAACCTCACTGATCCTATTTGATTTAAAGTCCAAAGGCAACGAGGTCGTTTCTGCTTTGCAATTCGTCTGTTCAAATGACGTTGATGTCCCTATCGGAAGCATTATACATACGGGAATGCAAAATAAATATGGGGGTTATGAAAACGACTGTTCGCTTGCGAGGATTTCAGAAAATCAGTACGTACTTTACGAACTAAAAGATTCTATGATACGCAGAGTTATTTTTCAGTTATATGATGATTGCGCCAACCATTCAGCAGACGAGGTGTAAAGTGTGGTTGCAAAAGCACTTGCCTTCGACCGTCGCTCTGTCCGATGTCACCAGTATGTTCACGGCTTTAGCCATTTTAGGACCATTCACGAGAACTTTACTGTCTGAGCTAACCGATACGGACTTAAGCCCCAAGAACTTTCCTTTCTTCACCTTTAAAATGCTCGATATAGGTCTGGCCAATGGGATACGAACGATGAATCTCACGCACACCGGAGAATTAGGCTACGTCTTATATATTCCTAATGAAGTAAGTTTCACAACCCCCCTGCAACTGAGGGGGCTTCAATATTTTGCTTTCAGTTTGCCTTGCATGTCTATTCGTGTCTTCTGGAACACGGTGAGAAATATGGCATGAAGCATGCGGGATATTATGCAACGAGGGCGTTGCGGGTTGAAAAATTCTATGCGTTTTGGGGACAAGATTTGGACACGAGGACTACACCTTTGGAGTGTGGTCGTGTTTGGCGAGTCAAATTTGATGTACGTTTATTAAACTC
Organism: Dorcus parallelipipedus; assembly: GCA_958336345.1. NCBI lineage: Eukaryota > Metazoa > Arthropoda > Insecta > Coleoptera > Lucanidae > Dorcus > Dorcus parallelipipedus. The sequence continues at coordinate 26,533,255 of OY284480.1, read as the reverse complement.
TTAATATACTTTGTGACTATTATTATTTTGAACAGAAAGGGGTGGATTTCATTGGAAGGGATGCCCTTTTAAAACAGAGAGAGGAGGGGGTTAAACGCAGGTATATTCAGTTGCTACTGGAAGACCATTGCCTTGAGACTGACTTGTGGCCTTGGGGGGGTGAACCAATTTATCGTAATGGACAGTATGTTGGAATGTGTACAACCACTGGATATGGTTTCACGTTTAAAAAACAGGTCAAATTAAATTTATTTTTTAAAATTATTAATTTATTCTATTGTTTGGTACTTTAGGTTTGCCTAGGCTTTATCGAATGTTATGATAGTAAGGGCAATCGTCAGGAAGTTACAAATGATTATATTTTATTCGGTGATTATGAAGTAGATATCGCAGGAGTCAGGTAATTAAACCAAATCAAAAAAAAGTTGATAAAAAAAGTTTATAAAAAAAGTTTTCTTTTAGGTATCATGCTAAAGTGAATCTTCATTCTCCGAATTTGCCAACCAAATTCCCTGATAAAGAACGCGAAGCTTATCAGGCAACCAGAGATAAAAGTGAAGACTCTATTGTGGTGACTGTTATGAAGTGAATTAATGTGTGATTTTAATTTATTGCTTTGTATATATTATATATTTATTCTTATACAGATTATAAAAGATTATTTACTGCAATTGTGTTGTTTTATTTACATGCTTAAATTTCATTAAGTCAATCATGCAATACTTTTATTGTAGGGGACATGAAGTTAAATCAATAACACATGTGAAGCCGCTAATATTATTAGCAGCAAAAAAAAAAGTGTGTTTACATTATAATTTTTGTGTTGAATCTTTAGTTAGGATTCAGTAAATGTAAGGACTCCATTTTATTATTATTACTACTATTTTAAATAATTTGGAAAAGAAGTGCCAGTGGTGTTTTTTGTGACCACTGGCACTTCTTTTCCAAATTATTTGATAATTAGTCACAAATATCATGGATAACCCAATAACTACTATTTTATTCAATATTAACTTAATTTGCTTTGAAAACTGAATGGTAACACACAATCTTTCAAGTATAAAATTATGAAAATCGTTTATAAACATAGTACTAGAACTATGAACGTGTTTTTTTCTAATAACTGGATATGACACCATTTAATAATTAATACTGTATATTACGCAACGTACTTAAAAATTAACGATAATCTATGATACGTTTCCCTACAAAATACGCCTTTGTCATTTTTGTTCCGAAGGACGTATTTATAATATTCATTAGCGGACATTCACTGGACACAATAATGTATTCAAAAGTCCGAACTTGCTTTTATAAATCAATTATACAGCGACGTCTAATGAAACTATAAAGAAAGCGACGACTTTTACAATTAAGATTTGTTGTAAGTGTTCTAATTAAAGGCAGTAAGTAAAAGGTTGTTGCTTTCTGTACGCGCAAGTATTTTTCAAAAAACTTAAGTACCTAATTTATATTCGCGGAACTTGAATTTAAAAAAAAGTGAACGCGTTCTGATTTTTCGTGATTTAACTTCTTTTAATTACACCTCGTAAGTATCGAAAGCTAATGTATAATTAAATACCAGAAACATGCACGTCGTGAGTTGATGATTTTTGACCAATTTACATAGTTTCATGCATAGTAATTTTGCTCTTTACTGCAACAGCATGCAATTGTAAATAAATAAATTTTATTTTCTTCTATCAACGTAAGTAATCTTTTTTATTGAGCTCTAACTATACATACATAATTTAGAATATAAATTTTCTTAATGTGGAAATTTTAATGTGTTTGGAATATCATAGATTTAAAAAAAGAAACACATATTTAAGATTTTAAAAATCGTCAATAATGTAAAATAAAAGATTCACTTATTCATTTCTGAATAAGGCTATTGGGCACATGAAATAAATTACCAAAAAATTTCAATTTTTCAACACTCCAAAAATACGATGGGGCAAAAGTTGGGCATATGAAAAACTATCACGAAGAGCTGTTAATGGTGGAATCTTGCTCAAGTCGTTGCTTGGGTTATTTTACAGCCATTTTTGGATTAATTCAATCCGACGTTTCGGTAGCTTCTCTGTTGCCATCTTTAGGGATGTTTTCTTGAAAAATTCATTCATTAGTTGCACATGGGCATTTGGACTTATCATGTGCACGTTTACTATTATTTTGATAAACTTTTTTCGCCCTTATGTGGGATTTGATCCTGTAATCCCAGACTCTTAGCCTCTGAGCTACTGAAACGGCCGTCTCACATAAGGTTAAAAAAAATAATTAAAACAAGGAGACGTGCATATAAAAGTCCAACTGCTTTTGTTCTAACTAATGGATGAATTGGATGAATTTGCATCAACTATCTATTTCAAGGCAACATTCCTAAAAAGGTAGCTAAATCGTCGGATTGTAATAATCCAAAAATTGGTGGTAATAGTTTGTATAAGGAACAACTTGAACACAGTTAAAAAGAATACTGAAGAAACTTCAGAATCCTATAAAATTCTCTCATTTTTAGGAACCTTAAAACAGCATTTAATTTCTGGGTCAACCACTGAGAGGGCATCAAAATTCTATAAAAATCCTTACTTTTTAGCCACGAAAAAATAGCATTTTATTTCTGAATCAAGGTAAAAATTTATTGACATTCGATGGCTCATAATTTCATTTCTGTGCCTGCAGGGATTGGGCATTTTAATAATCATCTGAAAAAGACTTAGAATTAAAAAAAAAGTACACTTCAGAAATCGTTGAAATGTTTCTAATTAACTGAAAATAGCTTGAAATTACAGTAGTAATAAAGCAGCTAAAAATCACATACCAAAAGCAAATGAAATTTAAGTCAAACAAAGGCTATTAGACATCTTATTTGAATTCTTTGATTGTTTCCACAGATCAGGTTCCTGTGTTTCAAAAACTAATCTAAGCCAAGCTTGGTTTTTTTATAGTTAATAATTTGGTTCAATTTTCAATGGTTTTCCACTTTTCCATATACAATGTGTCAACCGATTTCTGTGACGTAGCAGTTTAATAGATTTGAGAAGAGCGTCTGTTTCAGAGTTGTTAAATTCCCTTTTTAAAGCACAGCAGGTGAAGTCTCATTGCGTAAAAATTGTTAAGTAGTTAGTCACCTTATTTAAGCTTGGCTTAGATTAATTTTGAAATTTAAAATTTGTAGCATTTGCTGATTTCTGATTGACGTGCACCAGAAAGAATCCTTGAACTTAAGAAGCTGAGTTGTGATAACATCAAATGTCACATGTCATGTAATGATGTAATTCGATTCTCTTTAGTTAAATTTAATTTTTACGTGAATTTTGAAACGCCCAATTCCTTTTGTAGTTAAAAAATATAACACTTTATGGTAACAAAAATGTTTCATGTGGCCAATTTACTCTGGTCGATCAGAAATGGAAAGTCGTTTTGGGCTTTGTAATTTCACAGAATATTTCAATTATAATTAAGTACCTATAAGAGTTTTTAACAACATTTGAACGGTTTTTGAAATGGTCAATCCCCCCCTTGGTCCAAAAATGAAAAAGCCATTTTTAATCTTTTCATTTTTTCTTTGTAATTGTAAGTTTTTTTAAAGTGATCATCCCTGTTGGCCCAGAAATTAAATGCTATTTCAGAGTGTCTAAAAATAAGGGATTTCATAGTTTGAAGTTTTTCAGTGGTTTTTCAACTGTTTTTTATGTACCTACCCAATCCTCTTGGACCTAAAATGAAATGCTATTTTGGACTGTATAATATATAAAAATTAGGGTGTCTCTTTTCATGTGTATAGAGTTCTTAAGATATTTTTGAGGTATCTAAAGAGGGGGTGGTTTCTCAAAGATTTTTCTACATGCGCATTTTACGGTAATAAATTTTTTTCTTATGGTCAATTTACTCTGGACGAGAAATGGAAAGTAGTTTTAGACTCTGCAGTTTCACAGAATATTTCAATCAATTAAAAGAGATTTTGGCGACATTTCAACGATTTTTGAAGTGCCCAATCGCGCTTGGTCCAAGAATGTAAAAGCCATTTTTAATCCTTTGATTTTTTTTTGAAATGGTAAGCCCTTTTAGAGAATCTTTTTAAAGTGACTATCCCTGTTGGTTGGTCCAGAATTTAAATGCTATTTCAGAGTGTCTAAAAATAAGAGATTTTATATGACTTTGAAGTTTTTCAATTAATTTTTTTTATGTGTCCAAATCTCTTGGGCCTAAGAAAATTAAATTGCTATTTTGGGGTGTCTAAAAATTAGGGAAGTTTCTCTAGTAGTTTTTCAACTATTTTTTTATGTATATGGGATTCATGGGGTGATAAAGAAGAGGAAATTTTTAAGCATTTTTCGGTGGCTTTTCATGCACCCTATTGGCTTAATCCAGAAGTACAATATGATGGAATACTTTTACCCTCCAGAAGGCATTTTATTTGTCACTGCCAATATACTGGGTGTTGCATGATGTACTGGACAATGTATAGGTATAAAGTTTTCGGTAATATAGTATGTTTGATCTGTTGCATAAAACTTCCTGTAAAAAATGAGCTCTAAACAAGATCTCTCAAGAACTACCAAGAACAATAATTAAAATGGTTTGGAGTTTAATGTACTTAAAAATATTAAAATTTGTACAAATTAAAATATGTATGTAGATATGGGATAGAGGTAGAGGGAAACATATTTGTTCAGATTCGCATATTTACGCTTAAATCAATTAAAATATTTATAAAGTAATTATTTCTATTCTATTATTATTATTAATTATAGTGTAAGAAAATGAGGGCCATAAATTATTTCTCATGAAAAGATCGAAAATTGATTTATTTGACTAATTTGATTGATTAATATTTTCTTCGATAATTTTTAACTGAAAATCTTTTAATAAAGAATAAAAAAATTTTGAGACATATCCGAATTAGGTGAATTGTAGATTGTGATGAGTAATAATACTTCCTAATTTTTGCGTAATGTTTATTCTTAACAGCTACCGGTTTCGGCTTATCAAGCCTTCATTAGGGTGTAAACGTCTGAATTAAATAATTTATAAACAATTATCATTGGAGAGAAGGAGAAAAGAACTTATAAAATCGTGTGTAAAATATCTAGCGGAGTGAAGTTCGAAATTCACTCCGCTAGATATTTTATTTAATTTATTTATTTATTTTATTTTATAACTTCTTTTCTCCTTCTCTCCAATGATAATTGTTTACAAATTATTTAATTCAGACGTTTAAGGCTTGATAAGCGAAACCGGTAGCTGTTAAGAATAAACATCACGCAAAAATTAGGAAGTATTATTACTCATCACAATAAAAAATTGTTACCACTAAAGGGCCCCACACACCTCGTTCTTTTTCGACAGTTGTACCCGACGGGTAAAATTGCTGGAACGATGAACGAAACCGATGAAAGTCCCTACACTTCGTTCTTGGAAGCCGTATCACCAAACAGTTTAACGCAATAAACGAAACGTGTTTGTTGGCAGTGGCGGCCTAAAATCTGCCATTGCGCCTCTTTACCTCTAACCACACATGAAAGTGCAAAAGACCGCCGACCCGTCTGCGCCGACACTGCAAAAACACGTCGGTTCCTGTCCACACACCTCGTGTTTACCCGAACGGATGGCGTGAACCGATGAAAATATCCAAACCGATTGATGTTTTGACACGACGGGGAAACACGTCGGTTTATGTCCATACACCTCGGTTTTATCGTCCGTTCGTGCCAGCAATTTTACCCGTCGGGTAAAACTGTCGAAAAAGAACGAAGTGTGTGGGGCCCTTAAAGAACGGATTTAGGTGCATTTATCGTCAAGTTTATAAGAAAAACATAATTGTTTTTCTTTTGTCAGCAATAAAAAATTGATCATATTGACGAAAAATCTTCCCACCTGGCAACACTGCGCCCAACTGAAAAGACGACTCATGATCTAAAAATGCACCTAAATCTGTGCTTTAGTAAAGGTTCAACTTTAGTCGTTTTTATTTTGTAATTAATTTTTAATTTATTATTTAACGAAGAACCAATTTTAGTGAGAAAAAGTTTAATTAAATTGGCAACGGAATTATAAAGTAATAAAACGTGGTTCTTCAAAGATTTCATGCTCATTTTATGGTAACAAAAATTACTCTGGTCGAGAAATGGAAAGTAGCTTTGGGCTTAGTAGTTTCACAGAATATCTTTTTTTAATCTGTGGTGGTTGCCCAACTAAGTCAAAGACTTATCAGGACTTCAGGAGCGGGACTGTATTTGACTGTGTGTAAAGTGTTCCATAGCTTTGTTACTTCCAACCTTCTCGCCGTTTAAGGGGAAGCAGTGTCGAATTTTATCCCCAACACTGAAGGGTGCCTGAAGTCGATACCGACCACCCCGAGAAAAATCCCGAGTGCGGTTCCAACAGACGACCATGCGATTGCAAGGCCGGTCCCTTACCACTGAGGGGTTCAATTTCAATCAATTAATAGTATAATATACTATTTTTTCTACTTTGCGTCACTTATTGAACAAAAATATGAAAAATATTGGATCTTCTTAGTATATGGGGAATTTTAGTTGTAATGCGTGGCAACACTGAAAACCTTTCGTTTTAATCAAAAGTCACATTAACAAGTTATTAATTTTTCTTATCCAGCTTCATTGTGAGTATATTGTTAAGTAACAAATAAATACTGAGCTATTTTGTAAAATCTATTAAATATTTTCAATTAAAAATGACTAAAATTTCCCCAAAAACAGTGTCACAATGAGCTTCATTGTGAAACTGTTTTTGGTGTCACAATGAATCCATTGTGAACGCAAAGTAGAAAAAAGAATTTTTAGCAACATATCCACGATTTTCGAAGTGCCCAATCTCCGTTGATTCAAGAATGTAAAAGCCATTTTTAATCCTTTAATTTTGTTTTGTAATTGTAAGCCTTTCAGAGATTTTTTTAAAAAGTTATCATTTCTGTTGGCTCAGAAGTTAAATGTTATTTCAGAGTGTCTAAAAATAAGGGATTTTATAGAATTTGAAGATTTTCATCTGATTCTTTTATGTGTCCAATCCTCATAGGCCTAAAATGAAATGCTATTTTGAGGTGTCTAAAATTAGGGAAGTTTTTCTAGTGTCTTTTTGTTGCTTTTTTTCCATGTGTATGGGATGTCTAAACAGGAGAACATTTTTAAGCCTTTTTCGATGGTTTTTCAATGATTTTTTTCATGTGTCCAATTGTCTTAAACCAGAAGTAACGTTTGATGTAAAAAAATGAGTTCTAAACGAAATCTCTCACACAACTACATATTAAGAAAAATAAATAATATATTAAAATGATCTAGAGTTTAATTTAATTAAAAACTGTAGAATTTAAAATATGTAATTATCCCTATCCTTTGGAATTAATTTTAGTGAGAAAAAATTAAATTAAACTGACAACAAAATTATAGTGGGTAATAAAATCAGTGCCATAAATTATTTGTCTTGAAAAAATCGAAAATGCGAATCACTTTGATTCATAATGCCTTCGATAATAATTAAGTGAAAATTTTTTAATAAAGAATAATCAATTTTTATTACTAAAGCGTGGATTTAGGTGCATTTTTAGGTAATGAGTTATCACTCCACAACGCGTATGCACTACGCCTGACTAAAAAGATGACTCATGGCCTAAAATCACACCTAAATCCGTGCTTTAGTTATCATTATCACATAAGTCGTTTTTACTTTGTAATTAATTTCTAATTTATTATTTCACGAAGTCCAATATTAATTGTAGGTATGAGCAATATAAGTTAAAACAATTATGCATTTCACTGATACTGTTAAAAATTTTTATAACTATGAGGATTCTCTAGTGCAGGTGTGCAATCCAATTGAAATGATCCACATTTTCTCTTATGTTTTTTCTTTAATTAAACAAACAAAACATGTTTATCATAGTATTTGTTTCGACTCGATTTTCTAATTACATAAATTTCATTAAGTTGTAAATTAATGGAAAAAATTCTTGCTATGCTGATAGCTGATAATTTTCAGAACTAGCTCAGCTTTAATGTAATTTAGTTTCAGATAACAGTTTTAAAACCAGTTGAGGTCATTCTCTTCTCGGGGGAAACAAATCGGTTCCGCACCACGAGGAGGGCCCGCCCGCTTCTTAAAGAGCAGGCGAATGCACGCGTGCGTTTCAGTCATGGCTTTTTCGCCTTCGTTCACGTCCTTGTGCATCTCCTTGCTACTCTGCTGTACCGCCAACTCCAAAGTATACAACCGTTGTGAATTAGCCCGAGAACTGGTGGAGGTGCACGAAATTCCTGCAAACCAAGTGGCCACGTGGGTTTGCATCGCATACCGCGAGTCAACTTTGAACACCTCCGCAGTGAACCGCGGCAGCGGTGATCATGGTCTGTTTCAAATCAGCGAGAGGTGGTGGTGTTCACCACCTGGAGAAGGCTACGCCTGTGCTATCCCCTGTGCAGCCCTCGAGGACGATGACATTGAAGACGATGTAGTTTGCGCCAGACGAGTTTTCAGAGCTCATCAACGAATATCCGGCGATGGATTTTCCGCTTGGGCTGTATACCCCCATTTTTGCAAAGACAAAGAGAAAGTTAAGAAATACGTAGAGGGTTGCTTCGATGATTGGGTCAAGAATATATCGGAAAATCTTTCAATAACAGAATGGGCCAAATCTACTCCTGCAACTACAACCACCGTAAAACCTTCTAAAATTCTAAAAGAATCGCCTATAGTTGCATATAGATACGTAAGTACGGGGTTAATCAAAGGAGTCTCGCCTGTTACCACCATAAAAACGATCAGTGGAGATAACAACCCTGTTGATGTTAGTCGGAATGTAATAAAACCTGTTGTTAAAGAGTCTGAAGGTGTGGAAAAGAGAAATCGCAAGAGCGCTTATTCTATTTTTATTACTTCGAATGGTTTTAGGCTGACCAGATCTGACAATTCAAAATAATTTTTCTTTTATGTTGAAAATTGAATTGTGTGATGTATTAATGAATTATATTAATTTAGAATTACTAAAATGGATTAATTCTGGAAGTAGGTGTAAATGAGCTTTAAGAGAAAATTGTTAAAAATGCAAATCCAAATGTAGGTACTAACCACTGCCAGGAGTCTCGATTTAATTAAACTTGACTATATGGTCAATGAAGTTATAATTATTTACATATATCGTAATATAAATAGAGGTCAAAATTATGAGGACAATTTTAATTATATGCACATATCGATTGTTGTCAATTTTTTTTCTATTTAGATATAGATAACGTATCTACAAATAGATTAAACTAAAGTAGGTACTCAATTGTAACACGTGAATTCCGTCCTTCATTTTATTTTAGATATGTTTCAAGGAATTGAAAGGTTATTCATTAATCGTCTAGGATAAGGCTATGAATTTGTAAGTAAGAGGTACCTAAAGATAAGTGAATAAACCTATTTAATTGTTCGCTTTTTATTTATTTATTTCTCACATCAGTAAAATATGAAACAAGAAAAAGATGCAAAAATATGGAAACATCTATGAACTGATGAGGTGTCACGACATTTACAAATATGTACCTACAAGTATTGAAAAGTTTCGTTGGGAACAATCTAATTATCATTTAGGCTCAATTTTACAATCGTCGGATAAGCATTATTCTTAGAATAACGTGACGTAGGTGTGACGTAGATATGGAGCAATGTTAAAGGATATTCAGCGAACAGTTATTCCGTTCTTATTCCACGATTGTAAAACTGGGCCTTAATCAGATAGAGCCATACTTATTGAGTTCGTAAGCCAGTAATAAATAAATAGTCAGTTATAATTCGCTTCGATCCGAGACTTTCCATTGGTCTCGTCTCCATTTGGTAGTAAGTAATTACCAGACGTCGGATATTTCCGAGCGTTGCCATGGTTACGCTATACGTGGACCAATGAAAAATGCCAATTGCATAGCCTTGGCAACGCTCCGAAATGTCGTAAGTCAGGTAATTATCTCCGTGTTTGTTAAAAGGAACAATCTTTCTCAAAAGGACTGGTGCGATGTTGCTGATGGAGAAGAAGAAAATATTTAAGAGGCACCATTGAATGCCCTATGTATATATCACTGTCAAAATCAAGTACCTATTCTCATTCAAAATTCTTTTATCTAGTGAACTTTGCATATTTTTTACTTTCTGCATTTTTTATTCTTGCAAACACTTTTTTCTTGGTCTGCGTCTTCTTTTTTTTATGGTCTTCATGTTTCCTTGTGCATTTTATTTCTTCCTGTCGATTTTTTTTCCTAGCTCTCTCCCTCTTTTATATAAACTCTGAGGTGTCGCATGTTCTCTAATTATATTACTATCAAAATCAGTTATTCTTTATAATTGCTTGTGAATGTACGATGGAGTTCAAGAATGTATTGGTCCGATAAGCAATAAGCCTGTACGAAATTGAACCTTACTAATAAGTTCGTTACGACTACTCCGATATTTTGGTGTGTGAATACATTTGGATCTCATTGTACCTATAATTTAAAGTAGCTGCACGGACAGTCATTATTGATCGCATTGTATTTCGATGTATCGAAGAATAAGACGAAGAATTAGACGACGATTGTCCGGCAACTTGTTAAAAATTTTAAAAACTTATGAATAATAATGAAAACTACTGTACTGTACTGTTCGTTGTACTTCAATTTTTTTATTAAATTATTTTTTAGATTTGTAATTTTCTTTTGTTTTTTTAATTAGTAAATTTATCCATTTTTCCCATGATCTCGATTCACCATTGACAATTTCGTTTTTCCGTATTTTTTCCGTAAATTCTTTCATCTCTCTAGATACTTTCTCCTTGGTCTATTCAACCTCTTTATGATCTTGACTACCAATGAATTATTTTCTTTAGAATCATATGTTTCAGACCAGCAGCAGCCAACCTTTTGGAAAGAAAATTACTAAGAGAGATATACTATATGACAAAAAAACACCAAGAAGGGATTCAATTTTTGAGACGAAACTTGGCATATGGTTTAAAGAACAAATAGGCAAGAAACAATGAGCTTTGAAAAAGAAATAAAGGTTACTTTAATTTTTTTTCTTCTATAATTGATAACATTAGCTGGTTTTGTGTCAACAGTTTAAACTTTTAAACTTTAGAGGGCAGTTGTTTGTGTGGCCCCCGTCAGAAGACGCAATCCATTTTTATCAGTTAAGGCCTTATGAACGAGGGCGCATAATTGGTATGCGAGAAGCAGGCTTGTCGTGTAGACAAATTGCAGCAAGAATTGTCGAGCATTGTTCGAAGAAGGTAGAGAAGCTCGTGCTCATGGCTCTGATCGGCGAAGAAGAACTTCAGCAGCTCAAGACCGATATTTAAGAATATTGGCTTTCAGAGACCGGCATTTGTCAACACGTCGCGTCGGGTAGGAAATAAGTGGTTTGCTGTTGAAGGTCGACCAATACACATGCGATCAGTGTATCGTCGCATTAGATCTTTTGGACTTCAATCGTACCGCCCACATTTGGTTCTGCCCTTAACAGCAGACCACAGACAGCAACAGTTAGAGTGGTGTAGAACACGTGAACACTTTGAGATGGAATGGAACGCAGAGGTGTTTTCTGATAAATCTCGCTTTTGTTTAGGGCGTCATGGCGGTTGGGAGAGGGTCAGAAGACGACGCGACGAGGTGAAAGGCGTAAGTTTGATTTTTCGCTGCTCGCACCGTGGGCGTTATGATTTGGGGGCCATCTGCTATGGAAGTCGGTCTCCTTTGGCTTTCGTTCTGGGTTCTATGACCGCAGAGCGTTACATCCAGGAGATTTTAGAGCCAGTAAGCATTCCTTATGGTCAAGCGCAAGAAAGAGCACTGTTTCAACAGGATAATGCTCGGCCACACAGCACGGAGGTCTATGGCATGTATGGATGAGGCTGGTGTAAATGTCCTTCCTTGGCCTCCTCGTTCTCCAGACCTGTCGAACATGTTTGGGACATGATAGGCAGAAGATTATCCAATTTAGCCCATCCTCCTCAGACACTGGCTCAGTTTAGGCATGAAATACGGATTGCTTGGGGTAGTGTGCCTCAAGCGGATTTGATCATTTGATCAGATCTATGCAACATCGCGTGGCCACGTGGAGGAGATTTTAGCGATAAATGTTATGCAATTTCGTTGATATTTTCATCATTTGTACTTTCAGTTACTACAATTAATTTTACGAAGTTTCGTCTCAAAAATTAAATACCTTCTGGGTGTTTTATTTTTTTGTCATCTGTGTATATGTGGGAAAACAACTAGGTGATCAATGGAGGAGAAGGACAAATGAAGAACTGTATCGGCTACGTGGGAAATCCTGCATAACAAGCGTAAGAAGAGTGCCCATCAATGTTGTCAAATTTGAATTTTCGGTACAGAAATTAGGTTTGTTCGTAGTGCAGTTCGTAACTAGTTTGGAACCCTCAGAGACAGTCGCCCATCGAAATAAATGTAAAACGTTCATTGGTACATATTTTCAACGTCCCAAAGGTAATAATAAACTAAAATCACATCTTCAATCACAGATCAAACAATTGACAGCAATAAATGACGGCTGACCGAATAGAGTTTGCGTTTGCAGTGTAGGTTGGACAGAGGATTTTAATTTTAGCTTTAATTCCGCTCAAAGAATCGCTACATAACTAAGGTACCAAATCTGGTACCGAAGTACCAAAAAGAACAACACTGGTGCAAAGATTGCGATGAAGTCTTTTGTCATCGCCCTAGATTAATTTTCTGACGCAAAAGGAAAAACGAAAGTTTTTTTTTAATATCCAAACCTTCGACCATTTTTTGTTCCTTGTATTTGTTAAACGATCGATCGCCTTTTGTTTATACTTTTAACAAAAACCATCAACTCACTTTTTTTGCAATTTTATGCTTAGGTCAGTGTTGCCAATTCTAATACGCGTAAGTAGAACATTTAATGTATTCAAAAAAGTTAAAACGATTTTGATTTTTTCGGCATTTGTTTCTAGTGAAATTTTTAGTGAATTATTTTATGCTTCTAGGGAGTTTTTAGTGATTATTTAAGATAAACGTTCAGACTTTCTACGAACGCCCATTTGCAACACTGATGAGGAGGTCACGTGGTAAGAACGATAACAACGCAACAAAACAAATGTTAACGCAAAGCATTAATAGGAAGGAGAAGAATACGCTGCGAACTAGTTGGCTTCAAGCTATCAGAAGGATTAAGCATATAAGAAATAAAAACAAGTCTGGAGGAGATTAAAAAGAATTAAATAGGAATGCAAGAAAACATCTTCAATTCTTTTCTTCATGTTCTTCATTTCGCAACCAATAAACTCATTCTTCATCATTTTTCTTTTCTTCTAACCAAATTTTCATTCAATTTCTTTTTGTCTCATGGCCTTCTTGGATAAAACGAATCCTCTTTTTCAAAATCCTTTTTGGGCGCTGGATTTATTTAATCTTGAATTAAGTTTAATCCAGTACTTCCACTTTTTCCGATCCTAGGCCAATAGTCTCATCATTCACTCTTTTGTATTATAATTTTTTCTTCTAGTTCTTTGCTTTTTATGGCGTCGTGATCTGTATTAAATCTATTAAGGGCCGGTACTTTAGTCACTGATTAACTTTAATCTTTGGTTTATTTACATAGAAACAATTGTCTCTACTGACTAGGCCTGGGAATCAGCCAAAGGTTAAAGTTAAATCAGTGACTAAAGTACCGGCCTTTAGGCCCGTTTTCATAATAGTGCTAAAGGAGACTTTAATAGTTTAATAAGTTTATTTAAGACATCTCAGATTGTCCTTGTTACTACCACACGTGTGGGTGTGAAACACCAAACGTTTAAAAATAATGCCACCAGTTTTAGATGTTTTAAATATAAACGACTTGAGGCAAACATCTTTAATAAAAGCAGTTCCAAAAATAGTGTGAATGTGTGAATTTATTTGCAAAAAAATTCATTAATGTTTATGTGACTGAGCGATTTGAAATGCTAAAGAAATGTGTTTATTTACGGGAAACAAGTTTCGCTTTGCTAAAAAACTTGTCAAATCTAACACTGCAATTAATTTAATGAATGATTATCTTGTGGTGAAGATTAAGGTAAATACAATTATACGAACGCGTTACCAGGAAATTCCGGGTAAAGTACAATTCTAAAAAGTACACATATAATGGCATCGTCTTGTCCTTGTCATAGTACATAAACAGTTTGGTGGTTTGATAAAAGTCATTGCAGAACTCGTAAATGTCAGTGCTCGGTTTATTATATGATTAAGAAAGAAATAGTAATTTATGTAACAAGTGTAAGAACTGCCTGTTTTTGATGCGTGCATCTTTGTATTCCTTAAATATTCTAAAATTTTACATTTCAATACTAGGGCGAAAAAGCAATCATTTCGCAACTAGGTAAAGTGGGTGACGAAAATTATACTTTTTGTAATCGCAGCAAAAAAGTAATATTTATTTGAAGGTTACCGCATGAACTTTCCTTAATTTTTTTTTAATAAAGAAATATTTGTGTGAGTAATTTACATACTTTTACTGTAATTTTTTTGCAGGTTTGTTTTAAAGCGGTCACTGATACAGTTAAGCATTCAGAACTCAATTTGTATTCCAATTATGCAGAGCCGACCTAAAACCTGCCCGCGTATGCGTGCCTTGTATGTAATACATACGCTGTATACAACATACAGTGACCTTAGTTCTAAAATTTGGCATTATGGTAATTTATGCGGATAAATGTCTGAATGTCAAGAGAACTTCTGATCTGAATATTTTATTTGCGGCCTCGGGTGATAAAGCAAACCTGGACGAAGCTTACGCGCAGTATTTGTTTGTTTCTAGACTCGTTCTATTTGGATTATTATAAAAATAATTTGAGACTTAATAGAGCAACATTGTATTTGTGATTTCGAATAACTTTTAAATACTTTTTAGAAACAAATTCTTCGCATTTAATGCCAAATTTCAATATATTTAGAATTCTTGTAAAATGAATTAGTAATTAGCAACCAAACTAACATTTTGAATCATGTGCCTACTGTATGATGGTTTTAAGTATGTATAAACCACAGACTGATATCCAAGATATCAAATATCAGGGTAAATATTTACAATACAATATTTAGCGATTAATGTAGTTTCAACATCACTATCTCAGATTTTATTGCCACATTATTTGTTGTATGTCTGGTCGGTGCCCCCTCGATTATTTTTGTCTTGATCGCAATTACAATTTAAGAATGAAATGTCGCAATCAATTACTTTTCGCTTTGGCGTCGGGGTGTGCTGTTTTTATTTTGCTGGTCGCTGTGTTAGGGTTTTTGGTATTTACCCATGCATCTGAAGAAGAAGAAGTATTGAAAGTAAGTTATTAACAAATAACAAATTTATTGAAACATTACTTACGTATACTTTTTTGGAAATTAAAATTGAATGGAAAATATTTAAGACGTAAGCATGTGTTACATGAAACAACGTAAAGTAATCAAAAAATAGAACAAGTAAGTAAAAGATTAGGGTGATTTTTTTTTGAAGTCTTCAAGGTCTTACTGTTTCTTTTTATTCAAATTATCAATCAATAATGACAGAAAATTGTAAGTAAAAAAGAAACCGCAAGTTAATATAACAAGATAAATTATTTCACAGCTATGCAAATGGTGAAATGCAAACAAATGAATTTCATTTGTTATATTTTTTAATTAACTTAACTTGGCGTTAACTTCTTAAAATTTTAAACTAACTAATTACAGTGCACTCGCGTTAACGTGAACTAATTAAAACCAACTGTGTTCATGTTTGCGCGATTGTTCGTGTTTTCGAGATTTAAGGGGCAAATTCAGAAACACCATTCATATTCCACTCACACTCAAACATGATCTTTGTCGTTATTTGAAATTGAAATTTGCTTTTATATTTACTCGTTTAATCAAGTTTATAGTCAGTACAGATACTTTGATTATTATCAGTGATTTACGATAGAAAGTTAAAAAATCATTAAAAGGAAAATTAAAGCTTCTCTGAATTTCAAAAAGTGTGAGTGGAGTGCTCTCTCAACTCAAGGAAGGTTTCTGAATTTGGGTCGTAGTCTTCATCTCTTAAAAACAATTAAAAACATGATACATCACTTTCAACTTTTATTTATGTCCTACATATTATGCATTTTTGGAAAAAAATGAAGTAAGAAGTGATTGCTTGGATTTATGTTGTAAATTTCTGTAGTACATAAAGTAGCTGTTCACGTTAGCGAGGTGCACTGTTCACGTTAGACAGTGGCCAATGCTAAAATTTAGATGTTCACGTTATCCAGGAGTTCATGTTAAGCAGTGTTCACGTTAGCGCGAATGCACTGTAATTTAATTTTCCACCCTGGCGTTTCCATGATTATATTGACTAGGTTTCACCCTCACAAGATGTTTTATTATCATTATTATTCTCATTTTAGAATCTTATTACACAATAGTCTGGATGTGCATTAACGTTTTGTCTTGTGTATAACCATTACTTTGCTGAGAATATATATTTATATTGTCTTTTATATAAACCAGATAACGTAAAATAAATATACAAAGTAATGTAAGTATATTTAAGTTCAATTATATTATATCAGTTAACTGAAAACGTACGTAACTTTTAAATACTTAAGTACTTAACTGTGCTTTGTGCTGAATTTATACAACGTACTGGTTTTAGCAATCATGTTTCCGTGTCGTATTTACGTTACACGTTTTACGAGACTGTAAATAAAGAATAAATTCAAAAGTAATCAAGGAGTGTGTATAAGTTCGAGGTGATTACCTTCAATTACAGCGCGCAGTTGGATGCCACTTATTAAAACCGAATACATTAATGAAAAATAAATGCCTATGAGATCAGCCAGGTATTAAAAACACAGAAAAATAAATAATTATTAATTATGATGGAGAAGCATGAACATTAGTAAAAAATATAGCTATTCGAAGTGCTACAGGAGACGATTTTAATAAAAATAAAAACATGTGCTTAGATGACTTGTTTTGCAAATTTGCTGAAAGTGTTGCCGGTATTAAAGTTTAATTAATTTAATTTTATTTGATTGGAATACTAAAGTGGGCAGAGTATAAATTATTGAATGTATTTGGCGCCGAAATTTAAATTTCCGGAACTCACCCCGGATTATTTTATTATTTCTTTGCTAATTCCTCTAAAACGCCAACTATGTACTTATCTATGTATGTCGGAGCATATTTTGTGACAACAGGTTTGTTTCAGCAGTATTTTCTAACTAGTTCGGAACCGTTAAAAACAGCTGCCAAACAAAGTAATGACCGATTTTAACGGAGTCTGAGAATTTTGATGACTGCATGCTTTTGACGGTTTCGAACTAGTGTTGCTGGAACAAACCTTATAAACAAGAGGAAGAGCTAAAAGTATAAACGCCTACGGAAAGAAAGAAAACGATGATCTCAATTGAAGCGATTGAAGTGAAAAGAAAATGAAAATTTCTGAAGAAAGTAATAGGAACAAATGACGGTCGTAATATTCGCGAAAGAACCGGATGCGCAGAAAATTTTCTGATCATTTAATTATACAAATAACATAGATAACAGAAACAAGAAAGAAAAACATTTTTGACTCTTGGAAAAATGTAATCGGAATGCGGAATGGAAGAGAAAGAAAACGATAACTTCAAAAGGAGAAAAAGATAGAGAAAGAATAAGTAACGATCGTGAATTTTACGTAAGAAAAGAAAAGACAGAGAAACAAATGACGGTCGTAATGTTTGCGAAAGTAAATGAAATAATTTCAGAAAATATAAACAAAAAAGAAAAACTACAATGAGACATTCTTTCAAAAAGAACTGCACCAACAAAAAAGCAAATTTCAAAAAAACTATCAGGAGTAATTCAGAAACAGTGGAAACATTTGAGCGCGAATTTCAAACTCAAAATAGTCCATAGACAAATTAATTTCTGTTTATTATTGTTGAACGTCAAATCGAGATGGAACGATTTTTAACAACAAAATACGATTTTTCTCCCTAAGAAAACACGAAATTTAGAATTTGTGAGTTGGTAACACTGTCTAAAACATCCTTAAGTACAGGGTGTCCCAAACCTCCGAATTAGTTCAAAAATGCCATTTTATTTATATACATTTTATCCAAAAAAAAAAAAAATTCTGAATGTATTGTAGGTTTCCATTCCGCATAATTTAAAATTATTTCCAACTATACAGGGTGGTTCATTTAAAAGTTACAGACCTAACTTATGATTTTTTAAATAGAACACTATAGATTTTTTGCAGTTTTGGTTAGCTGCTGAAGAGCTAATGAAAATGATACAACTTTATATTTACTTATTTTGAGTATTTACGGAGTTATTTTTAGTTTTATGCAAAAATAACTCCGTAAATACTCAAAATAAGTAAATTTTCTGATCATTTAATTATACAAATAACATAGATAACAGAAACAAGAAAGAAAAACATTTTTGACTCTTGGAAAAATGTAATCGGAATGCGGAATGAAAAAGAAAGAAAACGATAACTTCAAAAGGAGAAGAAGATAGAGAAAGAACAAGTAACGATCGTGAATTTTACGTAAGAAAAAAAAAGACAGAGAAACAAATGACGGTCGTAATGTTTGCGAAAGAAAATGACAAAATTGCCAAACTGTCATTTTTAATGTTACGGCGCTCAATTTTGGACCAAAATATTTCTACATATCTGTACTTTTAAAATATTCAACATTTTTGAAACTCGAGCGTCTATCAACTGCAGTACGTTTCAGTTCGCGTATTGCAAAATTAGTCTTTTTTTTTCAAACAGAACATCCCGTATATTATAACATGTATGGATAGCCCTCTCTACGAGCTTTCCATTGATACCACATTTTATGGGTCTACGATTGATCATAATAACTCACAACTTGTCAATCATAAGCCCATAAAATGTGGTGTCAATGGAAAGCTTACAGAAAGGGCTATCCACAAATATTATAAAATACAAGGTGTTCCATTTGAAAAAAAAATCTAGCGTGTTTTGATGAAAATTGAGAAGCACAAGTCTCTCCCAAATTTAGAAAAACAAAATATTTATATCATAATCAGCTTTATTAGGTAAGTTTAATCATTTATGAGTCTAGAACATAAAAAAGGCAAAGTATAAATTATTTCTGAAACCCACCCCGAACTATCTATGTATGTCAAAGCATATTTTATGACTGCAAATTACTAAAAATGTAATAGCCTGTTGTAAAAACGAAAATAGCAACCTATTATTCGCTCATAGAAACAAAACATTCAAAATGCACTTTGTGCATGCACCGATTATAATCGCACACTAAATATTAAACTTTGATTCTGGATTAGATAATCCTCAACGAAAACACAATATAAGTGTTTATCTGTTTATGTTTCGGTCTCTTTGTGCAAGACCTCATCGCACCAATAAAGTAGCAAAATGTGCTCTCGCGGAAAGCTCCTGCTTACTTTTACCGTGCTGGGGATTTGTTTAATCGCGTTGGGGGCAGTTTTAGGTTTCATTGTTTTCGAAAATATTATCGAGGATCAAATAACAGAAGTAAGTAATTATTTGTAAAGTCGAAAAAATCACTCGCTACAAGTTCACGACAATTTAAAGAAAGACACTTGTGGATAAAAGGAAAATACAAAATATTATTTTCAGAAAGTACAACTGAAGGAGGGAACGGAACAATACGAGAGATGGGTAAAACTACCTTTTCCTCTAAAATATAAAGTTTATTTATTCCACGTAACGAACCCCGATGGTGTTATGGAAGGTGCTATCCCACACGTTGAAGAAAGAGGCCCTTACGTTTACAAGTATTCAATATTCAAATCTAATGTGAACTATTTTCAAAACAACATTGTACTTGCAGCGTGTACCCAGAGAAGCAAGATGTCACCTACAATGAACAATCAGATATTTTATCCTACACCCAAAATCGCGTATTCAAATTTGATGAGGAAGCTTCCGCCCCTCTTACGGAAAGTGACACCCTTATCATGTTAAACGTGCCCCTACAAGTACGTAAGACTTTCTTCTCAAAAAAGCTGAAACTAAAAGAAAAAAATTTCAGGCTGCCTTTCAGCATGCGGAAGGAAGTATCGGATTAAGTACAGTGGTGGACTCAAATTGGCAGAGCGCTTTCCCAGACACACGAAGTCTATTTCACGAAGTGACGGTCAAAGATTATCTCTTCGAGGGTTATAGATTTTGCGATCCATCCACCAACAAGTACAACTTGCTTTGCAAGAACATGAGGACTATGGTTACGGGAATAAAAACGTTGAGCATTGACCAGGCAACTGACATGATAGCTTTTTCTTTCTTCAACTTTGTATGCCAAAGCAAATAATTTTATCGGCACCGTAAACGGATCTTTCCCTTTTAGAAAAATGATACCAACGACGGTCAATACGAAGTAATCGCCGGGCTAAAAGATGTACATCAAGTGGGGGCAATAAGGCGATGGAATGGTGAAGAGCTTTTGACTTATTGGACCCCGGAAGAGTCTGTTTGTAATAGAATTAGGGGAAGAGATTCGACTGTGTATCCGCCGTTTAATAACGACACCAGTGCATACGATATACTAAATACTGACATTTGCAGGTAAATTAATAACCGAGTAGTGTCTTGAGTATTATGTTTTTTTTTAATATATTCAAACTTGTAGGATAGTAAAATTAGACTACAGTGGCAGTTCAGAGTATAAAGGAATCGACGGCCAAGTCAGTAAATTATCCAGGAATGCTTTATCAAACACTGGAGAAAATTCTTGTTACTGCACAAATAAGACAAGAAATTTGCAAGGAGAATTGGTGAACTGTTTGCCAGAAGGCTTTGGAGATATGTACAACTGCATTGGTAAGTGTTTACATATCTGCTTTTAATATCAAACTGTCATACAGCTCTAAGAAGTAATAACGCAACGATTTCTTACGTCTTGAATTTTAGGTGCACCAGTCATCATCAGTTATCCTCATTTAGCCTGGAGCGACGAGAGCTACGCCCGTACAGTTAAAGGATTAAAATCAGATCCAGAGAAGCACGTGACTTTCATTAACATCGAACCCGTAAGTAAAATTTTCAGAATTAAATTAAAACGTAACAATATTTTTTCTAGGGCACGGGTTTTCCACTAGAGGGAGGCAAAAGGATCCAATTTAACATGTTCATACGTCCTATTGATAAAATCACCATCACCGAAGGAGTTCCTCTTTCAGTTATGCCACTATTATGGATCGAAGAGGTAATAAAACACAAATAAAATTTGAATATACTTAATGGTGGTACTTTTTAGGGTGTCCAATTAACAGATGATTTGGTACAACAGTTAAAGGATGACTACTTAAACAAATTGGTTATTTTGGATGTCGTCACTTGGGTTCTCATTGGATTAGGGGCTGCAGTATCCATTGTTTCAGTCGTACTTTATATCATTAAAAAATAACTAGAATTTCTGCTATTTGAAACGCATAATGACTTATATTAAGCTCATTTAATAATCCAGTTTTAAAGTGTTATTTTTATGAAACTGGAAAAAACAGCGCGTTTTGGTTAGTTTTTTCTGCCTATTTCAATAAAAATTATTAATAAATTTACGCTTGTGTGTTTTCGTTGAAATTTACCTCGGCCTTTGATAAGAACACTATCGGCTGGAAAAAACAAAGAATTTCGGTCAAGAACCACAAATGTTAAAAGTCATGCAGTTTTGGATATATAAGCTTGGACCATGTGCGTTCTGACATCCTATCTTCATCATGTATTCCTCAAACTTGTTGAAGTTCTTGTGCTTCTATTTGCTTTTTTCCTGCGGCAATTGTAAAGTGTACGATCGATGTGAATTGGCCCGGGAGCTCCTCTACATGCATGGAATTCCAAAAGAGCAAGTGGCCACTTGGGTATGCATCGCTTACCACGAATAAAGATTTGACACAGCGGCCATAAACCACCAGAGTGGAGACCATGGTTTATTCCAGATAAGTCAACTGTATTGGTGTCGGCCATCCGGAGGAGGTTGTAACATATCCTGTGCGAATCTTCGGGATGGGAATATTCGAGATGATATGAATTGTGCACGACACATACAACGGGTACAAGGCTTTACAGCTTGGACCGTGTACTCGAGTTGTAACGCACACCATAAAGTGAAGAAGTTCGTCGAAGGCTGTTTTTAATACTCATACATTATTATAAAAATATACAAAAACGTATCTCATTAACAAGTAAATTATATCCAGTATCTGTTGTGTAATTTTCTACTGGTTTGGGATTTCTAATGCGTTGTTCTCGTTATGAATTATATCTAGTGTTGTAAAAGTTGATTAAAATTTATTATGTATTAATAATTAATAATAAACATTCAAAACGTAATGGTAATTCGAAACTCACAAAGAAAAAGAAAAATGAAATCACAATCGCAAGCAACGTTTATGAATAAAAAATGCAAAATAAAAATTTGATTAGGTATTTAATTTCTGAAAAATGATTGAAACTTTGATTTAGAGCTATATTAAAATGTCACATCATGCCAAAGAAAGAGCTACCGATGCTAATAAGAGCTCTGTTCTATAGCTCTGCACTTTCTACACTTTTACCACCTTTACTCTATTTTCCTCACTCCTACTTATGTTAGGTCATACACATCTCACTCTCTCAGGGATGGTTGGTGCAAAAAGTGTAGAAAAGTGCAGAGCTATCGAACAGAGCTTTGCGTAATCAATCGCCGAAGTTAGAGCCGACAATTATTTCAATATTATATCTTTGTTAACGGTGAATGAGAAAAAAGGACGGAGTTATGATTCATAAGTCTGATGATGCAACACCAGACAATGACGCAGAGCTCTTCTCTTATGAAAACAACAATACTTTGCTTATTCTAATTCCTAATTATCATGAGTAAATACGTAAAGTAAATTTCTTTGGTTTTTTTTTTCAATTCTGTTCCGTGTACGAACTGTCAGTTTTTCGAAAATTTTTGTGCAAATCAGTTTTGCATTGGGATGACTTATTATGTGGCGAACTGGCTTTAATTTGTCAATCCTACTGCAATATCAGGTCAACAAGCGATCGAAAGATGTCGCTACTTAAATGTCAATTTTTCGTAGTTTAGCTTTTTACAGTTGGTAACCAGGGCGTTCTCTCACTGCCAAAAAAAGCCTTCGGAATCGCCGCAGCATGACGCAAGTAAAAGCTGTGTCGTGGCCGCCGAAAAAACAAATGAATCCGAGAATGCAAAGAAGAACGAGGAAACCAACGGGGAAGAAGTAATCGAATCCGTCATCAAAAGTCTGCCGGATCTTTCCTATTACAGCGAGATCGTTGAAGAAAATCCCGCATCCACAATAGAACCGGATAAGTCTATCGAAGAAGACTTCAAGGCCAAAAGCGAAGATGAGCAAGAAAAGGAAAGGCGGAAACCAAAAGCGCAAACAGCGAATGGTAGAAGAAGATGACGACGACGGCGACGACGAAGAAGATCAGTCGTAAGTTTATTTCGACTACTCAGACGATGAAGCTGGCGACCGAAACGACAGAAGCAGGTCCCCGATTGCTCCCATAATCTTCTCGTGTGGGGAGCGTAACATCAAGCGCAAAGTCAAAATGCATTAGAAGAACATGCCTTATAACGCCATTCCTCAGAGAGCGAAGCTGACAACAACAACGAGAAGCAATTCGCCGATAAGCACGACGAAACAGAAGAAAGTTTCAAGTTGGAGAAGCGGTGCGTCATTATAGAAAGAAGAAAGTACGACATTGAAATGAACAACTGTGACGAGTGTAGTGGTCAAAACCAATTTAATAATGACAAAAGCACTGAAGAAATCCAAGACGATGTCAGAAGTGTATTAATGAAGAAAAGCACTCAACTTCACCAAAACCTATTCAAAACAGCCATGAAAAAGAAGCGAACGAGAAAGAGCATCTCATTAACGAAGAAAACCCCGTAAAACATGATCAGTCCTCACCCCTCAAAGAAGATCAAACTAGCGGTGACATTGTTGAAAAACGAGAGGGATCGCTGGATGAAGAAAGCGTAGAAGAATCGACGATTTCTTCAAAAACGGATGAAGAAAGCAACATAGATGACTCGGATGAGGAAGTTGAAACAACAAATGAAACCGAAACAATCTCGAATGACACTGAAGTAGAAGAAGAAAAGAGGTCACCTATAATTGAAGATTTCGTTGAAAAACACCAAACAGTTGGCGAAGACGCGTTACTCTGTAATAAAGAAAACGAGACCTTAGAATATTAATTTTGTGAGGAAATCCAGGCTCCAGATCTTTGAAAATTGTTTCGTCCTTGAGGTTGCTTCAATTCATCATCTTGGAAGGAAACGGCGAAAAGACCATCTCGATAACTTCGCTGACGGCCGTCAGAATTGTAATCAACGAGAAGCAAATGGCGTTGGAAAATGATGAGGAGGATCAAGAAGCTTCTTCCTCCGATCCGACCTTTGAATCTGCAGTGGAAGTAGAAATAGAAGACGAAATGAAGGACATTCCAATAAATGACAAGTTAGATGTTGTTGAAGAAGGGGAACTTATCGAGGTTACAAAAGAAGAAATCTCTGCTGAAGTCATGGAGGAAATAATAGGAGTAGATATGGAAGAAAAAAAAAGAGGAGGTTGTTGTGAAGACAAGAGAAGATATGTATCTGTATGGAAGTTACCGAGGAAGATTTCGACGATATCGTTGAGGAGAGAGATGCAGAATTTATTGAAGAGAATGAAGAATGCTTGAAGAAATCATAGCAAGAAGAAGAGGTCATTGAGGAAGAGGACGATATTACAATATAAGAAAGACAATCAGAGTTGGTGTTAGGAAGAAACTGATATAATATGTGAAGATATGATGAACGAAGAGATTATGGAGCTGACGGATAATAAGGAAAATCGAAGATCAGTAGCAAGTAACGAAAAAAAAAGGAGAAAGCGAACCAATAGATAAAATAATCGAAGAAATTCGAACGGATGGCGTGTTACGTGAAACAAATAAAATTGAAGATAAAAAAATGAAGAAGAAAAGTATGAAGATTAAATATCGCATTAAAGAAGTCGCCTGTGTGCAGGTGATTCTGCAATGGAGAATGAAACGTCGGCAGTAGAAGAAGTCAACGTGACGCGGTTCCAACCGGAAGGCAATTCAAACAAGGTCTTTGTTATAATAGAAAAATAAAAGCAAAATATACATATCATAATTACCTTTAATAGATAAATTTCATTATTTGTAGGTATAGAAGATCAAGAGACTTCAAAAACAACCCTCCACAAACCACTTCACCTTTTCACTGGTATTGCAGTACTTCGGATACGTTACCCAAGCAGAAAAACCGTCTTCCTGAAGAATCTTCCTGGCGCAAGCCACGTCATCTCCGATGTAGTCGTCTTCAAGGGCCGAACATTTTACGTCGCAGCCCTTTCCTGGGGGCCAGCACCAATGTATTTGGCTGATCTGAAATATCCCGTGGTCTCCGGTTTTGTAATTGACGGCCTTCGTATCGAAAAGTGATTCATGATAGGCGATGCAAACCCAAGTGGCTATTTGGTTTTTTGGAATTTTGTACACGTTGAGAAGTTCCTTCGCCAATTCGCATTTGGTGTATATTTTGCAGTCAACGGTGGAAAAGAAGAGCAGGCAAACCCACAACAGAGGCTTTAGTAAGTGAGCAGAACGCATGCTTTCGTTTTCAAACTGAATATGTATTTTTTTAACGAAACACATTTTTGCGCTACTACAGATTAGCTATGGTTATCAAAGGTAAACAAATTCTGAAAGTGTTTAAAATTTTTGTCGTTCCTTGTTCCTCGCGTGTGCCAGAAAAAAATGCTTCTTCTTCAGGATAAATAGTAAATAAATATTACTTATCTTGAAGAAGCTGTCAAAGCACAGCGAAACGTGGATATTTAAATTGATTTTATAACCCGACCTTTCAATTATAACTACAAATTTTTAACGTCAAGAATTAAATAAAAAGATAAGATTGTTAACAAACATAACCTCCATTACCAAGAGTCTCCCTTGACAATGGCAAAAAATACTTTTGCACGTCTCCTTTCATTTTAAACTGAAAAGTCCTAATCTTTATGGAAAAGTAAAAAAAATAAAATAAAATAATCGGTGATTTTTTTTTGATAATCACTGTGGACATTTACACAGTTATCTAATCCATACGATAAGATACTCAATACTCAAGGTACTTGTTCATGAAATTTGATTTTGTGCAAATGGTAAAAAATGTGCTGTAGATAGGAGTAGTTTTAACGAAATATTACTACTAACAGTAACATGTGGAAACGTAAAAAGTTTTATTTGAGCTTGATAACATCTGCCGTGTTACTATTGCTGATACTGAAAGATGATATTAAATATGGAGTGATCAAAGTAAGTAAAAATGATATTAAATGAAGTTACTTCAATAATTGTAGTTGTAAGCGATGTTTGAAAAATTAGGGTCACACCGAAATTTTCATTGATTATTGGATAAAACAAGTTATTTTTCATAAACCTTTTTTTTAGTTATTGAGAGAAAACTTTACATATGCGTCATTTTTTTATTATATGCCACGCCGCGCTGGTTTAATCAATCTGAGTTAAGAATACAACGTGACTTCCGATTGCAAGAGGCAAAGCTGTTTCCCGAAAGCTAAAAGGAGATGGCTATATAAAAGTTGTTAAAATTATCAATCGGTCGATCGGTATATAGTGTCTTTCGAAAAGTGTGCTACAAGGAAGCACAAAGTTTCGGAACGTATTGAAATAATCACTCAGAACCAAATGAAATAATTGAAAATAAGAACAAATTTCGTGTTTTCCTATTCATATTATTTTGCCGGACACTTTAATCCCACCAGTATTCCCTAATGTAGTGTGTATAAACAGTGATTCACAATTGTGATTTTTTTATTTTTGAGATAGGAACTTTTAATTCTGAACGACTTATCCTTATGACATTTTCTTGTATCTTGTAAAATACAGTATTATTCACAAGAGAAGACCGTTGCGTCATTGTCTAGTGTTGCACCAACAGACTTATGAATCATAACTCCGTCCTTTTTTCTCATACACAAAGAAATAATACTGAAATAATTGTCGGTTCTTGCTTCGGCGATTGATTACGCAGCACTCAAGTTCCGTCATTTTCATCGTAAGGGCACTTTACTCTTAAACCATTTTCATTTCTCGGTGTCCACGCTGTATACCATGAAAGATAAATTTCATCTAACATTTCCCAATTTGACTTTAAAGGATGCAAATGCGTTCTACGTCGATAAACTTTTATAAAAATTAATAATTAAAAAAATCCCATTTTTAGCACACTTTTTGAAAAAATAAAATGACGTGTAGGTAACATTTCTCAATGAGCGTTAATATACAGGGTGAAATTAATTTGAGGGACGGGAGGTTAAAAATAATGATAACTGAAGAAAGGGGATGAATTATCCCTTTACTTTCAACTTTGTCAATCTTTAGTACAAGACTTCGTCGGAACTACTATGTCCGTCTAGATATCTCGACGAGAGTAAGAGAGAAGTTGTATTGTGATCCCCAAACTAGCTCTTAATTTCCAAAATTAATTACACCACAATAATTTTCATCTCTTCTCCTCACTCTTTTACTGAAATTTTTATCAGACCGTAAAGGACACAAATAGCAATTTCTTTGTTTGTAGGTACCTGGTTTGAGCTTTTAAGCCAGATATTGCTATTAACGCCCTCTTTATATGGAATGAGATTTCAGCCCTTGCCCGCCACTACATAAACATTTTCGAGATTGACGAAAAATTACGTTCTCTCTTTTAAGAATAACTTTGACTTGAAAATAAAGAGAAAATTTAATAAAAAAATATGTTAAGGATAACAATTATGACAATTTTAAAACTGATTACGTATATACAACACTCTAGTCAAATTACTACAGATCAGAAATTTAGACAAATCTGAAATTTAAATGCAAGTTCAGATTACTTCAGAACAACATACGAGACAACATAACACAAATTCAAAATAATTTTAGAACGAGAAAAACAGCATCTCATAATTAAAATAAACAATGTTGGTTTATAAACATAGTCCAAAATAGCAAAAATCAATAATAAAAATTCTTACCAACCATAGCACTAGATACAGAGACGAACGGACTTTTTGGAGAACAGCAACACTCACTAAGACGTTCTGTAAATGTCCATTACGCCCTCGGGCTTATGGAGATGTACTCCACAAGATGGGCACTAACAATCTTTACGATCAAACTGCTAGAAGCTGTCTTATTCTCCTGTCTCATATTTATTTTTCTAAGGTTAATTTCGATTATGTAGCCTTCCTTAAGAGTGTGATTTAGCACGAGGTCAGCTATCAATGTCACTGCAGTTGCAGGTGCATTGTCTTAAAATTTGTAATGTCATTCGTATCTAATCTAGCGCAAGGTTCTTGATAAACGAGTCGCCCCGCCGCCACGGTCACTTTATATTTAATTTTTTTCTATGTGAGCGGATTTCTCTCGTGGTCGCGTTGCATTGAATTCATTTCCGTACTGTGCTTTTGATAATTATAAGATGCTTGGATTCTTACATTAATAATTCCTGCCAAAATAAAACCACTAAGAGAATCCATGCTAAAGATTATGCGAAAAATGTTACGACACTGTCTGAGAAATACAACGTGAAGTTTTGTAAATAAAACAACTCGATATTTTTTACGCAAATAAGTGTTCGCTAGATAGGTGGTAGTGGAATCGCCTTAAGTGTGATTAATTATTTATTATTATTATTAGTGAACTTAAATTACTTCCCATTTTTTTCAACATTTTTAACCTTGTGGCATCTACGTTGTTATTTTACTAGTTGTTAGTTTTATTTGCTTTTTCTTTCAGGACTACATTTTCGTTTTCAAATATTTCACGGATCTGTTTGCTCTTCTTCAATTACTGTTTCAAGGAGTTGGCGGTAATGGGTAATGTTCGCTCCAGATTTTGAATGTCCTTTTCTTTTTTGTTTCTTTGGATTGTTTGTTTTTGTCGCCCCTTATTTTTTTTATAATTCCAACCTTAACACCCTCACTGCTTTTTACTAATTTCTTCCGCTTATCTTCTTTCTTAACCACTTCTCTGATATTCTTTCTTTTGCAAGATAAATTATTATTTTAATTAATTCAGCTCTCTTTAAATTTTAAACATTTTATTACAACAATCTAAATCTACTACCAATGATGCCAGAAGTTTTGGCGATAAACAGGAAAAATTTAGATACTGTGGCCTGGGTTGCTTAAAAATTTTACTTAAACCAGGATTAAATTTAAGCCTAAGTTAGAATGTGAAACATTTTAACGTATAGCAATTAGGTGCCTCACATTCTTAGGGTTAGATTTAATCCTGATTTAAAACTTTTATACAACTCACACTTAGGCCCGATTTTACAATCGTCGGATAAGCATTATTCTCAGAATAACGTGACGTAGGTGTGACGGAACGTAGGAGGAACGTTAAAGAATATTCGGCGAACAGTTATTCCATCCTTATTCCACGATTGTAAAATTGGGCCTTAATGTAGTATCAATTGAATTTTGGAATAAAGGATCGTCAATCAATGATAAAACGATGGTTTCAAGAAAATATAGATATATGTACCGGATGTTTTTGGAAGTGTGGCTGAAAGACAATTCGGATACTATATGAAACAAATGTAAAAGAACAGCAGATTTATTTTTCTTTTTTCTGTGTTCATTTTGAAATGAAAAATAATATAATAAATTTTCATAAATTACTGAAAATTGGTACAAGGTAGTGAATTGTTACTAATTTTTCCATATTTTGACACTTGTGTCAGTTTACCTTTAGGTGTTGACATTAGTTTTTTGTTTCAAATTTAGTAATTAAAATCGTAACGAGTTTTTTAAGAATTATTATGTTTTTGTTCTTCATAATTTATTTAAAGAAATTTACTTATTTTCCGGTGAATAAGGAAGTATATTCTACCCCGACATCCGTCGGGATCGTGGTAAAATACAAAAAAACAATTATACATTATATTTCAGTTCTGTCTTCAGCCACACTTCCAAAAACACCCTGTATATAAACAAATAAGAAAAAATAATGTATTCTATTTACAAGGAAAAAATCTTTTTACAGAAAGTTCCATTGGAATTTGGAAGCGACGATTACGATAGATGGGAAGAATTTCCGCACCCTCTAACGTTCAAGGTTTATTTCTTCCACGTTGAAAATCCGGAAGAAATAACTTTCAACGGTGCTAAGCCGAAAGTAAAAGAAGTAGGACCTTACGTATACAGGTGGATATAATTCTATTTACAATTTAATTCCACAGTAAAAATAATAAATTACAAAAGAAAACTACATTTATTTAATTAGACTTATTTTTCATTGTCGGAGGTCGTAGTTCTTGGACCCAAGAGCTATAGCAAGTGAATTAAAAATGCAAAAATAAAGAAGAAATTAAAGATAAATAATTATACAATAAAATCTTCAAAAAAGTCGCCTAATTATTTCGAAATTATATAAAAAAATTTTAATTGAGGTATCCAAACTTGTAAACATATTAGAGAGTTAGATATTTTTTTTTCAGATACCATCGACGCAAGGAAAGAGTAGAATACATCATAGAAGACGATTCCTTAATATACAAGGAATCTCATTTCTTTGATTTCAATCCTGAGGGATCTGCGCCTCTTTCTGACGACGACATTATTACAGTCCTAAACGTGCCCCTCCAGGTAAAAAAAAGTCCCTAAAGTTCCAATTTGATTGAATTTTTTTCACACAGAGTATCATCCAGCACGTGGAAACCACGAACCAAGAAATGCTCGGCAATTTAAATATAGAATGGAGTTCTGCGCTTAACGACACGACGAATTTATTTTTCAACATCAGCGTCAAGGATTTCCTTTTCGAAGGATACCGTTTCTGTGCACCCCAGAACTCGCAAGAAGAGTTTCAAAATTATTTTTGCGAAATTGCACGCAACATGACGAATGAATCGAAATTACTCTTTCTAGAAGACGATGGCAGCGTATTATTTGCGTTTTTTGGTTACGTAAGTGTTACGTAAAATTCAGAAATTTCATGTTTTTATAGACTGCGATGTTGTTAGAAAAACTTCAACGATGACGGGCAATATGAAATTTCGGCGGGATTGCAGGATATAAATCAGCTGGGGAGGATCAAACGCTGGAACGATGAGGAATACCTCACGACCTGGCGTGGAAGTAGTTCCTCGTGCAACAAAATCAGAGGAACGGATTCTTTTATCTTTCCCCCATTCCGAAGAAGAACGTACACGCTAGAAGTGTACAACACAGATATTTGCAGGTATTTTCTTCCGTCGCCTCCCGAAAATTTAATTGCCCTTTCGTTTCTAGAATTGTAGATTTGCTGCATGTCGGCGAGGAAAAATTCAAGGGATTAATGAGCGAGGCTTTCGGAAGTACCTTCGTGAATTTCGAGCCCGAAAAATTTGAATGTTACTGTACAAAACAGACGAGGGATTTGACAGGGGAATTTAACTGTTTGCCGGATGGATTCGTCGACATGAAAAATTGCTTAGGTTTGCCCCTACTTATTTTCAAAGTATTTCATATTTTTATTTAATTTACAGGTGTTCCTGTAGTTGTGTCCCACCCCCATTTACTTTGGGCAAATGAGAACTATCGCAATACTGTAATAGGTTTGTCCCCTTCGGAAAGTAAGCACGCTACTAACTTACTTATTGAGCCCGTTAGTTACTCGACAAAATTGATTACGTTTATCATCGCTGTTTTTAATGATTTTAGAAAACTGGCTTTCTTTTCCGGAGCAACAAAAGGATTCAGTATAACATGTTCGTAAGGCCCATTCAGGAGATTTACATTACAAGCGGCGTCACACCATCAGTGATACCATTGTTATGGTTCGATGAGGTAATTAATTTTATTTATAAGTGCAACTTAATGCAACACCTTGAGCTTTCAGTTTACTGAAATAACCGACGACCTCATACATCTATTAAAGACCGACTATTTGAAACATGAAGATTTCTGAAATTGCTGCTGCCCATAAAAGCATAACCCTCACTGATGAACGGTGTCGAAATCGAAGTGTAGATTTTTATTTAGAATGGAAAGAAATTGCAGACTCAAATCCTTAAAGAAGAAGTGAAAAGGGATATCGAAATGTTAAGATTTTAATGTAAAAAATTGCACTTTTTTAAATAAATTAAAACGGATGCGAAACATCGCTCGATGAAGCAAAAATAGATAAGAGAGAGAATTATTATATTTTCTACATTGTGACTTCCATGATTTTTTCCTTTCTCTTCAATTGGCATCTACCCTAGATTCCTTTAGCTTTGTGGTGTTTCCCTTTTTTTGTTCTGCCTTAGTAGAGTTTGAAAACAAGGACAACATCAATGGCATATGTTTAGATATAGTCTTAAGGAAATATTTCCAAGTGCATTCCAGGGCTTAAGGAACCACCTTGCTTGAACATTGGAAACCCCCAATCAGCTGTACATTCAAAAGGGTGGGTTTTATAATTTTAACCTTGTACCTAATCGCTTGAAGTCTTTGATTGCCGTTTCCCAAAACGTATTCTTCTTCTTCATCAAATCAACTCCAATTATAGCCAATCGAGCATGTATCTTGTCTAACAACAAAAAATATGCAACACCCCGTTTCTCAATTTCATACAAAGTGCCTAATTTGTGATTGTACTTTTCCAATCATTACATTACTAGATTACTTTCTCTAGTTCTTTGCCCCACGTTTTCTTTTTGCTTTTTGTTTAAATTAGTGTCCTACATTTTTCTTCCAATTCTGGTTTTTGGCATTCATATTGTACGAAGGGTCGATGGGGTGAAAGATAAAAGAGTCTCCCCATAATTAACCCTGCTTACAAAGAAATTTGACCAAAAAATAAATACGCCGCGCCATCTCTATTTAATGTAGTGGCCCGTTTCTAAAATCATTGTCGGAGGACGTAGTTCTTGGACTCAAAAGCTGTGGAAAGTGGATAAAAAGTGCAAAAATATATCCAAAATTCAAGGAATTAGATTAAGGAAAAAATTCAAGTCTATTAATTAAAAAACACTCTACAATGGGGATAGAAATAATTGTTCCTATCTTTTGGGAGGACCCCTTTTTCCTTAGGGCTTATCGGTCATCCCCTGGGCTCTAGGCGAAGGGCCTTCTTCCTTGCACCGTCACCTCACCCATATCAAGAACAAAAAAGTAGTTTCAAAAATTTTATAAAAGTAAATGAAAGGGGAATCATCCAGATGTTTTGTTATTTCAATCAGTCATGCCCTATTCTACCCTTCCAGAAGGTCGTCTACCTGACTACCTAGGATCTATCGCCGACTCTACGGCCTACTTCTTTGTCTACGTTTGAATGATCCTCTCCGGACCTCGCAATAAACAGATAATAATTATAATATGGCCCGTAATTACGTTGTGGTAACCTCGTTCTTTGGTGCAAGAGATAAATAACTCGTTGTAACAAAGGAATTGGAGGCGTTAAATCAAAATGCAACAATTAAATTTAATTAATTATTTATTGAAAAAAAAAATGGGAAAAAACTCCTGGTATCAGCCTCTGTGTGGTCTGATATCGTGAGCGGAAAACTGTTTGAAAACTGTTTGAAATCAATACAACGAAACGAAGAAAAATTTACATTGAACAGAAGTACAGTGTAATTCGCTCAACCGATTTCACTTTCCGAAAATCGGCGCTCTAATCTGCCTTCTGTCGTAGCTGGTGGTTTAAAACACACAGATAATCGTAGGAGAACGCTGCTCCTCAATTAAATTAACAATTAATTAGTATCCAACTTCAATTGGTCTTGGCACTAGTGTTTGTCACTTTTATCGTACTCTAAGACTGGTTCTGTTTAATAAACCAACGCACAATGTGTCATAGTGGGACTACAGTGTACTTAATTAGTGGGATAAATTAATTAGACGTTCGGGTGACGTATGTGATACAAAATGCCGCCCTCAGCGATTAATTTGCAAGTAAATCAGTAGCAATCACCTGTTTTTCAGGGAATCCCGTGGGAGGTGTTTGGGATACCCTATCTCTAGCTAACCCGATTAATAAGGTGGAGTGTAGGGAGCCTACTCGCTACTGCTGCTCCTCTCACGAGAGCGTTTAATTGAGGTCGAAATAGTAGGAGCTTTTCTCGACTATTTTCGCCTTGTATCGAGGGTGGTACTCTGTACCCGCTTGCCTGGGTTTCAGGTCCTCTATTTGTCGCTCTTTCACCATCTAACCTATCTAACTAAATTATAGCGCAATGACTCTTTGACTGTGTTATTGGCACTACACTATGGGTGTTTTTGGCACTTGCAGTCTCTAGGCAATCGCTTCTAATTAACCGGCAAATCTCTCGGAAAAGACCAGTTTGGCCCACACACATACAGGGTGTGAAAGAAACTTTGTTAAGAAGATGGCTATAAATATGTAGTTCAAATTGTTTGGTCTCGTGATTTCACGAAATTCGTAGAGATAATTTAATTGTCTTGATTTCTGAGTTAAATTGTGCGGGCACACGTGATTTCGATGACAAATATAACTTGCCTCAAGCCAGTGATTTAGATTGGCGATTTCCCTGTACCTACAAATCGAAACAACCGTTAGCGTGTTTCCAACTTACCAGAGAATATTTCCAAAGGAAGACGATTTCTAGAGTACACTGTATATGAATTTACAGATAGATTCGAGGGGTGGTTAACTGCAGCTGGTTGGCTAATTACAGAACTAATCTAATAATGAATGAGACAAAACTTTACCAAGTGCAATATTTGTTGGAGTTTAAAACTCGACTATAAAATATAAAATAGTTTAATTAAGTTTATCTAAAGCAATGGAAATATGGAACTTCCAGACTCTCTAGTCACTAATTAATGCAAATTAAATTATCCTCATTCAATTGGCACCACCAAATCTGTGACGAAAGGATACAAAGAAAATGTAATTTACCAGTTCGCGAAATCCGCGGATCGCGTACCTTAGAACCCTTGGTTAAATACACACACGTCGCAGCTCGTAATTATTGGTTTTTAATTGCCCTCTTTATCAACACACTTTATTTATCCGCACCGGAATAAATGATTTAACTGTAAAATGAATAAAGACTACAAGCGCTTAAGGAAAAAAACAAACAGCTAAGCCAAATTAGAATTGGACTGGACCGTTCTCTATAAAGCATCAAAGCTATCTGCCTGTTTTTTCGCGTCCCGTACTTTCAAGAAAAAAATTAAAACACACCCCTCGGACTTGCAGCTAAATTTTGAAATAACTTCGACCAATCATAGTCGTAGCATTTAGTTCCCACTCACGCCTATTCCAGATGACCAGAATGTATCAAGAGACACCCCATTAGCTTATCAGGAATACTCACTGTTTGTATGTCGCAAATGAAGCAGCACCCATAAATTTAACTATTCAAGTGTAAAAGCTGACATTTTTACAGTATCTGCTGCCTAACTGAAAGAGACCAGACTCCAGCGAAGGTTTCAACTGCAATGTAATTTGATATCTTTAACCACATGGAACAAGTATCTACAATTTTAACACGACAAAATGTATACAAAATCTAAGAAAACCACTCTAAACGTCAAATAGATTTGTTTTATGATGTCTGTACGTCTGTATTGCATCTGTATGGCGCCTGCGATTATAGAATTTCTAAAAAGCTCTTTGGGTGGCAAGTCAGCCTCTTGGGAAAAGACAGACGCCTAGCTTAATTGCCTCGGTTCGCCTTTTGACAGCGTGCAAGTTTCGAACGCGTGTTCGTTATTTGAAATAAAACATGCAACAAT
Organism: Dorcus parallelipipedus; assembly: GCA_958336345.1. Classification (NCBI taxonomy): domain Eukaryota; kingdom Metazoa; phylum Arthropoda; class Insecta; order Coleoptera; family Lucanidae; genus Dorcus; species Dorcus parallelipipedus. The sequence continues at coordinate 26,497,475 of OY284480.1, read as the reverse complement.
CGATTTTGTTTTGAAAACAAATTTAGCGAACGTTTCAATTCACCACTCCAGTTGTCCCTTTTCAATTAAGTGTTGCGTCGGTCCACCCCTAAAGCCACTCGTGTTCTTAGTTACTCTCTATAATATTAGCCATCACAATTCTGTTATTAATTTTCAAGTTCATCCCTCTATTCCCTTTAATTGCACACTATCCATTTCTTAGATTTTTGTATATACTTTGACAGCTCTTCTTTCATTTCCATTTTTTGTAGATTTTTCTGTATCCAACAACCGCTTCTGTGGTGTTTGGTTTTATTAATTTTGTGACAGTTGTAAATAAGAGAGGACTCAAAATGCTACCTTGCGTCACACCGTTTTCTTTGTCATAAATTCGGTGGTAGTCGTAACATTGCTTCTTCGTTAATTTCAATGAATTAATGTTGCCTTTGCGATATAAAGACAAAATAAAAAAAATAGACATTTACAAACTGAGACAAACAAACTTGCCTGAAACTATCAGCGTTTCTCAACTTGTTGGTCACGTTCTTTAATGGAGTCGTAAGCAACACGCCAGGCTTCATGAAAATAAAATAAAAGTAACATACGAAATTGAAAGGGTATGTAAGAACTAGAATAATGCAATGCCGTTCTTTTTCATACTTTGAAAGAGATAAAACGTCAAAGGTTTTTAAACAATATCACTAAATTATTTGTCACAAAAATAAGTACATAATGCATAAAAATTTAAAAGATTTACAAAATAATCTTTTTTTAAAATTGTTTGAAAACTGATGTGTACTAAAATGCAATCGATTTTGCAATAATGTCCCCAAAAGTAAATCCCCACGCGAATTTCATTATCTTAAAAAGTAATTAACTATACCGAAAGATTTCAGACTTAGTCACATTTGATCTACAAAATATTCTTTATAAAGAAGTGAATCACAAAGTTTGATGCAGAACGGATTTAGATAACATCGACAGATTATAATTTATGATGGGTAGGCGTGAAAGCCATTCGCATATTCATTTTTCCAGAAATAAAATTTTCCAACGCATTCGTTTTTCACGATCAATACTCAACTGTTGCATGTATTTCAGTAAAACAATAAATAATTTGTTCTTGATCGTATTATTAAGGCACACCTTCTAGTCCGCCTAATAATTTTCTAAATTGCAATTTCCAAGTATTCAGATTCAATTGACGCAAGGGTTTATTTAAATACGATTAAAAATTTCCTAGAGTACATTTTTGACGTACGTTTCGGGAAAAAAACGCAAAATTATTATCTCAGATTTTACTGAATAATAAACTAGGCAATACGTAATGTGAATAAAATTTTAAACAAATTAAAACCAGCGTAATCTAAACAAATCTCTGGGATGAAGGATAATCCACGTGTAGATAGATAAGTGCGCACCGTAATTAACTCAGGTCACAAAAAAAAGTTCTGCCAGCCTTCAGTTAGTTTTCGTTAGTCCAACAACCATGTGTAAATGTGTAGTTTTTTTGGGTATATTTGCAGTGCTAGGCGTTGCAGTACTAGTACTAGGGTTTATACTCGGATTCGTAGTTTTTGAAGATATCATCGAAGATGGAATCATTTCGGTAAGTTGTTCTTAAGAATAAAGCCCTTTTTCTTATATATATAAGATTTGTTCTATCTGCAGCAAAAAAAAAGAATAATATTGCAGAAATTGAACCAAATCTTGCACAAGAAATAGGGTAATCTAAAAAGGCCTTAAAAAAGAACGAATACAAAATGAACATGATCAATATTTATTACAAATTGACCGCAGAATAATGGCCTTATTAATAAATCGTCCTTGTATGCATTCTCCATTTTTTTCCCGAATTCTATTCGTGCACCTCTTTCAATGTTTTTTCTTCTTCGTCCCTTTTTTAAATATTCTTATACAATTCCATCTGTGTTTCTGTGAAAAAGAACCTCTATACTAATTTCAATTAAAAATAAAAATCATTTCTATAATAGGAGCAACAATAACACGTATCTATGGAGATTACTTCATTCCATTGCTATGTTTATGGCTCTCATAAATGTCAAAATTAATTTGTCAAAATTCTGATTTGAAGCGCACAAAATTCCCGTACGTACAGTTGCGGACAGAAAATTTCGGATTCATTCCATTGTCATTCCACTGACGTAAAAGTTAAGAAATTCCTATATGTATACGTCAGATGAGTGACAGTGACATCCGAAATTTTCTGTCCGCAACTGTACAACTATGATTAATTACGAAACGAATGGCGTCAAAGCGGACGGATTTTGGGAGATTACGAGGAATTTTGGAGTTGACACGCAAAAAGGACGAACTATATTGCCGATTGCGAATCCTAGAACGAACAATGCCCTTCGCGAATTGCTACAACACCGCCATCATAAACAATGAAACAAGCAGCTGTAAATATAATAAATTCGTCTTGAAAATAAAAATCTTCTTGCTTCAATTTGCTCGCTAATTTAATTAAAAATGCATGCAATATGTTCGGCGCGAAATTATCCCGTAATCCGTTCGGGATCTGGCGAAAAAATGACGCCGATAAACATTTTTATCTTTGAAAACAAGTATATCCATCGAGGACTTTATTTGACAAAAAAAGGCTCGCTAATCCGGGATCAAACACGAACAAATCGCGCATTATACCTACTCGCTAAATATGTCCTTCAAAGTAGTACCAAATTGATTCAAATTTGCATCATTTTTTTTGTTAATTTCTAGGCTGTACGACTTGAGCAAAACACGTCGCAATTTGACAGGTTTATCCAAATGCCTTTTCCGCACACGTTCAAAGTGTACTTCTACAATGTGACTAATCCTGGTCAGGTCGTTACAGGTGCTCCTCCTAATGTAGTAGAACTTGGGCCTTACGTGTACAGGTAAGAAATTTGGAGAACCTAATTTAAATTACATTTTTTCTGGTGTATTAAGATACTTATGCCCGATTTTACAATCGTCGGATAAGCATTATTCTTACAATAACGTGACGTAGGTATGACGTTGATATGGAGGAACATTAAAGGATAATCGGCGAGCACTTCTTCCGTCCTTATTCCATGATTGTAAAACTGGGCCTTACTAGAATTAAAATGAAGTTATGCAATTAATACTTTTATTAGATCTAGGTAAATTAGGTTTAAGCTGGGATAAAGCTCACAATCAGTTTGAAATAATATGTATATAATAAATATAAGTAAAAAGTAAAGAATAAATTGTACTCATAGAGCAAAAAAATCTTAAAGAATGTAGTCATGTGGAGTTAATAAATTTTGGGCATATGAAATTAAAATGTATAAGAAACTGACAAAGCCAATAGTAACAACATTGATGTAAGGAATAAGTAGAGTAAGTAGAACCTAAATGTCCTATTTTTTTTAAATTTTTTATAAAAATGTCCTATTTTTTTTAAATTTTTTATAAAAAATAGTACGTTTAGATTTGTAGAAACAAATTGTTGTCATTCCAAAATATTCAACTATAAAAATTCTACGAAAAATATACCTAAGATCCTAAATAAAATGGTGATGGTCCTGGAGGCATGGGAACTTGTTCAAAGAATGAACACAGAAAGAATACAGAGAGAACAAGAAAGATTTGAAAATTTAGGGAGCCGGGTACTTTCTATAATATTTTCTATTTAGCGGAGATGTAATGTGAAAGAAAATTTTTAAGAATTTTGGGATGATTGGCATTTTGAAGGGGAGAGAAGATAAGGTAATATACAAAATTTAGATAAGGTTTTGCAAAGTGCAGTTTTGGTATGGAGGCCAACTGCGAGGAGATTAAGAATATAACGCCGAAATCGATGGGTAAAGTATAAAGAAGAACATATGATAACCACGAAAATAAGAGTGTTGTGGAAGACTTTAAGGTGAGGAAGGTATGGAGGAATATTATCAAATTGGACAAGAAATTAATATGAGATGGATAGAGATTGAATAAAAAAAAATAGAATGAAGATCCCTGAAACGTTGGACAGAAAACATAGAATAAAAATAAAAAGACGAAGCTGTCTCATTAACGTTAAGGAAAAGTGAACAGGCCAAAACCCGAAAATCAGGAACAATTATAAAAATGTTTCGTTTCGTTTTGAATTCATTACATTACTTGATTAAATAAGAATCTCGATTTTCGGTCAACAAACGCTCATTCAATCACATAAAGTTTTCGAACTTGGCCAGGTTCATCTTCAGCTTAGGTTTCAGTGGGAAGTCTCTCGAGGGCAGTGAGACCTTAATACTTAAGTACCATAGTACTGCCGAGATCTGAAATTTTATGAACTATATGTAATAATAATTTAATTGTTTGTTTGTTTTTTTTATTTTAGGCAATTCCGAATCAGAGGAAACATAACTCACGACAACCTCACTGACACAATCTCGTACACGCAGCTAAGAACTTTTGTATTCGATGAAGTAGCTTCCGGAGGTCGCTTTGAAAACGATAGCATTACCGTCTTGAATGTGCCATTACAAGTAAGCACGACTTTTACTACCGATAGCTTTTAATTGACGCAACGTGTTTTTAGAGTTTGTTTCAAGCGGGAGAAGGAACCACTCTTGAACCGGTAATAAATACAGCGTGGATGGAAATGATAGGCGAAACTTCTATTTTCCATAGCGTAACGGTGGGTCAGTATTTGTTCAGTGGATATCAGTTTTGCGCCCCAGTCTTACCTCCTCTACCAGTGAATCCACAAGTAACCCAATTGTGTGATTTTATAAGGACCAACTTTTCATCAACAAGAGTAATTGACGTACTTCCTAATACGGCTGTGTCTTTCTCATTTTTCAATTACGTAAGTGCAAGAATTGTTTTTGAGTTTTGCAAAAGTCGTACACTTTCGCTGTTACAGTTGAATAATGCTAATGACGGTGTGTTCGCTATTCGTGATGGAATGGACGAGATCAGTCACTTGGGAGAGATTCAAACTTGGAATAATCTGTCGTTATTGACTACTTGGGCGGGTACCAATAACTCTTGCAATCAAATTCGAGGGAGAGGGGGCGTAATTTTCCCTCCTTTCAATGACGACCAGGCTAACTTTGATATATTCAACACTGACACCTGCAGGTACCTGTGAAGGAAAATACATTAAATAAAGAAAAAAGAATTCGTGGTTTTTTAGGGTTATAAATCTGGAATACGGTACCACGACTGAATTCGAAGGCATCGCCGGTTTCCGGTACACATTAAGGCAAGACACCTTGGCGAATGCATCTTCACCAGATCACGCGTGTTTCTGCATAAACGGAACTAGAAATCTCGCTGGGCTTTTCGATTGTCTTCCAGAAGGTCTTGGTGACATGTCTTCCTGTATAGGTAAAAAAAAATCCCGCACTTTAACTTAACAAATGTAAAATTATAATTTTCAGGATTACCAATTGTGATGTCGCTACCACATTTGCTCTGGGCAAATCCACAGTATAGCAACACAGTGACTGGTTTATCTCCAAATGTAAATAATCACACCAGCTTCGCTGATATTGAACCTGTAAGTTGGAATATTCGATCAAAAAAATAGTATTTAACGAGTTTCAATTCTAGGATACTGGTACACCATTGAGGACGGCTAGGAGGGTTCAGTATAATATGTTCATAAGACCAATTACTGGAATTAGTGCAATCAACCAGATACAACCTGCCGTGCTACCCTTACTTTGGTTTGAGGAGGTTTGTACATTCAAATCCAAGATCCAAATTATTGTATTGATTTGTAATAATTATTTCAGGGAATGGAACTGTCTGAAGGCTTAGTGAACAAATTAAACGACGAATATTTCTACATGGTAGTAGCTTTCCAAGCGGTAACTTGGGTTCTGGTAGCTGTGGGCGCAGTGGTATTCCTCATCTGTCTAATGTGCTGCATAATTCGAAGGAACAGGAAATAGAGCTCTTCTTTTTGTAAAATTGTATTGATATTAAATATAAGTCGTATTGTATTTGTGTTAATTAAAAAATAATTTATCGATATAGTAATAGAATAATTTAAGATGTAGTTAATTGTAATGAACGAATAAATAAACAAAAATGTATGTACGATAGAATTAGTTGTGTTCTCGGAAGAAATTTTAAAATAAGTGTTGCAAAACTTAACTGCTCACGAATGTATGTAGTCAGGCTGGTTTAACTTGAAATATGCATCGAGGTTGCTGTCTGCAAACTAAAGGTCAGTCTGTCCTCTTCATCATTCACTATGTTACGTTTGATTTTGGTGTTGTGTGTGGTAACGTGTTTAAAAACGTCAAATTTAAATTTTGATGGTAAAGTGTACTTTATCGTACTTCTTGCACAGTGTGACCTATATTAATATTTTATTTTAGCTAGGTGCCCTGGCGTAGCAATTCCAGGTAATTTTTTATTATATTATATTTTAATTTATTTAATTTTATTTTGTTAGATACTAGAAAACTAAAGTGAAAACTAAATAAGTAAAGCTTTCATTTATTTCTTTGCATTTCTTTATTCTTTGCTTTCTTTTGGTAAACAAAAAAAAATAATAACAAATGAAGAATCGACGACTTCCGGAACGAAGTTTTTGAGTTTTTTTATTTCGACCTCTTGTTTTGAAGTAAAACATTTCATTTTCAAATCGTTTTATTTTTATTCGTTTGACGCAAAGTAAGATTTAATAAAATTTAACAAACCACAAATATTTAATGGGATTTAATTTTAAATTTATTACATGTTTTCCCCCACAGAATGTAAACAGTATTTCTCGCCTGAACCTGGTAAGTGTTTTTTTTTCTTCAGTTTTTCACATTTTTTTGATTTTACTTACTCTTATACACTTTAATTATTATTAGTTGTTAAAGCTTAGTAATTAATTCATTATTATTACATATTGTTATTATGTATTACAAATTTATTTATTTATAAAAACAGTGTGTGTTCCTGAGAATGTTGAATTCAATTTGTCAAATGGCGGCTTGAAATGTGTTTTCAATTTGAATCTTAAAATTCGATCTATGTATCATAATGGATCATGACAAATTAATAGTTATTTATATTACAAGTGGGATAGAGACATCATTATGATATGAGTGCGATGAGTTATCCTGACGAGGGCGTCAGCCCGAGTTTAGGATAAGAGCACGAATATTATAATGATGCCTTATCCCATCTGTAAAATACAACGCCTGCAACTTCCATTAGGAAGTTCTGAATAACTCGGAACCATCAAAAGCATGCATTCATCAAAGTTGTGCACCTGGTGATGCTGTTGAAACCGGTCATTACTTTGGTGGGCAACTGATTTTAACGGTTCCGAACTAGTCAGAATCTCCTAATGGAACAAACCTAATATGTATATATTTTGATTGTAATAAATAGATTATTTCTAACATAGGTACTCCCCTACTTACCTTGTATTATTTGCTGTTTTGAGGCAAACAAAAAGAGTACATTTTCAATACGTTCGTAGATTATTATTGGCGACCTTATAATGGGATTGTACCAGACGATGCAATCGTAGGAGGCTACGATATAAATAATAACGTAACATACATTGGGCAAATTCCCTTAACTGCAATTCCCGCCCTTAACCCGGCAACAATTATCCCTGGCAAGAAAGCAGCCCGTACAAGCTACTTTGGAATTTACTTTGAAGACAAAGACGTAAAAGTAAACCAATTTGCAACGAAATGAAAGAAAACAAGTTGATTTTCGTTCGCCTTTTCCAGATACTGTGTTCTAGAAATCCCCATAAGTTAAAGTGGATCCCCGCGACAACAGATGGTTTGCTTCTAATAACCGATTACCATGTGGTGGTAGGAGGTTTCGAATTCGTGAACAACAGATTCCTTGTTCTATTCATCGGTAGAATTAACCACGAAGGCAGTCTCATCATTGGAAAAGCGCTGACCAACGAGTCCGAACACAAAGGGTTAAAAATACCAGCGCTGAATGGTAGGCAGATTGACGCAGATAATTTCGAACTGTTGGTGTACGTAAAAGGAAAGTGAAAAATTTAACAAAATTACAGTGGAGTGAAATTAATGTAAGAGTTAAACAAATACAGCCTATTTTTAACAGAGGGTGTTAATAATTACTTAATTCATTGAGCCTAAAACTGTTTCGATTAAAAAACGTAAGGAAAAAAGTAAACAACGAAACATGTTGTCATGTTCACAAGGACACACAGTTTTCGGATTCTTCAAATAAGCAGAGAGTTACTTCCAATCTTCACATGCAAAGGAAATTCTTCACCTACAACAATAAAACAAAGATCTAAATATTTATTTTACAAATAAAATGTAACATACCTTAATTTTATGTGTATTCTTTAAACATGCAGAAGTTCCTTAAGAATACCAGTTTTCTTACTTCTAACACGAACATTAGATGAAAAACGTAAACTAAAACAGAAACACAAGGGCAATTTAAGTATATATAAAAAATTATACTAATTAAATTATATCTTACAGTGTCCGATTCAGAGTCTTCAATTTTGTTATTGAATTCACCTACACAAGAAGCATGGGTTGCTAATAATATAAGAAGCTTCTGTAACTGGCTCGAGGAACAGGCAAAGGAGTTGGCAGACAGGAAACAAGATGAGCAGCAGAACGTTTCTGGACGTAATCTTGATGTGCCGATGTTGAAGGTCCAGGAAAATGTTCCGGTGACAGCTGTCATGTCGACTCATAAAAAGCAGGGAGATGATATGAATTTCAGGCATAGAAACGGCCGATTGAGAAAGTTCGTAGTTAAATTGCCAAACGGAAAAAGCCTAAGAATAAAAAAACATGAGGCAATAAAATTAGGATTTATTAATTAATTTTTTTTGTTATGTTTGAAAGAATTAAAGTTTGATATTGAATAATAGTTCAATCTAATGTTTTTAACTTACCGAAATTTGTCCAAATTAATGAAAAAGCCACATAATTTGACAATCACTGACACGAACGTATACATCAGTATGACAAATAACAAGATGACAGGATAATCTCGAACTAGGTAGGATTCGTGACGTCAGTTAGCCTCGAACCCCTATTTTTAGATTCAAATTTAAGAAAATCAAAGGCAAAGTTAAAATATTTTATTATGAAATCTTAAATAGAAAATTATTTTATGATTGACGAAACAAACGGACAAAAGATTCACTGAAAATTTATGGAATAAACATCAAAGGAAAAATAAAATAAATCATTGGCTTTTCAAAAATAAAAAACTAGCACCGACGTAGTGGGGACAAGCCTATATAAAGCGCTTCGAACTGACGTTCGCTCTCATTCACTTGACAACCCTCACGAAGTGATTAACTCTTACCACCAAACTTCCTCCACACAAAAGTAATTAACATTGAGTGATTAACTCATTACATTTATTATATAATACACTTATCATTGAGCGATTAGCTTATTACTTAAATACTCATCTATCTGACATTTATCACAGAGTGATTAACTCTAGACAATTTAATTTTCTACATATAAAAAAAAAGGAATTAACATTGAATGATTAACTCAGCACATTTATTATATGAACACGTATCATTGAGCGATTAGCTTATTACAGTTAATACACTTATCATTGGGCGATTAGCTTAATTCAGTTAATACACTTATCATTGGGCGATTAGCTTATTACAGTTAACACTTATTATTGATTGACTGATTTAAATAACTTATAATAAATTAATTATCGTTATCGATATTATTGTTTTTAACATCATTGTTTTTATAAAACATTTAAAAAATTTGAATAAAATAAAAAGGTTTGAACATAAATCTAGCATTTTTATTTATCTCTACTGCTGCTCTTTTTACATAGTCTCACTTTATTTATATACAAAAGATAATTATAAAAAGAAAAATTGCTATTAAGTAAACCACAAGACTAATAAGAAAGTAAAAGATAAACTTTTGACACATAAAAAGTCTGGTAATAACCAGTGGTTATACGTCATAGCAATGTGTTAGATATTCACTTTAAGCAAAAAATAATGCGTTTAGAATTAAAGAATTAAAGAATTAAAGTTTTGTCTGCAATGCATTCAGTTTTATTGAAATTGTTGTTATTGATCGGGTTAAGAACAGTAATAATGATTATTTGTTCATTCAGCTAATAGTCATTATTACTGTTCTTAACCCGATCAATAACAGCAATTTCATTACTACATCCAGGACACAAATTTATAACAAATAACGGAAAGATTAGCGCCAGAAAAATGCAATAAAAGAACTAAATAGCGACTTAGCTGGCAAGGAAAAGTAACTGTCAAATGTGCATTCGGTCTCCTGGTCTGTTGCTTCATTTGTTGTTTTCTATCTCCAAGTGTCAACACCTTACACCTTGGTTATACTATCCTGATGAGGTCTAATAAGACCGAAACGTACGTTGACAGTTACTTTTCCTTGTCAGCTAAGCCGCTATTTACTTTTTTTTACACAAATTTATCTGCAAAATCATCCAGTTTTATCTTCGTTTCAATCGTGGTGGTATGCTGGGGTCCTCTTGAGGACCGGTGTGGTGCAGGTGGTGGCCATTCCCGAAGGGAAATCGTACTAACAGGGCAAAAGCGCAGCCAAGGCTGAACGACGTACTGTTCGTGGTCCCATGAGTGACCTCTTCGGGACTCGGTGTAGCGGATGGGAAGTCCTAAGGTTATTAATTGTCACCACCCCCACGTGCCAGGTGGAGATGAAGTGAGTCACCGTGGCGAGATTTCAGCCACCTGGTGGAAGAGTAGATTAGTGGTAGAGAATCTACGGGTCGTATACGACCAAGACGTAGGGGGTAGAGTATGTTTGCATGTAAATGAGGTTGTATGTGCTGTTTGTGGCTTGTGTTTCTGAATAAAATTTCAGAGCAATAGTTTATGAAAGAGCAACAAATCTGATACTGAAGGCCCAAGGTTAGACAACATCAGGAGCGATGGTGAAGGCACTAGATTGAGTTGTAAATTGACCAAGGGGTCCCTGGTAAGTAAATAACTGTTGTCTCTTGTAAATGATTATAAACACATGTTATTGTTGCTTGAACACACGCTTGATGTATACGTATTACCACATTTTTTAATAACAAATAAAAGAAAATGCGTTGGTATTTTGCCCGCCCTTACACATGAAAGGCCAGTTCTATTCAGGATGGAAATTGACTTGATTTTTTCAAGTTTCCTGAACGTTTAATATACGTACCTAACTATTTTCTTCTAGTCGATTTGTTTAGTTCATTTATTCAAAAACTAGAAGCTGGGGCGTAATTTTTTCTTTTTCCTGATACTCTCTAGGACTATAATTTAATATGTAGCTAATTATAATGAACGAATAATAGTTGATTGTTATACAAGGCGGTAAAATTATTCTCGTTATCGATGAGTGAAAACGTTTAATTTTCACGAGTCGATAATTAAATTTTACCGTCGTGTGTAACATTCTATTTTTTTCTATAACGAACGTTAAAGACAGAAAAATAAAGAGAGCAATCACGTCTCAAAATCGCGTTGTATGATCATGATCCCAGTAACTAGTGTGGGTTGTTACGGTTAATACGAAAATTGTTAGTTCATCTATCCTTGCTGTTAAAATTCCGTTTTATCGACTCTTTTGAGTTGCACACGTTCGCTATAGAAAATTAGTATATTACGTATCAAATTTAGAAACATGAAGTTTTACTAAATGAGTTTGGCTTGTTTGATTACGAGTGAGCGCAGCGAACGAGTAAATTAAAAGCCAAATGAGTTGCATTTCATGCAGTAACGTATTTTATTAATGTTTAATATAAGGGACATTAATTACTGTCACATTAATAACTGTCACAATTGATGGATGAAAAATAATAGTAGTTAGTACGTTGCTATACAGTAACGGTTGCTATGTAGTAAAGTAACATTACTGTAGGATTTTGAGTACTGTGAATTTATTTTAACATAGAACATTGCTGTTACGTACGAATCTGAGAATACATAGCAACATTTATAAATTAAACTGTCCTTTTTAAAATAGAACATGAGATGACAGCTGTCATGAATCTGTTCTTAGTGATTTTGATATACTTGGACTACAAAATAATAGGGACTCTTTCAATTACATTAGATAAGTTTATTCTTATTTCAAATAAGTAAACTTAAAACATAAAGAAAACAGAAATTCTTTAATTCAAAACAGACATCACAACAAGTTTTCAAAAATTTCTTGATTTACCTCTATGCAATATTCTAAACGATTATAAAAGTTGTTAATTGCATTAGTTACTTATCCAGGGGTAATCCTTCCTAATACATTTTCACTAACTTTCTTCACCTGACAGATGTTCCAAATTAAAATGGACAAATTTGATATGACATTCACAATGACATTCGAAACCCTAACGACGACGATCATGCAACGACATTTTTAAAAATTGGAATTAGTTTCCATAGTAATATGAACAGCAATGTTTCATATTAAAATCAGGATTAAAATAAAATCACGGTATATTAAATATGCCAGAATCAGACGTGTTTCGTGACAAAATTGAGGAAATTTTAAGATAAGTATTAAATACAGCCAAAATTAATTTGTATGTACGTCTCATTTTTTTTTTTTGTAAGTAAGGTATTTAGGCATTAGGCATTGCATCCTTACGTAATTTTTTAATTCTTGTCAAGGTTAAGTAAAAGCAGAGTGGCTGAGGCTAATTCTGAACTTCGCCTTGTGAATGTGCTAATTTAATCACGCTTTTGTTTTCCGTTTGCTTATTATTATTATTTTTTTGTTCTTCTAATCTAATTTTTACATATTGTAGTACTTTTGTAACACAATAAAGTCATTTATTATTATTATTATTATTATTACTATTATAAGTGATCCGCAACTGATCTGAACTTGAAGTGATCCTGCATTTATCCAAGTCCATTTGATTACACAGTGCTATGAAAAGAACGTTTTTTGTACGAATCAGATCTGTTCTATTGCTTGTTGCTCAGAGCTACTTCACTCGTTCAAACGGAAACAGTTATTACTTAGTACCTATATCGAACCGCACGCAGGTTTCTTTTTTGCGCACAGAAATAATCAGCCTGGTAAAACCCGGCATTATATTAAGGTCACAGTATAACATTAAATATTTCTGCGAATTGAAAATCTGTCTTGTGCTTGCTTCATTTACTATAATAATAATAATAATTTATTTGTGATAAATACAAAAGTATTTCACACGTCATATAGGGCATATGTATAAAAACAATGTAAAACATATAGTAAGTTATACAAGAAGGTTCAATCACATAATAGAAAATACATGTAGATAGTTTAAAAGACATGAGAATGGCGAAGAAAGTCCTCAAAGGAATAAAAGGAATGTGTTGTCAAATACTGTTTGATGATAGATTTAAATTGTGGTAATGGCTTCTTACGTATATCAGGTCGTAGTTTATTGAAAAACTTGACTGCATAATAGTTACTGCCATAACGAAATCTATTTAATCTGTGTTGAGGCACCACTATATCCGATTTAAACCTGGTGTCATATTCCTGGTTATACTGTTTCAGTTTTTTGAAGGTTCCCCTGCAGCTCTCTCTATATCCTAAGCCACCCATAATACGTATTATTCTTTTCTGAAGTATAAAAATTCGTTTGGCCTCAGAACAATGGCCCCAGACTAAAATTGCATAAGACATTACTGACTGAAACAGACCGTAGTAAGCAGATAATACAGTATTCCAGGGAACAGAAGTTTTTAATTGTCTTATAAGATATATGACTTTAGTGAATTTGTTCACAATGTATTCTGTATGTTCATGCCATTGTAAAGTGGAATCCAAATATACTCACACAGTCAAGATTATCTGCCTGAAGGTCCAAACTTCTTAGAGAGAATTTCATGAAATGCGTTTTTTCATCGTTTAAACTGAGTTTGTTGCTTAAGAACAATTCTTAATGCTTGTTACAGTTTCCGCAAAGTTCTGGGATCCATTAATAAAATTAATATCACTGGTTACTAGTGTTGTATCATCAGCGAATAGAGTTATCTTAAAATTAGGAACACATCGATCAATATCATTAATATACAACAAAAATAAAATTGGGCCTAGAACGGAACCTTGGGGGATACCGACTGAAATATCAGGTCAAAAAGTACAGAAAAAGCGTATTATGTTACTATGTACTATGTTACGTTTGGACGATTTGGTTTTATTGTTATGTGTAGTAACGTGTTTAGAAGCGTCAGATTTAAATTTTGAAGGTAAAGTGCATTTTCTCTTAAGTACTTCGTGATGCTTTATTTTAGCTAGATGTCCCGGCGTAGCAATTCCAGGTAATCACATTTTGATTAATTTAATTTAATTTAATTTTAATTTTGTCAGATAGGTAGGTACGTAAAAAAATATAAAAAAGCTTTACTTATTTTTCAAGAAAAATTTTAATGTAAACAAATATGTATTTAAAAAAAAACATACTGTTGAATCAAAATTATTTTTACAGTATCTTGTACGTTTCTTTAATATTTTCTTATTTCACACTCATCTTGTACTAATTGTAACATTTTCGTATCAAAAACCTAAAGCCGCCCTCTGATTTTATAGTAATATTATCGTTCACTTTTAACAAAACTTCCTGTAACATCAAATAAATAATTTAATATTTATAGATATTTGCAGAATCTAAAAGATGTTTTATTTACGTTATTACCATATATCTTTTTTTACGGGTAATGTAGTAGTACTTAAAGAATTTTCGGTATAATACGGGTGACTTAATGTGTATGTTTTGTGTTAAAAAGTGACGTCCTCTTTAAAAACGAGATCGATCATTTCTAGTATATTTAAAAAACGATGGACTTCAAAATAAATTAGGTTAGCCATTTTTATTTGGGACGTTCTGTATAAGAGGAAAAACTATTCACGTTCTTTGTCATGTAAATCCTTTCATTTTTAAATATGTATTTAGTCTGTTTTTATCCTATGACACAGAGTGAGATTTAATGAAATTTAACAAAACAATTCCATTGAATTTAATAATTCATTTATCATTTGTTTTTGTTTTCGCAGAATGCAAACAATACTTTTCGCCTGAACCTGGTAAGTGTTTTTTTCTCTTCTTTTCACTTCATTCTTCACATTTTACATTAAAATTTTAATTAGTAATTAATTTATTAATATCATTACGTACTATCCATGTCCCCTGCCTTATATTATATTTATACACGGGTGCCCCGGGAAGAAAGGTCAATACTTCGTGAAGGTATAGAATGAGTTATTTAAGTCAAAAAGTTTATACAAACATGAAGTATTTTATTAACGATTTCTGAGATAAATATTGATTCAGTATTGAATAATTTAAATAAAAGAATTCAAATTTGGCGGTTCAAGTTGATTCCATTCTTCACCGTAATGAAGCGCTGCATGTGTATAAGTAGAGTCCCTATATTACTAGAGTACCACCAAAATTAGATTTCGGTTACCAATGCCTATGGCTAGTGCAAATGTCCTTAACGGAAGCAATAGGTCGTGGATTATGAAAGACATTAAAAAAACTGAAAGGGCGCCACCAATTTTATATTTAAAAAAAATATGTTTTCAACCCAAAATTGGAAACGGTTGAAAAAATTAAATTTGTAAAAATTGTTGGAGACAGGCCTCAGCGTTTGAAAAGACAAATAACTCATTCAATAACAAAACAAATTTTATTCATTTCAAAAGATTGGATACACATTAAAGTGAATAAAAGTGTATGAAAGAAATGAGCAAAAAAAATAAAATTGAATTGAAACAAATACACTCTGTAAAAAAAATTAGCGTTGTAAAGCTTTACCCCAGCTAACAATATTTTACAAAAGATTTTTGGATGAATGGTAAGTGAGTGCCAAAAGGCAACGTAAACAAAATTATTACGATAAATTTTAAGTAAAAAAAAAATAAATTTAATGAGAGTGAATACTAATAATAGCAAAAAAAAACGTTAAATATTTTGCAGCAAATAGCAGTATAATTTGCGGTGTCGGAAAATACTCGTTCAACTTAGATTGGCAAAAGTAAAGCAGAAAAATTTAACGGCGCATGAAAAACTGGACTGGCCAAATACAGCTCACCACGCTATCATCCGGAGTCTGTTCAGGAATATAACTTCCAGGACTGTGTGATCCTTCAGAATTCACCACAGGAATGCAGGAGGATTTTTCTTAACTTCCCTTTTTTGAGTTTTTTGAACTTCAGAAAGAAATTGTCAGTAAAATTCCTTGACTCGAAACGAAAAGGAGCATCAAGTGGTGGTGCTGAGTAATGGTGCGTCCGTTAGGTAATTTTTCTAGCCCAACATAAAACTCTACATTGAAGAAAAAAAAAAGGTAAAATCACGTAAAATGTAATCAAAGAGAAAATTCTTACCCTGTGTTTTTCAGGAGTTTTGTCACTAATTCAACGAGAAAATTTTAATAAACCGCGTTCAAAAGCGGCCGATACGGGAACAAGATCGAGAAAAATTGTCGCAGTGCGACAAACAAAGAACCCCACCTAAACGTACCTATTTTCAAGTTTTTGCTAAAGCCACAATATTGAAAACAAATTTAAATGCACAGAAAGTCACCTAAACAATAGGCGTTAATTTGACCAAAAATAATTATAAAAATCGAAGAGAAAATTTAAATGTTACACCGCAAAGGTAGCCATTTTGGCGGCAAACAAAAGGCGGCTAATTTGAAATCATTTGAAAAAATGTCATTTGTAACGCAATTGTCGTTCAAATAGTAATTTTTTTTTAAATCTATTTGTGTGATTTCTTACTAAATTTGTTTCTCTGTGTGGTGTTTACTGTCATTTGTACTACATATATATGTCATGTTCACTCATCTACACTCATTTCCCCCGGAACACCTATATGTATACAAAAAAATGTATGTCCAATATGTTTCTAGATTATTATTGGAGACCTTATGATGGGGTTGTACCGGACGATGCAATCGTAGGAGGCTACGACATACATAATAATGTGACACACATCGGGCAAATTCCGTTGACTGCAATTCCCGCCCTTAATCCGGCAACGATTATTCCCGGCAAAAAAGCAGCTCGTACGAGCTACTTTGGAACTGTCTTTCACGACAAACACGTAAAAGTAAACTGATTTGCTACGAGATGAAAGAGAATGAGGCGATTTTTGCTCTCTTGATTTAGATACTGTGTTCTAGAAATCCGAATAAGTTTAAGTGGATCAACGTGACAACTGATGATTTGCTTCTAATAACCGATTACCACTTTGTGGTAGGAGGTTTCGAATTCGTAAACAGCAGATTTCTTGTTAATTTCATTGGTAGAGCGAAGCATGAAGGCAGTCTCATCATTGGAAAAGCACTAACCAACGAGTCTATATTCAGAGGGTTAAAAATACCAGCGCTGAATGGTCATCAGATTGATGAACATAATTTCGAATTGTTGGTATACGAAAAGAGTAAGTCGTGAAAGCCAAAAGTGCAAAATTTAACAAAACTATAGTAGAGTGAAATTAATGTGTTTAAAAAATAATTATGATGTTTTTTTAATTCAATTACACCCTGTATATTCACCAATAAAACTTTTTTTTTATTTTTGAACAATCAATTCTTCCTTATCAATAAATAAATAAATAATAATATTGTGCTAGAATTTAAAGTATTGTTTCCTGATGAATTATAATTACTTCAAGATTTAAGAAAAGTAGTCAGGCCGGTTAAACTTGGCGTTAAATTACTGTTATTGGAACTTCATGGTCGCGGCGCAACATTTCAACATACTTAGGATGAACAAGACCAGAAATTCATATATGTTGAAAGAAGAACGTTCACCATGTTACGTTTTTATTCAGCGTTGTGTTTATTAACTTGTGCATGCTTCATAGAGTGCTCAAATTTGAATTTTGAAGGTAATTTTTATTTTACTTTACTTCTTGCATCTTCCGTATCTTTAAATATTTTTTTATTTTTAGCTAGATGCCCTGGCATAGCAATTCCTGGTGAGTTTTTATTATGTCTTTTATATTGGGTAGAAGTACCGGTTTTGGCCATTGCACCACTTGTGACCATTTTGAATTTTTCTTGGTTAAAATAAGGAAAGTATTAATCTAAAGATAAGTTGGAATATTCCCACCAAATGTTTGAAGATAGAGTGGTTTAATTCTGCATTTTCATTACATTGGCGCTATTGGTTTGGCTTTGACATGCAGATGAAGCGTAGAGGACAACTTGATCGCTGTTTCCTAAGGAAAATGGTTAAACAACAGTAATCGCCAGATAAGTCTGGCCATATGGGAATTTTTTTTATTATTGAATTCTCGTAATTAAAGAGCTTTGTATTTTAATGATCGTACGTAACCTCACTACAGCAAATGCGAATTGTTTCAGCTCCCAGTTTCTTTTTACGAAATAAAACTTGAAAATTCCTTTTCTAGAAAAAAAAATCCATTAATGATTAGAAAGAAATCTTTAAAAAGGATTTTTTCCCTTAAGTTGCCTGCGCTTGTTTTTAAAACGTGCTTGCCAAGTTTGGAGAGTTAACACAAACACCTTCAGGAGAAAAGAAAACATTGAAATCAAAGCCTACTTTAATTAGAAGTTTAATAGAATGCACGATATGAGATCGTTAAGAAAAATAAGTTAATGGGGAAAATATATTTGTTTGTTAACAAAAATGTTAATTTCTTGTGGTATCCAAACGCATACCCGTACATACAATACTATGAATATTAATTTGCATTAATTTTTTGTTTTTCTTTTTGCAGAATGTAAACAATATTTCTCACCTGAACCTGGTAAGTTTTATCACAATTTGTAAAATTTTTGTTGTTTACTTCTACACAATATGTTATAGGGATGCATTAACTAAAAATTCGAACAAAACATAAATCTTATATTATTGTATTTTATTTATTTCCATCCGTAAGAGTTTCTAGATACATTAAAAGTGGAGTAAATTAAGAAAAGTACACGTAATTATTATTTATTATGTTATTTTTATGTTTAGATTATTACTGGCGGCCTTATGACGGGGAAGTACCAGACGATGCAATAGTAGGAGGCTCTAATCCAAACGGTAACGTTACTTACATCGGACAAATTCCAATAACTTCGTTTTCTGCCCTTAATCCAGCGACGATTTACCCTGGCAACAAAACAGCCTATTCAAGCTACAACGGGATTTACTATCACGACAAAGACGTTAAGGTAAATTAATTTATTCCAAATGTGAAGATCTTTCATCACATGATTATTGTTTTCTCTTTGAAGATACTGTGTTCCAGAAATCCAAGTAAATTCGAGTGGATCCAGACGAAAACCGATGACTTGTTTCAACTAAGCAATTATCACTTGGTGGTAGGTGGTTTCGAATTTGTAGACAACAGGTTCCTGGTTCTGTACATTGGTAGATTGAATTATGAAGGCAGCTTCATCATAGGAAAAGTGCTTACCAACGAATCTATACACAGGGGGATAAAAATACCAGCGCCAACTGGACGAGAAATTTCGGAACAGGATTTTGAACTATTGGTTTATAAAAGGATTTAAACAAAAAACGTGAACCTATAATAAATGTCATTTTGATAAATTTTGGTTTATTTAACACATCCCCGATAACAAAACTGTTTACTATGATATAAAAATTTCTTAAAAAAAGTATCAATACAAAGACATTTAAAAAAAATTTAAAGTTGTAATAAATATAAGTTTTCCAATGAAATATCAATAAACTGGGATATGATGTATGTTACCTTTTTGTTAAAAGTAAACAAATGTCTGTAGAGAGAGTCGGTTTCTTATAGATGAAAATCTAAACTCTAAAGAGTGAATAATGATCTAATAGAAAATATCTAAAGCCACCTAAACAATATAATCAAAACTCCTTCAGGATTAACGACTTGTTATTCGAAGTTATTAATTATGCATGAAACGTTTTCTTGGTTTCTCCTTTGAATAATAAATAAGTTAAAAAGTCGGCTTCATGAGGGTTGTTGCAGCTTTTTACGAAGTTACTTTTCATTAAAACACATTTCCGAAAATTCCTAAAATCTATTGCCTTTTAGTAAACTAAGTGTAGGATACTTTTGCAAAAAATATTTAGCTTGTGCTTGTTTAGGGGAAAAAGACTCAATAAAGTCTACCTGATTGTAGGCAACCATATGTGCGTTTAGCTGTAAACATTGTTTAACGCTTGTATGGTTGCCTACGTTTATTCTTTTAAAGCAAATGTACACATTCGTCATAACTTTATTACCTTTTACGATTACATATAAAATATAAAATAAAATAACAATAAATAAATAATATATAAAAGTATAATGAAATTTATCCTCCGAAGAATATCAGAGGGGCGGATACCCGTAAAGCTGTTCAAGTTCGAGGGCCTACTTTTTTTTTATTAATAAAATACTTGCAACAAATAAATCATTTAGTAAGATGCACCAAAACTTTTCTAGACGTCTGTCTGTACTCAACGATAAGCATTTGATATATCTATTTAAAATATGTAGGTAATCATTTACAATAGAAGTACCGAAAACGTCAGTAAAAATAACAAATAACATAAGATACATATATAAAATGAAGTGCTTCGTTTCGTTTTATCGTAATTTTTTCTGTCAACAACATTCAATAAACCCAAGTGTCGAAATCCAGCTCAGTGCTGTAGCTCTCAAAAACAATGGTTACTTGCAGCAACAAAGTGTATTTAGGATTGTCCATAGCGGGTCTTGGATTAATTATCGTTGCTGCCGTCCTGGGATTTGCAGTCGCTCCTGTCGTTATAGAGGATCAAATATATAAAGTAAGAAACTATTAGAAAACCATGTTTTCCAATTTTTTTTTATAATAAATGCGTTTGCCTAATAAACGAGAAAATTAATTAACAAAAAACACTGCTAATTTATTAAGCACGAGTAATTTAATTTGCATGCAGTAGAACACATAGAAACATTGATTGCTACAAAAAAAAATTAAAATGACGAACCTGCTAGAAGTGGTGATTGTTTGATAATTGTAATAAAATGCAATAACCCGATCTTGAAGTACGGGTGCACAAAAGGCTTTTAAAACGATCCTGATAAGGAATTAATCTATGTAAACTCAAGATAAACAAGGTAACTGGATTAAATTAAATAAAAAGTTGTGATTATTTATTTACATAATACAGTGAAAGCTCTCTTAGGCGGACACCGCCCGTGATCAGCAAACTGTCCGTCCATTAAAGGTGTCCGCCTAAGAGAGATGCAAATGCATGTAAATTACATAAATGGGAGATTAAAAACTGTCCAGCTAAGAGAGGTGTCCGCTATGGGAGCTTTCACTGTATATTGAAAAACTAGAGCATCAGATTTTTTTTCCTCCTGAAATATACTTTACATAAAATTCGAGTAAGTTTTATTATTAATGGTAGCAACAAAACTTTCTTAACAGCCAAAAAGAATGAATAAATTCCGCAATAAAATTATTAAAATTTTAGAACGTAGAAATCAGAGAAGATACTGAACAATTCGACCGATTCATAGAGCTACCGATTATCGTCGAATTCAAAGTGTACGTATTTAATGTAATCAATCCGGAAGAAGTTACTTTTAATGGCTCCAAACCAATCGTCGAGGAAGTCGGTCCGTTTGTTTATAAGTAAGTACTCCTTTTTAGACTGTAGACATTCACGCATTAATAAAGTCAGTGAGATTTTGAAACGAAACAAAAATATTTAGAAGAAAACAATTTAAAGTTTGAAATTCATGTGGAGTTTTAATTAGTTAAATACAGGGTGTAACCTTATCGCATATACTTGCAAGCAACAAATCAGTGTTTCATAAAAGAATCCTCTAGACAAAACCGAAAGAAGGAAAATGTCACCTACGATGAAATGGATGACACGTGGACGTACGTAGAATACCAGCATTACGAATTCGATGCAGAAGCTTCATATCCTTTGACAGAAGACGACACAGTCACCACCTTAAACATCGGCCTGAACGTAAGTTTCCTCTCAACCACCGTCAATAAAATAAGCTGGAGCTGTTTTAGGCCCTTTTTCAAATAGGCGCGAATATTTTGCCACCGTCTCTTCTCGATTTGCTAGTGTCCGGTATGTGGCAGGAGATTTTCCCCGACACAAACACCATGTTCCACGAGGTACGAGTCGGCGACTTATTGTTTGATGGATACAGATTCTGCGACTTAGAAGAAATGTCCTTCGTACCACGATTGGTTTGCCTCATCGTCGGTTTGTTGAACATAAGATTTCTGGAAAGGCAAGAGGATTATTCGATCAAGTTTTCGTTTTTTGCTTACGTATGTCTTTGCACTCCATTAATAATTGATTTGTTAATTTGTTAAAACCACGTGGCTTTTTTTTTCTTAGAAACAAGATCACCACGATGGAATATTCAGTATTGATGCGGGGATGAAAAGCATACACGCAGTGGGATTAATAAGACAGTGGAATGGGGATGCCTACACAGATTATTGGAAGGACAGAATGTCTCACTGTAATAAAGTCTCAGGCCGGGATGGTACCATATTTCCTCCGGGTATGACTACTGAAGATAACGTGGATATTTTCATATCAGATATTTGCAGGTAAAATATTTATTGCCTTACACATTCTTGATGTAACACAACATTTCAGGACTGTTAGGGCTCAATATTCAGAAGAAGCTGAAGTTTGGGGTATAACTGGGGATAAAAGAGTGGTCGCAGATGGAGCTCTGAGTTCACCAGAGAATAATCCAGATAACGCCTGTTACTGTACCGATAGAATACAAAATTTATATGGGGAGCTGGGTTGTCTACCAGATGGATTTCTCAGTGCAGAACCTTGCGTAGGTGTGTACCATTTCATAAAATACATTAAATATTTTTAACTTTTTTTTCGAATCGATTTCAATGGACGCTTCTTATGTAAAGAAGAAGAATATTTTGGCTAGACGATCATCAAATTAATTATTATTAAGCCCAAGATAGTAACATATTATGATAATACTATATAATTCAGGTGTACCAGCAATTGCTTCATTACCACACTTCATGGATGGAGATCCAGAATATGCTAATACCATTGAAGGCCTGCATCCCGACCCTAACCTCCACACAACATTTGCCATCGTCGAACCTGTAAGTACCCCTTTATTTAATAAAAGAAAAATCGAATTACCCTTCAAATCTTTGTACCTAAGTCTTTTTTTTTTGACCAAGTCATTTATTTTTATAATTTCAAATCTTGCCTTCGCTTTTAGCAAACAGGAGTTCCTTTGGAAGGAAGGAAACGCGTCCAAATGAATATGATCCTTAGGCCCATCCAAGGACTGACTTTCACGGAAAATCTTGCAAATTCTATGACACCAATTATATGGGTCGAAGAGGTATCTTTTTTCTAATCAAATCAAAATATTACTGTCTTTTGTTATGAATGTATTTTTTTGTTAATTTTAGGGAGTAAAATTGACTGAAGAATTGGCGGACGAACTTAAAAGTAGATTCTTCACGCCGTTATTAATCGTCGAAATATTTAGATGGCTGCTTATAGGAATCGGTATTTTATTATTTGTAGGCTGCGGGGGTGTATATATTTACAAAGTTAGAAGAGCAAGTAAAAAATAAATTACATTTTATAATAAAACCAATCCCGAACTACTGTTTCATTTTTCGTCGCAAATTTTTGTTGTTAAAGATTGATTTAAATATTTTGTTATTTGGTCTTATCAAAATTTTTATTGTATTTTATTACAATTTTTTTAAATATACTTTCCAATGTAAATAAATTTTAAAAGATTTTTTCTTTAAAATTATTTCTGCACTGTGTTTTCCTTAATATTTTTTCACAATTATTTTTAATTTTCGTGGCCTTTTGAGATCAAAGTACCTAACTTCTCTAATTTATTCTAAAAGTATATGGAAGTTTTTCTGCATAATTTAAATCATCATCAAATATAGTTAAATTAGATAACGTAGAGCAGTGTCACACTCGCGTACTCTGGGCCCATAACCTGTTAGGCAACGTTAGGTCAAATATGTATTATTATCAAAACTCTTGTTTTATTGAACGTGGAACTAGAACATTAGGTTGCGAAATGTGAGGAATGATTATAATATACGATCTAAGAACAAATCTCATCCCTAATGAATTAAAAAATATTTGTAACAAAACATAATTTGTCACAATTAAAAAAAAAATTGCTTCAACGTGTTCATTATACAATTACTAAATTTTATGAGTCGATCTAGTCTCTTCCTGTGATAATTCGTGATTTCTGTTAGTGTTCTGTTCTGTATATGTAACTTTTTATTATCATTATCCGTTTTGTACTGATTTTGTGCTAAGTGTATTCTTATCATTGGAAATGATTGACAGAATAAAGACTGCTACTACTACTACTGCAAAGTGCACACATACTAGGTACGATAATTGAAGGGGGGGGGGGGCGTACGAAAGGATCTAGTTTCTTCATTTTGAGATATTTAACAAAAACATTAGGGATTTTAGAAGAATAAATAAACTATCTGGAACACACACGTGATGACACCTACTTACAGAATGTTGTATGTAGGTACTAGTGATAAGGCACTATTTATTTCCTAATGTATGGGCACAAAATTCCTTAATTTTTTAAAACTGTATTCAAAGTTTATTCAAACAGATAAGCTATGAATTTCATATCAAAATAACAAATTTAACTTTGTGCATAACAGAGTAAACTTAACTCAAAATTTTTGACAAGTGTAATTTTATTTGAAGAATAGAAAACAATTAATTAATCGTTATTGACTGTGGACATTCTCCATTTTTCCCAAAAAAATTTATAACTACACCCCGGAAGAAATAATCTCGTGACGTAAACGGCAGTCGATCAATTGAATGGATTATATTTGGTCGCGTAAGGAAACTACTAATACGTAGCGATTGATGAATTGGTTGATCAACTGTACTTCTCAAATCATTGAATACGTTCAACTCAGTTGTCCTATTATTTGTCTAGTGTGCAAGGCAAAGCAATTAAGTTGCCAGACTTGTTCCTAATTTTTTTTAATAGGAATACTTGAAAAATAAAAGTGTCAATAGTTTTTAATTTAATCACCATCCAATTCAAAGCACTTTATCCAATGTCTCCACCATTGGTCGAAGCAACCTTCAAAATCCTCTGAAATGAACCACTTCCAATATTTTTTTGACGTTCGCCTTTATTAGGTCCAGTTTCATAAAATGTAGTTAACCTCTCGATCAAGTTTATTGTGTGATTAAGCAATATCATTGGAGGAATTTCCACCAATGATATTGCTTAGTCACAATTAATTTGATCGAGTGGTTAATTACGATTTATGAAACTGGGTCTTAGTTTAAAGAATGGCCAAAAGTCTTTAGAGGCTAAATTCTTCATGTCAGTCTAATTCGGCTTCTTGGGCAAAGGATTCCCAATGTTGCCGGAACCTGCCCAGAGCTTCTCCTAATCTCCTACATATTATAATCGTGAATGTATTAATTGAGCTTATGATACCCTTCAGCATTTCGCTCCTTTTTTCTCGTTAAGATTCTTGATATTTTTCCTACCACTCTTTATTTTCTGAGAGTTGGGAGAAGCTCGTCCAATTTGAAAAGTTCTTTCATCATTTTCACATAGCTTAAAATTAGACATTTTTGATCTCCACTTTTCTTAGGTTTACTCACTGATAAAATTATTAATTTAAAAATAAGTACTCACACGCAGCCTCTCTAATATTAATCACCAATTGAAAAACGTTATCTAAACAATTCTTACTTAACAAGTACACCGGCTGAAAACAATTTTTATCTCAAAATCTGACTCGCGCTCTATGACGAGAACGAAAATGAAGAACGTTCGAAACATTCTGTTAATAGTAGGCGGGATTATCGGGATAGTTTTAATCGTCGTGGGTGCCGTTTTAGGATTCGTTGTTTTGCCAAATTACATAGAAGATGAAATTATAAACGTAAGTACAGCCGCGGCAATTAATTACAATAAAAAGTCAACATAAAAATATTTCGATTTGAAACAATTTAAAGAAGAGTAAGTGTAATAAAATAATAATAGTTCAATTCAAAGAAAAAATCTTATTATAAATTATAGCGTTGGCAGTTAGATTTGTGAGAGTGATAAATTATCACTGACGTATTGCAACGGTTATCATATTATGATAACCTATCGCTTGAAATCTGCGGGGCTCAGATGTTTCAAAACGCTAATTTAATTGCAAATTCAAACTCCCAAATTCTGCGAAAAATCTGAGAAGCTTCCCAATTTTCCCACTTTTTTTTAGCAAGTAAGATTAGAGCGTTGCACGGAACAGTACGACAGATGGGAAGAGCTTCCTTTCGCATTAACCTTCAAAATTCACCTATTCCAAGTAGAAAACCCCCAAGCTGTCGTTAACGGTGCCAAACCGGTGGTAACAGAAAAAGGTCCATATGTGTACAAGTAAGGTCCAACTCATACAAGCACCATTGCCCTACCGTAGTTCTTAATTTCGTAGGCAATATAATCACAAGACAACTATCCATCGTGATACACTTGCCGATACTTTATCCTACTATCAGTATCGGAGGTACGAATTTGATGCGGAAGCATCCAGTCCGTTGACTGAAGATGATGATATTACTATACTTAATGTGCCTATGAACGTAAGTATCACATATCATTGTGCCTTTGTATTTTGGGATCAACAAACTTGAATTTGGATTCTCTTTAATAAAGTTGGATGTGTGATTGATTGTCCCTTTTCTTGCTTTAGGGCGTATTCCAACTTACAGAAAACTACATCGGCGGAAGCGAGGAATTAATGAATTTGATTCATGGCGAATTAGACGGGGCTTTCCCGGACACCCCCGACGTATTCCATAACATAAAAGTCAAAGATTACTTATTTGGAGGTTACCAGTTTTGCTCGGAGAGCGAAAACAATACCCTTTGCGCCATCATAAGTTTGATAGCACCGGAGCCCATGGAAGTTCAGGAGGACGGATCGATTTTGTTTTCCTTCTTCAGATCGGTGGATATTTCCCGTTCACTTTCGTACAGTTTCAAAATAAAATATTTCAACCGTAGAAACATGAACGGCACGATGGGTATTACACCATAACCGCGGGGATGGATGTGACTGATGACTTGGGATTGATACGTAAATGGGGAGGAAGTAACCAACTGAAGGACACGTGGGTGGAGGATTCGGCGTGCAATGAGATTAAAGGAAGAGATTCCACGATTTATCCGCCGTTTATCGAGGAGGAAGACGAGTTTGATATTTTCAGTACGGATATTTGCAGGTAGTTATGTTATAGTTTTTGCTATTTTATTCTATTCGGTTTTGCCTGTTTCTTTGGCTTCATATATTTTCTTTATTATTTACCTTATCGAGTTCAATCTTTGCATGCGTCACATCCAGCTTCATTAACTGTCACTTTTATTGGCATTACGTCTATTTTTTTCCTATATATCTCATTCCCATCTCATTCCATCTATTCTTGTCTTTCCTTGAATTCTTCTCAGAAATCTTATTTCTGTGCCTTTTCATTTCTATTCAGCTTTCACTGTTTTCTTTAACTGCTCTACTTCAATTCCTGAAGAATATATAAACTGAGTTATTCGGTTATTTCTGTATTCTTTTATTGCAGAGTTGTTACTTTAGAATACGTGGACGACGGCGAATACCAAGATATAAGTGGGCAGCGAAGAATACTTAAAAGAAACTCTTTAAATAACGACGGTGCAAATGAATGTTATTGCGTTAAGCAAACCAGAAATTTAGATGGGGCGCCAGAATGTTTGCCAAATGGTTTTATAGACCTGAACAATTGCATAGGTACATTTTTTTTACTTCTTCAAGATCACTTAAACAATTTCATCGACTTCCAAAATTGAGTACAATAATACAACGAGAAATGTTTATATTTGTTTTAAAATAAGGAATATTTATCACTCTGTCTTAGGTCAGTTTTTTTTTTTTAATTTTCGAGCTAGAACTTTGTACGACCGTATTCACAAATGACTCAAGTTTAGTAAAACCCTATACAGTAATAACGACACACTTGTTTTTATTTTTAGGTGCCCCTGTTATCCTTTCATTTCCACATTTCCTCTGGGCTGAAAATTACACGGATACAGTAGAAGGATTGAATCCTAATGAAGACAGCCACGTTACATTCGTACTTTTGGAACCCGTGCGTAATTTTTTTTCGTTTTCAGGAAGTCAAAATCATATCGTTCTTAAAACTTTACAGGGTACGGGTAGTCCACTTAGGGGAGCCAAAAGGGTGCAATTCAACATGGTAATAAGGCCCATCGAATTTTTACCTCGCACGGAAAATCTTCCACGAGCTATGTTGCCACTCCTCTGGGTTGAAGAAGTGAGTTTCTAAAACGAAAATAAATAAAAATAATACTAATTCAATATAAAGATAAATTAAAGGGGCGGTACTTTGGTCACCGGTTAGCTTTAACCTTTGGTTTATTCCCATGCCAAGACAATTGTTTCTGTGCGAATAAACCAAAGATTAAAATTAACCACAGTCAGTGACCAAAGTACTGGCCCTAAGTGTTTTGTGTGTGTGTGTGTGTTTTAGGGAACCGATTTGCCAGATAATTTAGTGCAAGATTTGAAAGATAAATACCTCGATAATTTGGTGGTAGTAGACGCAGTCACTTGGACACTTATTGCCGTAGGAATAGCACTTCTTGTAGTATGTTGCGGACTGTTGTTGTACTTCATATTTTATCTTAAGAAGTAGACATAAAAGACGATTGTGACAGAATTTAATAAAAAAATACCGAGCAGAATTATTTTAGAATTACTTAAAACTACACTTACGTATCTAGTAAAATCAAAATATCATTATTGATGATTAAAATAAAAAATAAACCTTAAGAATAACAGACATAAAAAAATTCTTTGTTGTTGTTTAAAAAAAAATGATTCATGTATCATGTATCACAAAATATTGATGTCCTTGAAAACTGAGAACATTACATTTACAAATGTAACTGTACCTATTCTATTTTAGTTTTGTAAAAGCCCCCTCAGCATTAACCGTGACCCACAACGTTTAACGCGCCTGCCTTTTATTGATTTTTAATTCTTTATTCATACCAGCGAAATTACTGAAATATTGATAAAAAGATTCCTCGCACGCTGAAGTAATTATTAATATTACTTACTGTCCATTGGAATAATATCTAGGGTCCTACATATTATATCGATTGGTTTTTATGAAATTATCGAAAATGACTATGTGTACATGTTAGCACCTGGACAAAAGAGTAACAATTAAAACAATAATTAACATTAAGCTAAGTAAATGATTCATCGTCATTTGTTTAACAATCATTATTCATTCATTAATGATGAAGTTTTCAAAAGGTTGTTTACTTGAAATTTTTATCAAACCACCTGCGTTGGATTTTAAACTACAGTTTTAAAAACACATTGATTTTATCTATTTGTTTATTAGTTTGAGAGATAAAATTACTTGCAAAAAATTACTGCAAATTTTCACACTGATATGAAATCTGCAGTATCACTAAACTGATTCCTTTTAAATTCTTCTAATACTTCTAATTTTTAATGGCATTCTGTCAAAATTAGGCATTATTGTTCAAATTTTACTTCGAATTAGATCTAATCTAATTAAGAACGTAAATCCTTTTGGTTATATATTAGTTAAAATAAAATTACAATTACAAAAAAAAAATGAATACTTAATCATTATTCATATTTTGGGATTTCTTCTGGTAGTTATTTTGTTGGATTCTGAAGAACTGAAGTTTATTTTCTTGCCTTTTGATTGTAGAGAAAAAAATATTGCAAAAAATTTCTATGAATTCTTCATACTAACAATAAACAGCAAACTTTAAATCTCTTCTGTATTACACACTAAACAGAATAGTTATTTAAAAATTTTCTAATTTAATATCTTAAAATCAAAAGAAAAATATTTATTTATTTATTGCTGTCCGTCATCTGTATACCGATTCATTATTATGTACAATGGTGCTCACATAAAACGATGCAAAACCGCGCTTTTATCAACAATTAATAATATTTTTTTTATCTGTGGTGGTTGTCCAAAGGGAATCGTGAGCATTCACTGTTGTGTAGAGAAAAGCTGGCTCCAATATATTTTCTTATAAATTTTAAAGTACTGATGATCGCGCAGCTCATGAGTCAATGAATTATATATTTTAGTGGAGTAATAAGAATAGATATATCATGCAGCGTAAATCTAGGAGTTAGTAACGAGCTGCGGTATGGTGGACACGAAGCAATATAAATTTTGTGAACTAGGCAGGCCATATGATACAAACTTCTGTTTCCCATATTTAGCCATCCAGCGTCTTGAAGTTTGTATATAACATGATCTCTTTTCCTCAAACCGTAAACGAAACGAAGACCAGAGATCTGTATTTTTTGAATTCTTGAAATTGATAAAGCATCTAAGCACAGGCCATAGACAGTATCACAGTAATTGAAATTGGAGAGTATCTATAATTGACTTTTTAATCTTATAGGAAGAAATTGTCTGTTCATGTACAAGCGTTTTAATGTAGAATAAGATCTCTGAATTAATTTTCGCACATGAAACGAGAACCTCAAATCATTATAAAAAATTACACCTAATTTGTTTTACTGTGTAACTAAACAGAAGTTTCATACGGTCTATGGCCCTTATAATCGGTCTTTAGGAGCACCGAACACGATGACTGAAGATTTAATAGGATTGATATGCAAAGAATGAATAATAGAAATTTGGCTTAATTGTTGTATGCCTTCATTAATTAAATTAGAAGCTAAGTATAATTCAGTAGCCCTAAGGCTGAGTGTCATCACCTCAGCGTAAAATGAGTTTGACAGGTTTTAATTTTGGTATAAAAATCAGTAGTATACATGGAATGGAGGTCCAAATATTGATCCTTGAGGAGCTCCTGATTCAATAAGTTTGAATGAGGAACGTGTATCGTTTACAACGACAGCCTGCATTCTGCTACACAAGTAAGTAGATGTGAACTTAATTATGAAATCACTAAAACCAAAATAGTGCAGTTTTGCGCTTATTAATTTATGGTTGATAGTGTTAAACGCTTTGGAAAATCGATCAGAACAAGTACAGTAAGATCACCTCTATCACAAGCTCTAAAAATATCATCTGTAACTTTCACCAAAGCTGTACCTGTACTATATCCCGACCTGAAACCAGATTGTGTGGAAGATAATAAATTTATTGTTTGAGTTTATATATGCCTTAAATTGGTTCACTGCGATTTTTTCAAGTATTTTCGATAACACTGACTGTTGCGATATAGGACGTAAATCGTTGAAAGATTTGACTTCTTTGACTTTGGCAACCGGTGTATCGGAATCGACATCATTACTCATATAGCCCTTACTGAGTTTAAAAAAAAAAACTGATTTATTTCATGAGGATTACCGAGAGCATTTGGAAGTGGTTCTTGAGTTTTAATTGCTACAATGACCATGATACTGCCGAGCGATAGGATTTTAGCTGGGTACCATTGCACGTACAGTAGCGGACAATAAAATCCGGGCAAGTATTTGACATATTAGAGGGTATTCTATAACTTATTAACAGACTGTTTAAATTTAAGGATACGTTAACATTCAAAATAGCCTTGTGATTGGCTGTAACTATGGTAACAAAAGTTAACAACCCTTTAAATTTAACGTCTTCGATGCAGAATACGCCCTATTCTTAGCTTATTTTAACCTCATGTAATAATAAGGGATGGAGATACTCTGAGAGTGCTCTAGAAAAGTCAATCGAAAACGCCATTAGACAAATTTGGTAAATCAGGCTTTTATTGAGATTATGATTCTGTCAACACGCAAAAGAAAGATTTGAAATGTCAAACTCAATAATCTGAAATCTCGCGGCAATTCTTCTTTCTGTCCAAACTTAATCTGGCAGTCAATTGGCGGTTAATCCACGGCAGTTTATCCACGGAAACAGCTTCGTTGGATTTCTGCCAAATGATTTATGAAAGTCTTGAAGCCAATGAAAGTGTAGCAGGGTTATTTTTCGACCTCACTAAGGCATTTGACACAATCAACACTAATTTCTTAAGCAGTTCTACAGGGTTCGGTACTTGGGCCTCTCCTGTTCTTATTATTTGTGAATGATTTACCATCGCGTATTAATCATGGTAGAGTACTTATGTTTGTGGATGACACATCTATGCTGGTGTCAGCATCTGACTATGTGCAACTCCAATCTCTCACAGAGAGTGCTATTCGTGATTTTTATTTATGGTGTCACAAAAATGGCGTTATTAT
Organism: Dorcus parallelipipedus; assembly: GCA_958336345.1. Classification (NCBI taxonomy): domain Eukaryota; kingdom Metazoa; phylum Arthropoda; class Insecta; order Coleoptera; family Lucanidae; genus Dorcus; species Dorcus parallelipipedus. The sequence goes on along the minus strand of OY284480.1, from coordinate 26,465,260 downwards.
TAACAGTGACAAAACTGTATGTATGCAATTTTTTAATAGAAAAATACCGGTCTCCTTAACTATTAGTGTCAATTACATTGCTCTAAACATTTGAAATAAAACCAAATTTCTTGGCGTAATTATTGATAATAGATTAATGTGGAATGATCAAATTGATCATGTGTAAGAAGATGTCAAATGCTTACTATGCGATCATGCCATTAAAATACAACGTTGGTTTAGATTTACACAGCCTCCTGGAGGTGTATTATGCACTTGCTTATAGCCATTTATCATACAATTATCCTTTGGGGTTGTGCAACGAATGTAAAAAGAATCTTTATACATCAAAAACGGATTGTAAGATTAATTTTTAATTTAAAACGAACTGAATCGTGCAGATCAATTTTTAGATCTCATTATCTCATTTAGATCTCAATTTTAGATCTCTCTTACCAAGTGTTTATATTTCAAAATTAGTATTGCTTGTGAAAATGAACTTGACCAGATTTCCATGTAATTCCGACTCGCATTTTTATTAAACAAGAAAGGGTAATCTGTTGCGCATAAAGCATCACCATAGTTCATTCATTGAAAAAAGCCCTCATTTTGCCGGGTCTATGATGTACAATAAATTACCACTGTATCTTAGGGAAATAACAAATTATAACCAATTTAAAAGAAAATTCAAAAAGTTGTTAGCTACAAAAGTTTATTATACGACTGAAGAATTTTTGTGTGATACGTTTAAATGAGTTTTACTAGGAGCTTCATTTTAATACTAATTACGTGACTATGTTTTATTGTTATTTAGAATTGAATTTTTACTGCAACTTAATTTAGATGTAATATTGGTGTTAGTTTAGTGTGACGTTTCTATCTATAATGGCTTCAAGAATAATAAATTATTATTATTATTATTAATACTCTTATTTTTTAAGTGGAACTTGAATGTCACATAATCGCGACACAGCACGAGTATTTTCTGACCTGTAAATAGTGTAAATTGTCCCATGGATAGCAAATAGCAACGAATACTCCTGCCCATGAGCTTTCACGCACGAGTTGGCGGCCAGTGTGGACGATAGTATAACGGAACTTGAATGTCAAAATAAAAAATAAACAAGAACTATTGACAGCAAAATGTGTATTGAACGTCAGAATTACTAGTGACATTCTGCCTATGTACTGAACGTGAAAAATATTAAAGTAAAGTTTACATTGTAGATTTTTTGCCCGCTATTTTACATGTTGTCGACAAAATACAGTAATTTTTTTAAATTAATTAAAGGAAAAATTAAATTAAATATTCACACACTTTAATAATAACAATAACATAAAACGACCTTATTCCATCATTTTCTTGACTAATCATTATAATTAATTACCCGTTTAATTATAGAATAGTATAATTAATTAGTTGTGTTGTTTGCTTCAAAGATTAAACACCTTCTTCGACTTTATTACAAATTATTTTTTAATTGTTGCCCAACATCTACAGCTTGTTCAAATATGCTGGAAATAAAAGAAAAACAAATGAGAGTAACAAAGAAGAGACATCCGATTGGCATTAAAAGATAAACAGAGAACAGCAGAATAGGGGGGGGGGCACTTACTTCAATCTCACTTTTCTAGCTGTTTATATTTGTTAAATGTCTTTAAAATAAATAAATGTTTAACGAATTAAATTATTGCGTTATTTTTTATGCAACTAATAATCACGGTTCATTTTTTTACAGTGGGATTTCAAGTTGCGTGTTGTTTGAATATAACAGTAATAATAATAATACTTTAACAAAAACAATAACATTGTAATGCAAAGTCTAGAATAATTTTATTGACTAATTATCATAAGCACAAGTCATCTGCTTACAACAGAATTTTAAGTTGAGCATTTGCTTGAAAACTGAAAATCGTCGATTTTATTTTCGTTTATTTGTTTCAGATAAAATACTTTCAAAAACGGATGTCATTTTCTACATGGTAATGAAAAAAAAGCGCTTGTTTTCTACAATTTTTTTCAAATCTTTAATCACCGGAAAAAAAATAGTACACTTCACTTAACACATTTATTGAAATTTAATTTAACAATTATTGAAAATTTAAACTGGCATAATAAACACATAATAATATTAACATGTAAACAATTAATTAATTAATTACCAATATTTCTCAAGTGACTTCACAAGATCTTTAGGATTGGTGCTTGGACCATGTCGCTCAACCGGCTGTCCGTTTTTGTCGATGATGAACTTGGTAAAGTTCCACTTAATAAAGTCCCCCAAGGTTCCTCCTTGCTTGTGCTTCAAGAAAACCCATAAGGGATGCGCCTTGGAACCGTTGACGTCAATCTTCGCGAACATATCAAATTTCACATTCTTCTTGGCGACGAAACTGCAAATTTCCTGGGAATCCCCGGGCTCTTGCCCGCCGAATTGGTTGCAGGGAAACGCAAGGATTTTCAGCCCCTTGCTTTCCTCGTATTTCTCGTAGAGTTCCACCAATTCGGCGTAATTGTTCTTGGTGAAGCCGCATTGCGAGGCGACGTTGACGATGATGCTGACGTGTCCTCTGTATTTTGCAAGGCTTATCGGTTGGCCGTTTATGTCGAGGGCACTAAATTCGTAAATCGACTTTGCCTCTTTTGGGTTTTGCGGATTCGTCACGGTCGGATTATCGGTCTCTGCCATCTTCGCGTCGTTCGATGCTGTACTTATCGTGAAAGGACGCAAGACAAATGTTGCTAGGTGAAATAGCTGTAAACCAGGCAATAACATAACTTGCGTTAGCTTTGAAATTGATCGGCGCGTCGTTAATTTATGCCGGGTAAACAACAGTGACTTGCTACAACCGTATCATAGGCATCGCCTCAAAGTTATTTTTAGCCGCCCCCTTCTAAACTGATGTAGATGAAGACTCGACAGTTAAGAACAGATATTTACATACCTAGTTTAAAGAATCTTCAGCCGGTGAAAGTAAATCTTGCAAGCAGAGAAACGTAAACGCAATGTCTTATCAGTTATCAGAGAATTAACTTTCGTGTGACCTTCTACGGAGATAATTCTATCACGATCTCAAACTTCTTGAGTTAGATTACGACAGTCAAACTCATTACAGACTTCATACATTTTTAATATGTAAGTAGCACGTAAGTAGTATTGACATTGATAGCATAGCTTGTATTTTGTTATTGACCGATAATTTTTCAGGGCGAGAATAGTTTCAATTCTACTCAAAAGATGTCACGCGACACATGAAATTTTAGAAGTACAATGTGATCAATAATGATTGAAGGTTTGTATCTGAAATATTTCATATTTACTGTAAGGATATCAATAATATAATTAATTTCTATGCAACGCTGTGCAGACAATAGGTTTGTTCGATTAGGAAATCGTCACAATCAGTTGCCCACCAAAGTAATGACCGGTTTCAACAGCGAAATTGAAACAGACTACTTTTTTTAACATAACCTCAAAATTTGATTATTCGCTTTTTAAATTCGCTTCAAAATTCACAATGAATTGCCAATAAACATTAAATCATGCGAGAATTTTAGATTATTTAAAATATTAACAAATAAATAGTTTTTAGAAAATTTAAGATATTTACTAGTATCTATTAGAATTATGTAAGTCAAAAATACTATTTTATTTTATTATAGGTAATAAATAAACCGTTATAAATCTCGTAATTGTAAAACAACTTTATATTGTGCTCTTTAGTAAAGTAATAAATAAACAATTATTATTACCATAGCATCTTCCTTTTTTTTTCTATTCTTCTTGGAAATATTCACAAATTTATTATTAATAATATAGATATTAACGTTTATCCACATGAAAGATACAAATTAAGTTGTAATTAAATTATTTTTTTATTGTCCTAATTAAGTACATCAATTAGGTCCGATTTATATTATATCAGCGTATTTCAAAGAAAATTGTTATGTATAGGAAACGCCTGTTTTTAGAAAAGTTAGACAAAAACTCTAAAAATAGTGTTTTTCTATTAACAAGGTCAAATTTGGCCCACCTGTACAGCGCCTTCCAAATGTATTAAAGCACCAAAATAAAGCTGTAGTCTTGAAGAGTATTTCAGTAAGATTCTTTTTTGCCCTGTTTAATTGTAAATCGGGCGAATTCATTTAGGAAAGGGTGTACGTTGCCAACTTAAGGGATAAATCCCATTTTAAAGATTTTTTTTAATCATTAGGGATTAAGGGATTTTGTTTTTAAAGCGGAAGCTGACAGCCCCTAGACAACAATGTAGTGCTTTCATGTGCACCGAGAAAGCCAGTTGTTTACCGTAAATAAATTAATATCTTTAACTTAATTTATTTCATTCAAACAACAATTCAGTTCATTCAAAAAATTCATCGAAAAAATCAAGTTTTCAACGAAGCAAAAAATTTGGCTAGAATATTTTTTTAAAGCAACAAATTTACTTTTTTGAATGATTTTTCAATGACATTATATGCCTACAATAACAAAAATGCATACAGGGATATTCACATAAACCGTTCGTTAAAAGTTTTCAAGGTTGCAGTTCACGTAGATATTTGAAATTTAAGGAGCAAGGGTTTTCCGTGGAGATCTCTTTAAATAAAATAAAATTGCCTTTGTATCACTTCCGGTTGTACCGGAAGTCGCTATCAACTCGCTTATTTTAAATGGAATGCTATATTTTTTATCACGTTCTTGAATTCTACATGTAAAAATATGTTAAATTGCAATACATTTCCCTATCTCTAAAATGCATCATTTTTGAGATATTTTGAATTTTCTTAGAAATTTGGATTCTGCAATCTGATTTTCAAAAAATGAAGCAATTATTGAAGCAATTTTATTTGTAATAGCTAATATTGTATTTGAAGCTTTAAGGTTCTTAAAAATTCCATCAGCATAATCTATTAAGCTACAGGGTGTCTAAAACGCACCGCTCCACTCGAAGATATTCAAACACAGAAAAATACTTTTTTTCAAATGGAATGACCGATATTTTAATGCACCATTGTATGTGGAATCAAATGCTGCGTCGAACTGTACTAGCATTCCCTATACTATCGTCAGTTAAAATATTTGTACAACTTTCAACACCCGGCATGTAATTGTCTTGTTTACGTGCTGGGCGGATACTTTTGTGAGTAGCTGTATTTTGGTAAAATAACAGAAAACATAGGTAGAATAATCAGCAAAAATCAAGATGTATTAATTGCATATAAACCTTATAATAAAATTTCAAATTTGATATAAACTTAAATGTAAACTGCTGTAACGTAGTCAATATTCTATGTTCTCGTTGTGGGTTTCTTTAATAATAATGAACACTAAATAATTAACATTTAGAATAATACATACAGAAGTAATTCTGATTATTATTCGGGTTCTTATCAACTGTCTTTTCTTACACACTAGCTATTCCGATCTTTTCTATACATCACAAAAACAAATAAGAATAAAATGAAGAGATCAACAAAACGTATTTACAACAAATATTCGAAATGCTTATGCTCTAATTCTTAGCAATAAAATATTCGAAACTATTTCTTGTGGAGTTGCCTTAAAAATAACGTCTAAGATCTCATCCCAAAAGTGTTTTAGATGTAAGGCATCAAATAAAATTAATGTGCAGCAATTTTAGTTGAGACTTTTCAAAATGTACGTGACGAGTATGTATAGGGACCATGCACATGCCTGCGTTCAGCGACGCCTGGCGGTGATTTATGCATTAGTGGTAGGAAAACATTGTTTTTAGGTTAATACACCTGTGACACGTTGAAGTGACGTTATTAACGTCACTCTGTAATTTTTAATTTTGCAATTACAATGGATGTTGAAATATATTCTAAAATCTTGTTTATGTAAGTGGACGACCAACTGGTAGTGGCCGGCCATCAGGCGCAGTCACCCTATGCATAACTTCAATAGCCGAGCGAAAATGTTGGTATTTGCGGAAGAAATTTTGCATGGCATTGATGGTCAATAAAATTTTTGGTTGTGCGCAGATTTGTTGTTATTTCTTGTAATTGTATTAAAAATATTTAGTTTTTTCTAAATTTACTCAAATCTTGCAACAAGTTTTATCGTTTGATGATCAGTACAATTTCTAAATATGCAAAATTTATGCAAATCCTGCGTGGTGTCACTAATAGATGTGAAAATATATTACAAATTGAATTCTATTGTTTATGAGCACAGTATTTCAGAAAACACATCAGAAGATCGGCAGTTGATTATTGTTGGACATGGGCGTTTTCCGTTATTTCTCAATTTTTCCTTTCAAACACAATGGATTTTAAATGCATGACCTCCGTACACAAATTTATGGAAATTTGCCTAACTGGAAAGTATTCTTCACTCTTTCTTGCTCTTTTACACCCATTTGTATAAATAAAATGTGTAACGAGAGTGACTCATAGAATTAATGTAAAAGTGCTATAAATTAAACAAAAATCTGAGTACAAACCTCAATTTAAGAAACATCACTAATATACTCAGTCTTTTAATACAATTAACACAAAGTATTCCAGTTAAATAGTATAAAACATGTTCCACATGCATTTGACATGAAGTCGGCCTGATGATCGGTTGGGGCTATTGTTTATATTGACTTCTTCACATGAAACGCATACCATCAGTATCCTGACCGTAAATGTATTCACAATACCAAGACTAACCATCCGTTAATCATCAACCGCATTTGAAACTGGCCTACATTTGTTGACTTGCTTTCCGACTTCTCATGAAATTCTTCAAACTTTCATTTCATCTGAGTCTCCTGCACATTTTTCGAATAGAGTACGTTGTACGAAATGACTAATCGATATTGAAATCTATGAATCACTTTCAAAACAGCATACAAACTTAAATGTTTCAAGCCATATATATTTTCTTGCTACTGTCTGGATAATTGTAAAATTTAACATTCTTCCTGTTACTATAACTCTTATGACAAATTACAGTTGTAATACATAATAAGTATTTGATCTTCTGGTATGAAATTAATTACAAAACTCAAGTTCAAATGCACATTGGGCATTTGAAATGACAGATGTACATTTGAACTGTCATCATACTTCACTCGTGTCTTCATACCACTTATGCAAAATATGGCCATTGGTGGCGCTGTCATCGCATGTGCACGGTCCCTATTGTAGTTTTATTGCCAGGAATTAGAAGATAGGCATATTGAACATTTGTTGTAAATACGTTTTGTTGATCACTTTTAATTTCATTCTTATTTGTTTGTATTATATTTTACTATTGTTTTGGTTATTAATAGTCATATTTTTTAGTTAATTTTTTTTTTAGTTAATGCTAATGAAAACTGATAACGTCATTGGATGTAGAATTAAAATTTCTTTAAAATGAAGTCACCCTGCTATTTAAAACCTTCAAGTTCATAGTGCGCGCAACGCCACCTCTTGTCGGCCAAGATGACTTTCAAGAGCTTTTTTTAAAGAAAAGTGCTTCTCTTAAAAAGCATGTTAATTTAACTGCTTTTCGTTTAAACGTCCACCTCTAGTTTGAAGTGACAACAGATTTTTATTTGTTTTAGTATTTATAAGCCTAACATAAATTGTGATTTTTATAAAAAGTATCCGATATTAGGTGCTTTCGTTTATACCCGTGATTACTAATCACGTAATCCTGATCACAATTCTGCCTGTTCGTTCTCTGTGTGTTTTTTTTTAAGCGATCATGATTACAATTTGGATAATCACAAGTTATGTGTGATTTTGTATGATTTGATCACAAAAATGTAACCTAGAAACATTATCGGTTTGATGTGTTTTGATCAATATTGGGCGATCATGTTCACCTAATCAAATCATTGATTCTATGATTGGTTTGAACGAAAGCAGCTATTAACAAAACAAGATTTTTGTCATTAACTCCATACTATTTAAAATTTTGAAGTTCATAATGCGCACAGCGCCACCTAGCCGAAGTAATTGTATCTCAAGAATTCGAATTTTTTATGTCTTTGGTTTTTGCATGAAATTTCATTGTCTCAATTTTATTTGGTTCCTGAACTATTTTCGTGATTCTTTGAACATTTTCTTGAACAAAAACAGATTAATTTTTGAAAGTTTTAATTAATGAAAATCAAACGCAATGTTGTTCAGGAACAATCAAAACTGGTTTGCTGGTTTTCAATAAGATATAAAGAGGTTAAAATAAATATGTATGTACCTACTGCATTTACTTAACGTTGATTCATTTTTCATTCTAATAGAATTGTCAATGATTAAACTATAACCAATAATATTGTTTTACCGATAAATAAATAACTAAAGTATTTTAAAATAAATTTAAAGAAAAAAATCATTGTACTTACAAGTTTTATTAAACTTCTAACATTCACAAAATAATTTTTCCAATCGAAAAAACCCGTCCCTAAAAAGCACTCCCTTATGTTGCGTTACTTAAAAAAAGTGGTCTTAAAATATGTACAATCGACAAGAGGAAATTAAAAAAAAATTCTGTGTATAAAAACAAGTTTATTTAGTAATCTATAAGTAATATCAACAAACTTTTTTTTCTTGGAACTTGACCTTATTTCACAGGATGATCAGTACATGCAACACTTTCCTCAATCTTTTACAAAAATACGTTTCATCAGTTATATAGGAAAATAAATAATTTCTTTGTATAAAAATAGCTTATTGCTTAGTTTTCGAAGTTGCACGAGATTTTTTTGAACATTCCCAAGTTTATCGACGCCTAATGTATCACGGATTGAACAACCAAATAATATGAGTGCGATTAAGTGTCGATGAACATGCAATGTTCAAGAGTGAATAAAATAAAAGTCACTTTTGATTGTTTTTGCGTGTGTGTGTATGCATAGCGAATCTGCAGAAATATTCGAAAAGAATTAATCAGTATAATTTACAAAAATATATTATAAGTAAGACTTTCTACAAATTCGAGCTACATAATAGTTCTCCTGATTTGACTCTGTTTTTCGCAGAGTACAAGAGTCTTTTTATTAAAAAAAAAAAGGTAAATAATTTGCGATTATTACTCTTTTTTTAATAATAAAACTCCGAGCTTGTCAAAATTGAAACCGCCGACAAAAAGAAATTGTCGACAGTTCGGCACGTAAGGCACCAAGTCATAGTTCCACTGGAACCAAAATATTACTACATAGCTGTCTAGATCTAGATGATAGAGATTTCAGCATCTATTCTAAACTTTTGTATTTTACATTTTCATACAAGGCATAAAGATCGAAACACAATGCCACTCACTGAGATTTTTTTTACTACTTATACAATAGTCGATATGCCTCGTATACCGATGTAAAATGACCTGGAAAACTCTATAATTTATTATAAATAGGTACTAAAAAAATCACATTTTAAAACCATAAAAGTTACACGATGAAATAAACAAAGTTGTTCTACCTGTTAATTATAATCACAGATGGAACTTACAGTCGCAAAAACTTTATTTCTACGTAGAAAAACGTTTAACGGTCATCATCCCCTTCTCAAGTCGCTCTTCTCAAAGGATAACCCCCCCGTAACGCTCTCGCCTTTTACATTCATGACCCATTCATAATTTCGCCGATGCTAACGTACGTCCCCGTCAAGAAACCTACCAAACCAAACATGATTAAAAATAGGTTCTTCCACAATCGCCAGTTAAATCGTCCTAGGCCGGGCTCTTCGTAGAATGTTACTAAGTCAATTATAGCTGGAAAGATCAGTCCTAAGGTTGATAAACAAACGGCCCCTACCAAAGAAATGAATCCACCTAAGTTCGGAATGGCAATCGCAACCGCTACCGTTCCGATTACTATGACGGTACGTACTGCGTATTCTACTAATATTTTTCTTGCACCGAAATGTTGCTTCATATTTTTCCAGATAATTTCCATGGGTACGTAGAACTGAAGGCTGTACGTGAGGAATATGGCAACCGCAATCATTATTTTTACACACTGTGCTAGGCTGAAACAAAATGCTTTTTGTAATGGACGTAACAAAATGAGCGCCAAGGTACTTACATATCTTTCTCGTCCAAGTTGAGAGTTATGCTGCCTTCCGTTTTGTCACCGTATCTCAAGAAACCAAAGAAACCTACGGAAGCATAGAGAAGTACAACGAAAAACATTCCGGTATTAAGTACACCAGGACATCCTATGAAATGTGTTGGTGTTTTCATGTTATTTTCAAGGGGCATGACAACACCGATCCCCTCTAAGGCAAAAATGGCAGTACCGAAGAACATTGGCAGCTTGGTAATTTGAACGAAATTGGGCTGGGAAGAGAGAGATGGAAGGCCTGTGAAAATGTAATAGAAAGTGATGCCCAAGCCGGTCGCTACTAAGACATTGGCCATCATAGAGAATGGAGAGAGATATTTGAGATTTCTGATAAGATTCATAGGTATCAATAGTGGTAGTAATGCAGCCATGTAATACCTTAAATCGACGTTTGAATTGGAATACACGTCTACAACCTGTTTGATGTTCTTTGAAACGAAAACTATATAAACACAACAGCAACCGAGAAGATCTACGACGAGGAAGAGATTAATCATCGCCTTTGCAAAACGTGACCACCTCTGTAAACCCTGAGGACCATTGAGGAAGGCAGATTCGGCTACTTCAGCATAGCCTAGAGAAGGTACTCTGGTTCTATGGCATAACTCATGAGCACTTCTTACCAGTATGTGTACACAGTAAGTGCAAATGGCGCCTATTGCAAACGTGGCGAATAAACCGAAACCCAATCCAGCATTTGCGAAAGCCAAGGGCATAGCTAGAATCCCACTTCCTAGACTTCCTTTTAAAAGATGGATTAACGTATCCAAATCACTGCAAGAAAAAAATTAATCTTATTATTAGTTCGAATATAATAAAGATTTTTTCTTTAACTTACGATGTGGGATGTTGTAGCTTCCTGTGCTCAAAAGGATTGTAATACTCTCCACTTTCCTCATCTTCCTTTTGTTTTTCAACCAGTGGCAGTGTCGAGCCGTTGGCAAGGAGGATAGGCACTTCATTTTTTTCAATTTTATAGCTGCAATAAAGGCGAATTAGTGACGGACCACGATCGGTTCACGTGTTAGTTAGTAATGGAGTATGGTCATGGTTAAAAATTGCCTATTTGAAAAAAGAAAAATAGTTACAATTACGACCAATTACTTATTGAGAAAATGAGCGCGAGAATGGTTTTTGACTGTCATGTCAATTACGTACATGAATTTATTTTTAAACGGAGAGTGAAAATATATAGACAATCAACCAAAATTTTATTTATTTTTGAAAATTCAGCATTCAGTATAAAGAAAAAAAAACGTGCAATATTGAAAAGCGTGCGTTTGTATTTGAGAGTTCGAAAAGAATTCCAAATTATACCAAGCTGGGTGCTGTGGCTATAATAAAAATCAATTATCTGAAAATTTGAAAATCCCTAATCAACTTTCGCAGACCTTAACGTTTGTAAATTACGTCAAATCGGCGAAAGTCGAAAGTTTCAATTATTCTACAATTAAGAGTTAGGCCCGATTTTACAATCGTCGGATGAGCATTATTCTTAGAATAACGTGACGTAGGTGTGACGTAGATATGGAGGAACATTAAAGGATATTCGACGAATAGTTATTCCGTCCTTATTCCACGATTGTAAAACTGGGCCTTAAGTAATAAAGACAACATTAAATATTTAGTTGGAAATCATAATCGTCACTTAAACATGCAGATGGTTATTAATTCTAGAAAAAAGACATTTTGTGTTGCGTAAATTTTTGACGTTCGTGTCTCTGATATTTCAACAGTTAAAAGAAAAAGTAGCTACTTGAAAATTCCAAGAAAAATTTATTAAAACATGCAAGAGGTTTTGATGGTAGTTAAACTACTTCAGTTCATTTTGGTGTCATTAAAAATGAATTAACTACGGGGTGTCCCATGAACAAATGAATATGTAGCGAGCGATATTCCTGGGATAAATTTAAGCGGAAATTCCTATGAGAGAGAAGTACTGATTGTGAGTTAGATATTAGACTTGTCAGAACGTGTACAAACATTTATTTCATGGTTTGTTACGATTAATATATGGCATACTGAGCACATGAGACTGTGTATGTGAGTCGTCGGTCGTTCTATTTTTTATTGTCGACATAAACATTCCTAGAAGTCATTTCGCTACATTGACACTGTCATGTCATCGCATTTTTTACCATTAATTTTACGTCACTTACGCAACTATTTCTATCTGACTTGATTTTTTTATATATTTGAGCAAGTTCTGATTTACTCAGTTTTCTATATTTACAGATTATGAATTCCATTACATTTACTATACCTAGTCGGACCCAATCCTTAATTACTATTGTGCGCCTACATACGATTCAAATCATCCTGCTTCCAAGTTTCTTCATTATCAGTAATTTAAAAACTACCCCTCTTGGAAAGGTGCTATGCTCATTTCCCAGTAAATTACTTAGCATGCTTACATGCTTAATCTACCCTCTGATCAGTCTCGTCCAAGCATGCACCCTAATGATTTGTTTATAAAGGCGGAATTCCACTGAGGCAATATGTAGCATGCGTTTGAAACAACTTGCTGGAAACACTCCGTGCTAACTTCAATGTAAATCTTGTCTCGATTTCAACTGATAAGTAGGTAACTTTTTTCAACGCACTTCATCGCATGCCACATATTGCCTCAGTGGAAACCCTCCTTAAGAATCGTTGTGATACTTTCCAAAAAATCATTATACTTATTCAAATTTAATTCAAATTGTATTTTATATAACCCAATGTGCATATAACTTTGATATTAAATTGACAGAATGATCAAATAGAATAGAAACATAACGCGACAAGCATCAGTTTCGTGCAGTATTTTTTTTAATGCAAAGTTTAAAATGTAAATTTTGGTTGATTCTCCTTCTATACTTTGACTCAGGTAGAATGATCGCTCGAAATAGTACTAGAAAAGAATAAAATAGGCAATGCGCAATAAAATGTAACTGAAAGCAACTGAAAAGAAAATGATATTCGAGAAAAAAAAAATGATAAAAATTAAAATTAATTTCTTCTAACGTACTTTTTATATTTTAGGGGAAGTACATTTGGTGAATGAAATAATCTTAAATATAATATTGTACCGTTGAACGTCCTCAAATTCCGCAGCTCTTCAGCACTTGCAGCGCAACAGGTTGCGGCAACAGCACTTCTGCAGCTCCGGTATATGCCAATAATCTTATGAAAGACTTACAAAATATAATCACAACAACACTTTAAGGCAAACCATGTATAAATGCAAGGATAATTTGGTGGTATGTACGTGTAACTAAATAGCCTAGGCAACGACCGATTAGGAATTATCGCGCGAGGAATGCAGCAGCAAATTTTCTGCAGCAGCTGAAACGAAAAACAACAAAAAAAAACAAAAAAAGAAACAGGAAGGCAAGCTTTCTAATCTACGATCATTATCTGCAAATATACATGGTTTATTTCTTTAATATAAAGTCCAATCACCAGTACTACTAAAACTATAGTTTATTTTGTCTCAATCAATATGAATTTACTTTACCAAATTAAAGAACAGTCAGTCCAATTTGATTACGTAATTTTAAATTTTAATACCTTCGGAAAAGAAGCTTTGTGGTGTCGATGAATGAATTAATTTTATATACTGAGGACCGGAGTTATAGTACTTACTTAGACATTAATACATCTGTCTTTACACCACCCTTTTTCTGGTCAAGCTGAGCTTTCAAAGGGGATTTCTGAAAATAAAATATCAATTAGCATAAATAAATGTAAATTAATACTTGTTCCAACCAAAAATATATGAGTCAGAATTTATAAAAGTTAAAATATTTGGTGGTCGACGACCATCCACAACCACCTTTTTCAGTATTTTTAGGAAATTCTTCATGTTGACATTTTGAGGATGCCAAGAATTCGATGGCGCGTATCCAACAATATGAATAGTAATAAAAAATATTTATTCAACACTGTGCTTCAAACAAATTAAACACACTGGATTAACCCAGTTTAAACAACCATGAGACCGGAAAAATCATCCTTTAAAATTGTTTGTCTCTCGTTAAGTTTGCTGAGTATGTACCAACCAAAGAAGTTAAATTTTGAACACGTCTGGAAGTTGGTTTCATATTCAATCGATTTGATTGGAACATTTGATAAATTCACTGGTTAAAAATGCCACCCTTCGCACATTCAAAATTGTCTAAACGACTTTACGTCCAATGACGAATGAAATGAAAACGTGGTAAGGCATTTATTCTGATTTACAGTAATTTTCTTTAATTACAGTTAATTCGAAATCGAATAAAAAAAAGTCAAGTGGCAGTTTGATAAAAAGGAATCGGTACATATTTAGAACTGGTTTAAACCAGCGGTTTTTTTTTTGTAAATAAAGATAATTAATAACTAGATCTAGCTGCAATTAATAATTTACCTTGTAATTCGTACTTTTCAAAAACGAAACGAATGAATTAACATTCAAGCGAGCTTTTTTCCCCCGAAGGCTTTCGCTGGCGTTTCCTGATCTTGCCCGCACAAAAATTCATCTTTCGAAACTCCCCCAAGGCCGGGGGGCTTAGTTTCTAAGATTTTCCGGAACGAAATCGGCCAATATTTGTTTGGATTACGCACGTGTAATTCACATTGTGTTTTCAATGTTAAGAGATCTTGTGTTCTTGAAATCGTCAGTGCAAATTGGGAGCAAGGTTTGGATTCGAGGTCGGCGTTATTAAACGGCGCTTGGCACAAAAATCGTAAATGTTGCGGGATATTTTTGAAATCACTTTTATTTAAATTTGTCTTGCCTCTCTATGTTGTTGTATTAAATAGTTTGTACTTGAAACGGTTTTTTGTTCTATTAAATCTATAGCTTAATCATAACAAGACTTCAAGCTTGTTATTATCAATTCTACTAAACTTTTCTTTTAAATGCAAATAGGTAACTTGATGAACCTTTTGCAATTTCTACATCCTCTGAATATTTAAATTTGTTATTACACTTCGTTTACTGCCTAAACAATTCTAATAGCATGCAAGTTTTTTTTTTTCAATTTAGGTGTTCTGGGAGAAACTTTTTTGGAAACCCTGGTGAGACCGGAGCAAGTTTCGCGTGCCAAGAAAGGATAACAATTTCGAATAAAAGGAAGGAAAGAAGTTATCGGCGCGAAACCGGAAAACCGACATCGATTCTAAAAGCGGGAAGTCGTTCGTTTATTTATTCTTTTTCTAACGCGTTACCTTCTATTTACAACAAGCAAATGAATTGCCGCAGTCACTTTTTATTGCAATCTTAATTTGCATCCTTGGTTTTTGTAATTTATTATGCGTTTCGTAACGTTTCCAATTTTATCATCCTCGTTTTTTTTAAATTTATTATCATTTTCATTACGTTACAAATTTTATCACCGACGTGATGTTACAAAGTTATAGATACTTACGTAATTTTATAAGTGCTCTCAAACTTGCTATTATTTATTGCACTTGATAAAAGAAAATTAATTAAATAGGTTTATTTTAGCACGTACTGATTTATCTAGTAAAAATTGTTGACCCATCCGATTTTAAATTTCCTTATTTTGCGCATCAATCAAAATCGATCAAAATACGTTCTCCTTCAAAATCGAATCGATCACGTGTAAGTTATCTGCAAATACTGGCGTTGTTAAAATAATTTCCGCCCGGTTTATGTACATAAATAATTTGCTTCCACGTTCGCGACGTCACGTCCTGTTCTATTTTCGGCTAAACGTAGTCAAGGTGTGAGGAAGGCCGTTTGGGCTTGCACCGGGAGGAAGTAGTAATTTTGCCAAGTGACCAATTGACGTTAACGTGGTGTAGGGCGCGCTAAATCGGCTAACAACTTTAATGACATTTAAATCAATCAAAGCGTATCAAAAAAAATTGAAGAGTGCAAATTAGAGGGAAGCAGTAATGACAAAATCATGAATAAGAGGATGCAAATTTTTTGGAAAGATATTTATACGACGAAAGCTAATTAAGATAAATTAAGTTTAAGTACAGACAATCAATTGAGGCAATGGGATGTCAATCAAATTTGTTGCAATAATAATTTCAGATGACCTATTAAATGACCTGAGTTTAAAATCAATCAGGAGATATTTATAAAATAAATGATCGGCTGAAGTGCTTTAAGAATACCTGGCAATCAATATTTTACATAATTTTGATGAGTCTGTTTATATTTTCTCCAGTTTGATATACGACATACCTTTTTTTTTATTAAATACAAAGCGCTTTGGCATTTTTATTTTACTGATACTGTTTCCAAACATTTTCAGATCAAGAAAGTGAACTCGTAAAGACAATAGAAAACCATAAATACAATTTTTTTTTAAATAAACCAAATGCTCTATCTTTGTCGCAATTGATTAAATTGGGTAAATCGTTAACGAAGATCAAAAACAACAAAGGGCCGAGATTCGAATCCTGAGGTATACCCGAAGAATCGAAGATGATACATAAGGAGACGATTGAACATGACTGATGACAAAAAATGATTGCTTATCCATCAAATAGGACTCTAACTTATGAGAAAAATCAGATGATGACAATTTCCGAAGGAGAATTTGGTGATCTACGCAGCCAAATGCTTTTTCAAAGTCGGTATAAATGACATCAACTTGTCCTGCTTTGTCTAGATGGTTGGCTACAAACTGAGAAAAGTGACATAAATTGGTGACCGTAGATCTACCTGCTCTAAATCCATGCTGACTAGGACTAATCAAATTCTTAACAGCCGGGTACATTTTAGAATAAATAACCATTTCAAACACCTCTGCAAAATTGTTGAGAGTTGTCACAGAACGATAATTACCAATATTAGATACGTCACCCTTTTTATGAATGAAAAATTAAGCATAAAGGACCTGCCAATATTGCAGCACAGTCTCTCACAAAAAAGAAGGAAGATCATCATGACCAGCAGTAAAACTGTTTTTTAATTCTTTACATACTACAAAAACTTGTTCATAGGTAACATAGTCCAAGTTACAGTTATTTAGCAAATGATGACTATAGGAATTTGCAGTCTCATCGACATGTTCATGCGGGATTTCCGAGATATTAAAGATATTGTTGAAATAAGTAGCAAAACCTTCAACTATTTTTGTATTTCCTCTTAAACTAAGAAAACCGTCAAATATTTCAGATGGAAAAGTGCTTCTATTAGTCTTTAACGACCATAATGTTTACTATCTCTGGCAACATTACAGTCTTTTTCTTTTAGTTTTCTCATTTGATAAATTAGGAAACACATTTTACAAAAGGGGAAAAGCAAAAGAAAAAGATTTTTCTATAAAAGTCACTACGTAATTTAGCTTTAGTTAAAGTTCTAAAAGTTATCTAAATTTGGTTAAGAAAAATATGGACTTTGTCTAAACCTATTTGTTATGCATTTTATCCTTCATCTTAATAAGTTTAATAACTTCTCTAGAGTACCATTTAGGATACTTCATTCTCTTTCGCACACTGAAGGGAACAAACTGGCTAATTAATTCAAATAAATAAATAAATAATAAAGGTAAGGTGACAAAACAAACAAAATAAATGTGTATAACAATAATATTAAAAAAAATAAAGCAACACAGAAAATCCCCGAAATTTGTTACTAGATTCAGGAATAAATTTAAAAAATAAACATAACAAAGTTATTATTGAAAGCACATCAAATTAAAGAAAACAGAAACAAAAGACGGTCGATTTTACAGCGCGATGCAGTAGATTAATAACAAATAAACAGAAAGAACAATTTGACAGTGATGACAAAACAAATTAATAAAAATTTGAAAAGTAAATGAAAACAATCTATTTTTAACACAACTTCATATTTTCCTTTTAAATAAAAAGAACGATGAGAAAGCAAAAAAAAAGATTTTTATAAAATACGAAATAATAAAATTTGAAAAACACTGAAAATAAAAGACGATCTATTCTACAGAACAATTCAGTAGATTAATAATAAGAAAAAAGAACTGTTTGGAAGCAAAGGTGACAAAATAAAGACACGAAATTTTGTTGGAACATCCAGTATATTTTGTTGAAGAAAGTTTTTTGTTGTTCTCTAAACGACAGTGTAGGTATGAATTATTACGAGCCCTGCGTCAAAAGTATTCGCCTAGCTAGTGTAGCTGTTTTTGAAAATAAAATCATTATTGGAATTTAAATATCAAATTTTATTTAAAAATGTATACATTTCTATTTATTTATTATTATTATTCTCGAAAAATAATCTACCACTGAGTAACTAATTCACTGTGTCTTTATTTACCAAAGAGAGGTAGGCAAATACTTTTGGCGCAGGGTTCGTACAACTTAGTTAAAAAGTTTAAAGTAAATTAATTGTTTAAGGCTGAAACACTATTAACTGTAGCAAAGTTTAAATTTTGTTACAAAATGATATGATAGGAGTAATTAGAATGAAAGTAAAGCCGGTAATCAAATGTAAACAAACTAAAATAAATTTTTAGTAGGTACTGATTGAAGTGTAAAAGTGTGATATGTAAAAATTTTCAATAACTAAGAAACTGTAGTCATTACATAAAAACAATTGAACGGCGACAGTTTGAAAATCTGACAATTTGATAGGCTTTGGACATTTGGAAAAACTAAAAGAATTTAAATTTAGGTTTAGAAAAAAAATTCTATCCCGTTCTATAAATGAGCTATCTATTGTATATTCTACTGTATGTATATTTCCTACAATGATATTTGAAAACTATTGTATAATGTTGTACAGTCATGATTATAACTACAATAAAAAAAACGCAACAGGAACTAAAAGTAATGAGATTAAAAAAAAAGTAAGATAAGTATAAAAAATACTTTTCGATTTAATTACAGGATTATAATGTAATTCTTAAAAAAAAAAATAAAGGCAAGAATGTGCGTGATAGAAAAAGGTATGTAGGTAGGTGAGCGAAAACTGTATCGATCGTTTTGGAACCGCTGAATGGAAAAGTACCAGCGTCGCGGTATCGAGGTCTGGTTACGAGATAATGAACCCCAGGCTTAGGAAAGTTAACAAAAGCCAGTTTGTACGAAGTGAAATGCCATGTGCAATGTACGGCGTACATCGGTGATGCAGGTTTTTCGTGTTGGGGCAGCGCTCATAAATATTTAGAATGCCTAGGAGTCGCGATTTATTATCGCAGAGCGTTTTGTGTGGCACTCAGGAGGAATGTCCGTTCGCTATTTATACGCGTGCGTTTCAGTTTCAGTTACGCTTCGCTCTAAATTTATAAATTCAGGTGTCCAAATTCAATCCGAAGCGAAATAGAACACCAGTTCTATTTCGTTTCTGTATTATTCAAAAATGTACCGAAGCGAAACAGAACACTAGTTCTATTTTATTTCTATCTGTTTCACTATCAGAGATTGTAGCTTCAAAATTGGGAAAGAAAATGGCACACTCATCGGTGTTAATTAGCCCCAACAGCAGAAACAGCATGTGGCTATATCTAAATTAGACTGTAAATATTGTCTAGTCGAACCGGTTCATAAGCTAATAATAACCCGCTAGTGAAAAAAAAGCTCCAGGCAAAGCAGGAATTGACATTCTTCTGCCGAAACAGTGACGTACTCGTTGCAGACGATTTCGCGTGGAATTTTCCATTCGACTTGGCTTTGGCTCCGACCGGTTTGGACGATTTTATCGACAAGCTGCGATAAAACCCCCACGATAAATAATATTTCTGAATACACACACTCGAAAGAAATTACGCAATGTGTAATGAGCTCGTCAACGTGACCGTCACGTTTAGATCTCATTAATCAAACAAAAAGAGCAAATGGAAAATTATATTAAATCAGAAAAAACTTCGCAATTCATTAAGGATCTTACTAGGCAAAATTTTTGTGAAATTAGTAAACATGATACGTAGAAAAAACAATTTCACACATAACGTTGTTTATCATACATCCACACCTAATTAGAAAATATTCCACTGCCTACGTAGGGCATGTAATCGATAATCTATTTGTATAAATTCAGTGAATCCCGGTTTTAATGAAAATCTCCCTGGAATTTATCATAAATCGTCAGTGTTTCGGATAAATTAACTTTCATAAAGTGCAGATAAAACATTTTGGATCGAATTATGCCGAACCAAACGTGAATTAGAGACAGAAAGAGGTAAAAAGAGACAAATAGGAGAACATAAGGCGTAATTAGGTAGGACATGTTTGAAACACTATGAAATCAAAAAGTACTTAAAAAATTTATAACTAAAAGAACACGAGAGCAAATAAGTTTATAATTATTGCAATATAATGGCAATGATCGACACATATCAGATTTATAAAATTTAAAATTGCTTAATTTGTTTTAACATCAAATTCTCTTCCCGAATGTTACTTGAAAAAAGCGAAAGGCAAGAAAACGTTAAATGAAAGTATTCCATAACGCGTGGCATTTATGATTCTCCAAAAAAAATCTGGTTTGATAAATAGTTGGATAGATATTGTTGATATCACTATTTTAGTCCAAGCAAATTTAAACTTCGAGATGGAAGGGCCTATTGCTTGAAAACCTTGATAATTTTTGATTAAAGAAAACAAACCACTGAAATTGTGTACGGTATAAAAAATAATCTGCCAACACTTGAAGATTTAAGAGTCAATTACAACACGAAGTATTTCGAACACTTATTGTAGTTGTATTAACAAGACCACGCCAATTTGCTTGTGTTTATTTATTTAATTGCTTATTCCTATCAAAGTCAGGATCATAAGTTGAAAAACAAACGATGCAGTTATAAATTCAATTACTTTTACAGTATGATCTAAAATGTTGTAACTGTATTGTAACTGTCCATTCAAGTATGTAATTAGTTTTTTGGGCAATTTTAGTTATCAAAAGTTTTCTTATTTTGGCACATTTTTCGATTTCAATTTTTCGACCTTGTCCGTCACTGGTTTATCACATCATTGGCCAATAAGAACGACAGGTCAAAGATCTTTATCTCTCTTTCTTGGAACAAATACTTTTATCAAAAAGAATCTAAGACTTCAAAAATTTGAGACTGATTATTATCTAATGCATGTCTTTTTTATCGGAATACGTTTTACGATTAATCAGAAAATTATACAATGGAATAAACCCAAAATATATATTTTTTAAATTTAAAAGTGATGCTCAGATGAATCATAAAAGCCAATTGCCCTTAAAAAGAATCTAAGACTTAGGCTGGGTTTCTCAGTCCTAGTTTAACTTTAATATCCTGTTTATTTTCATAGGAACAATTGTTTTTATAATTGTTACCATAGGAATAGACAGGAGTTTAAAGTTAAACTAGGACTGAGAAACCCAGCCTTAAAAAAATTTGGATTGATTATTATCTAATGCATGTCTTTTTTTGTTGGAATAAGTTTTGCGATTAATCAGAAAATTATATAACGGAATAAACCCAAAATGATTTTTTTTAGAAGTGATGCTCAGATGAATCATAAAAGCCAATCGCCTACTTTAAAGCTAGAAAGGGGTATGCGCAAACCTTCAAAGCGAAACATAAATAGAAATTTTAAAAGATGAAAAAACCGCGACTTTTCCTCTTTAAGGTTATTTCGAATACCTTATGAATGTATCCTCTGAATCATTGCTTTCATGCAAATTGTTTGTGTAATTTTAGATCCTGCAGTTGTGCAAACTTGTATTTTCTAATCACTATTTGTACGTGTTTTTTCTTTTCTATTTATGCTTAGATCATTGCTTTGGTCATCGTGCCATTTCCTTATCATTACTTCTTGTCCATCTTTCGTTATCACACTTGAGACTTGTGACACGTCTCTTATTATACATACATAAATATGCTTATCGAAAGGAATCTAGGTATTCAAAACAGATTATCATCTTGTGTCACTTTAAGGTGGAATACTTCTTGAAGTTAATCAAAAACTTCGTTTGATTCGTGGAATAAACCCAAGATTTATTTTATTTCATTTCTATTTATTTATTCAAAGAACTCGAACGTTTCCCTGCACTGTAAACAGCATTTTCATGATTGACAACCGCATAAAAAAGTGGAATGAATAAAAAGCATTTGAACCACAAGTTTATTTTGCAAATTTTTATTTTTATTGTTTCTAATTTATGAAAAATTTTCGTTGTGCTAGTTTTGAGAATAAATTTCACTCAAATCTATTACAAACGACACGTATGTTCAAATTAAAAACATTTTATTTATTCATTGAAGTACAGGTTGTTTAATGGGTTGGCTTTTGCTATGTAATTAATAATGTGAAGCATTTTATGTTCTAGACTGAAGAATTTAGAAATACAGGATCTTCATAATTGATTGCATGTCACGTGATCGAGCAGTTCCTGATATTTAGGCAATGAGTTGGCAGAACTAAATTTAGTTACTAATTTATCACAGCGGCGTCGATAAAGGGCTTTATGGGTTGTACTTTGGTTGTTGTAAGTATTTCTATTTGCCATTTGAAGTTCTACGATTTTAACAAACACTCTATGTAATTAAAATACATAACAAAGTTTATTGACATTTAAAACAAAGCACTTTGGCAAATGTATCATACTTCTAAATGAAAATGTAAAATACGCCATTATGTACCACGTCATTTTATCCAAATGTTAAATTACGTACGTCATAGGTCACGTGGGATGCAAGAATACATGAAGATCTGATATGAAATGTATATATCAATTTCTTTCAACTGCTTTTGAAAAACTGTCCCCGATTTGCATATTCTGGAATGATTTCTTCAATTAATCAACAATATAATGTAGTTCATTTTGGTGCCATTTCGCTTCGAAAAGTGTTAACTTCACCGGGTATTACAAAAATAAAGTTGAGGCTAAACGGAAGTGACTGGCTATCGCTAAGACAGACGATTAGAACTAAGCCCTCCTTCTGCATATCCGAATGCTTTTGCACTTCCGCATTTCTTTTTTTGTGAACATCCAAGGTTGCCTATAATTACAAGCGCTCACGTTTGTGCTCACTGAGCATATCGCTTTTTATTGTTGTATCCGACGGCTCGTTAAAATTCTGCCACGCAAGGAATTAATTTTTTTTTTAATAGAATTGATGACAACAAAATGGAGGAGTTGATGACGCAATTTGAATTGATAAGAAACGCATAGAGTGTGGTCTTTTCCACTCTGACTAATAACGTAATTAACTTTAAAAAAGTACATTAAACGTTACTAAACGTAAACAGACATTGGCTTGCATCACTCACGGTAAATATTTACGTAAAATTCTATTTCGACGCGAGGCTTCCTCGAAATTAAATTTCAAAAAAATTAGGCAATGTTGACTTTACAAGTGACGTGGCCTAAAAAGACCGTTTAGTGTAAACTTGGCTTAAGGACTTGGATTACCTCTACCTACTTGTTGGGGTTGTTGATTCGAGAATAGCGTGCGAGGTTAGACATGAAACGCTTCCGACAAGGCGATTCATTCAGTGGGTGGGTGTTTGTACACGCGATCCAATGAAAATACTTATTCTAAAGTTGTATGGTTTATATTCGTTTTCATACACAAATTTAAATCAAGTTTGCACCTGCGCAAATTGTGAAATGACGATGATGGAACGATGTATACCCGGCTTTAATTAAATTAATTAATTTCTTTTTGAAATAAAAAAGGACAAATTATGTAATAAAATTTAATGTTTCTAATAGAATTCTTTTTTTTTCTTCAATTAAAAACAAAATTTAATTCATAATAATAAAAAATTCAAATCAGGACTTACCTTATGACCCACATTAATGGGTGCCAAAACGTCACACTTGCGAGACATGATAAAATAATAAAATTCGAACACAATTATTATTATCAAGAGAGGGCTTGTTACCTCAACGGACTTCGAAAACAAAATAAGCGTCTTTGCAGGAGCGCGCTTCGAACTATTTGCAAGACCCCCACTTCCACCGTTTATCCAATAGAAATCGCAGAGCGCCTCGCTCGCCCCTGCGTTTTTCAGAAGGAGCTGAATGAATGAATTTTCATGATTCTTCTGATATAATGATTCGTAAGTGTCCAAACAGAAATAAGTTATTTTCTATTTATAAAGCAGCTGCTCACGCTTGGGAAGGTATTTCGAACGACTGACTTGTTCAGACACGTTTCTACCACCTATATTGATCTACCACCTGTATAACATACACATACTCTAATCTTGTACTGACTTGTTTAAGTGTAATTACGATTTCCTGCATTGTACCTATGTACAAATTATACAACTTGCACAACATTACAACATTATGATTCATTATTTTCTTACTTCCATATCACGCCAAAAATATGATAAAATTTAATCAATGAATAATATCAGTGGAAAATATTGGGAAAAAGAAGGAGAAGAGCAAAATGAAAATGAACAGTCAACACGAAATAATCGTGTAAAAACGTGCGAGTCGTTTATCAACTGAAAAAAAGATATTGATATTGACTTTAAATATTACAAAATTTACGGAATTTCAAATCGGACTAACGCAGATAAGATATGGTTAGTACGTGTATTTGCAGAGTGAATTTTTTTGTATTTCTTTAATCTTTTTCAATAAAACTGAACAAATTAAAAGACTAGACTATCTTTTAATCGAGAACCGTCGTTGATAGTTTTAATTTGTAAGTAGTTCAGTAAGTAGCATTTAAAACTTAATTAATCCTTTTTACATAAGGCATTTACGAGTGAATTTGTTTATATATTTATAGTCATCCACAATCTTACATTAGACATCAAAAATAGTTTGTCCTGTTAACAATTGGCTACTTCAAGTGTGGATTGTAAATTTCTTGATAGCGCAGATCATTCACTAATTCTCGTCTGCCTGTTAATTTATAGGCTTAAGTATACTTTTTTATTTGATGTGTTTAAAATATTTTTGATAAACGATACGATAATTTATTACCGCAGCAGATTAGTATCTATTTCTAGAGACATTAAAGATATCGGTACGTATTTTAAAAAACAGTTTTGAATATTTAATACTCGTGGTAATATTAGTCATCATTGAATCTATTACAATTACTACTGGAATTCATTTTTGAGTCTCTATTAATTTTATATTAATATATCGTAAGTTGAAGTCCTCGAGATTCTAATCACTATATGTATTGTGAAAACACATAAGAACTTATTTGTATATACGAACGTTGTGTGGTTTATTCATCCTGTTTACGAAACATTCTGACAAATTTAAAAAAAGTAGAAAAATTAGCGTGTCTAATATTATTCTTGTAAATGTACACTCGGCAATTTTTTATGACCATTAAGGCCCAATTTTACAATCGTAGAATAAGGACGGAATAACTGTTCGCCGAATATCCTTTAACGTTCCTCCATATCTACGTCACACCTACGTCACGTTATTCTAAGAATAATGCTTATCCGACGATTTTAAAATCGGACCTAAGTTTCAAATATGTAGTTTGTACCACATCTGCACTTAACACATTTTTTTAGACACAATTAAATAAAATCTTTCGGCAGGAAAATTGCTTGTGTGAAACCTAGCCTTTTGGCTTACGGCACAGAATACCGTTTTACAAGGTCGACTTTGAACGTAACGTTAAACATCTGTATTCAATTACATCATACGCAAAAGACAAACCATTGCCACACGAAGTGAACTTGTGTTACGCGGTAACCAAACCTCGCAGCGTTTAATTGTTTCGATTCTACTTCGCATTAATTATTAGGACGGAATATTTTTTTATGCCTACGTCGCCTTTATTGTTGCACGTACGTACTTTGAGAGGATATCAGATGAAGGCCTTCCAGGCGCCAGGTGTAAGATTACTAACATTTCACGCTTTTGAAACAGACACGATTCGATATTCGCTCGTGTACTCTGGTATCAGTTTTATTTTTGTTATAGGATGGATCATGTAACAGCTGCGATTACAATTACATTAGAAAATTAATTAAAAAACTCATTTATTACTTGATTGATTGGCGCGTAGGTGAAATTTATTTCATCTAACCAAATCTTTCGGCTTTCTATCTGCGACTGTTAAGTACGTGATCCACAATATTTATTTTATGATTATTAAGATACACATGTGTACACACGTCCGTCAAGCTAAATATTCTTTGACATTTATTCTATACGTTGCATGTACAGTCAGAATTAAAAGTAATGTCTCTTCAGTAAAAAGTTCAATTGCGACCGCTTGCTTGTAACATTGGGGGGACATTACTTTTAATTCTGGCTATACACTTGGTAACGTAAATAAATTTAAATACGTTGTCCAATTTCGTTTAGGAATTTAAGTTTGTGTTCGGAAATAACAATTTACTTTTTTTCCAAAGAATTTAGTTATGTACCTAGTCAAATTGCAAAAGAATGAGGCACAATTTACTCTTCTGAATTGCAAATTGACACCGGCGACGATCACATTATTATATGTAATACTTGCCATCCTGTTTGCGGTGCTGTTAATGTTGTTGCTTAATTAATTTCGTCTTACTTTTGTGTCGTCAGTGCCAATATACTATACTACGTATAGCAATCACGAGCTTACGAATCTAATCGCGTAAGGCAGGCTGAAATTGCTAATTAAATTGTTATATGCCGAGTGTTTTATTTTAAGTCATAATTGCGATGTGTGTTTTACGTCGTAACTTCCCTCTTAATAACTGTGGACTTATAATTATAGACGATATCATTTTTTTATAAATAATCTGCGATGTATTTCTTATAAGTCTGTATACAGGTTATTGTTTTCAAGTGAGAACATAGCCAATTAAAGAGACAGAAAGCGATATAGGTGTAAGTAAAAGAGATGGAAGTCGTGTCGTTTTCTCTACGTAGATTAGAACCTTCAACTTTCAATTATCTACAGTAGTTTCTGCAAACTCAGTTTTAATCTAATAACGTTTTAAAACACAACTATGCCAGCAAAAAAAAAATTACTCCTAGTATCAATTTTTTCTTGCTCTGAAAAAATTTGTTCACGTTTGTATTTTTAGGTATGATTTATTTCTAACACTATTATGTTGTACACGTACGTAACTAGTTCTATTAAATTCAGCAAGCGGAATAATCCGTTACGCATTAATCACGGTCTTTGCAATCCTTAAATGAATGAACTACTCACTCGTAAAGCATTTTACGCATTTCTTATCTGATAGTAAGATTTTATTTAGTCACTTATCAAGCGTTAATTTTAATATAGCTGCATCTATTTAAATCTAGAAATTACGTGTAATTTGCCCGACACAGATTATTTTTTACGTAATCATTTATACGAGTACGTTTTAAAAAGTTTAATGCGGTTTATACTTAATTGTCTTGCCCTTTTATGTAACACACATGCAAATTATTTTGAATCTAAAATAAAATTCGTTTTGTTTTCTTAACATCAACAAGGTACACTTAATTTGAAGCTTTGTCTCTTCATTATTTAGTAAAATTTCCTGCTAGCCAAATGTCCATTTAAGGAGAACTTCATTCATTCCGAAAGTATGACACGTATACAGTGCAAAATGTACCGAATACAAATTCTAATTCCTAGCCATTTGCAATGGGCCCGAAGCTATTTTTAGCTAGCAGCCCAATTCGGCCAATTAAAAAAATCGCGTGGTCCGAATATGACAATTTGCGCCGCGAATTGCAAATTGCATGGTAATGGTGAGCGGATTATTATTGTGTTCGTAAGCATAATTTCATCCTGTACTCAATGCCAAATGTTGCCATCATAAATTTCGTGTGTAATTTCAATTTCAAACTGAAGTACGTAAATCTCTTAACTCCAGGAGCGATTAAATGGAGATTAAGGGCCAGTTGTACAAAGGAGGTTTAAACTGACGCTCAACTGAACCAGGTTCAAAGTGAACAAAATCGCATCAAATTTTATTTATGAATGCATTAATTGCCATATGTCATTAAGATTCTATGCGAATTTGTTTACTTTGAACCTGGTTCAGTTGAGCGTCAGTTTAAACCTAGTTACCATAGAAATCTTTACCAGATGAAATTTCGGTAAAATGAAAGTAAAATGAAACGTATACAGTTTCATAATAAGTAAATAGAATTTAGCTGCATACTTAAGTATATTGCTAAATACTACTAGGTTTTGCATTGATTAATGGTCTTTCACTTTTTTAAATAAAGAAAGAAATGGTCCTCATGGGAATCACACGATCCAACAAAAATCTACGCTCTGAAAGGGCATAGGGATATATCTAAAGCCCGTTTTAGACGGTCACATTTCTTGTAACAAATTCGTTACGCAGTGAGTGAGAAGTGCCAATTCAACCAATCAACATTCATTGTGATAGCTTATCTCTCTCAGTTTGTAATAAAATTGTTATCAAATTTGTCAAGTGTAATACGGCCATAAGTTAGAAAAAAAATATTTCAGAAAAGAAATATGTAAAATACTTGCTTTGGAGAAGATCAGTTCTTTTTAATGTATCACAGATTATCAGTTTATAAAAATCGAAGACACACGGAAATGCTATTGGGTTTCAGTTGACCTATAAAATCTTTTCGAAACTAAATTTTAAGAAAATAAAGATGGAAAAGAAATGAATAAAGTAACTCCTGTATACAGCGTGATTCATAATAGGTGTCCGACCCGTTAGGAGTGTATTTACTACGGTTACGCAAGTACGAGATTACAAGAAATAAATTTATCAGAAGCATTTCAAAAATTTAACGCTTTTGAATCCCAAATTGAAACCGTTAGGGTATCACTGACAACTAGATTGTGGTAGGTACGATGTTTGTAAATACCAATATGAATAGCTTGTTGCCGCCGCCACACATTTTATAACGACAATAAATTTCATTCTCTTTGTCTGCATTCCCAAACACGCGTCTGCAATAACACTAGTCAACAGCAGATTTCTAACTTTTATAAAATTAGCTAAATCTTATTTTGTTTGTGATTTTAAATGATACTATAGATCTCCAAATCGTAACTTAGCTCTAGTTTTAAAGTAATTAAAAAAATACTATTCTTTGAAAAAAACTGAGATTCCAC
Organism: Dorcus parallelipipedus; assembly: GCA_958336345.1. Lineage (NCBI taxonomy): Eukaryota > Metazoa > Arthropoda > Insecta > Coleoptera > Lucanidae > Dorcus > Dorcus parallelipipedus. The sequence goes on along the minus strand of OY284480.1, from coordinate 26,436,290 downwards.
CATCAATCATAATATATTTTGTTATTATCAAGTAGGCGCTATAATTGCAAAGACATATTTTGTCACCAAATGTCAAAATAATAATTTCTTAAAGTGTTCTTGAGTGAAGTGTATAGTTTCACGTTAAAATGCCTATAAATTGTGTCAATAATCCGGACAATTTTTGCTTTATTTGTGGAAATGTTATGTTATTATCGCAAAAACGAAAAATTAATTCAAAAGTGCAAGAACTTTATATGTCTTGTTTTGAAATTCCTATGAAACATCTCGACAGACCGTGGACTCCGAATGGTTGTTGCAATTCTTGTTTTGTAAATCTTTACCAATGGGAGAAAGGTAAAATACAAACAATGCCTTTTTCTATTCCTACACTGTGGCGCGAACAAACTAATCATATAGACGACTGTTATTTTTGTTTAACCACTCCTCTTATGAGTGGTATTTCTAAGAAAAAGAAGAATTCTATTACTTATCCTATTATTTCATCGGTCACTAGGCCTCAGACTCATTCTTCGTCAAACTTATCAGTTCTGCCACTATCTGAAGAAGTCGAATATTAATCTGATGACTGTGTTATATCTAGCTCACAGTCATGTACTAAATCTGATTGCGAGTTTGTTTGTAATGAATTGACTGCGCACAAAATAACTCAATCTGAACTGAATGATTTAGTTAGAGAGTTGGAACTGCCAAAAAACAAAGCCGAAATTCTGGCGTCAAGATTAAAGCAGTGGAACCATTTAGATTCTAACGTCTCCGTTTCATATTTTCGAACACGATCCAAAAGCTTGGCAGCGTGCACCAAGATTGAAGAGTTAATGGAAGAACTCAAAATTGACTACAGACCTGAAAACTGGAGACTTTTTATAGATGCCTCTAAAACTAGCTTAAAAGCAGTTTTATTGCATATTGGGAACAAGCTGCCGTCTATACCTGTCGGATATGCGACTAATATGAAAGAAACATACGAAAACTTCGAAAACATTTTGAAAAGTATCAATTACGAGAAACATCAATGGCTTATTTGTGGTGATTTGAAAGTAATTGCAATTTTGTTAGGTACGTAACATTTTTTTCTTTAGAAAATATTTTACTCCATATGTATTTTATCAGGTCTTCAGCCAGGATATACAAAATATTGCTGTTTTCTCTGTGAGTGGGAAAGCAGAAACAGAGAACTTCATTATAAAAAGAAAGATTGGCCAAAACGCAAATCTTTTGAAGTAGGCATCAAAAACGTCAAATATGAGCCTTTGGTTAAACCAAAAAAAGTCATTATACCACCTTTGCATATTAAATTGGGACTAATGAAAAATTTTGTGAAAGCCATGAATAAGGACGGCGATGCTTTTATTTATATTCGATCCAAATTTCCTAATTTAAGCGAAGCAAAAATAAAAGAGGGAGTGTTTGTTGGGCCTCAGATAAGAAAGTTGTTTAACGATCCTGAGTTTGATGCCGTCTTAATTGGACTAGAAAAGGACGCATGGGACAGTTTTAAAATGGTTGTAACAAACTTTTTGGGTAATAATAAAGCGGAAAACTATGCTTAGTTAGTGGAAAATATGTTGTTATCGTATCACAAATTGAAGTGTAACATGTCTTTAAAAATGCATTTTATGCATTTGCATCTTGCTTTTTTCCCCAAAAACTGTGGTGACATGAGCGACGAGCATGAAGAGCGTTTCCATCGGGATATTTTAACAATAGAAAAACGTTACCAAGGACGATGGAATTCTGAAATGCTAGCAGAATATTGCTGAGCCATCAAACGAGACACTTCAAATGAAATCTATAAGAGACAATCAAAAAGACGTCATACTTAACTGTTTTTCAGTTTGAAAAATTCATATTTGTTTTGATTTCAAATTTTCTTTGTTCTGATGGACTATTTTTACACTTGTTAAATCTTTTTTAGACGTTTTTGATTATTTAAATACATTGTTCCAGTTGAGCTTTAGTTTTTCTAAAATATTTAGTATTTTTTTACAGTGTAACATCAAATTTCTTATTTGAGCTAAGTTACAAGATTAATGCTCGACTTTCCAAATATTGAGCCAAAATAAAGTGGAAAAACTTAATTGTACCAAAGTTAGAGAAAAAAGTGGAAATTTTGTTGATCAGTGTAATTGAATTGCCCGTCATAATTCTCTCGGAAAAGTTGTAAACACAGGCGTTTTAGGATTTTATTCAAGGGTAAATGATTTTGTGAGTTAGGTCAGTTATTCCAGTGTCAACGAACCTATTTACATGTGCATCTTCAATTTATTTAATTTTAATTTTATGCACCTAAGATCCCCTATTCATATAAACTTTTTGCTTTGTTTGTTCATGTACTACATGGGGTTAAGGGGTCGGACACTTATTATGAATCACGCCGTATGTATGTAGCTGAGAAACTCAATGCGGAGTTACATTACATCTTGGAATTCTCTAAATTCTCTTCCGCAGGGTGGATCAGGATTTCATCCCGTACTTTATTCTACTTCAAAGATTATCATGTTCCAGTCTTTTGCCTTTTTCATTACCATTTACAGGTTTTTTTTTACTTTGCCTAAAGGAAAAGGAAGAGATGGTCAAAAGCGAAAGGAAGCGATCATCAAAGACTTGGAAGTCATATGGCTGAAATCAAAAGGGTTGCAATACGTACTTGGTAAGAGGAGATTAAAAATTAACACTTTTTAAAAGTATATTAAAAATTATTATCAACTAAAAAAAAATTGCCATCATATTTTGAATATGCACTGAATTGCATGCTGTTCGGCTTCCGGTTAATCCATGAAATTTAAACGTTCAGAAAATAAGGATGGAAAGAGGTGAAGAAAATCTCCTGTAGATAGGGTATTATTGAGAAACTCAATGCGAAGTTGCACTACTTCTTGAAGTTCTTAATTCTTTTAAGAAAAGTGGTTCAGGATTAGGTTCCCATTCTATGCTTTGTCTACTTTCATGAATATTTTTTTCAAATGTTCCTGCCTTTGCCTTCTCTTGTGCTCACCGCCGTTCTCGTTTTCTTTTATTTCAGCTAAAGGAAAAGAAAAAAGGAAGAAGTTTACCAAAGGAGAAGAAACTCGATTATGTTAAACCTTATTAAAAAATTGAAAAAGTGGAAAGAAGCGATCACGAAAAGATTTTGAATAATTTAGCACCTGCCGCTGAAATAGATGGATAGTTTCCTGCTGCAATATTTGCTGAGTTTTCAAAATTATATTTCAAATTATCAATTAAACAATATTGGCCATTCTTCCTTTGAATATACGCTGATTTGCTGTTGGTTTTAGGGTTAAACCATGAAGTTTTTAAAAACAAGCTGTCAGAAAATAGAAAATGGAAAGGGGTGAGAAACTCAATACGGAGTTGGACCACTTCTTGATTGAAGTTCTCTATATTCTTTTAATCAATGAGGATCAGGTTCACGCTCCCAATCTACGCTTTATTTTTTCTTTTCCGTAGTTTGCCTTCTCTTCTGTTCATCGTCGTTGTCGTTTTCTTTTATTTCTGCTAAAGGAAAAAGAAAAAAGAAAATGGTCGACAGAAATGGAAGGAAGCAATCATGGAAGGCTAAGAAGTGATGAATTAAACAGTAGTTCCATATTTTTTTTCTACTGGGGACTGCGTGGCATCAACTCCCTTTTCTGAAACCATAGGGTTATTCCCCGAGTAGTTTTGTATTTTGTAGATAAGATCTTATAAACTGTGCACGGTAATTTTATTTTTTATTTATACTTTTAGAATCAGTTTTGCTTCTTACTTCCTTCTCCATTGCTTTTGCTTATAACTTCTTCTAATATAAACTCTTCTAACTCAACTTCTTCCAGTGGTATCTCCTCCTTTTAGATAAAATATTCAACCAAAGGTTTCTTATATTCCATTTCTTCTTTTTATAATATTTTGCCTTCTTTATTTTTGCCTATTAAGTTTTTGTTGAATTTATTTTACTGATAAAATCTTATAGAATCTTTCTTATTTCATATCACTTTTCCTCTTCGCTCGTAATCATCTTTTTTAATTATTAACCACTTTAATCTCCAACAATCTTTTATAACTATCCACTTTTCCATATCTTTTCTATTTTCAGGTCTTGTCAAATAATTAAATAGACCATAATTGGGAGTTCAGAGAAAATAGATAAGAATTTATCAACTTAGAAATGATAATGTGTCGATTCTGCTCGTATCTGTAGCAACCGTAAGATCCGTAAACCTGTAACTCATTTATTAAAATATAGAATTTTGAAGTTCTGTGGAAGGTATAATTTCTCCTAGGTCCATAGAGTTACTCGTAAGTCTCTGTGGTATTATCTTATAGACCTACAAGAAATCGTATCATACTGAGAACTTCAAGATTCCACATTTTTAATAATTGACTTACAGGCTTACAGATCTTACGGTTGCTACAGATATGAGCAGAATCGCTCCATAAGTTAGATAAAAATCCCAAAATATCTGGTCTCTCTTGATTTGGACTGATTCTTCTGGCCTTCACGAATAAATGACACTAAATAAAGCATTTGGGGTTTATTGGGGGAACGGTCAAAAGTCAGCCCAAGTTTTTTGCGCATGTAACTCAGACAACTCTATTTTTAAACTGGCACAAATACGTAACAACTTAGTTGCAGGCGATTAATCAGGCGTGCTACGCACTTTAGGTACGGAGTTCAGAATTCGGGACAAATTGATTTATCTACCCAAGTGCTTCGGACGATAGCAGAAGGGTTAATTAAACTTGGCGGTTCTATTTCGGGATGTGGCGATCACGTGCATCGCTCTCGTTCGTCTACTCTTTATTATCATCATCACAACAGACAATCTTCGAGGCGACCTTCGAATAAGAGAAGCTCCGAATGCGTTTGGCATTCGTCCAAAGCACAGACGCCGCGTGCCCAATTTTAGACGCCACAGCGTCTTATGACGTCACGCCATATTACGTCTTTTGAGAATCAATATGGAAAAGACGTGGACGGGTTCAAGAAGTCAATAGTTTTCTTGTGCCAAAATTCCGATCGTTGGAAGGCTTTCATCACAAGTGATGCTTCTGGTTATTAATAAACACCTTTCGATTTTACTTACTTTTTTTTAATAACGGAAATTTACGTTATGATGCTAGTTCCATGAACCTGGCGCTTAGCGTAAGAATGAAAAAAGAACCGTTTCTAATAGGCTAGTGACTCATTCCGACATAAACAAAATCAGTCCCACAGAACATCGTTAAACAACTTCATGATCTATGTACGTACATTTGTTAAGTTTCACCTGCGGGTACAAAGATAAACAAATGGTATGCAATGTCGCCAAGAAGAATGTTTAAAAATAAACCGTTCGTTATCTTAATTGCGTGTTGAAAAGCGCGGAAAATTCTCAAAACGTGACCACCAAGCTGGAATTAAAACAGTAAAATTTATCTCGTTCTTTTTTATTATGTAAAATATTGCAGTGTTACACATCATTTAGCTTGATTATCATTAAACACTCTTATCTTAATTGAGTCATAAAAAAATATTGAAAAGTACATTTTTAGGAAACGCATGATTTATCGTTGCCTTGTAATTATTGTTTTTTCCAAAATTTAAGTTGAATATGCTGTGTCATACTGCGAAATTCAATTCATAAATTTATAGGAATTCAATACCACACTGATTTTTTTGGAAAATAAAAAATACATAAGTACAAGGAGCGAGGTAAAAGGGCTTGAAGGATTATGCACGTTTGGTTTTTTGAAAATTGGAAGACAATCGATCTAACAATGACACATAAGTCTGAATGGAGTAGTTTATATTCAAGGGGGGAGGGGGTGTAGATATCCCCCTTACCTAATAAAAGCCATTATTATTTCAGTTTTGTGTGCTGCCGATGCGGAGTTTATTTTAAAAAAAAGCACACAAATCGATACTAAACGACGACGTAGAATAGATAAGAAGGATGTGCCCAGATAAGGATGTGCGTAGGACCCCATATGCCGCATAAATTTACCTGCCATTTATCAACGTCACGGACGCTAATTGAAGTAGTACGCACGTATCCTTTTTAACAAATTGAATCAATAAGTGCGATCTCTATAAAAATGCATCATCGGGAATTAGTCAGGACTGCGCAGCGATCAATAGGAGACAGGACTAATTCAACTAGTTTATTTTATATTATGCCAATATAAGCAATGAAGAACACACTAAACTGGTTAAATCCGGTTGGAAATAATCGAACATTAAACTGTAATGGAAAGAATTCTACAAATTGATTTTATAAAAAATAAACGTTTCGTAATTGCAATAAGATTAAGGATAAGGAAAAGCTCGAGCTGTAAGATCACCGCTTAATTTTGTTGAAGTTGTTTAATCATTACGTGTCGTAAATTTGCAGGTTTTAGTAATAAAACTCGGAGTTACATCAAAGCAGATGTTTCACTTCGAAAATTATTGCTACCGACTTAAGTGAGATCGTAAATCGACTTTGATATGAGCGCATTTGTCACACCGCCAAAGAAAACTCCTTGCTGATTTGGTTGGTAGCAATTATAAAACTGATTGCTCAAAAGTAATTATTTTTCTTAAGGAGAAGGATATTTGGTGAGTAGTTTTGATGTTTCATTACATAATTTCAAAAAAAAAATATATGAAACTTGTAAATGTCTCTTCTTTCATAATTTGTCCTCCCAACTTGTTATAATTAGGTCGGATCTTTTCATCTCCAGTTAACTTTATCTGGCGATCATTTCCCATAGAAACTTTCGTGATCACAATTGTTATTGTTGCATTTATAAGAGAAGAGCTCTGCGTCATTGTCTGGTGTTGCATCATCAGACTTGTGAATCACAACTCTTCTTTGAAGAAGCTTTTGCAACTTGTGCTCCTTTATTCACTATGGCTGTTATTATGCATTTTTGAAGTATAAATAGAGGATTGGACGAGGAAGAATTTCCCCAACAAAGAATGCCATAATTTAATTTAGATTGCAGGCAGCCGAAATAAAACATTTTCAAAATTTGAAGAGACGCTGCCATTCAGTTTTCTTAATAAATAACATGCAGAATTTAATGATTTTGCCAATTTGAAACAATGATCACTCCAAGTTAGTCCTGAATCAAAAGTTAGTCCCAAAATATTTACACTTGTATCAACAGGAATATTAATATCAATATTAAGATCTTCAAATTTAAATTGTGCTGGAGCTAATGGATGGGGAACTAAAACTGTCTTATTGACATTTGAAGACAGTTGTTGTAATAACACCAATACATCGTTTTCCTAAGTAGTACACTAACCTTATATGATAAGAGTTCATGAGATGTGTAATTAAGTATTGATGAGGTATCATCCGTATAATGATCATTATAGTTCAATAAATTTGCTTAGATGAAGTAATGAAAAGAAATGGTCCAAGGATACTACCCTGCGGAATACCGTGATGAATTTGAGCAACTTATCATACTGTGCTTGACCACCTAACAATATGAGAACGGTCGCTTAGAAAACTAGTAATCCAGTCTCCAGCAGGATCGCGTATAACCCTACTGGTTTAATTTGTAGAAGTGTTTTGTGATGCACAGTATCAAAAGATTTTGTTAGACTAAAATATAAACCAACGACTTTTTCTTTATATTCAATGTTCCGTAAGATGGTATTATACGCCAAACATAGGGATCATTAGTTGATAATCCTCTTCTGAAACCAATTGATTTTTGCTAATAATTTTATTGATGTCAAAAAAATTAATTAATCTGGCCAACATCTTTCAAAAATTTTAGAAAACAGACTGATATAGGTCTATAATTTCTTAAATCGTTCTTAGTATCCTTCTTCAGAACAGGAACAACTTTAGAAGTTTTGAGAACAGATGGTACAACAACTTCCTTAAAAGACTGATCAATTAGTTTGCATAATGGAACAGTTAGAATACCATCGACTACAACTATTGCAATCAATAGTATGTAGTTATATCTTCAAAAGAGTTCAACCAATTCATTTACTGAATTTACAAAATAATTGCAAAAAGCATTACTGATGTCCGTCCTGAGCATTATTATGATTAAAATTATCTAAATCAGTGATGTATTCGGGAAGAACAGAGATAGAATTCTCATTTTTTAGTAATTTCCATGCCGCTTTAGCTTTTTTATATTAGGTTTTCGAGTAATTTCAAGAAGACGACTTTAAGTGCTCCACATTGATAGTTCACTTCTGTCAAATTGACGACGTGACACTTCATATTCTCGTTTCTTCAGATAACTGCCGTAACTATAGTCCGTTTACTTAACATCAGTCAGTCAGTCATCAGTGTCAAAATTTGAGAAAAATTTATGATTTTGAGTTACTTATACCACAGTACAAGAATCTACACAGTAGCGCCATTCGAATATAACTGTCACATTCGCCATTTTGTTTGATACCTACCGATTTGCAAATTACAGTTGTGTTCAAAAAGGTGTTGTACAGCTACGTTTTAAATATCGTTGCTTTTGTGCGGCAGTTGGTTTTTCTATTTTGTGTTCAATAATATTATTATTGCCAGAAACCGTATATGTAACAAAACAACTTGTACAACAATTTTTTGACTTCATGAATTCACATACAAGTACAAATTCTGTACAACACTTGTTTGAACACGACAGTACATTACATTTCCATAAGGGTATCAAACAATATGGCCGCTTTTTTGACACTGACGTTTAAGTGACGCTACTGGGTAATTTCTTATACTCTGCTTGTACAGAAGCTGACAATGAAATCCGGGCAAGAATTTGACATGTCACGCGTATTTACACAAATTTCGTAAATTAGGCTTTTATTACTTTATGTTTCTGTCAAATGCAAAACAGATATTTTAAATGTCAAATTGAATAAACTGACATTTCGCAGCAATTCTTCTTTCTGTCCAAACTTCATCTGGCAAAGTCAATACTCTTACTTTCTGAGCGGAACTTAAATGAGGCGTTTGTCAAAACACAAAATAAACACGAACTACTAACGCTAAAATTTATATTAAACGTCAGAATTACTAGTGATAATTTGGATATGTACTAAACGTCAAAATTATTAAAGTAAGGTTTACATTGTACAAATGGTGTGCCCGAAGTTTATTGCCCGCTACTATACATCAGGTACTAACATGTCAGTGGATAAAAGCCCGATTAGGTATGGTACAGCGTATAAATAACGTCAGAAAATATTTGTTTGCACTATAAATTAACGAGGCCTCTCTAAAATGTATTAAATTATTATGAATAAACTTAAAATACTGTTAAATAAAACAGGAAATGTCACAAGTACGTAGTGATGATCACTTTGACAGCGCGGATGTGAAGTCTACATCCTTGACAACAATCTTGAAAGCCTTAACAAAAAAAAAATAATTTTTTCCATAATAAAGCCAATTTAAAAAAAAATTATTCCTTCTTGGTGTAATTTTTATTATATTGAACTTATAAGAACGAAAAGAGAATAGTGAATGAGAAAGAAAGATGGGTGTGGAGAAAACTAGACAAAAGAAAACTAGACAAAAGAAAACAGAAAATCTAGGAAGATGGGTTTTGTGGATCCAAAGGGAAAATAAGAGAAAGGATAGAAGAACGCATCTAGTTAAAATTGTCTATATTCAGAGTGCCCTTTTTAAATCGTGACTCCTGAAAATTTTATACAATAGGCAACCCATCAATCAAATCAGAAATATCTTCGCGTTTTCCAAAAGCACGGAAGTGTTGCCTATTTTTATAATTTTAAGGGGCCACGATTTAAAATGGACCCTGTATAGATTCAATTAAATTTATATATATTATTTATAAATAAAAAAAGAAGTGCAAAAAAATATAACTTTCAAAACGACTTAAGCTAAAGTTTCATTACTAAATGCATTTTAAATGAAGAGACAATAACAATAACAAAAAGGAAATAAAGCAAATCACTTGAAAAAAAATTAATCCTTGGAAATGTTTTATTTGTAGTACTGTTACTGAATAGGGTGCATTGTGTCCGTGTCTTAACGTTTGAACTTCCGTGCATCTTTATTTTAGATATCATTATTTATTATATAATTTTCGTTGAGTATGCAATCTTAAGTTTATTTGAAAAATTAATTTGATTGTGTTCGAAATAAAATAATTATTATGCTACCGTCCAGACCTGCACATGTATAAAGGATTTATAAAAGAAGTTTATTTTAGAGTAGCGAAAATAAAAAAATTAAATATGAACAAACAAAGTATTTACAGGGTATTGTTATTTTTAAAAATTTTGCCCTTCATTACAGCTACACGCTTCTTTAACAACATCTGCATATTCGAGAATCGAGAGTAATAAAGAACGAATAAAAACGACCCATGAACAATAGGCGACGTTCTCTTGTAGGGTGAGCATCGAAGATTATGCAAAATTATGCCGCCATTATATTTGCAGACGTACGCTTTGTAAGTGCTGAAAAGGCTCATGACGTTCAAAATAAATGAATGAATACAAACGAAACAACCAAGACGGAACTTTCTACGCGGAGCATTTGAATTGCTAAGACCAAACTTAGTTAAACGATTTCTTAAATAAAAATTGTTTTTATTCAAATATGTACTAGCACACTCCGAGGATGCATTCACCGATAAATATTTAACACGTCGTAAAAATTTAATTTATGATGAATACGTCTGGCGTTAAAACTTCTGAGGCAAAAAAAGCAGGATTTAAATATTTAATTTAGTAACCTATTTAAATCCATCTAAAAGTGTGTTTGTATCGCACGTGAAAAATTTAGCTTTCCTCCTATTTTAGAACGCTTTTAAAAACTACAAGATTTAACTTGTTGAAACCGCTAGCTACACGCTAATAGTGGTTGGTAAAATCGAAAACCGATTCTTGTTAGTTCAGTCGAAATTCATTGCCAAAATGTGCACTTGTGAAAGTTCTAATAAAAACTGCAGTTTTTCTTTTTTTTTAACTTCTGAATTTCTTTCAAAATGAGAAAGTAATTCTAGCAATGACTCACCGTTCACCTACGTTATTTGTTGTTTGTCATCATCGCTCAAGATTAAATTAAGTTTTACCACATAAGGTAATGAATGAGTGATCTGTTTAATACTCGTATATCTATGGGGTAACATCAATAATTTCTTGAGATTTAATGTCTCTCAATTAATTTAAACTGGACACGCGATTCTTGCATTTATATAATTTTGGTGTTGTTAATTATTAAGGGTAGAATCGTTTCTAATTGTGTTGAATTACACATACACACATAAAATGCTAATCTCAACGTGAACAAACGAAAACACTTATTTTTAGAAATCTATGTTATAAATAAATCGTACGTTCACGTGCGTGCAGCGTACGTACACTTAAATAATGATGGGATCTCAATTCAATTAACTTTGCATACGTCAACATTAATAATAATTGACGTTGTAATCCAGAACAACGACATCGATGATGTTCTATTTCGTATGCGAAGCTGACATTCTCATCAAATAATTTCACATTGTTTGAGATGATGGAGATAAAATTTTAATAAAAGTAAAATTTGGGCGATGTACAGTCGCAACCAAAGATAATGTCATAGAGAAACAATTTGCAATGCTTGTTTTAAGGACGATCGGTTTAAGGATCTTTAGTAAAACCAGGACGATAAAAGGTCCGTTCCATTCATCAGGATTTCGAGTTCTGAACCGTACTGAGCATGAGCAGTGCACAAAACTGGATATAAATATCATAGTGCGCATGATTTGAACGGTTCAGAACTTGAAATTCTGTCAAATGTACAGACCTAAAGTCGTTACAGTCTCTTTTTCATTCTAAGTCATAAAGATTTCGACTGCACATGACTATTAGCGTTAGATACACGAATGTCAATAAATTTCTGTTTTCTTTGGCCTATTCGCATAGATATTTGGAAATGTATTTTCAATTTTTTTCTGTTTTTATATGTTTTTGTGTTCACATGAGGAAAACTGTATTTTATTAACCTATGATGTTTTACTTATTATTTTGTTAAAAATAAATCTGTTCCATGTTCGGTTTGTTTCAACAGTAGTTTCTGACTAGCCAGTAGCAAAGTTGTACACTTGATGGAGTTGTCAAAACCGATCATTATTTCTGATGGGTTCGAACCAATCAAAAACTGCTGTTGGAAAAAACCTATTGTTTCAACTAAGAAGCTACAAAAAAATATTCCTTCTGGCATTATTCCGCTGTAGATTTGTAAGTTCTGTCAAGTTGGGAGATCATTTAATTCTTTAATTCATAGCTGCGCATTATCTGTGTTAAATGGCAAAGGACCATGCACGTGTTTCATTCATGATCCCAAATTATTTGGCCACCACTTGTATTAAAAATAATGCGTGATTCTACAGTGCGAATTATTTGGCTAAGCTCCCCAGTGTTATAATATTTAATGATCTCTCAAACGAGCGCGTCTGCTTTGTTGATAACAGTCATCATCTGAACGTGACAGATTATTAACATTGTTTTATAAATAATAATTAATAGAATACTCTGTCAACTCTTGGTAAAACATTCTCAATTAAAATTTGATTAAAACAATACCAAGTGTTTTCTTTTTTAAATAAAATTAAACACGGCCGGGTTTTTGAACAATGAACAGAATGAAAAGAAAATTTTGCAAATAATTAGAAATAATTCAGAATTAATTTTCGAAGTTTTATGTACGAATATTTATTTTGAAAATCATTTACATAATGCCGGGGCTCACTGTAATAAACAAATAATATTTTCTGTCCCGTCCATTATCTCCGTCAAAATATTTTCTTAACTGCTTACGTCGTTCAAGCGGTTTTCTAATAAAAGAAAACTATTTTTACGAACCAATTGCTTTGTGCCTACTGAACGTGCCTTTAAAAATTTTGGACGTTTTAACATTTATCGTACAATGCAACTACGTCAAGTAAAAAAAAAAAACATCCCGTTTATTTCGCTTCCAATCATCTATTAAAAGTTACATAAAAGGATTAGGAGATGGTAAATAATGAAGCGCTATTACACTTAGAATTTTCAGTAAAAAGAAAATTGATAATAGAATTCATTTAGAATCGAGATTTCGAAACGTACGACTTAAATCATTCGAAATTTTCGACAGAGGAAATCGGGAAAATATTGCCAAAGTTAAATAAAAATTTTTTAAACAAATTCAACCTTCAAACGTAAATCAATTTCTAAAATAACTGCGCAGTATTTAATGCAATCGTAATTTCCCAATTGGCGAACGTTTATGTGCGTTATTTCCTGCACATGGTTGACATAAATTATTGTGAATCCCAAAAATTATTAGAAAGTCAGCGCACACTGCAATTTTGATGCCACCAACTCGAAAATTAATTTTTTTATTTATTTTAATTTAATAATTTTAAATTTAAAGTAAAAAAAAATTAAAAATCATTTTATTTATTAATACATCTATTTAATGTCCGACTAGACTGTTATAATAAAATAATGGATCAGTTTTAAGTCACGTTAGCATTGAAATAATGCCCTAGGGCGTCAATTTCAAATATTAATAAATAACAATATAAATTGGAAGTAATTTTATTCAATTGCAGTCCTAAGCAAGACTGCAAACTGCATTTACAATATTTATTTCTTTTTTAGAAAAAAAAGTAACATTCGTAGTAGAAACTTCTCATAATTATTGAATATAAATAATTTTATTTACTAGTATTATATTTTGTGACCTGACTACAATAAATAAATTAGAAAATAAGAAATTCGTTCTTTTTATTCTTTTTACAGGCCCAAGCAAGGCTGTAACTCCATTTAAAATATTGGTCACTGTTGTGTGCAAACATGAGAACCACGTTTGGTATTCCTCATCTACCTTACCACATATAAACACATAAACATAATGACAGGAAATTGCCATCGAAACTTCTTTAATGTCATCAAATTCCTTTTCTGTTTACAATTATACCGCACGTGTGTCAAACTGTAATACCGTCGAGCAAAAACTTTTCGCCTCTTCGAACGTCAATGAAATTAAAGGCGAATTCCAATTGTTTTTACGAAAGGAATGGGCCCAATCAAATTCGTGGTAAGCGACAGCACTTTCGACATAACAGAAGTGGAAAGAATTACAGTTTGTTTGGAAATTTATGACGCAAAGTTTTAAAGCAGTATTTAAAAATGGGTGAATTGTTAAAATTCGAAAGCAGTTTCAAACAAATAAATGACTATTTGCTGTGTCTTTACTCTACCAGTAACACTGGAGGAAGAACCTTTTCAATATTAAAACTAAAAAGAAATGATCGTATAAGAAATAGTTTTGGCAAAAAAAGTCTTTTGACGAATTAATCTTAAAGTGTTTCACATTCAACGCAAATTAGGACAGAATAAACTTACTAATTGATTTTATTATTACAGTATTACATTGACTGGTACACGACTTTAAAATTTCCGAAATTGAATGAATTAAACCATTTTCTATCATTGTATTATTTCAAATGAAAAGGCAAATCAAATTTGTCTTAAGACCGTTTTAGACAACCCTATTCCTTACACATGGTTCAACGTCTACAATAAAAATTTGGGTTTGGAGTTAGAACATGTTCTATTTTTCTAGATAGTTTTTAATTTACTGCACAGATTAAATTGAACCAAGAAAGAGGGTAGCGTAAAACGGTCTATGAATAACACTGAAAGCGTGAAAACTTTTGTAACGTCTCTTACCTGTTTGTAAAGCACTTGCATTTCCATCCTGTCCGAAAGCTTAGGCGATTTCTTACAACTTCAGGTGAATTAAGAACAGAAGCAGAACGGCATCTCATAAAAGCGCGCAAATAATTACATTAAGGGTTGGCCGACGAGTTTATCAGTTCCACCTCCACCGAGTGGGTCGCGCGGTTCGGCACTGCTGAAAATCGCACGGGCGACAATTTATTTTCGAACTTTGGCAAGAGACTAAATGTAATTGGGCACCGGTGTGTTTTGGAACGTCATAAACGCTATTTTAATTTTAACCACTATCAAAACTAAATAGTTTAGACAAGTATGCGCACCTTTGAGACGTCGTCGGTCGTGCATCCGACGCTCGTAGTAAATATTTCCCGGATTTTGTTGATCAACAGGAGAACCCTAATCATCGAAATTGCGCTAATTGAAAGACGGTAAACTGGAAACACAAGTACATTTTGCGATCTAAAACGAACAACTTACAAGAAATAATTAATAACAACCGTGTTATCAGAAATTGATTCCTTTAATTAACGATACCTAAAATATGTAGACATTAAAGGATTTGTTCCAAGTTGTCCTTATCGGTTTCTGTTGAACTATAATAAACGTCATAGCAATAATAAAAACTTTCCGTAAACCTTAGACTAATTCGCAGTAGATACTAGTAAAGAATGCAATAATTTTTTTGAGAAAAAAGAAATTGCATTGCAATAATTCTTAAGACATAAAATAACTGGAAATCAGGAGACTAACAAAAGAAATCTAAAAAAAGCACTAACGTAACATTAAAATGTAATAAATTTGATAATTTAATAAAAAAAAGAAAAGAAAAATTGAAGTAACTAACAAGAACAAATAAGAAATATATTTTTTGTTTTTCTTGATTTTATTTCTGTTTGTTACATTTCTCATTCATTTCTATTTTATTTCCCATTCATGAGTTTATTTCTTATCACTGTATCTGCTATAATATTAATAATTAGTGGCGTTAGCACTAGGAAGTAAAATTATAAATAATAATAATAATAAATTCCTTTATTGTACGTAGGTAATTACAAGAATGGATGTACACGTCAATCAATAGAATAAGAAAATCATAAACAGGACGCAAATTAATTTGACTTTTGAAATTCGACATTTGACACACCTATTATTGAGGTGAAAAAGTCCATGATGAAAATAATCGAAATTTTTGTACAATTTATAAGTACGCATCTACAAGGGTCATTCTAAATATTCTGGCGGGCCACTCCGTGATCCCGCAAGCCATGGGTTCGACATCACTGATCTATGCGAACTGTCACTAATCAATCACTATTTAGTTTAGTTTAGTTTCTTCCTCCAAGAGACATAGTACATGTATAGGATCGTCAAGTCAAGTACACAAGATACATGTGTATCATGGTCAGGTACAAATATAGAAATATTAAAAATATAAGTTTTATGTAGGCCATAAAAGAGTTCACAAGATTCTGCTTTTCAAAAATTTAAAAAGAATATTATCGAAGCAACCACCCTTGTGCACCTCTAATTTTGTCCACTGATGCATCATCCTATGGCATTGGAGCAGTCTTGTCGCACCGTGACGCTTCTGGTCAAGAACATCCGATCGCTTTTGCGTCAAAGATCATGAATGAACACGAGAAGCGTTACAGCCAAATTGAAAAAGAAGCTCTTGCGATTGTCTACGGAATTAATAAGTTCCATCAGTATATCTATGGTCGCTCATTTTGGTTGCTATATTCAATCCAAATAAAAAGCTGCCAGCAACCTCAATTCAGCGCCTTCAACGATGGACAATATTTTTGATGGGTTACAACTATACCATCCGATATCAAGCAACCAAAGCTCATTCTAATGCAGACGCCCGCCTTATCGCGACTAAAGTGAAGAATCTTGTTTCCAACTTAATCTTAAAATCAACGAGATCATCGAAAGTTTTCCAATAACTTCAAAACGAATTGCAGCTGCCACATCTCAAGATCAAACTTTATCTCAAATTCGCAAGTTTATCATTGAAGGATGGCCTGAAACAGTGACCATCGAATCGCAGAAAATTTACTTCACTCGTCGATTTGCTCTCTCCGTTGAAAAAAACATTGTTCTGTATCAAACTGACGAACACTCAAGAGTAGTCATACCTTCCAGTCTGCAGCGCAAGATTTTGGATATGCTACACGAGGGACATTGGGGAGTAGTTAGGATGAAACAGCTTGCTCGATGTCATTGTTGGTGGCCCGGCATCGATAAAAATGTTGAAGATTTGGTCAAGAAATTTGAGTCCTGCCAACACATCAAGTCCAATCCACCACAAGAATTTAAACAATGGCCACAAGCAAACAAACCTTGGGACAGGATTCATGTTAATTTCGCCGGTCCATACATAAATTCAATATGGTTGATCTGCATCGATGCTTTCTCAAAATATCCTTTTATTATACATGTTTCAAACATCACCGCTGAAACTACCATTACAGCTCTAGAAAAAATATTTCTCATAGAAGGTCTGCCGAGTACCATTGTTTCTGATAACGGTACTCAATTTACATCTGGCCAGTTTAAACAGTTCTGTCAAGAAAATGGGATCGAGCATCTCACTACAGCACCCTTCCATCCAGCATCAAATGGACAGGCTAAACGATTCGTTCGTACTTTTAAGACAGCAATGAAAAAAGCATTGTGGGGAGGAGGAAGTAAGCCCTAGAAAAACTTCTACTTACCTACCGAACAACTCCACATCCCAATTTGGATAAATCACCTGCGGAACTACCTCACGGTAGACAACCAAGAAAACTACTGTCGTTGCTCAAACCATCATCAGAATATCAACCAAGTTCTCGAACACAATTTCATGAAGTTCTTCAAACCACAAGAACATTGACTTAAAGAAACAATCATTAAATCTATTGGAAAAATTATGTACTTGATACGATGAAGCAGTGGCTTTCACCGTCGTCATCAGAATCAGATTCGTAAAAACCATGACAACGTCGAACGCAATGACGATGACTATAAAAAAAAATATATCAGCTGAGCTCACAGCTACGACTAGCTGGCCAAAATGCTCAAAGTAATTTAAAATTTGCTGAAAGTGAAGAAATCATCGTTTGATTCAAGAATGTATCAATGAAGATCAAAATGTTGCTGAAAAAGAAATAATTGAAAATCCTGTCGATACAAATATTACATCACAAAGCTGACAACAGGTTGAGAACATTCCTGGAACGAGCAGCATACAAGAACCTTCTTCAATCGTTCGAAGATCGACTAGACTTCGAAAACCACCTGTTCGATTTTCAACAGCCTCAAGAAATTAAGAGGGAAGAAATAATATGTATTGTTAACTGTAGTTTTATGTAGGCCATAAAACAAGAGAGTTCAGTTTATATATAAAAATAACATTCACATTTTTCATGACATGTAAGTCCTGTTTTTATTAAAGAGCTTCCCAATAAACTCTACCTATTAATAAGATACAAGATTAATATGTACCAGAAATAATAAAAATTGTCCGTGTCCGGTTGCAAACAAGATATACAAGCTAAAACAAAGCAGACAATCAATAGATAAATAACTTCAAAAAATTCATGTACGTTATAAAACGTATGATTTTGATATTCTGAGGCAATTTATTGAAAATTTTTAAGCCAATGAAGGTTACAGAACTCCTAAAAGTACCTGCACGTGGTAAGGTAAATGAAAATTTTGATTATGTCTGGTGTTATGGTCGTGTATAGAATTATTTTTTATAAACTTAGTTTTATTTTGATAGATAAAGGAGCAAATTTCTAGTATAAAACACAAGTAAGCGTTAAAATTTTCTTTCTTTATATAGCCTTATATATAGCAATTAGCCTTACTATCCTCTTTTGTGTTAAGAATATATGATTTGCAGCTGGGGAAGCACCCCAGAGAATAATCTCATAAGATATTCTAGAGTAAAACTGGGCATAATATACTATTGACATCTGCTGCCTCGAAAGAACATTTCTTAAAGGAATCTCATCTGATAGCAGATCACATTCAAAAGAGATTGTAATTTTGGGTCCAGAATCGAGCCCTGAGGGACACCTATTTCATTAGAAGCTAGATTAGATTTACACCTGTTTTTTACTTCACCAGTCTCAGAATGTATAATTTCAACAAACTGTTTCAGGTCAGACAAGTAGGAATTGAACCAATGGGAAACTACACCTTTTATTCCGACGCGACGTTATTTAACTTATCGATGAGCATGTTGTGATTTACGCAATCAAAGGCTCGACTAAGTTATGGTCAAAAAGTCAAAAGTGATTGGTCAAAACATGTCACTTAATGATTGTCGTTATTTAACGATGTCTCACAACGACATGACATGGTTAAGTGACATATAGGTATATCTTTTGACCAACCAGTACATGGATGCAATGCATTTCTATGTACTGATTTGTCAAAATATGTCACTTCAAGATGATCGTTAAGTATTTAATGATTACGTTATGGATTACAGAATAGGGGGGGTGAGAGGCAATAAAGGGTAAGGGGTAAGTTTTGTGACTTATCCTCTGCCTTCTGGTGCAATATTTCGTAAGCTATCGACTGATAGAGATATATTTGGAAATAAAAAATTCAAATATCTTGGCTTTTTATGCTTTCAGGCACATTTTGCATCGGACCCTAGAATTTTATTTTTGAACCAAAACACAGAGTGATGTAATATTACTGGTATGTTGCGATAAAAACTTGCAATTTTGAAGCAAAATCCACTCAACCGGCGCCTCACGATTAGTTTAATCAGTTTTATGACGTCGTTATAAACTGATGAAGGGTTATTAAAAAAGAACGCACAAAATTGACAACCTCATGTCACCGAGCAGTTTTTCGTATGCTTAACAATCACCTGCTCGTTTCATATACGATTATACCTACATACATTACAAAGGTTAATGTCAAGGCGAATGGCGATAAAAACTTAATTACATCCTTCTAAAACTTATACGACTTGTAATAATAACGCATTTTTTTAAAAATAAATGTCGAATCGTTAAGTTCAATGTAAAGAGATGATGTGGAACATTACGAAAGATAAAATTAACGCATTTTACTGCTACCCCAAACTAATTTATATTTATTATGAATTTCTATAATTAGTTCTTGAACAGATAGTTTAGATAATCTAATTATCCGTTAGTAGCTGAATGAATAAAATACGGTAATTTTCATCGTTTATTCCTTATGCAAATTTATTCACGTATACGCGTTCTTGGATAATAACAAGTATACATTATGTTAAATGCCGGCTTCAAATGGAAATTTCCACGTGAACAACGCCGATCGTAAATTATTATTGACACACATCCAGGTTTAATTTAGAACTGGCGACGGTGTGCTATTTTTACGTAAGATGAAAAGGTACGAACTGAAAACTACGAAAACCAAGGAAACCCAGTGATTTAAAACGTGCGCTTGTTCTAAAAGCAAACGTTTTCAAAATTTAAAAAAATAACTGTAATAAATATATGACGAAGCTTTGCTCGTTTTTTTCAAAGTGTGAAATATGAATATGAAACAGGAAACGATTGTTGTCATATCATAAATACTATAGCAAACGCGGCGCCGCCAGCATTGAACTCGAAACAAATGGAAATTTCCATTTGCCTAGAAGCTAAACAGCTAAAGTATGTGTGGGTTTTAATGAGAAAGGAAACTGAATGAATTAATTATTGTAAATGGCATCTATATTTAAAAATGCTTTTTATAGTCAAATAATTCATTCGTTTCGTTTCTAATACTGTTTGGAACAAACGTATAAAATAAATACTTTTTAAATCGTTTGGTTATGGATTGCAAATATTTTCGAATTGAATTCGAATCTTTATATTTAATGAACAAATGATATTACATACAAAAGTTAAACAACAAATTTGAAAATTTCAAGATTTTCCAACAATAAGTGATTAAATTAGGTTGATTTTTGAATTCGGTATTTCAAAAGCAAATTTGTATATAGGCATGTGTAATAAAAATTTTAAGAATAAATATTTCATATTGAATTCTGGAATTAACATTGAACGGAAAATGTTAAGCAACTTCCGAATTATTGCGGAAACTTCAACGTGCGCACAGGCGGAAGAATGCGTGTGTGATTTTTGGGAAAACCTACGCAGTACAAAATTCGCAAACTCAATTTTAGCGACCGGATATTTCATAACAGGGATAGGCGAAATAATCGCTGCCTTGAAGTCCTTGAATTACTTGCCAGTACTTTTCCGCTGAACTCGATAAACGAAAGCCAAGACGATTGTTATTGCAAGAAAAGAAGAACGCCTGAATAAATATTTAAGAGCCAGCAGTTTGCAACAAAGCTATGCGCATGTTATTGACATAACATCGAATTTTTGTAGGCACAAACATTTCAATTGCATGATTAACCATATGTTACCTACCACCTTGAATTTATTGGAATTTAATTTAATATCTGCCAAAATGTTAAATCTTTAATTGGCCATCATATATCAATATAATTTTTGAACACACGCTTACGTCTCGTGATGTGAACTTACATGAAAATAAATTACATTTAATGCAAGTTGATACTGAAAACTGTCTGACAACTTAATCCTGGCCGAAGGTTAAAAAAAGGAATGGCAACTAAATAAATCGTCATGTTATAAATTTGTGAGATTGTTAAGGTGCTCTTACACGAGCAATTAAAATTGCCCAATTGCTGGCAACTTCAGTGAATTTTTACGTCAAGGCAACACATTGTACGAAATATGTGGAGCAACTCTTTGTCAATTGATTCCTCGATATTGCCCAGCGACCTACGTCGTCGAAATAATTGCTAGGTAACAGCATGATGTTAATCGATATAGATCCACTTTGTCGCCCAGCAACTAATCGTCGTAAAAATTGCTCGTGTAAGAAAGAGCAGCTTTACGAATTCATGTGGGCCATTTTCGAGTATTATTACTCGCAAACGTGTAATTATCCGCTTAAAAATGACACGTGCTAATTTCTGAAGTCGTTAATTGTCCAGTGGGCAAATGAATCCATATTCGTCCTAATTGAATTATGACAATGACGCCGCATTTGATGATTCATTTTGTCTTCTAAATGGTTTTAGTGCCGACGTCGCGTCATTTAGCAATTTTTTTTTTAACAAACATAACAAAAAGGCGTGAAATATTTTTTTTCGTAGTCAAGAAACCTTGAAATTACATTGCTTTTTTTTTCGAAGAAGAGCGGAAAACTTTACTCTTTAATCAAGTTCTGCGACTGTATGTATAGCTCAAATTAATTATACCGAGAGATGATGAGGTTGTGTTACCGTTCGACAGGTATGTATTACCACGGTTACTCCAACAGCCCGAAAGTAAGTACAATACAATTCAAACTATCAGTCTGTTGACAAAATCTTCAAAAGATCTGCAGTGAAATGCCGATTAAAAAGTGTTATAGATAGAAAATTTGGTATTATAACCAGAGAGAGGAATTCTTATGGAATGACGAAAGCACGCTTAGTCGGCCAGCTAATTCGACGAAGTGCTATCGCGAGGTTCATTATGTGTCCGTACATGGATCGCTGTAGCACATGAATTCGTCAAGGTGCTCTTACACGAGCAATTTTTACGGCAATTTTGCTCAGCGACCTAGTGGAACAATTAATGGAGTTACATCACGCGATTCCTAGCAATTATTTCGACGACGTAAGGCAATATTGCTCCAAATTGTCACGTGTTGCTTATGTCCCCGGTACGAATTGTCGCATATCCATCGGGTTTGAAAAACACCGTTTATATACTCGTTTATATACTTGCGTCTCTTTCTGTGATCGATCAGTTTCATTACCACAGGATACGGATCTCTCATGTTAGTAGTTTTTTTTTTTTTAATTATTGGAACCAGTTTATTCACGATTAGTTTAAAATCACCTTGGGACATTTTCTTGAGATTGTTAAATAAGAAGTCGTCTAAACTTAATTTATTTCACAATGCTGAACATGAGTGTTCTCGACTAGCTAGAAATGTTCGCATTCAAATTCGTCAATTTCTTCTTTTCTTTCTTTTTTTATTGAATGCATTTTTAGCGACAGCGAAAAGTAGACGATGTTTATTGTCGTTGAAATCACAAAATCAAACATCTAATAATATTCCAATCGAGGTAAAAAATTCATATAGCAATCAAAAGACGGACAAGAGCGAAATGGGATCGAACACACGCCCCACAAGACAAAACAGCATTAAATCAGTTAAAGGCAAAAATCAAAGAAAAGCGCGACAGATCATTCCATGACTACATCACCAATTTAAACAGATTTGATAACTCATTTTGGAAGCCAATTAAACACCGAAGGAAACCTAATCAGCAAGTTTCTCCCATATGTGACGAAACGACACCAATTCCACATTGGGCCAGAAGCGACGAGGAGAAGTCAATGGTGTTTGCTGAACATCTTGCTAATCAACGATCTAGTAGATAATGAAGTCGAAGAACAGCTATCAAACATCTCTCTAAATATACCGGAAATTAAAGCATTCATCACCCCAAAGGAAGTAAAAAAAGAAATTAACTATCTGAACCTCAGGAAAGCTTCAGGTACAGATGGAGTCACACCAAAAATGATGAAGGAATTACCGGGAAAAGGTGTAATATTAATGACTTACATACATATTTAATGCAATCCTTAGAGAAAAATATTAGCCGAAACAGCTAAAAATTGCTGAAATTATCTTAATACTCAAACTAAGTAAAGATCCAAATATAGTAATATATACGTTAGCCAAGCTTTTAATAAGGTTTGGCATAGAGGATTATTGTTCAAAATCAAGCAGTATCTCCTCTTCACTTATTTTAATTTGATGAAGTCTTATGTAAGTGACAGAGAATTCCAAATTAGGATCAATGAAGCGGTATCAAATAACTTTCCAATAAAATCTGGTGTGCCTCAAGGTAGCGTCATTGGATCCTTTACTATATTTATTATACACGGAAGCTCTACCAATTGACACAAATACCACCATTGGAATTTTCGCAGATGACACCGTCATCCTTGCACATCACCAAAATCCAGAAATGATCACAAGTCATTGCAAAACCACCTAAACAAAATACTACCATGGCTCCATAAATGCAAAATCAAGGTAAATGAAACTAAATCAGTTCAAGTGAATTTTACACTTAGAAGAGAGCAGTGTCCACAAGTAAAGTTAAATAATGTAAATTTACCTCAGTCTTCGAGCACAAAATATCTTGGCATTCACTTGGATAATCGACTCACTTGGAAAGACCACATAGTCAAAAAACGCAAGAAAATTGACCTGGAAAACAAAGTCCTTCTCTACAAGTCCATAACTAAACCTATTTGGCTCTATGGAATCGAGCTTTGGGGATGTACAAGTAAATCAAATATGTATATTGATAGTCTAGAGAAGTCAGTCAAAAATACTGCGAACAATAGCAAACGCACCTTGGTATGTAAGCAATCACACACTAGATACAGACCTGAATATACCATTTGTCAAAGATGTTATCAAAGAAAAGAGTATCCAGCATCACAATAAGCTAGATTACCACCCAAACATCACTCTTCATCCACTGGTAGAACCTCAACTCAATAGAAGAGACGTGCCTCATTACTACAACAAAGAGCACCAGCACCACTCTTAAACCAGCGCATTGACTCATATGGCGGGTTTCACAAACGTTACTTAAATTTAATCATCCGTTAAAAGTAAACGTTGCCATGGTTACATGTGTTGAAGGTATAGGAATGATTATTCTTAATCGATGATTAAATTTAAGGGACGTTTGTGAAATTCAGCGACAGAATTGTAAATTCTGATTGTCAATAAAATAAAAAAAAAACTCATTAAAAATACAAAACCGAAAGGAAATTAAAGTGAAAATAAATTTCAAAGAAACACTAACAGATTTTTGGCAGAAAGACACACTAACGCTGGATTTCACAAACGTAAAACTTAAATTTAAGTTATGTTTAGAATGTGACATTTACGTATGGTCAGTATAATGTCAAATACATTCTGATTGACTTAAGTATCAATTAGAATGTGACTAGCATTTGTTCCATGTATAAATAATGTCATAGTCTAAACACCACTTAAATTTAAGCTCTGCTTAAAAAGTTGGTGCAACCGGGCACTATACTTTCAACACATGTAACCATGGCAACGTTTACTTTTAACGGATGATTAAATTTAAGTAACGTTTGTGAAATCCACCATAACAATTGAAATTAATATTTAATTAATTCGAAAGGAAATTGTTTTCGTTTAATCGTATGCCCTTTTTGTTCCTAAAAATGAAATAAAAACGATCGAACTGAAGTGAAGATTTAAAACAAGAATAAAATTATTCCGATGACAGAGTGATTAAATTAAAAAATATATACGGCGTGATTCAGAATAAGTGTCCGACCCGTTAACCGCAGGTAATACATGAAAAAACAAAGCAAGAAAGCTATATGCGTATGGGGTCTAATATGCATAATTTTTGAGATAAAATTCATTGAAAATTAGGATGTAACTTAGTTGATGGTCACTGAAATAACTTTATTACGTCACGAAAGCGCAAAAAATTAAGTCGACGGTAACAAACCATTTTCTTACGTAATTTTATAAATACGGCATCAGCGGTACTTAATCGGTTTCAATTTAGGACTCACAAGACGCTGATTTTTCAAATTTCTCCAATAAATTTATTTCTTGCAATCGGACACTTATTCTGAATCACCCTGCATACATATTTAGGTTTTTGATTTTTTCGTCTTTTGTTTTATTTGTTTTTACTATTTTTTTTGTTCTTTGTTTGATGGCTACAATAAATCGACAGCTTCTTGTTTTTATTATCATTATTATTACTGCAGAAAATTTCTTTTAAACTGTACATACGTAGAACATTTATTCATTTAAATAATTCTGAGTGAAACAAAAGACGATCGGCCATCTGGCAAATATGAACAACGCACAAACAACAAATAACGATTCATTAAAAACAAAAAAATCGAAAGAAAATCGTCTTCGCTTAAATTGGTTTCTTTTCTTAAACAAAAAAAAATAGAACACATATAATGAAATAAAAACAGAACGCGAAACATTTAAAACAAAAAACGAATTAAAAACAAAAGACGATCGCAGTAAATGAATGACAGTTAATTAACAAAAAAATATATATGATTTAACGAGAAGCATGAAAATCGTTTTTGCTTAATAAGTTGGTTTGTTTTCTTCAAGTAAAAAATAAAACAAAAAATATGAAATAAATACAGAACACGAAACGAAAAAAGAAATGAGAATCAAAGTAGAACACGAAAGGAAAACAAAAAAATGAAATATGTACAAACAAAAGACGTTCGCAGAAATAAATGACAGTTTATTAAAAATAATTTGCTTAAATTGTTTTTTTCTTTAAAAATGAAATAACGGAATATTGAACTAAAAACAGAGCACGAAACAAAAACGAGAACATAACATGAACAAAAAACAAAAAAAAACATTAAATACAAACAAAAGACGATCGCAGTAAATAAATGTCAGTTTATTAAAAAGGATTTTGCTTAGATTGGTTTCTTTTCTTTAAGGCCCCGGTATTTCAGACAGAGCTTAAACTGAAATAATTTTAGTTAATTTTTGGTTTAGGGTTAACTTTTTGTTTAAGCGTATTTCAGTGACACGTTAAGGTTTAATTCATTTAATTTAATCAGAAAGTTTAATCCACAGACAGCGGATTCTTAAATCTAGAAAAACGCCGAAGTTTTTCATCGATATTTTAACTAAATTTGGATTAATCCAATATTTAACTCATGGCCGAAATATCGGGCCTAAATAAAATAAAAATAGAACATGAAACAAAAACAAAAAATGAAATAAAAATAGAAAACGAAGCAAGAACAAAAATGTAATAAAAATAGAACAAGAAACAAAAACACAATTTTAAAATAGACTTTTCATTCATGTTTCAGGCAAAGAATTTAAACTAATGATTTAGGAAAAACTTGTTTTATAAAATGCCAAACGGGTTTCATAATGTAGTCACTAAAGCACCAAAGTAGAAGAAAAATAATTTTAATTTCTCTTAGGCCCGATTTATTCATCTCCAATTAAATTTATCTGGTGATTTATTCCCATAGTAACAATTATTGTGATCACAATAGTTTAATTGCCAGATAAATTTAATTGGAGGTGAATAAATCGGGCCTTAACATAATAACATTAGTTATGAGCGTACTAAATCAGCGGGTCGAGACTAAGCAGATCGCTTAGAAGTGTCAATGCAACGAGAGCGGTTGTTTCCATTGCAGTCAATAAGGTCGAGGTTAGCATGCAGGGATAACAATTTTAATGGCCACGGGTGTACACAAAATACTTGAATAATTTACTTTTTCATTTACTCAGTAATTACTTTGAACATAGTGATCATATTCAAAAATTAAATATTTTCTTCATAGAGCAACTTACTGTCTCTATAAACCACACAATCGATATAAGGCAATGTCATTTAATTGTTACCTGCCAAATGAATTATTGAAAAAGACAAGAAATCCATTAATATTTTTTTTTTCTTAAGGATGTCTTACTTTATTTAATATTTATTATTTTTCTTCGCTCGAGTAATCTCAGAGTATATAATAGCCACAACTTTTAAGCCCGATTTTACAATCGTCGGATAAGCATTATTCTTAGAATAACGTGACATAGGTGTGACGTAGATATGGAGGAACATTAAAGGATATTCGGCGAACAGTTATTCCGCGATTGTAAAACTGGGCCTAAATAACAAAAGAGTATCTTTTGTTCCTCAATATAATGATTTTTATACCAATTTAACGATAGCAGTCAAATGAAGTCGCTAAATTATAACGAGCGTCTAAATAAAAACCTGGTTAAGTAGGTTGTGATCGAGAATTTATCCATTGTATTTACATAACAGAATTACTAAATGTAGCCTCCTTGACCAGGTTTTTATTTAGACAGTTGTTAGACTTACAAATTAGGAAGTACAACATCTTTTAATTAAATAAAAATAATTGCGAAAGGATTATTTTTATGCGAACAGAAATAATAAAATAATTTAGGACTAAATTGATTACTCAAAGATAATACTGCAGATTGCAGTCACTTTTTATAATTACATTGTTCATTAATTAAAAATAAATTAACTAATTTTAAACTAATGAATACTAACAGTGACAATTAAAATACCACAAAAGTTTCATCGTAATTACAAATTATTAAAATAAGAAATGAACTGAGCCGGAAAAAGAAAATTAATTTTGGCAGACAAATAAGGAACAACTGTATAGAAAAGCAAAAATGACGGATTGGATGCAAAACGAAATTATAAGCCGAGAGATTTTTAAAAGTACAATTTAGTTTGATATAATACAACATATTGCGCCACCTGTATACCGTCGATTACAAACAAGGTTTGTAACAGGCCCGCCTACTACATCCACTTTACAACAGATGGCAAGTGGTGATTATATTTTATCATTATTTTATTACGCTCTGTTATTTTGTTAATAAAAGATTAACTTTTTGTTCTTGGAGTAGCTAAGGTTTGATTTTAGAAATACAATAAATAAAACTTCTTTTTCCCTTTGGATCATACCAACTACCCTTCACATTAAAAACAGAAATTTGTTACAAATTTAAGACGATTTTTATAGTATACCAACTCACTTACTATATTTTGTTGTACACACGTTCGTAAATTTTTGTACAATTTAACTATTCTAACGACAATTTTCAATAAATCTGAATCAAATTTTGATATAACTTAATTAAATTAGAACTTAAATATTCTTATTTACATATTTTTGATTACATAAAGTACCTACTCACCTTTTAATAATCGATATAAAAAGTTTAATGTATCACGCAATTTTTAAAGCAGCCCCTCTAGGAGTAACTGCGCGTTACTGAAGTGAAATCTTACAAGTGAAAACTGCAATTACCGGTCAGACTTTAAGTGTTTTCATTTAAAATTATGGCCGTTCAATTCTACATAGATAAATATTTAAATTAAAAAAAATATATTAAGGGTTCACATTTGAGCCCTTTTTTTAGATTCAATTTTGATTATTAAACGAATCAAATGTACCCCTAAAAAATTTATCACATTTAATCATAATTAACTACTAGAAAATGCTTACCAAAAGGAGTGTACCTGGTATTTTTTTTCTTTCTGACTCGGAGAACAATTACATAGAGTGTATAACTTTTAGCGCTCAAAAGTGAATGCTTATTTACTTAAAGCAACTTCTTACCTTTACAACAAAGCATACGAAAACATTTAATACAGGAATGCATTTACAATACTACAAATACTACAAATTTTTATGTATCTACTTGTCATTGATGTTTACTAAAAATTTTCACTCCAAACATAACTTCTATATGCAATTAAATACAATGTAGAAAAAAGTCTCCTCATCGTTACAAATAAAAACTATAATGAATAATAAATAGCTGCATTTTCGTTTCTAAGTGCTTTGTTTTTCAAGGGATCTCCTCCACTAAAAATTCTTCATTTATCACCTTTACGAGTATGCAATATGTACTTAATAAATACAATTATCATATCGGAACATAACATTCGCATTACCCCTTTGCAATAACTCAGCCGAGCGAAATTCTTTCGTCATCTATATAAGTGAAAACTGGAGCACACACATTTTATGCAAAATGTATTTAAACATTGTCATATTGTTGTTTGCAGGGGCGTTCGCCGTGAACGAAACTATAGTTGACTATTACGTAGATATCATAACGAAAGGTACTGAAGAAGCGTTGAATTATGTGTTCCCCGAGGATGCCAGTGAATACAAGGGTAACAACAGTGAAGTTGAAGGTAATAAATATATTTAAATTTGAATATAATATACTGCAAATTTCAAAAAAAAAAAAAAATGTACGCCTTCGCTTCATCTATTTAGGCATATTTATTTATTCATCTAGGCTTTTCGAAATTGGATTGCAAAACGTGGATTAGAAAAATAATATAAATTTGTTACATATAAAATAAATAGTACTAGTAATAGTAATAAATAGTAAAATATTAAGAACATTTTATCCTTAGAAAAACAATGACTTAAAAAGTCAATACTTTCAATTAAAAGAAATGGCATTTATTTCAATTTTATTCGTGCTCAAAAAGCTTTATTTTCACATCTCAATAAATAACATACAAAAAATATAAACTTGGCTTAAATTACATTAACATCATTTATACGAGCAGATATGTAACAGTACGAAAGCTTGTACGAAAGACAAAACTTTTAATCCTTCTTCAATGTGGATGAAATGACAACCTTTTGGGGCATTCGCAATTTCGAAGCTATTTTCGCATCGATCCGGGTGGTGACCTTGGGTTTGACGTCGCTCAAATTGAGAGGTTTGGGCTTCAAGAAACTATCTGGTCTTGGTGTATCAATTCTAGAGGAAATATTTTTACTAGTTGTGGGGGTTGCAGTCAGGTAACGTTTTCCCTTCAGCGGCACAAGTTTTGAAGGAGGCGCGAGGTTCTTCGTTTCACCAGTGGAGGAGCAAACCTTTCTGATGAGACGTTTCTGCGGAGTCTTCTTGCGTCCGCTACTGTTGGGCGTTCTTATTTTGTTGACGGAGACGAAGCTGCCAGTTAAAGGTTTATTTTCACCTTCGAGCGCCAGAGGGCTAATCTTAATGTCGGAGAGCCTTCGGGTTTTCAGGTCTTCCGGTTTGATGAAGGTCGCATTCTGACATTTCGTTGTTATTTCGAGGGACTCTGCGATGAGGTTTTGCATTTCCTTCAAATTATCTGTGAGTTTCGCCGCAGTCTGCGACCCTAACGAAACCTGTTTTAAGCTGTTGCACAAGTCGGGGATCGGACTGGATGTTTCCTTAGGGGAAGGCACCACGGGCAGGGCATCCCATGAAGGAAGACGAGCAGTGTTGCTGTCGTCGGCGGTTTTTATGGTATCTAGCGAACGGTGACGTGATAACGCTGATAAATTTCCTATTTTAAGAGATTCCACAACGTAACTATCATTTTGGTTTACGTCTGCGTTGATAATCGCTTCGAAAGCTTTTACCAGCAAAAAGGAAATATATTTTTCTTGACCTGATGTCACCGTTGGAACTAACGATGACATGGACCTGCTTATGTTACCCTGAAAAACAATAATGCAATAAAATAATTTCCAAGTCGAGTCATTTAGGGTAGACTTGAAAAGTTCGATTTTGAAGGCTGTTATTGGTTTGACTTTTTAAAGAGCAAATCAAAAATATTACCTGATTAGATGGTCCACAACCACTTATGTTCCAAATTTCCGCCTTAGATGTGGCGTCATTGGATGGGCATTTACAGCCGGAAACGATTTTCATCAACGTCGCCCTCATCCCCGATGATGCACACGTTATTTCCATGTTTATCGAATTGTCGCCATTATCGTTTATACTCATGGATTCCGGTGTTTTCTCGAAATTGTTTAGCACAAAACCGAAACATTGCAACAAGGCGATCAGATCTGGCACGTCTATTTTAGGCTGAAATTATTTTTTGTTAAATAAATAAATATGAAAAAAATAAAATTCTTACAGCATCGAATAACGTTTTATTGTCGAAGAGTAAACGGAAAAACTTGTTTTGTTCGGCCTTATCCAGCTGCATGTTCACATTCATTTTACACACAAACTACCAAATTAATTTAAAGACATTAATATTATTGCAAACGTTATGAATAAATTACGAAGGACGATGTAACACGCATCACCAACAACTAAAACTTGAGCCTGTCACAAACCTGAATGGTGCGACGATGAAACGAGGACACAAGAAAGATCCTTTTTTGTATTAAACACATTAAAATGTTTACGATGTATAAAATATACGTGCGTGTAATTTTAATTTTTGCAAATAAAATAAACCAATACACCCCCTCCCCCCTGTATTAACCAACCAAAATCAATTTAGAATTTTTTTCTTTGTAGATTTCGGATCCTACGATTACATAATAATTGGTTCAGGTTCAGCTGGTGCAGTTGCTGCAGCCCGATTATCAGACACAAATTACTCCATATTGGTACTAGAAGCGGGCCAATTCGAAACTGATTTCGTCGACATTCCAGCCATGTACTTGTATGTCCAATCGTCCATCTACAATTGGGAGTACAGAAGCGTCCCCCAAACATCAGCCTGCCTCGGTATTTTTTTTTTTTTTTTTTGGACATAAACGCAATTAATTACAAAAGCATCACCTTAGGTATGGTGGAAAGAAGATGTCCATACCCAAGGGGAAGAGGATTTGGGGGCACGAGTCTCTTAAACGGATTGATTTATGCAAGAGGCAACAGATTAGACTTCAACAAATGGGAGCGCCTAGGAAACCCCGGATGGTCTTACAAGGACGTGCTTCCTTATTTCATCAGGCAAGAAAACGCCGTCATCGACAACGCCGAGCCTGGCTACCACGGCAAAGGAGGACCCTTAAACGTCGAATATTATCGGCCGTACTCACCCCAATTTTACGCTTTTATTGAAGCGAACCTCGAGCTGGGTAGGAAGCAAGTAGATTACAACGGAAGAAACCAGTTGGGCGTCTCCAGGGTGCAGTTGAATACGGCCCGTGGAAGGCGTGACAGTTCATCCAGGGCCTTCCTCTACCCCGTTAGGCACCGGAAAAACTTGCATTTAACCCCCGGCAGTTACGTCACGAAGATCCACATTGATAACGTGACGAAAACCGCACACCAAGTTGAATTCACGAGGAATGGGACTAGGTACATCGCGAAAGCCGCGAATGAAATTATTTTATGCGCCGGAGCTATTGGATCGCCGCAAATACTCATGTTATCCGGGGTAGGCCCCGCCGATCATTTGAGGGAACTCAAAATCCCCGTCGTGCAGAACCTAGACGTTGGGAAAAGCGTGGATGACCACCCAACCTTTTACGGCTTCAACATTTTGTCGAACTACTCCGAACCAATCGCGAGCCTCAGGCAGTACGTTATAAACTATTTAAACGATTTCGGGCCGTATACGATCCCCGGATCCAATCAAGGGCTGGGATTCTTCCAGACCAACTTAACCAACGTAACCGGTTTGCCAGACATGGAAATAATGGTGATTCCATCCAACCGGACGTCACCTCTCGGCCAAAGAAGCTACACGTTTACAAATGAGAGCGCGGAAGCCCTTTGGGGGAATATTAACAACACGAACACGTTCACTTTTTATTTCATAGTCTTGCACCCCGTTTCTAGGGGGACGATAAAATTAAAATCCAGCGATCCTTTCGAGTATCCTTTAATCGACTCGAGGTTCCTATCGGATCCTGAAGACAGGGACATCGAAACCATGTATCAGGGGGTGCAGTTGGGATTGCAAATGTTAAACACCACGGCAATGAAACGTATAAATGCGACCTTGGGGAAAGTCGTGCATCCTGATTGTGCCTCGCTTGAATACCTGTCGAAAAGTTTCTGGTATTGCACGATTCGCCATTACACCATGAACTTGTACCATCCAATATCTGGCTGCAAAATGGGGCCGAATCCAAGGAAAGGGGCGGTGGTTGATTCGAAGTTTAGGGTGCACGGAATTAAGAGATTGAGGGTGGCGGATACTAGCATTATACCTTTTTCTTTGTCGGGACATCCGAATGCTGTCGCGATGTTGCTTGGAGAACGGGTGGCCGATTTTGTTAAGCAAACCTCATATAACAATTAATGAAGATGTATATTTTTATTCAGCAAAAATAAAATGTTTTATTTATTTATTTTATTTAATTCTCAAAACTGTTACGTAAGAAAAAGGAATCGCATTAAGAAAAAGGCTGATGCTTCTGTTTGGTAGTTTTGCTTTGGGCTTTTGTTTTACATAATGAATTTTTATGATGGGATGTGATTTGCCATTCATCAGCACATTATGAAAGTAATTTGGAATTTAAATAAGTTATCTCAATTTGGCAGAATTAGCTTAACAATTCATCGCTGCTATTTAGGTTGTTGTAGGTGGTATTTATTAATTGCGTCATTTGACAAACAACCTCAGACCGCTTTCGTCCTGTTTAGAAATTACCGTCGGATATTATTAACATTTTTCTTTTGACTAGACATCTCAAGGCTCCTTCAAAGCCTAAAGATTTCCTACTCTCTTCAGCTAATAAAGTTGAAAATAAATTTCATTGTAATGAACTGCTGTTTCGGACAGCTTTTAGAACACTTTCTGGTTGACGTTTCTTTGGTTGGTTGGCAGCAATATAATACACATAATTTGAAAGCATTCTAACAATAATACAAATTTACATTACCGTTACATAAACCGCATAATTGGTACATTTTTTGTTCATATTTGCGTAAACATTAGTGTTAAAAATAAATGTCGAAAGAAATTCCTTATTTCCATTTACATAAAACACTGTTTTTGATTTTGCAATCTGAGAGACAGAATGTGGGGCTTTCTATTTCTCATAATTCAAAATATTCAACACTGATAATAACTGCCATGTAAACACAAAAGGCTTCATTTACCTAAGTCTATAAATACTCAATTTCAAGTATAGCTTACGTTTTCATTTTGAAAATGCGTAAGTTTATCGTAACGTTGCTTTTGGTAGCCGTAACATCGGCAGTTAACATCAGTGAAGTTCTTTATTACGAAGAATTAATAACCAGCGAAATAAACAAATCGCTAAGTTATAAATTAACTAGAGATGCAAGACAGTATGAGGCAAACACTACAACACTACAAGGTAAATATTATTCGAAGTTTAGGAAATATTAAATAATAAAAAAGTAATTAGCGGCATTCTTACTCTAATTGTAAATTCAATTGGTTTCATGGTATTTCAATTTTAGATTATGGTACCTACGATTATATAATAATCGGAAGTGGTTCAGCTGGTTCAGTAACCGCTTCCCGTTTATCTGAGAAAAACCAGTCGGTACTACTTTTGGAAGCTGGCACATTCGAAAATGACTTCGTGGACATCCCCTACATGTACTGGTACGTCAGCAGTTCGAGATTCAACTGGGGCTACGAAAGTGTTCCCCAAAAGACAGCATGTCAAGGTAATATCCGTCCTTTCATTCCTTTATGTTCAATTAGAAATAATTTTTACCCTCTAGGTATGGTCGACAGAAAATGTCAGTATCCACGAGGCAAAGGCTTTGGTGGTACCAGCCTTATAAACGGCCTTGTGTACGCGAGGGGAAACAAATTAGATTTTGATTTGTGGGAAAAGCAAGGTAACCCCGGATGGTCCTACAGCGACGTGCTACCGTATTTTATTAAACAGGAAAACGCCAGAATCAATAACGCGGATGAAGGGTACCACGGAAGAGGTGGACCTTTAAACGTCGAGTACCCCACGCCTTCCTCTAGGCAACTCTACGCTTTCCTAGATGCTAACGTCGAGCTCGGGCAAAAAATATTAGATTACAATGGAAGAAATCAGCTGGGGGTATCCAGATGTCAGTTGAACACGCTAAACGGAACTAGGGGTAGTTCGTCGAGGGTGTTTCTATTTCCGGCGTTACGCAGGAAAAATTTGAGGCTCTCCCCTGGAAGTTACGTCACAAAAATCTTGATTAATAACCGCACGAAAGTTGCTTACGCAGTCGAGTTTACGCGAAATCACACAAGGTATATTGCAAGAGCCTCGAAAGAAATTATACTTTCCGCTGGGGCTATCGCCTCACCCCAAATACTAATGCTGTCTGGGGTAGGTCCTGCTGAGCATTTAAATAACCTGAGTATTCCACTGGTAAAAAATTTGCCCGTCGGCGAAAATCTTGATGATCACGCGACTTACTGGGGGTTTAACGTCTTATCGAATTATTCTGAGCCTATTAGGAGTCTTCGGGATTACATCGTTAGATATTTGAACGGTCTCTCCCCTTATACAATTCCCGGAAGTAATCAAGGTATTGGCTTCTTTCAAACAAACCTGACCAACATAAGCGGTTATCCGGACATAGAAATAATGTGTAGTCCTTCTAACAGCAGCTCGCCAGTTACACAAAGAGATTTCGGTTTTACGAACGAAAGCGAGTACGCCCTATCTTTTGGAACCAACACCACAAGCACTTTTAGATTTGTAATTATTTTATTACATCCCACATCAAGGGGTACAATTCAATTAAAATCCAATGATCCTTTCGATTATCCCCTGATAGATTCCAAATTTTTATCAGATAAAGACGGTCGAGATATTGCAACTTTGTATGAAGGAATTCAACTGGCTCTGAGAATACTGGACACTGAAGCTTTGCGAAGTATAAACGCCAGCTTGGGTAGGGTTGTTCACCCAAATTGCAAATCGTATAAGTATCTGTCGAAGGGGTACTGGTATTGTAGCATACGTCATTTTACTACGAATGTTTATCATCCGATTTCGGCGTGCAAGATGGGTCCGGATCCTTTAAAAGGGGCTGTTGTTGATTCGAAGTTTAAAGTACATGGTATTAAGAAGTTAAGGGTTGCCGATACGAGTGTAATTCCTTTTTCCTTGTCAGGTCATCCAAATGCAGTTGCGATGATGATTGGGGAAAGAGTTGCAGATTTTATCAATTCTGGTCTTTAAGAAATTGCAAACCAGTGTAGATATTTAAAAAAAAACAGTTAATTATTTTTTAATCTTCTTTGGTTTTCTCCAAATGCAGAATATAATAAAGGACGAACCTTTTATTTAGACCTTATTATTATTCAAAGCACAAATTAAATTAAAATATTATTATTATTAAAATAAGCTGTAATCCTCAGTAAACAAATAAATACTTTACGTAATCTTTGGTAGACATTTTGTTTCCCAGAAAACGGACAAAACTATTTTCAGTATCTAATTTTTTTTTTATAAAAAATAAACCATAATAACGTCAATAAAATGCAAAAAAAAAATCATTAAAGAAATTTACGGCACTTCTACGGAATATCTGAAGATAATGAGATAATAATAATAATAATAATAATAATAATAAAAAGAAAAGAGAAATTATATTAGATATGTTCTCCATGATGTTTGCAGTAATAATATATATTATAATAATAATATATATAATATATATAATAATATATATAATAATAATAATATTTTACTGCACGTACAGTACCGTACCAGTTAAAAAACATTCCTCAACTTTTTACAAAAAACATCTGCCATTTACAAAAAAAATTCGAATACTCTACACATGCTTCTCATACATTAGATTAGAGGATACTGTAAGTTCTTTATTACTTTTAAGTATTTAATTTTCTTATAATTTTTTATCTTGAAGGTTGTTGTAATTCTACTGATGATGCTTTATGCGAAACCGGTCTAGAAAAGATTAAAACATATTTATTGCAGTACAAGACTTTTCTTATCACATATTATGAAAAGAGAAACCCTAATATAATATCTAATAATCTAATAATGTCTGTTTTTCCCAATCTAGCAGACGAAATATGTTCTTTGACCCGGGGAGCCAAATTACGGCCAGTTCGACCAATGCAAGTAGAATTGTAATTGGAGTGAGTATAAGTGATGGAGTAAACTCCACTTTTATTCATACGTTCTACCTCCTCTTTGGAATTCATCAGAATATAGATAAGGTCATAATCATTTGAAAAAGTTACTTGCACACCTTCCAACTTATTGAAAGTTTTCTTTGATTTTTCAGAAGCAACACCAACGTACGGTGGAGAAGCATATTTAAAGTTAGATTCCAAAGAATTGTCTGCTAAAGAGGGGAAAACAGCTTTGTTAATTAAACCATTAGAATTTTGTAAAGTAAACGAGAGATGACGTTGATAGGGAAACCATTGTTATATGTAAGCTATTTGGCAAACAATCTTGATCTCCATAGCAAAATCCTCTCTCGTCATAGGAACAGAAAAAGCTCTAACAGAATGCCGAAAAAGCTGTTGGTAAGAATGGTTGGACATAAAATTAATAGTAGCATCAGTATTGGTAGGTTTTCTGAAAATACTGAAAGACAAAGATGATTTAATTCTTTTAACTGACACATTCAGAAAATTAATACTATTATCTTTTTCAAATTCCAAAGTAAGTTTAATATTATCATGCGAAGTAATAAAATGATTAAGTAACTCATCAGCTAAATTAGTGTCACCTTCCAGAATGATCAAAATGTCATCAACGTACCGAGCAAAAAATTTAACCTTATGGGGCAAATAGTGACCAGAGTTAAAAACTTTTGATTCTAAATTATTCATAAAGATGTCAGCCAATAGTGGACTTAGATTGCAACCCATGGAAAGACCATCTACTTGAGAGTAAAATTTATTATTAAACTAGAAAATGTTTTGTTTCAGAATGATTTTCAAAAGTTCAGTAACACAATGCACATGATCATCAGATAAATCGGAATGCATAAGTAAAACTCTTCTACCAAACTCAAACATTCCGTAACCGGTATCGACGTCAAAAGGTTGGTAACATCTAAAGACATGAGGATGCAATTTTGAGAAATTTTACAAAGATTAAGTTTCGAAACTAATTCGGCCGAATTTTGTACAGTATAAGAATGTGTTAAAGTTAGATGATCTCTTAAGATATTATCCAAAAAGCAAGGCAACTTATGGGCAGGTGAATTAATGTAACTGACTACCGGCCTAATAGGAACATTACTTTTATGTATCTTAGGTAACCCATAAAGTCGAGGATTCATAGAAATGAGTTGTCTGTTTTTGATTAAAGAGCTGCTGTAGGAGTTGGAAAGTCAAAGATGTTGTGCGTGACATTATAAATTGGAATAATATCCAGGTGATTTTGTGAAGTGAAATCTAAGTTTGGCATATCTAAAGGTTACAAATTATACGTCTTAGAATCTAAGGGTGACACATTAAAATCATTTGCAACATCAGTAAAGTTAAAAACATTCTGCACTAACGGACAATTTAAATCTAAAAGTGCATTAGTTAAATTAGGACTAGAAAAGGTATCAAAATTTTAATGAGTATCCACATTAATTGTAAGTATCAAAACTCTCTACAGATTTATCTAAATCCACAATGACTTCAGCTTCTAGCTGACTAGATGTTTTCAATTCCGGAAAAGTCGATTGGCTGTCTGAAGGAGAGTTGACAAGATCAAAAATATTCTGGGGGCTTACTTCGCATGAAGAAAGCTCCTGGTGAAAATCCTCTTGGTCCAACTCTGACCAACCTTGGGAAGTTTCCATAGGTGAACGTAACTTCTCTGATTTTTTCTTGAAAAACGTCCCATTCCAAAGAATGTAGTCGACTTGTTAATTCTGATTGGATGAAGAAGAAAGATCTAGACAAACTCTGTAAGCGAGCGTACGCTTATCTGATCTCCAATTTTAACCAGAAATATCTAGCCTTTAGTGACAAAGTTGAGGGCAGGACCAGTCGTTAAATTTGTTTTCAAATTGTTTAAGATGACCACACATCAAGTTCTTCAAAAACCAAATTCTTGCAAAAGTGAGCTTCTGTTTAAGCGACAACTTCATAAATTTTTTAAGGATGGAAGCCAGGCTCGTATTTTTACAAAACGGGTTATCCATGATATTTGTGACTAAAATCAAATAATTTTGAAGACGATATGCCCGAGGGTCACAAAAAAACTACTTCTAAGGTCTTGAATTATATTTTGTTCATCAGTACAATAACTATGAATTAAGTGATGACATGTTTCGGTTTAAGAACCATTCTCAAATTTGAAATTAATGAATTTACGCTTAAAAATTATTTATGCTTTTTCTTGCTTTCTGTTGTTAGTCCTTTGTTCTTCGAATAATTCATAGCAATCACTAAAAAATCTTCCTGCTGCAATAAGAACATTATTTCTGTAAGAAGAGACAAAAGAAAACTGAAACAAACAACGAAATACAGAAGAGAAAACGAAGGAGGCGGAGAATATTTGAAAATCAACAGATAACAGAAAACTAAAGAAAACCGAGCCGTATTACAATGAAGTATAGAACTGCATGAAGAGATTCATATATTGTTGCTGTTTTTTTTAGGAATAACAAAGTATAAATCTTCAAAGATGCAACTTAGATGCAAATTGTATAGTGCTTCGTGCATCCTCCCTCCTATATCACGTGGCTAATTTCGTTTATATTACCGTGTCCAGTTACTTGAACACATCTGCAATCGTTGTCAATTGCGAGTGATAAGTTCAAGTGCCGCAAGGTAGTGTTTAAGGCAATTTCAGTTAGTGAACGCGGTTTGTTATCGCCCCAGACTATAATTATGTTGCAGCAAACGCAGTCCTGAACTTGTGCACTGAAAACGTCTGAAAAGCACTTCGTTGGTTTCAGCTTCAGAAAACAGGTTTTCTTTTTAAATTTATACCTATGTATTTGAATAAAGAAATAATTGGGGAAGAACAGCCAATATCAAATAAATAAAAATAAGACAAAATATAAAATTGAAAAATGAATGTATATAATTATTATAAAATTATTTTCTAACCAAGGAAACTTTAATTATAATATCCTGACAGTATATGTATTATAATAATTATATCCTAATATTATATATATAACAGAATAGCTATAAATATAGTAAAATTATTTAAGAGCTTAACTATATTTCTTATTTTGTTTTGTACCTCGTCTCTCTTATTTTGTTTTGTACTTATTCTAGGTGAATTAAAAATTATTTTATAATTGTATAACTTGCAGAAATCTCATGGAATGTGAAGTACCTACTACAATTATTAATCTCTTGGAATTAACGTAAGCAAAACGTAAATAAATAGAATCAATATTTCTTGATACCTACAATAAGGCCGTATACATGTCAAATATTGACACATCGAGATTGATTTAATCGAGCAACAATAAATAATTAATCAACGGGAAAAGATTCAATCTCCCAACTATAATCACTAATCACAGATTGAATAAATATTTGAGCGAAGTAAAGCGCGGATTAATTTTTTTGAATATTTCGCTTATCTATTTGAATAGGCGATAGGATTATTTGCAGCCGTTGTGTTAATTAGTTTTCCTCATTTCACATAAAACACTTTATGCAATTACAATTAACGGGGAAGTCTGATTTATTTATTGACTTCTGTTGCGAAACATAATCTTATTCATTAGGAAAAACAATAAATTGCAGATTTATTTCTCTTAAGTTTACTAGTGAAAATAAATAAAATTTGTTTTTTTAAGTTAACGAGTTAACTGAAGACTCTGACAGGCAATAAATCATTAAAGAATCCTCGCAAGCAACGGTGTTTCCGCTGCAGATTTGCTTGCTACTACGTAAACAATTTTTTATGCAAACACTGAATTGCAGAATTCTTGCAA
Organism: Dorcus parallelipipedus; assembly: GCA_958336345.1. Classification (NCBI taxonomy): domain Eukaryota; kingdom Metazoa; phylum Arthropoda; class Insecta; order Coleoptera; family Lucanidae; genus Dorcus; species Dorcus parallelipipedus. The sequence continues at coordinate 26,395,372 of OY284480.1, read as the reverse complement.
AAACTAAAACTTTTAAAGACCTTAAATATATTGGGTGAAATGGAAATGAATCATGAGGAAAATATTATTTTTCGACTACCACATTCGAAAGTACAATTTTACCGTATCCATTCAAGTAGAGAAAGCGATACTTTACCTGCCTAGGCAGGTAAAATATTTTACCTGACTGTGACGAAGCCTACTTTGACCTATTCTGAAGTGACATTAATCGATTCTAATTAATATTTTTGTTTATCTATAAATGATGACCATTTAATTATTTTACACTTGATTATTTTTCAATAATGCTGTAAAATTTTTAATTCCTTTTAGTAACAACATTTTTGCGCTCGCGTCGCATCTTTTGGTGTCATCGAAACGCCAGCGTCGTTTATATTATATTATAAGGTAGATAATACATTTCTTTTTAATCTTCGAAGCTATAAACATAGACATAAATTTGCAAGTTTTAAACACTTCAAAAATAAATGGTGTCTTTGTCGTTTGCTTGCTCGCCGCGGCTTCGCCTTGGCTCGCAATTTCCAAACTCGTTCGACAAAGTGCCACTTTGCCAACTTGGTACATAAATAACTATTATTGTGCGACTCATATCATCGATATCCTTCCAAGTGTACAGAATAACTAAATAAAATTGACAGCATCTACGGTACGGTTCTGTCTTGTCTTCTTTTTTTTTCAAGCTTACATGAAACATTAGTTTTACCTACGCATCATCGATGGCTTATAACTTTTGTATATTTATTTATTCAAAATTCTTACATTGCAAGTATCAAAATAATTATAAACTCAGTCGTTGAAATATGCCAGAGTATAAGGATTAATAAGGTTTCTATTTACATTTGAAGATTAAAAAAACTTAAATTACTTTATTGCGTTTCATAATTATGTAGTACTGTCAAAAAATGAATATTGATAAGTAAAAGCAAAGTATTTTCATACAGTTGTCAATATTTTCGGAAATCTCACAGCACGTCACAAGATAATTTAAAAACTTTGAACAAAACAAGTAAAAGGAATAAATAGGGGCCATAAAAATTTTTGGAAATTACAAAACGATAAATAAAATGATTGACAATTGGCAAAAAAATTATGTCAATGAGTCAAAATCGTTTTGGAAATTACAAAGCGATAAATAAAATGATTGATGATTGGCAAAAAATGAATCAAAATCGTTTAATAATGTTAAGTAAAAAAACGAAAACTGCAAAATATAGTAATCAGATATTTTTTTATATTTTAATAATTTACTAGTAAAAACACAACTAAGGCCTAAGGCCGTTATTTCACCGTAATAGCAAGCTAAGACCTAAGGCCGGTATTACATTTGTAAACGACCTATGATAAAGGACTTTCATAATAAAAAATATGACAGTGTAACGAGCCAGTTTTTGTAAAATATTTCTTTTATAAAGAATTGACACTTCTAAAATAATATGGCGGAGGCTGTATTTCTGCAACAACATTGTTAATCATATCCTACGGCACGCATTCTCCCTAGCGTTGAATAATTAGAATTAGAGGACCAACCCGCCAACATCACAGTGTAAACACATAAAGATATAAATATATTAAATTTAATGAATTCTATAAAATATTTTAGTGTAATACCGGACTTAAACTAAGACATGCTAATAATAAAATTTACACATGGAACAGAAAGAATTTTTGAACACTCTGTATTGTCAATCAGTAATGCAGTACTAATTAGTGAAGAAATCTGTTTTTCTAAAAATAATAACCTTTTAACAATATTTATCGCAAAACGAGAAGTGCTTGCATTTGTGTTTTATGACAAATAATGTGGCACTATTCAACAAACAAATGATTGACAATCAAACTGTCAAAGTAACAACTACTACTAACTAATTTTTTTTTTCAATTGTTAAATTTGAGGGCTGTAATGCACATGAGAACTCCGATTAGCCGCAGAAAACGTAACCTATTATTTCTTTGTTGATAAACATCATTCGGTCAAAAACTCCCACGTTAGAACTAGGCCATGCCTTGAGATAAAAACGGTATGTCTTTGTTTAGATTAAAGCGTTAAGTAAAGTGAGATCAGCCATACGTTTACCGAACCAACGCCAACTCCAAACGTGGGAGTTTTCGAACACATGATATCAAGTGTAAACAAGAAAAGTGTCTTTTCAAGTTTAACAGTCTTTAAACAATATTTGAGACCCATTAATTGATTTGAGTTCATAACTACGCATGTGATAACACTGGTTTTAACAAAAAAAAAAAAACAATTGACAATCGAACTGTCAAAGTGTCAGCTAACTTATAACTATTAAATGACAACTAACTTATAATCACTTGTAATCTAGATAGTTGTCTTTTTCCAAGTATAATTTAATGATCTTTAAACAATATTTTTTAACCTGTTGCTATTGCATTCATGAACGCATGTGATAATACTGGTTTCAATAACCATACAACAATTGAACTGTCAAAGTGACAGCTAACCTATAAATAAAAAATGACAACTAACGTAGAAATATAAACAAAGTAATAATAATAACTAACAAATAACGTGTCTTCAAATGAATTTCTGATTAAAGTAAGCTGTGATTTTTTTATAAAGTCGGCGACACGCAATATAAGAGCACAATATAAGCAATTACCCAGTAGCGTCAGTTAAACGTCAGTGTAAAAAAAGCGCCATACTGTTCGATACCTATATGCAAATGTAATGTAATTTACAAATACTGTTAGAAATCAAACAAAATGACAAATGTTACAGTTATGCTCGAATGTCGCTACTGTGTAGATTCTTATACAGTGACAAGAGCGAGAGGATAGGTGTCAATAATTGACAGTGTCACATTATCTGATGATGAGATGATGACATCACATAAAAAAATGTGTAAAATTCAGAGCAATTAATTCAAAACAAACAACATTAAAGCTTGAATTCAAAAACACACCCTATACTTCATGTTTTCAAACGCGTTCGCAAGTGTTGGGGGTTATGTTAGTAGAAACAAATAAATAATTGAACAACTGTCAGTGCGACAAACCTTTAGGCGAAAAAAGCATTGGTTTAGTTTAATTAGGAATTTATTTTATACGATGTCCACTTGTCTCTTTGAAAGTAAACATAGCAACATTTCCATTTTAAAACAAATATAAAGGTGTCCCAACAGTGTGTTCTCGGGTAATATCTCGATAACTACTGAAGGTACAAAAAAATATTGAACACAATTTATTGAACTACAACACAAAATTATTTTTATATATACAGAGTGAACCAATGGTGCCGGACACAACTTTTTTATTTCAAATGGCATACCCTATATATTTGGATTGTCCATAAAATTCTACACATCACCCCTATGCTGTATCATTTACGTTAAACATAACGTGACGTTATCGAAGAGTTTACATTCAAATTCTTATATCAAAAAAAGATAACAGCACGTTATGTTTAACGTAAAATGATACAGCATAGGGGCGATTTTCTGTATTTGTCTAGACCTAAACCTAACCGTTTTTGAGATATTTTACATTTTGTCTAAAAACTGCCATTTGCAGCCACTATTTTATTTATTTTTAACTCTAAGAAAAATATTTTTGGTACAGACATAGTTGGTACATAAGCTCATTATAAGTCATTATTAAATGTATTTTTCTCGCTACAGGGTGGTCAATTTTCTTAAATAGCATGCCCTAAATTTTTCTATCCTAAATTCTTCGTTTAATAAAGTACTTTCATTTTTTTAAGCTGTTGACTTCAAATGACAATAACGTACTAGCATTAGTTAGTTTAAGTACGTGACTCCTTTAAACAATTATACATTTTTTTATACTTACATCATACATGCCCCAAGCTCTCTATGAGCTTGTCAGGAATGCGTTAAGCTGGCTATTCTAATATTGCCCGCTGCGGCTGCGACCGACCTACTAGGTGTTTTTCTTTGGCATTCGTCTTACAAACTGGGAAAACGCAGAAAACCTAGTTCGATGGGGCCGAAATGAATCCTGAACACAATCCAACACTCGTGTTCCATCTCTCACACAGGGCACATATGTACCAGGAGCTTATAATAAGCTTATGTATCAACTACATCTGTATAGTCGTCCCAGTTTGGTACCATTTTTATGGTATCGCTATAAAAAAAAAGCGACAGAGAAGAGACACAGACACCGCAATGCCGGTCTCTTTGAAGAATTTTTTATAGCAAGATCATAAAACCGATACAAAACTTGAACGATTATACCAAAAAACTTTTTCTTAGAGTTAAAAATAAATAAAAAGTGAATAAATGAAGTAATAACTGCAAATGGCACTTGGCGAAGTTTAAACCCATAGCAACGTCCATTACAACTATATTATTGTGAAGGGTTTAAGCTTTGGTTTAATATTAAACAAAATAGTAAAACTGGGCCTAAATATTTCAAGAACGGTTAGATTTAGGAAGGCACTTGCTGACACTTGTAAAATGAATTGCAAATAAACTTAACGTAGAAAGATTTTTTTTATTAGAGGATGATAGCGTTTGAAATTTTTTTCTATATTAAATAGTTTAGATACCAGATACACTCGGTGGACACAGTGTATATTTTATTTTTGTTTAAATTCACTTAGGGACAGGAAGTTTACATCACGTTCAAGTTATAGTGTCCCCTCTACGTTGGACAAAGAATTCATAATTCTGATACGGTATCGACTTATTATTTAACATTTCAACACAAAGTGATTTTTTTTACTTCAAAAAAGTTCATTAGAAATGAAAAGTTCCTTGCTTAAAATTCATTTCCTTGCTTTATTGATAATGATAAGTATATTATGTTAACCCAAAACCGAGTTGGATTTTAGTATTCGTTAAAACGGTATTTGAAAGTATCATAGGTAAAATGTGGCTTCTTGTTCATTCTTCTAGAAACTGGGAATTTCTGGCAGACTACGTATTTGAAAGTTTGTTAGTAATTTTATCATTATTTTTTTATTTATTAAAATTATATTTTCCATAAATCGTTTATGGCCATTTGCACCAAACATTTAAGCTCAACTTAACTTTAAGGGTCACTTAGAATAGGACTTACACAATGCTGTGTAACCTAAGAATGTCACACTATAAATTGGTGCGAATGGCCATCACTATCACGGTCTGTAAACTATAACGGTTGCCTCATCCGTCCTGTAACCAACAGCAACACAACGTCACCGATAGACCTTACTCGCCATTTGCATGGTTACTAAAGTTAAAGTCATAAGTTGCCTGGTAAATTTCAGTCAGTGATAATAATAAGTACGGTAAAATGTCACTCACGATCAAATGGGCAATTTAAATCTTTCTTATACGAATAATCGATGTTAGATTGATTTTTGCATTATTGTCATCAATATTAACGGTGTACGACGAAAATCTTTTTGTGTTTACTATTAATACAAGTTCAGATTGCACACCGGATTCCAGGAATTTTCTCTAACTGTCAGAAGATTTGTATTAAAACGAATTTTTAAACCATATTACTATTTATTTTTTATTAATGAGAGTAAAGACTAGTCTACAACTGTCCGGGACTGAGAACGTAAACAGTAAAGATAACGATAAAATATTGTCAAATATGACTAGTTGCATCAAACATTTATGCTCAACTTAACTTTATGCGTCACTTTAGACTTAAAATATGACTTACACAAGGTTGGCTAATCTCAAATTTAAGCTCAACTTAAGAGTTTGGTGCAACTGAGCATTCAAATACTTCACCTTCAACACAGGTATGATTTTTAGTGTCATTTTCCTTTTGACAACTGATCAAAACTGCATTTAACTTCAATAAGCAGGCTTTGACTGGTCTATAGCTGACGTCACAAACTGCCGACATGAGGTAACCGGTGCATCACTATAACGTTATATTCATTCAGGTGGCAGAAAGGATGTTTCTAATATTTTTTTTCTCTCTTTCTAAACGAATAACTTGGCACCTGTGATTTTGGGCAATCAAGATATGTATCATGATATCAAGAATCACATAAAATTGCTGATTTCAAACACGATAGGTCAGATGAAATTTAATAAGACCGCGCATTCTAAGAAAGTCACTTGAAGGTTTCCCTCTTATTAAAGACGCTATCAGAGCACTTTATTATAAAAAGATCGCTACGTAAATAAACCTGCATGATTTCTCTATCATTTATTTACCACTTGTAATTTATATCGAGTGTTTTTTTAAATCTGACGTCGAAGTTGGCCATATCAAAGTATTTTTCTGCACAAGTTTTGAAACCTCTGTCGCTGTCTGGTACCTTGTTTTGAAAATAAAATTGGATTTCTTTTCGAATAAAATCGTTTTTTCGTCATTTTGATATTTTGATGGTTCACAATAAAATGTTCATGGCCAACTTCGACGTCAGATTTAAAAAAACACCATTTATTACGAGTGCAGAAAGTGTACAACAAAATGAAATGAAAGGCGCTTAAATTATTTTTTTTTTAATAATGAAATTTTAACGTGACAGTAAGAGAACGCATTATTTTACAGCACGAGTGTGATAAAGTAACTTTCTCGTACATCTATTGTGAAGTTAAAAGTATTTAGGAATCGATTCACTCAAGCTGAAGTTTTCAGCAATTAATAAAATCGAACACGCGCCACCAGGTGAAAGTAAATTAGTATTGTACATCAATACACGATAAAAGGGCCAGACACCTACTTACCCAATAAATTGCACTTTAGTTGCGTCGTTGCATGAATCGACCTTATACATACGTTTTAACGGAAAGCAAAATATACAAAACGGTGGTGGTGGTGAGAAAAGTACACACGTCATTGTAGATAATGCATTTATTTAAATATTTCTAAGTGCTGTGCCCTTGAATAAAAGTTAATTCGAAAATTGGCGACGCCAGGAACCGTAAGATCTAGTAAGTGCCGGTTACGTTTACTTTACTTTACAAAGGAATGCCAGGAGGGAAACCGAATTGTTTTGATTTTATTGTTAATGAGGAAGTAAATTACACGTGGCCGTTTAAACAATTAATATGTGACGTAATTTACTTTTTATTTTAAATCAAACTGTTAGATGTATTACTTAAGAATGTATTAAGAAATGACACTTAAGTGATACAACATTTTTATATTTATTGCAATAATTACAAAATTAATGTTTTCATGTTTTATAATTCCTCATTAATTAATGTTTAATACGCCAGTTATTATTTATTAATGCACACAGATTCAATTGATTTTTTTAATACCAAAAATATATGCAAATATACTTAAGCGCATTCAAATTTATTCATGTTCTTATGTTCTGCTTTAATGTTTATCCTACGCAAAAGCTGGATTAATGTGTTTTTGCAGGAAACGATGTTAGTCTTTATTATTAAAAGTACGTTGATATACGTGTGTGCCTTAAACGGTGTGGGTAAATAATTTAGTTTTAAATTTAAAAAATAAAAAATCTGTAACGGCGATGACGTTTTCATTTGTGTTTTAAATAAATTACACAGAAAATTGGTAAGTTTTGTGATTAATTTAAACTCGCAAATTCATTTCATGGCTCTTAATTTTCGTAATTAAAATTGAATTAAAAGTTACAACCGCTAAATTTCTTTTAGTCATTATCTTTTAATGTTGTCCAAAATTTAAATTATTCTCGTATTTAATTTTGAATTCGATTTTTTGTTAATATACCAATCTATTAATTATAACAATTATTACTTCTTCTAAAGACGGTTTACAGATGGTTAATACCTACTGTTTCTAAAGAAGGCTTGCGAATTGAGAATTTCCTGAACTTGAAAACAATTTACGGTTTCCTGAGAAAAATAAGAACAAAGACAAATTCAGAAAATTGAACAAAATAATGAGAAAAGTGCAAAAGAGAAGGAATGAAACTTGAAGTGGAGAAAATTAAAGATACTGAACGCTTATTTAATAAATGTTCTCATTAATTAAAGCTCAAGAAAGAATATAAAAAAATTAACCAAAATTAGTAAACTTATTGTTGTATTTATGTTACATATTTAAAATCAAAATTAATACACAACAAACTTATGTTTATTTCGCTAATATTATTTTTTATTTTTATTTTATTTTTAGGACTAGAAGAACCTTAATAACAATGAACGGAGCACAAATAAATCAAGGATTCGTACTAGACGAAGGTCAGAGGTAAATTATTTTTCGGTTACTTTTATTAATTATTATTTATTATAAATTTTCCGTTACAGTATTCCTGCTTCTTTAGATAAAGACAAGAAAAATCTACATCTAGTGGAGATAACCAGTGATAAAAAGGGGGGCGAGTTCAATCCCTATCAACATCGGAAAGTTGAACATCCAACAACGTAAGCATCACTTGTTATTTGTTTAGGAGTTTGATGAAATGTGCAAATTATAAAAATTAAATGAACGAAAATTGTTCGGATTAATACAAAACGATTATTAAAAAAAGCTCTAAAATGTGCTTTCATAAGTTAAATTTTTTCAAACTAAAGTTAGTATTCTTTTTAATAGTAATTTAAAAATCTCATCTACGTCTGCCACATATAAAAAAATTCTAATTGCAGGAATTAGCTATCAAGGTAAATGAATTATCTGATAGTTTGTTTACACACTCCTCATATCGGCGTCTTCAATCATAATTATCTCAAGTTATTAATTTGCACCGATCGATTTTTATCGGAATTATTTTTGTTAAACCGAAGTGGGTTTAATGAGAATTTAGAGCACATCTCCCCGATTTAAAAGAAGACATGTATATACAGGTGTTTCCGAATATTGTTGCCGCTACGTCTCGAGCGGTGTTGTACTCACTGTGAGAAACGAAGTGGTTAAAGGTCTACCTGTTGTTTCTAACAAAAAAAAATTAACAGCAAAAGATTACTTGAAGAAAGTACTACGAGCAGCTGGAAATATACATACCTAACCATAATCGATTTAAAAATTTTGAACAATAATTCGATTTTTTTCAATTTTTTGCGAAAGAAATTAATAGTATCGGGACAGTTGCACCCCCTGTACATTTGCACCCCGAAATATTTGTGGACCTAAATTTAAATGTATTTGGGCTTTGTGAGGTAAAGATGGACAAAATGTACCTAAAACATTACTACTTATAACTAAAGACTCCAAATCTTAGGTCCATTTATCCGCCCAATCGTATATTACTTACTGCTCATGCTGATGCCCTATTAATTTCAATCGGTCGATTGCCTAATAACACGTACCTATCCAGTGCCATGGTACATGGTATATGATACATTGGTAAAACATGTTTTACCTAAACAAATTTTTTCTTGGTTTTATTTATTCTTGAAATTATGTCTAGCATCAAAAATACAGAAGAATAACTAAATAAAGCGTGATAAAGTTGATCGCTATGTCGGAAAAATAATGCTTGTTACCTTCGTAGTTCCTTCCATATGCGCAACAAAGCGCCTATGCATTCGTTACTATTTTTTGGAGACTTTACTTATAACTCATAACTTTATACCATGTATTTTTTTTAGTGTCATCAGGGGTGGCTGGCTGGGGAAAATAAAATTTATGTCGTAGCACCATTCATGTCCTTTCAAAATTTGTAAATGTCACTTTTGGCATTTGTTGTTGCCTACACACATTTGAAAAATAAAAAAAGTGGCATTGATAGACCAACTGTTAAAACTTTCATCCTTGAATCAAATTTATTTATTAAAAATCAAACAGACAGTAACAAAACTAATCATTAATTACACCTAATTACTTCATATTTCGTCAGTTTTAAGATTTTAGGTTAAATTCGTTAGATGTCAAAAATGATGCAGTGGTGAATCAAGCTACGACATGAATTTTATTTTTCCCCTTATGACATTAAAAAACACATGGTATTTAAGTAATTACATGTAAGTTTTAATTCTGAAGTCCTGTTCCACATAAATTTGCCGATAAAAGACTAAATTCTAAGTATTTATAAATAACAATAATTTATTAAATGTTACTCATTGAGTGAGTAAACAGTTTGCTCTGAAAATTGAAAGCTAGAGGATCGTGCGGTTTTTATTTGTGGAATATACAGAGCGTTCATAAAAGATTGAAAGGAATTTGAATTTCCCGCCCAACAGCTTATTTTTAAAAGCTGGCACATTCATCATTGGTGGCGTACGAGAAAATGTACAAGAAGATATTTAAAGAGTGACTGATAAAATAATTTATTACAAGTTTGTACGCTACTGATGAATAGTCGAATGCTTTATGTAAGTAAGGTGCGTTAAAAAAGAAATAGGCTTATGTCAAATGCGTAAATTTTGTAGTCATGTCGAAACTTAAATCGATACGATTATTAGAAACACGATTTTCTACAAAATGTATAACAAAACATTTACTTTATTACAAAAGGAACTGTTCTTGTACAGAATTAAAACAGCAACACAAATAACGGAATAGATTACATCAAAGATGTAAACAAAACTTTTGACAGTTGACGCCGTGACACCTGGCTTCAAGGATGGAACATACGTAAACCCTTTCGTGTCGATTTTATTTCAGAATTTTTTGAACCAATATTACTATTGGGCTAAATATATCCCATCAAGATTTCAGAAAAGTCTATTGGTAACAAGGTGCGTTGTATATGGCCTATACGCTATCCCAACCGTGTTTGGGAGTCCCTCGTAAAAATTCCAGTAATTTCAAAATAATAAAAGTCGTATTTCTGAAGCATCTCAAACACTGGGACACGTATGACCCATTCGACGCGAAAGGATTAAGCTACGACATGCCGTTGTAAAGTAAAAGCACGTTCACGATAATGGATTTTTTTTTGAACGCACGTTATAATAATATACTGTACGATCCAAAATTATTTAAATAAAGGGAGGCTTTATAAAAGAAAATCAGAGTCTTAGCCTTCATTGATACAATTAACCTATTAACCATCTGTCAAAACTGAAACGTCAAGATACATTTGACGACAATAGAAAAAATCTCCTAAATCTTCTTGAATACATAAGGGTTTGTCAAAACTCTCTATTATGATAACGATAACTACTCGTTGCTCGAGAGCGTTTAAATAACTAACAGATTTGACAGGAATCAGAAAGCAAATGTCAAACTGAAAGTTTCGCCTCTGATTTGATTTTTCTTAGCCTCTCCTTATCTAAATAATTTTGGATTTCACAATAGCGGAACAAAAACAAATTGAAAGACAGGAAAACTTCAAGAACAAATGGTGAAATGGTATCCAAAAGAATGCGAATGCTTTATGCGGGGAAGAAATACTAACACTGTAAGATTAAAATTCCTAACATAACTGAGCGCAAAATTCAATCTTAATAAGCTTATCGCCACAGCATTTTGCAATGAAACCTGCAGTTTGTATTTTACGCCAAGCGTGAGAAGGCTGATCAGTGAGTTCTCGAGCAATTCTTTTACTGATGAATTCCTAACTAAGGTCGAAATAACTATTCAGAGGATTCCATTGCAATCAAAGTCGACTTGTAGCAAAATTTAAAGTGATGCTGTGACACGCTGATTGCGTCCGCTTTGACCGCCTTGTATATAATGGCTTATGAAAGATAGAAGATGCTTTGACAGCACGCAGGGCCGCCTTGTATGGGATGATTTATTATGTAACAAACTGGCTTCAATTTGTCAATCCTAATGCAATGTTAGGTCAAAAAGCGATCGCAGGATGTCGCGATTTAAACGATAGAAGTGTGGTTGTAGTAATTATATTATGTTTTATAATTAAGTCAAAATTTGACCGCGCGATGTCGCAACTAAACCTATAGTTTACATGTTATGTGCTGCCAAACGTAAGAAGGCTCAGTGTTGCAAATTTAGTGATTTTGATACGAGATCTGGTTACTTTCCGGACAACGTGTTTGGTCATTTTTGAATAACATTTTTTTTTCAATTTTTGCAGAAGGAGTTCAATGTATGTACTTTATGAGAAATTAAAACTTGTTGACTTTTTATTTAATTTTCTTAACACATTTTGAATTTGAAGTTGTCAGAATCTAACATTTAATTTAAATATACAGGTGTCCCTGGGAGGAAAGATCAATACTTCGTGGGGGTGTAGAGTGGGTTATTATAAGTCAAAAAGTTTATATAAACAGGTGGTCTTTTATTAATGGATTCTGAGATAAATACTGAAGTCTTCTTACCACTAGGCCGTTCCGGAATAATTTCAATTTGGCGCTTCATGTTAATTTTATTCTTCACCATAATGTAGCGCTGTTCTTGACTAATTTAATGTTAATATTTTAAAATAAAAGTTATTTAGCAACTTCATATTTTTAATTTCAAATAGCTCTATCTCAGAAAGTATTAATACAAGATTACCTGTTTATATAAACTTTTTGACTTATAATAACCCACTTTAGACGAAGTATTGACCTTTCCTCTCGGGACGCATTTCTGCATAATGAGACTTTGGCTAAAAGATTTGAAAAACCATCATATATTTATTAGGTCAAATTGTGTTTCAGAAATGCAGAAACTTTATTTCACCTGCTCAAGGGTAGCTTAGGAACAGGTATTTTAGCTATGCCCAACGCCTTCAACAACGCAGGATACATTCTGGGATTAGTTGGAACGGTTGTAATAGGAATTATCTGCACCTACTGCATACACATTCTGATTAAAGCCGAATATGAACTATGCAAGAGAAAAAAAGTCGGCAGTTTAACGTACCCCGCAACGGCAGAAGCTGCATTGGCAGATGGTCCCTTCATACTAAAAAAATGTGCTCCATTTGCAGGGTAACACCAAATCCAAATAATGGGGCACGCAAAATAATCGACTTTTTGTTGCAGACACGTTGTTAATACCTTCCTGCTGGTCTACCAACTCGGAACTTGTTGTGTTTACATAGTATTTATAGCGTCAAATATTAAGAGTGTGATAGACGTACACGGAACAGACATCGACATAGAATTGTACATGCTTATGTTTTTATTACCGCTGATAATACTAAATTACATAAGAAACTTGAAATTTTTGGCGCCGTTTTCCACGGGCGCAAACGCCATTACAATTGTAAGTTTCGGTTTTATTTTGTATTACATCATAACCGATGGACCCACTTTAGAGAATAGAGAGCCCGTTGGAGAACTTAGGGATATACCCCTATTTTTTGGGACGGTTTTGTTTGCACTGGAAGCTATTGGTGTGGTAAGTAAAAGACGTAATATTTAACCTACTAAGTAGTATCACAGGCCTTTCTGACGTCAAGAAAAGTTAGAAGCCCTCATTTAAAGATCAGGTCAACATTTGCACCTGGAGGATAATATTTTTCACTTCTTTGTCTTTCCTAAAAAGATAGAATTCGTTGATTGAGAATTTGTAAAACCAAGTGGTTTTGAAAAGCTCTTAGAAGTCTTTGTCTTTGGCCAGGATAAGAATCTCACAATTTCCTTAAGAAGATGAGCACCATAATTTATTTCTTCTTCTTAAGAGGAATCATACAATCCGGCGATACCAAAATCATCTGCTTCTCTCCACAATGAAATTCGGTTATATAACATAAGTTGAGCTTTTGATGCAACTATTGATTCTTCCACAGATTCTTCCTTTGGAAAACGAAATGAAAACGCCAAAGGCTTTCGGAGGGACGATTGGTGTGTTGAATATTTCCATGTCCATCATCGTTACGCTTTACGTCGGAATGGGTTTCCTTGGCTACATGACATACGGAAAGGATGCCAAAGGATCGATTACACTAAATATTCCCGAACACGAAATGTAAGTAAAATTAAATTTAAGTTTTTAATAAATACTTAAAATGGAACTTTCAATTTATTTTATTTTTGTAGCCCTGCTCAAATAATTAAAGTAATGTACGCAGTGGCAATCTTCATAACGTATGGTCTTCAGTGTTACGTGGCCGTTGACATCGCTTGGAATCAATATCTCAGCCCAAAATTGCTTTTGAATAAGAGAAAAACGCTATGGGAATACGCAACTCGCACTATCATCGTTTTAATCACATGTAAGTCAATTTTGCTCTACTATAAATTGAGATACAGTAATTTGAGTACGACGTCTCATAAAAAAATACTTAGATAGAGTTTTCTTGCGTTTTTGACAACATTATGAGTGGAAGCCTTTTCAATTATTTTTTTCTCTTCAAGTTCTCTTAGCAGTAGCAGTGCCAAAATTGGAGCTCTTTATTTCCCTCTTCGGGGCCTTATGTCTTTCCGCCCTGGGAATCGCCATCCCGGCCATCGTGGACATGTCTACGTATTGGTACAACCGTAAAGGGGTGGAATTTTATTTAATTTTATTTAAGAACTCTTTCCTCATCATATTCGGAATCGCAGGTCTGATAATCGGAACGTACACGAGCATACGTGATATCGTCGAGGAATTTTCATAAAGCTTATCTGTTAGACATTAATTTGTCGCGATTGTTTGTGCCAATTACCCAACAAAATATACGAAGAAACTAGCCAGTGAACCACACACACTGTATAATATTATTATTAAAGTCGAGAAAGATATAATGATAAAGAGATCACAAGTGTGCAACTCATAAAATACTTATCATTATATTTTTCCTGTCTTTAATTATTATAACCAGAGAGCGGACAGTTTTAGGTTTTTGATATCAGAAGTAGGTAGTTTGCCTTTGAATAAGTCATTTACAAGATATTGAATGAGTGTAAATAAGTTAACATAAAATAAATGTACAGGATTCAGAACTAATTTGATCGATTCAATGCTCTCCGATTATAACAAAAGGGAAGTTTAATATGCAGAAAATTTATAGTTGTGTTTATTACAAACAATACTGTAATAAAGTAACACATAAATATTTTGGTCTGGCATAGATAACAAGTACTCGATATTAAACATACTTTTTTTTAATTTTTGATTGAATTTGGTGAACAGTTTGGAGACAAACATTTGTTGTACAAGGTTGGGCAAAATGTTTCGATGATTCAATTCACATAACACGGTGTGGTGGAGCAGCCTGCGCACCTGGCATTACGAATGTAATTGAACTGAAAAAGGAGTGCCTAGAAACATTGGAGGATAATGAGGGATATTCTTCTTATAAAACGAGAGGTTGCTGTTGGAAATGATCGTCAAAATCTTACTTATACGAGAAAGATCTTTTTTACTAAATATTTTGCCCAATCCTGTATAATCGATTATATTCCTAATTTTATGAAAATGTAAATATAACTTTATTTCCAACTTATAGCCTACTTTAGTGAGATTAAATGTACAAAACGCTGAAAATTTTTGAATTAGTTACCACTAGCATGTATGTATTTACTTTTAGAAAGAATTTAAGAATTCAATTTTAAATTAGTTTTTTATGTTACGCTTATGAAATAAAAAAATTATTTCACTTGTATTTTTATTGCCTCAAAAGTTCTTCTTGCAGTTATTAACAAAAAGCAGAATTTTCTGCACAGAAAATACCAACTACTCGCTGTGGAAGGCCACAAAATACTTTTAAAAAAACACCTCAACAATCTTTTCCTCCAATAAGAAATGATACTAGGGGCCGGTGTAGAAACAATAAAGGAAAGGCTGCAGCATTTATTAAACATTCATCAACAGTTTTCGCGTCGATAAATGTCAATAATCCTAAAAGTGATCAGCAAATCAGACATTATCTTGGCGCACCATTGCAATTAGACTTACCAATTAAAAACTCCACTATTGCCGAAATAAAAAATGTAATTGGAAATCAATTAGACCCAAAAAAAAGGCCCCAGGGTTGATTTAATAACTGGCAAAGTACTGCAAGAATTACCAGCTAAGGGATATAAAGCATTACAGGGAATTTTCCAATGAAAGATAGCGGAAATAGTTATGCTATCTAATCCAGGGAAAGAAGCACATGAAGTTAAATCGTATCGCCCCGTAAGCTTACTTCTCATCATATCAAAAGTATTCGAGAAATTGCTGCCCAAGTTAGAAGAAAGCCAGTTAATTCCCAAACAGCAATTTGGTTTTCGAAAGAACCACGGTACAACTGAGCAAGTATACAAAGTTGTGGAAATAATTAACACCGCATTGGAAGATAAAATGTTTGTGTCAGCATCAGTCAGGCCTTCGATAAAGTGTGGCATGAAGTCCTGCTTTATAATATCAAGAAAACATTACCACTACTAAACACTACTACTATATTAAACAACAAGACGAATAACAGCTAAATAACATCGAAGACTTGCTGAAAAAATGGAAATTCAAAGTCAACATAGAGAAGTTTGTACAAGTAACCTTCAACTAAGAAGTTACAATGAACAAATGTGAGCTAACCCAAGTCAATGACACTAAATATTTAGGCATGCATCCCGACAGGAGATTGACTTGGAAAAAACACATTTTTACCAAAAGGAAACAGCTTAGACTAAGATTTTGAGACACCTATTGGCTGATTTGAAGAAAGTCGCAGCTCAGCACCACCAAAGAAATTGCTCCTACATAAAGCAATACATAATAAGACCAATATGAACATATGAGATACAGTTATGGGGTACCGTGAGCAATTCCAACATTGATATTCTCCAAAGATTTCAAAATAAAGTATTGAGGACTACAATGAACGCCCCATGGTATGTTTCAAATAGTGTCATCGAAAGAAGTCTGTGAAAAAATAAATTAAACAGAAGAGTATTAGATAAGAGCGCATCCAAATGAATTAGCAAGGAACCTATTATACAGGGTGTTTACTAAACACATGGCAAAAATTAAGGGGGTTATTCCTTGGACTATTTTAAGATTTTTGTGTCGTTGGATGATTTTCGGAAAGAGGCTTTGTTTCGGCGATAAAAGCTTTTCGAAAAGAATTATTACTTTCAAGATTCTTAATTACAAAAACTGCTGCAACTGACTACCACCACCTAGGGTGCATGTATCCATTTTTTTTTCACATTGACTGCCAAACTCATCCAAAAACACCAGGGATGTTACACCCATCAATTATCCTATTTCTCAAATCTTCTTCATTTTCCACTGAAGTAGTGTATATACTAACGTCTTCAAATTGCTACTTAGGCTACATTAAATTTTATAAAATATCTAAACTTTATCGCCCTGTACCTTCGAAACAAAGCGTCTTTCCAAAAAACATCTAAGGACACAAAAATCTTAAAACAGCTCAAGGAATAACCTCCTTAATTTTTGCCGCGTGTTTAGTAAACAGGCTGTATAATACAGACGGAAAACGCCGACTCAAAAGATTCAAACCAAACAATTTAGAGTTTTAGAGGATAGGTTAAGATAAATTGTTAGCAAGTAAGAGTAGTCCTAATTTTTAATTGTAAGTACCAAATTGAAGTTTAATTGGCCATATCTTACAGCTTGATATGTCACCAACTTCAAAAACTGCTTGGTGTTGTAGATTTTTACACTCCATGACCTACTTTTATCAAAAATTTATTTGGACATGTGGTACAAGTGCATAAGAAAGCCTTTAAAGCACGGGTTTAAAGCGCGACTCGCAGCACAGTTGCCTGTGGATCGCATTTTTAATCGATAACAAGGAGATTGTAACGCGTGATCAATAACTTTTCTAATCAAGTGACCTATGGAAAAAAATTATGACTTTGTTTGGTTCATTATTTCAAATGCCATTTGAATTATTTTTATTGCGTTCCTATCGTTTTGTATAGGAATGCAATATAAATATGTAATTCAAGTGGCATTTGAAATAATGAACTAATCAGAGACACATGATTTTATTTCCATAGGTCACTTGACTAGAAAAGATATTGATCACCTGTTATATGTTGTTCCTAGGCAACTTTAAAACACGGCGTGTTTTAATCGCCCTTTTTCGCACGCTTTTTTGTTTTAAAAACAGAGATTTTGATGCAGGTATAACAAAAACATTTTTTTTAAAGTCCCATTAAGGCTCAGTCAGAATTGAATTAGTGCAGAATATTAGTGCAAATCGGTACTGCAGATTGGCAATGCAAATGTTTGACAGATGTATTTTGATGTGTCTATTCACAATCAACAGACGTTTTGCACTAAGTTGATTGTGAAAAGTTACATCAAAACACATTTGTCAGACATTTGCAAGGCCAATCTGCAGTACCGATTTGCACTAATTTTCTGCACTAAGTCAATTCTGAATGATACTTTACACACTCATAAAATTATTATCACAAGATCTCAAAATCAAATTTCATCGGACAAGAACCAACTTTACATAAAATTATTCATCGTCTTAACACAATTAGGTTTCATTTCGGAGAAAATCGAAGACGATTTTAAGCCAAAGCGCATATCCACGCAGGGACTCGACCAAAATCAAAGAGAAGCAAGAAGCAAGAGACAGTCGAGAACGTCCTCAATCTATAATCCATGAAAAACTAATAAACAAAGGTATGCATTCGTGTCGAAGAATAAATCACAGTGGAACTCGATTCATCCAGTCCTCAGCCAACTCAAGAAAAAGAAGAATTGCCGAAGAGAAGGAGGAAATCGTTGTTATTAAAATTAAGAGCGAGACTCCTCCTCCTCATATATTAAAGCAAAGTGAGTCAGCTCAAGTGTAAGAAGCAGTGGTGACTGAAAAGACTACTCGGGGATGCTTCTCAAGTAAAAAATACAGCACGCAAAAAGAAGAAGTAACCGAAAGCAGTGTCAACGACTCTCAAGTACCGCAAAGCAGTGTCAAGATATACGAGTGTTGGAAGAGTTGAAGAAGAGAAAGGGCAAAAAGGAAAAAGAGAAGGTGAGGAAGTAGAGGATTTACTCTGCAGAAAGCTGAAATTGAAGAAGAAGATCCAGAATGTATAATTCTGCTTCATTATAACCACATTCTGTATATGTGTATATATCGCACGATGATCATCATGATTCGCATCTCACTAACATGGAAGAGAATAATTAATTTTCTGAGTTCTGTTGATTCCTAAAGTTATCAAGATTAACCTTGGATCACCCTGTATAACGATAATGAATTGAATGAATTGAAATTTCACTTAACTTCTGGAAGTTTCTGAATTACTTTCAACTTGAGCGTTCCAGAAAAGGTATATTGATGCCTTTTGAAGGCACTATTAAACTGAGTACACACTGGAGGAACACACAGGAACTTTTTGTTGATGGTTGTTGCTAGATGTCCAACATTTTGTCCACACTAAAGGTAGCAAAATAGAGAAACATTTGAATTTTGTTTCTGTTCCATTGTTGTAAATTGTTGCACGTAACAATCTGTACACACACACAAGAAACAAGTTAATATTGTTGAGAATCGTAACTGAAGAAGACGCACTTCTCGCTTCTGCAGCTTATGTTGTTATTAGCTATAAAAAAAAAACTAACGAAGATGAAGAGTTTGAGTGCGTCTAAGCCTCCAAGAGCGAGTTGTTTGTGGCGGCTTACCACTTATAAATGTTTTACAAGGGTCGATTTATTAACAGATATTCATCTTAAAAATTTTATATGTTTGTCCAATTCGACTTAAAATATTCCCTAAGTAGTATCGATCCTTACTTTGCTAGACATTTTAAAGCAAATGTTTCTTTAACCAAAACTGGTGACATGGTGTACACACTGAAGGAACTTCCTTTTTTGTTCCTGTATGTTGCTGCTTGTTTCCCATTTTCCTTTGATATTTACCGCTCCGAATGGAAACACGCAACAAACAGTAACTTTTGTTACTGAAAACAGAAACATGAAGAAACTTAAAGAAACTTTCGCAAACTACCAGTAACTGTTTCAAGGAACATGGAACAGCAACTAAAAGTTCCCGATTATTCCTCCAGTGTGTATTTAGCTTTGGTTTTGTACAGGTTAAATCTGGACAGAATTTAATCTTATGTTTTAAGAGAGACACTCGACAATTTTCATGTTATTCAAGATGAAATATCGATGAAATAAGTCAGTACATTACGCTTAATAATATTTTATCACAATTAATGCTGAGTACGTCAAGTCATGTTACCTCTTTAACACGATTATGATTAAACAGCAGACTTATTTCCTTTAATTTGTGCCAAAACACCACAACATTAAAGGTCCAAAACAAGTAACATTTAAGAAGCCATTTTCTTTTTAAATTTTTATATACGTTCATTGAAATGATGAAAATTTTTATAATATTAGCGATAAACTGATTAATTAAAAATAATAATAAGTTGTATAATGAGTTAAGTACAAAAAATAAATAAATACCAACTTTGGTAATGTGGCCCTAAACGTTTCCGAAAATTGAACATTTACGTAATAGCTTTTACCTATAAATAAAATCAAAGTAGACGAGCGTCGACTAAATTTAGAACTCAGCTCGGCGCTAGATGGCCTACATTTTCTTCAGGCGGCGGGCGTCGCGGAGCGTCGAACCGCAAATTTCAAAATGGCCGCAAAGCCTTTCCTTGTACCATCCACGAAGCAGATCTTGCGGAAGCAATAATGACGGTTGTGTTCGTTTGCGTTGATGTATCGTTATAACGGTGAGTTATAAAAAGGTAGAAAAAATCGATTTGTGCGCACGCTAATTGTAATAATACAAACAGAGGAACAATTTTTTATAACAAATATTACTGTAAATATATTACCTAGCGCTTAAGTAGACCTTTTAGCAGTTAAAATAAAAAAGAAACTCGTTATATTTACTGTAGTATATCCACAGCGAAAGTGAGCGTAAGGGGTTGTTGACTCGTAGCAAATCGATATTTGTATTATACTTATACCCCAATTATATAAAATGTCAAAGGTCAAGAAAGAATATTAAAAAATAGAATTACATTTAAATTTTTTCAACTTCAAAATTAAACAAAAAATAGAGTACCTAGGTACTTGTTTCGTTATTAATTCCAAGACTTATTGAGAATGTAATAAAAGATCGAAATAATATGTTATGTAATTTGAAGTTTAGGAAAGTAATGTTTAATACTTTGTAGTTCTTTCTATTTGTATTAAACGCACATGTGGCAACAAGTGTTGCAATATTAAAAAAGTGTTCAAGAAAGTACCGGATATCCCACGGTATTTTAACTAGAAAATTATTCAAGATAATGAGAAGTAATCATTCTTTCAGTCGCAAGACTTTTCGTTTTCCGTCCGGAAATTCCGATCACTTCCGGGAATAAAAACGTTATTTTTCAAGGATTGAAACTTTGTTATTTTAAAAGGAACAACCTGAATAGCTTCTGTAATGCTTGATGCCTTTTTTTGTTAACCTGTTCCCGTTTTGTTTAAGAAAAAGAAAACGAGTGATTTACTGTATGCACTAGGTGATGGCACATCAGCAAAGTGCATACGTAACTTTTCTGTGTATTTCATATTACAATGGGATTCTGAACTTTATCACCCTGTATATTAAATTAGGGGAAGATATATTTACAGTATTTAATTGTTTTAATTTGAAGAAACTTGTGTTGCTTTATACAGGGTGCTGAAAAATTGGTAGAACTACTCTATGGCAATCGCACTCCCTGACTAGTGCAAGTTCGTAAATTTTATATAACGAGGAACCAAGTTTTCAATTCAAAAAAGCTTGAATCAACGCAGCTCTTACCTAAACCTAAGCTATTAACCAAAAGCAAATGTTGTTGTGTGTGTAAGCTCAAACGTTCATTTTTTACTTCAATTCGTCCAGCAACGTTGAAATTGAATTACAATGTTAATCTTTAACGAATCTGCGAATTACTTTGAAGTACATTTTTTAAGTATTGTGTACACTGGTTGTTGAATCAAACCGAGACCATAGAAATTCGGTGAGAGGCTACAACGTTCCATCTCTTTTGGGTGCCTACACCGCTTTCTCTATATTGTATTGCCTATGCTCTCACTTTACAACAACGGCCGGTATGTAACAAAAATATAAACCTTCATACAATTTTTTTTGCTTTACTGTGAGATTTATTTAAAAAAAAATACTTTCAATGGACGATTGCGTCTTTAAATGCAAGTCTCATTAAGAAATAGTTAAAAGCGTACGTAAGAAAGAACAATGCAATTAAAGTGACCGGCACAATAACGTACGTACTAATGCGACGTAACTGATTAAATGAAATTCCAGAAAGGTTGTTTTGAAGTATACACGGTAAAAATCTATTCTTGTACTTCTACTAACTCAATACGTTGTAAACACCACTTTAAGATTTTCATTACATTCTATTTTACTTCCTTGTTGGGCCAACGCTACATTTGGAGAACCAAGGTCCAGTTTTATTTAAAATTAGAAGAAACTAAACGCGTGTGTCACTGGTTTTACGTATAGTAGGAAATACACGATCCAACATGTCTTAACACATGTATGCGCGTACACATAGTACCATACTACACACGATCGAACTTGTCTTAAGACATCATAGTCCAGTTATCAACCAAGACGATGTCGGAAGAGTTATCTTTGGTGGCACTGGCGTGCGCTATTATAGTAAAACAAAAATACAAAAAAAAATAATAATAAACAAAACTGTGATAAGTCCCCAGTTTAATAGTTCCAATTGCAGGATCTGCCACCACACATTTCCGGAAATTTGTTTATTAAAAATCATAAATTGGCTGTTTCCAGAAAACAAGTTCCACGGACTTTTTGTATGTGCGTACATGTTCGAAGCGTTTTTCGGGCCAACACACACACGTTGATGTTCGGCGAACATGTATGCGCGTACATGTGTTAAGACATGTGGGATCGTGTATTCCCTGCTTATAGGTATCTATAAAATATATTGTAGAAACTTTATGTAAAGTGTAAAGTTCATCAAGTACCCTTTGAATTTCATAACATTGTGAAGCAGGTCTTGAATCAGATAACGTGAAATGTCACTTGACGTATAGCGATTCAGTTTACTGCACAAAGTATTTGCATCTTGTTTTTACTTCGTACATTAATACGAGATGAAGATATTCTGCACTAATGCAATAAATGAAAGCGCTAATAAATTAACTCACGTTATATTATTATAAGCAAAATACTACAACTGTTTGATAACTGTCATCCATTAGTCGGTTTAAGAAGTCATCCCTCTTTCGACCTATCTTCTTTCAAACCAAAACTAACTTTATGAACTTTTAAACTTTAAACTTTTGAACACATGATATTTATTAAAAGAAGATGATACTGTACAGGGTATCCCATTTTCGATGGTATTCCATAGGTATCTTCGTTAATAATGGAAATAGAAAGAAACTGAGCACGCAATATTAGGTCAACTTTTTATGCTAATTTGAATGGCCAACTTAAAAATTTGCTGTTCCTTGCCATTTTCGCGGTACAGATGAAAAATGAAAAATTCATCAATTTCCAAACGCATATTTTTTTTATTTTTAAAGGTATCGAAAAATGACAAAGGCATTTTTTATTCGACTTTTAACGTAGATCATGATTCTTTAATCAAATCGCATCAAAAGTTCATAATAACCGAGATATAAGCACAACTAATGTTTCGAATACCATCGAAAATGGGACACCCTGTACATGACACATTTCTGTTTATCGAAGTTAACTACTTTATAAATAATTAAAGATTCTTTATTCGGCTGAGACAATTAACCATCATGCTTAAATAACAGTTATCTGACGCATTAGCTTGAATATAATTTTGAAATATTTTGCCTTAATTAATTTTTAACAGGGTGCTTCACTAATTAGTTGGGTATCCTAATAATAGATAACAGTAATCATTATCCCGTTATAAAAAACAAATTAAATTAAATACTATACATGTTGTTATTTTTACAACTGCCCTTGATAACTCACCGTCAATAAATTCATGCCCTTTTTGTAACTTGCCAAGCGCATTGACGCTTATTTGCCAAATCAATGCATGCTAACGTCAACATTAAATTATTTTCACATCAAAACATGAGATTACACACGTGCTTTAAAGAAATATAGTCGGGCAAAAGATTTGGCGGATGTGATCAAAGTCTGGTGTAAAGTCTGCTATGTGTTCGATACATGAAATTGTTGTTAACTTAACACCAAAGTATGATAAAAAAAAAATAAAATAAATGAAATTTTGTTTGGGAAGATAACAAAAGAAACTGATTGGAATTCACTATGAGCTTTGAGCTTATCAATAAAAGAAAATAACCAGAAATAGTCATTCCAATAGATTGGGTTTTTTTCCCTTAATAATAAGGTATTGTAACATGTAATTGACTAGGTACGCAAATTCCATGCAATAAAATAGAATCTGTTCTGTTTCTTTCAGCAGGAAAGCAATTTGATTTGACTGTGTGTGTGTATTATATAATTCATTCCTCAATCAAAACAGGGTCAGGCAAATAGTTATCAGCAACGTACGTTGACATGTATGAAGTACAGAGCATCACATGTTTACGAACGGACGCTTCTTAAATCGCATGAATTAGCTTAGATATGCGGTTAATTGGCGCAACAGAGAGACAACGTGCAAGGGGCAATTACTTTTGGCACTGAAAGAGATCTGTAATCGTAAACCATCATCAGTCAGCCATAGGGACGCGTGTAAATGACATCCTCCGGTGTAATTATCCGTACCATACCGCATTCTTCAGATAAACGCCTAGAACTGGTAAGCCATTTTCTAAGCAATAGAATCTCCCTTGAAACTGCACTTTACATAAAATTTCCAAAAATTTACAACAGTAGCAAGTCATGTTACATAAAACTAAAAACAATTTAATTAATACGTGAAAGTTAAGTGGACGTTTTTAAAAACTGTTTAAACGGTATGCAGCGCGTGTTATTTTATCGTGTATTACATAAATTACCCAATTTTAGGTCCATTATGTGAATGAGACAAATTAAAAGTCAAGATAACCTGAATTAAATCTATTTTATTTAAATTTCAAGAAGGTCCCATGAAATATGCTATTTGCATAACTTTAACTTTTTTTCTTCCAGTATAAAACTAGACGTGTGTGCGTTTCATTTAACTTAAACGTTTAAATTTTCTATATATTTTTTGGTGTAAACATCCCTTTAAAAATCCATGCAACTATTTTTTTAATTACATTTGATTTTACGACTTTAAACTAATACGTTTATATGTTTTTTTGAACATTTTCATCATTGGGTTTGAAAGGCATTAAACCATTCAATATTTAAATATATTTTTAAATATGAAAATATGATCACAGCTTCTATTAAAATTAGTTCTTCAATGTCAGCACTTTTTGCAGAAATTGAACTTCCACTTGTGTGCCTTAATTATTGAAAAAAATATTATGAATCTAACGGAAGGGTTTGCTTTAAAAAAATTAACAAAAAGTCAAGCAATGGAAAGTAGAAACTCTTGATACAGGTCGTCCCAACTCAATTTGAACAAGTAGTATTTTGGAAACAGTTTGAAATAGAGAAAATGATTAAAAATTTTGTAGGTTAAAAAAAATTGGCCATATTATGATCTTTAAGCTGTTAACCTTAGCAGACGTCTTTTAAATTGTTAAAAGTTAATGTTACACAAATGCCAATTTTATTTAAAATAAATAATAAATAACTATCATAAATTATTACTGATTTGAATGATTGTATTTACGTCAATTTTATTTGGATTTCCTTGTTTTATTAACTGATAACTCCTTACCGCTCATTGAAAAGAATCGAATTAATCCAAAGTACGTTTATATCCTATGCGGATGTTATCTGATTGACCTTATCGACCGCATTAAAATTAAGTAACGTAAATAATATGTTGTATATGAAATAATGTCCTTATTGTCCGTGAATAAAAACAAAGGATGTCAACAGTTCCGTCGTCTGCAAACGTAACACCACCACACGACACAAATTGACAGAGAATTTAATAAAAGCCAATTAATCTCTGCCTCCGTTTCGGTTTCGCCTCACATCATACGTTTGATGACGCCTAACTCAATCAAATCTGAATACAAGTATGCAAGCAAAATCACTGCAAGTTTCATTTTTTTCTCGCTCTCTCTCTCTCAAATTAATTAATTTCATTTAATTAACTAAAAGTATTTAATCTACATACCTTTGGGATACCAACCATTTTGAGACACCCTGTACACAAGTTTGATTTTATATAATAGCTATAAATTAAAACATATTATTTTTAAATTACCACTCATTGTGAGAGACAGCTTGCTGGTTACGTAATAAATACAATAACGATAAGGAAGGATTTTTTTTGGTATTGTTTCCTTTATTTATTCTATTGTGGGATACAAATCTAAATCACTCCTGACATTTCTTTCCTAATCTCAGGTGGCATAAGAACTGCCCTGATGTAACTGCTTGGCAAGATCCGAGACACATGTGATAATTTCACGAATGCGAGCTTGTGGGGGCAACAGCGAAAGGGAACAGGCCAGACAGACGTCTTCATCTTGTGCTCAGGACATTGGACCATGGCGAACGAAGCTCTCAAACTAGAGCCAATCGGTAAAAATAAGTAAGAGATTTGTTTCTGAATATTGAATGCATGTTCTAACACGAGCGATTACCAAATTCAATTCCTGCTTTAACACACTGTGCATGATATTAATTGTAAGCGGGCACTTGTGACTCTTGCCAAGTGAATGCAGCGAGCTTATTAAAATAGAACGACGAACATACATAATTACCTTTTGTTTGTTGCATTTATGGAATGAATGGACGGAAGTGGTAAACCGAACTGATTTAAACCAGACCCAGTTTGAGCCATTTTGAGAGAAAAAAAAAAACAAAATTATTTACTCCAACTCATTACATATTACGAGGCCTTATCCACAATGTTGAAGGCAATAATCCATTAGGAATTTGTGCAGAAAAAGAATTCCAAAATAAATACAAAGTTGGCGAAGTTTGGCTGCCACAGAATTTATATTTTGTAATTATTCAGCGCGAACTGATTTATGAACAAAGTCGCACTTAGACAAGACACCTTTTTGATGCCAAGTACTAGCACGTGTGCTGAGAGCTAAAGCTTAAAGCAAACAAATAAATTTCTTGCTTTATTCATTTAATTTCCGACATAATTTTATCGAGTACCTAATCAAGTAACCAAAAAAAAAAAACAATAGAGTATGCATAGCAATTTTTAATCCATGTCACTAAAAAAACTCTTCGTTCAAAAACATTCCTGCTCTTCCACTTTTTTAATATTATTTCAACTTGCAAGATATTTTCCTCGTCTGTCTTTTACGGTTTAAGGATTTGTTTATTGTTTTTCAAATTTCCTATTTGCTTCTCTTGACCTAACAAAATACATAGGTAACAATGTGAAATGAAAAAGTATATTTAGAAAAACGCTTTATTCCTACTTTTTCTCTTCTTCTTTTTCATCAATCAGAGTCACTCTAATTTTTTTTCCATAGCTGATTTTGTATTTTGGTTTCCGATCGTTTTCTCATTATAAATCAGAATCATCTAGAAACTCTACAATTTTAATTACTTAGATATACACCTTGCTTGTCTTTTATTGTTGAAAATTACTCTTTTTTAAAAAAGCTTTTCTACTACTTTTTTTTCGATTCAAGATTGCAATCCTTTTTTTACACAGAATGTCCCGTGACGTAATGTCACCTCTCCACCTACGTAACAAGCAATTCAAGCTAAGTAAAAATTTTGTGCTACAGCAACCGTTTCAGAAATACAGGGTGTTTAATGTCTACCTAATTATGTGATCACAGGATGTCGTGATCTAAACTTTTCATTATAAAACAAACGTTAAAAGAAATAATTAAAAGTCAGCTTAATTTAGAAACTCTATCTGATCGCAAATGATAGGTCTTCCAAACTACTTCAGAGGCCATAGAAGAACTCCGTCAGAGCATTTTTAACTTCTCAAAATTAATTTAAAAAATAATATGTTGCTCAGGGCCACCGTATCTCTTTTAAAACGAACTAGAACGTGTTTAGGATATAACGGGGGCCATTTTGAACATTTTTTGAGGTGAAAATTGTAATAATTATTAAATACACTTTGAAATAGTTTAATTGAACACATTGTATTTCTGAAACGAACTGCATTGAAACGAACTTTATTAGATTTTTTTACTTGATATGGATTGCTTGTCACGAAGGTGGAGTGGCGACATTAGCGAGATTTCGCGACCATCACGTTAACTTAACGGTAAACGTTAAAATTACGTGGCCCCATTCATTTTCCATTGGATCACATGATCTTAACGTTTACCGTAAGTTAACGGATGGTTGCGATAACTTGCTATTAAGTCTCACGGCAGCCTGTATTTTGTACACGTAGTGATTCGTCTGGTTGGATTTTGATGGTGGAAGCCATTGATGGTATTTCAAAATAAATTCTTAAGAATTGTCAATGATTAATGTCAAGGCAAGAATGCTTTGTGCTTGAGATCATATAATCCAAACAGACTGCCCAAAAAATAAATAATCAGGAAAATTATTTTGGAGGAAGGCTGCCAAGGTTTTTGGTTATCAAGACAGCTGCCAATGCTAATAATGGATCCGTCGAAAAAGATTTAAAAAGTGAACTAATCAATTTTATTAAATGTTTAATTCTGCAAACGTTTCTTTAAAAAAAATATTTCGCTAATCTCATGAATATGAACAAATCCGAAAACGTTTCTTACTAATAGAAAAATAGAAAATATTTTGATTTTATTTGTTTCAAATTCATTTAGATACTAAATTATAATCAGTTTTCTGTGTAAATTTGACAACAATTGTGAAGTTAATGAGGACACAGTGTGATTATTGGAGTCTGCTTGTACTTCGCATATGACTTACAAAAATGATGTCATCATTGAACGGAAAACAGAAAAAGTAGAAATTTCCACACCTGAAAATGGAAGAAAAATGTTTGCGAATTACAGAAGAACCATTAGAGGATTAAGTTACAGAAACAATTCAGAAGGTTTTCATATAAAGGTGGAGGATGTTCTTTATGTTCCTAACATAAATATCTCAAACAATCTCATGTCAGTACCAAGTTTGGTTAAAAGAGGTAAGAAAATTATTCTTGAATAAGTTGGAGCGGAGGTATACGAGAAAAAGACAGGTGAACTGATCGCAGAAGGAAGTTTTGAAGATGGCGCATTTCTAATAAGAGTGAATGTAAAAGGAGAGGACTCAAGGAAAGAATCAGAGTCGAGACAAGATTTGTGGCACAAAAGGTTGGGACACATCAATTCTAAGTATCTAACGAAAATGGCCAATAGGGATTTCATTAACGGTTTGCCTAAGTTTAAGGTTGGAAACGAGAATGTGTGTAAATCATGTATAAAAGGCAAAATGACAAGACCGCCATTTCCGAGTGTTAAAGATGGAGAGATAACTAGAGCCTTAGAACGAATACAAGTTGATCTGTGCGGTCCAATACCAACAGTATCTCTTAGAGGAAGTAGATATATGCTGGTCATAGTTGATGATTACTGCAGGAGGTATTTTGTAGAATTTCTACATGCGAAAAGTGAAGCAGCTGCCAAAATAAAAGATTTTGTAGAAAGGCGTGTGACAGAAACAGGAAAGAAACTAAAATATTTTCGCTCAGACAATGGACTGGAATTTATGAACATATCTTTATTGGATTACTACAGAAAGAAAGGTATTAAAAGTGTTCACACTCCGCAAAGTAATGGTATGGCAGAGAGAGCCAATAGGTCTCTGATAAACATGGCACAATGTTTACCCCTACTATGAGCAAAAACAAAGTACCTCTCGTGTTATGGCAGGGTAGAAAATCGAATGTTAAACACTTGAGAATCTTTGGTTGTAAAGTTTTCTCCAGGAATAGTGATGTGACGAGAAAGAAATTTCATGTGAGATGAAGACTAGCAATTTTCGTTTCAAGAAACAGGAAGGCTTACAGGAGTCTATGACATAGAAGGTAGAAAGGTTCTAGAGAGCAGAGATGTAGTGTTTGTTGAGAATGAAAAAGGTTACACTGCACCCGCCGATCACAAAAAAGAAGAATTTGATTACGAAGGTGAGATCAAACTCTGTCATGTCAAATCTTCAGAGTTAGAAACAGAAAGATTTAAATGCGGAGCTATTGAAAAAGCATGTTTCAAGATTGGGAATAGTTACAGAGAGATTTGCGACGCGAAAGAAGGGAAGTGTTGAGAATCGCGTAGCAAATGCATAAATAAAAGTAACGGAATTGGTATTAAAAAAAATGATTGAACAATCGCGGTAGACAGTTTGAAGTTCGAGTTAAAATAAAAGATGGATATTATATATTCTTCAATTTTGAAATGTAAAAGAAATAGGATTACGATTATTTCGATAAAGAATAACAATTCTAAACTCTTTTTTATATTGTGGTACAAACCAATCACATTTCTAACTGCGTTCCTACTTGTGGTTTTATTTTAACGCTGGATATTCGGGCGCCTAGAATCAAATGACTCTTAACGATTCTGCACAACGTTTTAAAATATTGAGCTTTTCGGCCACTTGATTTTTAGATCTTCGTAAAAGCCGTAAAAGGAAACGTTTTTTTTTTTCTATGAGCACTTCTTTTTGAATGAAAAACTTCAAGACTGACACGTGTCAAAATAAAATTAAAAACAACTAAACGTGAATTACTTACCTTGAAAAAACGAAGCTCTTCTTCTTATCTTGCATTGACGTCAAAAAAATTCTTGATCATTTCTGTTCCCAATTTTGTTTCTCTTTCATTTGTAATTCAAACATTCAAAGTAAAGAAAAAATACCGCTAGATGATATTACGATGCTGAAGCGTACACTGAAAGAACTTGAAACCGCCTTCAAAGAAAGAAAGACGAGAAGAATTGGAAAAGCAGCAAAAGTTGATACGTTACCGCTATTACCCAAAAAAGCTAACAGTTACGATTCGACAAGCCTGAATGTAAAAACCAAAGGGCAGAACTAGAAATCTTTTTATACAGAGGATGTCCGAGAAATGAATATAAAGCTTCAGGTACTTCTTCTTCACTATCCGCAAAGGTCTCAAAATTGCAAAAGTTAATTCTCTTTGATAGTTTTAGCATACAAGACAAAAAGAAATTGTTAAACTTGGCAACGTTGATTAATTCGATTTATAGAAGGGCTTCAGATTAAATAAATTTGAAATGTCTAGTTACAAACGTGATGCTATAATTAAATATTTATTTTGCTGTACTCTGTTTCCTGTTTTTAACAGTAACCCAAAATCATTATGGGACGTTGAAGTGTGTTTTAGTTTTGTTTCGAGACTTACCGATTTAATAACCGTTTTTAGTCGTTTGCTTCGCAGTTTCCTTTTAAAAGTGCTACCTTTGGGGGGGTTCGTACAGACAAGAAAAGTACGCTAAATGTTATTCGTAGGAAATGGAAATGTTATTCGTAGTTTTAGATTCAGGAAGCTCTATATGCATTTCTGGGACAGCCTTTATACACATTTATTACTAGGTGTTGAATATTATATTAATGAATAAAGCACTGAGAGATTTTTAAAAAATTTTCTCATACTTTGTAAGTGAAAAAAATTCAGTTGAAAATTTTCTAGCTGTTTTAACTAAATTGCTGATTTTAAAAAATTACTTAAAAAAGAATTTATAATTACTAGAACTACTTGCCAAATATAAAAAGTAGTACAAACGTTTTATTTTCTTTAATGAAGATCTTCATTACCTTTTTATTCATTAAAAGTAGTCAGTTGTTGCTGAAAGATCATCTGGATTTATCATCGATCACAGAAATTATTCTTTAATGAATAAATAAGCTTGAGTTTTTCGCTACAGCATTAGGATTTTTATTTTTTTATTTTTATTTTTTAGATATGACGACAGAGGTGGAGCAGAAAGTCCTCCGTCACCCGACGAGGACTATGATCCCCACCTACACAGAAATTTGGAACATCCCACAACGTAAGTGACCCTAATTTGTATAACACAATTAACATTTTTTTCTATTTTCGCAAACAAAATATTCACGACCTTTAAAAAACTGTAATCACTAAAGAATGCAATTAGCAGGAAGTTTTGTCTAAAGCCTGGAATTTTTTCCTAATCGTTGGCAAGAATTGTACGACGTAAAACTTGAAAACAAACAAATTAATTCTTCGATAAAATGTTAGCTATAGATTCAAATTTCTTTTGTCTTCATTTTTCTACTCTAGCTGAGACACATTTGATAGTTTTCAACCGTCTTTTGGTTTATTTATCAAAAACAAGCGCATTTCCTTCTATATTTTTTGCGGAAGTTGTTTTTCTTTTTAAAGAAGTGAAGATGAATGTTTTCAAACTTGAAAACAGAAGCGTCATAAATTTCCTATCGAAAGAAGGCAGTGGCCCAAAGAATATTCATGAGAGAATGGTGGCTGTGTATGGAGAAAGCAGCCCGTCCTATTTCCAAGTCAAATATTGATACAAGCAGTTCAAAGGGGGGGGGGGCAAGAAATCCATTCATGATGACCCAAAGTGTAGAAGGCCTTTGGAAGCACGAACTGAAGAAATTTTCAACAAAGTTCAAGATTTGGTGTTGACTGACCGCGAGTAAAACTTTCAGTTATTGCTAGAGACATAGGAATATCAAAAACGAGTGTTTCTAAAATTCTACACGAAGATTTGGGAATGTGCAAAGTGTCGATACGTTGGATTCCCGAGCTGCTCAGTCCTGAACAAAAACTTTGCAGACGACAAATTTGCGAGGAAAATTTGACTCCTTTATCCCAAGATGAAAACTTCTTCTATAAAATTGTAACTGGAAATGAGACTTGGGTACACCATTGGGACCCTCCCACGAAACAAGAGTCCATGCAATGGGTTCATAAAGGCTCTCCTCCACCCAAGAAGGCAAAGACGCAACTTTCTGCGGGAAAAGTGTTGGCCACAGTTTTCTGGGACGCGGAGAGGATTCTCTTAATTGAGTATATGCCAAAAGGGACTGCAATAACGGGGAATGTCTACAGAGACACAATTAAGAACTTGAAAGCGGCTGTACGCGAAAAAGGACCCCAAGATTATGCTCAGAAAACTCTGCTTCTGCACGACAATTGCAGAGTGCATAAGGCACAAATTGTTCAATCAGTAGTCAATGAATGCGGCTTTGAGGAATTACAACATCCACTTTATACTCCCGAACTCGCCCCCTGTGACTATTATCTCTTTCCAAAACTCAAAAAACACTGTACATATACATATTGAAAATTAAAATGAATAATGTAAATAATGCACCTTACAACTTTGTTATTATAAAATTATTTCAGGAATATGGAAACGCTGATCCACATTTTGAAGGGCAGCTTGGGAACAGGGATTTTAGCTATGCCTGAAGCTTTCAAAAACTCGGGACTGATTAACGGCTTTATTTGTACAATCCTTATTGGAATCGTATGTACATATTGCCTTCATGTTTTAGTAAGTACCATCGGATTCATCGACCGTTTTGCCGACATTATTATTATTTTTTTTAGGTACAAGCTCAATATGTTCTATGCAAACGGCTCAAAGTTCCGATCTTAACATATCCAGAGTCCATGAGGATAGCTTTAGAAACGGGCCCAGTGTGCCTTAGAAAATTCGCCAGATTTTCTCCGTAAGTGATCATTTTTACACTTGTCCCAAATAATAAACTGGAAACTTTTGCAGAGTCTTGGTAGATGTGTTTCTAGTTTTGTATCAGCTAGGAATCTGTTGTGTTTACGTACTTTTCGTGGCGGTGAATTTAAAGGCCGTCGTCGACGAGTTCGCCGGTACTAAAATCCACTTGCTCATTTACATGTTGATTTTGTTGCTGCCGTTCATTTTGATCAACTGCATACGAAACCTAAAACTGTTGGCGCCATTTTCCATTTTGGCTAACATCATTACGTTTGCGTCTTTCGGCGTCGTGCTTTACTACGTCTTTATGGACCTTCCGGACATTTCGGAGAGACCTGCTTTCGGTACCTTGTACAGATTTCCGCTTTACTTCGGAACGACGCTTTTTGCCCTAGAAGCAGTTGGCGTGGTAATTTCTTCGTCAAACCCAATGAGGCTGGGTTTTCTTTATTGTCCAGATGTTTTAGGTAATCGCCGTAGAAAATAACATGAAGACTCCTAAATCTTTTGGGGGATACTGCGGAGTCCTCAACATCGCCATGGTAGCCATCGTTTTTCTTTACGTTGGATTAGGATTTCTGGGTTACTGGAGGTATGGTCCAGATACCCAAGCTTCGATTACGCTTAATTTCCCTCAACAGGAGATGTATGTTTGTACTTATTTCTTTTTGTGTGATCTACTAAAATAATTTTGTTTACAGTCCTGCAAAACTTGTAAATTTGCTGTACTCTTTAGCTATATTTATTTCCTACGGCCTTCAAGGCTACGTACCTGTGCAAATTCTATGGGAAACATATATTTTGAAGACTCTTCAAAATAGTCGTCACCTTCTAGCCTGGGAATACGTTCTAAGGACCGTATGTGTAATTCTTACATGTAAGAAGTATTCGTTGAATATTAATAATCGTTTTTTTTTTAATATTTCTGTTTTTTTTTCTTAGTTGTACTTGCAGCATCAATTCCACTTCTCGGTCTATTCATCTCCCTCTTCGGTGCATTTTGTCTGTCCGCTTTGGGCTTAGCGTTTCCGGCAATAATGGAAATATGCGTCATGTATCCGGACATCGGAAAGATAACCCTCATCAAGGATGTTCTGTTAATTGTTTTTGGGGTCGTAGGGTTACTGGCGGGTAGTTATAGCTGTATATCCGAAATTGTTATAGAATTAGGCAAAGCTAGCAGCAGCTAATCTTTTGTGCTAAATGAAAAAAAAAAAGATGATAGACTCAAATTTCGTTTTACTTAGTATTAAACATTTTGTAACACTCGAAATATTATGTTGTACAAGAAATTCTGTTAATAAAGCCTTTTTGGTTTAATCTTTAATAATTTTATGGGATAAATCAATCAAGACAGCAAGTCTGTTGTCAAAATATGTTGGTTTCAAACACGGGTTTCAAATATCCCAAAAAAATAAATAAACCCGGCACCCAGTAAAAAATGGCGCTTCATTTCTGGATTGATAGGGTTTGGGTTTGGGGGAACTTTAAATATCTCAGCAAAATTCGCCCTAAACAGTCCACTGTATATGGTAATTATTTATGAATTAAAAATTAATTAAATCTTACAAAAGTGTTGGAGTTGATGATGCTAAGAGGACGAATATCATTGATGATGGTATACTGCAGCCCCTCAAGATTTGCCAAATAAAAAGAATAATAAAAGCAGAAATTTATTTTAATAAAGCCTTTGGTTTAACATTTTATTGCATCTGGTGGGGACAAATCGGCCAATCCGACAACTCTGTCGCATTACAGTTGAAGTAACATGAATGACATGAAATTCAAGTTTGACATTTGTCTTAACAGCTTCGTTTAGTGCCACAAATCCCAATCCTTATCTGATACGTTATTATGTCTAGAGATTCTGACATGTCTTTGAAGTGAGTGACCACATTTTATCTCATTATATTTTTAATGTTTACTTTTTACCAACGCTACATTAAATTAAATTGCACGAGGCTGGTGATTTAAAACTCAAAAATCTATTTGGCGTGATTATTATTTCAAACATTAATTCATTGTACGGTAGTAATAACAGTTAAAGAAAACATCGTCTCCCAATTTACATTTGGGCCTTTTCTTCCTCGAAATATAAAGTTATATCCAACTGTCAAATTTAAAAACTAATGGCAAATTTTTTTCAGCCATGAAGTGGTCAGTACAAAACCAAAGAAAACTCGCAAGATGTACGAGTGAGTCCTTAAGATTTTTAAAAACATACAATATTTTAGTTGAGACTTGACACCAAACAGACGCACAGTATTTTTGTTGATAAAACCGGAAAATTAATGGCGAATGTAATATTTTTTTCAGCGAAGATTTTTCTGATGTAACGGAAAGCCAAGTAACTACCCCGTAAGTACCATTACTTTAACCACAGATAATAGATCTCTCCAGGTAGCCAACGACATAGGTACGAATAGACGCTCTAAGAATACTTTGTTATATACTCAATACAAAACTGAACATTTCTTGCTAATTCCGAAGCTCGATTGTCTTACTTACCGCTAGATGTCCCTTTTAAGTAACATAGAAACAAGTGTGAAATGGGGCCAGGATACGATATTGTGACGTACGGTTATAATATGCTGTTAATTCCCCTTTTAAACTTTGCATCACACCACTTAGTTGTAGACATTGTTTACATGTTACTTACGTTTACAGGTTTCATTTTTCCACTCTACTATTATAACAGTAGCGCCACCACGTATTTGGTGAGCTGGCCCCAAATTAACACCGACTTTGCCTCCAAATTGGGGCGCCAAGTTTAAAAGATTTGATGAACTCTCTTATCTGTGTTTTAACATGCCAACATTAAATTGACGCGATTATTCGTGATCAAAATAGACTGGCCACTAATTCAATGTTCTTGTTGCTAAAACTAACGGCGAATAAAATTTTTCAGCGAACATGTACAGAAGAAGGAAACTGAAGAATCTGAGGAGTAAGTAATATTCATAGAATACAATTGCAACACTTTCGAACAGTATTGTCAATAGTAATACGGGGAGTATTGACCGCTTGATAGTAATAATAGAAAAAATAAAAAAATAGAAAACAAATACACTTTGCTTTCTCCCTTACATTCAATTAACTTTTACTTAAAACGTCCTTCATGAGATATGTCGCGGTGTCAACTTAAATGGCCCACTCTGTATGTCCAACGATTGCTACCATAACTAAAATTTTTCAGGGAACGTGTCCCCAAGGAAAAAATAATGAAAAATCGCAATATTTTCGAGTAAGTATTATTTACAAAAAAAGATCTGGCATTCTTAATGTACAAGCATTAAATTGAAAATTGAAACGATCGATTCGATAACATTCTATAACTACAGACAAAATCAAAAATGTTATATATAATATTAAACACGAAAAATCATTGTTGCTACAACTGGTAAACTAATTACAAATAAGGTTTTTCAGCCAAGATGTTCCAAGTTTAACAACGAAGAAAAGTATAGATGTGTACACGTAAGTATCACTTATGAAAACATATTTCATTGTACAAACGTTAAATTGAAGTGATTATTCTTACCAAATTCTTGAAATGAATTTCTAGCACCAATTTAGCTAAAAAAATAATTTTCAATTTAATGTTATGTACTGCGGTATGACCATGCTGACTTAAGTTTAAGTTTAAGTTTAGTCAAAACGTCAAAAAAGGCTGGTCACTAAAGGCACATTCAATATTCTTGGTGATTTAACTGAAAGACTTAATACCAAATACAATTTTTCAGACAACAAGCTAACAGAAGAAAGAAAAGTCTAGAAATTTACGGGTAAGTAGTATCTGTACAGACATCTAATATTTTAACACTTTTGAATAATAGATAGTGTAAACCTACACAAAAAAAAGTAAATAAAGCGGCTTGAATATGTATATACGGTATACACGGTATATACGTGAAGTAGTAATTAAATATGTGTCTAACTATAAAGTCTAAGAAAGTTGATGTCAAGAAAGATAGATGTTGGCACAATCAACAATCTTATGTTTAAGTAACTTTAAGTAACCAAAAGACTAATGGCAAATATTTTTTTTTAGCGAAGATGGTCCTATTGTAAAGGTGAAGAAAAGACCAGAAGAGTAAGTAATATTTATATCTGATACTTTAATATTAAAATATAAAGTCTTTATGTATCTTTCTGTGTAAGGTTATGAGCAGACTTCAGACATTTCGGAGCGTTGCCATGGCCACGTAATGGTTGTCGGTATTGCGTAACCATGGCAACGCTCCGAAATGTCCTAAGTCTGGTTATAAGAGGTTGACTTCTTTCTATTTATTGTCTTCTATTTGGTAAGGCTTCCTTTTTTTATGTTCTATTACTCTTTCTACTACTATATAAAGAAAAATACTATGACAATAAACGTATGTATAAAAGAGTCATTCTATATTATTTTTACTAAAACTGAAACATTAATGGTAAATAAAATTTTTCAGCGAAAATGTTTCCAGTGTGAAGACAAAGAAATCTGATGATACTGACGAGTAAGTAATACTATAAAAATTTTAATACTTTAATGTAGAAATATTAATTGGAAGCTTCACTTTTGTTGTGAAACTAACTTCTTTAACCCGTAACTCATAACGACAATCGTTAAGTCACCAATCAGTACCTAGATACAAGGTACTTCTATGAACTGATTGCTCAAAATATATCACTTAAGGATGTCGATGTCCTTTACAGAATAAGGGGGTAAAAAACTAATGGAGTATAATCTTTTTTCAGCAGTGGAAAAGTAAAGGAAAGTCAAGAGGTCCACGGGTAAGTGATTAATACTAATACAATAAAATTCATTTAAAGAAAATTCAAAATAATTGGGTTCTTGCGTCCAATCTTAAAAAAAAACTCGTTTATTTTAAAGACCGTAACATAAAAGATGTTAAGCAACGCGTTGTTCATGAAGAGTAATATGATATAAGACAATTTCCTTTTTAAAAAATGTAACCCTTACAGTTCAGAGGATGGGTTCCGCAACGAAAACAGAAAAAGGACATATGTGGTCCCTAAAACGAAAGTGAGGCAGTCATCATCCGAGAAACAGGAATCATCTGTCGAATTGCTACCGCTAAGAGAAAACCCGGAATCTTCTGACTCAGTTGCAACTCCCGTGCAACCCGTGCGACCCCTAAATTCTACACCCAGGTATTTGTCCAATGATGCAAGGGGGTGCCCAAAAATAACGCGGAAAACAACTCAAAAAGTTACTTTACTTCTAAAGCGGAATTCCCCAAAAGGAGTTTCTTGGCTCCCCTTTATTCGCCATCTAAAGTACTTTTGCGAGATAAATATTTTTTTCAATTCTAGCATTTAAGATCATTTCAATATGCTAAAATTTTTAAAATTCAGATTACTTTACAAAGCAACCGTACCAATTATTTACCTCGCACACAAATTACACATTTAATTCCGGTTACTTTCGGATACCCCCCTCGTAGATAATCGATGCAAATAAGCCGTAAATTTTAGGTCAGAAGGAAGTGTCGCTGTGAAGCGAAAACGAAATGCGTGTCCTTCAAAATCCAAAACTCCCAGGTACAGAGAGCAAATTACTACAAATTACTCCTCAGCGTTGTTAAATATTGTGTTGTTTCAGTCCACGAAAGAAAAACGAACTTTCATGTCATTCCCGGACACATCTCAGACTTGATCCCGAATGGTAAGGACGAAAATACCGTTTCCAAATGTTACTGCAATTTTGATGTTGCAGGATAAGTCCAAAGGCGACGGATAGAGAAATTGCTTATCAAAAGCAACGGAGACGTCATTCGAGGTAATTAAACAGACAGCTTTTACTTTTGTCTAGAAAAGATAAACATATAATAATTAATAGTACCTAGATATACTGAGAGGGTTCGAGCTCACTTTCATATGGAGAATTAACATTGTGTACCAAATGTGTATGTATCGTTGCCTATCGTCACTTTGACATGCGCACTGACGTAGAGAAGTGCGGGAGGCAATGACGGCAATCAGTACCATTTTTAAAAAACTGCCTCTGTTTAATAAAACTGTTGCCGCCACCTCCTCTCGCACCGAGCTCCTATCAGAGCAACGATAGGCAACCATATATAAGACATTTGGTGTATAAAGTAATGTAACTGGTCGTCCAATGCTGCCAAACATTATGGGGTACCAAAAACTACTGTGTATAGGAGGTACAAAGGACTAAATTCCGACAAATTAGGAAGGCCGAGGTTTTATTCAACCCTTGAGGAAACTGCAATATGTAAAGCAGTGGATACAGCAGCCTCCTTTGGCTATCCATTCACTAGAGCAAGATTAAAAGCATATGTTCAACAATATTTAAATCGTAAAGGGGTTGTCACTGTTTTTAAAGATAAATTACCAGGAACCGATTGGATCAAAGACTTTTTGAGGCGAAATAAACAATTGTCTGAAAGATTCGCGGAAAACATAAAACGTTGCCGTGCTGAAATTTCACCAGATGTTACAAACTCGTACTTTTACCATCTGGAAGATACGCTAAGAGATGTTCCTGCTTAAAACATTGTCAAATACGACGAATCTAATCTGACAGATGATCTAGGTAAAGAAAAGGTATTTGCAATAAAAGGAAGCAAACACGCCCATCGAGTTTTGGATACTTCGTGGAAACATCCGTGATGTTTGCTATTTCCGTCAGCAGAGATTTGTTGCCGCCACTTGTAGTCTACAAAGCTCTACACTGTTATCCAGAAAGGATACAAAATGGTCCCGAGGGAACTGCCTACAAGAGAAGTAAAAGCGGTTGGTTCGACGCCGATATTTTTGGAGACTGGTATCTAAAAATTGCCTATCCTTATCTTCGAAGAAAAGAAGGAGTTAAAGTTCTCATTGGCGATAACGAAAAGTGCGAGGAAGTCAATATTAGATTTGCATTTTTGCCTGCCGACACAATTCGTCTAACACAGCCATTTGACGTCGCCTTTTTCCGACCTTTAAAGGACACTTGGCGCAAAATATTATTGGAATGGAAGGAGAAAACGCGCGGAGTGTTGCCAAAAAGTCTCCTTACAACTCCTCCACAACTCCTTCAGAAGACTTTTGATTCAATTGAATCCAGAGTTAAAGCTACTTGTCAAGCCGGATTTAAAGCGTGTGACCGCAATCAAGTCCTAAAACGCTTATCTGGGCAGGAAGAAAATCCTGCTGATGATGCTTTACTTGATAGTTTCCGAGTCATAATGTCAGACACTGTTAAAACAAATGAGAAACAGAACGCACCTAAAAGACGAAGGAGAATAGGTGTTCGTCCTGGGAAATCTGTAACCCTAGCTGATTTTGAAAACATTCAAAATTCACACCAAAACTCAGAAGCTGAGCATCCTGAGGAACAACAGCGAGATCTTCATGAAGAAAATGTAGTAGAGTCAGAAGAAGGGCCAGGAGATTCTTTTAGTGACAGTCATCTTCAAGATTTATCCACCTTCTCACACAATAAGGGTGAAGGACATTCCGGACAGTCACGAGTAGTCAAACAACCAGCCGAAAAAAGAGTTCCAGAAAATGAAATAATATTGTAGTTAACACTTTTATTGTGGAGCCACATTCATCTACAACGAACAAGCAAAAAAGAGACCAAAAAAAGATACGTAGCAAAACTTGTGGAAACGTTAAACGACAACAAGTTTAAAGTAAGCTGCCTACGGCAATATCGCGGAAAGGAAAAACACATTTATTTTTCCACTGGTGGAAAACATTGCGGAAATTCAGTTCCAGCGAATAAAATTCGTTCTAACTCAACTAGTTATTTCTCGCGGAAGGCACGCCTTCAACAATGATATTTCTTTTTCAGTATATGTTACTTGACAAGCAGCAGTGCAGTTGTTTTTTTGATTAGAAATTCATAATCAGTATGAAAATTAGAGAATCTTTGCCCATTTCACGGAATTTCTATCTTCGAAAATAAAAAAGTTAGCAGCGGTGAACGTTTCAAATTGAACATCCGATATACAGGTTCGGAAATTTGGGTACTGGACAATGCAAGTTTGCCTCGGGAACTAATTGTCAATGGCCCGGCGGGGCGGGCGGTGACCGGTGACCGGCATCGAAAACAAGTGGGCGTGCTTACTCAAATTTCTCTCTTTATTTTCCTAGTGCGTTTCCTGTCGCACGCATTATAACAGGATGTCCAGTTGAACATTTACCGAATCTGCATGTACTATCATTGCTACATCCTTTCTTCTTCTTAAAACAATATAAAAAATTCTGTAAATGTATATATGTATTTTTATATTTCTTAAAAAAATTATTGCTTTTCAGAGATGCAAAGAAGAGACGACACCCTTCGCACAGAAGAAAACGTAGGTAATAATTTACATTATAAAATTAATTTTAATTAAGGTAGTTAAAATTTTGAATTATTAAAAAAAAAATAATGTAAATTGTAAGCAAACGCAGAATATTGTTTTCTTTTATTGTAGAGCGAAAACTGCAAGCGACATAATAAAACTGAGAGTGAACGGAAATCGTGTTACACCCTTGACGTAAGTTTCGACATTGATTTGGTACATTTTAGTTGATTTAAAAAAACTGACCAATTTTTTTGACAGAAAAAGCCCTTCGACGACTTCGCAATCGAGTGGTAAAGCTTCAATATCTACTGAACGGGCTCTGGCTTCTAAGTAATTACTTTATTGTCTCTTATAATTTTTTTAAGCAAGACTGTAATTAATATCCCCGGCCCATTTTTTTAAAATCTATATGTATAGATTTCTATGAACATACTTTCAATGCAAAGGCGACACGGTTTCTCAAAACATATAGATTTAAAAATAATTTTATTTTTGTTTCAACTTCACCTTCATCATAATATTCATTAAAATCGTACATTTTACTTGATTTAAAGAAAAACTAACGACAATTTTTTTTGACAGAAAAACCTCTTCAGAGGCTTCGCAATTGAGTAGTAGAGCTTCAAGATCTGCTGAACGGGCTCTTAAGTAAGTTTAAATTATCTAAAAAAAAATTAACGTACTTTATTGCTTGTTGTAAATTTTTGAAGTAAGAGTGTAATTACACAGGCCAACCATGAAAAAACTTTTTTTATAAAGTTGGCTCCCCTTTATGTTTTTTGACGTGCTGAATCCGAAAATGAACTTTAAAATACCACAGGACGTAAAGTTTCCTCGAATGTTTACTTTACGTTATTTATGCATTGTAAGCGTATAATACCTTGGTCTCGACACCTAATTGGTAGTAAATGCTCACAGTGCACTTTAGATTAATAAGTAAAACACTGTTCATATTCAAATTTATACTGCCATTGTAATAATAAAATGTTAAAGTTTTAAATTATACTCTGATAATAAATTACGTACCTTTAAATCTTAACTATCATATTACTATCATACTATCATACCCAACAAAAGATAAAGATTGCGAAAAATTGATACGTGGTAGAAAAAAAACTTTCTAAAAAAAATTTGAATTCAGTACACCAAAATACATAAGAAACAGGTTGAACTTTGAAAAAAGCTTTTAAAAAATATTTATTGGTTGGCCTGTGTTATTATTAAAGAGAGGAATTTTTAAGGATGACGAAAGCACGCGTAATCGGCCAGCTGACTCGACGAAGCGCTATCGCGAGGTTCATTATACAGAGTGGTGATAAAGTCCCGCACCAAACTCATAATTTGTTTATTTAATGTTTTTTTTTTGCAAAATTGTTACCGAAACAGCTAAATTTTTAATTTTAAAAACACATTTTAATGTAAGAATCATTAATTTTTTTAAATGACAACCCTAACATTTTCATGCAGATTTTGATAGTCCTTCTTGCCAGCAGAATGGTGATATAAAAAATAGTACCTTACACAACAACTTTTTCGAAAAAAAAATAGATATGATCCAGACTAATTTTTTTTTTTTTTTTTAAGAATTTATGTAATGCTGCAATGAAAATCTGAACAATTAGCTCCTGGGGAACAGCTTCAATATTTTCGTTAATTTTTTACTTGTTATTGTTTTCAATTTCAAAATCATCATTAAAATAAAATAACATTGTACTTTTGAATTGTAATGTCTATTTTTTCTCGAAAGAATTGTTGTGGAAAGTACCAACTTTTTTACATCACCATTTTGCTGACAAGAAGGACTATCAAAATTTGCATAAAAAGTTTAAAAAAGATGACGTCACCGCGGAAAAGCAAGTACCGATCAAAAAAAAAAGATTAAAAATTCCTCTCTTTGATTATTATCTCCTATTTTTCTTTAATCGTTTTCTCAAAACGTAGATTTAAAAATAATTTTATTTTAGCTTCACCTTCATAAGTTCTCCTTATCGAATTTATAACGCCAGTTTTGTTTATGAAATATCAAAAATAATTTTTTTTTTTGTAACAGAAGCCGCGCT
Organism: Dorcus parallelipipedus; assembly: GCA_958336345.1. Classification (NCBI taxonomy): domain Eukaryota; kingdom Metazoa; phylum Arthropoda; class Insecta; order Coleoptera; family Lucanidae; genus Dorcus; species Dorcus parallelipipedus. Next base: position 26,351,691 of record OY284480.1, on the reverse strand, counting down.
TCATCCACTTCACGCTCAAGTGTGAAAGCAAAAGGAACGAATATCGAAAAAACTGTAATGCTAGACAGTGCTACACAAACTTCACTGAGGTTTTCACTTCCTAAAAGCACTGCCATCGATGAGGCTGAGTCTCCGAAAGAGGCCCCAAAGAAAAAGAAAGGCTGGTTTGCAAGGTAACAACCGCTGCGTTTCATTCCAGTTTCAAATTTGCTTTGGCCCATTAAAAATTTGCTTCTTAATCTGATATTTCAGGATTAAATTTGGATTCACTTAGAAAGCGTTTTAAGGTTTTCTACGAATTTAAAATTTTATAATTTATTTGCATAACATTAATTTATTTTGCAGGTGTTGTGGAAGATCTTAACGGAACTTCAGAGGAAATCAAAACTTAGTTCGTGTTTTATAACGCTTTTATAGTTCAGTCTTATCTAATTAGCATTTTTTTATATATTTTTAAAGGCTTTTTATTTTGAACGTGTAGGTAATAATAAAATTTGTACAAATTAAATGTGAGGCAGCAGACATTAAAGATATTTTTAAATGTACTTACTAATATTTTTTATTTTGCGTTTCCTGTTGTTAAAACCGAATGTAAATATTAATATTACAAATTAAATGTGAGGCAGTAACCATTTTAAACATAATTTTAAATTGTTATTATTATTAGTATTATCATTATTATTATTGTCTTTACTTTTTTCTACAATATTTCGCCAAGTAAGGCGAAGTTTAGCTAAAGCCACTTTTACACTTAACCTTACCTAGGGACGAGAGTAAATAACAAGAACATTTAAGATAGAATATGCCAAAATTAGAACTGATAGTATTTAAATTACGATTGATAAAATTGATCCAGCGTCTCTAAAATTGTGCATTTTAAAATTGTAATATATTTGTGTATCGTCGGCATACGCCTGAACCTTACATTTGGATATAGAAATTAAAGCAGTATACATTACAAAAAGCAAGAGTCCAAGGACGGATTCCTGAAGAATTCCAGAGATAACATTAGTTATGATGTAGTGATGAACATGAGTCGACAATATACACCTGTTGCATACGTCCAACTAAATAAGACTGAATAAAATAAACAAATACTGAGGAGAAACCGTAATATTTCAATTTTAGTAATAAAAGTTTGTAATTAATAGTATCAAATGCTTCTGAAAAATCTAATAGAATTAAAGCTGTTTATTATCAACGTTTAGTGCTGTACTAGTACTAAAACCTTGACGAAAATCGGATTGACAAATGGGTAATATTTTATGAAAATTTAACTATGCAATGATTTACTTGGATATTGATTTCTCGAAGATTTTGAATAAAGCTGGGAGAATACTAATAGGCCTCAAATCAGAAAATGAAGAAGGATTCGTTACCAAACAATCGCTGTTTTCCAAAGGAAAGTAAGAATTTATAATACAAATATTTAAAATATGATTAATATTTTTATATGGAAATTGACTGCAATATTGAAGCATTTAATAGAAATCACATTTAATGAAAACACTAAAATAGCGAATTTTCACAAAAAGAAAAAAAAAATTGTGAAAATTCGCTATTTTAGTGTTTTCATTAAGTGTGATAATGAATTTTCATCAAGTAATGGCCGAATCAATCCAAAATTTTAATAGAAATGTTGTCAATTCCGTAAGCATTTGATTTTATACTAAAAATAATATTATGCACATCTTCAACACCTAAAAGAGATAAGTTAAAACCTTCATTAAAACCTTTGAAACAGTTACTATTGTAATAATTAAATATATTTTCATCAACCTCTCATTATCAATTTGAGTAGATAGAAAATAATCATTTATCCCATTTACATTTTTCAATTGTATAGGTATTTCAGGAGTTTTAGAATTACAGTATAACCCGGGTATAACGAGGGCTCAAGGGACCACCATTACTGTTCGTTATATGCAAGTGCTCGTTATAAACGAAAAAATATACGTATGAACAAGAGGCACGGAACTTTTCAAGTTTCTCGCTATAGTTTAATGAGGAATATAGTGAGGAACTTGAAAAGTCCAGTTTCTCGTATTCATACGTATATTTTTTCGTTTATAACGAGCACTTGCATATAACGAACAGTAATTGTGGTCCCTTGAGCCCTCATTATATCCGAGTTATACTGTAGATGATACACCATATCTTGGATTATTGAATCATTGGATTTTAAACGAAAATAACGCTTTTTTCGGATCTAGTAGACGCCAGTGCATAGTTTCTTAACTCTTTATAAGTAACCTGATCTTTAGAACGTTTGGATACTTTATATTTCTGTAAAGCAGCATCCCTTTCTGTCATAATTAATTTAATCGGATATGTTAACCAAGGAGCTGGTTTTTTTTGTTATTCGAAAGCGTTTCAAAGGAGCATGTTCAACGAACAATGCTAAAATAAATTATTAATAGACAGGAAGTTTATTTTGTTATCGACATTATCTATCTCAATAACTCAAGTAATGTATGCCATGAAACAGCCTCTAAGTCACGTCTGAAATTAGCTATATCAAAATTCTGAAAGTCTCTATAAGTGCAGTATTTTAGTGTGGATGGCACTGTGAGCAGAGTGAAATTACAAAAAACAAGATGATGACCTGATACAACACTAGAGTCAATACACCCACTAACCAGATTAGAATCTATTACAGACAGAGGGTCTAGCAGTATAGCAGAACGGTTAAAAATACGTGTTAGTTCATTTATAAGTTGCACAAATCCATAGGCATCAAGGCAATTTGACAAAGGGTTGGAAATATTTAATACATTTATATTAACGTCTCCCGTATATATTGTGACGATTGCGGTGCCAGCCCGTCTGATGCGTCACCGCCGACACGTCTTAGATGAGAAGCTTCGGACGCTTCGACATCACGTCAGCGATGAAATCAATCTGAGACTTTCCGTCGCGCGCTCGAATGTTCCAGATAAACAACCCCGGCTACAAAACACGCGGCCGGTGGGTTCGAATTAATTCAGTATTTGACAGTTCAGAATTGAAGTCGCGTTATAAACTTTTGCTCGGCTGTTAACATAAATTACGTATAAGTTTATAAATAAATTATTGTTTAAGTTAGTGTTAATTCGTTTGTTTCTAAATAAATTTGTTTAACTGTTCGTGTTTTGTTTTAAAATAAAAATTAATAGAACCTTTAAAATCGTTACAATATGTATAGCATCATCAACATTGAACGTTTAGTGTTACTTTCAGGATTAAACTGAAATTATATAAACAAATAACTAGAAAAGTTTTCTTTTATACAGGGTGAGTTTTTTTCGATGTTTAGCATTGGGATCTCGGAAACTAGCAGAGCTAGAGAGACGGTTAAATGGGGAAAGATTTGTAGTTTCAGGAGCCCTGTTTAATGCAGCTTTTGTTTTTTTCTTAAAGTTCATGGCTGGCTAGATATTTTGAAAAAACTGATTTTTTATAAATTCGTTAAATGCATATAGCTCGGTTATTCTTGATTTTAGAGAAAAGTTGCAAGACAAAAGTTGTACAGGATTATGTTCTTAATTAAACAGTCGAACTAAATTTTCCATATAAGCTCTTATTTTTCAGTTATGATATAAACATCAGTTTTTTTAAATGGAAACCATAGTAGGCCATGAGTGAAAAAGAAACGCCTTTTTTTACCTTTTCAACGATGTAACATCCGATATGGTTATTTAAAAAAACGACGGAGATACGGCAGTTTTTCTCTTTCAAAATTGTTAATATGGTTGGCTTTGTTTACGGTTTTCCGAAAATACAGATGTAACTTTTATAATTAATATCTCATTAACGAAGAAAGTTAGAATGCAGATATTGTGGTACTGTTACAAGCTAAGTGGAAGGTATCTACCGCAGTAACAAAATTTAATTTTCTTTAAACAGGGATCCAGTAAAAATATTTCCATTTCGACAACAAATGAAGGGCAATAATTTTTATTTCTTAAATGGAACGGTGTTATTTTTATATCGTCGTTAGATACTCCATAAAATTATCTTTCAATTAGTTCCCTATACCAATTACTGACAGTTGAGGAGATATTTAATATTATTTCATAATTTCTGCATTTTAACATATTAATTAAAATCAGGAGTGAGTATCTACTCAAACATGTACTTGTTTTGAGTAAAATGTCAATTTACTAAGTTTTTAAGTCCCGGTTGTTGTTGTATTGTTAAATACATGATTATTTAATTCCATTGTTAAGGCTTGCGGTAGGTTAAACCGTAACGAAGGAGATTAATTTTGATTGGTATTTTTACTTATTGTTAAGTTTTCTCAAGTGGTATTGCTTAATTACACGATTAACTTCATCGTATGGTTAACTACGTTTCATTCAATTGGCTCTAAGACTTCTTGTACTAAAGTTTAACTTTTGTTTTATGTCAAATAAGAAAGTATTTATTAATCATATTTGAATATTACAAAATCTTTGAAAACTGTAAGAACAACAAGATGTCTTGTAATTTTAATTGACATTAAAATGCAGAAATTATGAAATAATATTACATATCTGCTCAATCGTCAGTAATTGGTATAGGGAAGTTTATAGCTAATTGAATGATAACTTTATGACATCTAATGACGACATAAAAATAATACCGTTCCATTTAAAAAACAAAAGTTGTTGCTCTTCAATTGCTGTCAAAATGAAAATAGCTTTACTGGATCGCTGTTGTAGATACCTTCAACGTAGCTTGTAATAGTACCACAGTATCTGCTTTCTAACTTTCTTCGTTAATGGAATATTAATTATAAAAATTACATTTGAATTTTCCGAAAACCATAAATAAAGCCTAATATCTTAAAAACCATAAGACTTAGGTGCAGGGAACCCTTATTAAACTTACCATAAACCTGATAAACTCAAATTCGTTATAAAATATAGGTTGTTCCCTTTAAAATGACGAAGTTACTCATCGTACAGAGACACTCTGTATATTTCAAAATGATTTTAAATTATGCGAACCTTGAAAAGATGATAGTTTTGTATAAAACATTTTTCCATATATTCAATAGGAACAGCGTTATTGAATAGACCCGGTTAAATATTACACCCTGTACATATGTTCATATGAACTTTTTTGACGCAAATTACTTGTAGAATAAACCCTTAAAGTTTTTCGCACATGTTATGAATCACCCTGGATATTATTTTATATGTATATTTATATCTTTATTACGTAGAATTCCTAATCATATATCATAGCGTTTTCGATTGACTGCTCTAGAGCACTCTCAAAGTATTCTGATCTTATTTTAACCTCATGTAACAATAAAGGATGGAGGTATTCTGAGAGTCTCCAGCTGTCAATCGAAAATGCTATCAGCCTGCTTGCAAATTACTGTAAGAGCTTTTTATTATAGCAACCTTTGATAAATTTGATACTATTAAAAAAAACAGCAAGTGTCAATACAAGTTATAATTCGATTTGAATGTTGCATCTTTCTTGTTAATTCACAAACTAAATGGAGTAAGTATTTTTAAGTATTTTAATCCCATTAGGCTTATAACATAGGAGGCAACAGACTCAAATATTTATAAAGTTAACTAAATGTCAAAAGAGTTCAGAAAGATCCTCTTATGCAGATTTTATTTATTCCTGTTTGTAAACTCGATTTCCAATGTTCACTTAAACTTTAGTATACATTTTATTATCTTCAGCCCACATATCAACAAGAATGACCTGATTCACCAATTAATAATAAGAAGAGCGGAACAGGAAAGGAAGAGGTAAAATTTGTTTCGTTTTTACAAAAACAAAAAAGAAGACATTGCAGTTTCTTTCAGGATAATAATGGAACGAGGTTACGATGATTACTGTTGCGGGTTGTGCAAACGAAAAAGTAAATCAACAACAAGGTAAGAATTTTTATTTTAAGTTAAATTTATCAAATATTCTTTTTTTGTTTTCCTTTCGTTTTTAACTTTTTTTTTGTTCATTGTTAGTCTGCGAGAGCAAACGTCAACTTCGGGTATTCCGAGTGATGAGGCACTAAGGTAAGTGAAAGGGCTTTTTCATCTTAAATTAAAAGTACGAAGAAGATAATAGAATTCCGAAATTAAATTTTTTGATATAAAATTACTTACATTACATTACTCTTTTTCAAATCTGTATGACATCTAATGAAAGACGCAGAATTACATAATTTTTTAAAAATAATTTTAGCGTAAGGAGGAGCAGCAGAAGACGAGTTGCCCCTTTAGTGTGAGTTTCATTGATAAAAAAAAATAAGAAAAGTTCTCATTTTTTTATAATGCAGGCAGGCAGTCTTGAGTCCTGAAGTCTCATCAGAAGTAATAAGATCAATTTCAGAAGGGTAAGAACAAATGTGACAAACTTCGAAGTGATTTTCAAATTGCTCCTGTTTAAGCCGTTTAGCAGAAGACGCTAAGTCCGTTACTTCTAAAGACCGGTAAATATTACAAAATTTTCTGCGATTTTTATTGTTTAGATTCTCTTATACGTACCCATCTAAATTTTTAATAAAAGGGTGGCGCAAAATCCCAATATACAATATACAAAGTGGTTAAGAATAATTGTTTGAGTTGGCAATACAACGAGCATTTTTTTATTCGCCTATTTTCAGCACTGCAACCGAATTGTTAGTTTATTTTATGTAACCTGAACAGCGACAAGATTGTAGGTTATGAGAATAAAGATTAGCGTTTTAATTTGAATTTGAAACGTCAAATGAGCTTGTAATGTGACGGCAAACAGTCTGTGTGTTCAAGTGTCAAGCCAATAACAACTGGAAGTTACTCCAGTTGTACCATTTAAATATAAAATATAAATAAATAAAGTAAATATAAAATTCAACACTTCCAACTCAAACAGTGATTCTTAAACCACTTTGTATTTAATTGTAAAACTTTTCTTAACACCATGTATCAATATTTCGACTATTTCAGAAGAACATTAGTTTATTTAAAACACCGAAGTGAATTTATCGATGCCTACGAAAGATACCTAGACTCGTAAGTACATTTGTACTTATTCAATTTAAATACATTGTGACACAAATAATTATAAAAATACTGAATTTGAATTTACCGCCATATTAAATTGTTATTACGTTGGCAATACTCGGTTCTGTCAGTCACACTCACCTTTGTTGTTTTCTTCTGCGCCTGCGAAAAAACCAAACGAACAAAATAACGATCGACTCTGAAATTTAGCACTGAATGATCAACATTTGTTCATCGTAGCCGCATTTAAAACGTGAAATACACTAAAAATTATGGCGCCAAATTCAAAGTATCCTTCCATTATTGTACCACACTGTAGTTTGTGACAGAAATAATTCAAATGAAATGCAAAAAGTTTTTGATATATTTCAGAATTATAAATAGAAAAGAGGTTACAGAACACTTGGATACATACGACCCTTACGAACACAGATACCACAAAAAATTATCGTAAGTATGTAAGATCGGTTAACGTTTGCATGAGATTCGAGTTTTAGAACTTGGGGCGCTATTAATCATATAATTAGGTCCATGCTTGGAGTTGGGATGATAAAAATGCCGAAAGTATACAAGGAGAGTGGATTATACAATGGAGTTACTGTAACCATAGCTTTCGTCATAGTTTCTTCCTTTACGATGCATATAATGGTAAAATTGAGTCGTGCAACACTTTTTTTTAATAAAGATTCGTTTTGGCGTAGCTTATCACGCGTAATCAGATTTGCACAAAGCTTAAAATTCCTTGGCTCTCATTTGGAAACACCGTGAAAGAAGCTTTCAACATGGGGCCCGTTAAGCTGAGAAAATATTCTAAATGGGCGAAGTAAATTTACAAAATGTATCCTTCCTACTTTTCTAAATTATATTTTTCAGATTTATTACAGAAACGTGCGTGATATTCAAGCAACTTATTCTGAACCTGTTCCTCGTGCGTTTCCTCACTTTCTTGATTCAGAGGATCTTTAAGAAAACTCACGAGAACCAAGTTCCAGCCGAGTCGATTCTTTCATTGTTCTTCATCGTCCCTGTACTGTATGTGTCCCTTCTGCGCAATTTGAGAAAATTGGTGTTTCATTCAGTCCTTGGAAATTTTCTCTTGATCATCACGGCAGCCATCATAACTTATCACACGTCCTCAAATCTCGAGGATGTTAATTTGAGGAAAAAGAACATCAACTTCTTTTCACTCACCGAATTCTTGAATGTCGGAATGCTGGGGTTAGATTCGATGGAATTGGTAAGATCTAATTCGATGTATGATATTACCTATCATTGGCTGCTTGTTAATAGGGGCTCGCAGTTGAAAGCCGCATGCAATATCCGAAATCGTTCATGGGGATCCTGGGGGCGTATAATGTTGGTTTAATTTGTTCTACGGTTCTGGTTCTTTTAATAGGAGTGTTTGGTTATTGGAAGTTCGGAGAAAATGTTCAAGAGTTTCTTTTCGATAATCTTCCGATAGGGCGCAAGTAAGTATTTAATTTTTTCTAATTAATTTAATCGTACGATTCTAAAACAGAATGTACTGTTCATTTTTCCAATATATGCCGATCGAACTTCTAACTTTCGTAAAACAGCCTTGCATCTGTTATCATGTCACGTCATTTTATCGTGGATTTTTTTAACTCAGATCTATACGTTCGGCATATAGTAAAAAAATTATCTACATTTTCTTACTATGTGCCGATCGCATAAATCTGAGTTAAGAAAATATACGACAAAATGACGTGACATGACAAAAGCCGCAAGAGTGTTTCACGAAAGTTAGAAGGAGATTTGGTGCTACATAAAAATTTGCCGAATTTAAATTATCTACCTCAACTACTTCTGAAGTTATTAAATGGGAGGGTATTTTAGAACCACACTGTATTTGACTATTTCTGCTTTTCAGTGTTGCATTAATTTAATTTATAGCGAATCTTAATTAAATTTACTTTTTTTCTAGAATGTTTACAGCATTTGCCATAGGATATACGGTAATGTTGAGTGCAACTTTTGCTTTACATCTTTACTTGCCATCCAAGATGGTTTGGAAATCACACATTCCAAAAAGTATTCAACATTCTAAGTACGGAATCTTATGGAGACTTTTGGTCAAACAGTCGCTCACGTTGTTGGCATGTAAGTATGTAAATAACATTCATAGTTTGCAACCTTATTGACTTCGCGGAGCTTATATTTTATAAAAATTCTCTGCGAGTTGTCGAATATTTTTTTTGCAGTTTTGATCAGCTTCCTTCCTCTGATTTGCCGAAGAATTCTAATCATTATCGGCGTAGCACTGATGCCCTTCATTTCGATTACCTTGCCAATGATTTTACATCTTCTGGTGATACGAAAAATCTCCAAGAAATTGAAGGTGTACTACATTATACGAAACATTACTATCATTATTTTATCTGTAATCATAACGGGGTGTTGCATTGTTCAAATGAGTCTATATCAAAAAGTCATTATTGTAGATTAAATTATTTATTTTGACAACGTTGTTGTTGTTTTCACTTCTTACGAAGCTGTCAAACGATAGTGAAACGTTAAAGAATTTCTTTTTTAATTTTAGAGGTCTATAACTAAATTATTTTCATCTATACAAAATGAATCAAATCAGTGTAACGGACACAATTTTTTTTATTTCAAATAACATACCCCATATTCGAAACCAAAATTCTACACATTTTTTGTATACCATTGTCTTTGCAGCCATTAGTTTTTTTAAATAGGTAACAATTACAAGTTGAAAGCTGATGGCGAGAAAATTAAATAATATCACTTGAGGGTAACAATTTACAATGTAAAGCTGATGCCAAAAAATTTTGAAAATTAGTAAAAAGTTACAGAATATTTTTGAAAAAGTACAACATTTGTAAAAATCAATTTGACAGCAGATAAACAAAAATCAAGAATGAAAGCAGATTGGCGCAAAACTTATGAATATTTTCAATTTATAGACTCGAAAAAGTTAAATAGTGGGAAGATGATTTGGTCATTCAAGAGGTTGACACTATTATCACTTTTAGATAAAAAGATTTCCAATAAATCAGCAATATTAAGTTTTAAACTTTTACGTAATTGGTGAAGTAGTTTTACGATGAAATTAAGGTCTGGATAATGTCTTGAATCTAATAAATGAGGTGCAAAATTAGAGTCTGTTTTTCCCAATCTAGCAGACGAAATGTGTTCTTTGACTCGGGTAGCCAAGACACTTTTCTTGCGGGGGTGCGATGTGATCTTAATAAGCGTTTGCTTCTTTTAATTTCTGAATTTTCTAAATTCTTTCAAAGTTTACCGTGTTTTTTGGCAAGCACGCCTCGACCTACTTTTGAATCTCCAAAAGTTTGTTTAAAATCATTTAATTCTTTTCCCTTTCTCTTCTTCTAAGCAAAATAAGAGCTAAGCGATATTGACAAGATTATTTGTTTTACCAGAACCGCTACGCCCCACTTTTATCAATACTGGGTGTTAACAAAAAAAAACCTACACACGTTGACAGGTGATAGGAGAGACCAAAACAAGGAAAAAATTCTAATAAACCCAGATCCAATTCTCAATGGTGGAGAACGTTCGTGAGTCGTTTATTTATAATAATTGTTCCTAAATTGGTAACAACACAAACAGCGTAAATAGTATAATTAACATCTACGAGATGGATGTCGTCGTCCAGAAAATCCTTCTTGGAAGATAATATTGATCCATAAGATGGTCAGTGTTTGTGTTGATCGTGTACCGTAAGCTTGTGTTGCCGTGTTATGCATAAATTTATCATGGCTCTCTCATACCAAATATCTTATTTGACCGAGGGTTGTAACTATAATAATAAATAAACAAACAAATTATATGATCAATAAAAAATCGTAAGAACTCTATTGGCAGAGAATTTGCCTCCGATTGAAGAAGTCTTAAGTTCGATTCCCACCGTCAATTAGCAATTAGAATACACAAGACTAAAGCCCGTTTTAGACGGTCACATTTCTCGTAACAAATTTGTTATCAAATTGATATACTAACGAATTAACAGATCTTTTCGCGGAGACGTTCCGAACTAGTTCGGAACCTTAAAATCCATGTACTCATGAAAGTTATACACTTGACAGCGTGTTAAAATCGTTCATTATTTCGATGTGCATTTGATTTTAACCGTGGAACATCTCCGCGAAAAGACCTAATAACCGTGTATACTTCACAAACAAAAATGGTACGCGCATGCCCACGTCACAATTGTGTAAAAATATGTCATTATTCTCTTTCTATCATATTTTGTTAACAAATCTTGTTTGTGAAGTAATCTTCTGTACCTATTACACGGTTATAATTCGTTAGTACATCAATTTGATAACAAATTTGTTATAAGAAATGTGACCGTCTAAAACGGGCTTTAAATAATCCGCGATCCAAAGAGTTAGGCTGATGTTTAAAACGTTTTGGGGTCGAAACCCATCAGTTAAACCCATCGGAATTCAGTTATTCTTAAATCTGAACTGGCAAGATCTCGAATGGTCATAGAGATTACTGACCCACGATGATTGACGTGCAACTGAGTGCTGCCAAATATTCTCAAAACATTTCTCGGTTTTGGGAGTTTTCTGACTAGATGACTAGTAGAGCTAAAATAATAGATGCTATTTTAAAAAATCATGGAATAGTGGGAAAAAAAAACATTTAACAAAACAAGAAATTAAAAAACTACAGAAACCCATTACAGATAAACTTGAAAATATTCAATAATAGATATCTATCAATCGAGGAAAGCAGAAATGAGCTCATGAAATCATATCTAACTGAAAGCAATTTGTTATATATTATAAAGCTACGTATAGACAAAGCCTAGCGAAGCCAGTTCAGAAACAAAGTCAAAGTTGAATCTAGACCGCCATCAATAAACTTAGATCCAGATAAAAATTTAAATTTTGATATTATTGAAAAACAATTTAAATTGGAGAAACCCTCACATTTAATGCAATTTAATGCAAGAATTGATAGAACAATAGCCGAAGTTATCAACTAAATTGAAATAATTTTTTACGTTTACAAAATTGGCGTAGTACAGTATCAGAGTTCATTTGAACAAAAAGATTTCAAAAATAGTAAAAATAAAAGCAGTTCGTAAAGTATTTACTGTTGTTAATTTTACAAATATCACTTTTTAACAAGCTTTAATATTCGTATATATTTATATGAAAGTAAGAAGAACCGAAGTTTGCTGAATGTTTTGTAAAACGAAATCTGCTGTAGAAGGAACCATAAAAAAATTCAACCTTTATTTAAAAGAAAATTCAAAAAGTTTGCATGTCAAACCACTGATACACTTTAGCCTTCGTCACATCCAATTCGTATTCAAGACATATCTTTTTCCTATAAACAAAAAAAAATTATTGCACTCACCTAATAGTTGCAGAAGCACTTACGGTACATAAGTGTATTTTAAACATCGTACAATAGGATACTCTTTTTTGAAACACTTCGTCGACAACACTGTGAAATATATGGAACCAATTTCTGTGCACACGCTGTCACCCACAGCTATAAGGCACTTGCGAAAATCGTCATCACAAACACAATTTAGTCTGCAAAAATAATTGTTTTCAAAAGAAAAATAATGGTGGCATTTACCTGCTGAAGAAACTCGGGTTCGTCAAGTTGTATCTTGTTTGGTAAGCCTCGATCACATCATCGCACAAATCGTGTGTCCTGCAACACTTATCGGCATCGGCAAATTCACCCAAGTCATCATAATTTTCGGCAATGTTTCCAGCCCCACACCATTTCGTCCCTAACAAAGTAATTTCATTTTTACAATTTTTTTGTTTTCAACCCGGTCTCTTACCTGGATAAATAAAGCACCAATTGGGGTTTTCTAAATGATCACCTCTACCAAAAAACATTAAATTTTCCTTGTATGTCCTTTGCTTATCCCAAACGATTTGGCCGGCATCACCACCTAAGCCGAGCAAGGCGAAACACACAACCGCCAATATTTTCATTTTAACAAAGAAAAATGAACACAGTTTTTTATATACCTACGTTCAAGCGCATATCAGCTGCAAGTAGGATTGCGATACAGAACATGCCAGGGTCCTTTGAGTCACAATAGTTTTGCAAAATTCATTGCGAAACGCATTAGTAATTTTAAATTCGTTCTAAATGCATTGGGCAACATTTTTCTGTCTGATATGTTTTTGTTTTGTTAAAATATCAAATTTTCAAATACCTGACTCGATTTGGTAATCAAATGTCGCTGTGAAATATTTTAGACGGCCGGCGACATTCTGATAATATCAAATTCACCAAACTTAAGCTCTGCGTCATCAATCGCCGAAGTTACAACCGACAAATATTTCAGTATTATTTCTTTGTCAACGGCGAGTAAGAAAGAAGGATGGAGTTATGCTTTTTATTTCTGATTATGGAACGCCAGACGCGTTTCATTTATGACGCAGAGCTCGTCCCTTATCAAAAATACTTTAAGGTGATAACCTGCTTTTTATTTATATTGTAATGATTCGCCGACAGCAGCCGGCGTCAGTCTGTCTCTTGCGTCATCGCCGACGCGCCTTAGACCAGAAAGTTCGGGTATCTCAAGATTACGCTAGCGGCGACATTCCGTCGCGTACTGGAATGTTCGCGAAAAAGCAACCCTGGCTTATAAACGCACGCGGCCGGTGAATGGAAGGCAATTCAGCGTTAGACAGTTCGGAATTAAAATCGCGTAGATTTTTCGCTCGGCTGTTAAAATAAACTAGATTATAAGCTTGTAAATAAATGTTTGCTTTTAAATAAATTCGTTTATTAACTATTTCGTGTTTTGTTTTAAAATAAAAATTAATAGAACCTTTAAAATCGTTACCATATTAAGTAAAATGTAGAATTTTATTGTATGTTTTTATTGATAGGATATTTTAGCTAATGTTTCACCCTTTGAATGTAGTCTTGAAAAAAGACAATTTTACATAAGATTCAATGATGTTGCACCAAATTTAAAGGAACAACAACAAAATATCTTAAAACAATTTTGCAATCTGAGTAAATTAAAATTTGCATTATAGAATCATGTTTTTAGAAACACCGTTGCAGTTTCTATATTTGCGCGATTAAAAATTTGTTTTATGAATGGCAAACAGCCAAAAGGCAAGCGAAAGGTTAAGGATGACGTTCGTCCTCATCCACTGTGCGTTTTAAATTTTAAAAATATACGACTCTCCTTTCCCTTCGATTTTCTCAAGATATATTCGTTAAAAAAATTACAGGAAACTCTTCTTTCCTTTCTTGATATCTACCGACATGACACGTTTGGTGCACCTTCCTGAAACGGTCTGTATACATTCATTCGACTTGTAAGCACATTGTATATTTATAAAACCTTCAAACAATAAAATTTTATTTAAAAAGATGATAAATTTTATTAAAATTCTGTTGCAAAGGTTTTCTTAATATCTACTAAAAAAATAGTAAAGGTGACTGTGGTTTAATAGTGGTAACGGTGGTTTCTTAATATCTACATTTCCCACAAACTTTTAATTTCTTGGATAGAAAAAAAAAACAAAGAAATTGGTGCAAAATTTCATTGTCTAGTGTAAATTGTGTAATTACACTGATATTAAGTCTTCTTACGTTATGGTAATCAGACTTCAATGTCAACGTTAAAGCTGCTTTTACCGTTATCTGTTACAATGTGCAAGAGATCCTGGAATGAAATCAATGAAATAAACTAGCTATTCAAATGTTGTAATGTCCCCGCAAAAAAAAAAACACATCGATACTAACGCCCTCTGTAAAAAGGTACCGGAATTACTACAAGAAATTACATCAACGAGTAAAGAATTAACAGGAGATAACCTATGGCAACAGGAGAACGCAATTACATTTGACGGAAGTTACCACTTTTTGTATTTGTATCTGAGTTTAGAACGTATTTATGTGATTAATGATTATTTAGCAACTGTGATTAGTAGTACAAACGAACGATATATTGATAGGTAATTATAAATTTCAAAAATTTCTATTCTACATTAGGCTGGGTTGCACAAAACATTTAAACCAGAACTAAATTTAAGCCTAACTTAAAATGTGACATACGTTATGACGTACCTTCAGCATATTGTGTGACACATTCTAACTTAAGTTTAAATTTAATTCTGGTTTAAATGTTTTGTGCAACCTATCCTTAGAGATAAAAGCAGCGTTCAACAGAAACCCTAAAATTTGGACACTGACAGGTATTATAGAAAATAAAACAAACCTTAGGTAATTATAGAGTTCAGTTAAAAAGTGAATGACTTTTAGGTAAATTTGGGAATTTTTCGACGATCAGTAGCGCAGCAAGCGTAATGTAAGTAAGTACATTCCAAGTACTTTCATAATAGATCTCCTGCGTCTAGAATATATTTCAAATCTTTGTTTAAATTTTGATAGAAAAGTCACCATCTTAATAAAAGCCTATTTACCAAATTTGTCTAAACATGCAGGATATGTCTTGCCCGATTTTTTTTTGTCCGCTGTTAATTTCACGTTCATTTCATTTGAATCACAAAAGTATAACAGTTACGCTAAAATCGTGCCTGCCTGTAAAAATTATGCCTTCTAAAAGAGTTCTTTATCCTTTATCTCATAAAAGAAGAACTCAAAAAAGAGTAAAGTAAAACCAAGTAAAATACTCCCATCTGGCAACTCCGGTAATGTGAAACAAAAAGTGTCACTCTGTAGGAGAACGAGGGAAAATTAACATTTTTTAAAAAGCGCGTGAGCTGAAATTATGACGGAAACTGTTTTACCGGTAATCTATAGTATTTTTACCTTTTTCTTCTGGAATAGAATAATGACAGATTCTGAAGATTTTCTCATTGGCGATACAAAAAAGAGAGTCTTCAGAAATCCATCAAAATAATTTTTAAAAAAATTTGTGTTCCTTCTGGAAGTAAAAATCTCCAAAAAGGAATAAATATTCCAAGTTGCTTGCCAATCACGAGTGAAACCCTATCTACTATCATTTAGAAATAAAATCGCTATTTTCGCTCGCAAAACTTAAAAAGTCGCCGCTACCACGAACATCTACTTATATTTACTTCTCGAAATTGTTATTGCCAGAGGAAAATTAATTTTCGAAACAACTTGGTGATAAACTTTGAAACTTTGCAGGAAAATAAACAACAATAAAACATGCGACATACCTCTGGTAAATTGAAGCTGAATGTTAACATAGTTGTAGTAATAAAAATGATTTTTTTTAACTGAAAATAAAGCTTATCTTTAACAATTGTTTTTGTATTGTCCAGAATCTCGCTATGTCTTATATTTAATAAGTGTATTACATAATATCACAAACTCTTTTAAACGGACACTAAATGGCGCATAAACACTTAACGTTTCGCAGTCGTTCGAAGCTGTCGAACGACTGCGAAACGTTAAGTGTTTATGCGCCATTTAGTGTCCGTTTAAAAGAGTTTGTGATACAATTTTCATCGGACAAGAAACAGCTTTAATTATGTATTATATAACTTTAGGTAAAATTGTCTTTTTCCAAAAATACACATGTACAAATGGTGAAACATTAGCTAAAATAAAGTACCATTTATTTCTTCTATGAAATAGAAAAGAATAAATCTAAAATTCTACTTCATACTCAAATCAATCAATTAGTACAAATAAAAAGCAGGTTGTCACTTATCATTATCACATTATCAGAATATCACTGACCATTCTAAAACGGGTCAGATATTTCAAATTTTAAAGAAAGTGCAGCACACGTAATTGTTTACAAGTTGTTTCCCCAACAAAACAAAACTATATCAGACCAAAAAAATATATACTTATTGGCTTATTGCCCAATGCATTTAGAACGAATTCTAAATTACAAATGCTCTTCACTATGAATTTCGTAGAACTATTGTCAAAGGATCCCGGTGTGTTTTCTATCGCAATTTACTTGCAGCTGATATGCACTTGATATGTTTATAAAAAAATGCGTTACGATTTATCAAAACATGTTTGTATAAATTCCGTAGTGCATCTGTGCATTTTTCATTATTAAAATGAAAATATTGACGGTTGTGTGTTTCTCCTTGCTTGGCTTAGGTGCTGATGCCCTGCGAATCGTTTGGGATAACAATTATTCATTCAAGGAAAATATGATCTATTTTGGTAGAGGTGATCAGGTACGAATGCCCAATTGGTTCTTTATTTATCCAGGTAAAAAATCGGATTAAAAATTTAAGCTCGTGTAAAAATGAAATTATTTTGTTAGGGACGAAATGGTGTGGGGCGGGAGACATTGCCGAAAATTATGATGACTTGGGTGAATTCGCAGACACCGATATGTGCTGTAGGGCACACGATTTGTGCGATGATGTGATCGAAGGTTACCAAACAAGACACAACTTGGCGAACCCGAAATTCTACAGCAGGTAAATGCCAACCCTTATTTTTCTTTTGAAAACACTTTCCGTTGCAGGCTAAATTGTGCTTGTGATAACGATTTCCGCGAGTGCCTTCAAACTGCGGATAGCAAAGTATCCATCCAGATTGGCCACATATATTTCACAGGCTTGTCGACGAAGTGTTTCAAAGAAGAATACCCGATTGTTCGATGCATAAAATACAGTTATATACCGTAAGTGCTTCTGCAATTAACAGGTGAGCATAATATTTTTTTTTTGTTTACAGGAGAAAGAAATGCCGTGAATACGAATTGGATGCGACGAAGGATAAAGTGTATCAGTGGTTTGATTTACAAAAATTTTGAATTTTTATTGAATAAATAAACTGTATAAATATAATAACGAAGTTGCACATCATGCAGCCAAATTAGGACAGCGCGTATATTTGGAAATAATTTTAAATTATGCAGAACTTGAAAGAATGATACTTTTGTATAAAACATTTTTCCAGATATTCAATAGGAACATTGTTAATGAAAAAACCTGGTTAGATGCCACAGGCTGTATATTAAATGAACATGTGTCCTGAATGGAGGTTGCAAATATTGGAGAGCAATTTCCGGGAGACAGTGGCGCACTTACAATTTTAATTTGAATCAATTCACTTCTAAGTGATTCTACTGATAAAAACGAATTGATTTCGACTGCGAATCGAATGCAACTATTCTATCTACGTTATCTACTTTACGCCATGATCTTGACTTGAGAGATAACATCATAAGCTCATTCTTTGTTTATAAATACTTTCAAGTACCCTAACATTTAGACAAATTAAACGAATTGAAATACTTACCTATGAAACGTAATTCCCAATTCTTTATTCTTCGTGGTTAGGGATAAACCACTAGAACCACAAGCTAAACAACTAACCATAATGGTTCCTTTTCATTCTGTTACCGGAAAAAGATTTACACCACCTATTTACAATTAATCGGTTCATCTACTGTCTAAGACGATTACAAAATACTAACATCGCTATTATAATATTCAATTTCAATAATTTCTTATATAAATAAATATAAACGCTATCACCATCCAAAACGTCAACAAGTATAAATCGTACGTGGAGGTTCAAAATGGCAACTTCCGTCGCACATTTCAATTTACCATTTACAGTGTTTACAGTAGTATTAACGACTCCTTCCTGATAGTTTTATATTCAATGATAAGACTGTTTCATGGTGCGTTCACACGCTTTAAACGCTCACGCTTACAAGCGCTATTTTCTGTGATTCCATTTGGCGTTCAGTCGCTTAAGCTGTTAGCTGTTATAAGCAAAGGTGTTTCTTTTGAGTACTATTTACACAACGAATTCATAACCGTAAAAATATAACTTCAATAGTGAAATTAATCCAATCACACCTGCTGCAGCTGTTTCTAAAGTGTAACTTTTGTTTATAACCTGCTTTATCTTTACCCGACTATGATCAGCTGGTTTCTTCATACGTTCCGTTTGGAACATAGACGCTTACGCTTTTGCTGTCCTACCTCGATGGAATAAGCGAGTGAGTGAAAACTATGACGACATAATGACGTTGTTACTTCGTCATCTAGCGCTTTGTGAGCGTTTGCAAAGCCAAAGAGTATGGTTTAAGCATTGCTTATGAGCGCTCAAGGCGTGTGAGCGCGCAAACGCAGACTAACCTATTTCTTGTACAAGATTTGGTTCAAATTGAATAATAAATATTTGGAACAAGAAATTTCTGGGCTGCATGTATGTTTTGGAGATAGAACGCATTCTATTTTTCCAGATAGTTATCAATACAATCTTTTAATCTTTGATATAATTACTGTAAAATTTAAATTGTTCAAGAAATTAAAGCAAAACTTGTACAAGAAATAGTGTAGTCTAAAACGGCCTTTACTCTAGGGGTGCGTTTCGTTTGCGCGCTCACCCTTACAAGCGCTGTTTTCTGTTGTTTCCTTTGGCGTTTAGTCGCTTAAGCTGTTTGATCGCACAACGAATTCATAACCTTAAAAATATAACTTCAATAGTGAAATTGATCCAATCATAGCTGCTGCAGCTGCTTCTGAAGTGTAATGTTTTTTTATAACCTGACTATGATTAACTGATTTCTTCATACACGTTAGTGATGAGCCATATTTCGCTACCGGTTATTTAATCGCCGCTATTACCAAATCGCTGATAACGCCAGCTGCACTGTTATTGAAATAACGGCGATTACAAAACCGCGATTTAAAGCGGATCGGAACACTGCTAGTAAATATCACTTGATCGATTTCTTCACGTTCAACGAAACATCTTACCGCAGTGATTTTTAACTGGATTTTAAGCGTTATTAGTTTTTTAATTTACTGTTTTCTTGGTAGTTTTTTTAACAGGTCCTAGATCCAAACACAGTTAATTGATTCAAGTCAAAGCTGGTGGCTATTCCCGCCATCCAGCAACAAAGGAACCTATCGCACATGCTCGTATTTACTTGTTATTCGTATAGACGTTAAGCTTTCAACCCGCGATCGCAATAACGGTTTAAAATCGCCGCTATTTCAAAATAGCAATCACGGATAGCGGCGTTATTAAGAAATCGCTACTTTGCTCATCAGTCTCATCACTAATACTCGTCTCATACGTTCCGTTTGGAACATAAGCGCTTGCGCTTTTGCTGCCCTCCTGCCCTACCTCGATGGAATAAGCAATTGTGAGCGAAAACCGAAAACTATGACGTTATCATTTCGTCAGTTGGCGCTTTGTAAGCGTTTGCAAACCCAAACGGAATGGTTTAAGCAACGCTTATCAGCGCTCAAAGTATTTGACCATTTCAGCGCGCAAATGAAACGCACCCTAGTCATGAGATGAATCCTAACAAAAGGGATTTTTCAATTTCACATGTTGGCGACACTGGTTCCAAGTGTCATTTCATCCAAAACATAACCTATATCATAACCTCTACAAAAATCTGTGAAATGGATGATTTATTCACTCAATATCAGACGCAATTCACAGGAAACGATGAATTTAAGCTATTCCAAGTATTTTTCGATAGCGACCTGTAAGTTTGGCGTATCATTTTCATGCCTGGAATTGTCACTGAATTTACAGACGATTGATACGAGAATGGATTAAGTATCGTTTTAAAAAGGAAGGAAATGTTAAATGCGATGATCAATCGGAGGCGTTGAGGAAGCGGGGTAATGAGCTGTACGGTCAGAAGCAATGGGATCGAAGTATTGAGTATTACACAAGAGCGTTATGTAAGGCGAAGTACAATGGTGAAATTTATGGCCTGGCACTTGCGAATAGATCGGCAGTGTTTTTCACTCTGAACGATTACAATGTAAGTATAACTTTTCGATTATTCAATGAGGTAGCAACCTGTGTTCTTCTCATTTGTAACAGAGTTGCTTAAAAGACATTGAATTATGCAAGAAAACTAAGTACCCAAATAAATTGCGAAGCAAGATTTACATTCGTCAACTTGAGAGCTACTACGAGCTAGGTTTGCTAAGCGAGTTTGAAAGGTCCGTTCAAGAAACCTTAAACTTTTTAGAAACTGCAGAACACATTAACAATATCGAGAAAGGTAGTTTACAGTAAATATTAAAACACAAGGCATTACGCACTTTGTATTTCAGAAAAATGTAAGATTAAGATCGGTACTATAAATAAAACGCTTCCCAAAAGCACCCAGAAAAATGCTGAGGGTTCTTGTGAGGTACCTCTGCTTAAAGCTGGTGAAAATGAGGACTTTGCGTACGCTTCAAATCTAATTGGATTAAGGTCTGAATCTAAACATTTTAAATTAAAAACCTCATTAGAATGCTTCAATTTCAGTTATAACTCTGTTAAAGGGAGACATGTAAAAGCTAAGCAAACCTTAAAAAGAGGCGACGTTATCTTTGTTGAAAAAGCATTTATGTTTGCGCCCGTTTATACTGATAGCTATGAAGTCTCGCTAAAGAAGTGTTACCAATGTTTATCGGACCTAATCGGCTGTATTCCGTATGTACAACTCAACTCCTTAGTTAATTATTAATTAATTAATTAGGAAGTTAATGTTTTAGATGCAAAACTTGCACCGTTTGTTTATATTGTGATGAAAACTGTCGAGACGCTTCGTGGAATGAATCACACAGGTGGGAATGCAAAGGCTTCACTGTTAATCTGTGGTACGATTTAGGAATAGCTTTGCCCGCTTTTCGAGCTCTACTAAAGGGTGTCGAATGCGGCTTTAAATTGTTGACGTACGAGGACGAATACGACACAAAAAAATTTGGTGATAAAGCCGATAATTATCCTTTCTTCAATAAATTGGTTACTAATACAGCAAAGATGAGCAATGTTACTCCGCTGCTCATTGTAAGTGTTTAATAAAATGCTTGTCTTCTTTTTATTAAAACTTTCCATTCTAGTCATCTGCGGTCGTTATTGTATATTTAGAATCACAGACCAATTTTTTCAATTGGTTAATCCAACAACGCAATACGCCGGGGCAAGAAATGAGCGACTTGGAGAAATTTGTCGGTGGTTTACTGACGAGACACATTGCTCAGTTATCCTGTAACTCCAGCATAATACAACATTGGAACACCAGCAAGAGTGAGGCTGTACCAAGCGAGCGAATTCAAGTAGCTTGCGGCATGTACCCTTCCATTAGTATGATGAATCACTCTTGCAAACCAAATGTTACTATGTTGTGAGTATTTTATGTCTTAAAAAAAAAGTAATAAAGGCCATTAATTATTTCGCAGTTTTATAAAAGACGTCCTAGTTGTAAAGGCTTTGGATATAATCTTGGAAGGCGAAGAGGTTCTTAATTGTTACGGAGTTGACTATCGTTATATGAACAAACCCGATCGACAGCACGCGCTGAAGACCTTATATGATTTTACTTGCGCATGTGAGATTTGTCAAAACCCTACGTTAGAATTTGTAAGTACTAGCAAATCTCCCAAATCAAGAATTAACTTTATTTATTCCGTAGAATAGATTCGATAGTTATAAATGCCACAAATGTGAAGCACCGCTCTCTGAGATTTCTTTTGAAGAGTACCGTTGTGTTATCTGCGGATATAAGAAAACGTCATCGTACTTCCGAAATTTAGAGGAACAGGCAAGACAGTATATAGAATCCGGTAGGTATGTAATAGTAAATTTCAGAAACATTAATACTATGGTACTGACGCTTGCAGATTGTAATAAAATTGAAAACATCAATAAGTGCTACCAGATACGAAGGAAAATATTGGGGAATTACCATACGGATGTAGATGAATGTTTCGATTTGTTTCATTTGTATTACTTAAAAAATAGTAGGTTGTTAATTTAATGGGTTCCCCTGTTATTACCGGTTACTGTTATTTTAGGTGATTTGTATAATTGTCTATCTTCTTTCAAGCAGTCGTTAAGTACACAGCAGAAACGATGGGGAAAGAACTCACGTGTTGTTGGAGTTAAGATGTTTGACGCTCTGTCAAATATAATCAGTCAAATAAAGAAAATGGAATTATCGGATGTTTTAAAATGGAGGTAGGCAATGTGTATTTATCGTTCTGTTTTATTATTGTTTTTGTTCCAGACGCATTGTTGAGGAACTCAAAGATTTGCTGGAAGAAACGAAAGAAATATTGTACTTGTATTACGTGAGGTATCAAATCGATTTCAGCGAAATCGAGAAGAACATTTTTCACATGAAGCAACTTATTAGTAGTAGGTGAGAAGGTGTTAATTTGTTACTACATTTTATAAGCTTTATTTATTAAATAAAATCAAAGTTTCGCTCGTTAATTCGCTTTGATTTAATTTTGTGTTCTAGTTTTCTTTTCTTTTTTCTTCGAAACAATCATTTCTTGTGATTTTTTTTTCCTCTTCATCTCTGTATATTTCAGTTTCAATAGTCGCTTAAGTCATTCAGTTTTTAAAAGCGAACTTATCCATAAAGAGAACAGTGCTCCAATCTTCAGGGGTCCAGTCAGTGTTCCCTTGCAAATGCAAAATGCAAGGCATCTTATACGATGTTCCCTGGTCAAACATGGGCCTATAACGGGATGCCTTGCCCTTAAGTGATGTTCGTGAAAGGCGATTTCTAATGGTCTGATCAGATACCCTAATGTTATGGACTCGCTGAAGGTCATTTTGCAATGCTCTCGCAGTAACAGTGCGACGCCGTAGAGCTGAAATTCTAATAAAACTGTCCAGTACTGCAGTTGTAATTCTTAACCGACCTTGTCTTCGACGTCTAGTAAATTGGTATTCCTCTAGATATCGGTGGTAACATCTGCTAAGTGTTGACTGTCTCACCTCCAGGATTTCAGCAACCCGACTTTGCGTATAGCCATCCTCTGTAAGCCGAACGACTAATCGCGCTTCAGCCTCTTCCAAGTTACCCCAGTCATTATTAAATGCAGCAATCAAACATTGAAAACAACATTTTAACTGTTTTGAGATAAACTGAACTTTTTCATACACCAAATAAATACGAAAAAAACTACAAGAAATGGTTTATTTTGAAGGACCATGTATAGTGAAGCTAATTTGCCTTTATCACCCATGAAAATGAGGAGTATTTTAAGGGACCCTGTATAATGAAACAAATTTGCTAAAAACTATTTAAGTAAATGCTGATGTATTGGCCGCCTTTTACGATATATAGGATGTAATGATGTGACGAAATATTTAAATTATTAAATAGTGAAGAACTTTGAACTGAGATTGTTGCTCTAGAATCCGTTGATCACTGCTTTCAGTTGTTTCTTTAATACATAATATCTTGCATTTAATTGCTGCTAATTGTTATATAATATTGTTATATACATATATTATAATAATATAATGCACCTTAAGAATGTTATTAAATATTTTGGTAAATCGACGTATTTTATGCAACAATTGACACACAAGCGTGATTGAATGAAGTGAGTTTACGATTGACAACGAAACTCATCGAGACAAGCCTAGTGATGTTTTTATCTTTTTATTTCGATATGGCCCTAAATGAATTAGAAAAAGACTTGGGGGACATTGTATAATGTAATAAATTGATAGAAGGTTTTACTAAGAGCTTGTGGAACCCTATAGCATGCAATAAATTGATAAAAGGTTTTACTAAGTGCTTGAGGAACCCTGTATAATGTATTAAGAGCTTAAACATGCAGTTATGTATTACATATTATATTTTAACTACCTGATTATGGCGATAACAACGGAAAGTAGACTTAAATATTTCTTGGAGATGAGCCACTTTTTTAAAAAATTCTACACATTTGATACACTGCCTTCCAATTGTATTCGTAATAAACCATTAGTACTTCAATACAATTGGAAGGCAGTATACACACTAAACTAAAAACTAATTAAAGGTTTAAAAAACGAATTACGTCACTACATCTACTTCCTACTGTCTCGTCCTAAGGTAATCAGGTAATACGCACTGAAATGGAAACCTTTTTTCAAGGAAAAGAAATTAAGCCTGACTAGTTTCATGCAATCGCCCGATTAGTGTAGTCAGGATTCTCTTTATTCAGGAGCAAATATTCAACGTAATTCTATTCTTATTTTGATAAGGATCTTATCAGTGACGTAAATCGCATTCTGCATCGTAATTTCTTTAGTAATGCCTAAGCTACTTGTTTAATCCTTTTCTCACAATATTTCGCTAAGCAGAAAATGTTTTAAAAATACAAAAAATTCTGATTTGTTCAAAATATTTTGAAATATTTCCTTTTTTGAAATTTTCTATGTATAATACATTGCACATTAAAAGAATTAATTGAACTGGCACCTCGAAAACATTAAACAGTAATTCAGGAAATAATAAACAATTTCACAATTTTATTTGAGACGGTGTCTTAAGAAGAAAGGCATCCAAAGAAGTCCCAGAACTACCCCCCCAGTTTTTAAAAATTATGTTTAAACCAATCAACTAATACTTTTCTCTAAAATATTTAAATATCAACCTTTTGATGTAATCCCATCATTCCAGAGATATGCCTATGTTTTTAGATAGTTACAATCCTGAAGGAAGATTATTTTTGTAAAAATTATTATATTTTGATTATCTAGTGAACAAAAGTGATAAATTAATAATCACCTACGTATTCTACATACATCTTGTAACTCTTAGCAAGTGTATTACAATAATTACTTACATTACGTAACACGTGGAAGCCAAAAGAAAACAAAACAAGTTGAATATTGCTGGCATAAGCAAGGTTCCAACAATTAAGAAAAAGTTACAAAATTCTAAATAAGTAGCTTATCACTATTATGAAATGTGATTTTAAAAGTTACGTTCCCTTATCTTCAAGAACAGTTTGAAGAGGCTTACAAATTAATAACATTTGCAAATCGCCTACCCAACGACAATTTCAAATAAAACCACAATAAAAAAATCTATAATTTCAGTTTAGCCATGAATTGTACGTTGATGTGTATAAAAGCTTAAACACTTCTTATCTTTTTTTGTGTATATAAATATTAACAATTATAAATCACGGGTTTATAACAGGTGATTATCACCTTGAATTATTCACAGAATTTTGGCTCTCCTCGCTTTAAAACAATCAACGCTTATGTAATCATATAAAACGAAATTGTATAACATCCAGCCTCCAGTTACCAACGCGCCTCTCTGAAAATGTCTTTTACGTCCGTCTCAGTCTTGCTTTTATTATTCAAATATTCAGACTGTGCGAGGATATTAGGCGTCGTTCCTATTCCGTCATACAGCCACCAGATCGTCTACCGACCAATTTGGAAGGAACTATCTTTGAAGGGACACCAAGTGACAGTGCTTACCACCGACCCGATGAACGACCCCAGCTTGACGAATTTAACAGAAATCGACTGGCACTTTGCGTACGATCTCTACGACAACAAGCACAATTTCACTAACATCATACGCCACTATGAAATCAACCTCCTGAAAGCTGTCGACATGTACGTGGACATGATGAGCGATATTTGCAGCCAAGAGCTGGAGCACCCAGACGTTCGGAGGCTAATCGAAAACAAACATGAGCACTTCGATCTGGTCATGGTCGAGTTTTATTACCCCACAATGTTCGCCTTCAGTGAGCGATTTAATTGCCCCATGATCGGTTTGACTTCCTTGGACGCCCAGATTTTTGGGCACGAAGCTATGGGTAATCCGACTCATCCGGCCTTGTATCCGGACATATCTTTGCCTTTTGGAAACACGCTTACTTTCGTCGAGAGAATTATTAGCACGCTCTTTTCGATTTACATCAGATATGTTGGAATGACGAATATTTATCCGAGGGAGAATTTGGCTGTTCGGAAACACTTCGGAAGCAACTACAGCAAATTGGAGGACATCCAAAGGAGAACCAGTATGCTGTTCACTAACGTGAATCCGGTTTTTCATAATCCTAGGCCAGTGTTGCCTTCTGTGGTAAAAATTGGGGGAGGAACTCATATACAACCGAAGAAGCCTTTGCCTAAAGTATGTATGATTTAACTCTCTTCACCTACATAGTTTATTTTAATAGGAGTAACTAATAAAATTTTTAAAGAAATTACAGATGTACCTCGATGAAGCAATAGAGGGGGTCATCTACTTCAGTCTAGGCACAAACGTCAAAGCTAAAAACATAGACGACAGAATAAAAAATATTACACTGAGGGCCTTCGCTGAACTACCATACAAAGTCTTGTGGAAGTATGAAGATGAAATACTCCCTGGAAAACCTGACAACGTTTACACTGCATCATGGTTCCCTCAACAAGATATACTTAGTAAGTCATAAATCAATTACAAGGAATAGGCTTTATTGACCACATCTTTTTAAAATTTTTACTTGCAACTGGTTCTTTGGTCTTAATAAGGCATTTTCAGGGATAAGAAATTCACCCTGCTTGAAGCAAAATAAAATAAGCTCTTGGGGTCTTACCTTTTTTTTTTTTTTTTGAGAATAATACCACAATTTTTGTTATTATTTTAAGGACACCCGAATGTAAAATTGTTTATAACACAAGGGGGTTTACAATCAATGGAGGAAGCAATTTACAGTTACAAGCCGATCGTGGGGGTTCCCTTCTACCTCGATCAGCAAGCCAACGTGAAGAAGATGGTTTCGAAAGGATGTGCCTTGTACATAAATCTAAAAACCATGACGAAAGAGCATTTAAAAGCAGCCGTCATCGAAGCTATACAAAACCCCAAGTAAGTTCTTAACCCCATTAATAATTTGATGCATTTTCTCTGTGCGTTCTTTTTTAAAGGTATAAAGCAAGCGCAATTGAATTGGCTGCGCTTGCATCTGATCAACCGATGTCGGGCTTGGAGAAAGCTGTCTGGTGGACGGAGTATGTTCTAAGGCATAAAGGAGCGAAGCATTTCAAAAGTATAGCTCCAGATTTACCATTATATCAGTACTTCTTATTTGATGTGATCGGTGTATGCATCTTTGCTTTATTTGTATTGTCTTACCTAGTATATAAAATAAGTAAATTATTTATTGCGTATTTATTAATGAATAGTTTCGAAAAGAAAATAAAATTAAGTTGATCTTTTTTTTTTTTTGATTAATTTTGAGTCTGCCCTAAATAATTAATTAAGCAAGTTCAGGATGAATTGGGGGAATTGCATCAAGAAAACACTTTGTACGTTTAGATTGTGTAAAGAATTAACAAATTAGCTCATTAGGTTTATTGAGAGAAGGGAACCTGTGACATAGTAAAAGAAAAAAAAACTGTATTCAAGTGGAAGCACTGAGAAAACAAAAGTTTAATTTTCAGTGTTTACATGAGGATAAAATTTAGCATCTTTGCAATTACGTATAAAAAAATAATTATGAACAATAAAAATTTAATAATTAATGATATGGTACGTACAGATACAAAACGATATTTTAATATAATATAAAAAGCCACATGAACCATCACTCGAATGACATAAGATTGGTGGGCAAAGGAGTCTGCTCTGTGTTGGCAGCGTTTTGAAGATGTCGACACCAGCGTTCTGCTGCACACTGACTGCCAGCTCGAAACTTGTAAACGTTCCCTGCAAACACCAACACGCTCAACTCAACTCATCTCAACTTTACAACAGCTTCACCTCTGTGTTGATCGATGATTTGAAACAAGTCGGGCTGTACGGCATTATCCCCCATCATTATTTGGCAACCGACAAGTGAGATCATCTTACACGGTTCGCTCTTAAAATCAGATCGTTGACTTCTAAAACCAAGGCATTAAATTCGCTAATAAATAAGCTTAATTTTGATTTACCCCTTAAATGACTTTGGTGAAAAATACGCAAGCGACGAAGCCCAAATTTGAATCCAGTATCTCTGCCATGAGGTGACCGCAGGTTTACGACCGTGCTTTAACACGGTCTTCCTACGTACGCAACCTTGCATCGGGCAAAATTGATTTTCCACACCCATCGACTCTTCAGTTAATCTTGAAAGTAACCGTCATCACTTCCACTTTTTGTAAACAGAGATTATTACCTTGTTAACAATGTGGAATCTTCCGATGTATTCCTTGATGCCCGCAATGGCAGATCTGTGATGGGGGAGGAGATGTCGGTGGTTGCAATTCCCTGTTGGGAATCTTCCAACTCCGAATCATCCAAGAGATGCAAGGTTTTTGGAAGGTCCTTCGGATCGACCGTGCTTATCTGGTGGGTCTTACTAAATATGCTGCAGGATTGCTTCAAATTACTTCAAATATTTTACTTTTGACTTACATGAATCTCTTAACTACCTTAACATCGATTACATTTTTTTAATTAAATCGTAAAATGTAAATAATACCTAAAGCTAGCTATGGTAAATTAGGGAAAAAAAAATCTAAGTTGTGAAACTACAAGCTATCAAATCCTCTCAATAATATCAATTTCAAATTCTTTGGTCACCTCAATCTGAGCAACTCAAGAATTTGATTGAAAGCCACATGACGACTATTTTAAGCAAGCTAAACGAAGCATCGCAAGCACTTACCCCCAAGGAACTACAATAGAAGAATACCCTAAGACAGGGTATCCTTGTTTGTGAAAATTGCGAGGGAGACTTGCACTACGAAATCTAACAAACGATTTTGTTTAATTTCGAGTAATAAATTGGATTCTTTTGCGTAAGTGAAGAAATAATATGAGAAACAATGTGATTTTAAAAAAATAAGAAAGAAACCAGCTTTCACTTACTTTGTTCCTAAACTTCGACACTTGCGATGTCCAGGAATGAATTTAGTCCCCGAGGTGACCGCATGGAGCCTCAACGAACCACTAGATGCTTTAGCCGGTGAGAGATTCAGAGAAGCGATAGCCCCGGCCTCCATTATCACAGATTCTTTCGAACTGCAGCTGGAGGAACTAGGTACTGGTGATGGGGGTTCAAGTTTTAAAGATAATCTGCAAATTTATTTCAATTAACGACCCACTTTATTTAGTTAGTTCATTAAGTAAGCGTACTTGTACTGGTCGTCTTCGACGAACTTCTGTAACTCTTCTATGTAACGGATAGAATTTAAATAATCTTTTATGTGAGGTAACGTTGCGAGTTGTGAATAATTAGAGAGCTGATAATTAGAAATGACCCTAAGGATGTTGTTCATCTTCAAGCTTCGCTGCTGAGATTCCAGCCCACCTGAGTGCGGGTGTGCCATATCTATGTACACTAAATCAGTCAAATATAATCCTGCAAAACAAAAGCTTTTTATTACGAGACAGAGTTAAATACGTCGAGTTTCACCTAAATAAGGTATGCAAGGTAACTTTAAACTTTCAATATGACTCCTGAGATTAGACCAGTTGTCTGAGTCAGAAAACACATCGGCTAGTTTATCAAAGAGTTGTCTCTCCTTTTTCGATAGGCAACCCCATGTTTTAGAGAGCCTACAAAATTCATTTACATTGAAGGGGACCAACTCTTTCAAGCTTGTTTTAATCACCTGTATATTGAGGCACTTTGTAAGGCTGAGATTATTGCAAATAATGAGTGCAAGTTATTTAAATCGTACAATTTCTTGGCTATCCTAATAAAATGTCCCAGGGCATCGGCTCTTTGCTTGGGGGAACTCCTCGACAAGACCTCTTGAACCGTCCAAAAGCTTACCTATCGGGTTCAATTTCAATACAATTAATCAATTCGGTAACTCGATTAGCTTACGTGGTTAAATCTTCGAGTAAATGCGACAACATTCGGAGCAACGATGAGTTTGTTCTTTTTATTCCAAGCGCAACTGGTGAGTTCATCCGGTTGGATGCTTAAGAACGGGCGTAGATCCAACAGAGTTAGCTGACTAGCAAAATCTTCAGGGT
This sequence comes from Dorcus parallelipipedus, assembly GCA_958336345.1. NCBI lineage: Eukaryota > Metazoa > Arthropoda > Insecta > Coleoptera > Lucanidae > Dorcus > Dorcus parallelipipedus. The sequence continues at coordinate 26,321,049 of OY284480.1, read as the reverse complement.
TAATATGAAGTGGGTCAAAAACCACGCAACTGTAGCTCTTTGCGCAGCTCTGCGATGAGTGATTTGGCAAGCTTTGAGTTTTGACGTGGGCAGGTACTGGCGTGAAGACACTTCTGGGAGAAAAACGCGTTATTCTCACTTTACCATCATCAATTAAATGAGAAGCGCACCCATAATTGTAGTAAGAGTATTGCGGTGGACCTGGACCGCTGGATACGCTTTGAGATGAGACTTTTCTGGATCGACCGTCTGAGTACAAACTAGAACGCGAAGCAGTCTTGTTGGGTGCTACAGGATTGATTTCTCCATCACTGTCTGAAGTTTTGTAGCTAGAATCTTCTTGGTTCTATGAAAAAATAAGAAAATGTTTATAAAAAAAAACTCTCATGTTAAGCAAGCTTTGAAGTATAGTGTGTGACAGTCTTTTACAGACACCTTGTACAATAAACAAAGCCAAAAGGATTAAAATATTGTAATAATATTTAATTTTGTGAAATATAAATTTAAGAAGTCTAACAAAATATTCCTTACTTCTGATATTTTAAGTGCTGAAAGACTATCTCCTGAAATATCCCTCGGAATTTCAGAGTAACGTAACATCTTCAAGTCATGGCTGCTTTTTATTGTCTGCAACAAAATAGGATTGATTACAAACATTTCTCTAAATAAGAAACTCGCTTAAAAAAGTGAATGTTATAGAAATAAAAAACATTGAATGCCCTTCAGTAAACTCTTGATTTATGTTCAAATAAAATTCACGAGATGTTCTGTATTTGAATTTATGATCGAATTAATGAATCAACAACACAAAATATAAATTCATTACTTTTAAGTAATTTCTATGAAATCATTCATCTGTTAATAGGTACATAAAAAAAAAGACAATAAACGATTCCAAAGGATACAGGTAATAAGTTATAAACCCTTCGACATTTCAGACAACTAATTATGAAAAATGATTTCAAAACTTCAGACCTACAGGCGCTGAGATGCGATTTAGAACTTTTCAGCACTCTTCTAATTTCCATCTAAAGGTGTTTTTAAAAAATTGGTGTACTTACAAAGAAATTTTCAAGCGGATACGCTGTGAATCGCATCATTTAATGAACCAGAAATAATCGCATATAAAAGTTGTATAAACTTTGCTTTTCTCAAAATACTTTAATATGCAAACATTGGCAAGCATAATAATTATTAGAACGTCGTAAATCAAAATATGTATACATATACAGAGTATAGCATTGGTTTGGATTTCTTCAATAAAATGTCTTGTACAAAAGTTATCGTTTATAATGACTTCTATATTAGTAAATTTTCACATATACAGCATGTTCCAGAAGTAAGTTATCCACCACACTTATACTTTTTTTAATGGAAACTACAATTTCTTTTCAGAGATCTGTTAAGGAGCTATAGCTCTAAACCGAAACATTCGCTGTCTTCGGTAATTAGGAATGTCTAGTAATGGTTGCATGAGCGGATTGGGATGGCCTTCTAGTTTGTTGTGGTGTTTGGTGTTGTTTTCTCTAATGACTTCGTTGACGTATGGTATTTTAAGATATGTAGGTAAGGTATGATTTGAGACGTACCAGGGTGCATCTGCTAACATTCGTAGTATATACTTTGCATTGTGCTCTCTGGATGATTGCTCTGTTTGATTTGCTAGTACAGCCCCACAGTTCAATCCCGTAGGTCCATATTGGTCTTAGAACTGCTTTGTAAATTAAAATCTTATTTTTTAGTGTCAGGTGGGATTTCCTTTAAGTCCAGATGCATTCTTTTCTTTTTTATGTGTGTCTTTCAGTTTAGTTTGTTATCAAGTGTTAGTCCTGGGTATTTTACGTTATTGCTGTACGGTAAGTTGGTTTGACTGATACTAACTGATGGGTAGATTCACTAGATTCTTTTTCTAAGCGTAATGGTTATGTGTATCGATTTGTTTTCAATAACCTTGATTTACCATTTCTTCAGCCACATCCCAAGTAAGTTTAAATGATGTTGCAGGTTGGCAGAAACGGCATTGGGAATCATAGTGAACTGCTATTTTTGCTGTATCAACTGCAAAAGTTCCTATGGTTGTTATCTCGGTAGGTGGTAAATCGTAGGTGTACAGAACGTAAAGTAGCGGCCCTAAAATGCTGCCCTGTGGCACACCAGATGTTGTAGGCAGAAGTCGCTACCACTTCGAATTGACGTTTATCTAAGTACGATTTTAGAAGTTGGAAGTATTTATCTGGAAGAATTCTTTTTAATTTGCAAAGAAGACCTGGGTGCCAGACTTTATCAAAAGCCTGATTCACGTCTAGAAAAGCTGCAGTGCAATATTGATGTTTTTCTAGTGATTTGTTTATAACATTGACGATATGGTGGCATTGCTGCGTTGTTAAATGTCCTTGGCGGAATCCGAACTGATGATTCGGTATCCAGTTTTGTTGGTTTAAATCTTTATTTACTTTGTTAACGACAAGTCTTTGTAGGAGTTTGGAGATGATAGGTCTATAAGATGATTGTGATTTTTCCCAGGTTGGAGTATCATGATGATTTTACCAATTTTTACTGATCGAGGCCAGTAGTCAAGTCTAACCACTGCATTGAGTATGTACAGTAAATTTACCAGTCCTTTTTTTAGGTAATCCTTTTAACATTTTTGCTGTAATTAGATCGTTTCCTGGTGCCTTTTCGGAGTTCAGAGAGTTAATTATGTCTTTGATCTCTTTTGATGTAAATATCTCCAGTCTTTGTCTATCTAGTGGTATATTGAGGATATCTTCAACTTCTTGTACTTGCTCATTGTTATGAGACATAAAAACTTCTGCTAGATGTTCAGCGAAGAGTTCTGCCTTCTGTCTATCACTCTTTGCCCAAATGATTTATTTAAACGAAATATTGACAATTTTGATTGTTGTTGTTTGAGTGTTGTTGTTGATGATAGTAATGCTAAAGGTTACAATGTTTGCATATAAAATATTAGCGTTGTTGAGTTCTAAAAAGTCATATAGTGACAACAAGAAGTGCACTGATTCATTATCATCAATATGTAAGTCAATATCTGAACGAAATGTTTCTTTATTGAGTCATTTCCAAGCTCTTAAGTCTATTAAGGCCCAGTTGTACCATTCCAGCTTAAATTTAAACTGGGCCTAAGTCCCAAGTCTTTTAGGTCCTTAAATTATTTATGTAATGTGTAACATATAGTCCATTCACAAAACTCCCGGTGACGTTCACATTTTCATATTGAAAATTTGGAGTGTATTTGATAAGTAGAATGTATTTAAGAGTCAATATCGACGTTATTTAATAATAGCGTCGATATTGACTCTTAAATACTTTACTACTTATCAAATACACTCCAAATTTTCAATATGAAAATGTAAACGTCACCGGGAGTTTTGTGAATGGATTATACCTTGTATTTAAACTCCAACTAGCGACTGAAGACTCAGTAAATAAAATTGATATCAATCAAAAAACAGAGTAGATATCTTCATAGGGTTAAAAATTACACTTTGAAGGATTTTGTTTGTATTTTAGCAATTAGTTGTTTTATGTTCTCGGATTACATATAAAAGCTATTATTCCGTTTATATTTAATAAATAAATACAATTGTGTCCTTTCCTGTTTGTTTATTTTCTTGAAATATTGTTCTTATCAGACGTTGTGACTGTAAGTGCAAATATCTCGAAAACCATAACCCTTAGACCAATTCATTTTACATAGAAGAGATTCTACGCGATATTTATAATTAGTTATGCACAGTAAAAAAAAATTACCGCTAATTATTTGAACTCTTTCATCCTGTAGATCGCGAAAGCGAATCGACTTAGAGCTATAGTTGCTTAATAAAAAATGTTTACTGTTAAGAGATCTATCAAATATAAAATAAAAATTTGCACATTTCATTCAACGAAGTATAAGTATTGTGGAAAACTCACTTATGAAACATGCTGTACATGTGAAAATAATTTACTAACATAGAACTCATTATAAGCGATAACTTATGTGCAAGATATTTTCATTTATAATTAATAGATAAGGAGCTATTGAAGAAGTGTATACCCTGTATACATACACATAAAAAGTTCCTGTGGAATTAAATATGTATTTCGAATCTACGTAGAATATTTTCTTACGCAACCTATATAAACACATTAATATTTCGTTAACCTTAATGAAATACGCAAAACGCTAAAAGAAAAATTAAAAAGTAAAATGGACTTTTTTTTAATCTTTGAAACGTCTTTCCGCAATAAATCATTATTATTAATCGTCTACGTTCAAAAAATTATAGTACAATAAATCATTATAATTTGGTAGTAATCACGTTCACGTTCTCAATTTAAAATTTCACTAAAAAAATTAACTGCAGAGTGAAAGTTGTAACTCATTTAATTAATTTTACAACATAGAATACACAAAAATAAATCAAATCTGCACCTGCACCACACAAAAGGCTAAAAATTTAAAAAAACTGAATATTGAGGGCAAATATGAAAGGCAACGTAGGAAAGGAGAAAACATAGTTATAAGGGAGGAATAGATAAAGAAAAGTAACTATGAATGGCGATAAAGCAACATTTTGGCTCTCACTTATTTACAATGTGATTAATGATATATTAACATGATTACAAATGTTAGAAATAGATAGTAACATTTTTGATGTTATTTTATGATCAGTGATCACCATATCGAGGCCAACAAATTTAATTAATTAAGTTTCCCACATACTATGTAGTACTTGATTACTCAATTGAGTGTGAGTAATTTTATGACATCTATTAAATGTGATAGATGCACGTTTTAATTAATAAAACCAACTTGTAACTTTGCATCAAAGCCACAATTTAATTAATCAAGTCACGTCTATTTTTTATCACCTGTGGGTGGGTATGGGTACACCCTTCTGTACACCTCACCGAGCAAAATAAATCGAAGGTTTACGCACCCAACCTGTATTGTGCTCCTTTCAGGCGAAACTTCACGCATGAAGCACCTTACATTTTACAACACGAATGAATTTAGGCAGCTAGAATTTGGCGCCTGCATTCTTAATTCGACAAACAATTGGATATCGTTATCGACAGTTCAGGAGTTTCGGCTTATGACCTCTGCCTGTTGGAAATCATTTATCTTTCACAAATAAGCTTTCATCATAATAACAATTTGAAATCATTTGTCGTGTGAACTGAAATATGTAATTCGGCCAATCAATTTAAGCAACCCAATTAAAGCTTCAGTGTTATGCTAATTAAAGTTCGTGAACTTCTGTTTACATAGGAGGAAGAAAAACACGTGTAGATGCGGAAAGTCCAAAGGCTCCCACTCATACATAAGAGACTTATGACTTTTAGATTATAATTACACTCACTCACCGAACAACGCCATGCAAATGAGTTTGTACACATCTTTAAGGTTACTCACTACAAATTTATTTCGGCAGCACATTTATTATTACATTAAAGAGGAGATTATTTTCATAATTGCAAATATATGCGACATATACAAGTACATTTAATTTTATTATAATCTGTTCGAACTGCGAGGTCTGACTAATTCCGAAGCGTTCAAAATATTCACTCATCAAAGTAGTACTTCTCAAAGAGCTGTCAAAATAATTCACTATTTCGAAGGCCAACTCAATCGAACAGTTCTGAACTGGTCAGAACTATCGCATCGGTTCGAACAAACCTTTAGATCTTTTCTGTTTCTAGTAATCACATTATACACCACTTAATGTTAACGAAAATAATATGTCATTTGGGTTGCCTACATTTTGTTTAAAATATTTTGCAAATTTCACTTACTCTTCTTATGCCACCACATAACTCTCACCTTTTTGATTAATTTTTTGAGGTAATCATGCATTACAGCTTCTTCAACTTTCAGAGTGTATTTTGAACTCTTAAGGCGACCCACTTTCAGTAAACAATCAGAGTGCTTCGTCGTAGCGTACTACATACAAGCATGAGCGTCACGGGACGTCGCAAAATTTGGCACAGACCTACATGAACGGTCTACAATAGTAACTGTCGTATGGCTAACTTTTATTATAGCTTCGGCGTGCAACACGTTTCGTCGCATGTCTAATTTAACACCAGCACGTACGCAGTCTCGTAAACATGTAATCAAATTATTTGGTTCAGTTTCTTGAAAAATTTAAAAGTTGTATCAAAAAATTGGATTGGATTTATAAACTGTTTGAAAAAATAGAATCGATTCATCGAAAGTACAGAATAAACCAAGGATCAATATAACTACTTACACAAGTAGTTGATAATTATAACGAAATGCTTGCTTGTTACTTGTAATAGCTTGGCAACATTTTTATTTAAGCACTGCAGTAGGTATCACTTTGCTGCAAATATTGATAATGATATGAAAACGTAGAAAACTAAACAAATAATTTCTGTAGGCTAAGAAATTATATTTTGTTGAGTTTGGGTAAGCCTTTAACAATTTATATGCATGATACATAAGGTAGGTAACGCAATAATTAAGGCTGTCGGTGTACTTTAGTTAAAATAGAAATGATGATACCAACGATAAATCCTGAGGATTCTCAAATGACTAATGATGAAAGGGGGTAACGAAGCCACTCAGTGAAATTACGTAGATTCGCTCCTAAATATCAATACTGGTATTTTTAGAAGCATTACGTTGGATTTACGACCGGGAGGAAAATACGAAAAGGATTTTATCTGTTTTGGGTTTGTAAATTTAACCCGTGCAGATATTATAAAACCCAGTTAAAGAACTCGTACATTATGACTGGTTTGTAAAATATTAAAGCAAAATTACTTTCTTGTGCAATTGCTGATAGGAAATAAACGAGAACGCCTAGATATGACTAAACTAGGAAATACGGAAATTGCAACTTTGCATGCATGTAAATTGCGTTGGAAATTTTGCAAGAAATTACTTGCTATAAAAGGTTAAAAAGCGAAACAGTAAGGAATAGAAATTCGTTTAGATAATGAGTACAGGGTATTGACGAATACTTTCAGAATTCATTCATTCGTCACTTGCCATTTTACTTTATCCTGTTATTGCAGTGTCAGTTTTGCAAGAAAATTATTTAAAAGATATCATTATTGCTGCAAAAGTTAGACAGTTGTTTCGATTTCGTCGTAGAAATTTGTGTTTGCAATCAGGAACACTTTTAGAATTCATTTATCACTTTCCACATTACTTCATGTTAATCAAAAATTAATTATGCCATATTAAGAATGAAAGAAAATGTTTTTCGTTCATTTTATTTTAAAATTCCAATCTTTGTTAATAAAGCTCATATAAAGCTCAAAAATTTCCTGATCACTTATTGCAATGCAAAATACCGCAAGCTTTCAAGGCCTAGTTTAACTACGTACAGTTTTGCATTTTTAAGCTCACGTTTTCACGTTTCACATCGGTTTGCATCAAATTGCTACATTACGCGTAATAAAACTTAAGAAATAAGAACGAACGGAACAGAAGGTTACGGCTCGGTAAATATTTAGCGCTAAGACTTCTTTTTATGTCGTAATTTTAATTAAGATTGTCTGGCTTCAATTTTATACAAATTGCTTCGCAATTTCACTACGAACAAAGTACATAAAACAAATGTTTTCTATAACAACTTTACAACATTATTTTGTTTCTTCGACGCTAAAGACGAGAATCATTAAACTAATAACTACCTGATGTTGGTTTTATGTGTAATACATAGTTTATAAAGCATGCAAAAGAATATTTCAAGCGATTACTATTATTCCCTACAAATATTTTCAGTTCAATGCTTTCATCCAGCAATTAGTTTTTAAATAAAATTCCTACTTTCCAAAAGTGAACGGACATTGACATTGTTATACATTGTTTGCGATGCAATAATAATAGCAGACAAATTATTATTCGTAACTATCAGAACCGTTTATCTGCGGACGAGTTTTAATACGGAAATTAGATCACTCACTCCCACGATAGAATCACAATAGAATCACTAAAAGCAAGAGTTACTTCGAAGGATGTTTACATTTACGCTTCAGCAGAGCCTCGTAGTTTTGTTTATTGTGCTTGTTCTGAGCGAACGCACGGTGTTATGTTACCATGTGAAAATGAAGATAACGTTTGAAAAAGGCGACGTCTTTGGGAATTGCGAACGATCATTAAAAGACCACATTCTACGCCAATTAATTAAGAGAGTAATTTTCGAATACATAATTTTTTTGTTGTTGTTAGTTACGGTCAGTAAGTAAGCCGGCGGTTTTCAAGGACCGTATTGTATAATTTCAGGAGTAATTATTTCATTTGGCACAAAGGATATACATACCTACACACCGATGAGAAGTTAGCAACAAACCTCCAGCAACAAAATTTCAAAATTTAAATTGGCTGCCAAAGCCGTCCTAATTATTACAGAACTATAATTTTAACAGCATCGTGAAGATTATTAACTATAGTTTGTCCCTGGTGCATCACAATTGAGAAAAGAACCAAATCCAAATTATTGGCAGTAATTATTGCCCAGTATCTAATTATATAAATAACTTCTTAAAGAAACTATTTACGATGAAAACTTTCACGTAATCGGATAGCAAATGATCAAATATATCCAAAGATGCCACCACTAAGTTTTGGTCGATCGATTTTATTGATTACTGATCGATTGAAAATAGTTAATGTCACGCACTTAAAAGGCGCTAAATACAATAGCATATAACTTTTTGTACAAATGTTGCACAAACAAAATACGAAAAAATCTATCGAGTTATGCTATTTCTCAGTTTTGGCGAATCGATTTTATTGACTAATTATTATCGATTGAAAGCGGGCTCACCAACGACTTCAGATATTCAAGACAGCGTTAACTATAAATGCACATAACTTTTTATACAAATGTCGTACAAACGAAAGAGAACATTCAAATTTATCGATTTGTGCTATTTCTGAGTTTTGGCCGATCGATTTTATTGATTAATTATTGATTGAAAGTAGTTAATTTCACGCACTTAAGAAACGCCCCACACAAAAGCACATAACTTTTTGTAGAGAAGTTGCAGAATCGAAATTCTTGCAAAATATACAAATTTATGGATTTATGATGTTTCTAAGTTTTGGGTTTTCGCTAACAGTTTTCTTTTTGCATTAAATACCTATACCCCGAGAATGCCTAATTACAATCAATAATCAGTCAATAAAATCGATGGGCAACGTTTGTGCAACATTTGTATAAAAAGTTATGTGCATTTATAGTTAACGGTGTCTTGAATATCTGAAATCGTGGGTACGCCCGTTTTCAATCGATAATAAATCAATAAAATCGATCGGCAAAAACTCAGAAGTACCATAAATCGATAGACTTGAATGTTCTCTTACATATTTTGCAAGAAATTCGTTTGTGCAACATTTGCATAAAAAGTTATGTGCATTTATAGTTGACGCTGTGTTGAATATCTGAAGTGGTGGGTGCGCCCGTTTTGAATCGATAAATAATTAGTCAATAAAATCGATCGGTCAAAACTCAGAAATTGCAAAAATCGATAGATTTGAATGTTCTCTTCAATATTTTGCAAGAAATTCGTTTATGTAACATTTGCATAAAAAGTTTTGTGCATTTATAGTTGACGCTGTCTTGAATATCTGAAGTGTCGGAGTGCCCGTTTTCAATCGATAATTAGTCAATAAAATCGATCGGCCAAATAGCATAAATTGATAGATTTGAATGTTCTCTTTTGTATTTTGCCAGAATTTCGTTTGTGCAACATTTGTTCAAAAAGTTATGAGCTATTGTATTTGGCGTCTTTTAAGTGCGTAACATTAACTCTTTTCAATCGATCAGTAATCAATCAAATCGATCGGCCAGAACTTACTGGTGGCATCTTTCGATATATTTGATCATTTGCTATCCGATTACGTGAAAGTTTTCATCGTAAATAGTTTCTTTAAAAAGTTATTTATATAATTAGACACAGGGCATTAATTAATGCCAATAATTTGGATTTCTTTTTTTTTCTCAATTATGATATACCAGGGACAAACTATAGTTAATGATCTTCACAGTGCTGTTAAAATTATACTTTTGTGATAATTAGGACGACTTTGGCAGCTAATCTAAATTTTGAAATTTTGTTGCTGGAGGTTTGTTGCTAACTTCTCACCGGTACCTACAATTTAACTTCTTTTTAGTTGGCCAAACAGTGAATAAATTTATATTTACCGGGTGACTGACATTGATCTGCCAAAAAAAGTCCTTTAGTTTTCTAGAAAAAATTAATCAAAAATTATATCCAAAACGACTGTACCTACGTTCCTGGATAAGAAATAAATGCAGTTATGAAAGTGTTACGGCGCCATTGGACATGAACTTGACCTTTAAACGGAACTAACGTGATCGGCTGAAATACTAACTCAAAAGCTCTGTTCCAATCACGTTTTCTGACCGTTTAAGACACCGTCATAATCAGTTGCCCACCGAAATAATGATCGATGTTGACAACTTTGTCGAGTTTAAAACTTTGATGCGTGCATGTTTGTGACTGTTTCGAAACGGTCACAAAGCGTGGTTGGAATAGGCCTAATAATATCTACTTGACAGCTAACTTCTCACCGGTACCTACAATTTAACTTCTTTTTAGTTGGCCAAACAGTGAATAAATTTATATTTACCGGGTGACTGACATTGATCTGCCAAAAAAAGTCCTTTAGTTTTCTAGAAAAAATTAATCAAAAATTATATCCAAAACGACTGTACCTACGTTCCTGGATAAGAAATAAATGCAGTTATGAAAGTGTTACGGCGCCATTGGACATGAACTTGACCTTTAAACGGAACTAACGTGATCGGCTGAAATACGAACTCAAAAGCTCTGTTCCAATCACGTTTTCTGACCGTTTAAGACACCGTCATAATCAGTTGCCCACCGAAATAATGATCGATGTTGACAACTTTGTCGAGTTTAAAACTTTGATGCGTGCATGTTTGTGACTGTTTCGAAACGGTCACAAAGCGTGGTTGGAATAGGCCTAATAATATCTACTTGACAAATGTATGCAAATCACCAAGTAAATTATTCCGCACAAATTGTATAAAATAAGGATAACAACGGCCCTACTTCGAACACCTGCTTGGACGTGTTTTGTAGAATTTTAATTTTTTTTTGTCGGTCTATTCAAGAATCACCCTGTATATTAAATGAACTAATACGACACACAAACTTAAATTTATGAAAATTTTATTATTGTTGAAAAATAGAAAAATTATAAACGCTTCTGTTCACCTTGAAATTAAAGCTGTTGTGTATATCTTTCTACTTCGTACATTTACAAACAATGCTGAGGATTTTATCGCCAAACAAGAAAAGCACTTAGTCATTAGCTTTATAAAATCGAAAACATTTACATTAACAATTTCAAGGCCGCAACATTCGACATTCTACACATTTCTGAAAGAAGCACTTTGATTTGAAAGTTCTTGAAAGAACTCTTTTCTAATTGACATAATGTATTATCCTCATTTTACGAGTTTAGTAAAGCAAATACCTCTTAAGTATGATCGAGTCTGGAATACTGCAAGGATCTGTACTAGGATCTTTAATGTTTATTATTTTTATTAACTCCCTCGCAAGTACTCTAACTGCTGACGAAATCACATTTGCAATAGAAGATAGCACCACAAGAACGACAGTTATCATAAAAAAAATAGAAGTCTTGAAAATTACAGATTGTCCTTGAACTACTACTGATAATGATAACAAACTGGTTCTCCGAAATGTTTAAACCTAATATCGTCGGTATCTAATTGAAAGACGAGTTCGGTGAGTTAATTTGTAAAAAGATTCAAGCCTTGATATTTCTTTACTTCTTCATCCTAGATAAAATACGGCGCAGTGAGTTTGTTGTAAACACATACAAAGTCACTTCCTGTGCATAACTGCAACGATGCATGTACTTATATATGTATGGTTACTCAAAAGATAACAGAAAAATTCTCTTTATCAAAGAAGCTATCAACTCCTGGAATCAAATATTGCTTCAATTTAATACAGAATAGAACTTATTTCCAAGATTAACATTAGTGGCACGTCTATGAAAAGAATACATTTTTCTTTGTTTTAAGTTGACGTTCAATCCTGAATGTAATAAAAAGACACGCTTTATATAGCTGTAATACTTTATAACTAGTTACGTACAGCTTATTATAGAATGTTATAACTAATAGTAGCACGTGCATAAAATTAATACCTATATTATTTTTTAATGTCGTTTCTTAAATGGTGTTCTGAAACAAATAAAAGGACACGCTTTATAGAGTTAGGTTAGGTCGACGTAAATCAATAACAACGTTCAATGCTTTAATTGATTGTTATAAATAAATACATAAGCATTGTGGTATTTACAAAACTTCAGCCCTAGAAATTTAAACAAATTTAAATAAACTTAAACTAAAATGTAATTTTTTTTTTATTTAAACCTGTACTGCTGTACTTACTTAAGCCAAACATAATAAGGGCAGTTTTAAACTAATATTTAAAATAAAATATGAATGAACGTACCTTCTAAAATAACTTCTTGCCGATTATAATTATTAATAGCAACAACGCCTTGGGTGTTATGTTAAGAACTAACATATAACACAGGAGGAAAATACTACACACACTGTATGTTTCGACCATACGCGTTAGGAGAAAAATGTATGCAGATGTAAGACGTAAACGAATAGTTAATTTTATGAGGATTCGTGTGTACCATTCAAGCCATCAACGCACAATTAACATTAAACTGAAACTGACAGGTGCCAAAGCTGATCGAAATCGGCACGCATGCGAGCCGTACACAAGAGAGCCGAAACTTCCCGAGCGTTTCAATTCATGAATCCGTACATACAGCATGACCAAGTTATCAGTGGACGAGTTATCACATCGGTTGTTTACTGCGGCTCTCATGTTCACATGCAGAATTATTCAAACGATGAGCTTAGCAAATATACATATCGTCGCCCTAATATGCAAACTGCCTAACTCCATGTTCTCAAATTTTACAGGAGACAAAAAACTTTCTACGATAACGTATAACAACGTATAAAAAATTAATTTATTCACTCAAATCTTTTAAACTGTTTTATGGTATAAGATTAGGAATATTTCCATTAAAATTGTGAGGAAATTCTATGTAAGATGGCCTAAAAACCTTAATTTGGCCCAATAGTGGAGTTAGGCAATTGCAAATTAGGCCGACGATATACCGGCTGATTTTTTAAATTTCTTATCTATTCTTGGCATGAAATTCGGACGGCATGTCTTAGCTTCACTGTAAAATAATCTCAAGGAGTGCAAGTGCAATGACTTATTTTTTATTAAGCTAAAACATGCCGTCCCTAATACTACAAGTCTACAATATTAATACGAATACATAAGAAGTATGTCTCGCATAAATCTTTTTAATTTAGTTGTATGAAAGAATTGTTTTTTTGGTTTTTATGTCATATCATGTCAATCTTATCAACGTTGGTTGGGTGGCAGAGCAGCTTAGGCTGAACCCCACCAACAAAAATAAAGACATTTTATTATTATTATTATTATTATTATTATATAAGTGTTCAAATGAATAATGATTTAGAGTTGACGATGCAACTAAACACATATGTGTGCATTTAGTTCAACGAACATTCCTTCAATCCCTTTGACGTTTCCACAAAGCAAGAAAACCGTTTTATTTTAGTAGAATTATAGCAGATGAATAGAATGACCACTGCCTGCTACAACAAGACACGCTTGAACTCTACGAATAACCGCATGAGTAACGTTAAATAACAATTCCGGCGTGTTATTTGTGTTACAATTGCTGACAGTTAGTATTAATATGACGTTATCCAAGACATTCCAACGCCTACCCTAAGTCATTTTTATATTGATCGCTTGTTACAATTTGTGGATGCAGACATTTCAAAATTACGCAGGTTTTTTTTTAAACGTATCTTGTCTAATAAATTATTGCCTATTCAGAAAATTATTCAATTACCTATCTGCGACTATGTACAAATAAATTGTCTTTATATTGCAACTGAAACATGTGTCCGACAATTATTATAGTCCTTGGTGGCTGTGGAATCTAACATGAATGTCGATTCTTACTTCGCATCATTGAATTGACGTCTCAAGTATTGAGTGTCAAACAACAAGTAAATTCTTGTTTACATATTTAATGTTTTACTGCAATTTAAAGCAATAATTAGTTAAAAATGTCTTTATGGCAAGTAACCGGTTATGTGTGGTAAGGTATGGTAATGTCAAGGTGAAATAAGTAACCACTCCATTTTTGTGAGTTACCGGTAACTGTCGATATGACGTCACATACGTTACTCCGGTTACTATTTGCCTAACCCGGTTAGAGTACTGCGGAACATTGCTATTGCTATCTCGCTCTTATTCAATTAGTTTTGTCTTTTTGTCAACTGTTGTATCTGTCAATGCGTCTTAAACTTGACCACAGACTCAACTTTTAATTTATTTAATATATCCGTAATTTCTATTCTACTAGGCTTCTGCTTTACTCCGTAACTATTTCGTTTTGTCGATTTTACTAACCGTGACGTTACACGTAACCGTGACGTCACTACTGTTAACCAACGCTATTGTAACCGGTTACTCGTCAAAAAAGAAATCTTAATAAACGATTGAATGGTTTTTGAGATGTAGTAAAGCATTTAAATTTATCCAGAATGGCTATTGTTTATGGGTAGATTACAAAACGACTGACTCTTTTAAGAACATAAAACGAATTGTATTTGTATAGTCTTGTAGGCGTATAAGCTTTGTTTTGGTTATTATTTCAAGACGATTCCTGAACTGTACAGAACTGGTTGCGCTTGAGCGTTCAATTGTAGAACAGTTCTGTGATAGTTCTGGTACTGCATAAACCAAAACAGAAGTTAGAGTACATTTTACCTTCTTGTAATAAACTACCTTGTAAATAAAAATACTATGTTAATTTTAACTCTACTCACATATACTGAATTAGTTATTGAATAATCCATGTATAATCAGTACCCAATTCAAAATTATATTTTAGGCAAAAGTATTTTATGAAAACATTTCTATTATTTTTTCTTAATTATATGAATAGTTAATTATATGCATCTTATTTTGATTAATATAATACAGCAATACTGACTGCATAAGATTTGCGCACGTACGAACTCGGAATTCCATATCAGTTCCTAGTAAAAGGTAGGAACTGCTGTAACTGTTCTAGAACGGTTCTGGAACAGTTCCAGAAATTAACCAAAACAGTGAATTGTTAGTTCGGAACTGATTCTGAACGAACCAAAACACTAAAAGCATAATACGCATGTGCGAACAGTTTCAGAACAGTTCCAAGTTGAAACCAAAACAAAGCTAATGTCTGGACAAGAATTTCATTAGTCATTCAATCTAAAGCCCCTGTCACATCATTAGTCAGTTTGATCAAACTGGACTGACGAACTAAACTAACGACATCACATGACGTCATGGAAGCTGTTTGAGCAAATTTTCTAAATTTTAGGGGCGCCTCTATATCCATCAGTCAGTTTGATCAAACTTGCCTTATGATTAGTAGATTTAAATGCACAGGAAGGGGCGCGAAACGGAAGTCTAACATCTAATCTAACCTATAAGGCTAACACTCCCACTGCTTTTTTTCTATCCATTTTTGCGTAACTTTTTTAATAATAATAATAATAATAATAATAATCGTCTTTATTGCATTTCCCAGAACATAACAATTTATCAGAAAAGCAAAAAAAATTAACCTCAAAGTTTGGTCAAATTTCTAGTAGTAGTATGACAGCGCAGTTTGACGAAATATCGAATTTGATAAGTCTTGACTCTTGACGTTATTGATGTAGTTTGTCAGTCCAGTTTGATCAAACTCACTTATGATGTGACACTGACAGGGGCTTAAGTGTTCATAATGTATCAGAAGTAGTTTAGATTTTTTCTAGAGGCAAAACAGTACCATTAATTTGTTGACTTTTATTATTTGTTCAAATGTTAAAAATATTAAAAACTTTTATGTATTTTGCTTTTTCACAAGTAATTAATGAAAAATGATCTTTAAAACGACTATACGTTCCTGGTTAAGAAAGAGCAGCAGATGAACGTAATAAAAGTGTTTTATAGTTTTATGATTATTACGACGCACTGTGCGTCGACCTGTGGGCAAAAATGGAAAATACAAAATTCTTTTCTAGAGATACAAAGGTTTCAAATTTCATCAGGAAATATCTCAAAGCTATTTAATATCCATATTTCATTGATTGCTTTGAGGCTATGGTATTATTTATGATATTGTTTTTGAAAGTTTAAGAACCGCACATTTTGAATTCTATGAATGTTACTTTATCATGTGAAAAAAAATCTATATAAAATTTTGATTATTGAGTTGAGTTACAGACATGTGTAATTTCAAACTAATTTATGTGGATATTTTAGCATTAAAAATGTCAATAAAAATTACCGCATTCCAAGGCCCGGTTTTTCAATATCAAGTTAAACTGTAACTTTCGGTTTATTTCCATAGCGACAATTGTGTTCTTATGGGAGTAAACTGAAGGTTAAAGTTAACTTGCGATTGAAAAACCGGGCCTAAGAATTAAAAGTAAAGTTTTATCGACTATTACAAAAATACGTAGCAAGACGTATCGAAAATTTCTTTTTCTACTTTGCGTTCACAATGGATTCATTGTGACACCAAAAACAGTTTCACAATGAAGCTCATTGTGAGATTGTTTTTGGGGAAATTTTAGTCATTTTTAATTGAAAATATTTAATAGATTTTACAAAATAACTCAGTATTTATTTGTTACTTAACAATATACTCACAATGAAGCGGGATAAGAAAAATTAATAACTTGTTAATGTGACTTTTGATTAAAACGAAAGGTTTTCAGTGTTGCCACGCATTACAGCTAAAATTCCCCATATACTAAGAAGATCCAATATTTTTCATATTTTTGTTCAATAAGTGACGCAAAGTAGAAAAAATAGTATATTATACACTTTTCACAAGAGGCATTCTTGTGAAACTTGTATAATAATATACTATTTTCTACTTTGCGTTCACAAGGAGCTCATTGTGAAGCAAAAACAGTTTCACAATGAAGCTCATTGTGAAACTGTTTTTGGGGAAATTTTAATCAATTTTTAACTGAAAATATTTAATAGATTTTACAAAATAACTCATTATTTATTTGTTACTTAACAGAATGCTCACAATGAAGCTGAATAAGAAAAATTAATAACTTGCAGATAACTTGTTAATGTGACATTTGATTAAAAGGAAAGGTTCGCAGTGTTGCCACGCATTACAGCTAAAATTCCCCATATACTGAGGAGATTTAATTTTTGACAGTATTTTCCATATTTTTGTTCAATAAGTGACGCAAAGTAGAAAAAATACTATATTTTAATCTCATTCCTTCATCCCTTCCTTTACTTTACCAAAATAAGACTCTTTCCTACTACTACGCACTAATAATTCATTAGAAAAATTTTGTTTTAGCGGCAATTTCCCATATCACGAATCCACAAACATCAAGTATTGCCGTGAGCTTCGAAGATTCAGATAAATTCTCAATCTCCGATTAGAATTTGTAATATTTAGAATTGTTCATTTGTATTTGATTTATTTATCGAATGAATCGTGAAAAATTTTTATTTTTGATGTTTCAAAATATCTGAAAATCTATTTAGCCCCTATCAGATATACCGATATATTTACTTAATCAAAAAATGACGTTTTTCGAAATTATGAAAATCCTAAAATTGTTATTTTTTGGAAATTAATTAAGATATCAATGAGATTTTTTTTCGCTTTTTAGCTTACTGGACAATCTCAAGGTTATAAAAGAACATTTTTAACTTTCGCAAAAATTGAACTTTTCAATTTTTAATTTTTAGAAAATATTCAAAATTTCAAATATCAAAACCAATTAATTTCTTTTGGACGAAAACTTTGAAATATTTGTAACTGGAAAAAGTAAGCTTTAGATATTTTGTTATTTACCGCAAAGTAATATTTTTGTATAATTTATACGTTTTTGGTGTAAGGTGCCTTTTAGAACAAATATTTTTGAATACATGTATGTATTTAGTAAATGGCTTCTAAAATCTCTAATCTATCTCTGTTAATGGAAACACTTTCACCCACAAACCTTAAATGTGCTTTTATAGTTGTCTAATGAACAAATTTTTCTTGTATATGTATAGTTTACATGTTCAAGTCAACGAAGTAGCCAGAATATGAGATGAATGTGAACTGTTTTAGTTGAAATAATTTGATAATTTTCATTAAATATTATTTTTGACAGATATAAAAATTATTAAATGATTCGAGTTTCACAAAAAGAGAATTGCTTTAACTATTTCACAGCACTTTTTGAACTCTTATATAAAATAACAATAAAAATTACGAATTTAACAAATTTTTTTTATAGATTGTCAAAATTTGGAGTCAAAATTTTGTATTTAGACAGAAAATCATATTTTGAACAACTTTTTATAGTAAAAATTTTACTTAAAAATTTATAACTTATATTTATTTATTATTGTTCTAGAAAAATAATCTACCACTACGTAACTTATTAACTGTCTCTTTGTTTACCAAAGAGAGGTAGGCGAATACTTTTGACGCAGGGCTCATATTTATATGAAAGTAAGAAAAACCGAAGTTTGCTGATTGTATTGTAAAACGAAATTTACTGTAGAAGGAACAATAAAAAAGTTCAATCTTTATTTTAAAAAAATTCAAAATGTTTGTATATCAAACCACTGATACCCTTTATCCTTCGTCACATCCAATTCGTATTTATGGCATATCTTTCTCCTATAAACAAGAAAAAAATTATTACGCTCACCTAATAGTTGCAAAAGCACTTACGGTTACGGTACATAAATGTATTTTACCCATTACCTGAATGTTAGGAAATTTCAAAAATGTCTGTTCTACATTTAGTAATAAAAGCAGTGTTCCAACAGAAACCGTAGAAATTTGACTTTAACGGGTATACTAGTATAGTCAACTGAAATTGTGTGCTACCAGTTACCATGGGTATCGCCACCTTTAAACGTTTACTATCATGATCAACTTAACGTTAGACGCTATGCAAATATTATAGTAGGGAGTTTTTAGCAATAGGTGTCGTTAAAATTTATGTACGTTAAACGTTAAAACTCTGTTTGTGATTGGCTAAATCCATAAGGTTGCTAAGCAACATACCCTTTAACGTAACGATATTTTTATCGTAATGTGTTGCAAAAACTCCCTAGGTTCGTTGTTACGCAAAGTACCAAATAAAGTATAAAGTGGCAACGCTATTGCTGTGCAAAAACTCCCTAATGATTTTAATTAATCTCATAGCAGTTAATACACTTACACATTTAGCATCATCTGTGCAACTGTATGTTATAATTCACGGTGAAGTTTACGACTGAACGACACTGATTCTCTACGTAACATCATAAACATTTATTGCACGCTCTTAAAGTTATAAACTTTTGGTTCTCGTCTTATGTATCGACACAACACGCATTTGAGCGAAATTTTTAATTAAATTGTAATTTGTTGTACAGAATTTTTCTAAGATGTTTCTCATCTTCTAGGAAGTCTCTTCTTTCGTCAGTATTTTTTTTTTGTCGGTATATTCAAGAATCACCTGCACTTACAGAGACCCAGATACCTGCATATTCGGAGTAAACATGACGCCCTTTTTCCCCAGTTTATCTCTCGAAGATCAGTAAATAATAAAATATGGTACAAATAACTATTTTTTATTATATTATAAGTATTAATACATAACATTTAAAGACAAAAATTGTAGTCTTGATTTAAAGCTTTCAAATCATTCATTTTGTTAACGATCTCCCTTATTCGAAAAAGCATCCCCATTCCACACTTTTATTGTTCCTCAAAATCACTTTTGTTTATTGCTGCGACAGAATTTGTGCAACAAAATATCTCGATGATATTTTTACATAATTTATCATCAAGATTGTCAGTTTCATCTGGAAGTTTATTTTAACTAGGTAGTTTGTTGTCCGAATGGAATTTGTATTAACTTTAACATCCTAAGTATAAAAATTAGGTGACAATTTTCTAAATACACTCAATATTATTTTAGTACATTTTCTACGCTAAATTAAAATTTTATAGTAAATTGTAAGAAAAATGTATTTAAAGAAATTTGGGCGCCGTTTAAATCGCACAGTGACTGAATTTTCGCAAAGCTATTTTTTAAGACTGAAAAAGCTCTCGACCCATACAACGAAATGTCTATTAGTGAGTGAATTAAAAGACGTCTCAAGAAGAACTTGTTTCAGTGGACAAGATAAAGATATAATCTAGGATTTAATTAAAGGAAAGAAAGCAGTAAATTTAAAATGCAAAATAAAACTTTTACCAACATAACATATTTATTCTTTAAAAACAATTCACATTAGATTAAATCCCCGCATAGTACTCAACAATAAAAAAATTACATATTTTTTTGTAGTAAATATTCTTGGGATAACTTTAAAAAACGTTTAAAATATTTTCCTTTCACTGCATGTGGAGAGCTTTTCAATGTTGTACATACTTACATAGATTATATGTATGTATAAGTAGATACATACATACAATGCAACGTGATATTTCAAAGGTTCCAAAAATAATTATTACAAATATTTTTGATAATTTCAACGTACTATGGCCCCCCAAAAAATCTCTACACCTGCATATTGAAGCCATTTTATTAGTTTGAATGCAGCTTCAAGCAATTCATTTTGCTTGTTCTATGGTAACATAAAAAGCACAGAAATAAACATAAGGGAGAATTTCTTTAACAATACTTAATTCGTCGTATTTACAATAGAACATATTACATGTCCCAGATTATTTTGTCGAGTATAGTACAAGAATAAGCACCGCAGATATTTGGTTTATTAAAAAATGTAGAACCGTTCGAACGTCAAGAAAAAGAGAAACTTTAAAATAGTTAATACTTTTAGCTTTTACGCAACTTAATTTCCGTAGTGTTGAATTTTAATTAACTAAAGAACCGAAAAGCTTAATCCCCCCGCAAAGCGTAATATCAGATGCAGAATATCTCATCTGAAAGAGACAGAGTTAATTTCGCATAAGTTAACTTTCAAAAACTAACATCTCGAGGATGGAAGAACTTTCTTAAATGTTGATCTACCGAAGTTAAATCGTGAATAATAATAAACATTCCAGCTTTATTTGCATGTACAAAATTTACGTAGAGTTGATATTAAATAATAGTTATTTGTTTAACAAAGCAAAGAATAATTAATTATCTCAACTCGTTCTTCGAATAAAGTAGATATTTGGCTTTCAAAACCAAATAATCGTATTATTAATTTGCATTGAGCTTTTTTCTACGGTACTTTAAATCGTACTTTTAAAATGATTTAAGCCAGGAAATAATATTGTTCATATTTATTACAAGAAAAAAAATATATACTTGAAAACGTCTTGAATAGGATTAACTAACTCGTTGTGGATTAAAAAAATTATCCATTATTGCTGAGTTTATTTAAAAACTCTGTCTGACTTTTCAAGAATCAGTGCAGAATAGAGTTATTTTCGAATACACCTTTTATTATTGGAAAGGGATGTTTACGTTCGTCATACGGTAATTCTTTAATTTAAAAAAAATGCAAGGACTAGGACTTTGTTAATTTTATTTCTAATTAGTCTTCTACCATTTAATAAATACAGTTACATCCTTACAGTTTTAATTAAAATTGTTTTATAGAATATATGCAATTTAAAACCATCATATTAAAATTGACTCATTATGGAACATGATATTTTTGGTGTATAGATATAATTGATAATTAATTAATTACAAGGACACCACCGACGGATCTGATGGTGTCTGCGGGCAGCGTCGTATGCCAAAAGAACTATCTGCTCGGAACACAAGTTTTTAATAGAATTTGGGAAACAAATACAAGAAACTTACAACGATAATCTCGAAATAAATAAATAAGATAGGCGTACTACTTAGTTTTACAAGCCTTACACGTATGGAATTTGATAAGTTTTGGTTTTACTTTTTGTGGACAAGTTCTTCGCTAGGTTTAACAGCTGGTGTTTGAGCTGGAGTCGGGTCATCGTGGAACAGAGGATTTTTCACTTCCATTTCGCCGGTCTGTAATAATAAAAAGTGTGTTGGATGAGGAATCGAAATATAATACTTGAAATATTCTTTAAAAAAAAAGGAATTAGCCCGCCCCTGCAGCGGCAGCCATTATTCATTAGTTCGTTTTGCTTTATATTTTGTCACGAAACTTAATCCCTCGAGCGAAATTCATCAGCGCCTAATGGGGAAAAAATACCTTCCCTCTGAGTTTCATGTAAATCTAAATGGCAAAAAAATTAACGCAATTTTTTTTTTCTTAACGAGTGTGATGAAAGTTTTAAGTGAATGAGTCTTGAAATAAATAAGGCAAGTTACCGGCGCTAATCCAGGGCATTCATAAACAGTATAATCTCCTTCTTCGTTTTCCTCGTCGCTATCAGCTTCTGACACAGATCCATGCCTGTCATTGCCAGCCGCCCTGGAAACAGAAACAAGGGGCAAGATTTATTGCCGTTATAAATCGCTACGGAAAGCCGAAAGTAAGACAATATCTGTATAGTACATGTTGCTAATGCATATATTTTTTTAATAAAAAAAAAATAAACAATACAATCTAATAAATCGATCATGTTTAAAAGAAGAAAGTACTGCAGTGTTTGATGACTTTATCTGACCCTGCCTAATACACGGGGCTTTACAGCAGTTTATAAAAACAATGATTGATTGTGGGGTGTATTAACTTGAAAAAGCGATGGAACAGCGACTGGGGATTTCGGTGTAAAACTGGCGGTAAATTATTTCCTCCCCCACTTATTACTGTTCACTTCAATAAAATCCATTATCTTCAATCTAATACACAACGAAACAAGATTTTTCATCATTAAATTTCCTTGTTGAAAAAAAAAAAACAAATCTAATTAATATTAATAAAAATTCAGTTTCTTGGGGTAACAACTTATTAGGTAATGGAAATCCCTTTTGGAATTTAATATACAGTCGCGAGCAATGAAAAATTGGTCGTCAGTGTCATTCTTTGACTATGTGACAAGTGACACGTGTCAGGTACGTTATCAAACTGATTAAACTCTAACAACCCAATAAGCAGATTTGATCAAATTGACGACCTTTTTTTTCTCGTAGCAGTAATCCAACACGAGACGTTAAGAGGATTTACTTGGCTTTTCATTTTAGTATACGAACCGGTTATCTTCTTTAACTAAATTTTTAAAAGGGGGAAGATCCCCCCATCAAGGAATAAAAAAGTAAATGACTTCTTGTAATTCTTCTCTGACGAGTTGTTAATTTCTTTCCCCGCTAGCAAAACTGTATAATGAAGCTTTCCAGGTATATGTTGTAAAATGCAAAAAAGCGTCTTACATCTGAATGCTACGGAAACACAAATCAATAACTCCTTTATATTCACTGTAATCCATCAAGAGGTAATTTATGAATGCAAAGTATTTATTCGATTGGTGTTTTCTTTTTGAAAGCAAAAAAATCCATTAAGGACGAATCGATAAAATGGAGCATTTCGCCATCAGTTTATTTGATATTACGAAACACTCACCAGTAGGTGGATGCAATTTTTTGGGGCGCCAATATATCATTATTATTTGATTAAAACAACTGCTTTGCTTCTAATTGACCCACAACGAAATATTAATGGATCACAGACCCCGTTTCTAAATGGTAAAAAAAACTGAATTCTGTCAAAGATATTATGGTTCTATGATTGTAAAACTAAGTCTAAGACATATTACTTATAACTTGGGGTGAGAAAGAATCATTTATTATTCGTTCTTTATAATAATCTCCTGATTTGTTGTCGTGCAGTATATGAAAAAAAAAGAAACATAAATCATCGAATATATGTATATGAAACAACCCGTGAAATACGCACCTTTCCATGGCAATAATCTGCTGCTTTTGGTGCTGGTAATGATACATCTGCGCCGATTGTGCAAGACGTCTGTCCCCGGAAGGCGATACATCTTTATTTGGTCCGGTGATTCCATAAGCTGGGTATTCTACGTCCGAAGCGTTTTTCACGTGCTTCTGCAAACTGAAAATCCCATAAATCACTCCGACTTTTATTTGATCCGCGTTGCCAAATGACTGATAATTAAAAAATAAAAAAAAATTTACTGCACACGTAAAATATGAATGCCGCAGGACAATGGGGCGTTAATGTATAGAGAGGGACGGGATTGTTCGTTTAATCGATTGTAGTAATCCGCTTTACACGATTTATGCGTTTCAGGTTAAAAAAAAACAGGATGAGGAGTGTTGAAATTTTGGAAATAAATTCCATACACAAGCAATACTGTTCGGTTCAGTGGTTCAAAGAAACGGGGAACACATTCCGCACCACACCCTGTATATTTGTAGCCGAAACTTTTGTTTTGTTTCGGGTACATGATACGTTTCGCCGACCTTCTTATTCATCAAAAGAAAGTGTGATGAAAAAACATTTTCTCCAATGTAAACCCGGCTTTAATTTCATCCAATTCGACTTTCCGATTCTTTAAACAAACCGCACTACTAAATTTTCCAATCAGTAAAGCAAATACATAACCCTCGTATTAGTCGTATCGATTTGGGCTATGTTCTCAGATTACCGTTAAAACATTTACAAGGAAAACGTTTACCGGCCAGCAGAATTATCGAACACAGAACAAACGCAAAAAAAAAACTAACTCCGCGTTTCTATTGTTTCTGCTTTCGCAAATATTTTTAGAAGAGTTTATGAAAGCAACACACGGTAAACAAAAGGGGAAAATGATCGTTGGAAAGAATTTAAACCACTTCGTTCTCGCAGGCGGAGGGCCAGTGCGAATATGGTAGTGAAAGGAGCTTGTAATGAGCTCACATTTACAAAAGTGTACCCCCTCAAGAATAGAAGAAATTGTTGCTGACGTAGATGGGGTCGTTTTACATTGCCGAGAAATAGCATTCACTTACGTACGTCTTTGTCTTCAGTTTTAGACGCCTGCACTTCAAATTGATTAAAGAATAAAATAAGAATCCCAGAAATAGAATAAAATAAGAATTCCTGAATCCTAGTTTCCTTATCAAATAAACAAAGACGTTTTATAAATATAAAATAAAACAAGTCGTTTGGCTACTATTACTTTATTTATTTATAAAAGAAAACGTACGAAACTTAAGGAAAAAAGCTTCCGGATATCGACAGCTTCGGGCTACCACACAATTGCTCAATAGTAGACGTTTTCAGAAACTAGAATTAGATTTGGATTGTAGGCAATAAACGAGATTGCTGCCAGAAATGCACATGCAAGTAGAAGCAGCTGCTGGTTCATTTCAAATGCATTGTGCATATTCCGATTATTGTATCAGGTTTAGATTGGAATGGCATTCACCTGTTAAGTTATGTTGACAAGTTTATTATGTTACTGATGTAGTTTCCCCCTGTTCAACAGCATCAATAAAATAGGTTTTAATTCCTTATTGTCCATCATTTCAATGTACGCTAATTTGTTTGTTTATTTGTTTAATGAATTGGCAATTATAAATTAGAAGGAAAAAAGGAGTTCGTCATAATCTGTAAATGCAGAAAAATCTGTATTAATTAATAACAAAAAGCTAAGGCGTGACTGAAAACTATACGTTATAAAGTATATAATATACAGTGAGGTCGAAAAGTGGAGTAGGTACTCGTATCTAAATAGTCGAACAAGGAAAATGATTTACTTCCAAGATATTACAAAATCGTTTACGTAATGAATTACGTTTGTTTGAACGCATATCGAAGATACAAAACACGAAGCAGGAAATTTGCTCTAAATACATCGAGATGTAGTTCGTAAATCAGAAATGTAATTTAACTTACATATTATTACATATGAGGATACATACATATGAAATTAAACTGTGCTTTGTTAATTGGTAATTGGATTGCCAGCACGCTCGTAATTTCGACGAGCATCCATCCAAGCATTTCTGTGACACTCTCTCTCTAAAAACACAAATATCGCATAAATTTCGGAAATTCCGGACGATTTTAATTAATGTAATTAATTAGTTTTTTGGCGATGTATCAAAGTGAGCCGTTCCAAATAAAGTACGCGTAATAAAGGGACACGAGTTTGAACTGAAATTTTAATTAACGTTCAAATAAACAACGGAGAAAGCAAACTCACGACAAAGTTTCTTTTACTTTTTAATAGGAAATTATGTTCAGAAAAGTAAAATAAAATTCACATTAATTCTGAACGAAAAATGTACAATTACCAAGCTCCTTATATTACATACATACCATATGTTTCATTTTAAATTGAAAACTATAATCTTTATCCTTTGATTTCTCTATGAACCTTGCATCTAAAATATACAGCGTTTTTTAATCTTTTATTTCATAATGTAGCCGTTTTTCAAGTTTCAATGAAACAATCAGTATAAGCTGTCTTCTAAAAGTTGTATTTAAACTAGGGCCCTTACACTCAACTTAATGTAAAACTGAAGTACATGAAGTACATTGAAAATAAATAGAAGACAACTACAAGAAACTTCTTAAGTGATTCGAGTAGAAAAGAGGAAATAACCCCCTAGGCAAGGGCAAGCATAGTTTA
This sequence comes from Dorcus parallelipipedus, assembly GCA_958336345.1. NCBI lineage: Eukaryota > Metazoa > Arthropoda > Insecta > Coleoptera > Lucanidae > Dorcus > Dorcus parallelipipedus. The sequence goes on along the minus strand of OY284480.1, from coordinate 26,294,363 downwards.
TATCCCACAAACGTACCTACTTCGTGCTCACTTGTCAACTTTGTCAACACGAAAGCCTGTATGCTATGGACAATTTCATATCGATTGAACTCGTTGTTGCCGTTATAAGCAGGCAATAAGCGATTTGCCGTTTATCACGGTCCAATAACTGCAGTTTGCAAAGACTTGTAAGCCTAAATACAGTCGAATAACTACGAATGATGAAATAATATTAAATGTTCCATTGAACGTGTTTTAATTAAATTTATTTATAGGCAGCTGAAAAATGTGATACAAAAATAGCAGACCGTTTGAATTCATTTTAAATGTTTCCAATCCGTTCTATATCATTTATGTTATTTATAAACATAACGATAATGGAATGGTGGTGTGGAGGTGGTTCCTAATTCCTACTGATTGTGGGTGAGGGTGGGCAAAAAATACATCACAAACACATTATGCTAGTTTCCGTGCGTTCATTTAGAAACTGTTTCCAAAGAAATATAAAAATCAATTTTTTTAGCAGAAATAACGAATTCAGTTAAGGCTGAAGAAGTGTATTTTCTCTTTTGTAATATATTAACGCGACCGTTTTAAGCGGGAAACTGAAAGTTGCTGGAGAAAGTGAAGGCATTTCTATAGAGACGAAATGATATTACAGATTTCTTCTCAATACCTGCAGTTCTACAATGAAAGAATTCGATTTTAATTCTGATTAATCGACGCGAAATATCCTACGCTATATCTATTAACAGTTTCGTATCTATAATATAAGTAGAGTTAATAAACAATTTAAAACACATAATTAAAGTAGGTTCTTGTCTATCTGACTATCGACGTTTCGCTGAATCAATTGACAGATTTTTCAATTTTGAAAATCCACACTTACTGTTTTAATATTTAATTCAGAACTTGTTTTTCACATAAGAAATATATAGAAAGTTTCATAAGTCGTCGATAAGACTTGTGTAGCTGTGTACATTAACTACAGAATCACTTCCAGAAATTTTGCTAAATATTAGCCAACATCCTGTATAATTCTTTGGTTTGTAACGTGGAACGGTTTAGTTTAGATCTACAAGACGTAATTTAATAGCACTTGATGAGTAAGAAATTAGAAATAATATTTATTTGGCTGGTTTTTCATTACCTCATCAAGTCATAAAAATTTTTAATTTCTCTCTTTGTTATACCAAAAATTTTCGATCATTCATTATTCGAAAGTCAATTTCTTAGTATTCTTTACTAAGCCATCCGTAAAACGAAAATAACAATTCGCGTTAGTTCTTGATCGGCTCTCGTACATTTCAAACGAATGAATTCGTTTATTAAATTTAGCACAATTGTACTGAGAAGATTATTAACATACAGGGTAAGGTCGATTTTGATTTGATTTTTACATTTCCAATGATTATTTTCATGGGACAAGAAAATGCTTCGATTTAATCAAAACAAAAACTTTTTAAATAGTTTCTTGGTCGTTGTTTTATCATATAACTAAATTAGTATCTTTTTTAAATCTAGAACTTTTTTTAAATTAAATATGTATACTTTTTAGTTTGCTTAACTAGCAACACGCAACACTGATTCGTTTATAAAAGAAAAAGCAAGTACGAAGTTTGAACTAGTGTTACCAATTCGTGGGATTTTTTTTTTTTGAGAAAAAGGGAATTTTCGAAGACAAAGTTACTTAAATTTTAAGGCAAATCTTGACAAAAGTGCATAAAAATTGCCCAAAATTACAATTTGAGGGAAAAACAAGCATGAAACGAAATTTTTGTACCAAATTACCAATGTGAAAGACAAACGACTGTCAATAGTTGGCAACACTAGTTTGAAAAGTTTATTCTAAGATGTGAACGTGAGGAATTTCGATTGATGCGGCTTTTACTTGAAGAAGATTCACGAATTATGAAATCAGAATTTATTTTTTCGTTTATACAAAAAACAATAACAAAAAGTTATTTTTAAGAAATTATTGTTTTAACTTTTAAACTTTTAAACTTTTGGAAAATAATCACTGAAAATTTAATTTAAAATATATTCATGATGTTTTCCATTTTCCTCTATACTAATTACATATACAGCCTGTTTAAACTTAAGTCGTCACTATTACTAACAATGTTACTATGAAAGCTACAAATTCGGTTAAATTTCCAAAATAGTTTTCACGCTGATTACAATGGTGTAGTAGTCAACAAAAAAACAATTGAACGTCGCGTTTATGAGATAAAGTCTAAAAGGCATTTCTTTGTAATGGAACAACCTGTATATTGGTCCAATGCGAGTTGCTTCAAATGGGAAGAAACATTACTTCATCACTTTCATCGATGATTATTCAGGATGGTATGAGGTAAAAGTCAGGCACTTGAAAAATTTTAAGAATTTAGAACGTTCGTCGAAACACAGAAGGGGAAGAAGGTCAAGCTTATACAAACAGACAATGGTCTAGAATATGTGAATAAATCATTTGACGATTTTCTCCAAAAACACGACGGATAAAGCGACGTTTAACAGTGCCTTACAATCCTGAACAAAATGGGATATAGAACGTTAATGGAAACGGCAAGGTGTTTACTGATTTAATCAAGATTACTATCATCTTTTAGAGCGGAAGCTATGAATGCGGCAAATTTCATCAGGAATAGATCCCCCATGAGTAAATTAAAAGGGAAGACGCCTTACGAAGCATGGAACGGAAAATCTTCCGACGTTTCGGCTGCGAAGTTCAAATTTTGGACAGAACGCCAAATAGAAACAAGTTAGCGCCGAATTTTCGTGGGCTACAGTGAGCAATCGAAAGGCTATAGAATTTGGATTCCGAGCAAAAGGAAAACAGAGATATCGCACGATGTGAAGTTTTTGGAAAATTTTTCTACTCAAGTCGGCAATATTTCTGATCCTTTTCAAATGCCTCCGCAAAGGCAGCTCGAATCTTTTAAAAATATTGGTACAATAGAGTGTACAGAAATTCAACTGACTGGACAATCTAACAAGCCAGAGGTTGACGATGTATTAGATAGAAACTCCAATAAAGCAAGGATTATCAAGACCGGAGTCAGGTGACTGGATACGAGTTATGGCAAGTGAGGTCAAGTCAATATTAAAAAACGATACATGGGAACTTGTGAAAAGACAGAGAGGTCACAATATCATCGGGAGTCGTTTCGTACTTCGAAACAAATACGGAACCTTGGAGAACCGAAAAGCCAGAATTGTGGCCAGAGGTTTCTCGCAACAACCCGGTAAGGATTTTCACGATACATAATGGTCCTGTAGCGCGTTTAAGTACAATTCGTTTGGCAACTGCACTTGCAGCGCGAAAGAAATTTTCATGAAGCACGTCGCATCGGAAGAAATGCCTGCCGATATTTTAGCGAAGGCTTTGACCAAGCCTAAACATGAAAAATATGTCAAATTGCTTGGACTGTCTAGGTTACCAAATATAGACCAACCGCAACGTTTTCATCGAGAGGTGTTGAGGTTTGATGATTGACTGTGGACGATTCAAGCGTGTTGACCATAAAAACAAAATGTATAAAAAGACAGTTGAAGTTGTTGTTAAAAAACATAACTGTGTTATATTTTTCCTGTTTTCAATATAACAGGTGATCAATGTATTTTCTAATCAAGTGATCTATGGAAATAAAATCATATATCTTTGATTAGTTCATTATTTCAAATGCCACTTGAATTACATATTTATATTGCATTCCTGTACAAAACGATAGGAATGCAATAAAAATAATCAAATCGCATTTGAAATAATGAACCAAACAAAGACATAATTTTTTTCCATAGGTCACTTAATTAGAAAAGATATTGATCACGCGTTATTATTATTAGTTCTTCGGAAGATTCCTTGCTGATCATGCGACATCTTCATCAAAATCTTTCAATTAGTTTCTATAAGTTTGATATTAAACATTGCTTTCTAAATTCAAAAATAAAAAGAAAAATTAAGGGATGGAAATTTTCACGTTAACACCCTGTACATGTAAAATTATAACATCACTCTAATTATTTTTTCTTTTTTTTTAATTTAATTATTGTGGCTACATTTAGATACCTTTAAAAACCCTTTTTTTGTTTATTCAAACCGTCAAACGGAAAATACTCAAAACTATAAATAAAAAAGGAACCACAAGGTTCTTTTCCTGTAACGATGATATTTAAAAAGACAAAGAGTTTTTAATTCAATTTCATTCTATCAAGAAAAAAAAAAACAAATATCCTCTAGATCTAAAAACCTTAATAAAATATTTTGAAAAAAAAATTTAAACATGCCTACATATTTTAAAAATTTAAGTAAAGTTTAATAATAGATGTTCGTAATTTAATTTTTTCTTTGTATTTGGTACAATAGTAAGTAAATTTGTTACCATTGCATATATGAATAATTTTTAATAAAAAAGTAAACCCATTCTAATCGATTTAAAAAAAATTCTAATAAAATTCTAAAAAATACAATTTGCTTAACTTTAATGTTTTGCCATTATTTTGCTTATACATAAAGTTCAGAAAATGATATTTTCTTAAAAGTTAAAACCATACGAATAAACTATACGAAAAGGACACGATGATGTTGAGTCCTTTAATTTAATTTATTTTTTTTATAGAATTCTAAAGGAGAGCTACTTTCCGATAATGTAGGCACTCAAGAGGAAAAACTGTAAAGACACTTACGCGTCATGGGTCATGTTGTAAAGCCCGCTTTTAAAACAAGTCCAGAATTCGATCACATTTTGGAACATGAGGGTTCGCGCTTGTCCTGTTTCCCATGAGCGTTCGCGTGAGACTGCCGCGCGGCGCGTCCCCTATTCTCTCTATATTATTCCCATTCATCCCTTTACGGTACCACACATTTATACTGCATGCGACCAAGTTACTAACGCAAGGAGGAAAAACGTGCCGATGCAATTTTCGTAAGCGAAATTCATGCCCTGACCTTTACAAATGGTCTCGTCTTTGCATTAATTTGAATATCTGCATTATTTAGTAGCGACATCGAAATCCAATAGAGTATATTGGTTCCGTGACGGGGAAAGAGAAGAGTGCTTTTTTACACATATTGTTGATAATAAATGCGTGGGGTCTTTTGAATTGCAATTAGGTATCAATTTTAAGCAAGTATTTTAAGTTCATGTAAATTGCGAAACTAGAATTGTGCAACAGTTTTTTTTTCTTCTATTTGCTTGGAACCGTACAAATAATTTAAGCTTGGAAACCCTTCCTTGCACACTTTAGAACTTCCCCAACTCTGGTTAGTTGAAATTGAAGTCTTGCCTTAAGAGCGCCCTTGTGAATTACTTCCAGGTTAGGGAGTTAATTTAATGTTTGCGAATTAACATTTTAATTGTGAGGGTGAAGCTACTTAAATAGAAATATAGAAATTCCCGATTTCGTTTTACCACTCGTCAAATTCCATTCATTTCTACTCTTTCAGATAAAAAAGGACTAATTCAGAAAAGAAAATTAATACAGAAAAAGGAAATTTCCCATATATCTCTAAGCAAGTGGATTATCCCTTTTCGTTGTAAATTACGAAACGCAATTGAGTTATCCTCTTATTACATTCCGCAAGGTCCTGGCGTTGTTGTCGTATATTACATCGATCCTCAAGTAGATAAGGATCGTCAAGCATCCACTACTGCGTTCCAATTTGGCAGTAAGTATATAATAATTAAGTTAGTCGGGAATCAGTCGATTCCAGCTTCTCAAGTTAAAAATTTTGAAGTACATTCAAAGCTTCCTCGTAAAATCGTGCGTCTTCAAAAGCTCGATCGATTTCGTTGTTTACGAAGAAATAAATGAGTTAATTAACTTATTTACGGTGCTAGATAAAGTTTCGCACTTTTAATTAGTTTTTTTTTGTCTCAGGAAAGTTGCTATTTATATGAAATATGTGAGCAGATGTGCTTAGAAACTTTCGACAATTCAACGACGCAGCGAACTTCAAGCATTGTGTGATCTACTTATTTTTATTTTTATAAAAGTGATCGATGAAGTGTCCAGTCGTCGTGTAAAAGATGAAATTGTAATTAATAACATTGATAATTGTCAACGGTGTAACTGGTTAAATGCTGTTATAATTTTAAGCCAATTAAACTTCGTCCCTTTTCCGCGCTAACAAGTAAATTAATTTCTCAATCTAATTATTTCGGTAGCTCGGGAAGCTTCCAGTGAAATTTTATTCTTAAATAAACAGACGATTTGACGTTCGTTTCTAAATAAAACATTAATTTTTTTTTAATCGGTGATTTCAAGGGGGAATTTTTATTAACTTAAGGCCGTTTTCTACTACCCTAGATATTTATTAGAACAAGAAATTTTTGGTTCAATTTAAATTTTATTCCAATTTACTGATAAATTAAATTGTTTAAGCAATTGGACCAACTCTTGTATAAGAAATAGGGTAACGTAAAACGGCTGTTTTTTTATATATACTACCAATCAACTAAATCGGCACCAGTCGGGAATTTTGTAAGCCGTTTTAGACTACCCCATTTTTGTATAAAATTTGGTTTAATTTCTTGAATTGTATTGTTTGTCAAACAGTAAATTTGATTGTCTGAAAAATAGAATGCGTTCTATATTTCTAAAGGGCCAAAAATTTCTTGTTGCAAATATTATTAAAGAAATGGATCCAAATTGTATTGATCATATTTTCCAGGAAATAAACGATTGGCAATAAAAAAATTTGCAATCGACTAGTCTTTAGCAAAATGCTTTGAGGGAGATAAAGCTAAATGCAATTTTAATTCTGTTTGTATGTGTCGTAGTTTGCTTTCATCCGGAATTTTTCCGCCTGAAAAATTCCGTTTGCAAAGAGCATACTGGAACATATTAGAATTTGAAATATACAGGGTGTATATAGTTGCAATTTTTGTTAATACTACATAGTAAAAAAACATTTATATTTCAAGTGCAAAAACACTTTTTGTATAAATAAGTAATGCCAATAAATTGATGGTATTTTCTGAGGTCATTTCGTTAGTTATTTTATTTTATGAAATACGTGCAGTCGTCTTTTCTTTGTTTTTAATATATGATGAAAACTGAAAACTGAAACTTAATATAAATTTGAATTTACCTCAGAAACCCCTGGAAGCAAACAGAAATGAAAAAAAGACGTCGATAAAGTTCTCCAATATCGGACACATCGAACACGTTCGTCCTGAATTTGTAACTTTTGCCGTCCCAGTGGACCGATATCCTTGCATTTTTTAATCTTAGCCAGCGGGGAAGATAAAATAACATAGTAAACGAGATTGAACTTCGCTAGAATTCGAATTCATTTTACAAGTTCGAAAACCAATCTTGATGTATTGACACATTATCATCATTGTTATTTATGTGCACGTATTTGTTTTATATATGTTACTGTGGTCATGTTGTAAAATCCAATAACTTAGGAAGAGTAAAATGTGGCAGGCCCCGCAGGAATCCCACAAAAAGTCTTCATGATGCATTTGGAAGTTGTGCGACGTCAGAAAATGAAATACTGCCGTTTCCATTACACGGTAACGCGAAAAATGCATTATCCTGACCCCCACCGGAGAAAGGTCACCAAATAATAATTTAAATATGTCACAGATGACACATCGACTTTGAACCGTCATTGAAAGTAACTAGTACTTACTAATCGAATCCAAAAACGTATTTGAGTAAGTCGTAATCCCGTTACTGTTATGACTGTGGCTTAGTTATACACATATAGGAAAAGAAGTGTGTTTAAGATTATGGACCCCCAAGGTAATTATGAGTTTACGTTCTTTTCTTTATACTTACTTTTTATAGAGGCTTTTATGGACGATTGATTTGGCAAAGGGGGTTTTATTATCCATTAAGTATGGGTCGTTAATAAATTATTATACCTACTCATTAAATTTTGGATATAAATGTGATCCTTAAAATTAAATCACACAAAGCACAAATTAATTTAGGAAGAAAGGCGGAGGAAAATTAAATTGTATATTTCTCTTTGTAAAGACGCCTACACAACGAATGAAATATGAAAAACATGTCAATAAGAAATGCAAGTATGTACCAAAAATTCGTTCGAATTGGCACAGAAAATGTAGGTTGTAATAATTTGCTGTTGACATTGATTTAAAAGGAGTCAAACAAATTCAATTTAAATGTTTCCAGTTAGACACAATTTATTTTGTTAAAAGGACTGCAGTTAATTTGTAAGTAAAATATATTTACAAATTACTCTGGGAAAGAGCATCTCCGCATTCAATCCAATTAGCCTTTTTTTATTTTAAAATCCTCATAAGAATACAACTACATTTAGTCCTAATAATCAAAGCTAGTTTTTTGAAAGGCAGTGTGGTAGCAATCGAGAGGGTGCAACCTTACCAGGGTGTAATGCCGAAAGCATCCTCTCTAATTTATAGCTAATGGAGTACTACTAGGCGCCCTTTAAAGACCCATAAATACAGGGTGATTCTTGAATAGTAGAGTAAAAAAAAATACTGACGAAAGAAGAGACATATTTCCATGTTCCCTTCTTTCACCATTTTTTATTTGTCGGTCTATTCAAGAATCACCCTGTATGTGTACCTACCACAACATACTTATTTACATTAGTTTCTGAATTTAATTCCTCTATTTTAAACTTGACAGAGTTATTAGCACAATCTTTATATTAAAAATTATTATCAAGACCCAAAGTCTTATTTATTTCATTCCAACAGCATTTCCTCAATGTTATAATTATAAATAATAATAACACAGCGAAACACTGGCTTCTACTTAAACGTGCAATACATAATCGTGCACGTACTCGCGTTCTACAAAAATAGAAACACACACACATACAGTCCACGACTGCTCAGGCGCATAGTAAAACATATTTGCATAAATTTTATCGTATAAAAAATCAATGGCGCGAGCAAATGGTAGAAAGCTGATGTTAATAATTTTCGCAGGCTATAATAGAAGACTTGACGTCATATAACACACAACCGATTAACTCTTATCCGCGAGCAGAGATAACAAACGCGTGCATTTAACTATAAAAAAAAATACGTTACGTAGTGATGTTTGTGCTATAGTGATTTTTTAAGGACACGCACGAAATGGATTTTAATTCAAACGGTTGGTAATACGCACGTCAAATTTCATTAATTTATTTTTAATTAATAACACAAACACGTACTAAAACCAGCACACACTGATACTTAAAGCAATTAATCTTTGGACTTTGACCTAATGATACCTTAATCGCTACAAACAAGAAACAAATGCTTTAAGGCCCGGTTTCATAAACGTAAGTTAAATTGACTGTACAGTTAAACGACTGTTGTTACAACCCTTATTCCCACAGTAACAATTATAAAAACAATTGCAATAAACTGAAAGTTAAAGCTAACTTGTGCCCTTGGGCATTAAACTTATGTTTATGAAACCGGGCCCTTTGGCGTTTATAAATTTTTATTAAAAGAATTTGAAAATGAAAATCACATAACTTAAATTATTACCATTGTCACCACCCTGTTACCTAAATACACAATTGATTTTATTACTCTTTACCTACATTTCAGAACATCAACATATACGTTATAACCCGTTAAGAGACGAATGGATTTTGGTATCCCCCCATCGTGCCCTGCGACCATGGAGCGGTCAAGTGGAAACTCCCCCACAAGAAATCATCCCTCCATTCGACCCCAATAATCCGCTTTGCCCCGGCGTGACAAGAGCATCTGGAATAACCACCCCCAAGTATGAATCCACGTACGTTTTCACAAACGACTTTCCGGCCCTACTAGAAGACGTCCCCATCCCCCCTAAAACGTGCGATCCCCTATTCCAAATTTCCGAGGCCAGAGGCACCTGCAAGGTCATTTGTTTCCACCCCAGGTCCGACGTGTACCTTCATTCGATGACCACGCAAGAAGTGAGAAACGTCATAGAAGAATGGGTAGGTGCCCGCTGAGCTGTCTGCAATTTTTACCGACTTTTTGGATTTTAGATTCGGCAGTTAATGGAACTGGGGGACAAGTACATGTGGGTGCAGATTTTTGAAAACCGAGGGGCGATGATGGGCTGTTCCAACCCGCACCCGCACTGTCAAGTTTGGGCGTCGAGTTTCATGCCCAACGAGCCCAAGCTCAAGGATGAAAATCAGTTGAAATATTTCAAGAAGAAAGGCCGGCCCATGCTGATGGATTACCTGCGGAGAGAATTAGAGAAGCGCGAGAGGATCGTGTACGAAAACAGCGAGTGGGTACTTCTAGTGCCTTTCTGGGCCGTCTGGCCCTTCGAAACGATGGTGCTGCCCAAAAAACACATCCAACGATTCACAGACGCGAGCGACACTCAACGACAGGAATTGGCGGTTTTGTTACAGGCCACGGTGGCCAGGTATGATAACTTGTTTAAGTGCAGTTTTCCTTATTCTATGGGGTGGCATGGGGCGCCGACCGGAGAATGTTTCGACGTGGATCAGAAACACTGGACGTTTCATGGTATTTATTTGCCGCCCTTGCTGAGGTCCGCCACCATTAAGAAGTTTATGGTTGGCTACGAGCTTTTGGCACAGTGCCAGAGGGATTTGACCCCCGAGAAAGCTGCTAAAATGTTAAGGGAGCAATCAGAGGTGCACTATAGTTTAAGTAAACCCCCAGAATAATATGTTTACCTGAAAATGATAAGTACTTTTAATTCTACATTTGTTACCATTTTTTTTAAATAAAATAACAACTATGATGAAACTCATCTGGAATTAGTTTTTGAATGCACCTACAGTTCGTGACTCAGATACTTTGGAAATGTAGAGAATAGAATTTAGTAGTAAATGATAAAAGAGTATGAGGGTATGAGGAAATTCATATTCATTCCTTTAATACTAAAAGATAAATAAAGAACCGAGTGTGAAATACAGTCAGTCCTAATGTAAATATTCTCTTAAATAAAGAAACTTACTTGTACCACCCGATTCCAAAAGCGATAAGCCCCACGGTTGCAGCTGCGCTAATTCCAGCAACGACTGCAATTATGTAAACACCAGCTGAATCAGTATCCGAGGTGCCGGGGCGGACTGCAACTACCCTTACGGAACTATCAGTTCTCTGCATAGGATCCGGGACTTCCTTGGTACTTTCCTTGCTTGAGTTTTCAATATCGTTTTCTCCGTTGTCATCGGTTCCTTCAGCGCCCCTTTCTATTTTAACATCTGGAAAAAAAATATTCGTTTAGTTACAGTTTAAAAATGCAGCACAATTTCATTTAAAAAAAAAATAAAGAAATCCTTGTTTCGGTATTTTTTAATTAAAGTATATAAAGTTATTGATACCGGATGGTTTTAAAATGAGATAACTTCGTTATTAAGCATTTAATTATCCTAAAAGATGTGGAAATAAAAACGTAAAATGTAGAATGGAATACACAGCTTAACAGATATGACAGAAGTTTAAACAGCAGTGGACAAAACATTTTGTAATATACCTATTTGTTATAATGTCTTCATGACATTCAGGGTCGGAATCTGAAGAGACTAGAAGGGTTGGAAAAGAATTATTTAATACGATAATGTAGACAGTAGAAGAAACGGAAAATTGTGTAAGAACAAAAGTAGGTATATCAGAGAAATTTTTTGTCGAGAAAGGTCTCTAAGGAGGATCGTTTTCATCAACGCTGTATAATAACTAACGGTTAGGAAACAATATGAAGAAGGGCAGGGCCAAGAGATTATGTTATAATTTAAACAAACAGCAAACGGAAGATATAACAAGAAGCATCAATAAATCCTGGAGAGGAAAAAGAACGAAAATAGAATTCATAGTGTGCACTCAAGGGAATTTTGTTAATATACAAAACTAACAGTTCTGAACAACTGATGATACGAGAGGAGTTTTTTATGTTATCTACCTAGCTATGAAAACAACGAGTTAAAGAACAAACAAAATTTTATTTTGCAACGTAAGAACCATTAACACTAATACACTTATTCCAACGTTTTTCTATTAATGCTATGCCTTCGAAAAAAAATTCTTTTGATATTTCTGCAAAGTTAGGCTGCGCTTACACTGATGAAGCAAAACGTTTTCAAACAAAAAACACGCTAAAACAGTAATTGTTTTAGCGTGCTTTAAACTTTACAGTAACTGTTTTAGCGTGTTTTAAACTGTTTTTTGTTTTGATATATCAGTGTGTGCCTGAATCTATTTAAAGCATGGAAAAGAAACGCTTTTTTAACAAAATTAGTCAAAAATGTTTTGTTTGAAAACGTTTTTGCTTCATCAGTGTGAGCGCAGCCTAAGACTCCACTATGCATCTCAAAATTATTTTGAAATTTACTAATTGTGAGTTATTTTGTAAGCATTGCGACATTGTTGAATAACACATTCTGATCAATCAGTACACTGAAATGAGTGGTATCTAAGTACTGATTGGCCAAAATACGTCACTTAACGAATGTCGTTATTTAACGATGTCATTATGAGTTACAGAAAGAATAAGGGGGTTAGTTTCTAATTTTGCTTTTAGACAGAGGAATGCAAGTTAAATTACATCTGGATGTACCTAAGTAATATAATTAATTAGTAAACACCTGAAAATGTAATAATGACAATTCGCAAGTTAACCGAAATAATTTGTAATTAAATTGATTTGTTTAATTACAATTTCATTTGGCAAGAATTACAGCTGTCGAAATAATTTGATTTGCTTAAGAGGAAAACAGTTTTCCAGACATTCTGAATCAGCGCTTCGCTAATAATAACTTACAATTAGTTTAAAACTCGAAACTTTTATCTCGCCAAGTTCTCTAACGACGTTATAATTGTTTTAAAACCGAACGAATTGCAGAATCTCTTCGCTTATCAAGTTAAGACTTACGCACAATGACGGACAATAAAAAAGAAAATTTTCCGACAAAATTAAGCACCAAGTTCTTTTTATTTCTCAACTTTCATGTTAAAAATTTTAGAATGTTAAAAAATTCAAATTTTTAATTTGTGATAATGATAATACACCCATGGGCAAAAATATCGCATATCGCACATAAAGTGTGTTTTATTGAAATGTCCTACACATATTGGTAGACTCTAAACATTGATTGCAAACATTTCAGAAACCGATAACCTTGGAAAATATACTTCTGCCGCTCTATAGTCATAATTGATAATACAGAGTGCATCATTGGTATTAACTTCTTAAATAGCTCCTTAACTCTTAATTATAAAGGAAAATATCTTGTACAAAAGTTATCGCTTAAATGAGTTCTGTATTAGCAATCTATTTTTACAAACACAGCGTGTTCCATAAGTAAGTTATCCACCAAACACATACCTACTTTCTTAAATGGAATGTACCAATTTTTATTTCATATTTCGACAGATCTCTTTTTATTTATTTATTTATTCAACCAGAAAATATTACGAAAAGAACTGTGACACCAAACTAAGGCAAACTAAGCTGCTTGTCATATGTCTGGTGGCCTTAAAAGTAAACATTTTTTATTGAGCAACCAAAGCTTGCAATCTACAGTTTTTCAAGTGGATGAAAGAAGTGAAATGGAGAAGTATTTGATTTATAACGAGCGGTCAAAGAAATTATTTTTACTGTGCGTAAGTAATTATTTATAAATATCGAGTAGAATAACCTCTATGGGCCAGTTGTACAAAGGCGGTTTAAACTCCAGTTTAACTGAACCAGGTTCAAAGTAAACAAATTCGCATAGGATCTTAAGGACATATATGGCAATTAATGCATTCATAAATAAAATATGATGCGATTTTGTTCACTTTGAACCCGGTTCAGTTGAACGTCAGTTTAAACTGATTAAAATTCTTGGAATTTATTTACAAACAAGTTGATGATGGTCATCAAGTCGCGGGCCTCTTCTTCTATCTGTCCCGTGCTTTTGATTGTTTGGATATTACCTTTGTAAGCATAAAACTTTATAATTTAGGCATAAGGGGCAGTATGCTTAGTTGGATTGAATCATATTTAAAAGCACGCAAAATGTACGTTAAAATAAAAAATACCCGCTCTTCTGACCACTATCTAAACTGTGGCGTTCCTCAAGGGTCCGTGCTAAGACCGCTAATCTTCTTATTATATATTAACGATTAATCGATTTTGTAAAGGCTGACCACACCACCATCTTTGCGGACGATACGTCAATGGCTATCTCAGCAAGGGCCCCGGAGGAACTTAATATTAAAGTAGCTAGTATCTCCTCGCAGTTCGGTGACTGGTGCCTTAAAAACCGACTAATTTTAAATGTTGACAAAACTGTTGTTACGTTTTTTTAACAGGAAATGTCCAACGAGGAACGTCTATAACATAAACAACAACCTTATCGAACCACAACCGTCCACTAAGTTTCTAGGCGTACACATTAACCAGCAACTGAATTGGGAGAACCATATTGATCACGTTTGCAAACGATTAAACAAAGCATACTTCGCAATCTCTCAACTAAAATCTGTAATAAGCACAGACCATTTACTGAAAATCTACTTTGCATTGGGTTACAGCCATTTGTCTTATAATTTGATCATATGGGGTAACGCTCCAAGCAGTGGCAGAGTGTTTCTGTCGCAGAAAAGACTGTTGAGACTCATATTTAATCTGAAACCTAGAGAATCATGCAAAAACATTTTCAAAACATTTGGTCTATTAACGCTTCCGGCCATTTACATCTTTAAATGTTTAATTTTTGTCAAAAGCAACACTGAGAAATTTCAAAAAATGGCTACTTTCACAATTACAACACCAGAACTAAAAACTCCTTTTCTGTGCAAAAACACCACACCACTAAATTTGAACAATCGCCTGTATTTATGGGAATCAAGCTCTTCAATAAATTGCCCAAAGAAATGCGTAACTTAGACTTGTACTTATTTAAGAAAATTACTAGAGAATTCCTATGTAATTATGCGTACTACTCCGTTGCTGAGTTCCTTGATGACCACATTAATATTAGTCATAAGGATACTCAGATAGAGCACTTCTAATTCCTAATTCTAAGTATTTCTATTGACATGTACATCCTTTCTTGTATCTCTCCTTTGTACAACTAGCCCTATGGCTAATACTAACATTATCCTTGCGTGTTTGCACATAAACTATTGAAATTTAAAAGTTAAATTTTCTCAAGAAATTTAAATGGGACGCCCTGTATATTTTAACTCATTTAAATAGCTCATCAAATTCTATTTCTAACATACAACATAAAAGTGTTGGTCTAAAGGTTTTCTACGGTTTTCGAAATACCTGCATTTACAACCACAGCTTCTGATAGGAACCATGATACTTCAAGAAAATAAACAAAAAAGAAAGCGCACAATTAATGATTTATTTAAAGGAAATATTGACAATTTTGATTGTTGTCTTGGAGACTGTTGAATACATATCTGCTAATGTTTCCTGGCTGGTTTTTGCAAATGCTTGTCTTATTTTATTTTTAAGTACTAAGTCGTATTTGGTTAGATTTTAAATTAAAAAAAATAAGTAATACTAAAGGTTACAATGTTTGCATATAAAACATTAGCGTTGTTGAGATCTAGAAAGCCATGTACAGACAACAAGAAGTGCACTGATTCTTTACCATCGACATGCAAGTCAAACACAATGTTTCTTTCTTGGGCCACTTCCATGGTCCTTAAGTCTATTAAGTCCCAAGTCTTTTAGATCCTTATATTTACTGTAATGATGTGTAATATACACAGTGTCTAAAGATAGGAGTTTCACCTGCGATGATTCTTATGATTTTCTCTTGTACTAAGAAGACTTGAGATGCAGAGATACAATCTCCCCAGAAACAGATTCCATAGTGGAGTCGAGACCCTATTAAGGCATGATATATTGAGATCATTTGATGATCTAAGAGGACGGTACGGAGATTTCTAAATGCATAACTGTAGATGCTAAGTTTGGTAATTAAGGCATTGCAGTGATTTTTCCACCAAGTGAAGCACTTATCAAGAAGAAAACCTAGGAAGTTTCCTGTCTCATCGCCTGCTATTAAAGTTTACCTTAATGGGGGGACAAGATTTTTGTCTAGTGTGAAACTGAATGACCTTTGTTTTGTTAGAGTTCAGAGTAAAGGAGATAAGAGTAAGCCAATTATTGAAGGTCCATATGCACAGACAAATCTCAAGGTGGACTTAAGGAAAAAGTGATACTTAAAGCTAACTTCATATCAAATTGTGCATCGTATAGTTACATTTCAAAGTAAAGGTTTACTTTGGCTTAAGTCTAAGATTTGTCTGTGCATACGGGCATAAGTTAGTTAAAACTTGTTCTATATTAGTTTTTAATTCATTGTTGTTTTTATCAGATACGATTAAAGATGTGTCGTCAGCGTAAAGAGTCAAATGTGCTAAACTAAGATCATTCATATAATGTATGAATAAGACAGGACCTAGGATAGATCCTTGGGGAACACCTAGGAGGATAATTTATCCAATAAAAGGTCATGATTGACAAAGACGAATGCCCTGCTAAGATCGCAGATTATCCCAACAGGACACTCACCTACATCAAGATGTTTGATAACATTATCATATAAAGAATGCATGGCTGTAGTAGTAGACCTAGCAAGACGGAAACCGTGCTGGTTATTACTGAGAACGTTAGTTTTGTTCAGAAATTTGAGTAATCTAAATAACAGTATTCGAAAATTTTGGCAAAGCCTAAGGTGATGGTAATAGGCCTTTAATTTTGTACGTTATGTTGATCTAGCTTTTTAAAAACAGGGACTACTTTATCAATTTTTAATGAATCGTACGCTACATTCAAATGTGTCAAAATATACAGGGCGTCCTATTTAAATTTTTCCAGAAAATTTAACTTTTAAGTTTGAATTGTTTCTGTGCAAACGCACAAGGAAAATGTTATTATTATTATTTATAGAGATTATTCTACTAGATATTTATAATTAGATACGCAGAGTAAAATAATATTTTTGCCACTAATTATGAATAAAGTATGGTGAATAAATTACTTATAGAACATGCTGTGTATGGGAAAATAATTTACTAATATAGAACTCATTATAGGTGATAACTTGTGCAAGATATTTCCCTTTATAATGAACAGTTAATACCAATAATGCACCCTGTATACTTATATTATACGTACCAGGAATTGTGGAATACTGTGGCATTTTTTGGAAAAATCTCGGATCCGGTGGTGCATACGCAAAATCATTCGGATCATCCAACAAAGTCGCTTCATATTTTTCCTTGCCAAAAGTGGAATCAGTGCTTTTCTCACCATCACGCTCCTCGGGGTGCGTGTGATATCTCCCTATCGTTTTCTGATCCTGCTCGCCGCCGTTTTCACCCTCACCATGGAAACTAAAATCCGAATCTTCTTGCGGATACGGCCTGACATCATCTAAAATCCGTTCGTTCTGGTAGGTGTACCGATCGAACTCTCGATCCTGATTGATGAGCTTGCCATAGTCTTCGTCCTCCCTGTCGGGCAAGTCGGGGACCACAGAGTTCTTGTACGAGTTTTCGGCCTGCTCCAGTAACTGCTTTCGCCTTCTCTTCAGTTGCTCTTGAATTCGACGGAGCCTCGCTTTGATTCTCTCGGAAAACTCTGGCTGACTCTGACCAGGCCCGAAATACTCCTGCTCCAGTTGGGGATACAGGGATTTTAGCTGCCGCCTGCGATCTACATACAATGGGGCGTAAACTTCGTCGGGTCTGTGGTACTTCCTTTGTTGGTCCTCTAAATTAATACCTAAAATCAAAAAAAAAGAAATTTTAAACTCTGTGTACGTGAAGGATCATCAAGATTTTAAATTAATTAGGGTGGAAGCGCGTACTCAAGAATTTGATGTTTATTAAAACCTTCTTATCCATGGAAGTTTAGCACGTCTGAGTTTAGAACTTAATCCGTGTTCTTTGAACATAATGAAAATTGAGTACAAAATTGATTAACATGGCTTCGATTTAATTTTTAACTTTTAATTACTTTCACGGTGTTAATGGGGCGTGCATGGGCGACGATGTTCAAAATCAGAGAGAGCTTCCTTGTACGATTCTTTATTTTAATTTCAAGTTTTAGGTTCAAATAAAACTTCGTGCAAAAAACTTACGAAAGCAAATCCGTCAAGCTGTTCTATCGATTTAAGATAATCGTGATAGGTCTGCGAGCACTTGCGTCATATGGCGAAGCACATCTCGTTAAGTGACGCGAAAGGATTATCTTTCAAGTAATAAAATAAAAATACACCACCAATTTTTCCAAACCCCTAATTATAACTCGGATTCTATTTATAGCGTGCATAAGATTTTCGCCCTTTGGGATGTCGCAGGAAGACCAGGTGAGGCAATTGTGGTAGTATTTAGCTCCAAAATTTGCATATAAATCAAATCCAAAATTTAATCAGAAACAACAACTTGTTAATAACTTTACATTTCGGCAGAGTTGATTGGAGAAATGGTAGGCAGTAGTAATTGTATTTCCATACAGGATGTTTCACAAATGGCGACACTTAATAATTTTGTAGTCGTTCTACTGGAACTTACAAGCAAATCAGAATCTGTATTTCTTGTAAGTTTGGTTATTTTATTAATTTAACAACAGACATTTAATTTTCCAGATTACCCAGTGCAGAACGGATAATAAATTAAACCCCCCGTGAAAAGAGGGGCCGTTAAAGGTGGCTCTTCGTCGTACACTCATAAAATTAAAATCTCCATCATAAAGATTACGACTTTATAGTTGAGTCGTGACTTCATTTTCTTTGTGTCGAGTTTCCCTGGGCTTTCAGTTTGCCGATTCTTTTTCTTTATTCATCATCAATGATTTCGCACCTTTTGTAAAATTGGGGGCGTATTAAATTATTCACGCAACGACAACGCTTCCCGGAAAGTTTCCTAATATCCTAATGTCTTGCGTTTTCAAAAGAAATTTTATCTTCTTTAGATATTAATTTCGTTAAAAACATTTCATCTTGAATATCACACTACAATGATTCTTAAGACGTTCATTAAACCTGACAGGGAACGCTCCGAGTATAAACACCAAGTGACGCTGTATATTAATAGAGTTGATTGACAGTCACTAAGGGGGATCCTTGAGTCTCCTTGTGGATAATTCTAGTCACCACGCAACATGGGGGCGGCAAATTGATGTATTAGTCCCGTTCAGGGGAAAAGAGGATTTCATTACGCCACATATGTATGCCGTCTTGGAGCTTTCTGAATATCAAAAATGCCACTTTTGTGCTTATCAGAGATCGCTTCCACTTTAAATAAACGATCCGACCCTCCTCGTCTTTGAACTCGCTTGTGAACATTGAAATCGTACAGGGAATTTAAATATTCCGAAATGAAAATATTTTCTTGGAGAGAACACGAGGACAAATCCTGTAAAGGAAGCGATCGGGGGAGAACATGACGACAAATTGTCATGGTAACGTCTTTTATCTTCTCTTTTGAAAAAGAATTTTAAGGCGATTTTTAGTTTATAAATAGCCGAAAGGAATGCGATTTTATGTTTATTCAAACTACTACTTTCATTACTTTGTAGACTGGTTTATTCGTTTAAAAATTGATTAAAATTTATTCACTTCACAACAGGAGCACGATTAAGAAATATTGAAGGGTCCAAAACGTAAGAAATACTTTTTTAATTGATGACTAGATATAGGCCCGTATTCTCATCCTATGATGAACGCTCATCCGTCACTCTCTTAATCATTAAATTGACGTTTCTTATTTATTTTAATCACGACTTTAGTTAAAGACGACTCGTGTTTAATTTCCATGGCAACGCTCATCCGTCACTCTCTTACATATTAAACTGACATAAAGCTATGTCGTTTCTTGTTTATTTTAATCACGGTTTTAGTTAAAAGCGACTGTATTCATAGGATGAGACTAGTGCGATCGGGTTCTTTAAATTTATCACAAGTATAAAAATGGGAAAAGTTTTCCAAACCGTAACTTATCTAAACTCGATAAGGGAACACCTCAAAGTCGGTGGCCAAACCAAAAAATTAATCATCGCTTTGTCTCTCTGTTTCATTATCAGACGTTTACGTTTACATTTTAAAAGCGGAAATTTGCTGCAAAGGACGTCTGCTAATTAAAAAAAGAATAATTAAATCTTTTTTTTACTTAATTATTCCTTCACTTCAAGATTTAGCCTCATCTTGTTTTTCATTTTGACATTTTGGCACAAGGAAACTAAAACTTCAAATCGATTTTATTTTCTGTACCTTTTACATAAATCCAAATTAAGAAAAAACAATAATAAAGTGCATGTTTAATACAATTTCACACCCCCACCCCATTACATTTATTCAACTTTTTATTATTATTTAAAAACGTTCTGTGTACTTTTAGAATACGTTTGAATTTAAAACTCACAATAAGTGATATTTCAAATTACGTTCGCCACCATAATTAAAATAAATGTATTCACAGGATTTAAATTAAATTAAATTTATGAGGTCACCCCTCCAAAATCGATGATATTTTAGTTTTTTAACTAACGACAATGAAAGAGGGAATAATTATCTGCAGAAGTAACTTTACACTGTCCAGGAAGCTACATCAAAATTTACGACCGCAGTAAAACTTCCCGTTTGCAAAATAGAGCAAAAAAATAACGTCAGTTTTCTCCTGGCGCCCCGCGTCCTGCAATTCAGGGTGGATTACGTAAATCACGCGAAATTAAAACTCTACGTAAACTGAACGAAATGAAACCCTCACAGCAAGTAGCTTTTAAGAATTTAATTACACGGTAAAAGCTTTATTGGAAACTTTTTTTTGTTGCGTGGGCGGGCATTTAATAATAAATTATGAAGTAATAAAAACAGTGCAAGTAATAAAACAGTATAAAGTGCAAAACCATAATTCGATATCATCTCAACATTTTGTTAATTATTTTCTTTGATATTTTAGGTTCACTTTGTTATCAATGTCAGCGTAATAGATAGAACACAAAGGACGGAATTTAACTGTTGCAGTAACTTACGAGGACTCAAAGGGTTTAATTCTCTTGAGTCTTTTGTTACTTGGCTATTGTCCAGGAATAGAACGGATACTGTGTGGGAAAAGCAAACATTTTTAGTTCTTCAAAAACCGTTTCCAGTATTTATAGATTCTAAAGTATTAACGATTTATTTAACAAAATAATAATAAACTACTTATCCAACGAAATTTAGCAAACAAAATAATACTTGGCGCAACTTCTGACCAGCTTAAATTATCAACGTTTCGCTGTACACGTTGATAATTACTTAATTTTTCATATTATTCTGTTTTAATAATATAATCTCTGCAGGTCAAATTCTGTACTAATAATTTTCCATGAACAAATACCTCTATCTAATTATTTATAACAAACGTTTACATATTTATCAATTAGGTACCGTTTACTTGACAATGAAAACATTCAGAACGAACAGAAGGGACAATTAAAGAAAAATCACAATGTGTGTGAACGGTAAACATTCGTTGTATGTATTTGTAAAGAAAATTCGTTTCAACAAGCCAGAGAGAACAGAGCTGAAGAAAACCCACGCATTGTGTTACAAGAAAATCGATCGACGGACAACAATGCAAACAACAAAGCGACTAATTTTGAATGAATAAAATCACAGCTTTGGCAACACTCAAGAATTTTTTTATTTCATTTTAATGCAAATGCTTAAGAGTGCGCATAGCTAACACAGTCGTGTTTTAAATTTGCGTAGTTTTCTTTATCACACCGCATATCCGGCTCGAATAAATACAAGCAGATAGGAAAAAGTATGTATTTAAATACGACCAGGTCAATTGTAGCAGAGAATCACTTATTTTTTAATGAAACGTAAGTATTTACAGTTAAAAAGTAATTCATAAAGAATGACTTTTTTAATGAAACTACACAGCTTGTTTTTCTGCATTTATTGTCTACATAAAATACGGTCAATAAAATTTTTGTATAAATAACTGTATTCGAGTATAAATTATCAAACATTATATTTAAAGAAACGCAAATATCGTTAATTTTTAAAAATGTACATGACGAATATTTTTTTAAAGTAAATTTCTTTTTGAAATTATAGGTACATATACATTGTTAAAAATATACTTAAATAGAAAAAGCAACTTATATCCCTTATATTTTGTAAGAAAACTTTAAAGTTAAGTGTTTGAAAAAAATATAAATTAAAGAACAATTTTTTGTACAAAAATCAACTACAGTCCCAGAAATCTACACCTGTCGTAATTTATAATCTACAGCGTGTTCACAGTGAACCACCACAATACCTAACTTTTTATTTGAATTTTCACAAAGATCAAGTTTATGCCCTTCCTTCCTTCCTCCCTCCTTTCTTCCTTCCTACGAGGAATCAAATAAAAGAAGATCGACCGATCGACGATTCTCTAACGACGAATCAAAGTAATAAAATGCAATTCATTAAATTTCCATTGTAGGCAGGCCACGGAAGAATTTGAACGTACGCGGTGAATTGGTTAATCCGCTGGCTGTCAGTTTACATTTTTTACGTATAATTCAGGTATAATCAAAGACGTGACTTTTCCACAGCAAACCTAGATTGGAAATTTATTGAACGGCCTGATACTAATTTATACAGATGATTTTTTAAAAACGATCCACCTGAAATATTTCAACAATGAAAAGCAAAATAAAATTTTTCAAAAACACGTCTGCTTTTATTCTAAGGGGGGGGGGGGTGTTTTGACACTTACTCCCGTGCGCCCACGAATACCCTCCCAAAAAATGCTAATGGAATGACCCACCGCATCGTGTGGTACCTCAGATGAAAGCCTATAGGTACTCCAAAGAATGCACTAATGTATCTGTTTTTTAGAAAAAAATTAATTACAAGCTGAAAAATTAACACTTTGGTCTACTAAATCTTTGAACATCTCGCTAGGCGTTGGAAATAACAGTGTATTAGTGACATTTTATTACAGAATAAATAACCAACACTGGAAAAAAAACGTTCACTCAAAATGAGCATCTTTTCATTTTTAAAATATTTCAGATGGATCGTTTTCAAAAAATCACAGTGTATGTGAGAATTAAGAAGAAACTAGTTTTTGTTTGTCTTACTCATCACGACGAAAAATAAGTAAATTCTCTTTTTTGTATTTATGTAAAATTTTTACTTAACATCGCGGAAAACCTCGAAATTTTCTTACACAAAAATGACAATAACTTTTACATTTTGAATGATCAGTTGATGGAGCCTCAAGATGAATTCTTTAGGAACATTAACTGGCAGAATATCTAGGGTTTCATTGTTTATTTAAGTTTACTTAATTTTGTTTCAAATTTACCGCTTTTCCTTATCAGTGTGTTACACCTGTCATTAAGCATTCACATGCGCTTCATCTTTTATTCATAATTTTCAAAACCATCATAGCGTTCGACTAGCTCCTAAGTAAGTCTACATTTGTAATTTTAACGTGTAGTATTGTCCAACTTTACATTATTTTTAACCTTTTAATATGTTAGTTATTGACGTACAATAATTCTTTTTATTTAGTTTAATTCTTATAACTTAGTCTAGGTATGTAAATTTATTTCTTGCCTTAAAAACTTTCACTAATTGCCCCGATTTATTGTAGTCGCCCCGAAGATGGCCTTTTCTGAGGTCGAGACATGTCGGCATTAAACATCTAGCCTTCCGCACTTCGTTTTCTTAGTAACTCTAAGACAAATCCTAAAGTTTCTTTATTAATTAAAAAAAATCTGGATTTTTTTGATATTTTTAAGTAAAAAAACAAAGTGTACTTAATTAACAACTTTGAACAAATTTCAAAAAATCATGATTAAAAAAAATGGCTTGTTTAAAATCAGTTATTTTAAACATAACTTTGATCAAATAATTTAAATCAGTTCAACCTTGCATAAAATGTTTCTAAATTTTAGAAAATCGAACCAGTTTTGTTTATTTAATCGGAATTTTTTTATTTTTATGTTATTTTTTTCCCTATAAATTTTCTTTATTTCTCGATCGCCTTTTGTTTTATTTTACGTCTCAATTATCAAATGTTTTAAAATGCATCTTAATCTTAGAAAGTCGAACCACTTACTTATTTAATGATAAGTTTTTTATTTTTATGTTACTTTTTTTAATTTCATATATTTTCTTTTTTTCTCGATCATCTTTTGTTTTATAATATAAAATATAACGAAATACGAAGAATAAAATAAAAGAAGATCGACGGTTCTCTGACGATGAATTAAGCAGAAATCAGAGGACTAACACTACAAGAAGTATTAATTTAGATGTGAAAATTAGGAAGAAACAAATAAGAAGCTACACAAATCACAACGAAAAACAAAATTAGATTAACAGAAAAGAAGAGGACGTATCGACGACTTTCATTCAATAAGTCAATAAGTAGAAAGAAAAAAGAAACTACAAACAAAAGAATTTCGACGATTCCTCCATTGGAGCGTTAAAAAATTAACAAAAGACTAACAAATTTCTGAGGTTTCGTTTAGTTTTCTATGATTTTTCGTTATTGGTACTTCTTCGACTTTTAACTCGTATCAATTTTATTATGTACTTCCAAACAGTCCGCTGAAGGATCATCAATATTTTATTTATTTATTTTACTGTGGGTCCACAATCTTGTTTATTGGTACTTAAGGGCTTTAAAGTAAACAACCCTGTAGTAACATAAACACACCCATAGTAACGCAAGCAATCTATATACATGATTATTTTATGGAAGCAATCTATACATCACTCGCATACGATATAAAAAAAAATTGAATCATAACATTTTACCAAAATAAAATAAAACGTATGTACCACCGGCATAATTGTAAATAATAACCCTCGAGCATTTGAACATACGTAACATATATGTAAGTAACTATTATGTATTTATTTCAACGTAATTTCTCTTTTCTTTTTTAATCGATTTAATGTTTATTGATTTTCTTTACTGTGTTCCTTTTGCTGTCTACTGGCTCTGATTTTTAAAAGATTTTCGCCGAAAAATCCATCCTACATTTGTATTCGTTCTTCATTTGTTTTGTTTTGATTTTCTCTTTTTTTCTTTTTCCTTCACATTATCTTTCATAATTGCACGTTACTTGTTTAAATTACCTTCCGTTTCCTTTTGTCAAATTACGTTCTCCCATTTCATTGATATCCTGTCAACCGGAGATTTCTTTTTTTTGTTTTTTTTTCACCTTCTTGAATTTCGTTGTTCTTTATCCCAGTAGTTTGTTTTCTTTTTTATTATTCATAGGTCTCTTAATTTTTTAACAAGTTGCCGGATAATCGTCGTCTTATTCTTCGTATTTCGATACATCAAAATACAATGCGATCAATAATGACTGTCCGTCCCGAAACTTTTAATTTATAGGTACGATGGGGTTCAAATGTATTCAGACACCAAAATATCGGAGTAATTTTGACGAACATAGCAGTAAGGTTCACTTTCGAATAGGTTTGCTGCAAATCGAAAGAATACATTTGGACCCCATCTACAATATTCTAATAATGGAGGACTGTATTAGATCAGGTTTATTTTAAATTACGAAATATGTTTTTAATGTAAGGCAGCTGATTGGTTTTAAAATAACTTTGTATAGCGACGAAGTAAATAAAAAATAACGCCGGCGAATGTCTATGAACAGAAGGTGAACGAAGTCAAACGAAATTCACTAAATTTCCCCAAAATTCCCCAAAATCTAACTTCTGGTTGTAACTCGGACCTAAATATTGATATAATCCTTTGTGGAAAGTATTTTTTTTCAGACCGTCTTTTTTGATCACATTGTAGATGTATTCAATAAAATCAGCAAGAATGATAAATCTGCATCTTTTTAAATCTGACGCAAATTTTATTAAAAAGTTTAAAACTAATATTTAGTAGAACTTCAATGCAAATAATTTTATTAAACGGGCACAGAAATCCTTGCCTTGTTTACAAATATTTGCCCAATATTTAAACGGTATAAATTTAATGATGTTTGAAAAAAAAATTAAAAAGGCAATGTAAAGAAAGCTTGTTAAATGTAGAATCATTTTTGTATAAATATAAAGGTAATAGAAACATCTTTGATAATTTTTTTTAGAAAAGATTAACAGTCGCCCTCAATCTCAATGCAGATGCGCACTCAATTAAATTTACGTGAGCTTCAAGCTGTCTTGGAAACGCCAAATTTGTATCAAGTTATGTAACATAATTTTTGACAATATAAAATATTAAAGCCATAAAAATCGGCAATTATTTTTTTAAACAAACGATGAAAATTGCCCTTGCAAAGGCTATACGTAAAATTTTGACCCAAAAGCGATACGAGCACAAATATTTAACAACAACAAATTGAATTGTTTACTTTGATAATTTCTAGGTAATGGATATTAAATACTGGGGGTTTTGATGCGTATAATTGCGTTAAAAACAAACGCACACAAAGCCATATCGTAAGCGTAAAGTAATAAATTTGTGGTTGAAGCTCAAACCCGTTTTGGAAACGTGAAATTTATCTTTGACATAAATAAATAAAATAATTTGTTGAAAATATAATTGGGCCAAAGCTTTTCTATCAATTAACTTTACAATAAAGCCATAAATCAAATGGGATGGGTTAAATTTAAATTCCTGAAAACTTGAGGACCATAAAAGAATAAGTATGTATTTAATGAAGTGCTACTGCACGCACAAATTTGGCGGTTTTCTGCGTGCCGATTGTTACGGAAAATGAGTGGAAAATCTAAATGAGACTTACCCGGAAAAATCTCCAGATCTCCAAGTACACAGAGAATACACGATAAAAAAGTGACAATGCCGAGAAAAGCCCGTTTCATATTGTAAACTTCGGGTTGCGCTCCTCCATATGTTATCACACCTCTGCCATTTTCTATGTAAATCAATAGATTTCCCACAGTGCAATTGGACGTCGGCGTCGACGTCACCGGGCAGAAAGAAGCTCGGATTCCCGGCTATACGTTTAAGACGATTTTCATTGACTGCACCAACTGTGTTAGAAGAACGTGCACATGCGCCCGCCTATCGGACATTGCTTCCTGGGGCCTGATAAAATTGTGTTATTATTAAAGTTTCTGTTTATTAACGTGGAAACGCGCACGGGCATTTCCACTTGATACACGCTTTGAACGACCGCAAGCTCTGGATTAGATTCAATAACGTTCCAGGAAGCGCAATTAACTATGCTTTTAGTGCGCTACTTATGAACGAATTCTAAAAGCATTATTAGTCTCTTTAATTGGATACTTCGGAGAGAACGTTATTTTTACTTCTTGTTTTTACTTCAAGTTTAATGGACCCTAAAGAGTACAAGGCTTCAGCAACTTAAAGTGCAAAACCTCAAAACACCGCCTGTACTGTATAATAAATCAAATTCATATCTGGCAATGAAAATGGGGCCAATGAAAAAACTTCAACTTCAATACGTTTAAAGCACCCTGTATCATTGCCACTAACTTTAAAATATACGGTTTGTCAAACCGCATACATCATCTCATTGGGGATATATATATTTAAGTTGGATTTAGGGATATGTGCTATAATATAAATATATTATATATATAATTATAATATATTATAAAACTTTAGATGAAAAAGAAGCGTTTGGATTTTATTTGTCTAAAATAAATTTTAAAAAGTACGTGAAAACGCTTTTTTCTTTTTTTGAAAATTTACGTGTAATTGTAAGTTGAACTACATAAATATATGGAATTAGAGAAGAAAGGCAGAAAACATAAACTCTACCTCTGACTTGAGAAATTTGAACAAAAGTAAGTCGTTTAATACTGGGTGTCTCATAACGTACGGAGGAGATTGAAAGAGTGAATAGAACATCAAAAAATAAGGTAGCTTTTCCTATAGTATTTTTTAACGTATTTTTTTTTTGGCAACATCTTCTGAATCCTTTAAGTTATCAAACTAATATTTGAAACTCAGATGTAAGGCAGCTAATTGAACATTTATAATGCAATTGTCAGATTCTTCCTCCCTTTTAATGGGTAGTTTGATGGGATTACTTTCAGCATTTCGTGGTAACAAAATGCAATGGACGTATGCTAACGTTTAAACCTCAATTACTCGAAAACGGTTTGGTTTATCGAAATGCAACAAGAGAACCTTCTTGTGCCAAATAATCTAAAGAATATTCTTTTCGAAAATTTTTGATGAAATATGTAAAAACAAAAAGTTAGGAATAAAATACTGAAAAGTCACCCCCTTAAACTACCCTTTAAAACGGGAGGAGGATCTAACAAATACGTTGTAAATGCGCAGTTAGATGCTTTATACCTGAATTTAAAATGTTAGTTTCATAACTTAAAGGATCCAGAAGATATTGTTAAAAGAACAATATTTTCCACCCCTCTTTCAGGGCTTATAATTCCTTTATTATTGACTTTTGGAAAAAAATGTATATGAAAAGTTTACCTTATTTTTTTATGATCTGTTCACCTTTTCAATCTCCACCGTATGTTATGAGACACCCAGTATATGCAAGCTTTTGATCTTTCTTACTTGTAGTCTTGGAACAAATGAATATCAAAGTTAAGTTAAAAGTTTAGAATTGTAGATTTGGAGGGAATTATTTGGGCGCCTAATAAAACTCATTCGACACCTCCTCGCGTTCATGTGATCCGGGTAGGCAAATTCAAAAATCGCAGTTAAATTTCAAGGGAACAATTTGGGCGCTTAATAAATTTTATTCGACACCTCCTCGCGTTTATGTGATCCTGGTAGGAAGATTCAAAAATCTCAGTAAAATTTCGCCAGAATTTTCCCGCGCTTGATTCATCAAATCTGACATCTAATCGTTTTATTACGTTACAGGTTTCTGCAAGTTGTTGCTCACGGTTAGGGATCTGTAGTTGGACGTATGCCATTATTTTGGATTTTCACCGATAGATGGCGCCTGTTACTTAAAACTAATTAACTTTTCTTAATTAATATACGCTTTACGAAAGGAAAATTCGCTTTAATATGTTCTTTATATTTTTCCGAAGTATTAACTTTAATGTTCTCTTACAAAATATAAGGGATATTCCTTGCATTACTTTTTCTATTTAAATATATTATTATTATTATTAATTATATTGAATAATTAATTATATTGAAGATATATTATTAACAATGTTAATAAATTGTTACATTATATGCACGGGTAGGCAATTTAATATCTTAAGGAACATAACTTAATCAAATACTTAACTTCATTCACACTTAAAACAATGGTTAGCATTTTAAATAAATTAAAATTAAATTTCCACTACTTAGTGGAAGTATTACTAAAGACAATATTAAAGAAAATATTAAACACTTGTTTAATATTTTCTTTTAAAAAAAGGTGACTACTGAAATAATTAAATAAATAAAGCAGATATGAATTTTGACCAAATTAAAAAATACATATTTTTTTTCGTTTAGGATAGGATTTTAATAAAATTATTTGGTAATGTAATTCATGTTGATTCATAAATTAAACATTTTATTAGATAATAACCATAATATTTTGTACATAAAATGATCACATTCTATAAAATAACATAATAAAAATATGAGATCCCATCTTATGAATAACTGTATAGCTTTTTAGCTAGTGAAGATATTATTACTGTTATTATTAATAACATTGCACATAATATAAAAGTAAAGATTGTCTAAAAATTGCTTAATACTTTCATTGACTAGACTAGATTATAAGTTATTTCAATACTGCCCATTAGTTATCCATGTCATCGGTTGATTCTCCCTCTAGCGTTAATCGAGGTTCTTCCCTCCTTTTCACTTTCCTCTTCCTTCGATTTACAACTCCATTCTCTTCGTCCATCAAGCGTACTATAAGAACTTGGTCGGAACAGTTTAAAGGTGCCACTGAAATATCTCTGACGGCCCTGAATTTGCCGCAGTTGTTTAAGTGTTCGTTTTCCAAACGGAAGAAATTCCAAATGAAACGCCTGAATAAATAACTGTGAAGTACAAATTTCAAAGGTCATTAAATGATGTACCTAAATACTTCCAGCGGTGCTAGAATGGTCACCATGAGGTCTGCATGGATGTATCCCAGCTGAGTTAAAGACATGGAAAACGCCCAACCAAATCGCAGTATAAAATCCTCTACTATAGCGAAATAGTAAAAAGACTGCAAAGATAATATTATACGTTTAAGTTGAGTATCCTTTTAAACTACTTGTCTTACTGTGGAAGAATAGACGATTTCTTCCCGAAGAAATTTATTATCGCCAGCTTTAGCATCAAACAATCCCCAATCTAACTTGATGTCCCAAGTGTAGGCGTAACAGGAACTCACAATGGATGCGGTTATCCAAAAATAGAAGAAAGGATTCTCTGCCAAGGTGTGATATTTATCTGTGATTATCGAAAGTAAATCATTGAATGTCATCGAGTATTACTCAGTATTTACCCGAATAAAAATTAAGAAGAGTTGTAAAGGTAACAACAAAAAAGGAAGTTGCGTACTTTGCAGCGTTCGCCAAATGTGGAAAAGCTTCCTTAGTGTCCCTGTACCTCCTCAAGCACTGTGCAAATCTGAACCACGGAGGTAAGCAAGCCATTATCAGTCTGACCGTAACGCTTCTGTTAACACAAACATTTGAATCTGCAAAATAAAAAACGTTTATTCTTGCTATTGAGGTATAACATAACTGAAACGCACCTTTCGCCTCATACATATTGTTGTTAGTGATGTAGAAACACATGAAGTACTGGATATCAGTGAAAAGAGTTACCAAACTGTTCAGTTGATCTGCCATCCAGAAATCGGCGAAGTTTACATAGAAAAATGGGGCTAAAAGAACTCTACTCTAAAAAAAAATAATCCCGAAGTAAATTGATTGATTGAAGCCTGAAAATTCTAAATAAAAATTAAAGGCCAAAATCAAAAATAAAATATAAAAATTAACACACCAAAGTGTACACACCAAAACTCGCAAGGCCCAAAATCTGGATTCATGTCTCAGCGTTTTCGTTGGATTTAGAAGAAAGGCCGACATTATTAGAACCAGTACTAGGGGGTTTACGTATGCTGGAATACTTAACTGAGGACTGAACATGAAACTGATAACGGAGAGAGACCAAATTACTCCGAATACAGCGGCCATTTCTATAATGTGTTGCTCAGAGAGGTGGTTCCTCGGATCCATTTCGAATATTAGAACGTGGTTCACACCAGAAGAACGCCACCCGTAGATGTTAATGCCCCATAAAAACATGAACAGTATTATCAAGAGGGGGGCCCTGTAAAGCCTGCACACGATACGCCAGTCATCACGACCGTGATGGAATATTGCTAAAAGAAGAGAAAACCTAAGTTTCGTTCTTTAATGCCCGGTTGCACCAACTTTTTAAATAGAGCTTAAATTTAAGTGGTGTTTAGACTATGATATTATTTCTAGATTTAACAAAATGTTAGTCACGTTCTAATTGACTCTTAAGTTGAAGTTTAATGCCCGGTTGCACCAACTTTTTAAGCAGAGCTTAAATTTAAGTTATGTTTAGAATGTGACATTTGCGTATGGTCAGTATAATGTCAAATGCATTCTCATTGACATTTAAATTTCAACTTAAGTATCAATTAGAATGTAACTGACATTATTTATAGATTTAATAAAATGTCATAGTCTAAACACCACTTAAATTCAAGCTCTGCTTAAAAAGTTGGTGCAACCAGACATAAATGTCAATCAGATTGTATTTGACATTATACTGACCATACGAAAATGTCACATTCTAAACATAACTTAAATTGAAGCTCTGCTTAAAAAGTTAGTGCAACCGGGCATAAGTCAAATAAGTGCTTACTTGAAAGAATGACTGCGATAACTAAAACCATTAGGGCACCAGAAAATAACCCGACTTTAAACGTGGTCCACGGACTTTGCTGTTCACCTAACGGGGGAACCCTCAAGCGTTTCATCGCCCTTTGTCGGTCTCCACCTTCGAGGTCCTGAGTGACCGTCATTTCTGTTTCTCGAATTAAACGATCTATATCCTTGTTCATGTAGAAATGAGAGTTTTCCACGTAATTTATGCGCCATCTTACACCGACTTCTGAGGCCAATAACTAAAGGGGAAACGAATTAGTTGTAAGGCAGAGGAAACGATCTCAAAAATTACCTTATCGTGTTTCTTTAAAATCTTTCTAAATCCGGTGAAATTTAAGTTTTGATAATTTTGCAAAAGTATGAGGCTTAGGTAGAATTCGCTGAAGGCCAATTTCAGTTCTTGAATCTTCCTGGCCGGTAAATTTTTTTTCCGCAGTAGATTAGGCCGCCGACGTTTTGAAAAACTTTTGGAAGCACTATTAAAGTCAACATCTTGGGCTTCGCTGAGTTCGCTCTTCAAGCTTGCGTATTTTCTAGTAGCTTCAGCTAATTTTTCTGGAATATAAGCAAACACAAACACATTCACCTAAGAAAATTTATGACGTACGCAAATAAATATAAAATGAATTTACCTGAATAAAATGTATTAATCTTTGCTAATTCCTTGTCACAATAATGCAAGAACTGCTCATCGAATTTGGCAAAATACCTTTGTATGATTTCTGGTTCTACATGTTCTGCAGAAGGAGCAGATTCCACAGCAGAATACAGCAAAGCCTTCATTTCCTGCACAACACAAAAATATTTCATCACAACAAAATTTAGCACAGGATAATTTTTTTACCTCGTATTGTATGTATTGCTTTCTCCATTCCGGAGTGATATGTGCAGAGAGGTGTTCTGCGAACTTCATGTTTCATTTAGTCTCATGCTTCACAATAACACGTTCATTATTACTAATTGAATTGAAAATTGTGGGTTGCTTGCTTGAGACGTCATTTTGCGATTATTGAAAACGACGTCTGACGTCTCTCCCCTCCACAAAAGCGTCTACAGCAGTTGTTAACAAAGACACCTACTTTATCAATATAAATAATCTTTATTAATATTTACTTTATCAATATAAATTATTTTCTCCGAGATTTTTGTATGAATGTGAATGTTCGCCAAAAAAAAATCGCACTTTAAATTTGAAAACTCATCAAAAATACTATAGCAATTTCTCCAATAGATGGCACTCCATTACTACAATTGGACAATTTCTTTCTTATTTCGAATGCATATTTTAATCGTTATTTTTAATCAAAAAACATATACTTACAAAACTTTAATATATAATTATTATTAATAACAAAGGAATTCCCTAGTAAGTACACCATACAATAGAGATGAAAATTTAGTAAATAATTAGTAATTGTTGCCTTACCTTAATTTTAAAAAAAATATTTTTACATTTACA
Organism: Dorcus parallelipipedus; assembly: GCA_958336345.1. Lineage (NCBI taxonomy): Eukaryota > Metazoa > Arthropoda > Insecta > Coleoptera > Lucanidae > Dorcus > Dorcus parallelipipedus. The sequence continues at coordinate 26,261,130 of OY284480.1, read as the reverse complement.
ACAAATAACGATATGTATTACATATTTTAATTCTCTCTGTGTAAAGCACAGCTAAAAGGCGCTTTCACAAAATACTGTAAACTAAAAGAGACAATTTGCTTACACATATACTAAGTGTAAAATGGCAAAAAAAACTTTAGCTTTAACTTTTTTTTTAATCGACGTACTTGTTAACCAACTGCTTGTAAGTTTAGTGCCTAGCTAATTAATTAATTTTGTAGGATTGGAGGTGTTGCCAATTTTCGTGGTCTCCTGGAAAAAAATTATAACATCATAAAACACACTAATCGCAATTAACTTTTGCATAACATTTACTAAATATTTTACCTTACTGTACGTGAATAAGGGCTGAAGAATGTACGAGTGACAGAAGGTCTTAATAAAGAGTCAGTGCTTGGTGTCTGTTGCAATATAGGGGTCTTGAAGTCCACCTCGATGAATTTCGACCAGTATTCAGAAGATAAATTTAATAAATGCAGCATTACCTACAAACACGAGATCATTTTATTTTCAGATAGCATATTCAGTTTGGTAACACAACACATACATCGACTAGTTGTCTCGTCTCTGTTATTATCATTGCAGGATTTGGATCATTAGATGAATAACCCACGATAGTGGGCCCAAATACTTTCGCGAGGTTTCCAGTAGGCATCTTACATTCCTTAGCTTCCGCAATTCTACAAAACAAAGGATAATTTTCGCCTCAAGCTCATAATAAAACACACACCTCTTAAGATGTAAAATCATGTAAGCCAGTGTATCTCGATTCGGTTGTGGCAACTCGGATATAAGCTGATGTAAAACCGGTTCAACATCCTGTACATCTTTCGCTTCGACCGCCCTGACAAAATCCCCCCACAATTTATGCGTAACAAGAGGTTCACTCAGGGAACGCAGGAAATCCTTTACCGTCCCGCAAATTACATGTACGTCTACCTGACTCAAATTAGGAACTCCTCTGCCACGCAAAAATTTCTCCTGCAATCACTCAGTTATTCGTGCTCAAAAACCTTGCATGTCACATACCTTGAGGGCTTTAACATCCCTTTCTGAGCCGGGTATTCTATATAAGCCTAATTCGTTCAAACCTCTTGATTCAATTTCCTTCAAACAATGCACGATTATAGCGGGGACCATGGGTAAGGTAGTTGGAGTGTAATCTCCTATGATGCCCTAAGTAAGAGTATCATGTAAAATTATTTAGTGACATGGTAAATATACACTTACAGCTCCGTTGCGTTGCGTGGGAGTATGAACTGATGGAATACAGGGCAACGGTACCAAGTCCTTACACTCAGGGTGACATAAAGCACGGCAACTCCTGCATTTTAGAACGGTCTTACCAAAGCGTGTACGTTTTTCACACACGGTGCACACATCGGGCATTACAAGAGTTTTTGGCTGGAAACTGTGCTGCTTAAGGCCTACGTTTATTTCCGGTACGGTAGGACTCGCTTGCCATATGTCGGATATTAATTCAGCGGGCGGAGCAGAAGGTTGCGCAAAGTTTTGCTGACAAATTAAACAATAAACTTGCGTTTAGGCAAATCAAATTAACTCACTTTATAATTCGGAGTTCCAGGTTCTTCGAACGGGACGGATTCAATTATAGACGTCGCCGTTATCGGTCCGTGTTTCGAAACGGTTACCGTCGTGGTGGCTTTCACTTTTTCCGTGTTGCTTATCTAGAATTTACATTTATAAATAAATAAACTTGACGTTAATTTGAAGATGTACTTCGACGACTTTGTTGTTGCCTGAGCGTCGCCTTTTAGGAGCAGGTTCGGCAATGCCTTCCATGCTTGGACGATGGACCTTCCAACCCTTACCGGATTTCATCGCCGCAGCATCCAAGTCATCTTCTGAGTATGAATAACTGAAGTTTGATAAAAGAGAACCTGAAAAATTAAAAGAATTAAAAGATTTTCAAAAGTCCACTACATTTTTTAAATATAAACCACCCAGTTTAATGCAAAATAGAGATTCCCTGCCCACACTACCTGTTGTGTTAACTTCCTTAATGATACTTAAATCTGGGCTACCATTACACCTTGGATTCATGTTAACATTTAAGAAACTCAGTTGTTCCCGGGCTTCCTCTGGAATTTTAGTCCGGTTATCTTTGAGCAAAATATCACGAACTTTATTAATTTGAGACTCCTACAAAATGACATCAGGGTCATATAGAACTCGATTACCTCCAAGTCAGTACTTACCAGGTTCTCTTTGTCTTTTTCTGTTTGACGTCGATTTTTTTTTTCTTGATCCAAAAGCTTCCGCGCGATGATTAATTTACTTTCCAAGTCGCTGGATTCGTGTACTTTCTTGTCAAACTCAGCTTGCAATCGCTGGCATTCTTGCACCGCAATCTTCCAGTGATCGCACATTGTGTTTATTTTCTCTACGGTATCTAGCAATATGTCCTCGACCTCATTATTTCTGGACTTCTTCATGAGTCGCATTAAATCGTCAAACTCTGCTACAAGCGATAGCTTGCATCCATCCCCAAACAAGTTCGTTCCAGCGATATTGTGGTTGCTCTTTTTATCGCACATCTTGATGCTAAATGACAAAGTGTAATTTAAGCAAACTCGTTGTGGTTTGATATACAACAAAGTAGAAACTTACCTTGGCATATAGAGATAATATTCAATATCTTTTACTTAAATTTGCACGCTGCAAATTAAAATGCAAGCACATACAAGCCGGGAAACTGACATTGCCAGTTACGCTCGTTACTTTACCGTTGACACAACGACTTCAGTTTGAAATCCACCAATCAAGGAATTGCATTAACGGACGGGCCGAAGTCACACGAACACACGAGCGATTAGGATTTAATTTAATTCACTTTTATAAATGTGATAATATTTTTTATTTTAATTTATATACTCCGAAGAACGCATTTTAATCAACAAATTAAGAATTTAAAGCTTCAAAAATTGTGAAACTAAATTTTTGTTTGTTTGTATCGCATACAACAGAACAGAATTGTTGGCAATACTGATCGAGAATCATTTGACGTTTACATACGGTGATAACCTCAAAATAATGTGCAAACTAACCTAAAATATTAAAAATGTTTAAAAGGACTATTATTTTGAATTTTGTAAAAGGAACAGAAAGACTGGTTCGTAATTTATTAATTTTATTGAAACCTTTTATAGACTTTTTGCAAATTTTAGTACTGCACTAAAGCGAAACCTCTGATAAAATCGGATGAAACCGTTCTAGACAACATTCAGAACGAGTTGTATAAGCCCAGGCATCATCCAGGTGTAGTGAAAGTAAAAACTGTTACATTACCAGATGATATAGTTGAAGCCATTCAAAACGTTGTCGAAGGTACGTAGGTACTTGAGTTCCTCTTAATCTGTACCTTATGTGTAGAGACCGGTTTTTAAAAGAAATGCCCTTGTTTAGTTCTTAAGGTTTTAAAGATATGTCTTCGTTTCAACTCTTTCGAGTCATTTGATTCTATTTCTAATGAAACAAAGAGACATCTTTAAAACCTTAAAGCATTTTACCTAAAATCCGGTCTCTACTTATGTGACATCTAATATTATGTGTAGATCATCCTGTCAAGTCCATCCTAAAAGACTCGGCTGCTTTAAATGCACATTTAAAAAGAAGACTCCTTCCCATAGAGGACGATCAATTTAATAGAACAAAGCAGAAAGTGTTTGAGACGGTTTTAGCAAGAGAAGCAAACGTAGAAATCAAAAACGAAGAAGATGAGAAACAGTTGAAGCAAAAAGTGCAAGATAAAGTAATTCATATTTTGAAACGTAAAATATATCACTGGACTCCTATGGAGTATGACACGTATAATTCTCTGACGTATTTATTTGGAAGAAGTGCTATGGAATACGCAAGTTTAGTTAAAGTATTTTCCGAAATAAATGCCAGGGACCATGACTTTAGGCCGAAGAGCGTTTTCGATTTTGGATCTGGTGTAGGATCAGTAATCTGGTAGTTCAAGTATTTTTGCCCAAGAAATTAAATACATTTCACTTTTTAGGGCGGTTAATTTATACTGGAAGAAGTACTTATTTGAGTATTTTAATGTGGATTCTTCATCTGACATGAACGATTTATCACAACTATTATTACAAGGAGGTAGAGGTACTAAACAGATGAATCTGAAAGGAGTGTTTTACAGACAATTTTTGCCTGCTAGTAATGTGAGTGAATTTGAGAATGAGATTTTTTTTTAAGTAATAATATTTCAGAAAACATATGACTTGGTAGTGTCTGCCTATTCCTTACTAGAATTACCCAATTTTCAAAGTAGGATGGAAACCATCTTGAATTTATGGAATAAAACAGAGAAGTATTTAATTGTGATTGAAAATGGGACAAACGCCGGTTTTAAAGTGAGGACCTAATAAATAATCGATTAGTCTTTCCTTTTTAATTGAATTTTAGGTTGTAAATGAAGTTCGAGATTTTATTTTACAAATACAAGACCGAAATAATGAAGGCCATGTTTTCAGTCCGGTACGTATTTAAATGTGCATTGTAGGACCACAAAACAGATTCCTCTTGCAGTGCCCTCATGACCAAATTTGTCCAAGATTTATGTCGGATAACACACCTTGTAATTTCGAAGCTGTCTACACCACACTTCCTATCGGTGCAAAATCTGAAGTGAGACGTGACCTATATTCATATGTTGTTCTAAAGAAAGGTAACGTTGAAAATGATTAGACCAAAGTTTTGTTTATTAATATTAAAATTTTATTTTTCTTATAGGTGTAAGAAATGAAGAAGACCGTCATTGGCCAAGAGCTGTTCGAGAAACTTTAATTAGATCAAAACACACCATTTGTAGGGTTTGTACGACTCAAGGTAAACTGCAAGAAATTATTTTCACAGCCTCCAAGCATGGCAAGTGAGTAGAAATATCTATTTCAAAAGCACATTCAGTAATATTGCTTTTCTTTTAGGGTAACATACCATTGTGCAAGAGCAACTAAATGGGGTGATAGGTTACCAGTTACCTTACAAGAAACTGAAACCACACAATAAGTTCTTTTTTTTAAGAAAGTAGATACTGTAAATAAATGCAAGGCATCCAACTAAATAGAGGATTTATTTACAAATTATTTACTGAAAGTTACATCATCCAGAAAGTATTAAAAAATACTAAGAGCGTAATTCATAAATTTGTATGTAAGCTTCTGTTAAAGTAATCATCTGTGGTAAAATATCAGTAACGTGCAAGTCTTGCATTTCATACCACTTTCCGGTAGACTTCTGCAAGATGTGTACTCTATAAGTTCCCTTGCCTGGTTCGCCATCGTGTACAATGTTTGCTATCAAATCGTAAATCGTATTTTTATGGTTAGCTTTGTTTTCTGGAGTCAGCAGCTCGCCGAAATCTATGTTCCTAATCGCAACGCAAATATTACTTAAGGCATACAAAAAATACAGATGTCACTTACTTTACAGGAAAATTGACGATAGTCGGATTCTTTTCTACGAAAAACGTGTTTTTTGTAAATCGTTTAATGTAAAGGATTAAATGGGGTGGCAATCTTATGATTTCAAATTTCTTTAAGAAATTTTCCTTGTATGTTTTATACTCTTTCTCAGTTTGTCCATTAAATTTTGTCAATAATTGATACAAATTTACCTAAAATAATAAGAATTATCAAATACTAATAATTAAGAAGTAGAAATGAAATATTTTCTTTACCTGTGGTATTATATTTTCTCTGAACTCATCGATAAAAAGCGGAGGCGGTGGTAAATCGCAAGTAAGATACAAGAACGGCGATTCAGTAATGACCTCCTGATATTCGGGTGTGGCTAACAAAGCCCGTTTTTGTTTATCATCAAGCTCTGTCGGAGGAATTTTCCGTGTGTAAATCCTCATCGAACCAAGAAATGATTTATATATAATGGAACTGTCTCTCTTTTTTGAACCGTTTAAAGCTCTGTGAAGCGCATTCAAAAACCACGATAGAAAATCTACCGGATCCCCTACACAAAAATCGAATGCATTTAATGGTAATTAATTTCTTGTCTCATTTACCCTGTTGTGTGAATTGAAATTTCTTACGACTCCACAACACCACCGCTTGCAACATTTCATGCGGTGACACGTGGGCCTTAAAATTGCGAGGGTTCCATAACTTCCTCATAAGCTCACCGTATCTTTGGACCAGAAGATAGGCAGAATCACCAGGTGGTCTTTTAACTTTGCTGTAATTTTCTTCTCTTAAAAAATAATCACGTAACGGAGCTACATGTGATAAAGACTGTAAAGTAAAACACTCTGATAATTTATTAGTGCACATGATTTAAAATCACCTGTAAAACAACGTTGCAATAATCGTTTGCCTTGATATTATTTAATCCGACGATTCCAGGCATGTAAAGAGATCCATCGATTGCTCTTGATAGCTTAGTACTACTGTTTAAACTTTTTATGTGTGCTTCAGTAAAAGTAGGATTTAAAACGTACTTTATATCATCTAAGGACGAGTCTAGAAATGAATAAACATTGAACTTATTCTATTAGCACTGTAACTAGTCTTGGACTTGCCTATTATTTCGTAATTATCTGGTAAGCAATAAAACTTCAACGTGTGTAAATTTAAGAACACATGATGGCTTTCTGCAACCGAATGTGTGTAAGCGTGAGTGTTCGTTCCTCTTCCCTGGAAGTATTTCCCGCAAACTAAACATGCGTATACGTTTATTCGCGTTAGTGAAACAGAGCAAAGCTTCTCGAAGTCAAAATCCAAATACTGCCGGTTTATAGTGTCGAGGTACGGACACAACCTCTGAGTACCTAAAATAAAATGCGTTAAGTGTATTTTGCTCCAAGTTACATCGATTTTGCATACTCTCTTTTTTGATTGACGCCGATCCTGTTTGATAGTTCGTTATAACCTCTAAAAATTCAATCAAAATTAATGGAATAAAATAACTAGTTGCTGTTTTTATTTCACCTGTGTAGTTATCCTCTAATTTTAATTTTTTATGAGGAATATCTTCGTAATCTGAATTCATATTTATCAACAATAAACTTTATTATAGTTAGGTTAAATTAGGACAGGTTAGGAAAACGAAGCTCAACAAAATGACACGTACTGCCAACTTAAGTCTGATGCTGACTAGAGAAATTTGCTGTGGAAATTTGTAAAACCACTGTAAATAAATATTGATTTAATTAATTTATCCATTTATCGTCGACGTTTTCTAGTCGAATTTTCATTTTAAATTTAGTTTACTCTAACTTTAAATATAAAAAATTAATTCACGAAATTTCTGAACTTCCCAACACTTGATTGGAAGAAGAAGAAATTGAGAGGTTAGGTTGTTAGGAAGTTGGGTTAGGTGTTCTAACCTAACATTTTAAGGCAACTTTGAGTTTTAATTTAATAATTAAAAGTGTTTTTATACCGACATTATAAATTACAAAATAATTTATACAGTATGAATTATACAAAAGCAATAAAACTCCTCGAGCGACAAGTACTAACCTCACATCGTACAATTACGAGCCTAAATCTATGGGTAAGTCCAAGAAATTTACAATTCATACGGTCAATACGACTTTAATGATTTTTTTAAAAGAATGAAGAACTGACGTCCGAAATTAAACATAAAATAGAAAGTCATTGGTCTCAACATGTCCACAGTGAAGAGTTTAAAGAGAATGATCGCACACGTGAAAAGTATTATGTCTTGTCGATGTTTCCGTATCCTTCTGGCCAGTTACATATGGGGCACGTACGTGTGTATACCATTAGTGATAGTGTTGCAAGGTTTCAGCGTATGAATGGTAAAAATGTAAGCTTTTCTTTATTTACCTCTTCATACCTATTTTCCTTCATTTCTTACGGTATTTTTGTCATTTGCTATTCTTATTACATGTCTCCCACTTATTTTACCTTCTCTACCTCAACAATTCATACTATTTGGTTGTAAATAAAATACATATCTCTATTTATAAGGTAATTCATCCTATTGGATGGGATGCATTCGGTTTGCCTGCTGAGAACGCAGCAATTGACAGAAATATTGCCCCAGATAAGTGGACGGATGACAATGTTGCGTACATGAAGAATCAACTGCAACAACTTGGTTGTAGTTTTGAATGGCATCGAGAAATAGCCACCTGCAAGCCAAAGTATTATAAGTGGACTCAAAGTTTGTTTCTTAAACTGTTCAAATCTGGCTTGGTTTATCAGAAGAAGGTAAACATAAGTTGAATCTGTTCGTTAACCAAATACACTTATTGAAGTTAATTTCAGGCTTTAGTAAATTGGGACCCGGAAGATAAAACCGTACTAGCCGATGAGCAGGTTGATGAAAACGGTTGTTCTTGGAGATCTGGGGCGAGAATTGAAAAGAAATTTCTGAAACAATGGTTTGTTCGAACTACGTATTTCGCCAAAGACCTCCTGACGTCTTTAGATGATCCTATACTTCAAGATTGGAGAGATATCATCAAGCTACAGAAACACTGGATTGGAGAGTGTGATGGAGTTCGATTCGAATTTAAATTACAGAATGATGAATCCGTGGAAGAAGATTGTTTAAGCCTGTGGACTAACAAGCCAGAATTTATTGAAGAAGCAAAATTTATAGCCGTGTCGCGTGAGCATACTCTAGCAAAGCACAGTGGGAAAGACATAGACGGTTCGACAAAGCAACTATCGTATTTAGCACGAAATCCTATTAATGGAGAATATTTACCAATTTTTGTTACTAATGATATAGACTACTTACTCTTTACTAACAGTCACATTGGTGAGTTCTGAAAAATTATGTATTATAAAAAATATAAGAAAATTATTTGCAGGTATTCCTGCCGTGTTCGAAAGAGATTCCGATTTTGCCCTCAGATTCAACATAAAATTCACTCCGATAAATACGGAGCATTTGACGGAGCAACAAATCAAAGAAAGGCAACAAAAAATTTGCACGACAGCCATGGAGTTAAAAGCTGGTGGTTACTGGACAAGTGCTAAATTGAAAGACTGGTTGATATCTAGGCAAAGATATTGGGGCACCCCGATTCCTATAATTCACTGTCAGACGTGCGGTGCTCAACCAGTTCCTGAAGAAGACTTGCCCGTTGTGTTGCCAAAATTGAGCAAGCTGAGCAAAAAGGGGGGATCTCACTTATCCGAATGTCTTGAATGGTTAGACACACGGTGCCCTAAATGCAAGGGAGCCGCACTTCGAGAAACTGACACCATGGATACTTTTGTCGACAGTTCTTGGTATTACTTGAGGTATTTGGACCCGGAAAATAAGCGAGAAATGTTTAATGCCGAAAAAATAAAACGCATGATGCCAGTTGACTTGTACATCGGGGGCAAAGAACATGGTAATTTAATTTACTTTTTTATTTGAATAAAGAAACTACAATTTTTCTTCCAGCTGTACTACATTTATATTATGCAAGATTTATTAGTCACTTTTTGTATTCGCTAGGACTCTTACCGCATAAAGAACCATTTAAGAGATTATTAGTGCAGGGCATGGTAATGGGGCGAAGTTACAGAATAAAAGGTACTGGCCAATATATTACTGAGGATGAAGTCACAGTAATAGGTAGGTAAGTAACTACATTTAATTGATCAAATATTTTATCATAGTAAAAAGTAACTTTTGTTTGTGAATTATAATTTAACTTCATTAAGAGCACGATCAACGGATTCAATTAGATATATTTGTTTGAAAAATCTAATAAATTTGCCAGATTCTAAGAAAAATAAAGCTGTGCGCAAAAGTACAAATGAACCTGTGGTAATGTCGTGGGAAAAAATGAGCAAATCCAAACGAAATGGCGTCGATCCATCAGCAATGTTTATCAAGTATGGTGTAGACACAACAAGACTATTAATTATGGCAGATATGGCCCCAACTTCGCACAGAAATTGGAATAGCAATAGTAAGATTTTTCTCACAGTTTCTAAGTAATTTGTTGAAAATAAAATTATAGCTTTTCCTGGAATATTAAATTGGCAAAGACGATTATGGTTGACAATCCGAGACTTTATTAAACACAGAAGTAATTTACCAGAAACTATATCCGAGGATCAATTCAAAACCCACGAAGATTACATGTTCGATTCCAGGAATTATTACGTAAAGGGAACCACATTTAACTACTGCTTATCGCAGCAAATGAGCGTAGCCGTCTCAAAAATGCAAGGCCTCACAAATAGTTTGCGAGTAAGCAACTTTTTCTTCCAGTTTCTTACAAGGTTAAACGCTTGTGTTTATCGTAGAAGGTTCCTGCCGCAGTTATTGCGCACGGCCCCCAATTCGAGAGAGCATTAGCCTGTCAAATTATTTTATTAGCACCGATGGCCCCACGTTTTGCTTCGGAACTCTGGAGCGGATTCGTTTCGGCACCAAATCGTTTAAACAGTGGCGAAGAAATCGACTGGCATAAAAATGTGTTGGAGCAAAAATGGCCGGATGTTGATTACGATTATAACTTAGATTTGGTTTGTCAGGTATGATTTAAAGTTACTTTTAAAACGTTGTTGCGACCTCGATTGATTGAAGGTGGACGGACATGAAAACGCAGTTATAAAGATTCCCAGGAAAGTGATGGAAGTGTTGAGTAAAGAAGAAGCAATGCATTTGGCATTAAAGCAAGAAGTCATGCAGGAAGTATTAACAAAGAAAACGATTATAGATGTTAAGTATATCATCTGTCCTTGTTATGAAAACGTTATAAATATATTAACTGCACGGCCACCTCCTAAGCAAGTTGCTGAAGAACCGATTAGTATTGGTAAGGTGTAAATTAATTTTTATGGTTTCAATAAAGCATACAATAATATGCAAACAAAGAAGCTTGTTATTCATGTTGTTTATATTTACTTTTCATAAACATGGTAACTGTTTTATTTTAATTATCACAATGTCTAACTTTGGGAGGTAAGGGTAAAAGTATGGGTGTAATTGGGGTGTTTTCCCAATAACCTGGGAATCTATCACCACTAGACATATTACATTGCATGCTTAAAGGAGCTTCGCCATAAACATCTTGCAGCAGCTGCACCCTCATCGGATTCCACTGTATTGCTTTGTAGTTACTTGAAATTGGGTTTCCAGGGGAAGTCTGCTGATTTTCCCACCTTTTCACACACAAACAGAAAAGCAGTTAGAAGAGGAAATTAACAATATAATAATTTATTACTCGTTCATGTAATTGAAGTATGTAGCCAAAGCCTGATCACTGATTGCACTCTTGCACACCTCCAACGAAGTCGATGGAAAATAATGGATGTAATTAACACACATTTCGTCACTTATTGCGAATCCTCCTAGTGTAATATTTTCTCTGCCTTCCGTATTATAATCGCAATTAGTAATTAATGCGTCACCCTGAAATTCAATGTCGATTACTTGGGTCGGACTTTCATAATCTTATTCTTACCGGAAGAACTGTTACTGGTCGTTTTAGACGTCGTATTTCCTGGAAGTGAGTGCTGTAATGGTTATCACGATTAAGTTCTGGTAATTCTCTTCCGTTTCTAATGTGCCTCGTGTAAACTCTCGCTCCAGTTAAATGAGTGTGTAATTGAGAACCAAAGATTGTGATCCCATCTGGGGGAAGACTCTAAAATAAATTGATTTGTTTTTGGAAAGACTTTTATCTTTTTTGATAATAATTACCACAGCGGTGCATTCAGTCACGCAATATCCGACTAAAGGAAATATCGACTGTTGAGGCGGTATGGCCATTTTGTCAGTGTATTCAAGACCTAGTTCGATAACCCCAGCATCCATCCGTCTGAGTTTCGATGTTGTATAAAACCGAATTCCGGAGCTATCTTTTATGTCTGAAACGACTCAACGCAGTTAAATTTTTTAAAATAAATTTTAGAATACTCACCGCTTTTCATCTCTGGATTATTATAGTGAATCTCCAACATTATAAATTGATTGAAATCTTTCCCACCAATTGGTAAACCAGCTTCCTGAAAGTAATGAAACTCCAATATTTGTTTGTATGTAATAAATATAAGAAAATCAAACCTCTGGATATGCGAAAGGTTTTGCACCCATGGCCCAAGCTGCGAGCACTCGCTTACATACTTGCGTGGCCTTTGGCCTATCAGGCGCAAAGCATGAACCGATATACAAGGGAATGTCTTCTTTGGGGGGTGCAATGCAATGAAAAACCTCCATGTGATGCACGAGCCCCTCATTATTTTTTTGAATGACTGCTTCATATTGCAGTACGTGATGTTTATTAATAAATTCTTCGGGTAATTTATGCACGTGACACCAATAAGTTGTTTCTTCACCGGGCACAGCGACATTATCGGCCAATATATCCAACGGTTGAGCATGATGTGGAAGCGGATTGTCGGTCAAAATAGTTTTAAGTAGCTGAACTCGAACCATGTTGGTGTCACGCGATGTGGTGCTGATGTTAAGCCCATTCACTTGATACAGGGGGTCTTTTCCTTTAGACCAGACGATGTGCGTGGTTCCATCCTTGAAAAATTAATTGTAATTCGTGTATCACGAAACTTTGATTTGGTTTTACCTCGATGATGTAATCATAGGGGTCACACGTATCAAATTGCCTTTGGAACATGAATTTGGTGACGTTACCTCTTTGTTTGATTTTAAAATTTTTGCAGTCCTGTTGATGGTCTAATGATATCAGGCCTTTCTCATCAGCCAAGACATCCTAAATATGAATAGAATTAACACGTAGAGGAAAACTAATCAATTGAATAACTAAGAGGTGCCTCATTGTAGCAAAAAAGTCATGGTAAGATATCAATTCTAGAAATTCAAGTTCAAACAGATTTTCCTTTCTATATGTTTATTTAATTATCGAAAAATAAAATTTATACAAAGCTGTTCCTTCTAGTTATTATGCTCACATAGATATCAAAGACTAAAATATTATATTCTCACATTTACAAATTTTATGTGTCGATTCTGTTCGTATCTGTAGCAACCGTAAGATGTGTAAACCTATAACTCAGTTATTAAAATATGAAATTTTGAAGTTCTGTGGAAGATATGATTTCTCCTAGGTCCCTAGGATTACTCGTAAGTCTCTGTGGTATTATCTTATAGACTTACAAGAAATCGTATCACACTGAAAACTTTAAAATTCCACCTCTTAATAATTGACTTACAGGCCTACAGATCTTATGGTTGCTACAGGTATGAGCAGAATCGCTCCATTAGTCTGCGGCTAATAAATACCGTCTTTGTTCGAGTTTTCATTCATTGAAAATCAACCGTGAGTAAAATCGCAAGGAGATAAAATTTCCCTTTGTATTCACCAGATATCATTCAAAGCAAATTATAAAATGAACTGATTGTGAGTTGATCATGAAAAGAAAAATTTTATGTTATTTTCTATTGCCTATTTAATTGAAGCTTCTCTCAGATAATCAATATCAAAAATATATCACTAACAATCTTTTTCGCATTTTTACCTGAAACTGAAGTTTTCCTTTCCAATTATACCACAACAGACAATAATCGGCAGGAAATGACTCTCCCCTCTCTGAAAATCCAAAGGCAAACCACCTAAACTCGCTAGGCAAATGAATTTCGAAAAATAATTCTTCATTATTATAATCAATTTCCCAATCCAACGTCATCGAGTTTCCCTCGTCTAAGGGCACGTGAAATATCTGCGGCCTTTCGAGATGTGCTGCGACGAAAAACTTTAATTTTTACTAATGTACAAAAAAAAAAGGATTGCATTTACCTGTTCGTGAGAAGCATTTTGGAAGGCCGAACAGTAAAGTTATTAGAATTGTTTTCAACATTTACAACTATTTCTCGCGAAGGAAATGCAGCAAATGTTTGAAAATCAGGCGGCGAGTTTTTATATACCCGTAAGGGTTGGCGCGTGCGTTACACAGGGGTAGTAATTCTTGTAATAAATCGACAAAACATTTTAATAAATTAATGTAGGGTATATGTATTAAGTATATTGCTGACGCAGCTCTTTACTAAACGAAATAAATTTACTAAATTATAAATTTTTAATTTGTGTCACCCTACGAATATAATTGAGACACAACTCTGCAACAATTGATTGGCATAATTAATGTAATTGTGATTTTTTTAAATTGAATATTAAATTATTCTAATGTGTGTCCAACAATTATTGTAGTCCTGGGTGACTGTAGAGTCAAACATTTTTAACTAATTATTGTTTCAAATGGCATTGAACCATTAAATACGTAAAGAAACATTTATTTGTTGTCTAACAGTCAATATTTGAGACTTCAATTCAACGATATGAAGTAAAAATCGGCATTTATATGATACCACAGCCACTCAGGACTACAATAATTGTTGGACGCATGATATTTTCGTTCATTGTTTCATAATTTTATGTATATTTACGCAAACTGCAAACATTTTTTGATTTTTTAGAACTACTCTATGGTACGATTTTTAGTTTTGGAGGAAGTTTTGAATTGAGCGCCGTAGTTTTTAGTGTTTTTTATGTTTTGAATGTGGCTACGATGAACAAAAGGAATGTCCAAAAAATGTACGAAGGAACAATAAACAAGGGGATAAAAACACGTAATAAATAAATTAATTAGTATTTTGGAAAACTACAAGATTTATTCAAACCCGTAAGGTAAAACCTCTGGTCAATTTGTGTCGTCAATTCTAATTTACGAGTCTTGAATCTTTATAAAAAGAATAATATTCAAATTGCAAGCGTTAGAATGAAATACGAAAAAAAAATTAAATATTAAACATCGTGTTTCTATAACTTAACTATAGTCAAATCGCCGACCAGATGCAGTAGCATATTGCTTGCTGTTGGTTGTAACACGCCGATGTGCCATCTTGTTTGTTGACTTTTGTGGACAACTAAACAACGAATAAACTGTCCAAATAAAAACTTATAGACAAATTAAATGGACCGAAACTGAACCGAAAGGTTTATTGCTGAGAAGTTCCAAAAGGGTCACCCCAAAAGGTGCTACCCTAGCCGTCTAGACGGTCGACTGCCGGACTACCTGACAACCTGAGAATTTACTGCCTGCGCTACTGACCCACTTATTCGGTTACGTTGAACGACCCTCGCGGAACTCGCAATAACCTTATAATATAGCTTGTAATCGTCACTGCAACCCCTGGCCTTACGTTGTTGTAACTCAGTTCTTTTGGTGCGTCGGTGAATAAACTTGAGAGATTAAGGAACTAAGTACGTTTAAATGAAATGCGGAAGTTAGGTTTAATTAATTATGTATTTATTGAGAAAAAAAAGGTAAAAACTGGTTGTACCAGCCACTGCGGGATTTGATATAATGAGCGCAAAAACTCTTGTGTTAAACCAATACAAAGAAAACAACATTACGGTTATCAGGAAGTACAGTAGAATTCGCTTAACAGATTTCACTTTCGAATATCGATTGCAATTTATTATTTTTTCTATTGGCATTTGAGTCGAGGCTCATAGATTTGCCATTTGTTTTTATATTTGGTCGTACGTAATAAGCAATCTGCAATCTTTTGTAGAAAGTGTCGCTCCTCTCTCTATTTTTCTTCGCTCTTTACTATTGATTTACGATCGATTGTCTTGTTTTTTTTTCATTTGCGATTGTCATTTTTTTTTTTTATTCATCCTAAATCACTCTCTTCTATTCTTAAGGTGGACGATAATTTTTCTTTCGCATTTTATGATTTTATTTCCTCTTCATTTTCTTGTAATAATTATTTTGCTTTCCTGTTTTGTTTTGTAATTGATCTCCTATGGTTTTTCTTCAATGCTGATTCTTTTCGTAATTGATTGTAAGTTTGTCCAGATGTTACGATTTTGGGCAATTTGTTTGATTTCTCTCCACGCCAGGTTATCCCTGGTCGACCTCTTCTCCTGCTACCTTGTGGGTTCCAATCGAGTGCCATTCTTGCAATGTTTGCCTCCTCCCGTCTTAGCCATTTCCATTTACGAGTTTTCATTTCTTTCTGTCCCGCGTGTCTCCACAGTTCTTCATTTGTTATAAAGTCAATCCAGCGGATCTTCATTATTTTTCTCATGCACTTGTTAATGAATGTTTGAATTTTCTTGTCTGCTACGGTAGACGACTTCCATGTTTCGCAAGCATATAGGAGTACGGAACTGACATTGGTGTTGAAGTTTCGTAGTTTTACTTCGTAGTTTATTCAGTGTTAATTTCAAAGTCGACAAGTTATTTTGTTTCTTGAATTTTCGCAGACGCTTTTTGAATGTTTTACTTCTTTTTACTTTAATATTATTCTTATTTCAGCAAAAGAAAAATGATAAAAGTGAGTGGCAGAACCGGGTGTTGCCAACGTAATAACAATTTGGTATGGCCGCAAATTCAAATCATCCTCAGTCATTAAAAATCACACTATGTGTATTTATTAACTCACTGATATTAGAGTAGAAAGTCATTAAAAATCGCACTATGTGTATTTATTAACTCACTGATATTAGAGTAGAAACGCGTATGGCATAAACTCTAAAAATATCTATTACTATTTCAACAATCCGTTTATTAATTTAAATACAAAAATACCTAGCAATTTTTTTATCGGTGGTGAAATATGAATTTCGGTTTTATAATTGGTGGTTTCTGATTCTCTAATCAGAGAATGAAACCGTAGCAAAATGAACATCTTTGCAATGTCACACTTCTCGTTTTCATCTCTATGACCGTACCTTTCCGGCTGTGGCAACTCTTTTGCGCGCACTCAAATTCAGTATTATGTGATCAATGAAAAAAACGTTGTAAATAACCAAATATTAATAATAAAACCAATTATGTATCGGGTCTTGAACAAAAAGTACCTCGAGTTAACCTTGGAAAAAAATCGTATGTCGTAGCTTGCTTAATCAATTTTTTATACGTCAAAAATGGATAAACATTATTCTTAATTTGAATTACGGAACGACACATTCGTTGATGGAAGTAGTCAATACAAAAGATATTTTCGTTTTTAAGAGAATATATTAAAATAAAATAAAACATCAACGGTATTCCAGATGGAATGGACCCATGTAATTGCGCTAACAATTATTAAATTGAACTGTAGACAAATTTATCCACCACAATAAATAAGAAATAATTTAAAAAAAAAAATTGTCTGAATTCAGTTCCTCCGCATAACCCAAATTTTATATTTTGAGATTTTGACAGTTCTTGCGATAATCATAACACCTATAGGAGTTTGGAGCTAAGCGTTCGCCACCTGGTGTCAGCTAAACAAACCCTTGTATGCTACACAACAAATCGTGTCTTGCCGTCGATCCTGAGTGTATGATGCATCAGGATTGTGTTATGTTATGTGTGACATTCACATAAAATCAACGTGTTTATTTGCATTAGTACGCACTTAAACACGTGCATTACAAAAATTCCGTGTAGCTAGCAGAGGTTCAGATTTATCCACGGTAGCGCTACGATCTTAAAATCAAACGCCTATAGTTCAATCTACTTTTGTTTCCAAGGTTAACTCGAGGTAGTTTGTATTGAAGACTCGATAAATATCAATTTAAAAACTTTTATTGAAGTTATTAGATCCATTAAAGTGCAGTTGTGTGTTAAGTTTTTTTTTAAATAATTTGCTGAAATTGTTAGAAATTTGATTATTGTGACATTATAATCTAAGTTTTAAGACATTAGAATTCTTGTAATTTAAATCTGGATATTATCTAGAGACAACTAGTGTCCCTTTTTTCATGTTCGCCACTGTACATCATCCCATACTGTAGACAAAAACTTTATTCGCAAGGTCCTTTACTTTTACACATAGGCCCATTAACTCTTGCTATGCCACTGATAATTATTTACACGTGGGGTGCTGAGAATCATATTATTGGTACAGGTGAAAATTTACAGATTTGAAATTATTCTTATTCTGAATGCTATTTGTTTATATTTTTACCTTGATATAATAAGGCCCAGTTTCATGAAACATATTAATTGTGTGATAAAGCAATATCATTGGTGGAAATTAAACTTTCTTCCAATGATATTGCTTAATCACAGAATTAACTTGATCGAGGGGTTAACTAGGTTTATGAAACTGTATGAAGACAAGTTAACTTTAAATATCGGTTTACTCCCATGGTAACAATTATGTTCACAATTGTTGTTATGGCAGTAAATTGGGAATTAAAGTTAACTTGCCTTTTACAAATGGCCCTTAAACAATTAACCCAAAAATATGTGTAGTTACCTCATAGTTTGAATTTTCTATAGAGATGAACTCAAAAACGATTTTCTGCACCACACTGTCTAAACAACAAAAATCGCGCCCATAAGAAAAAATGAAGTTGACTCTGGAAAAACAAAAACTAATCGCTCTAGAAATAAAGTACGTTCAGTATTCAATCAAACGTAAAAAGCTGCTTCAGGAATGTTTTCACAGATTTTGAAAAAAGTCATAAATAAAGAAGTTACCTATGTCCGATTTTCGAAAATCGCAATTTTTGTATTTCTTCGATTGTGAAGAAACCGTTCGAGCAATTTCAAATTTCTTAACAGATTATTAATCAGCATGAAATTTGACAACTTTGCCTCCATTTAACCGATTCTCTATCTTTTATAATAAGCGACATCCCCATGCTGGCCCTCGAATTTCAATCACCCTGTATATGTACTGTCGCGACCAGAAAAAAAGGGGACACTGTTTTTGGCCTAATTCCAAAATGTCGAAAACTTGGCTGCCACTGCTAATAATTATTTGATTATAAAAATTTCTTTAGTTTATTTGTAATTAAACGGCAATATAACGCCCCAGCTGCAAACTTTTATTTAGTATTATTCTTATACTCTTTGAGAATGGTAAATTTGCTTTACCGAAACATATGTCAGAGTTTCTGAAATAAAGTTGTGAAACAGTTAAATACAAGTGTTCTTTTATTACAATCTAATTAAAATATTGTAATGGATTAATAAATCAGACACTTTATTTCCAATCAAGTAATGACTGACTTTTATTAATTATTGTTTGTCATCCGTAAGCGTCGGTTCTTAATTATAGCCAACCAGCAATAGTTTTAGCATTATTATTAAATGTACGTCAAAAAAACTGTCCAACTTTTTTAGTCACACAGTACTTGTTTTCATCAGAGTCTAATTAATTATCAAGCAATTTCTTTTAGATGTTTAGGAATCTATTTCATTTGCAGATTTTAAATCCCTAATTTTCGTTTTAATTTTAAATCTTAAAGTAACTTAGGTATCTCTCACAGGTATCTCTTAATTTATTAATTATAGCAGAAAATTATAAATTAGTTGCTCCGATTAATCCTCATCGCCCTCAAGCAAAGCAATTAACGGAGGTCCATGTAATAAATTAAAATTAAATCAAACTCAGCAGGTACATAATTTATTACGTAATCAATGTTTTGCACATGTATATTTGAGATTACTTATGTGCGCAAAACATATCCGCCAGAGAATTCCAATACTTGAAATTCCTCAATGATCACGATCGTGGAATGCAATTTAGGTGTCACGTGACCGCTGCGGTGGAATTTCTACATTAGGAATTACGTTCCTGGAATTTTTAAGTAATTGCTTTCATCGCGCGCAAATGCCGTTTGTTGAATTTTTTCTGAAAATCGAAATGAAGTTGTAACGTCTAGTAACTTCGTTGCTACAATGTATCGAAAGTTGGCTAACGTGCATTGGCGCATTTATTAAGCGAAGTTTCTTCTTCAGAACGGGATTGGGATTTTAAAATATTTTACAGGAAATTCAAGGGTAAGATTGCTTTTGTTGTATTAAACATTAATGATTACACTATTATTTAATTGACTGAAATGACAAATCAAAATACTAATTACATTTCTGCGCACAGAACAAAAACAAGTTTTTTCCTGTTGTTGTCAAACTTATTTTTTGTATAATTATGTTTGAGCTTAATTTTATTAGAATGCGAAGAGTTTTCTCTGTATTAAACAATAGCACTTGCTAATTTTACTATAACATTCCACAGGAAATAGAAATGTCAACTGGACCAACTCGGACCATATCGAAAATTTACTCTGACGTGTTAGTCGGTAAGCCGAAAGAATTTTGGGATTACGATAGCTTCACTCCTCAGTACCAAGACATCGATAATTACGCCTTGACGAGAAAGCTCGGCAGAGGTAAATACAGCGAAGTGTTTGAGGCATTCGATGAACGCACAAATGACAAAGTTGTAGTAAAAATTTTAAAGCCGGTGAAGAAGCGCAAAGTTAAACGTGAAATTAAAATACTAGAAGAACTACGTGGAGGTGTTAATATTATAAAATTGTTTGGAGTGGTCGCAGTAGACTCTTTACATACTGCCCTTGTGTTCGAACAGGTTCACAATGCCGATTTCAAGCACATATACTTCATGCTATCCGAATTTGACACTCGTTATTACGTATACGAATTGCTCAAGGCATTAAATTATTGTCACAGTAAAGGCATTATGCACAGAGATGTTAAACCGCACAATATAATCGTCGATCAATCTCAGCGAAAACTTAGGCTTATCGACTGGGGTTTGGCTGAATTTTATCACCCAGGCCAAGAATATAATGTACGAGTAGCTTCGAGATATTTTAAGGGCCCCGAATTACTAGTCGAGTATGGTTACTACGATTACTCGCTTGACATGTGGTCGCTAGGTTGCATGTTTGCTTCTATGATTTTTCGCAAGGAACCATTTTTCAGCGGAAACGACAACTACGACCAGCTAGTTCGCATAGTGAAAGTCTTGGGAACATCCAGCTTATACACTTACCTAGAAAAATATAACATCTCAGTTTCTACGCACCTCCAAGACCTGATCGGGTCGCACAATCGGAAAAAGTGGGATCGCTTCATCAAAACAGAAAACGAGTACTTGGTAAGTGAGGATGCCCTTGATCTGTTGGAGAACCTGCTGAGATATGACCACATGGAACGAATTACGGCCAAAGATGCTCTCGAACACAGATACTTTGTTCCAGTTGTTCGGTATCACAAAAATAAACAGAACCTCGAGTTAAACAGTATGGTTTGCGGTGAGGGAGAAGGATTGGAGGCTAGTCATTAATGTAAATTGCCCTAATTTCAGTTTAAGTTTCACAAGCAAAAATTTGTTAAAATATGTTTTTAAATAAATTGTCCTCGAATGAGTAAGTAGATACTTTTATTTCAACTTAAAGACGAATTATTTGAAAAAAATTCATTAAATGATTGAAACTACATAAAGGTCCACTGTCTCATAAACTACGTACAAGAGATAAACACGAGTAAATCATTTAAAAAATTGCCCTATTTTGGGGCCTGTTAAAATATACAAGAGGTCGTGACTGTCCACATTCAATTCAAAAAACTAAAAGTTCTCAATTTTTTAAATCTTGAATATTTTATTCATTTCTTTAAGATAGAGCCTTAAAAAGCAGCGTTTTAAATTCGATGGGCAATCTAATACCATGCGATCAAAAAGAAATAAATTCAGAGTAGGCCGTGATTCAGTTTATCACCATTTCTGAAATAACTTTCAACAACGAACGTTTTCTGTTCCAACTCGAAGACTTTGAAACTATTAATGATGTGACTATATGGTTATTAAATTTGACAAACTAGATATTACCAAACTTTTTTCAATAACCTATTTGAATCAATTTATCTTTGATCGTTTGGTACAATCAAAAGGAAAAATCTAAATCTTGTGTGTCCACATTCTGCGATGTATGGTATTTAATATTTGAAAATTTAAATGAACACTGTGATATTTATGACTAAAAATGTTTTCCCCCATTAAAATTTAAAATTCAAATTTTCGCGCCTTTTTAGTCAAACTAGGGAAATTTGGACTATCGAAATAAATTTTTAAAAAACTGAAATGTCTTAAGAGCAATTTTCTCATTGTAAGTGTAAAATTACTCGTATGAGTGCTTAAATATTTCTTGTTATCATGAAAATTCTTAATATTAAAATTACAGACCAATAAAGCATATGCATTTGATTGATACCGCTGTTTCAATTGGCAACACTGAACATTTTTAGTAGTAAACGGAGAGCAGTTGATGTCATTTTTCATGTGATAAATAATGAAAGGGTTGAAGTGGCTCAAAGTTGACACGCTGTAAAAGTAATTTCTGCAGTTAAAAGGAGTTTCAATCGATGCCCTAATTCAGATAACTTCGTTAAAATGGTATTTTTAAATTTACTGTATTTTAACCTACAATCTGCATTGTGTTCATAATTCATTTGTTCTGTTTTTTTGGATTATGAAACCCTGCACTTTGTGTCATCCAATTTTTTTTACTTAGCAACAGCTATACTTACACATTGATTACAATTTTAATGCTGCGTAAACTGTTTCTTATGTTTCTTCAAGAAGTGGTCGTTTATTCTTGTGGGGTTGAAAGTAATTAATGGATTAATTGTTTTAGTCTTATCAAGACGATGAAGAGGGTGTGGGATATGATGGCTTAGATAAATCTTTCCCGAAGGATTTTGGCTATGGCGGCTTCGAAGGGGAACATGAAATCACCATGTCTTCGACAGGTGATCAAAAACCAAGGATATTGCTCATGGGTTTGCGCAGGTAAACTAATTTGGGTAATGCTACGGTTTAGGAACCTCCTGATCTATAGGATTACCCTAATTTGATGTTTTAAAGCTGAGTGTACTTAGTTCATGTGGTGCAGATCTGGTAAATCGTCCATCCAAAAAGTGGTGTTCCACAAAATGTCTCCGAATGAAACCCTTTTTCTGGAGAGCACAAACAAAATTGTAAAGGACGATATAAATAATTCCAGCTTTGTACAGTTTCAAATATGGGATTTTCCAGGACAAATTGATTTTTTTGATGCAACTTTCGATTCTGATATGATATTCGGAGGATGTGGAGCTTTGGTTTATGTCATTGATGCTCAGGTTAGTCCAATACTTTTTTTTAATTATCAAAAAACAGCAGATGTAAAAATAAAGGCAGAGTATTTAAATATCTTTAATTTGCAATACATGATCGAAGGTCATGTGGTTTCTTATTCATCTGCTGGTCATTCTACATCAGGGTGAATGAGAACAATTAGGAAACCTAATTTATAACTAACGGTTAATAAGCGAGTACCATAACATCTTTTAAATTTAAGGATGATTACATGGAAGCTCTTCACAAATTAAACTTAACCGTCACCAAAGCCTATAAGGTCAATCAAAACATAAAATTTGAAGTCTTCATTCATAAAGTCGACGGGCTCGGGGACGACTTTAAAATGGAATCTCAAAGGGACATTCATCAAAGAGCCACTGATGAATTAACGGACGCAGGTAATTTTAAAAATGTCGCTTTTAGTAAAAGCTCTACTGTGTCGTTTCAGGCTACGATCAAATTCATCTCAGCTTTCACTTAACATCCATATATGACCATTCTATATTTGAAGCGTTTTCAAAAGTCGTCCAGAAGTTAATTCCCCAATTGCCCGCACTAGAGAATCTATTGAATATTTTAAATACAGTAAGTGGGCATGTAACTACGAAAGTTAGATTTTATATAATGCCTCATTTATAGAATTCAGCAATAGAAAAATCATTTTTATTCGATGTAGTATCCAAAATCTACATAGCCACTGATTCGACGCCTGTAGATATGCAGAGCTACGAGCTTTGTTGTGATATGATAGACGTTGTAATCGATGTTTCTTGGATTTACGGGTATTACATTAAACAACATTAGTTTGTAATTTATGCTCACGTGTATCACTATCTTCGTAGGGTAAGAGAAGATCAGGATGCAGCTGCCTTTGATGAACAGAGTTCTAGTCTTATTAAACTCAATAACGGAACTGTGCTATACTTGAGGGAAGTTAATAAATTTTTGGCACTCGTTTGCATTTTAAGGGAAGACAATTTCGATCACAAAGGTAAAGTATCACTTTGTTTAATCTTGTATTTATAATCGACTTATTATTTTAGGTATAATAGATTACAACTTTCTGTGTTTTCGGGAGGCAATTCAGCAAGTATTCGACCTAAGAAATAAAATGCAAATGTCCGCAGCGACTAGCTCAGCTGGCAGCCCGATAGTAAATGGGAAAAATAGTTTAGGCGATAGACAATTGAGCCCGGTTCTTAACGATGAACACAACTAATGAGTTACGTTTGGGAAGCCAAGTTTCATATTAGTGCCTTTCTTTTAACTTTTATTTCTAGGTAAAACAAAAATGTCGTTTTTGGCAACGCTATTGTAATTATGTACAAATCCGCTGAGTTTATTTAACATAATACTGTACTATTATATCTGTATTTTAGAGTTTATGTTGAAGAAAAAGAAAAGATTTGACTGTTAGTCATGCGTTCAACATTTTGTGTACTTTTTTATGATATATATTTGTGTGTATATATAGAAATATGCAAGTGTAGTTTCAGTGTATCAATTATTAATATATAAATGCAAATATTCTTTCGGTATTCATTATTGATGCCTTGACTTGAATTAATCTAAATTTAAAGTACTCTAAAAGCATGTATGTATATTTTTTAACAATCTTTTTATACTATTGTAGGAGATTAATATAATAATACAAGTATATACTAAGTAGGTTTAACAGTTGATGGGCGTTGTCGTTTTAATAACAAAGGAAAGTCCTCGTTACATGCATTATATCTTCTTGTAGTCGGAGTAGATGAAATATATGATGTGTTTTGAGTTGTAGAAGAAAATGGAATCAATGAAGAAGCATTTGAACCTAGCGCAGCCGAGGTAGTTACACCAGCATTACGAGCTAATGCAGCAGACGCAGCAGATGGACCGTAAGATGCAGATTGATTCAGTATTCCAGTCGGGCAAGTACACTCTTCATGATGACTGTCTACGGACTGTCCGAAATTAAATTTGTTCATGTAATCCTGTATACACTGTTCCATGTTTACTGAAAATGCTCCATTCATGTGAATCGCTTCTGTCATTGTGAAAATAGGCAAAAGCGTAGTCGTTTTACTTTGATCCATGTTTTCCCCAACTGCGTTATTCATTTCAGGTTTCATTAATGTTGAAACGTATGTGGGTGGACAGGGAGTGGTGCATGTACAAGAATCGGTTGCTGTGACACATGTAGCAGGTGTAGAAATTAAACAAGTAGTAGGCGTTGCACAAGTAGAAGTAGAAGTTGCACATGAAGTTGTTGTTATACAGGTAGGTGTAGTACATGTAGGTATTGTAGTAGGTGTCATACATGTAGTTGTTGTAGTAGGCGGCGTACATGTAGTTGTTGTACATGTACTAGGTGTAGTAGTACATGTAGGAATTGTTTTACAAGTAGTCGTTGTACATGTACTAGGTGGAGTAGTACATGTAGGAACTGTTTTACAAGTAGGTGTTGTTTGTGGAACACAAGTAGGAAGTGTTACACAAACTTCTGTTTCAATCGGTTCTTCATTTACTTCCGCTTCATCGAATTCACATGTGGGTGTTGTAGTTTTAGTGCGGTGGGCATTTTTGTTTTTTGAAGGCTTTGCACCCTTACGTCTGCCTTTTTTTAATTTAACCAAAACGTCCAAGACAATTTGTTGCGATAATACACATTTGATTCCGCTTTCTGTCGGTCCACTAATTAACCAGTGACCCCAATACATCTGCCTACTTCTGGATAATGAGTGGCACTCTCCTAAAATAATTTGTTATTTCAAATCGGGCTGTTTGTTTAAAGCCTGAGAAAATAATATTTCCATTGCGAAAGCACACTGTGGACTTTGAAGTGGCAACAATTAAATCCAAACTGTTTTCTGATACAGAGTTTTAATAAATAAAATGAGAAAAACAATCTGTATATTAAAATATTTATGTAATAAAAATATAAATAAGTTAATGGTCTTTATCCGTTATTCGACTGTCTCTTAAGTAGTAGCGGGAATTGTGTGGCACAGTTTTTATTATATTTGTATGTGGTGTCAGAAACCGTAGTAAAAAACATATTAAATGGCATGGTGGAGTTACCGACGTCTTCTGTTTCATTTGCGGAGTGTGTATGATGTGTGATCCGACGACCGGGGTGTGTAGTAGGAATGTATTGGGTGTGTGTCCTTCCGAATTTGTCAAATACAACTTTTACGTTTTCCTTTCCCGGAGGACATGTGCATAAACCAGGCGGCAAAGTACCATGGTTATTTTTAGAAGTTGATGTGACCAAATTGGCATCAGTTGAAACAGTTTGTGAAGTGCTGCTCGTTGTTGCAGTGGTTGTGTCAACTGATGTTGAATTTGTGCCGTTTGCTGAATTCACAGGATTTTGACGTACGCTACGTGTTATATTTTCACTCCTTGGAGTACCTGTGACAGATGAAATCATTATACCAGAAACTGTAGTAGCATTTTCAGAACTGCTGTGTGTCATTTGAGTATCTGAACTTGTTGTGTAATTCTTAGAAATGTTAGCCGCAATATCACCTATACTTAGTGTCACATTTTCAATCTTCAGAGTACTTGTAATAGATGAAACTGTAGTACAGATATTCCCTGGATTTGTATAATTAGCCCTAGGAGGACAAGTGCAGTTACCAGGCTCAATAGCCGATGAGTTCTTAGATTTAATGCCGTTAGATTTACCATTGGTCTCATTTTTAGATGGTATTGTATTTTTTGAATAATCAACAGTTTCTCTGTGATCATTAGATTTTGAATGTTCATCAGTTTTCAAGTTCTCATCAGTTTTTGAATTCTCATTAGTTTTCACATGCTCGTCAATGGTTTTCAATTGTTCAGCATTTTTAGGTTCATCAGTTTTTGAACTCTCATTAGTTTTCACAGGCTCGTCAATTTTCGTATGTTCAACAGTTTTCAATTGTTCAGCACTTTTGGATTCATCAGCTTTTGAACTCTCATTAGTTTTCACAGGCTCGTCAATTTTCGTATGTTCAACGGTTTTATTTTTAGGATCATCAGTTTTTGTGAGTTCATCTGTTTTATGTTTGACAAAGCGTGTTACATTCTGTCGAATCAAAACATCAGAAAACACCTGCTGCGATACGATTGGGGTTGTTTCATCTTCCTTTTTCCCTCCTACAATCCAGTGTCCCCATATTAATTGTATGCCCGATCGATAGGCCTTACACTCCCCTAAAATAATTTACGTTTTATTCCTTTGCTCATCAATGTGTTTGGTACCACTCAATCGTTTACTACTACAATGAGAAAATAATATTTCCATCGTTTGCTTAAGACTTACTTTGAAGCGGCAACTTATTTATGTCAATTAAAAATTTCGTTCGTTAAATAAAACTTACTTGTTGTTTAACATCTTTATTTAAGATTAGATTCTTTTTTTTTTTAATAAATAAGTAAATTATACAAGCTAAGAACTACGGATCCGTACATTTTATTCTTGGTCACGGTTTGTGTTTCTTAATTCTGAAAGTACGTGTGTTCTCTGCTGGAAGTAACAATGGAAAGTCTTTGATGTACCGAGCCTGTCTTTCCGTTACATTTGTAATTAATGTTGGTGGACTGGGTGTTAAAGTACTGTAAAAATTATTTGGTGAAGAAGTGTATTGTAAATTTTCTTTGGCTGAATTTATTGGTGCCGAAAGTATTGTGCTCTCCCCTGTGTGTAACAACGAAGGAGAATTTGTAGAAACATAAATATTTCCAGGACCTACGGTTGTTGGATAAGTTGCTAAGCTACTGGGATTTGCTGTTGTTGGATTTGGAATAGGATTTACTAGTATACTAGGACTAGTCATAATTGGATAACTTGTTAGTTTACTAGGATCTGCAATCGTTAGATAATTGGAGTTTGAAGTCGTTAGATAATTTGCTAATTTATTAGGATCAACTGTTGTTGGATAATATACTTGTTTACTCGGATCTAATGTTGTGATATTGATTCCTAATTTACTAGGCTCGATTATAGTTGGATAATTTGCTAGTTTATTAAGATCTGTTGTTAATTTACTAGCATCTGCTACTATTGGATAATTTGCTGGATTACTAGGGTTTGTTGGATAATTTAGTAACTTACTCGGATCTACTGTTGTTAGATAATTTGCCTGTTTACTAGGATCTGATGTTGCTAAATAAATTACTGGTTTATTATGATCTTCTGTTAGAGAGTTTGCTGTGGCTGAATAGTATACTGGTTTAATATATTCTATCGTACTTGGATAATTTTCCACTTTATTAGGATCTACTATTGTTGGATAATTTGATTGTTTTTGAAGGTCTACTGGTGTTGGATAGTTTGTTATAATGGGTACATTTTTTAAGTAGCCTGTTGAAAAATCAGTTTTTTCCTGTAAAACGTTGCGAATTGTAACCTGATTTGATATTAAAGGCAGAGCTGTTGCATTAACAATATTTAGTGGTGTGGAAATAGTTTCGATGAACTTATTTGTTGCAGAAAGCGGTGTAATCGTAGGAAGTAATGTTAGTGTAAGAGGAGAGGGGGTTGTAAGAATTTCCATAGGTAAGCGAGTCAGATTTGTTACCAATAAAGCAGAATTTATAAAATGATTTGGAGTTGAAGGCGTTGTTGTTGTAGCACAGAGCGGCGCCAATTTAGCAATTAATGCGGAAAGATCTGTTACATTAGTCGTATAAAGTTCCGGGGAAGTACGCAGTTCAGTTCCATCGTTCGTTGAATTAAATCCCCAGACAGCTCCTGCGTTTGCGGTGTTACTTTCAACCCCTTTCTGCGCTTCAAAATGTACAGTGGGGTTGTTCGTTGTTGCCTCGGCATTCATTAAATAATTAAATAAAAGAATACTATTCTGGTCAATTGTAGTAATCGGTGCCATTGATGTAGTGTCAGGGTTCTGTGGCAGGGAAAATAACGGCGGGTCTTCCACAAATTGTTTTCTTACGGGTTGAAGATTTGTTTGCGTGGGAAATTCAAATTGGTTGGTGAACAGTAACTCGATGGGTTTTTTCGTTGGCAAAATTAAATTAGTCGCTGCCAAATAATCTTCTATACATTTTTCCATGTTGACGGTTAATCCTTTAAGTATTTCTGGAACTGTTACACCAGAGCGTTTACGCGTTGAAAAAAGAAAGAATGTCACATCAGTTGGAGATCCTTTTAGATATTCTGTTGTCAATGGTCTTCCATTTGGCATTGGTAAATTCTTCATGGAAGCTTCATCCAAAGTATTTTCACATGTGCATGGTATATGAGCAAGACATGTAGTCATAGTGGTACTACGTGTAACTGATGCAGTTGAGGTTTCTATGGTTGAGGTTGTTGAGATTGTAGAAGAGATATTAATTGTAGTACTATGAGAAGCAGTTGATGATCCAATGGTGCCTGTTGAATATGTGCTAATAGTGGTAGATGTATGATTGGAAGTATTTGTTGATGGTGTCGAAGTAATGGTACTTGTATTTGCTGAACCTGATGTAGATGTAGTAGTGGGTGTAGAACCTGTAGTAAATGTGGAATTTGTAGTAGGTGTAGAAGATGTAGTAGCAGATGTGGAATTTGTAGTAGGAGTAGAACTTGTAGTAGAAGTGGAATAGATTTTAGTAGTTGTAGTAGTAACTTTCCGTTTCAGCTTTACAAAGATATCAAAAAAAACTTGATGAGTTAAAACGCTCTCGAAATCAGCTTTTGTTGGTTCTCCTGTAATCCAATGACCCCATATTATTTGCAGGTCTTTTGTATATGCTCTACACTCTCCTAAAATAATGACGTAATTATTTTGTAGTCTGAGTATCCAGTAGTTTTTTGGTCTAAAAAAATATTAAGAAAATAATATTTCCCCATTGTACACACTATGGAATGTATTATTTTCCAAGTAATTGACGGTACCAGACAATTGAAAACTAGTATTACTTTGAAGTGGCAACTACTTTGAGCGATTTGCATTGCACGCATACCTAGACCAAAAATATTTAATGCAACAGATCTTCTTAAGTCAATTCTTCACTGGTTTCTAAATAAATAATTCGTTTTAAATGTGTTTATATTCCCATAGTGTAATGTAAAGTGTGCTGTTGTAAATATTTTTTGAACGTGTTAAATTTTGTTGCCCAACAAAGTAAACACATGCAGTTAGGAAAAAAAAATGGAAAATATTATTTCCTACATATTTGCATAAACAGGGTTGCACAACACAAGATGCTACAAATTTTGATTAACTAAAAATTGAAGTGTCTATAAACTTCATAGTGTTGTACAATTTATTAACGATGTTACTATACGTATATAGGACAGGTCTCCATAGAACTAGAAGCATAATTTTTTTTTTAATTTTAATAATCAGAGCGATTTTATGTGACTGGTTGTGCAACCCTCTTATACATGTGCGAGATAACAAATACTCAAACTACGTTAAATAAAAATTGTATCGTAGAAAAAGTTTATTTAAAAAAATGTATATATTATTTTTTGTATAATAAAAAAATAAATGCCTAATACATACTAGCATAACTAATCTTACTTTGGTGCAGCAACAGCAACGGCTGAAGCTGCTGTCGATTGAATAGTAGTTGCACCAGCAGCTGTAGTTGCACCTGCAACTGTAGTTGCACCGGCAACTGTAGTTGCACCGGCAACTGTAGTTGTATCACCTGCTGCAGTTGCCCCAGCAACGGTAGTTGCTCCAGCAGCTGTAGTTGCCCCAGCTGCTGTAGTAACACCAGCCGTTGTGTTGGCAGAAGCAGCAGTACTTCCTGCTTTTTTAGTAGAAGTACCACCACCAGCAGTGGTAGAATGAGCAGTAGTGCCTGCTTGCTTGCCAGCGGTAACTTGAGTAGCTCCAGGTCTTAGCATTTCTAATCGTTGCTTTCGCATAGTATGTAAAGATTCTCTGACCCACAGGTCACTTAAAATTTGATATGAATTTTTTTCATCGCTACAGTCTCGGGCCTGACGAACGTAT
Source organism: Dorcus parallelipipedus (assembly GCA_958336345.1). Taxonomy (NCBI): domain Eukaryota; kingdom Metazoa; phylum Arthropoda; class Insecta; order Coleoptera; family Lucanidae; genus Dorcus; species Dorcus parallelipipedus. The sequence goes on along the minus strand of OY284480.1, from coordinate 26,230,318 downwards.
AACCAATGCCCGGCAATTGTTTCTTTATGTTTGCACACTTTACATTCCCCTGAAATTATTCACAACTTTCATATAACTGATTTCCTAACACGAGAGAGCAATTTAAATTTGATATCTAGGGTTGCCAACTGCCTGAACATTATTATGGAGACCTGTACAGTTTCGCGAATAAACTGAAATTCAAACTCACATACTATGCAGCTGAAGACACTTCAACTTGTTTACTTAAATGATTATAAAAGGCTTACTAAGTAACACTTATGCACATAAAAATATCTATGAACAGCACCAACTATAACTTATTGTAAAAAAAATAGTATAACTGCACAACCAAAGCAATCTACAAATTATACTATTTTATTTTATTCATATGAGAATGTATTTAAATCGTATTACTCTGTATTTGCTACAAGTTTTTTTTGGTTCCTATGCTTTGTTAGTTGTTATCATTTCCAAATCTTAGAAACTTGTATTTATTATAAATTAATCTTAATAGCACTGGGGAATAAATCTATGAGATTAAATATTAACAAAGTCATGTTATGTGCCATCGTCACTACAAAAAGGGCAAATATAATATTTTTAAAATAAATTTTAGTTCCAAATATGAAATATGGATGTCGCTGGTAATAATTTAGTGCTAGTTTAGTGCATATTTAACTTAGAAACTGAAGAAATTTAATATTCGTTTAATTCAGTTTTAATCCCCAGCGTAAATTTTCTCGAAATAATAATTGCAACGACTGTTTGTTGAAAAATTAATTTATTATTTATTATTAATATTTTCGGGAGCTCTGATATTATTTAAACACAGAGGGCGCTTGTAAAAGCAAGCGTGTTTATTTGAATTGCTGCAAAAATCTACGGACAAGCGATGAAAATATGCAATGAATTCCGTCTTCGTGTCAGTTCGTAATTTTAAATTACAAAATTGACTCGGTAATCAAAGCGATATAAATAGGCAGTTTTGTAAAGATATAGTATTTTTAAATTTATTTAATACAAGCCCTACGTATATTTTATGATAAAATACGTACAGTTGTACAAAATACATATTTTAAAATACGGTATTTTTACATCGCCAGCTATAACCATGTAAATTTGCCTTACGTAGTTATTGACGTATTACGTAGGTACCAACTTACTATAAACAAAGTACAGTAAATAATCTCGGCAATTAACACATTGAATTTAAAGCAGTTATAGATTTTTTGTAAATAAAATTCGCATTTACTGCAGCGATTTGTTCTTATTTAAGTAAAAATAGAATAAAAAAAATAAAAATATATGAACTATTATGTTTGCTAGTTGGAACCCTGATTATATCGGGTGATCATTAAGTCGCTCCATAAACGTACTAGGCACTCATGATCATGACGTCGCGTCACTGCAAACTTAGCTGCTTTGTTGCAACCTTGAATGACTGCGAGCTGTCAACTGTTAAAGGTTTTGTTTCCATCTTCGAGGTGTTTGTAATAAAATAAATGTTTTATTTCATTAATTGCGTTTTATTATCCGTTTTGTAGAAAATCATAATTAAGTGGATATAAAAAGTTAGGTTATGTTTATAATAATCGTATGGTTACGTCACAGTATAAGAATCTACACAGTAGGGACACTTGAGTATAACTGTCACATTTGCTATTTTGTTGATACCTACTGATTTGCAAATTATATTACATTTGCATAAGGGTACCAAACAGAATGGCGTTTTTTTTAACACTGACGTTATGTGTCCTTGCTAAATATTGTCGTATACTGTGGTTACGTGGCGTCGTGACTGCAAGATTTGTATTTGACATAAGCCTATTTGACAATGTTTTTTTTAACACACTTTACACGTGACCCCGCCGTATAGGCAACATGTTGTACTCTGTTGGTAGCAATGCAGTGCTGTGTGTTAAATCGTTCGAAAACATAATGCCTGCGATTTACAAAGGCATCGTAATTTAAAGCAGCACTTGGGAATGCTTCATTCAAGTGGTTAAACACAACAGAACCTACAGCCACGATAGTCAATGACAAATACACGCTAATTTGAAACAGCAACTCCCTTTTTCTCTGTGGTGCCACTTCTAGAAAATAAAACCTATTCAAAATGGTCACGAGGGTTGAAGTAATTTATGATTTCTCTGTAGTATTCTTATACAGGATGATTTATAAGTTGACACTTTTTTAAATGCATATAAAACACATTAATGGAAACAAATTTTAGTGTAAATCTACATCTAGCTCGTTAAAACAATGGCCGCGTTCAGGTAACTGCAGCAGCTGAGTTGCTTACTAAGCAATCGTTTGTGATTGGCTATTACTTTAATTTGAACCAATCACAAACGATTTCTTATAGCGTTTTAGATTCATCTGCACCGGTTGCACTCAGTATATTTACATCTTCCTTTAACCTCATGTAATAAAACGAGATGAAAATATTCTGAGTGCGCATTAGTGCAGTCAATCGAAAACGCTATTAGTCAGAAACTCAGCTGCTGCAGTTACCTGAACGCGGCCATTGTAAATAAATCTAGTACGCTTTTGTCTCAATTCACTCATTCAGCTGAATTCTCGCTGAACTAATAGCGTTTACGATTGACTGCTCTAGAGTACTCTCAGGGTATACTCATCTTATTTTAACTTTACGGAATAATAATGGATGGAGATATTCTTAGAGTGTTCCAGAGCAGTCAATCGAAAACGCTATATGATTGATTTCGTCTAGTCAGTTGAGTTCAGAAACTACACTCTGGGTTCACACTGATAAAAGTTTTTGTGTAAATTTACTGTAATTATCGGTGGCTGCCAGTGATCACCGATAATTGTAGTAAATTTAAACTCATAATTACAGTAAATTTACACAATTATGCGTAAATCACACAGTTATGTGTAAGTATGAGTTTGAGTATGAGGTGTGAGATGCAAAATAAGTCAAAAATAATGAACGAGAAATATGTAGTTACATGCCAGAGGTGCACTGAAGATACGGTTTCTGAACGCAACCCTGTTCGTTTTTTTTTAATATTAGGCGTGCGTACCGGTCATAATTATTAATTTGTTTTTCTTACGAAAGTGAAACTGAAAATATAAATGGTCAGAACTTTTAGCATTTTCTGTAATTTAGACAGATTAACAACTTTTTAACCTCTCCCTTCTTTCTGAAGCTGTCAAAGATAGCGAAACGTAGACTTTTAAAATGATTTTACAATCTGTCTAATCAATTATTATACATATTTTGTGATATTTGAAAAAAAATATTTCTCTTAACAGTCAAAAAGGTATCAACTTAGGAATCACCCTGTATTGTTAATATTAAAAAAATTATAAATTGAGGAAATTTTTTTTATGTACCTAATACTTTTGCTCATAATTCCTTTGAGTGTTATTTCAGCAAGTAGTCACAAAATGTTATATTCTGAACGCTTCGAACCTATGTGCCCCCCAGTAGAGGCCCCTAATGTTCTTTTTTTTATTGGAAATGTGCGTAGAATGAAATTTACCAACATAATTCATGTAAATTATAAATAAATACATTCTCATATTTTTAATTAATAATTATTATGTAAGTTGGCAACCATTATGATATCATGATATGAAATGGTTTTAAAACACAATTTCAACAACCAATTAAAATCAAGTTGGTGCATAAATTTAGCAGCAATGAATTCGAAATTCTTACCTACGAATGTCGCCACTCGCTTGTCGTGGGCATTTACCCCGGTGATCATAATGATCCCCGCGTTACTTAATGGTAAAGTACCATTTAGGACCCAGGTGTCATTACACAGAAAACCGGGGTGGGTTTTTAAGGGGATGGTCTCGTATTGTGCTATGTGTAACTCACTATTGTTACCCACGTTTATGTCTAAACGAACTCCACCTGCTTCCGTTACCCATGACCCATTAACATCACATGGGAAATCTATAGAGTAACAGTTTCAACTTACAAAAATATTAAAATTTTAATAAGGATTTGCTCACCTTCATGTGCTGTTTTAGAACTCTTCTCATGGGCAATTTCATCCACAGCCTGTAAAATCTCTTCCAAAGTATCTCCCATGTTACAAGGCACTTCCCTATCGCAAGTGTCATTCGTTGCTCCTTCACCTCCTCCACTATCCGCATTGTCGGCGCTTCGCGCAAAGTCTTTAAACGCCGGAATATCAGAAAGTTGATTTTGCATGGTGGTCGGAATTGAAGTCTCCATAATTGCATTACTTCCGGTTGCGGCATTCGTAGCTGCAGTACTCGTGGCGATAGTAGTCTCGTTAGCCACACTCGTACTAACAACATCTCTTTTTAATATCAGTTTACTGTGCTTACTCGTGTCGTATTTACGAGTAAAACTTAATTTCAGTGGGGAATCAAACTCGTTGTTATTCGTAGAAAACTCTGACATGTTGCTGCATTCTTGGGTCAGTTTTTTCGCGACCGCAGCGAAAGGTGATTCCCCTGTCCTTTTCAGAAAAAGTGGCGAACCAGATTTGTATTTTCGAGATCTGAGGACAACAATTGTAAAAGAGGGTCGTTTTTTGGGGGGGGGTCTGTTTATTACCTGTTGGTTAGGGGGCTTTTGATGTAGTGTACGTCGATTCTGGGCATTTGCTCGGTTGTACTGCAATCGCAACTGGAAAGCTGTACTTTGGTACCGAACGTTTTCTTCTTCAATCCGTGATGGGCGATTCGTTTTCTCCGTCTTCGTAAATGATTTGAGGAAGAAATCGAACGTTTCTTTGATTTACCGCTTCTGCAAATAATGAAACAATTTTGTTGTAAGTTGGTTTTGATTGTAGTGGATCCCTCGAGCATCCTCTGTACAGCTGTTTCGGCCCTATTTAGAGCCTCGTCAGGAGAAGCGTAGCTCAATCCTAATGCAATGTTAGGTCAAAAATCGAGGATGTCGCGATTTAACCTTTTTGTCTATAACGTTAACGATTAAGAAATTTGTTGCAAGTCTATTTTGATTGCAATGGATTCCTCGAGTATCCTTTGCTGTTTCGGCCCTATTTGGAACCTTGTCAGCATAAGAGTAGCTCGAGAATTTCAAAAATCGACCGCAAGATGTCGCGACCTAAATTAAAATTACGACATTCTTACTCCATACATAATTACCCAAGCGAATAAATAAATAAGAAATATCTATAATATTTATTCGCCGAATAAATTCAGTAATTAATTTTGTTCTCTACATTACTAACAACTTGTTACTTAAAATTGCATTTTTATTGCTAATTTACTTATTTGTCATCATCACTTTTGTTCTAATATACAGGGTGATACAGCAAATGAAGAAGAATACGAAGCAAGTTCTAGACAAACGAAATCGAACTTATCGTTAAAACGGTAGCCGTAACATAAATTAAAAACCTATATGATGTTTCTATACACCCCTTTCTACGGTACTTAAAATTAATTAAGTAATTCATTCATTCATTAAATTTTTAAATCCAAAGCAGATGTTCACGTTCAGGGGTGTTCATGTTACGGGACTTTCACGTTCAAAGACGGAGACACGGAGACAGGATAGAAAAGGCCCTATTATAAAATAAAGGATATTTATTCTTTTTTTCGATGAATCATATCATATCGCTGTATTTTCTGAGCACATGTAGTTATAGGGTATTTAAGGCAAGTACGCTCAAAAAATTCGCATACGTTTTCAACTCAAAATGAAACATACGGTACGTACGAAAATAATATGGAAAATTTAAAGTAATCAATGTTTTACTGTTGTTTAACAGTTATCAAACGATAGCGCTAACATCTGCCCCCTCTTAGTTACGATTGTAAATATTTGCAGCGTCTTGGAAAAGAACTTGTATGAACATTGTTGTCATAAGAAAACCATTAAGGAAAAAAATTCTCTATTATTTGATGTGTATTTCAGACATTAAATTAATAAGCCATTTTGTGATTTTAAGTTAAACAAAATATACAATGCAATCAATAATGAATGTCCGTGCCGCTACTTTGTGCTTTAATTTATAGGAATCTACTGCAATATACCATCTCTTAATAATGGACGACTGCTTTATAGGTCTTGTAAACTTTCAGCCAACTTTCGTCATTAATGACATTAAACCAGTACCAACTGAACTCAAGATGTAACGTACGATGTACTCGTTGAAATTTAGTAATATTTTGTTACTACAAGTTTTTGAAAATGACAATGTTGCCACCGCCTCAATTATCACTAATGTCAGGTGTGTTTACTTTGAATATACAACACGTACATAACCTATACACCATCAACCACCGATCATATGTAAACACTTCAATACTTGGCAACATTGTTATAGCATTACGTCATAAATATGAATGACGAAAGTTGGCTGGAAGTTTATAAGAACTGTAGATCAGATTTATTTTAATGTAAAAGCAGTCTTTAAAACAGTTTAAAATAACTTTGTATTTTGTATAGCAACAAAGTAAATAAACAAATATCGCTGGCGAATGCCAATGAACAAAAAGTGAATTAAGGCAAATTCACTAAATTTCCCCAGGCTCTAACTTCAGGTTATACAGTTGATGTTACACGGATCTAAATATTGATATAATCCTTCTTGGAAAGAAACTTTTTGTTTCAGACAGTGTTTATTGATCACATTGTATAATTTCTTTTCTGAAATTCGAACTTCCCTTTGGTTTCGATTATAAAAAGTATTCGTAAAAAATTACAAAAATTTAAGAGAGACAGTTCCTGCCCACTTTCCCCTTAAGAAATCCCCCATTTTGTGCCCCAATAAAAATTAAAACGTTTCAACCCACAATTATTATTTTTAAGGTAGATACGTGTTTCGATTGCTAAGGTGTCATCCTCAGTACATGATAAGCATTTCATGGAATCTTTGGCTGGTATAACCGGAGGATATCAAATCAAGTCAATAGCCTCCTCAATAAAAAGAAAATTCCCCACTCTGGCAACTCTGGTAGTCTGGTGAGCGAATACCTACTCAGGGCCGGCATTACATGGATCAAACATCGACGTGTCAAGAAGTTATCAAAAAGTACTTTGGCTTGTTTCTTTAGAGAATTTTTTTTTTACTTTTTTATAATAAGAAAAGCTTATATTTTTGTGTTCCTTATAGTGAGTAACCCTTTTATTTCTGCTCTCAAAACTAAGAGGGTACTAAAATTTTTAATAAACGCAATAATTTTTTCCTTTGATTAATATAGCAATAAAACCAATTTTAAAGAAAATACCTTGAGAAATCGAGGCCTTCTATGTCGTTTATGCTAACCGCTGGAATCCTATCTTTTTTTAATTTTTTTGTAATTGTACTACGTCTATAATTATCTACGTGAAATTTCGTCTGCGATTTTCTTCTTAAACCGTGATGCGTCAATCTCTTGGTCCTTCTGAGGCCGTCGAGCAAAGACACCATGTCGTCACTCAAGACGACGTTCTTGAGAAAAGGGTGAAACTTATGCATGTTCACCTTGTTACCATCTGCTTCCTGCTTTTTCACGTCCGAAGGGAGAGGAGAGTCTTTGATACCGTGCGTTTCGCTTATTTCGTTGCACAAGATTGCACAAGTAATAATTAAAACACAGATCCAGGAACATAAATTTGACATATTCTCACGACATGTGAGGTAGAAAATTTACCACTTTGCGTAAGAGGCATCTCAGGACTGTCCTCATGCGTTTTCAACGAACCATACTGCCATATAAGTTTTAAACATAAAAAGATGTATAAATCTATAAAAATAATTTGACATATGGTGATATATCTGATTGACAATTCGAACGGTTACTGTTTTTTTTTTAATCACGCTTAATTGACGGAAGTTAAAATCGCTCCGGCTGGCCTTTTGCTTTTTTTTTTTTTGATGAAAAATCTTTTGCTTTTCAACTCGAATTAATTTGAGTTTCTTTTTTTTAATGTAAACTTTTTCTGGCGCCGTGATACGGCCAAGAGATTTGGCAATCGTCCAGGCGGAAAGTATTTATTTTAGTAACGCGATAAATAAGGAATTCCTGGCGTAATCACTGTCGATACCTGGCCTTATAATTAGAATAAATAATCATCGTGACAGGTAAGACCCCAAACTATTGGAAAACTATTCGAAAAAGAAGTTTAAAGTTCGTTCGAGTTAGAATTTGATGGAATTTTTTATTTGAGAAAATGCAAATTAAAATATAAAAACTATATGATTATATAACTTTTGTTTTAGTTGGAGTGTAATCGTAATGTAAAAAATAAAGGAAGAAAATTAAAGAACTGAAATAATTACTAATCGCCCCCCCCCCATTACCAACCACTTTATCTGACTTCAACAGTTTGCTGATTTTTTTGGCTTCAATTTTTCTAATTTTCAATTATTTTTGAAAAAGATACGTTCACTCCAGTTCAATTTAATTTATTTAATCTGCACCTGAATCTTCTGCTCCTTGTAGCTTTTGCCTCAATGATAGCTTGTTTGACTGAAGTTAAGAATTGAATTGGTTGAAATATAAGTGTTCTGTTTTGGTTTTTCCCCACCCCATATTTTTTTCCTCGTACTATACTTCAATCTTGAAGGACGAAGACCTCTGGAATGATGTGACCAATCTTCTCTCCTTTCATAATTGTAATAAGGACATTTAAATTCTAAATGGTATAAATACAGAAAAAAATTTACTCTATCTAATAATAATTGTAAATAAGTAGGACTTGAATAGATTGAAAGTATGTGTAACTCTTGCCTGATAGTGACTATTTGTTTATGTGGCAGGCAGTCAAAATAAAAATATCTTGTAGGTATTCAAATGAAATAAAATGCAATGCAATAGTGACATAATCAATAACAATCTGTTGAGGCACGGTCGAAATGCAAACCAATAAATAACGGGCGAATAATTTTAGACATGAGAGTTATAAGGATGTACAACTGGGCAGTAGCCTACGAACCATTGACAAGTCTTTAGCTGTGGGCTTGCTGCTAATGTTTAGAGTGAAAGTCATGATCGAAATCACATTTTGAATTAGGTGTGTAAACATCCATTTCGATTTTCTCCGCACTTGTGTTGTTCCGTGATGGATTATCCTGTGTGGGTGTTTGTGAATTTTCGTACGTGAGTCTGGCAAGCTGCGAAATTTAAAAATCTGCTTTTTTTCCTCCGTTGCATTACCACCTTGATATTTGTATTACTGCTAACGTTCTATTTTTAAACCGTTTTAAACTTTGTCGATAGGATTGATATAACATTTAAGTAATAAATTAACTTTTGCTTCTCTTTAAATTTTGCATCGTAGAAAGTGAAAAAATTAAAGGAATATTAGTCATGGGTTTATTTTTGAATGTCGACTTCGGGAAAGTGACATTTCTATTATCACCACACCTCCTTTACACTGAAAATATTTAAAGAGAACTTTTTGAATAAATAAATTAAGGTAAAAATAATTACAAGATAAGTTTGAACACGATCAAATTAACAAATTAATAATTTCCTAGTAAAAAAATTAAATTCTTTTTGCACTGGAAGAAACTAAAAATTTATATTTTTAGAAAGATTGTTCATTATTTAAAAATAAAAAGAACTTACTTAAGCGAACGACGTTCAACGTAATGCAGATATTTTTATTTACAAAAAAAAAACCGAAGCATCGTTTACTAATACAGGGAGAGTCGATTAGAAACTGAATCTGAAAGTGAAAGTAATATTTCTTCCTACTAACCCTTTTATGTGAAAATTTTGAGTTAAATTAATATACGGGGTGTTTCATGAGTGCTTTTGGGATTCGATTCAAGAAGTTAAAACAAACCGAAATAAAAAATGTTGTCATTCGCCTTTATTAAAGTGTTCAGATCAGTATGCCTCAATAAAAAAAGTGTTTCTTCTAAAATCTACATTTTATTTGTTTATTAATTAAAGATATTTTTAATCACAGCGAATTGTCAATTGATCTTGACACTATTGATAATTTTGGCTACTTCAACTAAATATAGGTAATTGATTTTAACCACTCTGTATTATGTATAACAAATTCTTTAAGGGACACTATAAAAAATCTCGCAATTACTCAACGTTTCGCTATCGGTTGATAGCTTCGCCATCTACTTTAATTATAGATATTATTACAAATTTATTATTTAAAAATAAAATAAAATGAATTTTGTTTACTCTGTTCGTTAATAACTCATTAACGAAAGCACATCGGAGCTTTTACCATTCTTTCGTTTCGATTTGTTTCAGCTTCCAGACTCGATTCTCAAAAGCGCGGGCTTTACTTTTAAGACACCCTGTATAATCAACAGTATTAAAATGACGTTTTTAAATTTGTTAATCATTTCTTAGCTGTTATCATTTTTATTAAAAATTGCATAAAGAGGTTAGGAATTAATTTTGAAAAACCTATACAGGGACTTCAGAAATGATATCAACCCATGTGACCCCGCCATACATTGTAAACTTGCGGTCAAAAAAAAATGACTCATTACTTTTTTGTATTGTAAATTGGTTTCCATTTTATGTTCTATCTGTCAAACTAGTAAATTATTGGAGCTGTCATATTATGTCACATTTAATTTGCTCCTTTGAATAATGGTTTACTTAAATGAAGTGCAACGTGTGCGCATTGTCACCAATACAGAAGGAACAGGAAAGACTAGAATAGAAATGGAACACGACATTTAGTATAACCTCCAAAACTGCAAAGCTAGTACACAGTATGTAAATTTAATTAAAATATCATTAAATCTAAATGTGACGGGTCACTTTTTTTGTCCGCAAGTTTACTCTATTGGTAACAATGCAGTGCTTTATCTTAAATCGCTGGAGGGTGTAATCCCTGCCTAATTTACATAAGCATCTGGAAATATTTGGTTTAACATCTGAGGACCAGTTTCATAATGGAATTTGAAACTTATGATTTACGTTATGAAACCGGCCCTTAGCCAATGACAAATACACGTCGATTTAAAACACTGACCTCACTTTTTTCAGTGTTGCCACTTCTAAGAAAACAAAACCTAATTCAAATTGGTCACGTGGGTTGAAATCGTTTCTGACGCCATTGTATTATTGTCTACAGCATGATTTATATTTATTGAAGTGGGAGAATTACTAAAAATGTAACAATTCCATGAGCAGTTGAGGAGAGAATTATCATCAAAATGTAACAATCATAGAACTTTAATTTCAAAGCAGAATATTTAGTTACAGACTTACTGAAAGCGTTAAATACAAAAGAAAAATAAATAAATAAAAATAAAATAATAGCTATATGTTTATAAAATATTTTAAGTTGTATTTGTGCGCAGATATTGTTTAGTTAAGTTGTATTTAATTCGCATATGTTGTAGGGTAAAAAATGAGGTTATCTACGAGCTTTAAAACACAAAACTCTTTAATGACGCAAGTCAAAACTCAAAACACTACTTTGAAAATAATTATACATGGTGTGTCCATTTTAAATTGTGGCGCCTCAAAAATTGAAAATAGGCAACACATTCTACTTCTGTGATTTCTGATATGATTGACGGGTTGCCTATTCTGGTATCTTCAGGGTTCACGATTTAAAATAGATACCCTGTATAATACGAATATATACGTTCTGTAAAGTTTCTCAAAGTGTGTATTTGTTATTGACGGATTATAGTGAAAGAACACCAGCCATTGAACACTGAGTTTCTAACTGACGGTCATTTCTGAACGGTCAAAAAAAAATTACTTGCGTTATAATGAGATTCAACAGCGCCATCTGTTGAAACATGCTAAAAGTTATTTTTTCGTTTATTTTACTGAATCTACTGAATTCTACTTGTGTCTTCTGTTTTTATTTTATTATTATTTTTTTTTAAATATTTTTTTAATCTACTGATTGTTTCTTGTTTTTATCTTCATTTCATTTTTCCGTATTTTTAATCTATTATTTTATTTTCTTTGCTTTCACATCGTTTTTGTTATTTACGTTTTTTCTAAATTTATTAATCAAATTGTATTGTATTACTTTGTAACCATGACGTTATATACTTAGAGCTTTGGACTTCATAAAATTCCAGTTTTCGTTTGTTGCTTTCATGTTTAATTGATAGAGTAATTGAGTTTTTTTTATTTCAAGTATTACTACAAGCGAGTTTGGTTGCCTGATTTGGGTGATCACGTGGGACTCGGGAATAGCTGAAGGCACGGTATTAACTAATTTAAAAAAAAATACTTGCTGCGATTCAAACTAATTTTTTTTTTGCGAAGAAGTTTTAGGATATTTTGTATAAATTTGTAGTTCTCGGAGAGTGCCGACTATTGCTGCTCCAAGATATATTTTGCTTCTTACATAAATCTGTCCATCTGTATTAGGATTTTCGGAAGAACCGTCTCACAAATTCTTCTTTTGCCAACGTTTCGTCCTTCATTGTAGAAGAACTTCAGGAGAGCTAATACTGCTGCTCCGTAGAGCTTCTACAACTTTGTTGACATGGAAATATAAATGTTTCAGAAGTATGAATGATATCATCCTTGTATTTTTTTTTCTAGATTAATTAAGGGAACTGGCATTTGTTGTTTGTTCATAGTGAAGATGTCTGACAAATTTGTTATTCGTTAGTGGTGTTGGCTCAATCATTTTAATCCGCCCCGCTGGCATTTGACCAACCGAATGATATTTACAACTGACTGACCTAATCTTTATATAGATCAATTGCATCGATGTTTTTTTTAAACATGTGATATTCATTCCAGTATATAATATTATTTTTCTGTCTCTGTCTGTCCCAGCAAACCAAATAATACTTTTCTTTTGGTTTCTACTCCAATTTCGCACTCAATCCTTTTTAAAATTCGTTGGTTTTTTGTTTCCTTTTTGTATAGATATTATAGCGCGTGGTTTTTGCACAACAAAATTACATCTGCATTTGTATTTATTTTTAATTTTCTATTAAAATCCAACGTCTTTTCAGTTCAGAGCTTTTGCACAGTTTTAATTGAAATTAATTTCTTGGTGTTTTTTTTAATACTTCGTCTCTAAATTCTATTCTAATTCTAGGTATTAGCAAAAATGTCGACCAGAGGCAAGCAAGATATTACTGAAGAGGTGAGTACCTATTCAAATCTTAAAGCTTTTCTTAGCAAGCTGAAGCTTTTAGCTAATAAGTATTTATTGGTGTTGGCTCACTTAGTTAGGTACTTAAATTTCATTTCGCATACATTTTGTAGGTGCTTAACTAACACAAACTTTGAATTCGTTTCAGAACAAATTATTTAATTATAGCTAAAAAAAATAAAGTAAAAGACACAAAAGTTTCTAATTTTTTTTTATTCTTTCTGTTTTTGTTCTTAGAAAACTTAATTAACCAAACGATAAAGTAATATAAATGTAAAATAATTTTGAGCTTTCTAAAATATGCTTCATACCAAAGCTTTGCTTTACCTTAAAAAATATTTCACATAAAAATTATTTTATTATTATAGTTGTAGATACACGAGACAACGACACACTCTCAACATTCCCCAAAATTTTCCGTTGGGCGGGCGCACTGAGGCTTAAAAGAGCGAACGAAACACGAAAATTGGCGAACACAAAACCACACAATGTTTTTCATCTTGAGATTTCCTGTACGTGAATCAAACGCATAAATCTCGGATTGGTTGTTGAAAGATTGGTAAATAAATTTATTTATAGGCGCGTATGTAGTTCAGGACGTCTTATTTCGATCAATGTGTTCATTTTAGAGAGAGGCGTTTGATTATAATTTGTTTGCATTGGCAACCGGCTTTAATACTCTCCTCTCTGCAGTCTTCATTTTTATGCAAAAATCATAAAATTATTTCATTTGCTTTTCAGTTATTATTATTACTGAAATTCCAATAGTCTCCAAATTAATTGAAATCTTTAAACAATCAACCTTGAAATAAATAGTGCCCATCTGATGATTTTATTTCCCCCTTTTTAGAATACAGGCGAGATACTTTTGGCATGGAAAAATTACAAGGCTTCCAGCTTGGACGAGTTGTCACTGCAAGAAGGGGATTTGGTGGAGCTCATCGATACCTCCGATCCTGCAGGACCTGCATCAAAGTAATTCGAAAGAATTTCGAAACACCGAAATTGTGTTAAATATTTTTTGCTTTATAGGCGTATAAAACTGGACCCCGAGTTGGATGTCCAAGCCGAAAAATTACTGGATAGTTCAGCAGCTCGACATAAACTCTCTGTTAAACCTCGCAGGACGCATACAAGTTCGAGACATTCCCCTAGTAGAACTAGTCTTAATGCAAGGTAAAATTAATTAAGAAAAATGTAAATTATTAATAAATTAAAAAGAATACTGTTTACAGGTTTGAGGGTTTTCAGGTACTTAAGCCATTTACAGGAATAGATGTACATGTTAAAATTAGGAGAGTATATTGTCCCTCTAAAATGTATAAAAAACATTAGTAGAATAACGCTGTTAATAATTTAAAAGACCCCCAAAAGTTCATGGACATTCCTTCGCGTAGCACCCACACTTTCTTCCACTCCTGCCTTGGTTGTACTTTCTTTAAGCGTTCTGTAGATGTGACCAGCCATCTTCATCTTTGTGTTTTGGTTTTGTGACTGTGCTTGGTCTGTATTATTCCATCAGTTCGTTGTTACTTCTTCTGTTCCACTTCCCGTTTTCCCCGTTTTATTTTTCTCTCATTTAGTTGTGGCAAAAGCCATCATCAGTGACAAAGTTAAAACATATTTAAAATAAAATGGTTAACATTAACGTTGTGTACGGAGATCTGAGATCGACTTCATTTAAATTATACATACATAATCCTGCCTCTTCTACTTTACGGTGTAGAGGATTTGGAGTAGAGTTTTCTCCATTCCCTCCGATTTCGAGCTAACGTGACTGCTTCTGGCCAGTTCAGTTTTATTTTTTGCAACGTATTTCTCATTGCATTTCTTCCTCTGGTCTTCCTCTTTTCCGCTTCATATCACTACTCATTTCCCACAGTTGCTTCACCTTGCGATTATCTGTCATCCTCACCATATGCCCAAATGACATTCATTGACGTTTTCCACTTTGTCATTTAAATTATAATATGTTTTCATTTCCTCTTTCTCCTGACATTGGTCTGTTAATTATACACCCAAATAATTAAATGCTATTACTTGTTTCAATTGGATACTGTTCTGATCTCCATCTTTTGGTATTTTCATATATTTGGTCTTGTTTTTATTTATTGTAAGTCCGACCATTTTTTTAATTATTTTCTTTCATCTTTATTTGTAAACTCCTCTTAGTTAGGGATAAATAAGGCAGGATTATCTGTAAAAGTAACATAACGATGATTAGGTGTTTAACACTTTCTGTGTCAACCTCAGGGCTTCACAAGCATCCGTCCCAGGTCCTCAACTATTTAAAATTTAAAGTTCCTGTATTTAATTCCAGACCGTGTGAGATCTAATTAATTAATCTCCAATCTATAAGATGTATTCCCCGATTTAAAAAATTAGCCCAATAGTAGATTTTTCTTATGATTCTTATGACGCAATTATGGTTAATTCCTAGTTCCTTAATTTGTGTTCTTTATAATAATTTCTAATAGCTTTTATACTGTAATTCTTTGTGAAGTATTATTATGTGAATATGTGAATATGTATTTTTATTTATGAGTTATACAGTGTGATCAATACAAAGTGTCTGAAAACTACAACGATATTTATATTTAGATCCGAGTTACGTCAACTGTTAACCTGAAGTTAGAAGTTGGGGAATTATGGGGAAATTTAGTGAATTGTGCTTGCCTTAATTCATTTTCCGTTCAGTGGCATTCGTTAGCGAATGTTTATTTACTTCGTTGCTATACAAAGTTATTTTAAACCAATCAGCAGCTTTACGTTAAACACATATTTCGTAATTTAATAAAATAAATCTGATCTAATGCAATCCATGAAATAAAGTTGCGGCACGAACAGTCAGCCAATTTTCTGAAAACCGAACAAGCAGAAAACTAAACATTTTTGCAATTACATATTTTTCGAGTTTATTATTATTATTATTATTTGTTCTAACAAAGCGGGAAAGCAAAAGATGATCGAGTTCACGATGAATTTTATCACCAAACAATAAAAAATGTTTAAATTATAAAATAGTCTCGTCTCCAGCATTTTGTTCAAATGCAATGAATTTTGGCATACGGCCATAATTTCGAATTTAGAATATTTTATTTTAATAGAAGTAAAATGTTTGCGTAAAAGCAATAGAAAAGCTGCTTTACCCACAAAGCTTTATGGTTTTCTTGGAATGACTAGATACTACTTGCACTAATATTTGGTGAAAATCCATTCTGAGTCATGCAAAACTTGTTTACAAAATATGATACACGTAGTGGAAAATTTTTGGGTCATCACACTTATTCCGAAGTCAATCCTGGGACACACTGTATATTTAATTATTATTTTGTGTTGTTAGAGAAGGGTATAGAAAGAAATTCCATGTTGTCCCAATTAATTAATATTCACTTAAATATGAGCCTTTAATTTTAAATAACTTAATTTTGTAATTCACTTAAGCACTCGCTTATAATTTTAAATATGTAATTTAAATATCAAGTATGTAACATCACTTGAAAATAAATAAAATTCTAAACTTGATTTAACATTCAGTTTTTCATTTAGTGTTGTTTTTTAACAAATTTGTAACATGATTCCTGGATTCTTTCTTAATAGCTATTTAATCGTTCTTTTGTTGTACCGTATGATTTTTAAAATTTTAGATAAAGGGAGGCCGTGAAGAGGAAAACATACAGCTTAAATTAACTCATACATACATTTTGGTTAATATCACTGCGAAAATATGGTTCAATGATGAATGTCTTTTGAAGTTTTGTAAATATTATTTTGAATAAATTGTTGTATTTGCTAATTTTACGCCATACGTTTTGCTTTCACGGCTTCCCTTTATCTAAAATTTAAAAAATCATACGGTACTTACATTGATAGCTTTATCAAGATTATTACATATTATATTTTTACTTTCAGAAAGCTGTCAATCTACAATATACGTCGATTACAAAGCAATTGAAAAGATGAGGAGATCAATATACAGAGCCTTCATATAAAACTGAGAGCCACGTGACTAACATAAATAGACGACCAAATATATCCGTGTAGTTGTAACACTGCTCAGACAAAATTTTAACCGTCACAATGATCTAAAAGTATGCAATTACATATCACGAACATTAACTGATTGATTCCTCACTTACCAAAATTGTTTTTGCTGTGGAAAAATTAAGTTCTCAAAAGACTGGGATAAACAATACACTAATACACACCTCTGCAGTGTTACGAACACGCAAAAAGCAGAAATACCTCAAGAGTTGTCAAGAAATCCCTTTTCAGCATAGAAAATACCTCAATTTGTAACAATGAGATTAGAAATAAATAAAACAAAAACGTTAAAAATTCATTAAAAAGACATAAAGAGTTAAAGAAAACAAACAAATGACGGTCGATTTTACAACGCAATTCAACTGAAAACTTTTAAAAGAATGACGACAAAACAACGGAAACAAAATAATAAAAATTCAGATAGTAATAAAAACAAAAGGTAATCGATTTTAGGACATAATTTAACGGATTAATAATTTTAAAAGAACGATGAGAAAGCAAAAGAGATAATAGAATATACTCGTCTCCTAATAAAGAAACGAAAACGATCGAAATGTTTTTCTTTCCACACTAAAGGCAACAGTAAACAAAACAAAAATTTCCGATTTCCTGAAAAAACAAAAAAAAAGACAGAAAACAAAGCATTTTTCGAGTTCTAGCTCGAAATAGAGAATATTTTTTTCAAATACAATTTTTAAAAAAATAAAAAATAGAAAACTGTATATTACTTTTGTAAATAAAACTAAAAAAAAAATTAAAAGCGCATGCACAGACTCTTGGGTACGCCCAATTTTGTGTGGATCAGAATGGAACCTTTTCTTTAAATAAACCAGATGGCCAGAATTTTATTTGCAAAAATAATATAATAAGCAGACTTCGGCGTTTCTTAGGACATTTCAGAGCCAGACTTTTATCTCATGCGCATATTTAAGTTTTTAATACATAAGATTTTGAGTTTTCTGATAATTTTCCAGGCGGTTTTTATTACACTCACAAAAAGCATTGTTTACGAATATGCGCCCGCCGACCTGTTAATAACTCGAAAAAACGATCAAGATGACATCGTGACAGAGATCTATGAATAAGAATTGTAGTTAATCGTTTATACACGACTATTTATCAAATTACTATCCAAAATGGATATGTTGTAAATACATAGCTTTTTACCTAAATTAAAGAAATGTGGGTAAATGAATTTAAATCAAAAAAATTGGTAATCGTTAACATTAATATAACTCGTGTTAATAAATTTTGGAAATTAATCTATATTTTCTTATAATATCATATGTATAACTTCAATTTAGTTAGTTACTCATACACACACAAAAATCAATAATGTATACTTCTCGAATTCTCTATTATGAAATGCGTCCGCTTCTCCGACATCAACGCAAGGTCTTTGTCCGCCGCCGCTGTATCATAAATATTATAAAGTATATATGTGGCACACGGCGACGATGACATCACTAGCAGACGAGATCTTAATGTAACATTAAATTATTAACACACGTCAAGAAGTATAACAATTGAAGTCGAGAAATATTTTAAAATACATCGCGTTTTGTAAATTTGTGCGCATGAGGTAAAACAACTCCAGCTCTGAAATGTCCTAAGAAATGCCGAAGTCTGATAATAAGTTTTCTATTTTCTATTTTTCTTTAATCGCCTTTCAAAAGTGTTTCTTTTAACGAGTTCTACACGCTATTAAAAAATATGACTCAACTTAAGAATCACCTATATAATTGAAGAATGATTTAAAAAAAAATCGATTACATGAATTTTATTTACATATTTATTTTCAGATGGTTGGTAAAAAAACTAAAAGGCGATAAAGCTCAGGGCTGGGTTCCTTGTCACATTCTTCAGTCTGCAGATGAACCAGTTCCTGGCACGGGTTTACCAGGAGACGCCGCCTTCAGGAGGCAGTAAGTCTTCTCTTAGCGTGTTTAAAAAGTACAATTTCATCCTTCAATATTTTGCAGGGCCGTCGTAAGCGAGCTGGTGGAAACGGAGCAGGAATTTGTAAAAGACATAGACTTCGTCGTGCAGAATTACCTGCTGCGATCAGAGAAAGACCCCAAGAAAATGCCCAAGGTGCTCAAGGATAATTTCGAAATTATTTTTGGAAACCTCAAGGAGATAGCAGAGTTCCACAGAACGTAAGTCCAAATCATTAAAAACGATTAGGTAACATAAATTATTATGGAATTCTTTTGAATAGTGTATTGATGGAAGGCGTGAAGTATTACGCAAACGAACCTCACCTCCTGGGTAAGGCTTTCTTGCGGTTGGAAAGAGATTTCGATAAACATGTAAGCTACTGCAAGGAAGAACCTCTCGCGCAAGCCTTCCTCGACTCATCAGCTCAAGCTAGAGACTACTTTGAAGTAAGTACAGTTTTGAATTTGCTTAAAACAAAAATAAT
Organism: Dorcus parallelipipedus; assembly: GCA_958336345.1. Classification (NCBI taxonomy): domain Eukaryota; kingdom Metazoa; phylum Arthropoda; class Insecta; order Coleoptera; family Lucanidae; genus Dorcus; species Dorcus parallelipipedus. The sequence goes on along the minus strand of OY284480.1, from coordinate 26,210,834 downwards.
TCTGTGACAAAAAGAAAATTAAAACAAGTATCTAACTGAAATTAAAGACAATGTTGAAAACTAATAAATGAAGAAAATTAATTTGAAAAGGCTGAAAGGTCATTTTAGACCACCATATTTTTTGTACCTACTCCTACAAGATTTGGTTCAATTTCTGTAATGTGTATCAAAAATTCGTTTGAAACAAACATTGTCTAAAAGGGTAGAACCTGTTCTATTTCCAAACAATATTTGCAGGCCAAAAATTTCTTACTTCAAATATCTTTGTAAAAATTGAACCAAACCTTATAGGGTAGTCCTTTGTGGAGCAAAATAAATACAACAAAGAGATGGATGTGATAAGAGAAACAGAGGAAGCTCTTCAAGTACTAACCTGACAACCACAAAAAGTCAAAGGAAACAAGATGGTCAAATACCATATGAAGACCAGCTGGAAACTGGACAAACCTGACACAAATTAGAAGGAGATGGGGCAAGGAAAATTAATACGTAGCTAAAGCAAGCAACGCATGTTTAAACTGTTGAAAGAATTCCAACATTAATATGGAATCCTGCAAATCAATACAACCAGGAGAACTCTAAATTGATGGCCGTAAGAAGAGAAATAGGAAAAGCTCTCTCCAACCAAAATGAAGAGATGCTGGAAATTGATCGAACTTAGCACAAATTAGGAGATGAAACGGAGCAAATGAAAAATTTGCCCAACAGTGAACAAGAATGGGTTGGTTGATGGTGGTGATGATAATTGTGAACATAAAAGCTTAAGCAAGCTTTAGGTACTTGCTCAGAATCTCATTATATCTCAATTTCTACAATATATTAAACGAGATTTTATTTTACAATTTAACCTAAACAAAAATCATTGTTATAACAATAACATACATGTGGGTATAAGCAGGAAGAAATGTTAAATGCACTTCCTGGACGTTTGGTATATGAACAACTTGTTTTTATGTTCTCACACAATCATTGCCACTATTTTCAGTTCGTGAAACATGAGCGGGTGCCAAAAGTAATAAATCAATGTGCCACTTTAACTAAAGGTTATTTTGTTAAATTGCACGGTGTGTGGTTGTATCAAAATAATTTTTCCGCGCAGAAAATAATAATTACGCAACGCATAAAATTGGTGAGTTGTTGAAAGGAATTTCTGTCACATTAAACAAAAGAACAAGTCAACACTTTTATTTAAAAGAAACAGTTTTCAAACTGAAAGTAATAAACAAGACAAAAGTCGATTAGGTATAAAGACAATTACTAATAATAATAGATTAAAATATATTTAAAGCAAAAAGTTTAAGATTCTAATTTATTTAATGCAATTTTCCAATTTTGAATGCCCCAGATTAGAAATGAAAAAGATTCTAATTTTTAAGCGCTCGTATTATAACGTGTGATCACAAAAGATTTAGAGCGGACTTTTACTTCTTTAAATTAAGAATACATTCGAGCAATTGTTGAATGTTTGTATCCAAAACACTGTTTTAGATTTAAACTCTGCTTCATTGCCATTTCATAATAATGCAACTTAACAAATTAAATTCTGACAGGCGCCGACGTAAACTAAACCCATTATGGCAAACCATAAATTCAATCTCTATGAAATTGCACAAATATTTGGCACTGTAACTGCAATTGTAATAGAATATTTTGTTTACTTCTGTAGCGAATGATCTTTAACAGAACAACTATTATACCAGGCCAGCAATAATGTTGTTCAGTGTTTTTACATCGCCAAAGTTTGTCAGTTTAAATTTTCGAGAATTCAGAAAAAAGCGTGTTATAAATAAAACGTTATTGTCCTGACATTCAAGTACCGCAGAACATGCCAAACTAAATAAAATTAAAAAAAAAAACTTCATTACAATGTGTGCGTATTGCCTATTCTTCCAACTATTTTTTATAATAACAATATAATGAAATTACTTGTGAATGACATTGTGCTTCAGATTAACTTTATTTTTTCAGCTAAACTGTTTCTTTTTCTTTTCGAAAACAATTCCAATATTAAGTAATAAATTCGCAGGGCACTTTTACTGTTTTGTTTATCAAATTGTTCGGATTAAATCTCATTGCGAAAGCTTCATTACGTCTAGAATACGTGTTGCAAAAGCTATATTTACGTATCTATTTCGAGCATCTCGAAATTATCATTTGGCTGCGTAAACTGCCCACTTGAATCCGATGAAATCGTTTCATAGCCTAGCTACACCAAATCCTACCAAATTCGTAAAAAATTATATTTGAAATCATTTTCACAAATAACGTTTAGTTAAATATGGATCGCATAACATTAAATTTAAAAAATTCTCTTATTTTGTCTTCAAAATTATTTCTTTTCTGCATGTAACTGTAGATTGATCGACAGTTTAGGTCGCGACATCTTCCGGCCGATTTTTGACCTAAAATAACTAGCGTAGGTCGGTCTGCTGACGATGTCCCAAATAGGGCCGAAACTTCTGTCCAGAGGATGCTCGAGAAATTCATCGCAATCAAAATTGTCTTGAAACAAATTTATAGATTACAAAAGGCACTTGAATAATATAATGGTTCCGCACACAAGATTAAATAAAAAGCAAATATGTAAAATGGCAGAAGAAATTATTAAAAACGACTTAGGCCCGATTTTACAATCGTCGGATAAGCATTATTCTTAGAATTACGTGACGTAGGTGTGACGTAGATATGAAGGAACGTTAAAGGATATCCAGCGAACAGATATTCCGTCCTTATTCCACGATTGTAAAACTGAGCTTTAATAAAAGCAGCATTTGAAATGAAAATCCAGGATTCCAAGAATACCAGAAAAAGTATATATAAATAACTTCTCTGGTGATTTAATTCAGAATGTAAGATTGTTACTGAGCTATGAATAAGAGAAAGGGCTGGAATAAACATGTATAATAAAAATTCGGAACACAAACAAGGCGTTACAAACAAATGTGAAAACAAGTGTGCTCAGATAGAAGAAACGTCAAATGATGAGGATAACATTAAACGAAACAGAAGAAAATTTTAACCAGAACGAAATAAAAAAAAAGCAAAAAAGAAAAAGCGTAATACATTATAAAAATGTAAATTTGGTGGATGCACGAAAGAATTAAGAACGAATTTCCAACAATAGAGTAAAAAGAAGACAAAAATAAATTATTATAGTACTGTGCGATCCAAAATTATTTAGATAAGGAGAGGCTATGAAAAATAAAATTAGAGTCTTAGCTTATTTGATACAATTAACCTATTTTGATTAACTGTCAAAAATGAAACGTCAAGATACATTTGACGACAGTAAAAAGAATCTTCTAATTGCATACAGGAGGGTTTATTAAACTATTATAATAACGACCAATTTCAAATTGTTAAGAGCGTTAAGTATTAGAGAGCGTTTAAACAACTAACAGATTCGACAGAAGTCAGAAAATAAATGTCAAACTACAAGTTTTGAATCGAGCCAAAGCTCTAATTTTATTTTTCATAGCTCTCCCCTTCTCTAAATAATTTTGGATCGCACAGTACTAAAAAATAATAACAAGAAGCAATAAAAGTTCAGGTGAAAATAAAACATTAAATACACATACGTAGTATGAGCGAAAATGATTGAGGACAATTTAAATTTCCTGCCATCATTCGTTCTTTTTTTATAAAGTTGGTACAACTTAGGCACAAATGTGGGTAGCGAGCTAGCGAGATTTGTAATAATAATTTAACTGAGTATCAACAATTATGTGAATAATACGGTATCACTAATGTAACATTTCAAATGCGTAATATTAATTGTTTTAATTAAAAACTTATCCATATTTTGCCACACACAGAGAATAAAAATCACTAGATAGGGACGCGGGAAATTTAAAGTGTCTTCAAGCATTTTTCGTTCATACTGTAATGCCCTTTGTGTAATTAACATTAAAACTTACGTCTTTTTTGTCTTTTATATAAAAAATAATAATAAAAGCAAGTAACACATCTTTGTCTTTACGATTAATACATAAAAAAAAAGAAATTGGTGGATGCTATTTATTTACAAGGTAGAGGATCCTAACTGATGGGTTTTAAAGAAATAATAATAATGTATTTCACGCCAGTTATTTGTCTCGTTTTATTAAGAAAATGTGACCTGTCAAGAAAAAGCTGGTACACCTTTCAGCAAAGCATATTTTACTTGATTTACACAACAGATGTAAAATTGAGTCCCCATTGAATTATAGCTTAAAATAGGACAACTTTACGTAAAGAGTTACATAAATAAAAATTAAAGCGCCGATTTTATATAAATAAATAATTGTAGACAGCTGCGATAGGATGTTGAAGTTGCCAAATGTAAAGAGATCCATAAATAAATCATTTCATGAAAGTATATCATTTTAAAACGATTTGGAACACATTCTAAGCTGATTCGAAACGACAACCTAAAATAAGGCAGAATACGCAGGCACAGATTTTTTTTAAATAAAATAATTTGATACGATTTTTCCTTAATGATTAAATTTAAAAAAAATATTGTTGATTGCGATTGAAAAGGAAAAGTTACTTATAGTAAACAATTTTTTTGTAATGTATGGAATGTATTTCCCGTCAGCGGAAATTTTATTGGCATACACATCATCACACATGTATCTGATCTAACTCATAAACAGCAGCTATGCTATAAATAGAGTGAATAAAATTAAATTATTCGCTTCTATTTTGGAGGAGTCTGGCCAATTTTGGATCATGGGTGCTATTGCAGTTTCCATTGTGCAAGGGAATCTTTAGTGAATCACGTGCAAAATTGAAGTAAAATAGAATACTCTTCAATTTAAAAAGTTTTGATTTGTTACGCAAAGTATTATGCGTATTTTAAACCATATTATTTAAATAATGTAATGTATTACATGCTTCAACTCCTATTGATAGATTTAATCTAGTCAATGCAAATAGACTTTTTATGATAATTGTAATAAAAATAAATATTAACACTCTTCTTTTGATAATATTTTTCTACATTCTTGTGGTATTCATTCCAACATTGTAGTATTATTCATGATATATTTTCCCAAGGAATATTGTTGGCATCCACTAATGTCAACTTGGTGTCAAATATGTCAGTTCTTCCATCAGTAGAAAACTCCTCCACTCAAATTTTAATTAAAAGGTCACATGATATTTCGCGCAAGCTTTTTAAAAACTACATTTGCTAAAACCCTACAATTCTGTTAGGAAATCTCTTACCTTCAGATAGAACCATCCATGTATATCATAATTTTTAGGTCAAGGGTAGTGCTTTGTTTATGAGGATTATTTTTTCAACTTTTTGCAACTTGGTGCAGAATTCAAAAAATGTTCCCCATCGATCGAAAACTTTTTCGCACCAGATTTTAATATAGGGACCCACGTAATGCGTCGTTCGAAACAGAACGTGCTCTGTAAACTTTTTAAATAGACGGAAGGCATCCGAATATTATGAATAGCAGGCATGTAAATGTAATACAGAGATAGCTCCTAGACTCTTCCACGTAGCTATCTATGTATAGACACAAGCCGTTCGTGCCGTTTTGCCGGTCAGTCGATACGCGTCAGTGAAGTGTGCGCCTCCTGCAGCCCCAACCTGCACGTGGATTAACCCCTGATCCACAGGTAGGAAGTGCCTACGTCATATCAACGTCACGTGTCTTAATTAGTGTAGGTCGAGTGGGGGTTTCATTAACACTTCTTCACAATCACTAATAATAATAATCATTAAGGCGTTCGCCATTTTTTTTTCGCCTCACTGAAATCCTTACTGAAATTTCGTAACTTTCTAAATTTAGCTGCTTGAAATGAAGCTGTCACCAACATTAGTGATTTCTCAAAAGCATATTTATTTATTGAAACTTAAAGAAATTATTTTTTTTTAATTGAAAAAAAGTCGCTCCAATAGTGACGCAATTTTTGAGTTTTTTTAATTCCCTCCAATAATAATTTCTTGTCAATTTTTTTTATTGTCCTCCCATAATAATTTATACTTAATGAGAATCCTTTTAATTTTTACTTAATGGGAATATACTTTAAATCCAAATCCTTGAGGTATTTATAATAAAATTATGTCAATAAAATTCAAGTCTTCGAGATTAAAAGTCAAGCCCTTTTGTAAAGTGTTTTATTGTGTTTATAGTGTTAAAGTCTTTTTTTGTTAAATTAAACCTTTTAAAAAGCAATGTCAATTTGGTGAAATGTTGTTGACCAAAAAAGCTGTACCTATGATCTTTAAAACAAATATCGAAATATGTTTGCATTGTTTGATTTAATTTTGGCTAGTACTGAAGCGTGAATTAATTTTGAATTAATTTTTAACTTTTAACTTTATTTTTAATGTTAATATTTTAATATAGTTTTGTCAAATTTGTAATTTTCGTATACATATTTTAGAATTAAAATTTGAAGCTAAGAAAATGATTAGTTTTAATCGAAACTTCATTTTTGATCAGCACAAAGGCCTTGTCGTTTTCTACACTCCTAGTAGTGATCGATAGACAATAAAATAAAATTTTAAAATTAAAAAAAAATGCGATTTCGCGCCACAATAATAAACTAGTAATTTCATTGTAAAGAAAGCATCTATAGTGAGAGATTTCCTTGCGTTCTTCCTTTTCTTTTTTTGCAACCCAAGTATTAAGTTTTAAAATTAATAAAAAATACGTATAAATAATTTCATGTTATAATGATTAATAATTAATTTTAAAAGTTAAAAAATTTGATAGTTCCCCTTCATTTTTAAAATTTTTAATTAAGAAAGCCTCGCGAATTCAAGTATTAACAGCAAAGCAAATTAAAAAAAAAAACAGGAATCTATTTAAGGGTACACACAAACAATTTCGTGCCACAGTTGTAAATAATTATTTATAACTTCAGTAAATGTTTAAAATCCTTTCATTTTCAATCGGTGAAAAATCTTTAACATTTTTTTTGCAGCTCTATTATTAAATTTTAAACTAAAAAAATACAATGTAAACAATTTCTCAATGTAACAGTAAATGGCTAAAGTTAAAGTTGACTAATTTTAAAAGTTAAAAATGTTGTTAGTTCCTATTCAGTCGTGAACACTTCTTTTAATTTAACAGAAAAGTCTTTCCAATTCAAGTATTAACGGATTACATTAAAGCAAATCAAAAAAAAGAGAACCTAATTAATGGTGCACACGAGCACTTTCGTGCCACAGTTCCAAATAATAATTAAAAAGAAAAATGGAAATAGAAAGCGAATAATAAGTTCAATTAGTTTCGTAAAAGTTAAAAACTTATTATTTTCAATTACTCGACAGTTTTTTGTAGTTCTAATATTCTTCTTCTTCTTTTTCCTTTTGCCCATGAGAGCGTCGGCTTTTCTTGTTCATTCTTCCACCCACCTCTTCCACTTTGTCTGGTCATTGGCCAGTAATTTAATTTTATTTAGTGTTTTTCCCTTTCTTCTTCCTATCTCCTCTACCTGTTGTATCCATGTCTCCCTCTCCTCTTCTTCTTTCCTGTCTTTGCTTCAATTGCTTTTTTTGCCAGGCTGTTATTGTCCGTGTCCAAACCAGTTCAATATTATCTTGTTTTTCTTCCTTTCTATGTCTTCTTGATTCAGTTGCTTTCTTATGTCGTCGTTTCTTATTCTATCCATCTTTGTCTTTCCTGCAATTTTTCTCAATTGTTTCATCTCTGCTGCTGTCACCATGCTCTCGTGTTTGTTTGTATTCACCCAGGACTCACATCCGCATAGTAACGTTGGTACTATTAGTTTGTTTTACTTTTGTTTCTATCTCTTTTTCCCAAATATTGTATTGTTCAGAGCATAATAAATTTTTGTGGTTTTCCTTATTCTGTTTACTATCTCTAGGTCTATCTTCCCATCTTCTGATATCATAACTCCTAGGTATTTGATACTTTGATCTTTTGAAGTCCCTCCTTCAGTTCTTCTCTAGATATTTCTTCTTCTTGATCCTCTTACCGTTCCTCTGTTTGTGCTATTGTGGCTTCATCATTCTGTTTAAATTTTTCTTCATAGAAATCTCTTCGTACTTGTAATATCTCTGTTGTAGTTCTAATATTAAAAGTTAAAATTAAAAAAAAAATACAGCACGAACAATTTCTCGATATAATAGTAAATGACTAAATTTAAATGTTGTTAGTCCTATTCAGTCGTGAGGACTTTCGATTCACCTGCACCGGTTGCACTCAGTGTATTTGCATCTTCTTTTAACCTCATGTAATAAAACGAGATGAAGATATACTGAGTGCGCACTAGTGCAGTCAATCGAAAACGCTATTATTTTAAATTAACAAAAAAGTCTTTCCAATTCAAATATTAACAGATAAAATTAACGTAAAGTAAAAAATAATAATTAGGTAAGAATTAATGGTAATTACAAACAATTTCGTGTGACAGTTACAAATAGTACCTACACTTTGTAAATGTTAAAAATCCTTTCTATTTAAAATCTATAAAACGCAACTAACCAAATAAAACCCAACTCACACAACTCGAAATGAAACTCGGTGGTATTAATAAACGATTACATCCACCTTTGTTTAATCAGCCACTGTAATCCTGGTTACTGTTCATCTCCACTACAGTTTATTTATTTTCGTGGCTAAATTTAGCCAGCAGGTGTATTCATATGTTAAAAGTGTGTAAATCAGACTGTGGAACAGCACAAACAAACAATTTACAGAATGATTAATTAATTAAAAATGAATTAACCTTTATGTTTTGTTTTTATAATTATCTTTAAAATATTCCCCAATTAACGTTTCTTCCTTTACAGGGAGGACTTTCAAAAAAAGCTATATCTAACACCATCAAAAGCACCTACCTATAAATTCGATCTTTCCTTTCAACTTTTATATTTTAGAAGTAAAATAGAACGCAGTAGTGACATATTTATTTAGCCTTGCATCCTTTCAAGTTCGATCAGAAATATACCTACATGTACAAGTCCACAAGTTTATTTCATCATCTTGTATATCTTTGGGATTATTCACTGCCTAAATATATTCCGTGTAACGTGTGCGGAGGACGAAATTTTTAGAATTTTTATAGTGAAGTTATTTTCGCAAATTGTTGTAAATATTTGTGCACGTATCTGCTTGCAGGAGTTGTCACAACGACTTGGTGACGACAAGTCCCTCGCCGAGCATCTCAAGCTTCCGATTCAACGCATAAACGACTATCAACTCCTCTTAAAGGTAAGGAATTTCGATTTCGATTTATTTCAATAGTATTTGTAAATATTTACGTATCGAATTTTGTGTAAAATTCGAATCTCTCGTGTATGACACAGACGGACGGACGGACGCAGCATTGGGCGCCGATCCCGACGCTCTTTTATATTTAGCTCATCAGAAATAACAAATGCTGACCCATTTCGCTGGACTCACCCACTGCAGACGTCGACACATTTCTCGAAAAGAACGCAGTTTTATGTCATCCTGACGTAGTTTAACTGGGCCAAAGAATTAACATGATCACTTAAACGCAAAATACACATTTATAATTGGACCAACAATAGTAAAGGAGAAATAAATTAAAAAATAATCTTTTACCACATCCAATTTTCTTTTTTCTTATAGACGCCATCTTGGCTTTTTATGATTTTAAATAATGACTTTTTCTGATTACAATGATATATCACACTTGATGGTTTACGGTTGTATTTTGGATAGAACACCAAAAGCGTCCTTCTTGCAAAGAGTGCCTTGTATCTCTTCAAATAACTAAGATCTCCATGGTTATGCTTGCAAAACGGACACCCTGTATACAAATATTTATAAATATACCTGAAAGTGCTGTGGTTCTTTTACAGCAATAATGTGATTGAATGTTTGTTTCCTTTTGCTTTGAAAATATGTTTTCATTCTGAGATTCAACTAAAATTAAAAATAGAAATAAATGTTTGGAAAGAATTTAAAAATTCAACATACATCGACTATACGAAAACAAATAAGATTAGTTTATTTTAAACATTCAGGATGTACTTATGACATTTACTTTTCGATTTATTACATAAAAAGAATCACTTACATCGCAAAATATATAGGTATATTTTGTTAACGAATTTTACAGTTGACATTTATGACTTTCAAATGACAATTATCTAAAGAAATTTTGTAGTGTGAAATGTCTTTTACTGATTTCGTGTACATTGTTGGAGCAATGACAATTATAGTAGCGCTTTACAAGGCTTATGCCTTTGTTCGCAGAAGATAATGAAAAATAAATTAAAGGTAAGGTTTCGTTTAGCCTCGCACTACTTTACCTACACTTTTTAATTGCAAATCCTTTGCCATACAAGAATAAATCACAAATTTGATGTTCATTATTTAACATTTCGAAATTATTAAACGTTGGACAAAAAAAATGGTGTAATATGACCTTCATGATGTATTTTCATAATACATTTGCTCTGACCTATTTGGAAGATGCTCATACTTCGTAAAGACAGTGAGAAATTTTTTCACTTATGTACTAAAATCGTATTAAAAGATCGTATCAAAAAAAAAACTTTGACGAAATTTTGACTGACAAGGTCTGTCAAGTTACATGTAAATTCCGTCATTCACGTTCCTCAAGTTTTCAAAATTGACAAGTGCAAATGGCTTTAGAAGTAGACGGCTGTATATACTGGTTAGGTATTATGGTCATAATAATAGTAGTCTATCACGTCTTCCGATACATAAGAGACATATAATTACGTAAGTATTTTGATACTTCATAAATCGGTTAGTGTTTCATGTAAAATTTGTCTGCAGGAGTTGGTAAGGTATAGTGCTTGTCTTGGTGAAGACAACAGCGACCTTCAAAAGGCATTGGAGTTGATGCTGAGTGTCCCCCATCGGGCACAAGACGATAAGTTCACTTCTAGCATCGAAGGTTACCGTGGTAGCATCCACAAACTCGGCCGACTTCTAGCCCACGATTGGTTTTCCGTCAATTTCGGGGAACAGACCAAAGAGAGATACCTCTTCCTATTCAAGGCACGCATTTTGATTTGCAAGGTCCGTCGCATATCCGAGGACCGCTCCGTTTTCCAACTCAAAGATATCATCAGGGTAAGCAAAACCATCACTATCACTTTTTCCCTCAACTACCTTTTCTTATACTTAGTTGCCACAAGTTGATGTAAAAGACCATCCAGAAAACAACCGCGCTTTCGAATTAATCGAGAAAGTCACCGGGCAATCTTTGATACTAACGGCCCACCGTGATTCTATCAAAGAATTTTGGCTCAAGGAAGTGAGAGAGTTTTCCAGTGACGCAGAAGAAAGTGTAAGTGACGATTTGCAAGTGACCTCAGAGCCGACGTCGCCTCCAAACGAACAAGCTCAGCCGGCGAAGCAAGCAGAGCCTCCTCCTCCTCCTCCTAAACCGGAAGAACAGAAAGTTCAAGTTGAAAGAACTATACAAAAGGAAGAGGTTTTACAAAAACCAGTTCAAGTTGAAGAAACTGGTAAAAAGCAAGAGACTCCAACACAGAAACCTCGCGTTTTAGAAAAACCAGAAGAGCCCGTGAAGAGGAAGGAAGAAACCCCTCAGATCGCAGAGAAACCAGCCAAGAAACAGAAAACAGTTGCAGAGGATCCAAAAGAAACACCTCCGCCAAAATCAGAAGCTCCTATCAAAACAGAACTAAGTAAAAAAGTAGAAAATCCAAAAGGAACACCCGAGGCTTCCAAAAAAACAGAACCAGATAAAGTTGTAGAAAATCCAAAAGAAACATCTGCGGCTTCCAAAAAAGTAGAACCAGGTAAAGTTGTAGAAAATCCAAAAGGAACGCCTGAGGCTTCCAACAAAACAGAACCAAGTAAAGTAATTGTACAAAATCCAAAGCAACTCATCACAGCACCAAAAGAGGATAATCCAAAGGGCATAAAGCATCCTGGTGAAGTCACTAAAGCAGCCGTTACCCGCACGGAAATCGTCCAAAAAAGTGAGACTGTGGTAATTAAAAGTTCCTCGACCGAATTGAACCTAGCAACCGGAGGACAACAAATCACTAGTGATATCCAACACAGTGGAAGTGAAAGTCACATTCCTTATCGCATAGGCGTGCAAGTAGGCATCGAAACACCAGGGCTAGAAATAGATGACGATATGAGTCGCAAATACACATCGTACAGCAGCAGCTCCGCTGCAAGATCAGGTCAGTTTGTTTTCTGCGCCAATAAATATTGTATGCACTAACATTTGAGTTTTTTTTTCTTCTTCCAAATAACAAACTCACTTGCACAAACACAGTTTACAATTGGAAGAACTTTAATTTGGGAGGAAACGAACACTAATCAATACACACAAGCATGAATGTGAATGCCTAATCGTACCAATACCACTTATGAAATAAAACCTTGGAGATTTTTTTTTAAATCGTGAATACACAAAACATGTTTACTGCCACGCTGCCAAAATGTATCTACAGTCGTCACACTTGAAGACCTGTGCTTCAGAAAACCAGTTGCGTCATAATGCTTTTTAATTACCTCATCCACATCTTTTTTTTTAAGTGGAGGTTTGGTTTTGATTTTTTTTTTAAGTATTTTGCATGGTAAGTACCTAAGCGTGAGAAAAGGTAGCAATTCATTTATTTTTATTAATCATCGTTTCTGCGAGTAATTTTTCTCAGTATCGATGAAGCAAATAAACCAGAATGTATTAATTTTATGGTTGCGCTAAAAAAGGAAACGCTTTCTGCTCTCTGCACGAGCTATGTCTCTTCAGCTAACACTGCTTCATTTGGATAGCATTCAACAAAATACCATGATTTATACAATGCTGGCATCTACTTTCACAGAAGGCTATGGAGATACTTCGGCGTACAGTCGGAGGTCAGCCTCAAAGTCCTCTTATACCAGCGAAGGAGGCTTGACCCCGTCAAGATACGGCACCGAATCAATTGCCAGTAAATACGGAACAGAATCGGCGCTAACCAGCAAATATGGAACAGATTCTGCCCTCGGGGGTAAATACGGAACTGAATCTGCTTTAACCAGTAAATACGGAACTGAATCTGCTTTGACCAGCAAATACGGAACAGAATCCGCTTTGGGTAGCAAATATGGAACGGAATCCGCTTTGGGTAGCAAATATGGAACGGAATCTGCTTTGGGTAGTAAATATGGGACAGAATCTGCTTTAAGCAGCAAATATTCTACAGAATCTTCTTTGACCAGCAAGTACGGAACGGAATCCGCTTTGGGTAGCAAATATTCCACAGATTCCGGAAAATACGGAACAGAATCTGCTTTGGGCAGCAAATACGGAACTGAATCCATATTAACCACTAGCCGGGTTACAGAATCGAGCAAGTACGGAACTGATTCTGCTTTAACGAGCAAGTACAGCGCAGGCGAATCTGCTTTAACTGGTAGCAGTAAGTACGGAGAAATAACATCGAAATATGGTAGATCTGAGTTAGATTCAGGCTCAAAATACGAAGAGTACTCTCGCAAGTCTTTAACGGAATCATCGGGAGATAGAGATTCCTATCCCAGTACAAGAAGAGCCATCCGGGTGGAAGATGATGACGGTGATAGCTACGTGCACAGGCGGTCCGTTAAAACCACCGTCGAACGAAGTGGTATTGGTGATGAAGACGGCGGGTCATACTCCTACAGCAGAAAGTCGGTTAAATCTGTGACTGACGATGGAGGTGCTGAGACGTACGTGCCCAGAAGGAAAGCAGTAAAGTCATCGGTTGATGAAGACTTGGAAATAGACGCGTATGTATCCCAGCAAAAAATGCTGGACGAAGACTTGGATCCTTCCGCCTATCTCTCGAAGAGACGTTCCCTTAAGTCAACTGGTGATAACGATGAGAAGGAGTCGATTTCTTATACGCAAAGCAGAAAAATTGAGAGTGTGGGGGAAGTTGAATACAAAAGGTCTACGAGTTCTCAGGATGAAGAAGATAGATTGGGTAGATTTAAGAAATACTCGAGGAGATCGCCTGAAAATGCTGATAATAGTGAGTCTAAAGATTCTGGTTCTGATCGTCAGGGTAAGTAAACATTTTATCCAGTTCTATGAATAAAATAACATAATTTTAATGATTATAATAATGAGGCGTAACTATAGTACATGGACATTTTGTATCGTTTGGTAAGAGTGTGCGTTTAACTTGCTTCCCCAAGAGGTTCAAACGTAGTTGCGCCTCTGAATAAGACAAGTAAAAACATTTCTTAGCAAATCTTATTAATGTAGTGTTTACCAAAGAGTATTTGTAACAATAAATGTTTTTCAGATTATACCTTCGTGAAAACAGTTAGCGAAACGGTGCACGCGGATTCAGATTCCATTGCACTGAGCATGAAGACCAAAAAGGACATCACTGCACCCCCCGAAGAAAGGCCAATCTTCACGAAAACTTTAAGTGGTCAGAACATCGAACGTAAGTACGACTTTACTTCTTAGTAGTTCGAGCTGAAGCTAAATTGCAGCTTGTTTAGTTTCAGTCTTCCGCAAGTTTGTTTACAATGCAATAAGTTAACACTTCTTAGCCTTTCGTTTTTCATAATTTAAATAATCACACTTTGCGCCTTCAATGCTGAGCGGTATGTACATAGATCTAACCCAATCTATTTATAAACTTCCTGTTTCACAAGTGCAAGGACTTTTTATTAAAAAATGACTTCCTTGTCTTCTTATAAACCAGGTTTAATTTTAGGTTTCATTAATGAACAGCACGGATTACATACACATGGTAAGTGCATGAACTTCTTCTTCATGTCGTTTCGTTCTAGTTAAGTAGTTTCTTATCTCGAATGTTGGCGTAGATACTTTCATTCTTCTTTAATAAATCTCTGCTGCTTCAGTTACTTTAGTTTAGTTTCCTGTTACTCCTTTAACTTTTCATCTATTCATTGCTTTGTTTTTTTTTTTTTTTTTAATGAATGTACCGAAGTACTCTTCTTTAACTTTCCGTGAAGTATATGTATAGTTTCAACTTGCACGATTATTTTTGCTCTTGCACTTACGTGGGGGTCTTCACCTTTTTCTTCGGGTTTTCAAAACAAACTCTTCCCACCAAAAAGTGTTAACTTATCAATCACTGTAAACAGATTTCGCGCGCTTTTGCCCTCATCTTTCATACTAAATAATAACCATATGAAATAATAACAGCTGGAAAAAGGGTTGCATTAGAGATATCCCTCGCCGATACGCCGGACAATCTCATTTGGTTGAAAAATAACGTCGCCCTAGACTGTGAAACCTCAAAAAGGATCACGGTAACATCTCGTGAAGAGCATAAAATCTGGCGCCTTGAAATTAAGGACGCCGTTGAAAGTGACAGTGGCTTGTACACTGCAGTCGCGACGAATTCGAAAGGAAAATCGACCTGTTCGACTCAACTTTCTGTACACAAACGTTAGTACATAGATGATGTAATGAAGATGAAATCAACCATTTATTTATACTGAAGCTGTGCTTTTATTTTACATGACCGAATCTATACAGTTTAGAAATATTTGTATTTAGTTTTTCTGGTTGCTTAGTCTTGAGTTAATTTGAAAGTAAATCTCATGGAGAAAAGAGCACATAATGTGTAAATAAATGATTGCCCAGATGGATATTTTCTTGATTACATGAATTTTGTGGTGTTAAGTGCATGGTACAAAACGACACACTACAAGAAACATACACAAAAATACCTACAACATTTATATAATGTATAACGTAACTAGCTACGAACATGTAACTTCGTGGCACGCAAGTTTCTTTTTTTTTCTTCTTAATTTTATGAAATGCACGAAAATCTTAAGAAATTGTTAGGCAACGTTTCTATATGATAAATTGCATCGCTTTCAAGCGTTTAGAAAAAAAATCAGTTTCAATGTAATACAACAGCTAGAAGATAAATTTGGCACGAAAATTTATGAAACAAAACGTTTCATTCTTGTATTGCATAATTTTGAAGCGTACCTTTCTAGAAAAATAAAAATTTACATAAAAATTAATAAAGACAGAAGACAGCTTTTAGAACCCTTTCCAGTCCACGTTTGGCAATTTCAAGATTTGAATTACTTCGAAATCTTCGCCGGTAAAACCGAATTTTCTTCTTGTTTTATCGACATTTCGGCCTTCGTTGTAGAAAAACTTTTTAAGGGTCGTTGCTACTATTCTTCTCTCAATTCTGTTTGCAGAAACTGCTGCTTTCAAGCTTTCAAGTTAGTCATCGATTAAAAATTGTTCTGAAAGCAACTCGAATCCGTAATACTGATAAAATTAACATAAACAAAAAAAGCAAAGAAACTTTTAAAAGTAATTAAAAAAACTGATTCGTATGATCCAGCGTTTTCAAAATATTTAGTAGTTCTAATAACTTTTAGAATTCATCTTGATGTCCTGAACCACGTCTTTGCTGTATGGGTTGACCGATTTTTCACGATTAAAAACAGCGAAACGTCGGTTAGAAAGTGCATTAAATACAAGCATTTGAATGCATAAAGTTTCGATTTTTAAAGTTTTTTTTTTTAATATACGACTCTCATTTAACTTGACTTTTGTTGTTAAAGCATAGATTTATAAACGTGTTATTTCTAAAAAAAAAGCAAAAATTAAAAAATACGCACGTATTAAAAATAGCTTTCTCAAAATCGCACGAACCTCAATGTTTACGTTTTGTTGCATAAACTGTCAATAAATTTTTCAAAGTACACTGTTTTCATTTATGTTTGACTCGACTTTCGTCATTAAATTGTGTACATTATTCGTAAAAGAAAAAGGAAACATTTTGAGAATAAAATTTAAATATGTATGTAACACGTGATCAATATCTTTTCTAATCAAGTGACCTATGGAAAAAATTATGTCCTTGTTTGGTTCATTATTTCAAATGCCATTTGAATTATTTTTATCGCATTCCTATCGTTATGTATAGGTCACTTGATTAGGAAAGATATTGATCACCTGTTATTATTCACTCACGTTCTTTTTGCATTCAGAGTAGGCCGTGTTAGGGTGACATTTTTGTTGGTACCTTCAAGTGAATATGTTCCATTTTAATATGATGGTTATATTTTTGAAAACTGACGCCAAGAAACATTGATGATTTTGAGCATTTAGACCTAGTATTGCAAAAGTCACAAGTAATTATTTGTTTTAATGCTATTATTTTACTTTCTTCATGCCATCATAGAGTATAAGAAGTATTATAGTCGATGGGACTGACGTTAAAGTGTCAGAAGTTTACATTTGTCACATTTTGAGTTCTATCAAAATACATGCACGTAATCTAACGAAAAAAAACATGGCCTACTAGAATGCAAAAAGAACGTGAACGGATAATAAATACAAATTAGAAAAGCATTAAAAATATTGGTTCACATATTTTCAAATGTTATAGTTTTTATCTACGACATGTAGGACATGTTTTTATCTATGCCATGCAATATTCTATTAGGGAATAATGACAAGGGATTAATAGTCATTATTTCCTCTTGCTCACCAATTACAAAATTTCTCTAATCAAATAATACCATGGCAACAAAATACACAAACTCAAAACTGTCATTGTTAAACGCGTAGTGTTTGTGAATTTAATAATTTAATAATTTAGTCGTAGATAAAGTAGAGCAGAGTAGAGCTGCGCGCTCGGTTCGTAAATACTTCCTCGGGAATAATAGCTATCATTATTGACTCGTGGTATAATCTACTATTAAAACACTTCCTAGAATCCGGAACGCTTTTCCACAATTAAAAATACAACGAAATGTCGATTAGAAAGTGTTCTGAAAGCACCAAGAATCACAATTTTAATTTAATTGCTTAAGCTTTCGTCATACTTTTCAAAATTTGATAAACTTGACTTTGTCGTTAGAGTGCGTATTTTATCAAGAAAGCAGTAATGAAAATTTACGTAAAAACTAGAAGAACGTATTAAAAAAGTTCAATAATTCGGCATATTCAAAACATTATCCACGTTTCGCTATATCGCTCTTAACAGCTCTTTTAAGTGTAGGAAGGGTCGTTGGGGGTGAAAAATAATAAAGAGCTTCCACGTAATTAACCGTCCTTACTGTGGGCGCGGAATTTACAAATAAATTTAAATAAGCATGTTAAGAGTATACGGTAAAATTAGAGACATTAAAAAAATACTTAATTGCCATTTAATGTAGCGGTGCCGTTTCTTGAATATTTTTATTTTTTCGTATAGTTTTCGAGTTTTAAGGAACACCGGACCCTTATACATTTGCTAAAGATGAACTTCATTTATTTATTCACAACTTAATTGCCGGAGAGCGTGTCCTTGGACGCAGAAGCTGTTGAAAGTGAATTAAAATGCAAAAATATACTCAAAATAAAAGAACAATATAATATACAAAGGGGGTATAAATAGTTCCTACCTTTAAGGAGGATGTGACCTAGCAGCAGAGGAACTCTTTTCTCAGCATTTCCTTGGGGTTTATGAGTCGTTCCCTGGGCGCTAGTCTTCTTCTCTACGCCGTCACTCCACCCACACCAATAATTGTAAAACTTGAACTCAGTCGGCAAGAGAGTTGGCGATTAATTGAAATAAAAACTTTGGACAATGAGCTACAAAACATATTAATTATAATAAAATAAAATAAAAAAGGGAGAGCCGCAACCGTTCGCAAAAATGATTCGATATTAATTATTATTATTATTATTTTTTAAATCCCTCCGGAACTGCGACGGCTTACAGTTTACATTCAAACGAAAACAGGTGATTCCCCTTCGGTAAGGTGGCGCCTTCGTCTGTATTTTCCCCGGGTGGTCTGCCTAAAAAGATCATGGAGGTGAATTAAGGTGCCTATACTATAGGATAATTTTAGTAAATTTTAATCGATTGCTTTTCGCCGCTCGTGGGCACCCGTTAGTCATTCTCACACGTTAAGAGTTCTTTACTGTTATAATTATTTACTTTACTGTATCTTAATGTACACTTATCTGAAGGAGAGTCAGTATTTCGTCTGGACTATTTTCTCGTGCCTGTTATCACCTGGGAAATGTTTACGTCAAAAGTTAAAGAGTGAATACTGCTAAAGGCGATTCGATTCTTATTTTAATTTAAAAATTTAATATTATCGGCCGTTTACAAAAACACATATAATAGGCAAATGACCTTCTTCCCTACACCCACACCAATAATTTTAGAACTTGAACTCATGTCGAAAAAAGGGTTGACGATTAATTTAAATTAAAGACTTTGAACGATAGAATTCAAAAAATATTAATTATAATAAAATAAAAGGGAAGGCCGCAACCATTCGAGTAAATGGTTCGGTGAACATTAATTAAATTGTTTTGAAATTCATACAGAACCGTGAACGGAATACTGCTTACATTCAAACGAAAATAGGCCACGCCCTTTCGGTAAGGTGGCGCCAACTTTGGTGGTTTCCCCGGATGGTTCACTCAAGATCAAGGAAGCGAATTAAGTTGCCTACTCTGTAGGATAGAATTAGCCAACTTTGACCGATTCCTTCATGCCGCGCGTAGGCGCCTATTAGTCGCTAGACGTGTTAGGAGTTCTTTATTTATTATAGTGTATCTAAATGGTCATTATCTCAAGGACGGTCCTATGTTGTGGCATTTCCTAGTTCCTGTTATCGTTTGGGATTGTTTACATTAACAATTAGAGCGATAAATTCTTTCGTGAATAACCCTGGAGAAATTTTCAATTAAATTTAAAAAAAACAGCCGAAATTTTCAAAACTTTAGAAATTCTATATTTAATTTAGCATATCTAAATGGCCCTTATCTGAAGGGGGTCCTGTTTTGAGACTGGATTACTTCCTAGTGCTTGTTATCGCCTGAGATTGTTTACATTAACAATTAAAGCGAGAAATTCTTTCGTTAATAAACCTCAAGTAATTTTCATTTAAATTTTAAAAAAATGTTTCAATTTTTCGGCTGTTTACATAAGGTTGAAGGTACAGCGAAACGTCGATTCGTTTAAAAGTCTTCTAACCGTAATTTTTACACAACATAAAAGTTTCAAAACGTACATCTTTGATTCAGGTTTAGCTTGGCTTTCGTTATTTCATTTTTTTCCTAAAAGGAAAGAGCAAAAGAAATTAAATGAGACGTACTTGAAAAAATTGTGTGATTTTATTTTTGGACACCTTTAAGAACACTTTTTATTTACCATATCTTGCTTAAAGGTCAATTAGATAATTTGTTTATAGTGCACTTTAAGTTCTCTAAAAGCAACGCTAAGAGAAAAATGAAAACTTATATACACATAATAAATGCATTAAAAAAATTAAAGGTTTTGTATGATCAAGACATTGTGTTTCGGACAACAAAGAACACTTTCTGATCCACGTCTCGTTGAAAGCTCCTTTATGAACGAAACGTAGCGAAACGTCAATTAGAAAGTGTTCTGAAAGCAACCCAAACTACAATGTTTTAAATTTGATTACACAAGGAACATAACTTTCATTTGCATTTGACTTACTTTTGTATTTAATACAATTTGGCAGAAGAAATTTATTTAAATAGACGGCTGCCAAATGACTCAAAAAAAATTCACAGCAACACCAAATGCATGAAGCTATTGCATGACCCAAAACGAAAACACTTTCTACACCTTCAGGAATGGTATGCAATGAACAGGATTTACCTACACGGAACCTACTCTATTTCATTTTCCGCTTACTGCTGTACCAATTCCTTTCACTAACAACCTCCTTGTGTTGTCATCCTCATAATAACTCACGTAATCTTGCAGTTCCTTCGGAAGAGGCCGGAAAACCCTACTTCGTCGTCCAGTTAAAAGACACGGAGCTCTTAGAAGACACTTACTTGCGCTTTATGGTCAAAGTAAAAGGCGAACCTCACCCCGACGTTGTTTTGTAAGTATTCAACCCCTTCCCCCCTAAGTTTTCCCGCTACTTACAGTTTTTTGCGTTAGCCTTAAAGACGGAAAACGGATTTCCCCAACAAACGAGCGCGTGCGTGTCATAAAAGACCACGAGGAAGTTGGATTTTACGAACTGGTAATCCCAGACGTTAAGCCTTCCGATGCTGGTCTTTACAAATGCGTGGCGACGAACACTTACGGTGAAGCTTCAAGCGAAGCCAAGCTCACCGTGACAGGTACTTTTAAGTTTAGGAAAGCCGGTTCCAATTATGAGAGTCTCGATTCCAGAAAGCAAGAAAGTCTTTGACGATGTACCGGATAAGGAAGGGATCCTCCCCGCAGGAGAAAAACCGGATTTCACGTGGAAGAAGGACGGCAAAGAGTTTGACCCGGAAGAACGATTCAAGGTGCTCATGGGGGACGATCAGGATTCCTTGGCTCTTATATTTCAGCATGTCAGACCCGAAGATGCTGGGCTTTATACTTGCGTGGCGCAAACTTCCACTGGACATATTAGTTGCAGTGCAGAACTCACAGTGCAAGGTATTTGGAAAGAAGTTAAAGTAAGCAGAAGTGAAAATGAAAGTTTACAGGAACCGTCGTGGAACTCCATCGTGAACCCCAGAAACCCCAATTAATAATAGAGAAGCGGGAAGCCGTCGTCAATATCGGTGCGTCAGCCATGCTCGAGTTGCAAGTGAAAGGCTATCCTAAACCGGCGGTCAAATGGACCCACGAGGGCAAACCAGTCGAACCAGGTCCTAAATATAAGTAAGTCTTTTAATTTGGATTTTGCCCCCCCTCCCCCCAAATATAGCCTTGCTACTTTGATAGGTTGTTGTATGAAGACGAAGAAAGCATATCGCTGGTAATAAAGAACGTGGAAGCTTCAGATGCTGGTAAATACGAAGTAACGGCATCTAATGAGTTAGGCCAAGACATAAGAGAGATGACACTCAGCGTTCAAGGTAAAATCACGCGGTGCACCTTTTTTTTTTTTAATAAACTTGAACCTTCTCAGCTCCCCCAAAATTCAAATCAAAACTGGAAGACGTCTCGATTAAAGTGGACGAAACTCTGAAGATGACGGTTGAAGTTGAGGGTATACCACAACCGTCCGTTAAGTTCTACAAAGATGGGAAGGAAATCAAACGATCTGATCGCGTGCAGGTCACAGAGAAAGGGGAAAAACACACCCTCATCATCGAGAAGACGACTCTTAAAGACTCAGGTATTTTTATGTAATTAAATTATATACAGTATATTTCGTTTTAAGTTGGAAACTGTCCCTTGACTAAATACGATTCTGGTGCAGCATTTTACGTCCTTTATTTTATACTGTAGCCATTTCTGCCTTGTCTTCGCCTTTTTCCAAGTTTTAACGAAGTGTACCTTTACCTTTTTTTTTTACTGTAAGTAGTTCATTTATTTTTGCAAAAGAAATCTAGGAAGGGTCGATGCCATGAACATATTTGTTCACTTACCATATCTTAATGGGCACTTATCTGAAGGAGAGTCAATATTTCGTCTAGACTATTTCCTTGTGCCTGTTATCGCCTGAGAAATGTTTACGTCAACAGTTAAAGAGTGTATACAGCTAAAGGCGATTCGATTCTTATTTTAATTTAATATTTTCGGCCGTTTACAGAAACACATAAAATATAATTTCAGGATCATACTCGGTCGTTGCTTCAAACGAAGTATCACAAGTCTCTGAATTTTCCAACGTAAACATCTACACCAAACCCAAAATATTGAAGAAGCTCGGAGAAGAAAAAATAGTGTCCCTGAAAGAGCAAGTCGAACTCAGTGTTACCCTAGAATCAGAACCAGCCCCAGAAGTATCTTGGTGAGCACTTTTAATTATCATTCTCAATTAAAAGATCCAACGTACTTATTCACATTCAAAATGGTTTTAGGTTTAAAGACGGTGAAGAAATACTGGGTGATGGTCACTACCTTATCACCAAAGATGGTGATAGTTACATCTTGAAGATCACCGGCGCTGTCACTACAGATTCTGCCTCGTATAAATGCAGAGCAAAAAATATTTATGGCAGCGTGGATGATGAAGTGCGTGTTAACGTCCGATGCCCACCAAGGATAACCAAGCCACTTGAAGACATGACCGTCACCGAACAAGATACCAATGTGACGCTGGATGTTAAAGTGGAGGCCTTCCCAAAACCATCTGTAAAATGGTAATCACCGTTCATTTTTAAACCAGGCCCATTCAACCAGTTCTTTAAGGTATCTGGATGAAATGGAAATATCCGAAAAGAGAACGGAATTCACCCGCGTTGAATCCGATGATGGTGTTAAGTTGGTAATCAAAGAAGTAAGCAGCGAGTTATCAGGCCAGTACTCGTGCAAGTTGGTTAATGATTTAGGGGCTACAGAGACAAGCGCTAAACTGACTGTATTATGTAAGTTCTTCCAAATAAATAATTTTTTTATTTTTAACTGCGCTTTGGATAGGCAAACCACGAATAATCAAGCACCTCAAAGACACGACGGTGGAAGAAGGCGCAACCCTTCACTTGGAAGTCGAAGTGGAGGGTTGCCCAGAGCCCACGGTTAAATGGTTGCGCAACGGCAATGAAGTATCGGCGGATGCACGCATCAAAATTACCAGAGACATCCACCGTCAAGAATCATACCATTTAGCCGTTAACTTGATTAAATACGAAGAGGAAGGAGAGTACGAGGTGGTTGTTACGAACTCGCTGGGAACCGTAAACAGCAAGAATTATGTTACCGTCCAAAGTAAGTATGCGATTACTTCACGGGGGTCAACTTGATAATAAATTTTCGTTTACAAAGCACATATTCTTTAAAAAAAATCAGCAAGAGACGTAAGTATTTATTTCCCTGTTCGTCGCAGCAATTCAAATAGTGTTTGTCTTTTCTTCCACGCCTATTATTTGTTAAGCTTGTGGTTACTTACATTTTAAAACCATGGTGTACCATGTAAATACCGAAGAGAATTGATAGTGAACTCTTAATGAAATAAGGCATTCCCCTTCCAATTAACTAAATACTATATAGTATAATCTATATTGGTATGAATTCACTAACCAATTCCAGAAATAACACATAGCGATGCAATCGAAGAAACTGAAGAGCCCCCCAAAAAACTCAAAGTACAAGTGATCGAAGACGAGGCAAAGGTACAGAAGAAACCTGAAGACGCAAAACCTGCTCAAGGTAAAACAGATTCTTACGCACTTTTAAAGCCCGCACAGTTCGCTTCAGCACTTCCTTTATTTGTTAGAACAGAAACATTTGAAATCATTTGCTTGACGGCGTTAGGTGCTTTTGTACGTCTGAATATTCGTGCTTTTGTATTCTCTCGTTACTTGTGCTTTTGTGGTGTTCCAACTTTCCAGACTTTCATTGCTTTCTTTACACACACACATCAAATTGTTCATTGTCTTGACACGATTAGGTTTTATTTCGGAGAAAGTCGAAATCGAAGAAATCGAAGACGATCTTAAACCAAGACGAATATCGACGCAGGAGCTCGACCAAAATCAAAACCAAGAGGAAGTTATTTTCGCCCGCAAAGAAATCATAGAGACCGTCGAGAATGTTATAGTCGAAAGTCCTCAGTCTATAATCGATGAAGAACCAATAAAAAAGGCGAGCAGAGGCAGGAGCATTCACTTCGAAGAACCAACCATAGTGGAACTCGATTCGTCCAGTCCTCAACCAACCCCAGAGGCAGAAGAATTGCCGCCGAAGAGAAGAGGCTTGTCGGTCCAAATTGAGGAAATCGTTGAAACTAAAATTGAGAGCCAAACGCCGGTTGAGACTCCTCCTCCTGTATTAAAGCGTAGTGAGTCAGCTCAAGTAGAAGAAGCCGTGGTGGTGACTGAAAGAATCGTCGACGAAGTCAAAACGCCTGTGCTCGAGGATGCCCCCAAGAAAAAGATACAGCGCGCTATCTCCGCTCAGAAAGAAGAAGTGACGGTCGCAGAAAGTACCGTAGATGCGGTGCCAAGAAAGGCGAGTGTTGGGAGGATTGAAGAAGAGAAAGGGCAAAAAGGGAAAAGAGAAGGCGAGGGAGAGATCGATGAGGAAGTGGAGGATTTACTTCGCAGGGCGCGCTCCCAACGCAGCCGTATTGAAAGTATAAAAGCAGACATTGAAGACGAAGGTCCAGAAGGTATAGTTCTACTTCATTATAACCACACCTGTATATATTGCACGATGATCAGCATGGTTCACATCGTACTAAAATGGAGGAAAATAATAAACTCACACGACTTACTTGAATTAAACTTTTGATTTTCAATTGTATCGACAGTGTACACTTTTTGTAACTATTTTTTTGTACCTTTTTTTGTCCGACTAATTTGTGAACGTACGCAAAACTAATACAGGGTTTACTTTTGTCGACGGCAACCTCAGTCAAAGGTGAGCGAATTTTTTTTTTATTTTTTACTTTTTGGGGAACATAAAAGTTCCCATTTTTTTGTGTTTTGTAAGCAGACTTACCTGCTTAGAAAATATTACGTCGTTTTTAAAAACTGTACATAGCGGTACGTAAGTTAATTAATAACGATTAAAGAATGCTGGTGTTTAATTAAAAATGGAAGTGATTTGCTTGTTTGGAAACTTAAATTGGCGTTGTGACAACTCCGAAAAAAATTGCTTCGATTTTTAGTTGCTTCCAAATTTATTTATTTTTTATATCACGTGATCAAAAAATAATTAGATAAGAGTTGGTCTTGCAAAGCATTGCTGATGTAAATTTATTTTGAAAGTAAGCTGCAATTAAATAGATATAATAGAACACAGCTTGCTGCAGACATTACTTTTACTTTCCAAGGCCAAGCCTTATGTAATTACTTCTTGATCTCACGGCATAAATAAATGTTATGTACTTACTACATATAAAGAGTTTCAAAAGATTAACTTTAAATTACTAATTATTTAAGCTTCTTAAAGCTGGGTATATTTTGAGGCTTTATCCTTTAGCAACATTTTTTCTTGATTCAATTGCCACTGTTTTCAATTTGAAAGCTACAATCTACAAGGCCGTATAAATCTACCCTTACACTAATTAAAAAGCAGCATAAAACGATTAATTAAATCTGCTCTTGCTAAATAATTCAAGTAACAAAGGCATTTACTATCGTTTTAATATTGTAGTCTTTGCCTTGGTTATTTAAACATCCGAATTAAACATAATCCTCCCCAATCTCACCCCCACATTATAAACGTCTTAAGTAACTCAATAATTTTGTAGCTTCTCCAATAATTTTGGACGACAATATGTCAGACAAATCCCAATACGAGTCCCTTGACGTTTCCTTCATCGTCAGAGGCAAGGCAAATCCGCCTCCTACGGCTACGTGGACCTTAGATGGCAAGGAAATTAAACCCAGTTCCAAAGCAAGGATGGTTATCAGTCAAAGGGGTGAGGAGTTTAGGCTGGACGTGAAGAAGTTAGAACTCGGGGACGCTGGCGTTTACGAGTGCAAACTAAGCAACCCGGTTGGTGATGCCCAAAAAACGGCCAAACTGGGCATCATACGTAAGATGGCCAGAATAAACCCCCCCAATCACTTCCATTGTATTAATTCGTTGCAGCCGAAGGAGAGTTCCGCAAGCCAAAAATAAAAGAAGGCCTCCAGAATCAGACGATCGCAAAGAAGAACACGGTTACACTCAAAGCTGTAATCATAGGCGATCCAGTTCCTGATGTCACCTGGTAAAACCATCCTAGCATTTCTAGTATGTACTCGATGCAAGTAATTTAAATTTAGGAGCTTCAACGGCAAGGAACTGACAGCAAATGAGTACGAGCAGTACAAAATGATCATCGAATCTGAAGATCGTGATGTGGAAGACGGCCTCAAAGAATGCACTTACTCCCTCACTATTCCGAGATGTAAGTGACTTACATCACGTCACATTGTTTATTGTAATAAGTGATTTTCAGGTGAGAGAGAAAATAGTGGCAAGTTCACAATAAAGGCGAAAAATAAATGGGGCGAAGCAGAAAGCAGTGCGGAGCTCACCATTATCTTACGTCCTGAAATTGAGGGCCCTGAAGATGTCGTCGTCGTACCAGGAAATGAAACGAAATTGGTTGCGATTATACACGGATATCCCACGCCTTCAGTTATCTGGTGAGCCGAAAAGATCCGGTTTTAGAAGTTTTCTTTTTTAATTTTGGAAATTTAGGACTCGCAATGATAATGTGATTGAGCCATCCGATGATATTGAGATAATCGAGGATGTCGCAAATGAAAAGTACATTCTGAGATTCAAAAACGTACAGCTGGGTGATGAATCGTATTATAAGGTCACTGCGAAGAACAATTTGGGGGCGGACAGTGCTGAAGGGCGGCTTAGAGTTTTGAGTAAGTTATAAAATAAATTAGGTAAATTTTATTTCTTGTTAGAACGTATAATTAATGAAAATAACATAGTTGAAACCTATGTAGGTAGTCGTTAAAATATTTTACTGTTTATTTTGCAGAAGAACAAGAACCAACTTGTAAGTCGTGTTTTTCATAAGCGCTTTTTGTATTTAATTTAAAATTACTTTGCTTAAAAGCCACTAAATTTTTTGTATCCTAATGCTTGCACATAAAAGCTGCTGGAACCTTGTAATCTTGTAATAAGTTGGTTAAATTAGAGTATAATTATCAGCAACAGATAAAAAAAAGAAAAAATAAACAATTATACAGTGATCGCCAGATAAGTCGGAAATGGGAAATTTTTTTATTATTGATTTCTCAGAAAATTTTATTCTTTATGAAAGTCCTTGCATCTTCCCAAACTCAACATACACTTATCAAAATTTGAATACCTGTTGTCATATACCGAGGAGATCAAAATATTTGAAACGACATAAGAGTAAAGTACCTTTATTTTTCAAAATACGCGGAAATATTATTTGAAAAAGTTATTAAGAATTGTTCTGAGATCTTAAATATGAAATTTCGGCTGTCTAGGATGAAAAAAAAATTTTGGACAAGAAAGTTAAAGATTTATGGTATGAATGTTATTGATCATAATTTCTAGTTGGTAGAAGAGCAAAAAGCAAATTCCAGAGTATATTCATATTAAACCTGAAGAAACGTCCAGCTTTACACCTTCAAAGTTCTACGATACACACGTTAAAAAATATGGAAAATTTCTTTTTTCACCGTAGGCTGCCATGATTTCATATTTGAGAACACATAATATTTCTGAATAACTTTTACAAACAATATTTTCGCGTATTTTGAAAAATAAAGGTGCTTTACTCTCATGTCGATTTCAAATATATTGATCTCCTCGGTATATGACAACAGGTATTCAAATTTTGATAAGTGTATGTTGAGATTGGAAAGATGCAGGGACTTTCATAGAGAATAAAATTTTCTGAGAAATCAATAATAAAAAAAAATCCCATATGGCCCGACTTATCTGGCGATCACTGTATGTTTGTATAGGGTGATCCACGAAAAGTCAGCTTCTTATATGCGTTACTGTTTCTTATTACCCCTACATTCCGTAGCTGTATCTAATAAGTTTTATTCTTTTATGTCTCAGACTGCATCCTCCACATCAATGAGGAAGTTTTTACGATCAGCTATAAATAAATAATATGTTAAATACAATCTGTATTTGAAATATCTTTCAGAAGCCTGTCTTTTTATAACGTCTTGCAGGACTATCAAACAATCTTCTTGTTTTTTTTTAAGTAAATTAAGTTGAAGTGAGAAGTGTTAATAAAAAATGATTTTACCACAATTAGTTTATATTCGTAGATACGTATTTCGTATGGTTTTAACTTGTGAGCGTGTGTGAGTGTACTGAAGATGGTAGCATCTCTGCCGAAATACGTATCTATGGATATAAAGTAATTATGGTAAGATATCATTTTTTTATTATTTCTAAAACCACAGTCTCCTTTACTATTCTATTCTAAAATCATAAAATAAAATTAACGTTATTTTTTAATAAGTTAAATAAGTTTTTAATCACATTTGTACGTCCAATAATATATGGTCCTCATTAAAATTTAAACATTCTATAAGCACCCCCCCCCTTGTGTGACGCATCTGGATCCTGGGTTACACGGGGCTTCCGTGCTCCATACCATTAGCATTGTAACGATCGGACAGAATTAAAAAGAAGTTATTGAAGAAACCTATACTTCCAATATTATTGTAGGAAGGGTTCGGGGTAAAAGTTGAAGACTTTGCCCGTTTCGAACCCTTCTTACTTTGGTAGCGTAATTTTAACAAGAAAATTAACTAAGCATATTAACTAAAATAAAATTTTCTTGACGGAAATCCATTTATAGTGTAGAACCAGTTTATAAAAATTGAAGAAAATTTAGAAAAAAAAAAAACTAAAGTAGTGGAGTTCGCTGCCACCACCGGAGTTTAAGGGAATTTCTGACTCTATAATGTTTATTTAAATTACATGGCCGATTAATATTCTTCCGGAAGTAGGTTCTTTCAGGCTGGAACTGTGCAAGAGCACCTTAAAGGTATATTAACGAAGTTTGGATTATCCTGGAGGGGTGAACTTACGTAATATGTACACAAACAAAGAAAAAATATAAAATGACAAATTTACCTACCGAATAGTGTGGTGTGGAAGTAGAATTCAGCAGCAGAGGACCTCTTATTTGTCTCCCTTTTCTGGGATGGGGGCCCACTAAACCCTTTTGGGGAAGACTCGGGGTGGAGTTCTTGCTTCTAGCACCCACACTTACACCGGATTTAAATTTAAATATTCGCTAAGAGAATCACGTATTATTTTTTAAAAAAAGGACAATCGAACAATAGCAATGAAGATAACGTAACATTCAAAGATTAAATTTATATAAAAAAAAAACGGGGACGTTGGTTTAAGACGATCGTTAGGTGAACATTAATTCTTTTCTGAAACGTTCCTCTTCCCTGGGCCATTGTTTACAAATTCAAGATCTTCCCCCTCTTTAATAATTCTCCCGGGAGATGCTGCTCTCGCGCGGGCTAGTCGTTCAACTTTGTCTACTTATATTCATTTAGATCACCGGAGTGCTTTAAATTGCCTAACATTAAGGCGTTATAAGGGTCTACTTTTTGACCAGCACTTATCGGCCCGCGTGGGTATCGGTCTCGTTCTCACTAGTGAAACTTGCTGATGATAGATTTGTTTATTTTAGCATATATTATGCCCGGTTGCACCAACTTTTTAAGAAGAGCTTAAATTTAAGAGGTGTTTAGACTAAGACATTATTTATAGATTTAACAAAATGTTAGTCACAATCTAATTGATACTTCAATTGAAGTTTATATGTCAGTCAGAATGTATTTGACATTATACTGACCATACGTAAATGTCACAATCTAAACATAACTTAAAATTAAGCTCTGCTTAAAAGGTTGGTCCAACCAGGTATTAATTACCCTTAACGAAGACTGTTTGGGTTAACTCGCCTGGGAACTGTTTACATTAGGCTTGAATTCGAAATTCCTTCGTTTCCTTTGAAGCGATAAAGAATTTTACTTTAATTAATTTTAGATTTAAAAATTTCGGCTGTTTACATTATCAATTTCACAAGGACTCATCGAGACACGATAAGAGTGAGAAAGAGATTCAAATATCTAAGCCCAAAATATCTGGCGCCATACAAAAACTTTAAACCATAAACAAACTATTTTTTCCCTTCTTTCTTTCTAACACTTTTTACTAAATTTTTGTCAGACCTTAAACGACCCAAGTTGCAATTTGTTTGAGCGTTTCTGGATTGAGCTTTAATTAGTCGGGAATCGCTCTCGAGGCCCTTTTTATATGAAATGATATCTGACCCTTGACGTACCGCGATAATTGATGAGAGACACAGGTATTTTTATTCTCTCTATTCTCTTTTTTTAGAAAACAAATTTGGTTTAGTCAATAAAATACCAGAATTTCTTGAAAAAAAGTATTTCAAATAAAACAGAACAAAAATGAATAAATTCATAAAATAAAATAGCTTGTAAAATAAAAATTAAACATGTACAAAGTACATGTACAAATCTATACGTGAAATTTAATAACATTAAGTAGAACAATTTTAAAAAGTTGACATAGAAAACAATTTAATATACAATAATAAAAATACACGCAAAACAATAAAAATTAATTCGAAGAGAGAAGAAGCGGTATTCTGTACATTTAAAGCTTTTTATTAGTTTCTGATATTTTTCTAGACAAATGAATTGCTTTTCGGCTTATCGAACGTTGAATCTGGATTCTTCTCATAATCCAAAATTAGGGACACTTCAATTTTAATTTCGGGGGTATTTCGTTTACAACTTACTTAAACCAAACCAAAACCACTCGCGGAAAGAATATAAATAAATTAATTAATTAAATGAAGAGATTGTTAGTGAATAATATACCGAGTGTCCCAAAACCCTCGTTTGAGACTGAAACAGTATATAGAGAAGCGCAAAAGAACAACTTTTTTCAATACTTTTCTTTCCCAAAAGTCAATAATAAAAGAATTATAAGCTCTGAAAGAGGGTTGGAAAATATTGTTCTTTTGCCAATATCTTCTGGGTCCTTAAAGTTATGAAACTAACATTTTAAATTCAGGTATAAGGCACCTAACTACGCATTTGCAACGTATTTGTTAGATCCTCCCTCCTTTTTAAAGGGTAGTTTTAGGGGGTGACTTTTCAGTATTTTATTCCTAACTTTTTATTTTTACATATTTCATCAAAAATTTACGAAGAGAATATTCTGTAGATTATTTGGCACAAGAAGGCTCTCTTGTTGCATTTCGATAAACCGGACCGTTTTCGAGTAATTGAGGTTTAAAAGTTAACATACGTCCATTGCATTTCGTTATCATAAAATACTGAAAGTAATCCCCTCAAACTACCCATTAAAAGGGAAGAAGGGTCTGACAAATGCGTTGTAAATGTTCAGCCTTATATCTGAGTTTCAAATATTAGTTTGACAACTTAGAGGATTCAGAAGATGTTGCCAAAAGAAAAATACGTTTCATCCTTCTTTCAGGGAATTATAACTCCCTTATTATTGACTTTTGGAAGAAAAAGTATTGAGAAAAGTTGTTTCTTTTGCGCCTCTCTGTATACTTTTTCAGTCTCAAACGAGGGTTTTGGGACAGCCTGTATAATTAAATTGGAAGAAGCACTAACATAAATTTTTGGCGGAAAATTTTTTCCGCCGCAACCGAGAATCGAACTCGAACTTCTGCTTTCCGCCAAAAATTTATGTTAGTGCTTCTTCCAATTTAATTATACCACGTGTCCACCGAGTGTGGTTTCCTTTCCTGGTGTCTAAACCATTTAATACAGAAAAAAAACATTCAAATGTTATCATCCTCTAATAAAAAAACTCTATACGTTAAATTTATTTGCAATTACACAGGGTGTTCATTTTACAAGTGTCAGCAAGTACCTTTAATATCTCAAATGGAATACCCTATATATTATTACGAATCTTGATAGATCTATTAATTTGGAAAATATTTTATTAACATATTTCTATACCTAAATCTACTATTTACCGAGATAAAGGCCGTCAACGAAGAAACATCTTAAATGCAGACCTTACTAAATTGCTTTTAACTTGCTTAATTGAAGAGTCTTCATTATCAGTTATCAGCGTGAAATTACACATGCTTCAAGCTAAGTAACACTATATTAAACAAACCTGAGGACTACGCAGTTTGTTGGTGATAGGAAGTTCCTTCTGCTGAATTTAGAAGTGAAATATTTCAAGTTTTTCTTATGGAACACCCCATACCTATAATCATCAACCGATATAGAATTAAATTTGCTATCTTTTTGCTAAACATAGTCCTATACCTAAAACCTACGGTTTGTGAGATAATTCTGGTTTTCATTTTATCAATATCAAAAATTTACCATCCGATTCTATATTAGACGATAACTGAACTCCGTGTCGCAATAGCTCTGTGGTCAGAGCATCTGCCGCGAACGAGTTCGATTCTCGGTTGCGGCGGAAAATTTTTTTCCGCCAAAAATTTATGTTAGTGCTTCTTCTAATTTAATTATAATATAAATAAAATTGAAAGAAAATTTCATAATTAATTTATTAATAAATCCAACTGTAGAAAAATCGTGACGAGATGAACAGTATTTAAATAATCTGTCCGGCGGCGGCGTCTCTAAGAGGGGTAAAACGACATCACCCGTAACAGTTAAATACAAAAATATTTCCATCTCGCGCGTTGCTTCCTCGATAGAAGGCGTGCTGCTATCCATTCCGTTTTTTTTTCTTAGTGCGCCTACTTGCTGACAACAGCACTTTCCTCAAAGTCTGCAATTGCGAGTACATATATTATATTCGACTTGTTTGTCTATTTTAACTTGATTGTTATAATTTCAACTCTTTGAGCAAAATAACGTTTTGTTTTACGTTTAAATTTTATGATTGCATTTTGCAATTTTCTAATTTTGAAATAATAATTTTTTGTATAGAATTCCGGTTTCTTAGTCTTACACCGTCGCACACTGTCCTTAAAAAAGATTACTCGCGAAAATTATTTGCTTTTGGGAAATAAAAAAGTCACTCAAGATCATTCAAGCACAGCTGACGTTGTGCCATTTTATTTTTATATTTCTTTTCCTGCTTTCCTTATTGATTTATAATTTTCGATCAATTTGACTCAATTTAGCCAACTTCATATTATTAGCGTTTTGGATTGGGATGCACTATATGCTCATGTACTGAGGGTGCACTAAGAGTATTCTCATCTTGCTTTAACCTCATAATAAAACGAGATGAAGATATTCTGAGTGCACACTCAGTGCTCCAATCGAAAACACTATTAGAAAATTATACACTGCGCGAATAAATTAGGGGAACACCAGCGAGAAACGCAACTAAAAACTGTAATATCTTTTTATTGCCTTAACGTAATAAACTAAAAGTTTTTACATGGCTGCTATAACACCTTATTTGCCAAATAATAGTAATATTTTGTTACTCAAGTCATAATAATAAAGAAACTCAACGGAAACAATTATTAAGAAAAAAGCAATTTGTCACCAGTGAATAATTTTAAGAACAATTATACTTAAACAGGTGTATAAATTTAATATCGAGTATGACCTCCACGAGTTTGAATAACAGCTTGGCATCGTCGTGGCATACTTTCGATTAACCTTTGGATGTTCTCTTGAGGCAGTTCCGTTGAGTTTCTTTATTATTGTCACTTGAGTAACAAAATATGACTCTTGTTTGGCAAATAATGCGTTATAGCAGCCAGGTAAACATTTTAGTTCATTACATTAAGGCAATAAAAAGATATTACAGTTTTTAGTTGCGTTTCTCTGGTGTTCCCCTAATTTATTGGCGCAGTGTATAAATATTTACAAACTGTACAGTCACGAACAAAAAAAATTAGTCGTCAAAGCCATTCAAAGAAATCATGGAACCGTCACAAATTAAAAATATCTTCTTGTCTTCGTGTCAGGTGTGTTTAGTGTTGTAAAAATACGGTATCTTAAAATATTTTATGCTGCCCTACGTGTATTTTATGATAAAATACGGTATAATACACGTAGGGTATTTTTAGAATACTGTGTGCTACATTCTAATTAATTTGACAAATAAAATACACACGATACATTTCGCTGTACACAGTTTATGACAATCACGACCACTTCATAATAAAACACTGGCCGATGTGTCAAAGAAAGACACTGACGACCAATTTTTATGCTCGCGGTTGTACATAAGAGCCTAAATAATAAAATTATAAATTTTTCAGCTTCAGGATTTTATGCAAATTTAATTTTACTGTTTTGCTTGCATTTTATACTGAGTTTCAGATGTAAAAAATTTACTAAAAGGCATCAGTAAACCAATCAATGCATTTTTAAATTCATTTATAAGTTTATTTTTAAACTAAGAGGAGTAACAGCATTCTGCCTGTCATAGGTAGACTGACTGATTGACATTGTAATACTGAATCAGAAATTAATTTGACTTGCTTAGGAGGTTTACAAATTCTTCAAACAACCAGTTTTAGCAACAGATTTGCTTACAGGTTTAAAACTGACTGAAATTGGTCACATGAATTATGAAAGATGTTAATTTTTTCGGTTTAAATTGTAAAACCGCCAATAACTTAACCAATAACTTCGCGAGTTTTTGGCGGGTAAAATTCAAATTACTCCTCCTAGTTTGAAAACAAACTTCATAGCTTAGACTACTGATACTGATATCATGTAAAAAAATTTTAGCTGAAAGACCTAGGTTTATAACTGGCCTCGCCGATGCCCACGTGGAACATGGAGGGGAAATCACCCTGATGGTCCGTGCGGATGGTCTACCTCGTCCTGAATTAACATGGTACTTGAACAATAAGCCCATAGAAGATGCCCCCGAACTAAAAACAGTCACAGGCTCAGAAGCCCAAATAACCAGCTACCTCACCATCACCGACTTCAATGAAAAAGACTCCGGATATGTAATTATTTACATTCATTAACACTACCCCAATTACCATATTATTTACAGTATAGAGTGACCGCCGTAAATGTAGTTGGAGATGCAGAAACCAGCGCCAAAATATCCATGGTACAAACACCACCCTCATTTGGGACTCGCCTCGATAGAACTATGGAAATTAAAGAAGGCGAACCTCTCGCCCTTAAAACCAAAATACTTGGAAGTCCTAGACCTACTGTACGCCCCCAACTAACATAATATCTTTGAACTCGATGCATTTTATAAACTTATTGCAGGCTGTATGGTATAAAGATGGTGAGCGCATTCCAGAAGATGATGCACGAATTAAAACCGAGCATCTACCAGATGGCACGGTTAAATTAAACATCGACAGTGTCCTACCGGGTGATAGCGGAGCCTACAAGTTGATTGTGAAGAACCCTAACGGTGAAACCGCAGCTTTGTGTGCGGTTGCTGTAACACGTAAGCCCCCCCTTAAAATAAAATAAACCACCCGACTTAACGTTGATTAAATTTTAGCCACGCCACGACGACCTAAGTTTATAAAATGCATCAAGGATGCGAAACTCACCATCGGAGAACCACTGAGATTAGCAGCGGAAGTCACAGCGTATCCACCCCCAGAAATCAAGTGGTTCAAAGACGGTTTACCCGTTCGTGCATCATCTAACTTGCACCTTGAGCACCACCCAGATGGCAAAATTGCTTTGGTGGTTGATTCAGTGCGGCCGGAAAATGCTGGGAAATATTCTGTGATCGTGTCAAATAAGCTCGGGGATATTACAGGAGAAGCAACCGTCACTGCTGAGAAACGGCCAACAAGACCGGACTTTACCACGAGGCTGTTTCCACAAAACGTGGTCGAAGGTTTCCCGGCCAGGTTCGAAGTTAAGGCCACGGGATATCCCACCCCAAAAATTAAATGGTAAGGCTACCCAAAGTGTATCTGCGTGGTTCACTTTTTTCTTGCTTCAAGGACGAGAAATGGAGCTGAGGTTGTGCCTGATCCAAAACACGTCAAAATCACTGAGCTTCCGGATGGTACAAGTGTTTTGGTCATCGATGCTTGTGATAAAGTCGTAGATGCCCTTACGTATAAGGCAATTGCTTCGAACGAGGTGGGGGATGCAGAGACAAGTGCACCGCTAACGGTCACCTCAGCGAGCAAGGAGGATCAACCGGAAGAACGCCCGTTGTTCCTTCACGCAATGAAAGAAGTTATTACCGATGAAGGCCAACCTCTTAAATTGGAGGTGTCCTTTACAGGAAACCCCATTCCCAGCGTACAGTGGACCAAAGATGGGCGGCCGATAGAACCGTCTGAAAGAATTTTATTGACCTGCGATGGAAGAAGGGTACGCAGTCAATTAAAAAAAAAGGAATTAAGTTTCAGTGCGTTGTTTTAGGTCGGTTTAACAATCGATAAAGCTGCACCATCAGATGCTGGAGTGTACGGGGTGACGCTTTCAAATCCTTTGGGTACAGATTCAACTGAGGGCAAGGCAATCGTCCATAAAGTGTTTGCACCCCCCAAATTCACGCAAAAATTCGGGGATTTACAACAGGTAGAGCTTGCGCTTATTCAATAAAGCTTAAGGTAAATGCTATTGCATTTGCAGCTCCCAACACGAGATGCTAAATTCATCGGAAGAGTATCAGGAGTGCCCCAACCGGAAGTGAAATGGTACAAAGGTGATGTGCCTTTACATGAAACCGATAAATATCGTATTAAAAGAGACGGGGATATTTGCTGCCTCTACGTTAATAATTCTGGGCCTGAAGATGAAGGTGTGTACAAGGCAGTTGCTACCAATAAAGAAGGCGAGGACAGTTGCAGTGGTAAGCTGGAAGTTGTAAAAGAAATGTAAGTGAAACTAAAACCAAAGCAATGGTAACGTAGTTAATTAAATTTAATTGTAGAAAGACCCCCCAGAAGATAGAACCACCCTCATTCTTGAAGCGCATTGGTGATACTGAATTATACAAAGGAATGACTGCCAAGTTTACGGCTTGTGCAACCGGTATACCCGAACCATCTGTCCAGTGGTATAGAAACGATGAAAAATTATACCCGTCTGATCGTATTCGCATGGAAAAAGATACAGCCGGTCTTCTCAGACTCACCATTGCTGGTGTCGATCAGGATGACATTGGCAAATACTCTTGCAAAATATTCAACGAGCACGGTGAAGATATATGCCACGCTCAGCTAAGATTCGATGGTAAATCCTCAAATTGCTTTAACCATTTTTTAATCGATGTCCCCCGTAGAAGTGGATGCCAAACCAAAACGGCCCATAGTCGATCAGTACACGGAGTATGACAAGTACAAGAAGAGCGGAGCTCCGATGCCCCTTTCGGATGCCCCTATCATATCTCGCATGACCGACAGGCATCTCACTCTTTCTTGGAAGCCTTCCATCCCATCTGCACCTAGGGCCCCCGTAACGTATCAATTAGAAATGCTGGAGCTTCCAAGTGGTGATTGGTTTACTGTTCGAAGTGGAATACGCAGTTGCGTTTGCGATGTAAGAAATTTGGAGCCATTTAAAGATTATAAATTCCGCATTCGGGTTGAGAATAAGTATGGAATTAGTGACCCGTCACCATTCGCCACTACTCATAGGTAAGTGTTGAAGATACCAGTGCAAGAAAACAGATTTTGATTATTTTGAAGTTATTTAAAACAAGTTACATACACAGTAAAATCCCATAATTTATGTATATTAACTTTCCGAAAATATTAGAAAAGAATTTAACTCGGTTTGTTGCCCCTCTAGAAACATTTTTAAATTTGGATATAAAAGAAAGTATACATTAAATTGAAATTATAAATGTTCTTTTTTTTTAGACAAAAACTAGAACCTGATTTGCCTAAATTCGTTCCTTACCTTCCACCCGAAATCGATTTTCGCCCCGAGACCTCACCATACTTCCCCCGAGACTTCGACATAGAGCGACCCCCTCACGATAACATGGCCCAAGCGCCCCGGTTTCTGCGCCGAGAACACGACACCCAGTATGGAATGAAAGACCAAAATATGAATCTGTTCTGGTTTGTTTACGGCTACCCAAAACCGAAGATGACCTATTACTTTAACGACGAACCCATTGAGGGAGGTGGTAGATTCGATACGAGTTACACAAGGAATGGTCAGGCGACCTTGTTTATCAATAAGTAAATTTGAAATGCTAATTATTAAGTGCGTTGTACACGTAAATGTTTTAGGATGTTAGAAAGGGATGTCGGCTGGTACGAAGCGGTTGCTAAGAACGAACACGGAGAAGCTCGACAAAGGGTGAGGCTGGAAATTGCTGAATTACCTGTGTTTTTGCGAAGACCTGACATTGAGTATGTCATGGTGAGGGGCAAAGCACGATTTGAGGCGAGAATTATCGGAGTTCCCTATCCGGAAATCAAGTGGTATAAAGACTGGAAACCTTTGGCCACATCAGCAAGAATTAAAGTAATTAATTCAAGCTAATTATTATTATAAATAATCTGTACTGTGCCTAAATTTTAGATTCAATTCATTGAACCTGATACAGCTGTCTTGGTTATTAACGATGCAATCCTTAAAGATGAGGGGTTGTATTCGGTCAGTGCCCGTAATGTAGCCGGCACCGTATCGAGCAGTGCCATGTTACACGTGGAAGAAAACGATTTGGAATACAATACTCGCACTTACAAAAATCTTTCCCCGATTAAACCTAAGCGAGTGCCATTTGATAGCGGTTATGATATTGGGGATGAACTGGGCAGGGGTACTCAAGGAATCACTTACCATGCAGTTGAACGTGTTAATGGTGAGCACTTCTAATTTGATGAAGCTGTAAATT
The DNA here is from genome assembly GCA_958336345.1 of Dorcus parallelipipedus. Classification (NCBI taxonomy): domain Eukaryota; kingdom Metazoa; phylum Arthropoda; class Insecta; order Coleoptera; family Lucanidae; genus Dorcus; species Dorcus parallelipipedus. The sequence goes on along the minus strand of OY284480.1, from coordinate 26,171,719 downwards.
AAATTTTAAATTAAATTTTAGGCCGCAATTACGCGGCTAAAATCATGCACGGTCGTGGAGACTTACGTCCATTTATGTACAACGAATTGGACATCTTGAATCAACTGAGACATCGTAAACTGATTTCCTTGCATGATGCTTATGAAACAGACAATTCTTTAAGCCTCGTCCTAGAACTGGCCGCTGGGGGCGAATTAGTTAAAGACTACTTACTCAAGCAAGACTATTACACGGAGAGTGACATCGCTGGCTTTGTAAGGCAAATGCTTCAAGGTCTTCAATACATGCACGAGCGAGGCTACGGTCACATGGGGCTCAATGTAAGCGAAACACCAATGTTTTAAAAGTACAGTTTTAAAATACGTATTTGTTGTTGTTTAGATTGGTGATTTGTTGCTGTCACATCCTGGTAGCGACGAGTTAAAAATAACTGACTTTGGTCTGTCGAGGAGGGTCAGCTTAGGACGGTTGTATCCTCTGAATTATGGTGTGCCCGAATACGTGAGTCCTGAGTCTGCCAATGGGGAAGGTGTTGGATTAGGTCAAGATATGTGGAGCATTGGAATTATTACTTATATTTTGTTATCGGGCAAGTCACCGTTTAGAGGAGAGAATGACAGGGAAACTTTAATGAAGATTCAAACAGGTTTGTGTGGTACTATTTTCAATTTCTTTAAATAAAAAGAAAACTTCAAGAGATCAACTTGAAGGCCATTGTGGCAGCTGTTCATTTTCTTTATGGCTTTTGATGACACCGACGTTTCGTTTTTTGTTACAAAAAAATTTCCTCAGAGCTATTGCTACTGTTGCTCGTCTTGTTGTTGTTTTTGGTGATGTTTTCTCTGCTGTTGTTTCATAGTAATTCCAAAAATAAAATTAAGCTCAGGTGTAAATAACTGTCCACAATTCAACATAAAACAGCTTAAAACTTCGGTTAACTCTATTTCTGCAGATTAGAAGTCGATGTAGATAGCATTAAATAAGAAATTTATGTACAGGAAAATGGTCATTTGATGAAAGTTGGTGGAGAAATCTCAGTATAGAAGCACGTGACTTTATAAGTAAATTATTGGTCTACCAATCAGAAGGGAGGATGGATGTTCATGCAGCTTTGCGACATCCTTGGCTTGAACGAGCTGACAAGAAATGGTCCGATGAATTCAAGATCAATTCAAGTTATCTGCGAGACTATTTCGTCTTATTCAGGTACATACATACAAGAGATTCAATTATATGTTAATAATAAAGAGATCACTGTGACACCCGTTCACTTAACAAAGCAGCAAGTAAACTGAATAAAATATTATTTAAACATCGTTTTACAATTAATTAAACACTATATTAAATGAAAAAGATTGTAAAATACTTCAGAGTCAATATATTAAGTGATTTATGTATTGCTGCGATAAAAAAAAAACAAAACGACAAATGTTTGACGCCAACAAAGGGGCTCTGCGCTGTAATTTTTGGCGCCCAACGTGGGGCCATCGACAAGAAATCTAAATCAATTTAAAGCTACACGTTTTTATGGTTCATTTATAATAAATAATTTCAAAAAATGATTATTTTAGAGAATGGTATGATAATGCATCATGTAAGAACTGGTTCCGAAGACGTCCACTGGAAGGTGCCTTCACCCATCCCTCACGTATGGTGTATCCCCCTGGTGAACGATACACGCCACCCCCAAGTCTTCCAACCCCTGAACGTACACCTAGAAAACCCACCACATGGGAAGATAAGATACCCAGCAGATCACCGCTTAACTATGAAATTGGTGTATTCAAGTCCGAAAGCCAGTAAGTAACTAAGCAATAGGTTCTTCGAAATACATTAATTTGGTGAATTGTAGTTACCAATACGGACCAGATACGTACCTGTTGCAACTACGTGATGTAGACTTTCCTGTTCGTCTTCGTGAGTACATGAAAGTAGCAGCGAATAGAGGTCCAGGTCGTGGGTACATTGTATCAGATGAAAATGGTTTCGATTGGCAGGTAAATAAATCTGCAAATATCAACGATAACATAATAAAACGAAATTTATTTTCACTAGACTCCTATAATACGAGAACGTCGCAGATTCACTGATATAATGGATGAAGAAATAGATGATGAACGAAAGGCCAGAATAACTAAATACGGTTCTGGTGATACGGGCTACAGCATCAGGCGATTACGCCATGAAATAGGTAATTCTTTCTATAGCTGCGTAGGTAATTCTACGTATGAATGTTACAGGTGCACGTTTGGATACGTACGCAGAAGCAGAAGCATTTTTGGAAAGCAAACAGGAAGGTAGGTTGCCGTTCTTCAGAGAAAAACCCCAAATCACCGCAATGCAAGAAGGAAAGGACTTAGAATTGACTTGCTTCGCTGTAGGAGACCCACAACCTGTGGTGCAATGGTTTAAGTAAGTTATAATTATCGACATCTTAGTTCGATCTAATCTTTCTATTATTTTCAGAAGTGACGCAATTGTGGCAGAGTCTCATCGCATTAAAATCGAAACCGATGAAGAAGGTCGCTCCCACTACAAACTCACCCCCGCCTTGAATTTCGACCTGGGAACATACAAAGTGGTTGCTCGCAATAAAATTGGTCAGACCGTAGCACACACGAGAATAGTAATGGGGTTGGTGCCGGACGAACCGGACTCACCGGAAGCCACTCAGACATCAGACACTGAAGCCCTTCTAACTTGGAAACAGCCTAAATTTGATGGCCATGCACCCGTACAATGCTACAGCCTACAGTACAAACTTGCTAACGAGACAGAATGGACGGAGCAGGCCAATAACATTGATCATGAATTCTACCTCATTACAGGACTGAAACCGGGAGAGAGTTACAATTTCAGATTAGCCGCTAAAAATGCTATGGGTTGGAGTGAACAAGGGGTGGCATCTGCGGTGGTCATTACTAAGCCCCAAGGTAAATCTACAGCCTCTTATAAACGACTTTTTTTTTTAATAATTAATTATATTAGGTGCCCCGAAAATACAACTGAGTAGGGCCATGTTACATCTGCAACAAATCACAGATAGCGGGCAAGAACCTCAACCAGATCCACATTCGAAACCGAACTATGCTTTAGAACTAGATCCCGTCGATTGGGTGTCCGAAAACGTTCAGGATAATTACGAATTCATTTCAGAGATTTCACGGTAAAGCAAAGTATTTATAATTTAATTTAATTGACATGCATGTTACAGGGGCAGGTTTTCCGCAGTCCTAAAAGCAGTTGACAAGCGTTCTGATACACTCGTAGTAGCTAAGATTTTGGATCTTGCCGGTTATGAAGAACAAGTCGAGGGTGAATTCGCTGCGTTACGGTCTTTGAGGCATGAGCGCATCGCTGGACTCATCGCAGCTCATAAAACTCCTGGTAGTCCGACTGCTGTGTTTATACTCGAGAAACTTCAGGGGGCAGACGTTCTAACATACTTAGCAAGTCGACACGACTACACTGAACAAACAGTCGCCACAATAGTTACTCAAGTAAGTGTGAAGTATTTGACGTAGTATGTACTCTTTAAACACAATTTATTATTGCAGATTTTAGATGGCCTTCAATATTTGCATTGGAGAGGCCTCTGCCATTTAGACTTACAACCAGATAACATTGTAATGAGCGGAGTTAGATCGGTGCAAGTTAAACTCGTTGATTTTGGAAGCGCACATCGTGTTACAAAATTGGGAAATCGAGTGCCAATTATAGGCCATCGAGACTACATTTGTAAGCAATTACAACTAGAGAAGTGATTTTGTTATTATCAATAATTAATAATTAATTCAGCACCTGAAGTGTTAGCGGAAGAACCGGCTTTCCCCCTCAGTGACATTTGGTCCCTAGGAGTACTGACTTACGTAATGCTTTCCGGTACTCTGCCATTTAAGGGTGCGGATGAAACAGAAAGCAGACAAAATATTTTATTCGTTCGCTACCGCTTTGAAAACTTGTATCAGGAGGTGACGCAAGAAGGAGTGAGATTCCTTATGTTGGTGTTCAAACGCCATCCAAAGTAAGCACATCTTTGGTGATCATAAAATTCTCATAAGCAATTTTATTTTTAAGCAAACGCCCAACTGCGGAGGAATGCCATGAAAACCGGTGGTTGCTACCCACAGACTTTATGATTAAAAAACGTGAGAGAGCTGTTTTCTTAGGCAACAGATTGAAGGTGAGAGGGCAGAAGGTGACGGTGATAAATTCTAATGATAACAATTTTCGTAGGAATACTCTGAACAATATCATGCAGAAAAATTAGAACAAGTTCAGGGTTTATCTAACGTACTGACGAAAGGACTTTTGCATTCTCCCAGTGTACAGGAAGAACTTTTGACTGCTTAAATCACTTTTCGCAAGTATCAGATATTGAATAAGTTCAACTTGAAAATTCAGTATATTAACAATAACTTTCAGACAATCAGTTTGATACTTGACTGTAAATACTGTGAATATTTATCTTACATAATTTGAGTTGTAATTTTTCAGTACGTAGTTCTTTTTTTATTATTAAACAACAGACTACTAAATAGTTTGGTTTATCATGAGATTCATTGAAGTTAATTATTAATTAATTCTTTGTTTAATTAATGATTAATTCGGACATACAAAGGAAGAATTCATTTTCTCTTGATAAATGAAATATATGCACATACATTTTTGAATGTATATTTGTTTTGTTTTTTGTGCGTGAGCTATAATTTTAGAAACCCGAATAATACTTTGTTCTAGTCATTTAAATGTGTGATTATACTCTATACGTCCTGTAAAAATTATTTAATAAATTACTGTTAGCTATACGTTTCTCTTATTAAGCAATTAAAAAGCAGTCTATTTGTTTCTTTATACAAAAGTATTGCTTTAGGGTCCCTTTAACAGTCTGACTCACTCAAAGTCCAAAGAAGAAAAAGTATCATGGTATCATTGAGTGTAAAAACTTAACACCGAAACGAAGAAAGAAGTTGACCTACACATAGGTTGCTTTTTAATTAAGAGGAGTAATTCAAATTTGCCCGCCAAAAACTAAAAAGTTATTGGTTTTTCGACATCCATTTTCACACAATCGTTCAATCGTCCTATCGAAAAATTTACGTTATTCATAATTCCTGTGGCAATTTCCCCGAGTTTTAAAATTATAAGCATATCTGTTACTAGAAATTGTCAATAAGAAAAGTATTGACTTCAATTTATTATTTATTTTAGACTTTTTATTAAATTCCATTCACTTTTGTAATGACTAATAATTGTGATTGTTTTGTTCTTATGTTGTCTTACAAAAGCGATTGGTATGCGTTTGTCACAATCAGTTGACATTGCAAAATGCAATTTTCAAAAAGAAGAAAAGGAGATACTGACAACAATTTGAGTGTCTGGCCCATGGTTTATAACCAGTTGCCAAAATAAGAAGAAGAAGAACCGGAAATCCATTACGAAACAAACAAAGAACCACATTTGGATAAGCGTTCAATAAAATGTTGAACAGCATGGAGAAGGTAGGCAAAGATCCAAAATAACAGCACAAGATTGAAACCAACATAACGTCGCCCTAATTTGCAAGCTGCCTAACTCCATGTTCTCAAATTTTACAGGGGAAACAAAAAGCTCTCTACGATAACGTTTAAAACCGTATAAAGAATTAATTTATTCACTCAAATCTTTTAAACTGTTTTATGGTATAAAATTAGGAATATTTCCATAAAAATTGTGAGGAAATTCTATGTAAGATGGCCTAAAAACCTTAATTTGGCCCAATAGTGGAGTTGGGCAATTTGCACATTAGGCCGACGATAAATACCTTAAAAATGCACGTGTTTAAGTGCGTACAGTGGCGGACAATAAAATCCGGGGGCTATTCTCAAATGTCGGGTGATGACATTAGACATCGACAATTGTCGAAGGGTAGAGTTGCACGAGTTTTGTTTTCTCTTTCTCAAACACTGCTCGACAGTGAAAATCGTATGCGACTCCAATTGTCGATGAAGCGATATGGCAACGTTGTATATTAGTTCAATTGAATAATAGGGTGCGTTTCGTTTGCACGCTTACTTGTTTTGAGCACTCATAAGCAGTGCTTAAACCATTCCTTTTGGCTTTGCAAACGCTCACAAACTGCTAGATGACGAAGCAGCAACGTCATTATGACGTCATAGTCTTCGCTCACGATCGCTTATCCCATCGAGGTAGGGCAGCAAAAGCGTAAGCGCTTATGTTCCAAACGGAACGTATTCGGAGATCAGTTGATCATAGTCAGGTTATAAAAACATGTTATAAACAAACGTTACACTTTGGAAACAACTGCGAAAGCTGTGATTAGATTAATTTCGCTATTGAAGTTATATTTTTAAGGTTATGAATTCGTTGTGCAAACAATAGTCAAAAGAAACACTTTTGCTTATAGCAGCTTAAGCGACTGAAGGCCAAATGGAACTATAGAAAATAGCGCTTGTAAGCATGAGTGCTTAAAGCGTGTGAGCGTGCAAACGAAACGCACCCATAGTCAGCTGATAATTTCACAAATTTAAGTTGGCAAATCTGAAATTTAATCACTTGTAGACATTTTTAGTTGATTACATTTCAACAAGTTTTGAATAACACTGACTTATAAGGTCTGTTCATTATGGAACTGATTCGAACTGTTCAAAGCCGGCACTCGTCTATCTTTTTATATGTAAATATTAAATTGAAATCGGCTAAATTTGCTTGAAAAGCACCGATCAATTAAATTCTTTACATAATTGTATTGAAAATATGATTAAAGAAGTACACAAACTTTTTCCTCAAGTTTTAAAGCTGAACCATGTCTGCTTTCTACAATGAAAGGTCTGAGTACTTCAATAAGATCCACAACAACGTCTTTTGTTAAACGAAAGGTTTTTAAAAATTTTGCATCAGCCATACCATTTTTATATACGTGTTTTTCATTCTGCTCTAAATTTTTATAATAAATAACTCTTCTGTCATTTTTAAATGCACGAAATCCCTACACACACAAAATGAATACAGTAACGACGACATACATTCAGTTTCGTACACGACATATAAATGTAGAGTAGTTTTAACCACTCTACATTATCTCTACTAAAAATGTCGAAAAATTCTCGTATACGACATTTGAGAATTAACATCCGTAGACATTCGAGCAATGTCGTGTTCGACTTAAGTATTCCTCAATTTGAGAATAGCCCCCCTGGGCAAGAATTTGACATGACGTGCATGTTTCGACAAATTTGGTAAATCAGGCTTTTATTGAGGTTATATTTCTGTCAAAATAAGTAAATAAAATTTGAATTGAACGTCAGAATTACTAGTAATTAAGGGTATGTTCCGTAAGTCCAAAATTTTGACCATGGTTACGGTTACACGTTCCGTAAGTAGCCATCACTTGAAAGATAGTCTACTTACGGAACACACTTACAGGAAAAGCGGTAAATTTTTAGTAACCAAAACAACCATTCTACGAAGCCGGTTGTTTTTTTAGATAGATAGAATCTTTATTAGTAAAACTAGATACAGATATGTATAAGAACTTTCACAACGACAATGGTAAACGTCAAAATTCAAGAATTCTAACCTCTAACACTGAAAGTGGTGGCGAGGCAGAATTTGCTTAATAGTAACCTAAGTATCTTAATAGAAATTGGGCTAATTGCGTTAATAATCGAAATGTCATACAATAAATTAACCCTGTCGATAAACTTAAAATTGTAATTAACTATGTCAGCCTTATTAGCACAATTTGTACTTAAATCTATGTCAGTCTTATTAGCACAACCTTTTATATAAGAACTAATAACTTACATAAACAATATAACAAAAATAATAATAAAACTAATTATAATAAAACTAATTGCACAGAAAAGTAAAATAAGGTAACCATTTTTTGGCTTTGTTTCCCTAATGTACAAAAATTTGAGTAAGGATCACATTCAATTATTCAATTATCCTACCGTAACACATAGTTTTTACAAATTTATTTGTTATATTTTTTGATAATAGGTTATGATCGTTTCGTTTGTAAACCAACGCGTTCCGTAACATTTCTTTTACAACTCTTGAGAGATTTCTGCGTTTTACGCGTTGGCAGCACTGTGCATAATGGCTGTGAGGTGTGAGGCGCTGGCGTAAAGTTTGTAGTGGGAACCTATGGTTGCCTATGGTGGGAACACTGTGCGGTGTTAGTCAAGTGACGCTTTGTATGTGTACGCATGATATTTACGTTTGTATTCAAGGAAATTATAAAAGAATTTGAAAATCACCGTTCTTAAATCGAAAAGTAAGTTTTTAAATTAATTGCCTTCTTTTAACTACCACCGCGTAGAAAGTGCAAGCAACATCAAGCCCAATTACATACGTCATCTGGGGCACCATTTTAAGAGTTTGTTGAAATCTTTTCAAATTCGAATTTAATCATTTTTTAATTTATTTTCCTCGAGTTCAGATGGGCGATAGTGACGATGAATATGATCGTAAAAGGCGTGATAAATTCAGGGGTGAACGTGCCGAAGGAAGCTATCGCGGTGCAGAGAGGACAGTCAGGCCAAGAGATGAATGGCAAGAAAGGTAAGTAGCTTCAAGTTATTTCTTGTTGTTTATGACTTTATGTGCTCTTAATAATTTTAGGGATGCATGGTCTAGACCTCGCCCAAGGGATTATAGAAGTGGAGTAAGAGACCGTGGTTATTCGCCGAGTTTGGAACCTGCCCCAAAACGTTTAAGGCATGATTATTATGGAGAAGGTTACTATAATCATTACCCTTCATATCATCAACCTCCACATAGGTACGTTGAGGCTTGCATTTGTTTACTTTGCTTAATGTTGAAGGTTGAGCAAAGTCAATTTCATTTTTGGTAATCGTGCAGTTTAGACCTTTATATGCTTGGCCTAGCGTGCACCTTACACTGAAATGTTACAAATATTACTCTTTAGATTATTAATATCAAGTGATCCTTAAACTTCAGGATTATATCGTTTTCTTTTTTTGGTTTGTTTTATTTTATTTTAGCATGATTAATGGGTTCATTTCAGCCATCCTTGTTTTGTTTTGCAAAGACTATTACTATAATAAACTGTGTTTCTTATGTGATTAAATTTTTTAAGAGCTGGTACTTTCTTCAGAGAACCTCAGTCTCAGCAAGCAGACGGCCAGCAACCCCCTATGATGTCGTTTAAATCTTTCCTTGCTACTCAGGATGATAACATTTCAGACAGTGAGGCCATTGAAAAATACAACGATTATAAGCTGGAATTCCAACGACAGCAGCTGAACGAGTTCTTCGTTGCGCATAAGGATGATGAATGGTAAGTATTTAGTTAGTATTGTTTAAGCTGCTTTCAATCTTTATTTTGAAGGTTATGTCAGCCCCAATTAGAAATAAAAGTTGTATGTGTCATCATTTTGAACAGAAAATATACTTAAACAAAAAAGAAAAAAAAATTTCCAATTAAAATTAGTACCTAACTTTATTTTTAATATTTCGGTTAATTGAAGCGATTTATATAACTAACGTAACTACAGCTGAAGTAATCATAACTCTGATGTAGTTTTAAGTCACTTCAGTTAACTTGAGAGTCAGTAGAATTTATTCAGACACATACAACTGTGAAATTATTAGCTTAATTACTGCAGGTATCTCTGTATAGACTTTTAACTCTAATACATATTTTGTAATTGTTTAAGTTTCCCCCAATATGTTGTTTTATCAAAGTTTTTCTCTACAGCACTGATTCGAGACTACCTGAAAACTTCGTAAAATATAATTATGTGTTATGTGTGTGAAACTTCGTTAAATCGTGAATTTATTCTACGCAAAAGTAAATGAAATGTTTGATAATATGAAACACAAAATGTGGATTTAGCATTAACCGTATAAAGCAGCTATGCGCGCAATGCATAAGCTCTCGCGTTCTATGTTAGGGTTTTATTGAGCAGGTGAGATTCACGTTTAAGAAGATACGTTATATCTTTCCTTAATTATACGTTTTTTTGTGTGCGTGCGTGCGACACGAATGACAGTTTTGTACACCATTAATTGCGTTTAATGCATTATTTTCAATCCCAGATACATAATAATTGGGGTAATAACATAATGCATTAAATGCATTTTTTTTTGTATTTATGTGCAGTTCATAACTTTTTAATTGATTTAAATTATTTCATTTTTCTTATTGCATCATGATAGTTTAATCATTGCGTGAATGTTGTTTCGAATGGGATTAATACATTTGGTTGTTTTTAAGTCTATTACACATCCCATTGTTTATCGCAGGTTCCGTTTGAAGTACCATCCAGAAGATTCTGTCAAGCGAAAAGAAGAACAAATGAATTCTCTCAAGGTACTACTAATTCGATTTGTCTTTCAGTCGCATAAATTCCATTCGTTATCTTACAGAAACGTGTCGAAGTATTTCTGGACCTTCTTCAGCAGGGCAAGCTCGAATCCACCAGCGTAGATTGCTCTCGAACTAACGATCTCCTGAAACTACTTGACACTGTGGTAATTAAATTAGAAGGAGGTACTGATGAAGACTTGGCTGTCCTCGAACAGGAATACGCAGGTATAATCTAGTTAACGACAACAATTTTATTAAACTGAAACAAGAATGCGTTTTTGTAGAACTGGAGCGGAAGCAGGAACAAAAACTGAGCGAGGATTTTTCTGAAAAGAAAACTGATGAGAGTTCCACGAAAGAAGACGGCGAATTAGAAAATGAAAACATAAAAGCTTTGAATGTGGAAGGTGAAAACGAAGAAGAAGAAACTGAAAAGAAAAAGAAAGCAGACGTCAGTGAAGTTAAACAAAGAGAAACTGACGTTAAAGATAATATAGATAAGCCAGACAAGAACGAGGAAATTCAGGAGAAAATGGAAGTCGAAGCTTCCGATGAAATCAATGCGGTAAGTGAAAAGAGCGACGATAATAAAATTCATGAAGATGAAGAAGAAGAAGAAGAAGGTGAAGAAGATGTGAAAGAAAAGGAAGTTGCAGAAGTTGAGCAGCACGTAGAAAATGATTCAGAAAACAAAGGTGTGCTTTATTAGCATAATTATTAGCAAGTTTAATTTATTTAATAAATGTTACAGAAAAGAAGAGAAAACGATCCTTCTCTGGCAGTAGCAGCAGTTCATCTAGTAGTAGTAGTGAGAGTGAAGATGAAAAAGAGGAGGTTCCTAAACCTGAGAAGACCGAAGAGAAGGAAGAAAAAGAGAGTGATAACAAAGATAAGATTGAAACCGTTGAAGATGAAGTGAAACCTGAGAAGCCAAGATCTTTGCATAAAACCACATCAATTTTTTTGAGAAATTTAGCTCCAACTATCACCAGACAAGAAGTCGAAGCAATGTGTTCGAGGTAAGTTAGTATTTTGTGTAAAATTTATGAATCAATGTAATAGTTAATACTTTCAGGTACGATGGTTTTATCCGAGTGGCATTAGCTGATCCACAACCGGAACGACGTTGGTTGCGCAGAGGATGGGTGACATTCAAACGAGACGCAAACATCAAAGAAATCTGTTGGAATTTGAACAACATCAGACTCAGAGATTGCGAATTGGGTGCTATCGTCAATAGAGACTTGAGTAGAAGGATTCGCCCCGTTAATGGCATTACTGCTCACAAGCAAGTGGTCCGTTCTGACATTCGAATATCTGCCAAGGTCGTATTACACTTGGACACGAAAGCTGGCCTGTGGATAGACGATGATGAGAAAAGCAACAAACCCCAACAGGTAATAAACAATTTAAGTAACTTTATTTTCGTGTTTAAGTCCGTATTTGTAGACATTTGGATTAGTTTCAAATAATCCAGTTCTTCACAACATCACCGATTACCTTATTGAAGAGGCGAGTGCCGAAGAAGAAGAACTTCTTGGTTTAGAACCAAGCTCTGACACCCAGGATGCCACTACAACAGTGGAAAGAGATGATATCCTCATTTCTGTTTTGGATCGCATCATTTTATACTTGCGTGTAGTACATTCGGTAGATTATTATAATCACTGCGAATATCCAAATGAGGACGAGATGCCCAATCGATGCGGGATTTTACATGCAAGGGGGCCCCCACCGACCGCTAAAGTATTTAGTTATCAATTTTATGATTCATCGGCATTCATGTATTTATGATTTTTAGACGGACATAACACAATTTATTGGAGTTCCGATTGAATCGAAAATGGTAGCGTTTCTACCTGAGAAGCAGACTGCTGGTGAAAATAAAAATGAATCCAAGCTGATAAAGCTGTCGTTGAAAGACGTCGACACCGAAATCGATAAGTTCGTTCAAGCGAACACGAGAGAACTGGCCAAAGACAAGTGGCTGTGCCCATTGTCTGGAAAAAAATTCAAAGGTAAACTGACTATTTAATAAAACATGGGGTTAGTATAATAGCTGCATTGGTTTTAGGTCCTGACTTCGTTCGGAAACACATCTTTAACAAGCACGCTGAGAAAATCGAAGAGGTTAGGAAAGAAGTGGAATTTTTTAATAATTATCTTCAGGATGCGAAAAGACCGATGTTGGCAGATCCTCCACAACAAAAAAGGGAAGAACAACCCACATATAATCACCCACCGTAAGCTACAACTAATTTAAATGTAATATTTTTCTACGGATGTTTTTTTGTAGGAGCTATGCTAGTTCTTATGGATCTTATGGACCACCACGATACTACAATCAAGGATTTCCGCAAAGGCCTCGGGGCTATCCTCCAAGATCGAGGTACAGAACTTTCATGTTTATACAATATTGCAGTCCTTTACTAAATTTTGCTGGTCTCTTTCTTATTTTAAAGTCACATTCCTTTTAGCTCAGGATCATAAAAGTATTTTAAGTATATCCTTTACCTGATTTAATTTTCTGGTCTCGATGTAAGTAGCTGTTTAGTTTGAATAATTCCTGAAGTTTTGATGTAAAAAGCAAAAATTGAGAGAGCATTTATAATATTTTTAGGTCAGTGACAATTAATTTGTTTTCCAGGGGAACCACAAGTGATTATCGCCCTGTAATTCATTACCGTGACTTGGATGCTCCCCGAGAGCCCGAAGAATTTATTTAAACGACATATTTCAGCAGTAATTAAGTTTAATTTGAATTTTTTTGCATTTTTTTTTTTTAAGATTTTATTAATCTAGAATAGGAAGTACTGATATTTTTATGTTGCATTAAAATACTTCTGTAATAAAATTATCTTTTCACAAGAAATTTCCCGAGTATCGTAAATCAACTAACAACAAATTCCTCGCTTTTGTCTTTCACGCATATGTTAGTATTTATTAGTTTGAACTTAACACAGTAATAAAACACTGCATATAATTTTTTGTATGAATTGAGAATTCTGCAATTTTTTTTTAATTCCATGATCTAATCAATCAATTGCAAGCGATTGTTCAAGTACACAAAGAGAATATGTTTGTTTACTAATGTACTTTCAATTTTGGTGTATTCTTTCAATAATTACAACAGTATGACTTTTCAGAAAAGTGTAATTTACATAATAAATATATTAGTAATTGTAGTTTTATTTATTAATGAAATACACGTTTATTTTTAGAATTTATTCCAAAAAAAATAAAGTGAGTAATTTTTTCAGTGAAATCAAATATTTATCATCTTTGTATTTACAGGTATTGCGTTACACTTTGAAAAAAAAATCCTTATCTAGTATCAACACTGATAAGATAAGGTGGTATTAGGATGTGTAAGTTTGTGATATTCGGGCAGATAAAAAGTGTGCGTGTACAACTGTAACCAGCCATGAAGTTCTTAAAATCAAAATTATTTTACATTGCCGTGGCAATTCGTAAGTGTCCTTTCAGATTAAGTCGTGCTGTACATTTTTTTAACAAAAAAAACGTTATATCTAATTATAATTTTGATTATGTTTCTTTAGTGGTGATTGCCATCCTAACACCAGAAGTTGAAGCCAGAAGGAGAGTTTTACGTGGCAGAAGAACAGTAACCAGAAGTTATTACAGTAAGTCATTTTTAATGCGCGTTGAATATTACCTGCTACATAAGAGGCCTGTTCGATAGCTCTGAACTTTCTACACTTTTACACCTTTACTCTATTTTTCTCACTCCTACTTATGTTCTATTATATACATTGCCCTCTCTCAGGAACGGTTGGTGCAAAAAGTGTAGAAAAGTGCAGAACTATCGAACATACCGAAGATAATGAGTCGCTTTGAGTCACATTAGCAAATAATTTGTTTTTAGTAAACAACATTTTTTCTCAATGAGTAACTGCACAACAGAAAAATACATTTTTTTGCTTTTAGGACCACTTGCAATTCCTGCTTGGGCTATCGTAGGTCTTGTAGGTTTAGGCCAGCTCATTATCGGAGCCATAATATTCTTTGTAATGAAGAGGAAAATACTTGACCCCCCTCCCAGAGCCATGTACACTCCGGCTAACACGGTTCCCTAATTTTACAATTAAGTTTAAAAATAGGTAGTTTAAGAATGTGCAGTTATTTATATGGAATTTTTTTTTAATATAACAAATTTTATTTAGTTAGTTTCGTTTTTATTAGGTTTTTTTTTTCTGACTAATTCGATCTATTCAGAAATTGTAGCTGGAACTAACGAGAATTTAGTTGATTTAGGATCGTTAAAGAGCAAGTGTTTGAAAATGCCAATAAATTTCCACCCAGACTTGATTAGATAAAAGTTATCAGTGTTTCTAGATACCTACTGATATGAGGTATTAAATTGATGTGTACTTCGAGAGAATTAAATTCCACTTGAAATTTGAATGAAATTTGTTTGTAACAAAGCAGCTCACTATGATATTGCACTATAAAGATATTTTTGTTTAAAAATTGCTAAATATATTTCTAGCTTATTTTGTTTTTTGTTTTTTTTTTTTTTTTTGTAATTGAGACCACTGCTATATAAGTTATGTAATTTTTAGTTTTAAGGGGAAATATAAAACTTAACTTATACAAATTGTTTAAGATATGCTACTATTTCAACTACTACCTATTTAAAATATGTGTGCGTTATTTTATGTAAACAGGTGCAAATTAAGTGTTTGATTTCTTTGTTAAATGTTGCACCAGGTTGCTTATTTTGGTGTTCGCCCTAGGCTCTCTCACGGATAGCTGGAAAACTTTGGGCTTGATGGGAGGTTTCACTTTCGAGATCTCTGGTTTTACTGCCTCCTTTTTATCATCGGCTTTTGTTGGTTCTTTGCTCTCTGATGGTTTCGCTGGCATTTGAACGTCCGTTTGAATCAGATCATAAATCTCTTCAGGATCATCCTCAACCTGGTGTTCCACAGGTTTTTCTTTCGTGCTCGTTTCGATGGATGATGAAATTGTTTGTTCCCTCTTGTTGTTGTGCATCGTATCTGTTTGGATTACATCGTATTCAACTTCTTCTTCGTCATCTTCTTGATTCGAAACATTTTGAATCGTGTTGTGCTTTTGTGGTTGAGTTTGCGGTTGAAAATCTGTTACCAACTCATCATATATATCATCCGGGTCATCATCAGTAAATGACTGACTGTTCCCTAAAGAGCTTTCTTTCGATTCGTTTTTGATCTCAGGAGTTTTTTCTTTATTAACACTAGGAGGGACACTAGGTACAGGTCTGTTAATTATATAGTGATTTTTGGCAATCCTAGGTGGTAAGTTTGGCAGTGGCGGTTGTTTTAATACTTTGTTGCTGAAGTCAACTCTAAAAAAAAAAAAAACAGTAAATGCATCTGTATGAACACATTATTTAGCACTCACTGTGTTTCATTACGGTGTTTTTCATCATCTCTGAGCTTCTCGTATATATTGTCATCATCATTGTATTCTGCAGGTGGTTTTTCTGAAACAACCGGTGTGATAAACTCATTCTGATAAGTGGGATTGATCCGTTCAATTTCCGCCACCCACTGAAGCATGTCTTTGGTGGTAGTAGCTGTAAACTAAAATTAACGTAATTTTCACATGCGCTTTTGCATCGTGAAACGTTACTTGATATGGCCTAGTTTTCTTAAGGCTGACCAGTTCGAAACACTTTTCGTCTTTCTTTTTGGAGTCCCTTTGGTTTTCGTTCGTTTTTGTCTGGTAAGTCCTCAGGTCTAGGGTTTCATTCGGTTTTTGGTCTTTGTCGCCTGAGTACATCATCATCCAAGGCTTGGATATGGCAGCGAAAATTCGTTTTTGGTGTTCTATGAAGAGGAATTTTTCTTTGCGGATTAGGTAGCCGCATTTCGTGACGTAGGGTACCTCTTGGGCAGGTGTTACTATGAGAAAAAAAAAAGAAACAATCAAAATAGTGTTATTAATTTTTGGAAAATAAATCTAAAATAGGTGGATGATTCAAATTTCATACCTTATTACTGTAAGAATTTATTATTGTTGAATTCGTTTAAATATTTGTTCATTTATTTCATATAAATGAACCTAAATAAATAAGTACATATTATAACAATCTAGATAACGACACATCACTTATTTCATGGGCGTTTTTGGAGTATTATTATCTTCAGATCTTTTGAACTAAGAGACTAGAAAATTGTGGTTTATTTCATCTCCTTTATTAATTTATTTTTAGATTTAATTTTGTTTATAATTTTTTCATAACATGTTTCTTTTATATTTCTAACAATGTACTTTTTAAAAAGACTAAAAGGTAGAGTTTTAATAATAATAAATAAGAAAAATAAAATAAAAAAGATTAGTCAGAATTTAATAAACGAATATTATTAATATTATCTAATATTTCATTTTTTTTTTTTTTAATTTTGTTCAGTTTTTAAAATATGTTTCAAGCTTTAAATCAGGTGAATACAGGGTGGCACATTAGTGTGGCTATGACGAGAGGTATTCATATTTTGACAAGTGACAACGTAGAAATATGTACTAAGAATAGAGTGAGCAAAAAATGAAATAAGAAGATCGACATTTCTGGAATGGAATTTTCTATAATCCGCTTTTCTATTGACTGTTAATTGTCGGTTTACGGGAAATCGTTGATTCTTTTGCTAACAGAAAGAAAGAAAAAATAAACAAACAAATGAAAGTTTGATTTTTAAAAGCTACTCGCCAGAAATAGTCGAATTTTCATTAATTTTTTTGTTCACGAAAAGAAACAAATAGAGAAATGCAAAGGAACAAATAAAAGCTTGATTTATTTGATTTTCAAAGGCTTCTCGACGGAAATGATCGATTTTCCGTTTATTTATTTTTTTGTTTACGAAAGTAAAGATAAATAAAGTGCAAGCAAATAAATGAAACCTTGATTTATTTGACTTCGAAAGGCTTCCCGTCGAAAAGCAGTGATTTTTTTGCTCACAAAAAGATATAAATTAATAATGAAATACAAAGAAACAAATGAAAATTCGATTTTCAAAAGCTTCGCGCCGGAAATCGCCGATCCTTTTTTTTTCTGTTATTTTTATTTTTTGCTTACAAGAAGAATAAACTAACGAAATGCAAAGAAAGAAATGAAAGGTCGATTTTCAAAAGCTTGCCAACGGATATCGTTTATTTTTTTGCTTACAAAGAGAAATAAAAATAAAGATATGCGAAGGAACAGCTTGACTTATTTAATTTTCAAGAGCAGCGATTTTTTTGCTCACTAAAAAGAGACAAAAAATAATAAAACAAAGGAAAGTTCGATTTCGAATTCTTCAAGACTTCAAGAGAGTAGAAAACCTCATCCAACATCACAGATTCTAATTTATTTCTTAAGTTATTCACATTCAATTCCTTATATGATCAAATGATTAAAAATTTTTAGTGCGGTAGATATATTAAGTTATGTTCGGCTGTAGGCGTTTTGTATGTTGTATTAATATCTGAAACAGTTGTAAACTGATTAATATGTTTTTTTTTTCACATGTACCACACAGGATAGTATGTACAGTGATGGAAGAGTTAAAAGCTGCAAACGTTTGAAGAGAGAGCTACAGGAAGTTGTCCTACTGCCCTAGGGACTCTCAACATAGCTCGAGTGATTAATTTTTGAGTTACAAATACTTCTGCAACATGAGAAGAATTTCCCCAATATAAAAGCTTTAAAATTCCATATTTACATCTGCTGATAATTTCCTAATAAGAAAGCAATAGGAATTGAGTTTTTAAATCGAAACAATGATTTGACCAGTTCATTATCGAAATTTAAGCCTAAGAATATTGCACTATTAACAGAATTAAGAGTAAAGTTGTGGAAGTCCATAGATAAATTCGGTTGATCTCTAGTATCCCTAGAATAGTATACTAAGTTGGTTTTTGAAATATGTATTTAGCTCTAGGCCATTTGCGTAGCACCACGATTTCATCTTGGTAATAATGTTCGTTGCTTCTAATATTAAATCCGCGCCTGATGAATTCGACATGATCACTGATGTGTCGTCCGCATAACATAATATATTACCTCGGAGTTCTGTAGGCAAATCATTATTATATACAATAACTAAAAAAGGACCTAGCTAGTATGCTACCCTGTGGTATTCCACTTTTATTTAACCTTTTTTGAGATCTCTTACCGGCCCAACTAACTATGTATTTGCGATCTGTTATTTAAATAATTCTCCAACCAATCCAATGCACTACCACGTATTCCATAAGCATGTAACTTACTTCAGCAATGTTAAATGATGTACAGTAGCAAATGCCTTAGTTAGATCGAAATAAATGCCAATAGCTCTCTTATGTAGTTCTATACCCTTGAAAATGCTATTAAATGCGCTGACTAAGGCATTTTGCGTTGACAACCCTTTCCTAAACCCAAACTGAGAGTTGCTTAATAAGTTGTTTTTGTCAAAAAACTCTGAAAGCCATACTAGCATAACTTTATCAATTATTTTAGAAAAAAACAGATGAGTGAAATCGGCCTATAATTCTTTATATCATAGGGTTACCGCCGAAAAAAACTGCTACAAGGCTTAAAATTCATAAAATGTAATCCATGAAATTTTATATTTTTAAATGGATCATTCAGAGTTTGTGTTAACCATTCGAAAATTAATTGTTTTCTAATTTATTTAAATGAGGTAGCGTATCTCTCTTTCTACACATTAATGAAAACTAAAGAAAATACTATTAGTGTAATAAAACGCTGCGTCAGACTTGGTATAATTTGGTATATATTTTTTACACTTATATGACGACTACAAACAGCAATGGAGCTCCTTCTCAAAATACTATTACATTACACATTTGTTGTATGTACCAGTTTTTTTAGGCGACAACGGTACATACATCGCTCTTTTTGTGGCACAGTCTTGGCATATTTAAATGTCAGGGAAAATACTTTCGGAAAAGGATTGGTTAATGAGAACCGTTAAAGATATCGTTATAAAATCTGCCACATGCTATTCTTAGGTACACGTATATTATTATTATTTATCAAATGTAGCCGTTATTTCCTCAACAGATTTAATAAAGTAATCATTAAATGCATTGGCAATAATGTTGTTATCACTAATAGCGTTTTGGATTCACTTGCACCGGTTGCACTCAGTGTATTTGCATCTTCTTTTAACCTCATGTAATAACACGAGATGGAGTTACTCTGAGTGCGCACTAAGGCGGTCAATCGAAAACGCTATTAGTTTAATGCCAGTGGTGTCATTGGTATACTATATTTGAATTAATAGCATTCCACCAGTGAGTATATAGGTACTAATAATACAAATACCTATATACTCACTGATTCCACGCTGTTTTGACTTTATTGTTAGAATTTGTTATATATATATATATATATTTCTCAATATGTACACGTTTTGCCATTTGAATATTGTACAGGCTGTCCCATTTTCGATGGTATTCCATAGGTATCTTCGTTAATAATGGAAATAGAAAGAAACTGATCACGCAATATTGGGTCAACTTTTTATGCTAATTTGAATGGCCAACTTAAAAATTTGCTGTTCCTTGCCATTTTCGCTGTACAGTTGAAAAACGAAAAATTCATCAAATTTTCAAACACATATTTTTTTTATTTTTAAAGGTATCGAAAAATGATAAAGGGAATTTTTATTCTAATTTTAACGTATATCATGATTCTTTAATCAAATCGCATCAAAAGTTCATAATAACTGAGATATAACCACAACTAATGTTTCATATTTTAAAGGTGATTAATGATCCCATAATCACATCTCAATATAAGGAATTGAAAAAAGAGCACAAACACAAAATTAAAGTGACAAAACGTATGCATATAGAGAAATACATATTAAATTCTAATAATAGAGTTAAAGCGGCGTGGAATGTTATTAATTCGAATTCCAATAAAATATCTGTAAATCCTGAGTATATATATCAATGACTCCAATGGCGTTAAATTAAGTAATAACAATATTATTGCTGATGCATTCAATGATTATTTCATCAAATCGGTTGATGAAATAACTTCTGCCTTTGATGAGATGAATTCACAAGTTATACGTAAGAATAACTCACAAAACAGTCTTTTCACTTATGAGACGGAAGTCTATAATATTATATGCAGTGTTTCCTCCAAAAACTCTGCCGGGATAGATGACATTCCTTGTAGCATCGTCAAGCATGTGGCAGATATTATAACAATACCGTTAACGGTTCTTATTAACCAATCCTTTTCCGAGGGTGTATTTCCAGACATATTTAAACATGCCAAGATTGTGCCCATACACAAAAAAAACGACGTGCACGATATAAAGAACTATAGACCAATATCACTCTTATCTGTTTTTTCTAAAATAATTGAAAAAGTAATGTTAGTACGGCTTTCCGAGTTTTTTGAAAAAAATAATTTATTAAGCAACTCTCAGTTTGGGTTTAGGAAAGGTTTGTCAACGCAAAATGCCTTAATCAACTCATTTAATAGTATTCTTAAAGCTATAGAACTACATAAAAGAGCTATTGGTATTTATTTTGATCTAACTAAGGCATTTGATACCGTCAATCATGTATTATTGCTGAATAAGCTACATGCTTGCGGAGTGCGTGGTAGTGCATTGGATTGGTTGGAGAGCTATTTAAAAAACAGATCGCAAGTCGTTAGTTGGGCCGGTAACAGATCTCAAAAAAGAGTTAGTGGAATACCACAGGGAAGCATATTAGGTCTTTTTCTGTTTAATGTATACATTAATGATCTACCTTCAGAACTCCAAGGTAATGTATTCTGCTATGCGGACGACACATCGGTGATTGTGTCGAAACCGTCAGATTCGGATTTAGTATTAGAAGCAAAGAATATTATTACTAAGATGAAATCGTGGTGTCTCATAAATAGCTTAGAGCTAAATATTTCAAAAACCAATTTAATGTACTATTCTAGGGGTACTATAGGTCAACCGAATTTACGTATAGACTTACATGACTTTACTCTTAATTCTGTAAATAGTGCAATATTTTTAGGTTTAAAATTTGATAATAACGAGTGTCTAAATAAAAATCTGGTCAAGTAGGTTGTGGTCGAAAATTTTTTCGTTGTATGCATGTCGTTTCTAAGTTCAACGGCTAAGCTTTCAAGTGTAACGTCAAAGTGATTTTGCATTAAAAATAGTTTTTCTTTTCACAAACTACTAAAAAATGCCCTTTTCAATTGAAGAAAAGACATTTATGATTGAAAGTTACTTTCGAAACGATCGCAAAATTAACGGTGTCTGGTCCTATTCAATTCAAGACTGGTTGGAGGAATTCCCTGTCCAGTTCCCAGAAATTGTTTTTGATTATAAACAATTTCTAGAGTGTCTAAATCGAAGTGTGGCATTATTTCGACAAACTGAACGATCTTAGAGAACGTATATTTGATAAGTGTCAAGAAATCAACAACTCTCCGGATTTACTGCAAAATGTTGTTAATGGAATTAAAAACAGAATTATTTAATGTTACCAAGGGGGTGGGCATATTCAGAATATTTTATAATAAACGTTTTTAAATTTCACGTTTTCACATCTTTTACGGCAAAATCACTTTTAACAAGGAAATGATAATTCAGTATCAAATTTGACGTTACACTTGAAAGGTTAGCCGTTGAACTTAGAAGCGACATACATAAATTTTCGACCACAACCTACTTGACCAGATTTTTATTTAGACACTCGTTAAATTAACATGGTCAAACCATTGCATCGATTTAATTAAAAAAATTAATTCTTATTGTTTTCTTATCAGGAAATTATCAGCTGATGTAAACGTAGACGTTTTAAAGTTAATATATTATGGTCATATTGAATCTCGTTTAAGTTACGGTATATTGTGTTGAGAAAATTCTACTCATGCTGCAGAAGTTTTCGTGACACAGAAATTTATCATTCGAACAATGTTGAGAGTCCCTAGGACGAATTCCTGTAGATTACTCTTGCAATTGGAGCTTTTAACTCTTCCTTCCTTATACATTTTAGCCTGTGTTGTATATGTAAAAAAACATTTTAATCATTTTACACCTGCTTCAGAGGTAAACATAAAATACAAAAGACGTACAACCGAACATAACTTAATATATTTGCCACAACACAGAACACAATTATATCACAAGAGTATAGTTTATACTGCACTAAAAATTTTCAATCATTTACCACAATCATTCAGGGAATTAAATGTGAATAATTTACATAAGAAATTAAAATCTGTGTTACTGGACGAAGTTTTCTACTCTCTTGAAGAATTTCTGGTTTATAAATCTTAATATGTCCATTTTCTGTTGTAAATGTTTTTTATGTTATATGTGGACATGTCTCATATAACTCTGTGATACACGGTACCTGACGTCATACATTAAGTATGTAAAACTTTCAAATATTGATACTGTCTATATTTACTTTGTAAATCGAAGACAATAAATGTATTATTATTATTATTAATGTTTCGAATACCATCGAAAATGGGACACCCTTTACATTGTACAACGTATTTTTTTTAAATGCCATAAAGGTTGGCCATGAAAATTAAAACTCATGTCGTTTGACATTGCCAAAACTAACAATTTAAAGTAAATGAATGGAGCTAAGACATGAATTTTCTTTTCCACAGCCACCCCTTATGGCATTTAAAAAAAAAACACATGTTATTTATGCTGTTTTTTCAATTCTTTATATTGAACTGAGGCTATGGGATCATTAATTACCTTTAAAAGGTGAAACATTTTGCGGAGTTTAATTCCTGTATCAGCAATTTCATCTGTAATCCAATGCCTAGAATTTAGCACTGGTTGTAGTTATATGTTTTACAGGAAATGCCGAATTGAAATGATGAGTGAAAGTAGATGCAAATAAATGAAATTTATCGTTACAATTAATATTATAGTTTAGAAATGACTAAATTTCTTCTAATAACGTTAACTTGAAGTTATAAATATTGTTACTTGTTACTCTTCTTTCGATTTTTTCAGGTTTACTACTAGAGCCCCTGTTAATACGTAAACTGAAAAGTAACAAATGATGATCCGTGAGACCAGGATCAGTCACATAGGTTTCAAATTTACTGACATCACTATTTGTAACTCTATTTGTCGACTTTACTTGAAGATTCTCTGGTTATTCTTGTATCACAATTAATACACGGAAATCTCAATATCTCAAAAAGAATGAAACTAAATACATATAGTCAAACCACATATTTTTTAGGAAAAAAATATCTTTCTTAATTTGAGAAAATATACTGCGAGTGTTCCATTTAAAATAACAAAGTTCTTACTCGTTTCGTAGGTTTCCGACAGTCATTTGTTTTATTTTTTAGTAAATGCTGGCGTTTTAGATGAATCCCCAAAACTTTTGTATTTCACATTTATTTATAAGTTCAATAATAAAGTGTGTAGATACTATTCAAAATATAAACAAAAACCCTGTACATGAGTTTCAAGTTTCAAAGCGGCGATTTCTTTGCTTCCAAAAAGAAAAAGAAGAAAAAAAAACAAAGAAAGAAAATAAAACTCGATTTGATTTTCAAAAGTTTCGCGCCGGAAATCGACGATTTTTCATTATTGTTTTCAGTTTCGTTTTTACTTATAAGAAAAAAGAAATGAAATACTAAGAAAGCTTGATTTGATTTTCGTTCCGAAAATCTTTCATTACCTCTCAACTTTATTTTTACTTAAAAGAAGAAGGAAAAAAGATAAAACAGTGGCGCCTCTTTTGTACGATAATTTTTTTTAATTTTTAAGGTAACTTCGGTTGTTTTCATTTCGTTTGCGTGTTTTTTTTAAATATCTAAACAACGGGGCGCCATATGTGGAAAATGTCAAATAGTGATGTGAGTTTTTTTATACAGAAATGTGTTCAATTGATTGAAGTGATTTTTTATTGCAAACTCCAGAGTGTAATTAATGATAAATAAAGAGCTTCTTTTAAAGGACCGGAAGTAAACGAATAGAACATAATGCCATTAGAAAATGTCAAAATCAAATTGCTTACGATATGAATGCATTATTGAATTATAATGATTAATCTTACATTCATAGGGGCATATTATTTGACCTTCTTTAGATACATTTTCCGCTTCGACAAATACTTCTACGTCACTGTAAATCTCTTGGTTCTCTTCGTGAAATTTCTTATCCGGATCAACGTATTCTGTAAAATTATTATAAGCAATTAAAAGAGCTTGGCTCATTTTAATTTATTCAAATCTAACCAGGTGCTTTATTCATGTCCATGTAGCTACCTGAATCATTGTCTGCCCCCGAGGAAACAATCCGCGAAATATTCTGCAACTGTTTTTTTGATCTTTCGATGAGCTGATTCGCAACATTCCTATTTTTTAATGATATTCCGTTACTTTTCACTTCCTCGGACAACAGTTCGCATATATCTGCAACAAATACGGGCTTGTTTATCATTTTATATCAGCGGAGTCGCTTCCTGAGTGATTAACAGGAATAAAACTAAATTACCCACTATCTGGTATAATAAAAAAAAACTTGCGAAAACTCACCGCTTAGGAGTTTGTTTAAGTCTTCGTACAAACTACATATTTCACTCTTCATCTTTCTTGAGAAATTTATCTAAACTGGTTAATTACGAGGTCAATTAACACTTAATCGCACTTTAAAACCTCAACGATCATATTCGGCCTGACTTTTTGGCTCGCGGATTGAAGGGTACCTAATGATTAGGTGAAAGAATAAAAGTGTTGCTGAAATTTGACTTCTGTTCCGAACGCGTAAATTGGTGGACTGTTTAAAAGTCTCCCGCAACGCCAGGGGCGGTGCCTTGGGTGACGTACTAGTAGTGCACGATTAAATGCGTGCGTCTCAATTAATTTATGCACTGCAGTGCTTGGAAGATAAGAACAATTAAATTAATTTATTTTTTCGTGTACGGATATGATTACCTAAACGAATAATAATTAATTATATTACACCTACAAAAATGATCGACAATAATGAGATATTAAATCAAGAGAATAAATTATTAATCTTATTAAGTGAAGTCACGTTGGAGAGTAAAATAATTAAATAATATTTCAGATTGTCTCTAATTTTTTTTATTTTAATTATCTGTTTATTAGCAAATTTAATTCATTCTTAATTTATTTTCGTTTTACCTATTAGCAAATAAAGTAGTAATGATTATTAGTTGGGTGGTTTTTAACCATTAATTAATTGATTAAAATCATATTTAAAATCGCTGATTTTAATCAAGCGATTTTTACTTTTTCAAATCATGATTTTATAAAATTTGCTGATAAAATTTTAACGAAATTTAACATTTGTAATTACAAAAATAAACCGCTGAAGTAGTAAACATTTAAAATTAAAAAATTACATTTTTTCAACAAGTTTCAACAGGAACACAAACGTCCACTTATCGCTTTTTCTCTGTCTTTCCTTTTAAATTTAGTTACGTTTATCGTTTATTCTTTTTACTTGGGATATTCCGAGATTAATTTGATTTTGATCCGAACTAAAATTGATTTAGTTGTGAACTTAGATAAAACTGCACGGCTTCCGATTTTTGGTTTGGCTTTGAATTTTTTATAACTGTTTTTTTTTTTAAATTTATTTATGCATGTCATGTTCTACTATAAAAATACCTTTGCTACTTTTCTTATTTTTTATTTAAATAGCTGATCTGTCATTAATTCGGCTTTTATCTGAACTAAAAGAAATTTGGTTTTGATCTGAACTAAAATTGATTTGATTTTGAACTAAGATAAAATTGAACCCCATTCAACTGCTTTAAAACTTCACCGTTTTCATCTAAAAAAATGGCACGCCTTTTACTTTTCTCTGATTTTCCTCGAGATAAAAATTAATCAAAGAATAAAAGAAATCTTGCGACTTTTTCTTTGTTTTTTTTTTGTGTATGTCATGAACAATAAATTAAAAATTCTGTATTTTTCTTATTTTTTATTCAGGTGGCTGCTCGCTCATTAATTTGGTGTTCATTTGAACTAAAAAAGGATTTAGTTTTCATCTGAACTAAAATAGATTTGGTTTTGATCCGAACTAAAATTGATTTGATTGTGAACTTAGATAAAAATACTGCTTTCGATTTTTTTTTTCAAAACTTATTTTATTTTATTTATTTGTCTGTCACGTGCAAAAAGAAACCAGTACTTTTTCTTATTTTTTATTCAGATAGCTGATCTGCCAATAATTTGGTGTTTATCTCAGCTGAAAAGGATGATTTGGAAAAGGTTGATCCGAACTAAAATTGATCTGGTTGTGAACTAAGTTATAAACCAATCTAATTTTTATTAATGAAGTACATACCTACTTTTTTTATGGAGGACGTTGTATAGCACTGTATTTTTGAATTTAATTCGATCAACATCTAGTGCGAATTCATGTGTCACATCGAGACTTTCTCGGGTTGCAATTTTTCGTTTTTGAGAATTTCAATCTTCCCGCCGAATTTTAAATTGTCAAATTAGATGATGTGGTTGGGTTGCTTTTTTGTTTTGATTGACATACAAATTGATCTTAGAAAATTTCTTCACAAAAATCAATAATAACAAATGTTCCCATATATCACCAATATTAAGAATGGCACTGTAGGCACAGTATAAATTACCCAGTAGCGTCACTTAAACGTCAGTGTCAAAAAAGACGCCATTCTATTTAATACCCTTATGGAAATGCAATGTAATTTGTAGCTGGGTAGGTATCAAACAAAAGAGCAAATGTGCAGTTATACTCCAGTGACGCTACTGTGTGATTCTTATACTGTGCTGTAGGTACATCGAAAACGAACCATTTTAGACCATTTGTTTACAGGAAGTTTTTTACTTAGAATCAGCTTAGGAATCACTCCTTCAATGTTCTTACACTCATTAAATTATACCCTGTATATTTTTTAATAAACAAGAGAACTGGTTCGATTATCTTTCAGGGAGTATTTCCCAATCGCAAAGATAAAAGTAGCGTTGAATAAGGAAAAATCCACAGTTCTAAGAAAAACTGACACGTATAGTTGCAGAGGGTTGGGAAGTGTTGATTTTATTTTATTTTTCCAAGCTATTGGGAAATCACGGAGATAAAAAGATCGAGAAACTATCTCTTGGGGTTTTCAGAATGAAATCGAAATGTGTTCAGAATGACGAGTACCATATTGAATAATAATTGAAGTTCATTCGAAGTTACTATATTTATTTAAATAAATAATAAAAACACATTCACACTATAATTATTTATTAGAGTCCTCTCTGAGGTTTATTTATAAATGATGAATTTTGATAGATTTAAAATTACTATTAACTTTGCTAGCAAATGAACAGATGTGCACAATGTAAAAGAAGAAAAATCGAAGTTATTTCGTATATTGCACAAAAATACACAATGCAGCTCACTACAAGTTTTATGATATAAGTTATTTATTTTCCACCGTAAAATTTGTACAGTAACTAAAAAAAATCATTCAGCGCTGAAATTACCGTTCGTAATTTATGTTTCTACACCTTAATTCTAATGCGTAAATCAAATTACTTATCTAATGCAATTTACATTCATCGAATGTAGAGTATGAAACAAGAAAATGTCGACAGCATTAGCACAGACAGATATTAAAACGTTGAAAGAGGAAACTAGCTCACTTTCTTGAATCAAACTTCGATGTCCAGTAAACCGCTAAAATAATTATTAGTATATCCTTGTTGTTTGTTTACTGAACAGTTACAGTTTACATCAAATAATATAGTGAGAAGAAAATATAATACACCCTCAGTATCATAAGATTCTCTTTTGCAATGTAATTGCCAAAAATATTCATTTAATTCTTGAAACTGAGGTTCATTATATTACTTTAAAAAATATTTTGTAAAGCCATTTTCCAAATAAGTCTCCTAACTTAGAAATTTTTGTCTTGTCTTATATAAATCTTTAACACACATAAAGGAAAACATGCGAGATAAAATTAACAAAGGTGCTCCAAAAATGTTTAATCGCTATCCATGTTAATCGTTTTCAGCTGCTCCCAGTTCAATTCTACAATCATCTTCTGACCCGAATGCAAGCAAACTTGGACTTGTATTGGGGCATATTGATCTTTGTCGAGGGCGGACCAACCGGTGTACTAAAATAAAAACGATTTAAAAATAGGTAAAGGATTTTAAATTAACGTACTATAGATGTATTACGATGTCGGACCTTTCCGTCTTCTTCAAAGGGCTCATACTTTTGTAGCAAAGCTTTTCCATCGATTTTCCATATGCACGGTGGTTTCGTAATATCACCAGACTGTGCATCTTTTTTTAATATAACAAATGTTCCTGTCTGAAAATTAAAAAATCATGTTTTAATGGCCATAAATATATCTGTGCATTTGGAATTGGCTTTAGAAAGGACATTTTTTTAAATAAGTACATACTATGAAATTCGTGTTTGCCTTTGGCACAGTAGGTATTACACGTTTAACAGGAGCTGGTTCAGGCGGTGTTGTTGGTGGTGCGGCGGGAGCAGGTGTTGGGGATACGACTTTCTTAGTTTTCTTATTAATGCCATTCTTAGATTTTGGTTTTGCTTCATCAGTTTCACTTTCACTACTCTCAACGTGAGTGACCCTAGGTTTCTTGCTCAAACGCTGAGACGTTCGACGTTTATTTCGCTTTTTCTGCAAGACAATCATTTAAGTGGTCAGCAAGATGCGAACCCCAAAATACCTCTGTCGCTTCGTCCCACTCATCCCCAGAACTCTCGTAAACCGCCGGATCGTCCTCATTTTCCGAGTAATTGTCCTGAAGTGAACTCATTCTGGAACGTAACGAACGCCAAATGTTGAAATCTTTGTTGTTATTGTTGGTGAAACATTATCAAAAATGTTAAGTGAGGTTAGAATCTGTAAGTCGTATTTTTTTTCATCTTACTGGACGTCAAAATGGAGAAGGAATATTTGAGTATGAGGGGTAGTAGAAGGTTTGTTAAAAAAATGCACTTACGTTTACTTGTTGCCGTTAATTTCTTAAATACTAAAATCACAAATAGCACTAGTAATACACAACAAAATTATCGAAGCGATCCATTACCAACTGTCATGTTTTCCATCTGACGTGAAAAGCAACTAACAATAATCAACCTTTATTATGTAATAAGTCCTCTTTCAATCATAAAACATTGCATAAATGTGCACTTATATTCATTAAAATTGTAATACAATATAAATGTGTAATTAAGACCGTTTAAATTTAAAAGAGACGCGTTTTCTTCATGAAGTTAACAGCCAATCAGGTGGCAAGTTTTTTGGCGGTTATTCTACGTCACTTTTCAAAATTTGAAATTAAGTTATAAATGAAAATTAGTTTATTTAAGGTTCTGGGGCCCAAAATATTAAAGATAGGCTTATAACTGTCTTAATTATAATTTTTCACAGCTGATAATTGTTAAAATAAATTAATATTGTACTCGTACTCGAAAATTAATATTGTAGGTACTCGTACCTACTCCTAAGTTTATTAATTTTTTCCTCCTAATAAAGTGACTGTAATTGCTGTCGTTAGTGAACATGACCGTAAGAAAGTTCGGGCATTTACTTCTTACCATTCGTACTAATTATAATTGAATTATGTAAAGGCATACTTAATACTTTGTCTCCACATTTTAATTTCGGCGGTGTTCAGACAAGTGAATTTCATGGTTAAACCGAATTACTTGCATTTAAACGTTAAGTTATTGAACATGTTGAGAATATATCACAAAAATGGAACGCGGAGGGAACAAGTATCAGATTTTATAATTATATTTCTTTTTAATACTTTATTTGTATGTGCATCGATCAGTTTGGGCTTAAATATTAAGAAAACTGGGATGTCACACTTTGAGTCGAATGCTCTATCTTATGCATTTTTTGGTGAGTTTACCAATTCTTCATTTTTATTTATTTATTTTAATTTAATATTCTTTTATAAAATAATAGCACAAGGGACACTTAAATAAAATAAAAAATGGTGGTGCACTTGAACAGAGCTGTTTTTATTTTTTATTAGCTTCTGCTTAAGCTTAGAAATACATATAAGATTGTTAAGAAAAAAAGTTGTTTTAGTCGCAAGTATAAGCGTTATACAAAAATGCATTTACTATTGGGTGAATCGAAATAAGTTCGAAAACCTGGTGTTTCGAGTGAATGAGATTTTCAAGTTTACCTCCAACACACTCCTCGAAGAAAAAAACATTCAATGTCTTCTAAGGGTGGTAAATAAGGTGACGATTTTCTGGATCGTTAATGGCCAGATATTGAGCATAGTAATTGGTTTTATTCCAATCGTCCTTCAGAGATCAAACGAAAGGTTTTTCTCTCAAATAAATTCAAAATGATAGTTTTCCTAATAAATTATTTCAGCAGGATATTACCAATATCTATGTGGGTTCCATGTGAATGGAAAGCATCTCCGATGTACGAGGTAACATACCTTTTCGAAATCAGCTTTCTGATGGCATCAGCTTTTGTTGAAACCGCAACGAGCATGTTTTTTGTTGCTGTAATTTTGTTAACTTCTGGGCAATTTATGATACTGGGTGAAAATACTATTAATTATAGTAAGGACATAAATAAAATAAAGCTATTTTCTAGGATGGGAATTTAAAAATTTACTTTATACTAATTTAATAAAAAGCGGCATCCCAAGAGCAAAAGTTTACGAATTTAGGAAACAATTCAACTCTCACGACCATAAAGGGTTTAGGTATCTATACATGAAAGACATGAAATATTGAAGCACAGGAGATTTATTTGCTTTCAGGGAAATTAAAGGATTCGATTTCAAGGGCGTTTTAAATTTAATCAAATCAAGAAAATTCAACGAAGACATGCTGAAGAGCGGCCACAAATTGGTCGTATTCCATCAATCTTTGCTATCGTTCTGTGAAGATCTGGAAGCGTTTTTTTCACCACTAATGTTAATACATTACATGATAGTTGCACCCATCTTAGTGTTTATAAATTTTGTACTTATCACAGTAAGTAATGCACAGAATAATATGGATCGGATATACAGGGTGAGTCAGGTGAAGAAGGAACTATATAATATGGATCACTACAAAAAAAGTGTTTTTTGCTGCAACATTAAAATAAGCTGCCAAAATTTTTGGAAGTTTGAGTTACATGAGCAGTATTTGGCGAAGGTTCGTCTTGTTGAAATCCAAGAAATATCCTCCAGACTCTAATATATATACTGAGATTAATACCCATGTTCTTATAATTTTTTTACAAAGACCCTGTCGTCTCTTTGAATTTTTATTTTCCACTCCTCCTGGCTCCTCCTTTATCGTAATTTAGGATTAGACCTTATTTGGTTAAAGTGAGATAATTGCACTAATTAATTTATTGATTTTATTTATTGCAGACTGATAGTACATCGACCAGATTTATATATTTGCCTTTGTGTATTACAGGCTACCTCGAGGTGCTATTTCCTTGTTTCATTGCAAACATACTAACAATTCAGGTAGACGCGGTCTTCGTGTTTAAATTGAATCGTGTCTCATCTAATAATACGTTTTCAGGCTGAGAATCTCGCAGTGCAATTATATAAATTGCCCTGGTATATCTTATCCAAGGAATTTAATACAATCTACAAAATTCTTGCTCTCAAAATGAGGGTGCCCGTAACGCTGACAGTTGGGGGCGTCGCCGGTTTGAATCTCAGACTGTTTCTATGGGTGAGAGTTAAAAATAATTCTGTATATATTTTGTTGTTCACATTAATGCAATTTTTTTTAGATACTGAGGACTTTGAATTCGTATAGTCTAATGATGTACCAGCTGAATCAGCCCCATTAAATTTTGGTGTTTAAGGGCCAGTTTCATAATCGAATTTAAAGGCGACTTTAAATTTAAAGTCATTTTCAGATGTTAAAACAAATATGAAAACACATTTGTTTACACATCTGAATGTGACTTTACTTTTAAAGTCTCCTTTAAATTTGATTATGAAACTGGCCCTAATTCTTTTAGGTGTCTCTGTAACCGAATATGCGCTGCTAAAAATTAATCTCAACCGGATGAATTAAAACGTTTAGTTTCACGAATTATTTGTTTTATTTTAGATATACACTGAGACATAAAAGTTATGTCTCCTCTATGAATGTTAAATTAAATTATAATAAGTAAACGAACCTGCGAACGAGCAAACAGGCAAACAAACACAAAATGAAAACATGTAAGAAAAATTGACACGTGTATATTTTAATTTTTAAATCGCGACTTAAAAGTTTGTTGGGGACACATTACTTTTCTTTTTCAGTGTACATACATTTCGTATGTTAAACAAACAAAATTGTGTTTCTCTATTTAATTTAATGCCAGCGTAAGCTAATAGATGTATGTAAAGTATTTTGACAAGAATATAAAATACTCAAAATGCTGCTAATAAAAAAATATTAAAAGGCTCAATCGACGTCTCCCCTGGCTTACTCAAAGTATTTTTTTTTCTCTCAAATTTACTTCAATTACTGACTACTTAAGAAAGTTTGAGCGTTGACTTTCTTTTGTTCGTACTAATTATAATTTAATTATGTATAAAACACAAGTCTCTTCTTAATACTTCCCAGAAATAAACGCTTTAATTTCGGCGGTGTTCAGCAAGTGAAGTTCATGGTTGAACCGAATTACTTGCGCTTAAATGTTAAGGTTTTGAAGATGTTGAGAATATATTGTAAAAATGAAACAAGAAGAGAACGTGTAGTGAATTTTATAATTATATTTCTTTATAATGCTCTGTTCATAAGTGCATCGATTAGTTTAGGCGTAAATATTAAAAAGACTGGGATGTTTCAGATACAGGCAAACGCTTTGTGTTATGCGTTTCTTGGTAATTACTAAAACTCGGAATTAGGAGCATTTTTAAAAATGCACCGAAATCCGTGCTTTAGTAATTACATATAAACTTATTTTTATGAAATATCTAACTTTTTAGTTGATTTTTTCTTTAGTATTCAGCATTTGCTAACATTTAATTTATACATAAACAAAATATGCTGCGGACTATTAACAAAGTTATGTTTCTTTTTTAAAAAATAAAAGAAACCTCCGTTTAATGACTTAACTGAGTTTAGAAGTACAACATTGTTAATATGAATTCTCCCAATACAGAAAAATGTCTTTTAGTTGCAAGTATAAGCGTTTCGCAAAAATGCATCTATTACTGGTTGAACAAGAATAAATTCGAAAACTTGGTTTTTCGAGTGAACGAGACTTTTAAGTTTACATCCGACACTCTCTTAGAAGAAAAAAATATGCAACGTCTTCTTAGATTCGTAGAAAAAATGACGATTTTCTGGATTGTTAATGGGCAGACGTTGATCGTCTTAATTTGTTTCTTCCCAATTATTTTTCAAAGGTACCTATTTATCAATTTCTATTTACGTATTTTTTTTTTTTAATAATTTCAGGTCATTTCCGATACCCATGTGGATTCCAAGTGAATGGAAAATAACTCCGATATACGAAATAATACACATTTTTCAAGTCACCTTTATGTTAACAGCAATGTTACTAGAATGTGGGATGGGTATGTTTTATGCTGCTATAATTCTATTAACTTCTGAACAATTTAAAATACTAGGTAAAGATCAATTTCATTATTATACAGACACAAAATATATTTCATAAATGATAAATTAGATCTCGTTGAAACCAACACTGGCAGTGCCTAATTAATTAAGTAGCTAAAGACTTGTTTTTATTTCAGGTTGGGAATTAAAAAATCTATTGTATACCAACTTAATAAAAAGCGGCACACCAAAAATCAAAGTTTACGAATTTAAGGAATAGTTCA
Organism: Dorcus parallelipipedus; assembly: GCA_958336345.1. NCBI lineage: Eukaryota > Metazoa > Arthropoda > Insecta > Coleoptera > Lucanidae > Dorcus > Dorcus parallelipipedus. The sequence goes on along the minus strand of OY284480.1, from coordinate 26,137,568 downwards.
ACTCTTACAATTACACAGACAATAAGTAGGTACTTATGAATTAAGACTTGAAAACATGTAATATGCTGTGAGGCTTTTTTTTCTTTCAGAAAAATGAAAGAAAGATTTGTTCTAAATTTGTTCGATTCGAGAAAATTTAAAGAAGACGTGATCCAGAGCAGCTACAAATTAATTGCCTTTCATCAATCTTTGCTTTCAATTTGTGCGGATTTGGAAGTATTTTTTTCACCACTGAATTTAATACATTACATGGTTGTTACACCCGTTGCATTGTTTGTAAATTTTACAGTAATCTCAGTAAGTATCGGAATAGCTATATCATAACTTCTAGCGTTTTCGGGCCTGCTCTAGAGCACTCTCAAAGTATTCTCATCTCATTTTAACCACATGTAATAATGACGGATAGAGATATTCTAAGAGTGCTCTAGCTCTTGAGCAGTCAATCGAAAACGGTCTTAGAATATCTTTGACTATAATAATAATTTTGTTCTACAAAAATAGATTTTTACGATTTAAATTATCGTTTTTCCTTGTTGCAGGCTGAAGATATATCGACTAAATTAATATATTTGCCTCTATGTATAACGGGCTATTTCGACGTGTTATTTCCTTGTTTCATTGCAAATATATTAACAACGCAGGTAAGTACGGTTCAGGTTTCTATTGCATTCACTTTTAATTCTAAAAAATATATTCAGACTGAACATCTTGAAACCGAATTATACGAGTTGCCCTGGTATATATTCACCGACGAACTTAAAACCATCTTTAAAATCCTTGCTCTCAGAATGAGGGTGCCCGTAACCCTAACAGTTGGACGTATCAACGATTTGAACCTCCGATTCTTTTTATGGGTGCGAGTCAAAAAATATATGTACATGTATTTTTATTTAATTGCTTTTAAACGTTGTGAGTGTCTGGGATAATACATTTTTTTCTTTTTAGATTTTGAAAACGTTGAATTCTTATAGCCTTATGTTTTACAAATTGAATCAGAGAAATTAAATTTGGCGAATTGAGAAGCCAAATATGTGTAATGTAGGGTATTTGATGTATTCTATTAGAAATTGTACTTATCGTCAATCACAATAAAATGCACTGTAATTTATTAAGAATAAATTTATTTACGTTTTTTGTGTATTTTCTTTAATGCGAATTTTTTTAATAATAAATACAATGTATTATACAGTTGCGTTCATCTAAATTGGCACTCCTGCTTATAACTCGTTTAAGTTAAGTTAAATTGGTAAATGCTCCACATTTTTTCCAACTTATTTTAAGCCGTTGAAAAAATTAATTGATGTTTATAATGACTAGGATCATGAACATGTTTTATTCAACAAAATGAATGTGCTTTCTTCTTTTAATTTATGAATGAATTGTGCCTAATGCATGTCCGCTATTACTCTTTTGTTACTAATAGCATAACGAGTTTAATTGCAATTCATAATTAATGCGACCAGAGGATGTTTTATTTACTACCAATTATAACTTTATTATATGTAACACATTCTAATCCAATAGTATTCTTTCAAATTTATGTCAAACGTATGTACATAAAATAAATTTCATGGTTAATAAGAATTATTTATAATTTAATGTGAAGATTCTGCAAATGCTGAGAATTTACAAAAGAAATGGTACTAAGAGGGAACTAATAACAGATTCCTTGATTAGGTTTCTTTGCAATGCGTTTCTTATTTGCTCCTTGATAAGTTTAGGGGCAAGTATCAATAAAAACGGGATTTTTCAATTTGAAGCAAACGCCATGTCTTACGCATATTTAGGTAATTGAATACACTCATGTATAAAGAAATGATTTAATGAAAAAAATCCTAGCTGCTTGTATAAACGTTCTACAGAAAAACATTTGTTTCTGGATGAAGAGGAACGAATGCGAAAACCTAGTGCTTCGAGTGAACCAAATTTTTAAGTTTACGTCTGATACCCTCCTCGAAGAAAAAGACGTTCAGCATTATCTAAGCCTCGTGAATAAGCTGACGTGTCTTTGGATTATTAATGCATTAATTTTGAGTATATTATTTTGCTGTTTCCAAGTTATTTTCAAACGATCGAGCGAAAGGTCAGTATAATAAAATGCAAGAAATTTCAGTTTGCGTAATTAAATTGTTTCAGAGCGCTACCGATATCCATGTGGATTCCATACGAATGGAAAGAATCTCCAAATTGAATTAACGTATTTCTGGCAAGTGAGCTTTGCGGTTACCGTAGCTTTTATACATATGACCACTGATGCGTTTTTTGCTGCCCTAACTCTGTTAACTTCACAACAATTTCAGATACTAGGTAAAAGACGATTTTATTTATTTGTTAAAACATAAAGAAAACGGATAGGTTCGAATAAGATGGAGCAAAAATTAAATTGATTCCAGAACTCTTTATAAAATAATTAAACTTCTTGTAAAGGTAATAAGGTAAATAATTCTTCTAGGATGGGAATTCAAGAATTTGTTGTATACCAATTTAATAAAAAATGGAATTCCGAAGAAAACAGTCCTGAAATTTAGAAAACAATTAGACTATTACGTTCAAAACAACCACAGGTACTTCAACGCAAAGGATTTTCAACTTATTTAATTTCAAATTTATTTTCAGGAAAGTTAAGAAAGGAGTTTGGGATTTGATTAATTCAGAGAAGTTCAACGTAGACATGTTGAAAAGCACCCTCTCTTTTGTCAGTTTGCACAGATTTGGAAGAATTTTACTCAACACTAATGCTGATATATTATGTTGTTGTAACGCCCATAGCATTATTTATAATTTTTTTCATTCTCACGGTATGGTGCGTAATATAATTGTATAAATACTTTAAGTCTCTTCATTTTTAAAGAGATTTTCTTGTAATAAGTTTGAATTTTTATGTGCATGTCTCTTTTTGCTTTTTGTAAAGGGTTATACCCTTCTTTTACACAAAAGTAAAACGAAAAAAGATCCATAAATTAGGCGAGAGCTATGTTATTTTGTTGTTACAGACTCAAGATACATCCATTAAATTATTATTTGTGCCCCTAGGCCTGTTGAGCTATTTTGAATTATTATTACTTCCCTGTTACATATACTGACGACGCAGGTATACAATAGTGTTCGTGTATTAATTTGATTCCTATTTGATTATGAACACTTATAGGCTGAAAATCTTCAGAGAGAGTTTTATGAAATGCCTTGGTACTTGTTTATGAAGGAACTTAAAACTGCTTATAAATTCCTTGCTCTCAAAATGCGAATGCCAGTAACTTTAACAGTTGGACGAATCGCCGATTTGAATCTTAGACTGTTTCTAAGTGTGCGTGTCAAATATAAATAAATTTTCTTCTAATTATTCCCTGGGCCGGTATTTCAGCAATTGGTTAATATATTTTTCTCTTTTAGGTACTGAAGACTTTGAATTCTTATAGCCAGTTGTATGTACCAGTTGAATCAGAAAAATTAAATTTGCTGAACTAAACTAAAAAAAAGAAAATAGAAATTTAATAAGGAGTTAGTAATAGAAGTGAATAAGAAGTATTTTCATGCTGTGTATTAGGAATTATTTTTATTTTTGATGTATATTAATTCAAAAGGGCAAAATAATTTTCATGTATATTTTTTATTAGTAGGTATAAATTAATAGAATTTATTTACTGTTCTGTTTAAGTTCAATTTCAATAGATTAAAAATATGCTTGTATATGCTGCGATCCATAAGTTTGGAATCATATACAGATGTCCCAGCGAGACTTTTCATTAGAAGTTTATGGGGTTCTGGCCAAAATAGAAACTTGAACATTTAAAATTAGAAACAAGTGATTGCGTTCTCTTCAGCTAAAATATTTTCAGATGTCTAGCACTTCCGGTTATACCGGAAGTCGCCATCTACTTTGTTATTTTAAATGGAACACCCTATTTATTTTTGCACTTTTAGATGGAAATCATAATTTTGAATCTTTTTTATTAAAACCATACCATGTCTATCTATTACAGTTTTTGAGATAAAAATTATTTTCCGAATTCATGGCAGGTGGTTGACGTTCTCAAAATGGGCTGTAACTCTTATTTGAAACGAGATAGAAAACTGAAATCTAATTAAGTTTGTAGTTTAAAGATCCCTTTATCGTAGGTATTTTTTAAAATAAACACGTTTGCTTGAGAATAATTCTTAAATTTATACTTTTCATCAAGAGTTAAAAATGTAAAAAAATTGATTTTTTCAAATGGAATGCCAGATTTTTCATTGCGTAATCAAATTGGTGATAAAATTTGGCACAAAGTGGTATTACATATTCCTATACCTAAATTAAACCGTTTTAGAGTTATTTCCAAAAAACGGAAAATTTTACCATTAAAATGTCTTAATGTTATTGAAACTCATTAACTAATAGAGTGCCTTTACGAAGTTTCATTTCATGTTGCAAAATGAATAACAACAACGAAAATAATGTTTATACAAATCAAGAAATTCGTAATTTATTTTTTATACACGGAAAATGCGACAAAATTGTTAGCAGAACTTGCAGAATATTTAACGAAAACTATCCACTATATAACTATATTTCATCCATATATAACTATATTTGTGCGATGAGATGTCAGATGGAACGTAGCAGTTTCCCGCCAAAATAAATGCATGAAGATGAAACGAAATTATTTTTTAAAAATATTTCCGACCCCGGTGGCGACATTTACACATAAGTAGCCGAAAGTCGATAAATAATTATACACGAAACGAAATTTTCATACAACACTAGGCTTGTATTAGGATCACATGAGTGCGATGAGATGTCAGATGGAACGTAGCAGTTTCCCACCAAAATAAATGCATGAAGATGAAACGAAATTATTTTTTAAAAATATTTCCGACCCCGGTGGCGACATCTTGTTACAGTTTATTTTCCGTGTACGAACACACTCTGTATAGTACACATTTCAACGTTATGATCTATTTTTAGCACACTACGTTTTGTTTCCCACATTATGCGTAGGAATTTACAATTGCTCGTCCGCGTAATTTACCCAAAACTTTCTTTTTAACATGTTTTCGCCAAAAGCTTCAGTTCAGACGAACAAGCTCATTTTATAAAATTAGCCCCATCCTTGCTTAGGGTTGGAATTGTGTTTACGCGGTGTTTATTTGTCCAATTTAAAGGGTACTACTTTGCGACGCGGACGACAACGGGTGATCAATATTCGAATATTTCTCTCTCGTTTGTTCTTTTTTTTTCTTTTCCGCCGACCGAGGGAAGCGTCATGTTTCATTAATTTTCTGTTCGTCCCGTGAGCCGCACGTTTTCCTTTCGTGGGAAGTTCCGTGTTAACTTGTTCCACTTCACCTGGGGGGTGACAGTAGATTTGTATGGCAGTTCGCCGAATTTGACTGGCTCACGCGGGGGGCGGTTTGTGTCAGCCTAGCCCTACTCGACTAGGTTTCTGCTCTTGGTTTTCTCTTCCTATCTCTTCTCTTTGTGACACCATTCGTAGCATAAATCGCAACTCGCGACACACACACCGAGGAAGCTGATCGTCCACGGAAGTGTCCCGTAGCCGGCCGCCTCCATCGTCATGGACGGACGTAAGGACGCTACGTAATCAGGTCGGACAATTATGTTTATTTAATTTTGCTTTACGGTGGTTTGGTTGTAGCCGCGTTTGTGCACGTAATTTTGCGTATACTCGCAAGTAAACTCCATTTCGGAGGAATTCACCTGTGATCTTGCGTGGGTGAGTTAACTTGCCCCCCCCCCCCAGTAACGTTTTTCAAAGTTTTCTTGCACCAAATGATTGCACCCTTAATGCACCCTTATGCACCACCAAAATAAATTTTTGCACCCCTCCAGGAGAGAAACTGCAGGCAAATTTCACTGGGAGGGGCCAAGTTAACCGCAGCCCCCCCCCCCCAGTGAAAATTTTCGAAGTTTCTTTAGTGCACCTTGTTGCACCCCTTATGCACCCTTATGCACCACCTTTTTTAACTTTTGCACCGCTCAAATAGCTGAGAAAAAAAATAAAATAGAAACTTAGCTAGCCCCCCTGTGAAAATTTTCGAAGTTTCTTTGGTGCACCTTGTTGCACCCCTTATGCACCCTTATGCACCACCTTTTTTAACTTTTGCACCGCTCAAATAGCTGAGAAAAAAATAACTGAAATAACTTTCTATTTTATTTTTTTTCTCAGCTATTTGAGCGGTGTAAAAGTTAAAAAAGGTGGTGCATAAGGGTGCATAAGGGGTGCAACAAGGTGCACCAAAGAAACTTCGAAAATTTTCACTGGGGGGGGGGGCTAGCTAAGTTTCTATTTTATTTTTTTTCTCAGCTATTTGGGCGTTGCAAAAGTTAAGAAAGGTGGTGCATAAGGATACATAAGGGGTGCAATAAGGTGCACCAAAAAAACTTGGAAAATTTTCACTGGGGGGGGGGGGGGGGCTAGCTGAGTTTCTATTTTATTTTTTTTTCAGCTATTTGAGCGGTGCAAAAGTTAAAAAAGGTGGTGCATAAGGGTGCATAAGGGTGCAATCATTTGGTGCAACAAAACTTTGAAAAACGTTACTGGGGGGGGGGGGGGGGGGGGGGGCAAGTTAACTGACCCATCTTGCGTTTATCTCATAAAAAGTAATTCGTCGAACGAGTTCTTCGGCGTTAGAGTAAGCGAATGTTGTTTTGTCAACTTATTTAACTTTGTATTGATTTCGGATCCGAATGGTTAGGAATTACCGTTTAACGTTAGTTGTGTCGTTCACCTGTTGATTTGTTTAATTATTTGTGTCTAATCATTTAATAAACGTGTTTCATGCTTTGGACGTATCGTGTTTTTCTTAATTTTTACGCGATTTCCTTTCAAAAAAATTAACTGGCGCCTATTTTTGGATTGGCCTTCGCGTTATGGTCTGAGAACCCATCCCGTCCCACTGAAGCTGCCGGCGACACCGGATTAATTTCGCTCCGGTGTTAAACTTCTACTTATCTACACAGGTAGGTAGCAATCTACACATGAGTAGCCAAAGGTCGATAAATAATTATACGCGAAACGAAGTTTTCGTACAAAACTAGGCTCACATGAGTGCGATGAGGTGTCAGATGGAACGTAGCAGTTTCCCGCCAAAATAAATACATGGATATGAAACGAGTATATATTAGCAATGATTATAAGAGTACTCTTATAAGAATACTCTTATAATCAATGATATTAGCTATTTTCGCGGAGCCGATTCAGAACACGTTCGGAGTGATGGCGCATGCGCACTTGTAAATTTGCCGTTCGCGGTGGAAAAAGGACTCCCTCGAGATTAAAAATTCCGTGTTCGTGGAAGACGCCTATTACATTATGAACGTGTTCATAACGCATTCGACAGATTCTAGAATCAAGGCAGGTGTATTTAGTTCGGGACGGATCCTAACCTAAAAATTTGTAAATAAGTATAGTGGAAAAGTATAAGAAAGAAGGTAAGAAAGAACAGTAACAAAAATACTCAATTAGAAATAATAATATCTAACATATCTAACAAAATAAATAATATAATATGTAATAATATAATATAAATAAATAAAAACTTACCTTGCTGATCACACATTCCTTTAATCCAATTCTTTTCACAAATGAAATTAAGCAGGGACAATAATTTATCTTTGACATTAACCTAACTTGCTCAAAATCTGCTCGACGCGTTCGCAGAGCTAAAAATTCAGGAACGATTCGGAAGACGCGCTTGCGCATTGGTAAAATCCTTTCTTATTCAGTTTATGTTCCGAATGGGCTCGGGATCGACTCCGCGAAAACAGCTATTTTTTAAATATTTCCGATTCCGGTGGCGACATCTACACATGAGTATCCGAAAGTCGATAAATAATTATACGTGAAACGAAATTTTCGTACAAAGCTAGGCTTGTATTAGGGTCACGTGAGTGCGATGAGGTGTCAGAAGGAACGTAGCAGTTTTCCGCCAAAATAAATACATGGAGATGGAACGAAATTACTTTTTTTTAATATTTCAGACCCTGGTGGCGACATCTACACATGAGTAGCCGAAAGCCGATAAATAATTATACGCGATATCAGTTCGACAAGTTAAATTAAATAAAAGATTTTAAGCCGCTTTTGTTTTGTACACCTCCACACTCTTATGTGATCCTGGTACGAGATTTGAGTTCGATGAGTTAAATTAAACAAAACTTTTTAAGCCGGTTTTGTCTTAAGCCGAACTCAGACGACTGGTGTACTTGGCCAATATTTGTTAATGGCGTATACTTGCCATGCCGTGTGAGTGGTTTGCTTGTACAATTATTTGTCACTGGTGGGTACTGGCATTGAATATAAACCTACTAGTAGTAGGTTTATATTCAACCTACTAGTAGTAGGTTTATATTCAATGGTACTGGTCAATTTCCCATCGTCTGTCGGTAAAAATGGCACAAGTCAAAGGAATCACAATTATTGGTCAACTTGACAAGTTCATACTTGTGGTTGCGCTCACACGAGTTATTAGCTGCATTCCTTTTGCCACAAATCTCAGATATGCTCATCTTAGATCTTTTAAATGTCGTTCCTTTTAGCACGAACAAGTGAATTTGAACTGAGATTTCGATCTCCCCCCTTGCCGCTCAAGCACTATGTTTGAAGTCAACTCAGTATTGAGATTTGGCGCTCACTTAGGAAGAGGTAATTTTGATACATGTGATTGCCTAAAAATTTGCAAACGCGTATTTAACTGACAATTTTGGAAATCATTTACCCATATAATTTTTAAAATGTCGTTTATATCGACACAATTACACGAAATGCAGTGATTATACGTAACGAACTTTTCTAGAGCGTTCCATTACGACAGTGAGTTTGTTTGCGCACTTCAGCTTCGCTCAGTTCACATAAGTTGGCAAAAGTAAAGCACCTGTTAATATAATTGTGTATTGCTTTGCAACTACTATTCGTTCTGTATTGATAAGCGGATAGAAAAGGTAAAGTGTTTATTAATAATTATAAAAAAATTAAATGGAGTGGTCTAATGAAATGGTACTTGAATTTCTTGATTTTTTTACTTTTAAATAATATCCACAAATTAGTACTAAAAAGCTGCACAAAGTACAACATTTTCAGAATGACCGCTATCCATGATGGCCAGCACTCTTCTATCTATTCCGCCAACATTGTATAAATTCGCTGGCGTATTTTAAAAAAAATTGTACACGTCGTGTAAACGCCTTTGCGTAAAATGGCCTTTATGAGCTGGTACATTTGCCAAGTATACCAATATTGGTATATTGGCCAAGTACACCAGTCGTCTGAGTCCGGCTTTATACATCTCCAAACTCTTATGTGATCCTGGTACGAGATCTCAGTTCGACGAGGTAAATTAAACTAAAATTTTTACGCTGTTTGCATTACATTTCCGTAAAGGCGGCTCCGCACATGCGGGATTCGCCGAATGCCGAACAAATGTTCGCCGAATCCCGAGTAGTGTGGATGTGTTCTCGTCTACTCGCTGAGCAACGATAGTCAGTGCTCGCCTCGCTCGGCTAGTTGTCGGTATTTTGTCCGCTTCAAAGCGCACGAATATTCGTCAAGTAGGCAAACTCGCGCTGCTCCACACATTCGGGAGTCTGCTCAGCAGACAGACAGTGTGTATTTATACTTCTATTTTCTAATTGCTACTTACTACTTCAATTTGTCGATATCTAACTAGTCATACAATTAGTTATACAATTGAATAAACATATTATTTCAAATTAAATAATGTAGCATTTTTAAAACTTTTCTATTTTCTGTTGTTTAGGAATGGATTGGCCCAACGAAACGGTCTTGGAATTCCTCGAACTGTACGAAAGTGAACCCATAATTTGGAAGGCTTCTCTACCGAATCATAAAAATCGGAATGAGGCTTTCGATGCGTGGAAACGAATAGAAAACAAGATGGGTCAACAGTACTCTATCACTGTTTTAAAAAAAAAGATTCATTAATAGCATCATTTAGAACCTGCTTAAAGAAAATCAAAGACAGCCTCAAAAGCGGGGCAGGTGCCGACGACGTTTTTTAATCAGTTTGTAGCCACTACACAAAACAGTAAATGCAGCAGCAGTAATGATAACTTCATCACTGTTGTCCATGATGATTTTCAATTAAAGACTCGCACGGCACTTGGCAAATACGTATTCGCTGTTCCCGCAAAAGCTGGATGTTCGGAGAAACCCTGCATGTACGTATGCATATGCACACTATTTGGTGAATACCAAGCCGAGCATCACGGCATTCGGCGAATATTCGGGATTCGGCGAATCCCGCATGTGCGGTGCCGCCTTAAGATCATCAAACAGTATAGCCGCCTTTTTTAACACTGACGCTTAAGTAACGCTACTTATGCTACGGCTGTCTCATCATTAAAAAGTAAATCGAAATTGCAAGTTAGAAACGAAATTATTACTTGCTAAAAATAATTACTCATTAAGTAAAATACCAAAGGCAATTTTTCTAGGATGGGAATTCAAGAATTTGCTGTACACTAATTTATTAAAAAAACATAATTCCGAAGAAATCCTAAATTTTAAAACACAATTCGACTATTACGTCCACAATAATTACATGTACTTCAACGCAACTTCAGTTTATTACAGTAAAACCTCTCATGACGGACACCTCTGTTACAAGGACACCTCTCTTAGAAGGACAATTTTTAATTCCCCAAATTGTTATGTATGTAAATTACATGCATTAATACCTCTATTAGGCGGACACCTCTATAAGACGGACACGGACATTACATTTGTTGCAAAAATTTAATTTTCTTCGGAAATTTACCTCTTTCACACGGACATTTATAAAATGGCAGATGTCTTTTACACCGTTTATTTGAAAAGCCGACAAAGAACTATCGGTGCTGGTGCTGGTCTTGCTTCGTAGTATTTGTTAGAAAGAATTTATGACCCCAAATAAATATTTATGGTCGGTATTCCGTTCTTAATTTTGTATTCTTAAAAATTCAGTAATTGCAGTTACTACTGTTGTTTATTTGTTTATTTTGTTGCCGCTGAAAAATCAAGTAATTTGATAACTTATGTGGAATCTCAAATTATAAAAACAAAATTCAGTAATTGTAAACAAACAAAAATTGGTGATTCTTTACAAAATATATAAGTAAAATCAATAAATATTTCAATAGTTGCTTAGTGTTTATTTAACATTAATTTTAAAGCCTCTGTTAGGCGGACACCTCTATTAGACGGACAGTCTGTCAGTCACGATGGGTGTCCGCCAGGTTATCCTGTAAATGCAAATTTGTTTTCAGGAAAGCTGGGAACATCACTTTAGATTTGCTTCATTCAGACAAGTTCGACAAATATCCCTAGATCATGATGAACATTAACTGTTCGTTGTGCACAATATTATTTGAAGTGTCTAAAATATATCCCAACACGATCTTTATTTACGTTAGTGTCTGCAAATAATGCCCGGCCAGATATGCATTTAATGTAATGCCTAACGTGATTTTTAACATCTATTTTGACATAAATTTGCGGTTGCACTTAATATCAAATAATTCGTTATAAATTTGTTTTCTTTTCCATATTATCATATTACAAGTAAAAACTGCACCAAACTAGTCAAATTAGACTTTGAAAATCACGTTAGGCGTTACGTTAAACGTAAATGTGGCCGCACCATAAGAAAGAGTTAATCACATAATTTCTCATTCATAAAAGTAATTAATTTTCTAAATATGTAATGTGTTCATGAACAGAATTTACTTCAAATAGTTATACCTAATAATTATTACTAATTGCCATTGAATTATGCAAAAACACACGTCGATTCTTTATATGGAATTTATTATAAGGCAAAGTATCATAGGATCCAATGTTAACCAGACTATTAAATTTCATGGCTAGCAAGAGCTTCTTGGACTTTAACGTCAAACTGTTGAAAATAATCAGAATATATAAAAGACGCGCAACGACATGGCGGCGAATATTAGACTTCTTAATCAGGTCTTTTTTTCTTTCTCTTACGATATGTTCAATAATTGGTTTATGTGTCAATATTAAGAATAAAGGCGCATCGCGATTTGAATCAAACACCTTATCCTACGTGTATCTAGGTAAATGAGACCAATTTTTTATAAACACACAATATTAAGAAAATAAATACATTGTAGGTGCTTCTACATGCGTTCTTCTAAGAGGCGTTTACTTTTGGGTAAAAAGGAATCAGTCTGAAAATTTGGTGTTCAAGCTTAATAAGTTTTTTAAGTACACGACGGAGACTTGCCTAGAAGAGATAAGCATACGAAAACATTTAGATTTCTTGAATAAAGTTACTATTATGTGGGTTATTTATGCACACCTTTTATCCTTAATAGTTTGTTCTTTTCCGGTGTTTATAAAAACAGAAAGGTACGGTTTAAATTTGAAGACATTAAAAACTGTCAAAAGTGTTTTTTTTTTTAGGTCACTACCTTTCCCAATTTGGATTCCGTGTGAATGGACGGTAACTCCAATGTATGAAATAATTTATTTACTTCAAACCAACTTCATGTTTGTTATTGCTTCGGTACAAACTTCAACTGACATTTTTTTTGCTGCAATTATTGTAATAACTGCAGAACAGTTTAAATTATTAGGTAAATTGAATTTTGTAACTTAAAGGTAGCTATAATACCCTAATTTATTCAAATTCTTATTTGAATAACTTTGCTTTTAATAACAAAATCATGAACATATTTCTTTTTTATTTTGTTCTTTTCATTCTATTTTTTTTTTCTGAAAGTTAAATAAACATTGCCCTAAAATATCTATGTTTTCTAGACTGGGAATTTAAAAACTTATTGTATACTAATTTAATAAAGAATGGAATACCAAAGGAAGTCGTTCTCCAATTCAGAAAACAATTTAACTATTACGATAACACAAAGGAGGAGTATGTAACGTTGTAAGTTTCATGTTGCAATTTACCACCGCCTCTTTGTATTTCAGACAAATTAAACAGATTAATTTCGAGAGTATTCTAAGACTGTTAGATACGAAAAAATTCAACGAAGACATGTTGCGCAGCAGCTTCAAATTAATCGCATTTCACCAATCACTACTCTCAGTGTGCATGGATTTGGATAAATTTTTCTCACCGCTCATGTTGATGTATTATGCGGTTATTATGATAATTTCACTATTTTTAAATGCTACAATTATTTTGGTAAGTAATAAACATCTGAAAATAATAGCTATTTTACGATTCAAAAATTGTGTGTCGCAGAACTAAATAATACAAAATTAAAAAAAGATATCTTTTCTGTTACAGACACAAGATTCATCATTCAGACTGTTTTGTATTCTTCTTTGTCTTACGTCTTACCTCGAAATGTTATTCCCCTGTTATATTACAAGTATATTAACAACTCAGGTATTTTCAATTTAAATAATGAATAATTTGGGACTTGGTCTTCAAATTTCTTGCTCTGGATACTTTCAGGCTGAAAAATTTCAAGAGGAGTTGTATGAAATGCCATGGTACATTTGCAACAACAAATTCCTAACTATCTTTAAATATCTCTACCTCAAAGTCAAGACACCAGTTACGTTAACAGTGGGACGTGTCACCGATTTGAATCTTCATTTGTTCTTATGGGTAAACCCGAATAAATTCTGTTTAACTAATAGTATATTACATATCGAGAGTTGTAAATAGCAAATTACGCACGGTGGAAAAGTTGCGCATGAGCCGCGCAGCGGCGAATGCAAGTAATTCCACAAGTGCGTAATTGCTTTACAACTCGAGTTTTGTACTATACTTTATCTACGACCACAAAAATTACCTTCAAAGTAATCAGCAATGACACTTGCAATTTCGACGACTGTCAATCTAATGCGATGCGGCTACGTAGATCTAACTATAAGCGTGCGTAAAGTAGGTGCGTTGTGCGTTTTTCTTACTTTACGCACGACGTTTGTAAACACCGGAATACTTAGTTTATGTGTTGTACGTAATTCGTCATTTACAGTAGTGGTCGTAGATAAAAATTATTACAAAAATAATGTTTCAGGCAGTGAGGACGTTGAATTCCTACAGCATTGTGTTCTATCAATTGAGTCAAAAAAAATGAAACCCTGAACTGAATTAGTGAAATAATTTATTACAAAACCAAATTTTCTAAGTTTTATTCACGTTGGCTGTAGAAAATTCACTGCAAAGAATTACAAGAATTAAAAATTAAAACTTTTCACCCAAATTTGGGAACTGGAGTTATTTCAAAAACACTTTGTTGATGCGTTTCTAGTTTCTGCACGATTCCCCCGATGTCCTTTATACCGTTATTTTTGTTCAATCCTTGTCGCATTGCCTAACACTCGAAATATTGATCTCATCGCATTGCCCGGGTTCGTCCAAATACTTTTCTTTTCTCCTACCGTGGCCATGGCTTGCAATATAAAAGGTTCCAAAATTGAAAATGTCTGTTTTAATAGGATGTATAACTGGCGAAAATTGAAAATAATAAATAATAAATAAATAAATAAAATAATGAAACGGTTCGCTAAATTTGTTTTCAAAACAAATTCGATGGTTACATGTTCTATTTCAAATAACAAACAGATGTCCGTATTCTTGGTATTTTTTTTTCAAGCGATAAGCAGCAATGCTGGGCGACGTGCAGTCCCTTTCGGGTAATGATGGACCACACAGAGAGTCATAAATCTGCCAGAATGAAGTAACCTTATCTTTGTGTTTCGAATTTCTGTACAAAAATTTCGAATTACGCTCAAGTTGAAGTGTTTTGTTTGTCTGTTTGTTTTCCGAGTCTAGCATCATAACTCTGTGTCAACTCAAGGGGCTTTTGAAATGTAGTTAGAGAAACCAAATCGCAGACATCGTGAGACAGGCACATTGCTTATGACAGTTTGAAGCGCATAATTAATAGTTGTTTGTGAGAAGATGCAGGCAAGGGAGTGGGCTAGAATTAAAATCAACGGTTACCATTGGTCGGTGGGTTTTTAAAAATCTATCGGACAAGTCCGAGGGGGTGTTGTTAATTTTTACTTGCGGGATAGGAACGCGGAAAAGAAGCAGATAGCATTGGCGTTTTGACGACAACGGTCGAGTTCAATTCTAATTTGACTTAGCAGTTTTTCCTTAAGCGCTTGTAGTCTTTATTCATTTTTTGTTAAATCATTTATTTCGGTACGGTTTAAGTACAGTGTGTTACGAAAGGCAATTAAACTAAATACGTAGGCGTCGCGACGCGAGTGATTTAATCAGAGTGTTAGTGCGTGGAAGTGGTACACGGACTATACGGCTTAGGTAATTGACATTTATTCGTATTCCTTCAGCACACCTTTGGTGGTAACAATTGCGTAGGGATAATTTGAGTTGCATTAATTACTGACTAAAGAGTCGGCCAAGTTCATATTGACATTGCATTTAAATAACTTTGATCAAATTATTGTTTTTCTTACATTTCAGTGAGTATTAAAACTCACTAGTGACATTCATCTTAGAAAAATTGCTTGGTCAGTGTTTTTTAATTATTAGACCAATTCTGTAATTTAATCAACCAACAGCAATTAACTATTCCCCACATCTACCTGGGCTTTCAATACAGTGTACTTTTAGAAATTATTCTACCCTTGGGGATTTTCTCCGGGAAATTGGAAACCAAACAATTTGAACTACATTCCTAGCCATATTCTTAACAAAGTTTCTTTCACACCCTCTATACGTGTGTGGGGTCAAACTGTGGTCTTTGACGAGAGATTTGTCGATTAATTAGAAGCGATTGCCTAGAGACTGCAAAGCCAAAACCACCCATAGTGGCGTGCAAACACCGTTTAGATAGGTTACATGGCGAAAGAGCGACAGACAGAGGGTCCTGAAAAATAGGCAAGTGGGTAGAGCACCGCCCTCAAAGCAATTAATTAACGCTCTGGTGACGTAGTAGAAGAAGTTCGGCTCACTACACGCACCGTTATTAATCAGGTTAGCTAGAGATAGGGTTAAACCTAACACCTCCCACGCAAGTCCCTGACAAACAGGTGATTGCTACTGATTTACTCACAAATTGATCGCTGAAGGCGGCATTCGTATCACATACTTCTCCAAAACATCTGATTAATTCATTAATTAACTCCATTAATTAAGTACACTGTGGTCCCACTGTGACACATTGTGCGTTGGTTTATTAAGCAGAACACGTCTTTGAGTACGATCAGAAGTGACGAACACGTGTACCAAGACTCGAGTTACTTTGAAATTCAATTAATTTATTAATCTAATTAAGTTGCAGAGTTCTCCAATAGATATCTGTGTAGACATTAAACCACCAACGGTGTGAATCGAAAGAAAGTAGATCGCGCCGATTTTGGAAAGTGAAGTATGTTAAACGAGTTATACTGTACTTTCTGAAAATCGTAATTCTTGTTTGTTTGTATTGACTTCAAACGCAAGGGTTTTTCGCTCACGATCTCCGATCCCACAGAGGCAGATATCAGTTTTTCCCATTTTTTTTTCAATAAATAATTAATTAAATTTAATTGTTGTGTTTCATTATTAAATTATCTAATTCCTTGTTCTAAAGAGTTATTTACTGCTCCACCAGAAGAACGGGTTATCACGACGTAGTTTCCTACCCACAGCCGTCACGTAAGCCTTAATTAAAGGTATAATTGTGTATGTCGGGTCCTCCGGAGGGTCGTTCAACTGTAAACAGAAGTAGGCCAATAAAACTAACCCTTTTAGCTGTAACGCTGGCGGTAGACCTTTAGGTACGCAGTAGGTAGCGGCCATCTGGATGGGACGGTTAAAGCTGGATTTACATGGAGCCTGTACTCCCATTGGTTAGTGCTCGTTACGTAAAGAGCAGTAACCAATGAGAGTCCAGTACGCCCGATGTTTTGACGCGTTCAACGCTCCATGTAAATCCAGCTTAAGAGTGCATGCACGTGGCGTAGTAAAGTCTGGGTGGCCCTTTGGAATCTTCCCGGTCATACGGTCGACCCAGTTACTTAAAAACGGCCATAAATCTTAAGTGGGGTTTGTTTGGACATTTTTATTATTTGTTGACATTACTTGTAAGTAATAGTCAATAAGCAAATCTAATTTGTGGGCGCGTCACAATACAAGGGTGTGTAGTTCTTATTTTTGAGCTATAGTCGTCCAAATTAGCAAATTTGTTTGTTTGTACATACAATTGTTTTTCAGTTTCTGAAGCTACAAAAATAAGAAATAAAAATAAAAAATCACTTTTTACAATTTATTTTAAGCCGATGAAAAAGTTCATGGATGTTCAGAATTATTACGATCATTGGCATATTTTATTCAACAAAATTAATGTACTTTCTTCTTTTAATTATGAATGAATTATGCATAACGTAACATGTCTGTTATTACTTTTTTGTTACTAATAGCTAATAGCATAACGAGTTTAATTGCAATTCATAATGAATGCGATCAGAAGATGTTTCAATTACTGCCAATTTCACCTTGATTATGTATAACACATGCCGGTATTATTCTTTCAAATTTAAGTCAAACGTACATAAAATAAATTTCATGGTTTATAAGAATTATTTACAGTTTAATGTGAAGATTCTGCAAATGCTGAGAATTTACAAAAGAAATGGTACAAAGAGGGAATTAATAACAGATTCTTTGATTAGGTTTCTTTGTAATGCGTTTCTCATTTGTTCCTTGATAAGTTTGGGAGCAAGTATCAATAAAAACGGAATTTTTCAATTTGAAGCAAATGCCATGTCCTACGCATGTTTAGGTAATTAAATAGATCCGGTGTATAAAGGTTTGATAGGATTGATAAAAATCGTAGCTGCTTCTGTAAACGTTCTGCAGAAAAACATTTATTTTTGGACGAGGAGGAACCAATGCGAAAACCTAGTGCTTCGGGTAAACCAAATTTTTAAATTTACGTCTGGTACTCTCCTCGAAGAAAAAGATATTCAACATTGTCTGAGATGCGTGAATAAGCTGACGTGTTTTTGTATTATCAATGGAATAATTCTGAGTGTATTTTTTTGCTGTTTCCCATTTATTTTCAGACGATCGAACGAAAGGTAAATATAAAGAAATTTTAGGTTACAAAATTTTTTACATAATTGAATTGTTTCAGGGCGCTACCGATATCCATGTGGATTCCATACGAATGGAAAGAATCTCCAATGTATGAATTAACGTACTTCTTGCAAGTAAGCTTTACGGTTACCATAGCTTTCATACACATGGCAACTGATGCGTTTTTTGCTGCCTTAACTCTGATAACTGCAGGACAATTTCAGATACTAGGTAAATGACGACATTAAATTAAAGCGTAAAGAAAGCAAACAGGTTCGAATAACATGGAGAGTGTCTCGTCTCGAAATTAAAAGTTAGAAAAGAAATTATTGCTTGCTAAACTTAAAATAATTACTTGTTAAAGTGGTTTATAAAGTTAAACATCTTCTAGGATGGGAATTCAAGAATTTGCTGTACACTAATTTAATAAAAAATGGAATTCCGAAGAAAACAGTTCTGAAATTTAGAAAACAATTCGACTTTCACGTCCACAACAACCACAGGTACTTCAACGCAAAGTATTTCAACTTAGTAATTGCAAATTTGTTTTCAGGAAAGTTAAGAAAGTCGTTTTGGATTTGCTTAATTCAGAGAAGTTCAACGAAGACATGTTGAAGAGCATCTTCAAGTTAATCACGTTTCATCAATCTCTTCTCTCAGTTTGCACGGATCTGGAAGAATTTTTCTCATCACTAATGTTCATATATTACGTCCTTGTAATGCCCATGGCATTATTTATAAATTTTATAATTCTCACGGTATGTTTCGTAATACAATTGTTAAGTTTCTCCTTTCTTAATGAGATTTTCTTGTAAGAAGTTTGAACTTTTATCTGCACGTTTCTTTTTGCTTTTATTTGTTTTCGTAAAAATTTTACTTACACTTACTATAAATTTAGGTAAGAGCTACGGTTTCCTGTATTTTTTCTTGTTGTTACAGACCCAAGATACACTGATAAGATTATTATTTGTGCCTCAATGCATAACGTGCTATTTCGAAATATTATTTCCCTGTTACATTGCAAATATACTGACGACGCAGGTAACTATACAACACTCTTCATGTATTAATTGAATTCGTTTTTGATTCTGACCAATTTCAGGCTGAGAATCTTCAGGGAGAGTTTTATGAAATACCTTGGTATTTGTTTACGAAGGAATTTAAGACTGTTTATAAATTTCTTGCTCTCAAAATGCGAATGCCAGTAACTTTAACAGTTGGACGTATCGCCGATTTGAATCTTAGACTGTTTCTAAGTGTGTGTGTTAAATATAAAAAAATTTTCTTATAATTATTTCCTGGGCCGGGATTTCAGCAATTGGTTAACTTTAATCTTTGGTTTATTCTCATAGAAACAATTGCCTCTACAAAAAAATCACGTTAATCAGTGACTGAAGAATCGGCCCTCAATGCTTCAAACTGCCAATTAATATATTTTTCTTTTTAGGTACTGAAGACTTTGAATTCTTATAGCCTAATGATGTACCAGTTGAACCAGAAAAATTAAATTTGCTGAACTCACCTAAAAAGAAAAAATAGAAATTTAATATGGAATCAGTAATAGAAGTAGTAAACAAGAAGTATTTTCATGTTGTGTATTAGAAATTATTTTTACTTTTGATGTACTAATTCAAAACGGCAAAATAAGTTTCATGTATCTTTTTTATTAGTATACGTAAATTAATAAAATTTATTTACTGTTCTGCTTATATAAACAAAAACAAACGGCATTTGATAGATATTATATTTTATTAAAAGTTGAAATAAATAACAAGGTGAATTTAATTTGTCTTAGTTCTATCGACGCGCTTTATTATTTTTCACTAAATTGAGTTTCATCATTGACTTTAATCACTGTAGTACACAATCGGGATAAGCGGGACACAACATTGTAAATAACCAAAAAATCCAAATAACTAAATTATCAAATAATCAGAATCACATTTAGCCCAATTCACAAAAGAATTTCAGACTTTACTTTTTAACATAAACAATCTCAGGCGATAAGGGGTACGAAGAAACGGCTCACTCAAAATACTCCCCTTTCGATAAGTGATCATTAAGATACGTTAAACTAAATGTTGGGTGAAAATAGGGTAAATCCACGATACCATATAATTATTACCAATTACCATTGAATTATGCATACAACAAACGTCGATTCTTTATATGGAATTTTTTATAGGGCAAAGTATCACATGATACAATGTTAAACAGACTATTAGTTTTCATGGCTAGCAAGAGCTTCTTGTATTTTAATGTTAAACTATTAAAAATAATGAGAATATATAAAGGACGGGGAACAACGTGGCAACGAATATCAGACTTTTTAATCAGGTCTTTTTTTCTTTCTCTTACGATATGTTCGATAATTGGTTTATGTGTCAATATTAGACATAAAGGCATGCTCCGGTTTGAATCAAATACGTTATCCTACGTGTATCTAGGTAAATGTGTGCAATTTCTTTATTCAAAACGCCCAACATTAACATTGTAGGTGCTTCTATATGTGTTCTCCAGAGAAGTGTTTATTTTTGGGTAAAAAGGGACCAGTGCGAAAAGCTGGTGCTCAAACTTAATAAGTTTTTTAAGTATACGACGGAGACTTGCCTAGAAGAGATAAGCATACGAAAAAATTTAGAATTCTTGAATAAAGTTACAATTACGTGGCTTATTTATGCACAGATTATAACCTTAATAATTTGTTCGTTTCCCGTGTTTCTAAGAACCTCAGATGAAAGGTAAAAAACCGTTTCTTTAAATTGAATGAAGCTATTAAAAATCTTTTTAGCTCACTGCCGTTTCCAGTGTGGATTCCGAGTGAATGGACGGTATCGCCAATATACGAAATAATTTATTTACTTCAAGCCAACTTCTTGTTTATTGTTACTGCGGTACAAACTTCAACCGACATTTACTTTGCTACAATTATAGTAATAACTGCGGAACAGTTTAAATTGTTAGGTAAACCCAATTTTGTAACTTATGTAAATGTATTTATTGACAAAATCATGTTCTACCTTAAAACTATCGTTATTTTAGAAACCTCGCTAATTAGAAAGTTTTTTTTTTTTGATGTTGTAATTTGGAAAATACGTGTATCCTAAAATATGATAAGCTTTTCAGGTTGGGAATTCAAAAACTTGTTGTATACTAATTTAATAAAGAATGGAATACAAAAGGAAGTAGTTTACGAATTTAGGAAACAATTTAACAATTCCGATAACAACACAAAGGAGGGGTATGCAACAAAGTATACTTAATATTGCAATTTAACACCCCCTGTTTTTGTTTTTAGGCGAATTAAAGGAAATAATTTTCAGGGTATTCTAAAACTGTTCGATTCGAACAAATTCAACGAAGACATGTTGCGCAGTTGCTTCAAATTAATCACCTTTCACCAATCACTACTTTCAATATGCGTGGATTTGGATAAATTTTTCTCACCGCTTATGTTGATGTATTATGTAGTCCTTATAATGATTTCTTTATTTATAAATGCTACATTTATTTTGGTGAGTGTGCACGTGTAGTTAATGAAGATGAATTTTCATTGGAACCAAAAATTATTTTGCGATACAAAATAAAATGTAGATGTCATTTTTTAAATTTTAATTTAAGGAAGAACAAGATATCTTTTCTGTTACAGATTCAAGATTCATCGTTGAGGTTGTTATGTGTTCCTCTTTGTCTTACTTGTTACATCGAAATCTTATTCCCCTGTTACATTGCAAATATATTAACGACTCAGGTACACATTAAAAAAATTAATAATTTGTGGCTCTAATTTTCTTGATGGATATTTACAGGCCGAAAAATTTGAAAAGGAGTTGTATGAACTGCCATGGTACATTTGCAACAACAAATTCCAAACTATCTTTAAGTACCTCTACCTCAAAGTCAAGACACCAGTTACGTTAACAGTGGGACGTGTCACCGATTTGAATCTCCATTTATTCTTATGGGTAGGCCCCAACAAAAATTATGTTTCATTAAAAATAAAGAAAAAAATCTTTCAGGCAGTGAGGACGTTGAATTCCTACACCATTGTATTCTATCAACTGAGTCAAAAAAATGAAACCATGTACTCATTAGTGAAATAGTTTATTAAAAAACAAAATGTATATGTTTCGCTGTAGAAAATTCACTACATTAATTGAGACACACTCTCACTTACTGTGAATGTCGACGTCGTTTAAAAAGTAGAAAGAATTGTTATGACCTTAACCAATATTAAACGTAAGAAATTTAGCTATAAAAATATAACTGAAAGTTTTACTTAGCAATTAACCGAAATGTACTACTGTAAATAATAAATAAAGCACATGTAGTTCTATCCAACATAAGTCAATTTATTCACATTCACAATTTGATAACCTCTCGTGACTATGGCGCAAGCTAATTATTTATACTATAACGTAGTTTTGTTGAAAATTGGTGGTTTATATAAGACAAACAAGTTCAAACCCATCAGAAGCAAAATACTTTAGTATTTTTGCAGGTTCTTTTCCGTTTCGGCTATAACGTTTTTATTCCCTGTCATGTGGATAGAAATTATAAAGAAAGGCGTTTTTGAATTTTCCGAAAATGCTCTGGCTTACGCTTTCCTCTGTAAGTAATCGAAATCACATAGTTTCTTTTTCCATACAAAAAAGTAAAACTTTGATTCATTAATCATACAAAAAATTTTACTTCTTTTGTTTTTATCTATCTTCTTAGGTGGAATTATCTGTGCTCTTCAAAGATCCATCTACTACGGCATGCATGACAACAAACTCAACAATTTAGTAACAAAAATGAATGAAATCTTCAAGTATAAAACCGAAACCCTCATGGAAGAAAGGAGCATCGAAAACTGTCTTGGCCTGATCAGGTAACTGACTTTTACGTGGTTGATTTATGCCGAGCTGTTTATACTGATGTTTTGCCTTTACCCCGTATACACCGACCTGCACAAAGAGAGGTTGATTCTTTAAGGCTGCTTTACAGTTCGCAATTATTTATTGCTGGCAATGAAAATTGCAGCGATTTGTATCGCACGCATGCGCGGTATTTGCATTTTGTGTAAAAATACAACCCTGCGCACGCGTGCAATACAATTTTCATTGCCGGAAATAAATAATTGAGAATTGTAAAGCGGCCTTTACAATAATTAGATTATCATTTCTTTAGTTATTTTCAGGATGTTAACTTTCCCTATGTGGATTCTTTATGATTACAAATCATTGCCGCTTACGAATTAACGTACTTCGTAGAAACTGCTTGTTTATTGGTCGCTACTTTTATGCAGACTTCGATGGACATGTTCTTCGCTGCAATACTTTTATTAACGTCGGAACAATTTAAAATGTTAGGTGCGAAACGTCGGAAACATGGAAAATAAAAATAAAACATCATGTTATTTTCTTATTTAAATATTTACTCAAGAGCAACATAATTTAGTGAGCTTTTTGTTTTCAAAATTAATAAAAAATAAATTCTTTTAAAAGTTAAGCAAAAGTGAAACTTTGAATATAGGTACCAATGAAAATTTAAGATGTTGCAAACTAAAAATATTTATTTCTCAGGTTGGGAATTAAAGAACCTGTTATTTACCAAGCCGGTAGAGAACGGTGTGCCGAAAGAAATCGTATCCAGATTCATGGTAGAATTCAACTTTAATGACGGCAGGTGATTGTTGACAAGAAATTTTATTTATCCAAAATAAATGTTTGCTTCAACTTGTTGTTCACAAATTAAATATTTTTTCTCCACTTTCTGATGCGGTTTTATTTTTTGTAAAAGCTCTACAACTTTTGCATCTAAAATAAAGCCTCTCGGTAGGATGTGAAAAATATAATATAAAAAAACCTTGTACATTATCAGATTTAGATTTTTCTTTTTTTTAGAAAACTTAAACAAACCGACGTTCGCTTTCTATACGACTTATGTTATTCAGGAAAATTCAACGATGACGTTGTGAGAAGTACCAAGAAGCTAATTAATTTCCGTCAATCCCTGTTGCTTTTCTGTAACGATTTAGAAAATTTCTTTTCGCCGTTTTATTCTTTTTTAATGGTCACCGCCTTATTTTTGAATTTCGTCGACGCCTCAGTAAATAATCATCAGTTTTATGTTTCTTAAATAGATAATTTTCTTTGTGCCATTTTCAGACCAAAGACATGTCAATTCTCTTGCAATGCTTGCCAATAAATTTGGCCATTTCGACATCTTCGTTCCGAGCTTTTTTGCAAATATACTGACGACTCAGGTATGCTTTATTAAAAAGCTTTCTCATTGTACAAAAAATAAATCAAAGAGTTTCAGGCAGAAAAGCTAAGACCTACGAGTTGCCCTGGTACATCTTCAACAAGAAATTTAAAATCAATTTTATATTATTTATATATATAAAATGAACATGCCAATCGGTCTCACGATGGGGAAGTTTTCAGTTCTGGGCCTTCCCTTATTTTTGTGGGTAGGTGGTCTTTTAAAATATTTGTGCCACGTTTTTTTCTTTCGTGTTCCAGGCTGTAAGAACCGTAAATTCCTACTGTGTTGTCCTGTACCAGTTTATCAGTAAATTAAATTAAGAAAGAAAAAAATTAAATTTTCTTGCAAATACGATCACTTCTTACCACAATCCTTATAATAATATACCATATGTCCAAATAAATTTTTGATAAAGGTAGGTCATGGAGTGTAAAAATCTACAACACCAAACAGTTTTTGAAGTTAGTGACATATCAAGCTGTAAGATATGGCCAATTAAACTTCAATTTTACTTAACTACTCAAGAACTGGACAATATTTTAATGTAAATAATGTAATAATTTATCTTCCATGGCCTACCTTTATCAGAAATTTATTTGGACATATGTTACTATATTATAATATTGTAACACGAAATTAGGCGAAATAAAAGCAAGACAGTTTTATTTCTTTGTAAACTTGGTTGAACATTGAAGGGGCTGTAGAAATTTAATGAAAATTTCAAAATAATACATACAATTTATTTTTCATGTAACAATATGATTACATTACACAGAGAAAAGGAAAATGTTAAAACAACCTAATTTTTGTTTGAATACAGCAATGCATTTATTTATTTGAAAGAAAACCATTATGTATTCAATTTAAGTAGAAATGTTTGAATCAACAAAAAATATTTGAATCAATGTAAAATATGTTTTCGTTAAAAAAAATAAACGCATTGACTGTATCCAAACAAGGAGTTTTCTGTGTGTACAGTTAGGTGTAAGGAAGCCTTAAATTGTGCTTTTTTTTAGAATATCAAGTAGAATATAAATGTCCATAATGTTTAACGTAGGGGTGGCAATTTCCTTTACAACAGGAAGCTCAATTATTTTAAAAATGTTTTTACTAGGAAGAGGATAATCGGTATAATAACGAAGACAAGCTCTTAGAAAAAATAATCAAGACAACTATTTTTTATACATTTATTATAACTTAAAGTTTCCGTTTATGTCTCGGAAAATATTAAAAATTAAATAATATATAGGTTGTTCTTCAAGTTCGTGCAAAAAAAATTAATGGTGTGTTTGGTAACAGATATTCTCACGAATGCACCAAAATTAAAACGAAAAAAAAATAAAAAAATTCATACCGACATCTGGAAATTCCTTGTGAAATGTTTAGATGACTTAGACGCAACGGAGGGTGACCTTCACCCACCATAAGTGTTCGAAGTTCTCCCCCTGCGCGAGACGTAAACATACCGATTAAAGTGCCATTTAACATACCTGCCCACTAGAGTTGTCACCCGTCCTCGTTCCACGAGGATTGTCCTCGTTTTAACAAAAAGTCTTCCCGTCCTCCTTTTCAAACAAAATTCCTCGCGAAGGAAAAAATAGTTTAATAGTTGATAGTTCTTAGAGGCAATTGGCAGCATTGCGTGTCCAGGTCACAGTATAAAAATCTACACAGCAGCGACATTTAACCGTCACATTTGCCATTTTGTTTCATACCTGCTGATTGGCAAATTACATTACATTTTCATATAGGTATCAAACAGTATGGGGGTATAATTTGAAACTGTCGTTTTGTCTGAAATTCAAGTGTGTTTATGTTTCGTTAATACCAAGTGATTTTTTAAATTTTTTATCAACTCTTGCCATGAAATCTGGACGGCATGTCTTAGCTTAAGTGAAAAGTACGTTACTGCACTCCTATATGCTGTTTTATAGTAAAGCTAAGACATCCCATCCAAATTCCTTGGCAAGAGTTAATAAAAAATTTAAAAAATCACCCGATATAAATGTGTCCTCGCCAAACATTTTTAAAGGTGGCAATCCTAATGCCCACACATGCGTGTTGTGAAAATTAAACATACCATCCCTTGTAAACATTGATTCGTCGGTGAAGAGAATGTCATTAACAAAGTTCGGATTGTCCGTTTGTTCCCGGAGTAACCACCAACAAAATTGCATGCGGTGGAGCTAATCTGCGGGCATTAGAGCCTTGCACTCTTTGAAAATGGAACGGGTAATTGTTCTCACGAATAATTTGCCAAACAACAAAATGCACAACGGACACAAAGGATCTACTATTTGGTTACGTTGGCTGTGTATACAAATGTTTTGCAGACAACGCATTTTGACCACATTTGCTATAAATTAAAATCATGTCTACAATAACGCTATTGGAAAATTCGGCCATGTTTTCAACACTGTTATCTGCGACGTGTACTTGAGAACTGACCCACTTTAACAGCCGATGCTGACACACCAGCATACTTCAGCGATTACGTAATTACGTAATAAAAATAAATCAGGGACTATCAAATTGTTTCATCGTTTATATTTATTAATCAATTGTTATACAAAAACTGCTTCATTCAATCACTTTTAATGTCAACTTTCAATGGTTTCATTTTTTGCATGAAGTTAAAAAAAAGCCTGTATAACGCTAGTGGTGCAAACCCTCTTAACACTCTCTAGATTCAAGGAATTAAAACATTTGCAAATGCGTTCATTCGGTCCACAATTAAGTATTGAATTTTTCACCACCAAAGCCTCTAAGAATTTCACAGATTTGAAATAAAATTTACTAAGTGTAAACATTACCATCAATGTTTATAAAGAAAAACGAAAAAATTTATAACAAGTTTAAATTTAAGGAATATAATTAATTTAAGTATATTTGAAACATCCTTGACCAGCACAATTTTTTGTTTTAAATTTGCAATTGATACCTTTAATCATTTATCTTTCGATGAAGACAAACATTATTATGTACTTAAAACTTCCAATTATTTTATAAAGTCTGAAGTATTCCATTAAATATTTAAAGTTTGGAACACTTTGCACAACTGCATATTAAAACTTGAAGAATTATTATAAAGTAAATAATTAACAAGGCACGTGTAAAAGTTCTCAACTGAATTTAATCAACTTAAGACTCTTGCAAATGCTTCCTTTTGTGAATGGTATAGATACAAAACAGGTATTCTATTCCTCCCGTTTATTGTTTCTATAAAAATTATTTATATTTTCTTAAAAATTAATGATCTTTACAGAGCATAAGTTTAAAATTATCGGTTCCGTTATGGAATAAAAGCGTATTTATTTTCATTTTGCGAATCCGTTCGTTGTTTCACATTTTCATATTAAAAAGGTCAGATTTTTTCAAATTTTGTTTCAGATACATTGGCAACATGGTAAACATCAATTACCTGTCTTATCACGTATTTTTCTTAAAAATTGGAGGTCTCTACAAAATAGAGAAATCAAATAACAGAGCAAGATATTTATGTGGTTACTCAAGAAGAATTTTCTGTAGTTTAATATTAGCACTCTTTTGCGTTGCCATTGATTTTACGTCAAACGCTGTTATGTAATGTTTGGTAATTAAATTGCAACTAAAGAAATATTTATTTAGTTAAATAGTTTATCTTCAGCGGGTGTTGGTTGCGCTCTCCTAAGAGTCGTTTATTTCTGCATTAACGAGAAGAAAACAAAAAATTTAGTCCAAAAAGTGAATACCTTGTTTAAGTATGAAACCGAAACGCTACTGGTTGAAAAAAATATGAAACAACGTTTAAATATGACGAATAAGTTAGCATTGACTTGGGTGATTTACGTAGAATTCGCTGTCTTGCTCTTTACCTTATACCCAATTTATATTGGAATGTGGAAAAATAGGTAATAGTATAACATACTAATTGTAAGTTAATAGTGTGTAGTGTGATCATTCACGTAAGGTTCTTATTACTACAGCATTTTCAGGATAAATAATAAATGAACAAGTTGTCAAAGCAAACTAAAAAAGAATGTGCTGTCGAGGGAAGCTAAACAAGGGAAATGTAAAAATTTGTAATAATAATTGGATTAATTAAAAAAAAAAATTATAAATGTATACCAGTACAAATATAATTCTGAAGAATTGTATTATTTTTCTTGATTTATTATTATTAAAATCGAATTTTTGTCCTGAAGAAGCTATTTATGCATTTTAGAACTTTATCTTATCCAATGTGCGGCTGCTTTACGATATCATTTGTAAGGTAGCTGTAATCGTTAATAGTAAAACAGACAAATTAATAAACTTTTAATATTTTAGAGTTCTGTCAATACCAATGTGGGTCCCTTACGATTTGAAAACTTCTCCTTTTTACGAAATCTCATACGTTATGCAAGTGTTTTTTTTGTTGGTAACTGGATGGATACTCTCATTAGTGGACGTGTTTTTCACTACTGTACTTCTGTTAACTGCAGAACAATTCAAATTATTGGGTATTACAAAATAATAGATTGAATTAGAATCACGATTAATTCCTTCATTCCATACATACAACATTCTTATTCATGAGTCCATGTTACTAATTTTGATTTAGAAAAAGTTGAATCGTAATCAAAATTTGAAAGCATTAATTTAATAAATTGGTAGTTTTAAATGTGAGAAATTATTAATCAAAATTTTCAGGATGGGAGTTTAAGAATTTATTATACACAAATTTGATATTCAATGGAATACCGAAGGAAAACGTTTGGGCATTTCAACGGCAATTCGACAACGATCACGCCGACGAAAGGTATTGTCCACTTTGCATATTAATTAATTGGATATCATTACGCAAATTCAAAATT
This sequence comes from Dorcus parallelipipedus, assembly GCA_958336345.1. Taxonomy (NCBI): domain Eukaryota; kingdom Metazoa; phylum Arthropoda; class Insecta; order Coleoptera; family Lucanidae; genus Dorcus; species Dorcus parallelipipedus. The sequence goes on along the minus strand of OY284480.1, from coordinate 26,108,457 downwards.
ACTCTCTCTGTGCAATATACATATACACACAAGAAGCCAACAAATTATTTGATTTTAGGAAATGTAACCAGAAAGATTTAGCTCTGGTATATAAACTATGTGATTCTCAAAGATTCGACGAGAATATGGTGAGACATTCCAAAAAGCTAATTTCGTTCCACCAATCGCTGATCCTCTTCTGCACAGACCTGGAGGACTTTTCCTCTCCGTTGATGTTAATACATTATGGCTCTTTTATATGTCTGTTGTTGTTTCTTAATTTTATAATAATCTCACAATTAGTAAGTAACTCATCATTATTCTGAATATTTCTCGTGTTTATATACAGGGAGAACGACAATTGTTCCGACAAAAAGAAAAATACATAAGAGTATCGATGTCACAGATTACGGGAAAAATATTTAAGAAATTCTCTTGAACAGTTAATGATTAATTTAAAAAAATACCCCAAAATCAAACTATGACACTGCGTACGAAATACGACGCCATGTTTTAGAAAAGCAGCAGTATAATAGAATTATAAATTTTATGATTATTAGTTTATTGCCTTCTTGCATGCACACAATATGACGTTGACACATGTATTAATTTCGTTTTATTGCACGTTTAACAGTTGGGAACGGAAGTCGGAGTAGTTTTTTTTTTACGCGACGTAATTATTAGTAATTTCTAAAATAGCTGGAATTGAGTATGAAATAAGGGTAACAAATTCGCAATTAACTGTGTGGTAGCTGCTTCGCTCACAAAAAATAGCAAGGATTTAAATCTGGTGATCGTAGAAGTCAATGCACGTCCCGACAGGCAGCTCATAGTAAAATATCTCGCCTTGTTATCGCACGGAGACAATAACACTATTAAATACATTTGTTTTAAACGTCGCTAGTGTTATGCGTAGAATTTTTAATCAAATCGCTTACGTGAATACATGTTACAGGTTTTGAGAAAATGTATGTAGTCTAATAAACAGTTTGTAATTATTTAATTATAAATTTACCCAAAAAAGTAGGTAGGTTTAGCCAAATTCACAGCGTACGTATGTCATAAATGTTTTACGGTACTTACTCAGAATAAAGCTTGTAAAACTTAACCTTCAGTGTTAAACTGCATATAGACAGCATGCCTCGGGATGCGCGGTCTGCGACCTCGGGTGGATCCGAAAGCTAACGGTGTTCAGTGTAGACGTAATATTTTACATCAAAATTTGTTTACCGACAACTTCGAACTGAATTAACGGCGAACACTCGTATAAACACATCCTCGTGCGAAATTTTTACGAGGGTGCGACGAAGCAATTCGCGTCCTTTGTCAAATCTGTACACAGTTTTAACCAGCTGACGAAATAATGCGAATAAGTGCCCTAAAAACATAGGATATGGAGTTGCAAACGTGTCTTGAATTTGTCAAACTTTTAATAGATTTGTGTTAATATGTTATGTCAAACACAAAGCGAAATAATAATAATTAACAATCGAAACAGATTACGAATGAGTTTACTGATTATAATGTTTTAAATTTTGGTATTGAATGACACGTTTCTTGTACAAATAAACTTTATTTAAAATACAATTTAAATTAAAATTAAAGAAAAATACTGGGAATTCTTAACACAGAGATTTAAATTGTTATTTGTTTTAGTGATTTATTTGTTTATCTGTCAAAACAGGTGTTAAAAGTAGAGCCGTTGTGATCCTTTGCATGGAATAACCCGCTTCAGGTGATTTGCTTGCATTTGTCAAGTAAATATTTTGTAGATCATATTTCATGGCGTCGGACGTTGACCTAAAAACGGAGTTGACGTGAAATTCCACTTAAAGATCAAGTTCACGATCGATGCTATGCCGCTGTGTCTACCATAAAATTTTTATGAGGGCATTTATTTCGTTCATCCTCTATTTCTTGATTAATTATTTCTCGAAAACAATAGAAAGGATTTTTTTAACATTTTTCCCATACTCTCGCACATCGCTTCTTATCGTGATTTTATTTTGTCGGGTTAATTAACAGTCGATAAGTCGGGCCATATGGGAAATTTTTTTATTATTGATTTCTCAGAAAAATTTATTCTTTATGAAAATCCCTGCATGTTCCCAAATTCAATATACGCTTATCAAAATTTGAATACCTGTTGTCATATACCGAGGAGATCAAAATATTTGAAATCGACATAAGAGGAAAGTACCGTTATTTTTCAAAATACGCGGAAATATTATTTGAAAAAGTTATTAAGAATTATTCTGAGATCTTAAATATGAAATCTCGGTTGTCTAGGAAGAAAAAGAAACTTGGACAAAAAAGTTAAAGATTTATGGTATGAATGTTATTGATCATAATTTCTAGTTGGTCAAAGAGCAAAAAAGAAATTCCAGAGTATATTAATATCACACATGAAGAAACGACCATCTTTACACTTTCAAAGTTCTACGATACACACGGTGATACGAGAAAAATTGAAAAATATGGAAAATTTCTTTGTTCACCGTAGGCTGCCATGATTTCATACTTGAGATCTCATAACATTTCTGAATAGCTTTTCCAAATAATATTTTCGCGTATTTTGAAAAATAAAGGTACTTTACTCTTATGTCGATTTCAAATATTTTAATCTCCTCGGTATATGACAACAGGTATTCAAATTTTGATAAATGTATGTTGAGTTTGGGAACATGCAGGGACTTTTATAAAGAATAAAATTTTCTGAGAAATCAATAATAAAAAAAATTTCTATATGGCCCGACTTATCTGGCGATCACTGTATATATTTTTTTTTCATAACATTTTAACTTTCTGTGTATTTTTCAGACAAGTAACGTGTCAACGTTGTTACAATACTTGCCTACAAACTTTGGTTGCTATGCGGAAATATTTTTTCCATGTCTAATAGCAAGTGTATTTACCACTGAGGTATGTAAAAAATATTTAAATTACCTATATTTTTCATTGTAGGCCAAAAATTTGGGATTATTTGACAAAAATTACACAATTATTCATAATAATGTTCCAATCGCTGCATTGGTGTTCTGATGTACATTCATTTTAACCTCATATGTTAATAAGAAATGAAAATACATTGAGTGTACACTGTTGGAAGACGCTTTTAAAAATTAAATTGTGTTCTATGTATTGCTATTATCTACGCATTCCAATAATGAATAATAGTAATAACATCCTCAGAATGTAATTTTTTAATACCTACATCAACATTCTTCTTACATATTTTAATAACTTTCTTTATTTCGTGTGTACTTTCCAAAACATTGTGTATTTTAGATGGAGAACCTTCAAAAAGAATTATACGAGATGCCGTGGTACATGTGTGGCAAAAAATTCAAAACAAATTATAAATTCCTTCTTCACAGAGTGAATAAGCCGGTGACGCTTACGGTGGGGAAAATTTCCAATTTGAATCTACCCTTATTTTTATGGGTAAGCAAAAGAAAATGCATCAAAATGTAATTTTAATAAAAAAAATTTAAAAACGATTATCGTCGAAATTATTGTTTTTAATAACCTGAGTCGATTCTTGATTTATTTAATTAAATTTTTTTTTCAGGCAGCAAAGACCATAAATACCTATTGCATAATTCTCTACCAACTCTATGAATCCAAATGATATCTAATCTATGTGCTACAGAAAAACTGGTGTGAACTCTTCACCCCAAGGATTTATTATATATATTTATTATATGTATATAATTATAACACATTTTAAGATCATTTTAAAAATTTTGAAACACGATTTGTAGTGTTTATGAAGTGTTCTAAGAAAGATAATATGTATGTATTTAGTGAATTATTTAGGAACAGAATATTCTTATACTAAATAGATATACCACTTGCAAGATGTTATGTTGTTTGTATTATTTATAAAATAAATTTCAGGTCATTTTGCATAGCTGCCAAGCATTTATTATAACTTAAAGTTTCACTCCCGTTTGTGTGTCAAAAAATATTTAAAATTCTAGGCGATGACGTCACTTCGTCTCGCCATTGCGTCACAATAATAAATAAAGTACAGTCACACCTCTATAACTCAAACTTCCACAACTCGAAATTTTCTGTAAGTCGAAATTTACCGATGTTCTTGCACATTGTATATAACTGAAATATCTTTCTTTAACTTGAAATTTCTATAACTCGCAGTAATTTTTCGGTCCCTTGAGATTCGAGTTATGGAGGTTCGACTGTATATGTAAACTTTCTCTACATTCTTTATTTAAGGAATGAAAACATTTTCAAATTCGTTTATTCGATTTACAATAAAATACTTACTTAATTTTTCATCACCATGGCCCTAAAGAATTTCACTCATTTGCAATGAAATTTAAATAGTAAACATTTTTCATTACTGCCAGTGTTTGTAAAGAAAAACGAAAAAACTTTAAAGCAGCAGAAATTAAAACCATAAACCACTTAGGACCCTTACTATTTAATTTATATATGGCAGATCTATATGAGAATATAAAAAATTGCAAAATTCACGTTATGCTGATGATAATCATTCGTTTTTTCCGTCCAATTATATGACAGCCGTAAATAAAGTTAATCAGGATTTAGAGTCACTCAGTTTGTGGTCTAAAAATAACGCCTTAATGTTAAATTCTAAAAAATGTGTTGCCATGCTTATTGGTACAAATTGGCAATGTAGTAAATTGATTATCTTCTTCATAATGCACTTTTCTTAGATAATGAACCTTTGGCTTTAGTTAATCAAATTAAAAACTTGGGAGTCATTTTTGACTCTCATCTCACTTTCTCATTGCACATAAATAAACTTATTCAATCTGCCTATGGTAAGTTGCGTTCCATTCACAGATATAAACATATTTTACCATTCAGAATAAAACTATTATTACTAGAATGCCTTATACTATCTGCGTTTAATTACTGTGATATTGTATACGGACCATGTTTATCATCTGAGAATGTTTATAAGGTTCAAAAATGTCAAAATTCTTGCATGCGTTTTGTTGGTAATATTAATAGGAAATCTCCTTTTTATGAGAAACATAAAATATTAAAAATGGCGGTACGTAGGCAGCTACATCTATGTTGCTTTGTCCATAATACACTGCGCCAATAAATTAGGGGAATACCAGAGAAACTCAACTAAAAACTGTAAATATCTTTTTATTGCCTCAACATAATGAACTAAAACTCTTTACATGGCTGCTATAACACTTTATTTGCCAAACAATAATAATATTTCGTTACTCCAGTAACCAGAATATAGAAATTCAACAGATGTGCCGGGTTAACTTGCCTCAAGAGAACATCCAAAGGTTAATGGAAAGTATGCTACGATGATGCCAAGCTTCTATTGAAGCTCATGGGGGTCATACTCGATACTAAATTTATACACCTGTTTAAGTATAATTGTTCCTAAAATTATTGACTGCTGATAAATTGTTTTTTTTTTTTAATTATGTCTGTTGAGTTTCTTTATTATTGTCCCTTGAGTAACGAAATATTACTATTGTTTGGTAAATAAAGTGTTATAGCAGCCATGTAAAAACTTTTAGTTCATTATGTTAAGGCAATAATAGTATATTATTATACAAGTTTCACAAGAAGGCTTATTGTAACACGAGTGGGGTTGGGGCACGACTAGCGAAGCGTAGCGAGCTAGGAGTGGCCCAACGGAACGAGTGTTACAATGCCTCTTGTGAAACGTGTATAAATATACTATTTTTTCTACTTTGCGTCACTTATTGAACAAAAATATGAAAAATATTGGATCTTCTTAGTATATGGGGAATTTTAGTTGTAATGCGTGGCAACACTGAAAACCTTTCGTTTTAATCAAAAGTCACATTAACAAGTTATTAATTTTTCTTATCCAGCTTCATTGTGAGTATATTGTTAAGTAACAAATAAATACTGAGTTATTTTGTAAAATCTATTAAATATTTTCAATTAAAAATGACTAAAATTTCCCCAAAAACAGTGTCACAATGAGCTTCATTGTGAAACTGTTTTTGGTGTCACAATGAATACATTGTGAACGCAAAGTAGAAAAAAGATATTTACAGTTTTTAGTTGAGTTTCTCTGGTGTTCCCCTAATTTATTGGCGCAGTGTATATTGGAAGTACAGGATCCGAACTATTTAGTTCATAAATTAGTTTTTCTCCGAGATCTATGCAATTTTAAAACTCGTCAAGAATATACTTTAAATATACCAATCCACAAATCTACATTTTTTAGAGGTTCTTTCTTTTATGCTGTTGCTCGCGCTTATAACGGTGTGCCTGATATCTTGAAAACATTCCGATTTCAAATTTTTGCAAGTAAAATTGTTAATTTCTACTAGCAATTAACTGCATCGGACATTTTAGTTTCTGAGCTTGTCAGACGTATCACTTACTTATGTATTTATTTTTTGTTATTTTATCGTATTTTCTTTATTTTGTCATTGTACACATCTCTTGCTTATTTTGTAGTTTTGAATTTTGTTATTTCCTCCTGTAGGTAGGATGAAAACAGCCTTTGGCTAAAATCCCGCCCTAATAAAGACCTATTATTATTATTATTAATTCTCAGGAGTGTATATTTGAAACACCTTTTACCTGCACAATGAAAAGGGCGTTCCAATATTTTTTTCCCAATTGAAACCTGTATTATTTATCCTTCAAGAAAGACGAACATTATTACGTACTTAAAATTTCTAATTATTTTGTAAAGTTTAAAGTATTCCATTAAATATTAAAAGTTTGAAACACTTTGCACAACTGCATATTAAAACTTGAAGAATTATTATAAAGTAAATAATTGACAAGGCACATGTAAAAGTTCTCAACTGAAAGTAATTATTTTAAGACACTTGCGACTGCTTCTATGAACTGTATAGATACAAAACAGGTATTCTATTTCTCCTATTTTTGGTTTCTATAATTATTTGTATTTTGCTAAAAATTAATAATTATCTTTAGAGAGCACAAGTTTAAAATTTGAAATAAAAGCACATTTATTTTCATTCTGCGAATCCATTCGTTCTTTCCATCGATGTTGTTTTTTCGCACTTTCATATTAATAAGGTCAGATTTCTTTAAATTTTGCTTCAGATACATTGGCAACATGGTTAACATCAACTATCTGTCTTACCACGTATTTTTGTTAAAAGTTGGAGGTCTCTACAAACTAGACGAATCAAATAACAGAGCAAGATATTTATGTGGTTACTCAAGAAGAATTTTCTGTAATTCAATATTAGCACTTTATTGCGTCGCCTGTGCATGTGAAATATTTCAAAAAGGTGTTTTTGATTATGCGTCAAATGCTTTGACCTATGTGATGTTTGGTAAATAAATTACAACTAAATAAGTACAGCATATTAAAACTTGAGTCGGTATTATTACTAACTTCGTTGTTATAGAAGCTACAAATTCGGTTAAATTACGCTGATTACTATGATACAGTAATGATTACAATGGGCGCGTTTAGCGAACAGCAGCTGCTGAATTGCTTACTCAGCAATCGTTTGTGATTGGTTCACATTAAGGTAATAGCCAATCACAAACGATTGCTGAGTAAGCAACTCAGCAGCTGCTGTTCGCTAAACGCGCCCCATGATACAGTAAAAAAAAATTTAACGTCGCGTTTATGAAATAAAGTCAAAAATTTTTTTAAAAGGATCACCCTGAATATTATTTTACCAACCGATAGACAATAAATAAAGAAGATATTTAGATTTTTACGAAATCATCAAAGGTGCCTGTGCTTTAGAAACAAAACATTTGCAAATCGCCATAATCAAATTATTCGGTTGACAGACTACTGATTATATTATTTTTGAAGTTTGTGTTTCTTTTTGCTAAAAAAATTTACAAAATCTACGTGCAAAAAGCACGAGAAATGTATGAAAATTGTCATAATTTTTGTAAATTTTTCTAGATCTTGTAAATTTTTTTAGCGAGAAATAAACCAGAAACTTAAACAATAAAACAATAAAAGTGAAAAGTACTACTAGTTTGCTAATAAACCGGATATGTGTAGCTTTTATAATAACGAAGTTACCAATAGTGCCGACTTAAGTTTGAATACACTGTATATACCTATATTTATTTACTATATTGATTTAGTTAGTATATTTTTAGCGGGAATGGGTTGTGTTCTCGTAAGAACCGTTTATTTCTCCATCAACGACGATAAAACAAACAATTTAGTCCAAAAACTGAATGTTTTATTTAAGTATGAAACCGAAACGCTATTGATTGAAAAAAGTATGAAGCAACGTTTAAAGATGACAAATAAGTTAACATGGATTTGGGTGATTTACATAGAATTCGCTATCTTACTGTTTACCTTACATCCACTTTATATTGGAGGGAAAAATAGGTATCTATATTAGTAGTATAATATACTAATTTTGAGTCAGTATTGTGTAGTATTATACATATAAAGTTTTTATTACTGAACCTTTGAAAGCTTCTTCCGGATAAATAATAAATAAACAAACTGTTAAGGGTAACTAAAAGAGTTAAAGGAAACTAAACAAGTCGCCAAGGAAAACTAAACAGGACAAATAATGTAAAAATATGTTATAATGACTGATCGAATAATTCCAAAAACTCGAATAATTCCAGTATAATTGTATGCCAGTATAAATAATCCTGAAGAAGCTGTCAAACTTACAGCAAAACGTTGATGTTTATACTGTTTTTATACTATTATTATTAGATAATTGTCTTTAGAGATGTCAGTAAATTAGTCGGACACATTTATCCTGAAGAAGCTCTCAAACGTACAGTTGCGAACATTAAACTTTGGTCGTCACTGGCAATCAAGACGTCAGTTTTAATTCCAGAAATTAAAACATTTACCACAAAAGTGTCGAAAATAAATTAAATTTTAAAAAACTTTTAATATTTTAGAGTTCTGTCATTATCGATGTGGGTCCCTTACGATGTGAACATTTCTCCCTTTTACGAAATAACATGTGCCGTGCAAGTGTGTTTTGCGTTGATAGCTGGAGTGTTTCTCTCGTCAGTGGATACGTTTTTCACTGCTTTATTGCTGTTAACTGCGGAACAATTCAAAATATTGGGTATTACAAAATAATATTTTGAACTAGGTTTATATTACGATTAGTTCCTTCTTTCCATGCATACAAAACGTTCTCATTCATGAGTCCAGTTTACTAATTATTATTATTGACTTAGAAAGAGTTTAATTATAATCAAAATTTGAAAGCGCTATAATTTAATAATTAGTAGTTTTTAATGTTAGAAATTATTTATTTAAATTTTAACTAAAACCGAAAATTTTCAGGCTGGGAATTCAAGAATTTATTATTCACGAATTTGATACTCAATGGAGTATCGAAGGAAAAAATTTGGGCATTTCAACGGCAATTCAACAACAATCACACCGACGAAAGGTATTGACCACTTTACGTTACAAAACAAGTTATGATTTCAGATATTATTCAAAAAAGGAATAAACTGTATATTATACACGGCGAAACCAATTTTCGAAATGCAAACTTTACTCTTCTTGAATGACATTTTCAAATTCCTTACAGAAGTGAAAGTTAAACAGCATCTTGGATAGTTTTAACTTGCAAAAGTTATTGTTATTTTTAATATTCAAAATACTAGAATAGAGCTTTTATATTAGATCTTAAACAACACAAAATTTTCATTTGAAGAAATAATTTTAACAGGTTTACATTCTGCCAATCAAAATGAAAACACAGTTATCTAACATTAATTAATTCTAATTAGACTGTCATCATGCAAATGCTCACTGCATAGTTTGCATTCAAAATTAAACTTTCTGCGCACTACATATAAATAATTCAATTAAACGTTGTACTCCAATAAATTGTTTGATTTTAGAAAATGCAACGAGACAGATTTCGCTGTGATATATGAACTATGTGATTCGCAAAGATTCGACGAGAATATGGTGAGACATTCCAAAAAACTGATTTCGTTCCATCAATCGCTGCTCCTCTTCTGCAGAGACCTGGAGGACTTTTTCTCTCCGTTAATGTTAATAATTTACGGCTCTTTTATATGTTTGCTATTGTTTTTTAATTTTGTAATAATCTCACAATCAGTAAGTAACTCTCCTTTATGCTGAATATCTCTCATAATTATATACAGGGTGAACGACAATTGTTCCGACAAAAAGAAAAACGCATAAGAGTATCGATGTTACAGATTACGGGAGAAATGTTTAAAAAATTCTTTTGAACAATTGATAATTAATTAAAAAGTTACCCCAAAAACCAGCTGTGGCATTACGTACTAAATCCGACGTTTTATAAGCGCAGCAGTATAATAGGACTATAAATTTCGTGATTATTATTTTATTGTCTTCTTACATATCTTAACTTCGTTTTATTGCACGTTTAACAGCTGGGAACAGAAGTCTGAGTTGTTTCTTTTACTCGACGTAATTATTAGTTGTTTCTAAAATAGTTAGCATTGCGTATCAATTAAGGATAACAAATTCGCAAATAATTGTGTAAATAGGAGTAATTGTTTGTTAATTCCTGTGGATTATTTACTAGAGCGAATTGTGCCACCTACTTCATCCACAAAGAAATCGCAAGGAGTTAAATCTGGTGATCGCAGGGGTCAATGCACGTCCTGACAGGCAGTTGATACTAAAAGCTTTCGTCTCGTTATCGCATGTAGACAATAAAACTGTAAGGATACAGTTGTTTTAAACGTCGCTAGTGTTATGCGTAGAATTTTTGATCAAATCGCGTACGTGAATACATGTCACAGATTATTATGAGAAAATCTATAAAAAAATTCTATGGAACAGTTTGTAATTACATAATTAATTATAAATTTACCCCAAAAGTAGGTATATTTAGATATTTACTCAAAATAAAATAAGTGCGCTAAAAACAGGAGTGCAAACGCGTCTTGAATTTGTCAAACTTTTAATAGATTTGTGTTAATAATTCGTCACACACAAAACGAAATAATAATAATTAACAATCGAAGCAGATTACGAATGAGTTTACTGATTATAATGTTTTAAATTCGGGTGATGACGGACGTTTCTTGTGGAAATAAATTTTATTTACAATACAATTTAAATTTTAAATCAAAGACAAATACTAGGAATTAAATTTTTCTTTGTTTTAGTGATTCATTTGTTTACCTATCAAAGCAGGTGTTAAAAGTGGTACCATTGTGATCCCTTGCATGGAACAATCTGTTTCAAGCAATTTGCATGCATTTGCAAAGTAAATATTTTATAGTACGTATTTCATGGCGTCGGACGTTGACTAAAAACGGAGTTGACGTAAAATTCCATTTAAAGATCAAGTTCACGATCGATGCTATGCCGCTGTACCTACAGTAAAACTTTTATGAGGGCATTAATTTCGTTCATCTGCTCCTCTAAAGCGCATCGTCGTTTTGGGGCTAATTTTTGATTAATTATTTCTCGAAAACTAAAGTAGAAAGAGTGTTTTCCCATACTCTTGGACATCGCTTCTTATCGTGATTTCATTTTGTCGAGTTAATTAACAGTCACCCTGTGTATATATATTTTTTTTTCATAATATTTTTAACTTTCTGTGTATTTTCAGACAAATAACATGTCAACGTTGTTACAATACTTGCCTGCAAACTTTGGTTGCTATGCGGAAATATTTTTTCCATGTCTAATAGCAAGTGTATTTACCACTGAGGTATGTACAAAATATTTAAATTATATTTTTCATTGTAGATCATAAATTTGGGATTGTTTGACAAAAATTACGCAATTATTCATAATAAATTACTCGTGTTTCCATTTTTAATGGTTCTCGCATATTTAAATTACTTTCTTTATTTCGGTGTACTTTTGGAAATATATTTTAGATGGATAACCTTCAAAAAGAAGTTTACGAGATGCCATGGTACATGTGTGGCAAGAAATTCAAGACAAATTATAAATTCCTTCTTCACAGAGTGAATAAGCCGGTGACGCTTACGGTGGGGAAAATTTCCAATTTGAATCTACCCTTATTTTTATGGGTAAGCAAAAGAAAATGCATCAGAATTTAACTTTAATAAGAAAGTATGCAGACCTATGCACATCATAATTTGTACTTATTTTTTCTTTGGGTATATGTATAGTTAAGGTTTGTTCCAACAGCAGTTTCTGACTAGTTACTTCAGTTGTCCACCGAAGTAATATCGATTTTGACAACTCTAACAAGTGTACATACCACTTTGATAAGTGCAAGCTACTGTTGGAACAAACCTATAACATTTTTGAAAAACGATTATCATTGAAGTTACTGTTTTTAGTTAACTGAGAGGATTCTTGACTTTGCTCATAATAATTTTTTTTTCAGGCAACAAAGACCATAAATACCTACTGCATAATTCTTTACCAATTCTATGCATCCGAATGATATCTAAAAGTACTACAGATGTACTACAGAAAAATTTGTGTGCACTCTTCACATCCAGGATAAATTTTAATTATGTATTTCGAATTTTACGTCCATCTTAAAAATTTAAAACCATATTTCACATTGTAGTACATAGTTTCACAATTTGTAGTGTTTATGAATGTATTATAAGAAAGCCAATATTTAGGGAATTATTTAGGAACACAATGTACTTTGTATGTCTTAAATACACGTACCACTTGCAAGATGTTATGTTATTTTTATATGTGGCTTTCTAGAAAGGGCAGTAAAATTTGCTGGAATGTTCTATTTTGTTCGCCGCTATTGTAGAATAGCGTGACTTGCTATATATAACCCCGAGGCAGCAGGATATTTAAATCAGTTTAGTTTAGAAAGCGATGTGTGTAGTAGCTAGCGAATTAATATAACGATTAAGTTAGAGAAGTGTTATTTTAAAATAAACAACGATTACAATTTGTTAACCCCGAAGTCGTAACATTATTTGAAAAGTTAAGTAAAAGTAAAACTTTTAATATAGGTACCGATGAAAACTTAAGATGTAGCAAACTAAAAATATTTATTTCTCAGGTTAGGAATTAAAGAACCTGTTGTTTACCAAGTTGGTAGAGAATAGTGTGCCAAAAGAAATCGTATCCAGATTCATGCTAGAATTTAATTTTAATGATAGGAGGTGATTTATCTCTTTGTAAACTTGATTGAAAACTGAAGGGGCTGTAGGAATTTAAAGAAAATTTAAAAATAATACATACAATTTATTTTAAGAAAACGCATGTGTTTTAAAAGATAAGAGTGTTAAAGCGTGTAACAATATGATTACAATTAGGCGTAAGGAAGCCTGAAGTTGAATTTTTTTTTTTGTAGATTATCAAGTAGAATGTAAATGTTCATAATGTTTAAAGTAAGGATGGCAATTTTCGTTATAACAGGAAGCTCAATTATTTTAAAATGTTTTTACTCGGAAGAGTATAATCGGTATAATAAGGCGTATACGCTTATAGAAAAAATAATGAAAGCCGCCTTGTATAAATGAATTAAATAAATACAAATGAAATTGTAACGATTATTTGGAAATCATTAGAAGAAAGTCTAAAAGAAAATATACTTTTGACGTGGAAAATATTATTATTTAAAATGTTAGGCAACACAAGGTTATTATTTACGTAATACCGACACAGTGAATTCACTTATTATTCATAAGACAAATTTTAGGTCATTTTGCAAGCATTTATTATACTTTACAGTTGCACTCCCGTTTATGTCTCAGAAAATATTAAAAATTAAACAATATACAGGCTGTTTCAAATTCCACCCTCACCATTGGGATCTCGCTTATTTGAAGTGGTAGACGGTAGGTTTAAATTTGGCAAAGTTGCTAAATGTTATGAGCGGTAATAATCCGTAGAGAAATAACTTCTATGTTAACTCTTATTCGAAATAATTGTAAAAAATCTAAAATTGTCATTTTCTTATTTCTCCTCTATCTTCTTTATTTGAAGAGATATCAAAAAAAATAAAAGTACTTTCTTAAGACACTTTTGAATTCTCTACACACTGATGAATACCATTTTGCTGTAACACGTTTCGTCAAATTGGTATCATCATCAAGTTCATTTTTTCTTATGGGCGCCATAATGAAATTTGGTCCCAAAAGAATCTACTGTTCCTGCTGATTACGACAATATAGCACATGTTATCAAAATTATTTAAAATAATGCCAAACTTAAGAATGTTTGATATGATATAAGAAAAGTGTAGTGGTTAACAGAAGGTAACTTTGTGGTTAACAGAAGATAACTTTGGAGTAAAATTAAAAGTAATTTATTTGATGTAGGCACTAGTTTAATAAATATTACCGGCACAGCAATAAGATAAGAGAAACAGAATATGTATGTTACGTGTGTTTTATTCTTATAACAAAAAATCAAAAACAGCAAGTGATCTGTAGGTACTTTTGAACCTACTCGGAGAACAAACAGCTTAGAACAATACTTATACAATTAGATAAAAATTTTGAAGAGCAGGAATCATTTAGTAGAATACGTACCTACTCTTTACAGTAACAAAAATTTAGAACGAAATTGAAGAAACAATAATGACATAAATAAATAAAGGCTCTCAAAATAAGATATTTACATTAATGTTCAAACAAATATCCACTTTAATTTATACATAATTGCGATAGTTTGCTTAAACTTAATGCAGCTCATCGAATGTTCAAAATACAATTCACTTGCAGTTTTCGTGTGTGGCACGAATACAAGGCACGTAACATCACGTTTTTCTTCATTTCTAAATATTATGCTATTGTTATTATGATAATATTTAGCAACAACTATGTATTAAAATGACAGATTATACTGTTTTTGATTTGAATCCAAAGCCAGGCTTCCATTAATTGCCAATTGTCTTATCTCAAAAAAATAAATTTTAATTTTGACCTTATTTTAAATAATTTTGATAACATGTGCTATATTGGCGTAATCAGCAGAAAGAGTAGATTATTTTGCGACCAAATTTCAATATAGCGCCCATAAGAAAAAATTAACTTGATGATGATATCAATTTGACGAAACATGTTATAGCAAAATGGTATTAATCAGTGTCTAGAGAATTCAAAAGTGTCTTAAGAAAGTACTTTTATTTTTTTGATATCTCTTCGAATAAAGAAGATAGAGGAAAAATAAGAAAATGACAATTTTTCATTTTTTACAATTATTTCGAATAAGAGTTAACATAGAAGTTATTTCTCTGCGGATTATTAATGCTCATAACATTTAGCAACTTAGCCAAATTTAAAACTACCGTCTATCTCTTCAAATAAGCGAGATCCCAATGGTGAGGGTCGAATTTGAAACAGCCTGTATAATGTACGTGCAAACTTTCTCAACACTCTCTATATTGAAGGAATTAAAACACTTGCAAATGCGTATATTCGGTCCACAATTTTTCACCACCATCGGCCCATGACCTCTAAAAATTTCGCAGATTTTAAATAAAATTTAGTAATAGTAAGCATTTTCCATCACTACCAATGTTTATAAAAAAAAAAAAATAAAAAAACTTATAACAAGTTGAAATTTAAGGAATATAATTAATTAGTTAATTTAAGTATATGTATTTGAAACACCTTTCACCAGTACAATTTTTTGTTTTAAATTTCCAAATGTTACCTTTATCATTTATCTTTCAATAAAGACAAACATTAATATGTACTTAAAACTTCCAATTATTTTATAAAGTCTAAAGTATTCCATTAAATGTTTAAAGTTTGGAACACTTTGCACAACTGCATATTAAAACTTGAAGAATTATTATAAAGTAAATAATTAATAAGGCATATGTAAAAGTTCTCAACTGAATTTAATTAACTTCAGACTCTTGCAAATGCTTCCTTTTGTTAATGGTACAGATACCAAACAGGTATTCTATTTTTCCCTTTTACGGTTTCTATAATAATTATTTGTATTTTCTTAAAAAATTAATAATCTTTACAGAGCATAAGTTTAAAATTATCGGTTCCTTTGTGCAATAAAAGCGTATTTATTTTCATTCTGGGAATTCGTTCGTTGTTGTTTCACATTTTCATATTAATAAGTAAAGCTGGTTCTTGTCCGATGAAAATTGTATCACAAACTCTTTTAAACGGACACTAAATGGCGCATAAACACTTAACGTTTCGAAGCTGTCGAACGACTGCGAAACATTAAGTGTTTATGCGCTATTTAGTGTCCGTTTAAAAGAGTTTGTGATACATCTTAATAAGGTCAAATTTTTTCAAATTTTGTTTCAGATACATTGGCAACATGGTCTACATCAACTATCTGTCTTACCAAGTATTTTTCTTAAAAATTTGTGGTCTCTACAAAATAGAGGAATCAAATAACAGAGCAAGATGTTTATTTGGTTACTCAAGAAGAATTTTCTTTAATTCAATATTAGCACTTTTTGGCTTTGCCATTGCATGTGAAATATTTCACAAAGGCGTCTTTGATTTTACGTCAAATGCTATGGGCTATGTAGCGTTTGGTAAATAAATTGCAACTAAAAGAATATTTAATTAGTTAAATAGTTTATTTTTAGCGGCTGTTGGTTGTGCTCTCCTAAGAGCAGTTTATTTTTGCATTAACGAGAAGAAAACAAAGAATTTAGTCCAAAAAGTGAATACCTTGTTTAAGTATGAAACCGAAACGCTATTGATTGAAAAAAGTATGAAACAACGTTTAAATATGACGAATAAGTTAACAATGACTTGGGTGATTTACATAGAACTTGCTGCCTTTCTGTTTACTTTCTATCCAATTTATATTGGGACGTGGAAAAATAGGTATCTATCAGTAGTATACCTTGCCTGCTAGTTGTAAGTCAGTAGTGTATAGGATTGTGCACGTAAAGTTTTTATTAGCTCATAAATATTTCATAAATAATAGCAAAATTTTTTGTACGTGCACGAAGAGAAAATATTGCAAATGTTAACAAACCCTCACATAAAAGATGATACGTCGAAAACAATCAAAATCAAATCAAATTTATAGTAGGCCAACTTCAACACATTTCGGAATCAATAATTTCTATTGCAAAGCTATAAAAACGAAATAAGGACTGGAAAACTATAGTAAAAGAAATAAGCTAATAAACTTTTAATATTTTAGAGTTCTGGTATTACCGATGTGGGTCCCCTACGACTTCAAAATTTCTCCTCTTTATGAAATAACATATGCTCTGGAAATGGGTTTTATTTTCCTAACAGCATGGGTACACTCGTCAATGGATGCGTTTTTCGCTGCTGTATTGCTATTAACTGCTGAACAATTCAAATTATTGGGTATTAAAAAACAATAGAGTAAATGAAATTCATATCACAATTCAATGGAATTGCCATTTTCCTTTCCATAAACAGGGTACTTTCGGAAGTGTGGCTAAAAACAGAACCTTGGTATTTCCATGTTCTGGATATATGATTGGTTACTCTGTTTCTGCTCAAAAACAAATTTAACGCGTTAAATTTGTTTTTGAGCAGAAACAGAGTAACCAATCATATATCCAAAGATTAGGTTCAAAGATTTTGTGATATACAAAACTAATGTTAACACTCAAAAGGAAACTGTCACAACTTTCAAAATATGAGTCAATTACGAAAAATTCAAAATCAGTGCCGCGCACCAATTTTCTGTAATTTATGAAAATTAATTTTTTATTTCAGAATGAGCACAGAAAAGAGAAAAAAAATAAATCAGCTATTTTTTTAGATTTTTTTTCAGCCACACAAGCAGTATACAATCATTTCATTCATGAGTCCACTTTACCAATTTTAATCTCAATAGAAATTTGAAAGCAATGTTAGAAAATAGAAAGTTTAACCAAAAGTCAAAATTTCTAGGCTGGGAATTCAAGAATTTATTATTCACAAATTTGATACTCAATGGAATACCGATGGAAAAAATTTGGAGATTTCGACGGCAATTCAACAACAATTATGCAAATGCTAAGTGTAGGTATGTTATTTGCATTCAAAATTAATCTTTTTGTGTACTACATACATTCAGCAAGCCAACAAATTGTTTGATTGTAGAAAATGTAACGAGACAGATTTAGCTGAAATATATGAACTATGTGATTCGCAAGGGTTCGACGAGAACATGGTGAGGCACTCCAAAAAGCTGATTTCGTTCCATCAATCACTGCTCCTTTTCTGCAAGGACCTGGAGGACTTTTTCTCTCCGTTGATGTTAATAATTTACGGCTCTTTTATATGTTTGCTATTGTTTTTTAATTTTGCAGTAATCTTACAATCAGTAAGTAACTCTTCTTTAACCTGACTATTTTTCATGCGAGTATACGATATGTCCCAAGATTGAGATTACAAAAAGCGAAAAGTTTTATTTTTAATTTTATAAAAAATTGCCAAGAGAAAAAAATTTGCTTGATTTATGATGAACGTATCTGCCATTAAAACTTCAACATTAATACAGTGTGTACTTAAAATCGAAATAAAGAATAAAATCAACAACATTTTAAACTATTAGATTAACCCGTCGCCCCTCTCAGTACATAATTCAAGTCTACATCGTATCTCCTTATAACTGTGGATTTCTTGAATTAAATTTTTTTAAAATTCCTTTGGAATATGTATTTTGTAAAATTAAATTTCTTTTTTCGTCCTGTAAACTCAGTCCGGGGCCACACTGTATATTACTAATTTTCTGTGTACTTTTTAGACAAACAGCATGTCATCGTTGTTACAATGCTTGCCCGCAAACATTGCTAGTTATGCTGACATATTTTTTCCATGTCTAATAGCAAGTGTATTTACCGCTGAGGTGTGTACGAAATTTTTAAATTATATTTTTTTATATTTAAACCATAAATTTGGGTTTTGTTTGTCAAAAATTACATGACATGTATGAAACTTTTTCATTTTTAATCGTCTTCTTAAAAAGTTGAACTGTCTCCTATTATTTTTCCTACTGTCACGCATAACAGTAGTAAATAATAGGAGGGCACGTAATTTTTTAACACATGAAATAGTTGTTTATTTATTTTGTGTGTACTTTAGGAAATATTGCGTATTTTAGGTGGAAAACCTCCAAAAGGAATTATACGAGATGCCATGGTACATGTGTGGCAAAAAATTCAAAACAAATTATAAATTCCTTCTTCACAGAGTGAATAAGCCGGTGATGCTTACGGTGGGGAAAGTTTCAAATTTGAATCTACCCTTATTTTTATGGGTAAGAAAAAGGAAAGAAAAGAAAAAGTTTGCAGATCTACGTACGCACATCTGCTTATTTTTCCTTTGGGTACATACTTTCTTTGTTCCAACAGCAGTTTCTGACTAGTTCGTTCAGTTGTCCACCGAAGTAATGCTGCTGTTGGAGTAAACCATTTTTTAAAAATGGTTATTGTCGAAATTTTTGTTTTTCAGGCAGCAAAGACCATAAACACCTATTGCATAATTCTCTACCAACTCTATGAATCCGAATAATATCTAAAACAGCTAAGTGCTACAGAAAAACTGGTGTGCACTCTTCACCCCCAGGATTTAAATTTTAATTGTAACACATTTTATGTTCCTCTTAAAAATTTAAAACACGATTTGTAGTGTTTATGAATGTAGTTTAAGGAAGATAATAATTAGTGTATTATTTAGGAACACACTGTTCTTGTACTAAATATACGTACGTAATATACACTTGCAAGATGTTATGTTGTTTGTATTATTTATAAAATAAATTTTAGGTTACTTATTGCATAGCTGCCAAGCATGCAAACTTGAAGTTTCACTCCCGTTTGTCAAAAAATATTTAAAATTCTAGGCGATGACGATACTTCGTCTCGCCGTTCCGTCTCAATAATAACTAAAGCATATGTAAACTTTCTCAACACTCTTTGTTTAAGGAATTAAAACATTTACAAGTACTTACTTAATTCTTCATCACCTTGGCCCTCAAAAATTTCACACATTTGCAATAAAATTTAAATAGTAAACAATGATGCCTTAGAACAATATTCACGCAATTATAATTTACGTTTTTGTGGAGTGCCCCTAAGAAGTGATGAGGACACGAATTTGATAATAAGCGAAGTTATTAAAGAAAAAATGGGTTTTGAATTGCCCCTGTTTGCAATTGACATCAGTCATCGTCTTCCTTCTAAAATGCTTAACAAAAATGTTCCGCCGCCGATCTTAGTGAAATTTAGTAGTCGTCTAATAAAAAATAGAGTTTTTGGTATCAAAAAATGCTTAAAAGGCACTAACATAATAGTGAAGGAGGACTTAACTAGATCGAGAGTTAGTGTTTTCAGTGCTGATGTTGAGGCCTTCGGTAATAAAAGAGTGTGGACCAACAACGGTTACATATGCGTAAAAATAAATAATTCCGTCAAGAAAATATCTTCGCTCGTGGAACTGCAAAACATTGGTTTGTGTGGTTAACGTTTGTGCGCTGCGGTCGAACACATCGGAAAGTTTTAATTTTTTTTTTGAGTTGTTATTTACGATATTTACGTTTTCAATTTTGTATTTAATAACCCTAAAAATCTTAGTAATACTTTTTATTTAGTATAACGTGTTGTTTAGAGTTCACTTTTGTTTGTTTCTTAAGCTATTCTCACTATACTTGCGTAATTTGTTTGATTTGCATTACACCTATTTTATTAGTTTATTTGGTTGTCACAATTTTCATATTAGTTATATGTTTTAAATTTTTCTAATTGCTCTACTTATTATATAGAAAGGATCGTGTGGTGGGCAGGGGTGGTGGTGTGTGTATTTATGTTAAAGCGGGCATTTCTCATTCTTTAATTGTTATTAACCAACACTTGGAGCAACTTTGGATTAATTTGAAGCTAAAGGCACAGCATTTTGCAGTAGGTGTAATATACAGACCCCCTGATTTTAATTACAATCAATTCTTCGATTTATTAGAAGATGATTTAACATTATTGATTTCTCAATATGATGAGATCATCTGTTTGGGTGACTTGAATGTTGATATGTTAGATGAAAATTCTGTAAGTACAAAAAGATTTACTGGACTATTAGATTCTTATGGTTTGTCGCAGCTGGTGAATTCACCAACCCGTGTAACCGATACCTCTGCAACACTTCTGGCCCTAGTCTTAATAAGCAATTGCATTTATGTAGATTCTACTCAAGTTATTCCAATCGAAGGTATATCTGACCATGATCTAGTTTCTTGTGAGCTAAAATTTCCTGCTCCGGAAAACAAAGTAACAATCAGACATGTACGTAATTTTAAAAGTATCATACCAGATGAGCTTAAATTTCTACTTAGACAAATACCATTTGAAAGAATATATGATATGAATGGATATTAATGACAAGGTTAACTTTGTAAATGACCAATTAATGTATGTTCTTGACCTTCTCGCCCCTTTAAAAACAATGAAATCTTCTCATACATATTGTCCTTGGTTAACAGATAACCTAAGATTTCTCATGTCTAAAGCACGTAGTAGATGGCGACGTACAAAAAATCTTGCTCACTTTGAATATTACAAAAGTTTACGCAATCTTACTACTCTAACTTTTCGGAATGAAAAGAAGGCTTATTTTGAATATAGAGTTAGGTGTAATGGAGTTAACAGTTTTTGGAAAGATCTACACTTGCTAAATATTACTCATAAAAGACGTATACCAGACCAATTAAAGGACATAGAGGCGCTTAATTAATATTTTGTTAATAGCTCACCTATGTTGGTGGGGGACATAGAGGTTATAAATTACTATTTAAATGAAAGTAAACATACACATAATAATTTCTCCTTTAATACAGTTACGGAGACGGATATTTTGAAATATCTATCCCAAATTAAGACGAACATATCAGGATGTGACGGTTTAAATGTTCATTTCTTGTTAATGTGCTGCCCTGATATAGTGCCATATATCTCCCATCTTATAAACTTTTGTATTAGTCATAGTGTATTCCCAGAATGCTGGAAACGAGCGCTTATTAAACCTATTCCAAAAATTTCTAATGCTACTCAATTCAAAGATCTTCGACCTATTAGTATTCTTCCTGTGCTTTCAAAAATTCTAGAGAAGATTATAGCCTCTCAGCTTCGAGATTATGCAATTTCACATAATATTCTGCCGGATACTCAGTCTGGCTTTCGTCCTCGTCATAGTTGTGAGACGGTCCTGTTGGACATTAGTGATGACATACTGAGGGGAATTGATAACAAAAAGATTACTGTATTAACGTTATTGGACTTTTCTAAGGCGTTTGACACCATAAATCATCAGATTCTATTAGCTATCCTAAAGTTTATCGGTTTAACTGAACATGCAGTAAATTTCTTTCGGAATTATTTACATAATCGCACCTCTCAAATTGAAATTGACAATCAGATTTCCTCCCCTTTGGTGTCATCATCTGGTGTCCCACAGGGATCTGTCCTAGGCCCGCTGTTGTATACCTTGTATACCTGTGATTTTATTAAAGTTATACGTCATTGTAAATTTCTTTTATATGCTGATGATACCCAGCTTCTTTATTCTTCCCTGCCTAGTGATTTGCCGAATGCAATTTCTAACATTAATTCCGATTTACTTCGCCTTACTGATATATCTGAAAAACATGCATTACAATTAAATGCTGCTAAAACTTCTGTGCTTGTATTTGGTCCTCCGAAACTTCAGTGTCTTATGGAACCTCAAATTGTTCTAAATGTAGCAGGTCAGCGTAAAGCGCCTACCACATCTACTAAAAATTTGGGTTTGATATTTGATTCATCATTAAGATTTAAATTACACATTAATAATTGTATAAGAGAAGCATACTATAAATTGAAAATGATATATCCAAATAGGCACTTTTTAAATAAAAAACTAAAAATTTTACTCTGTGATTCCCTAGTACTATCGCGATTGTATTTTGCTGATGCTGTTTATGGTCCCAATCTGGATTCTGTGGATATACGCAGAATTCAGACTCTTCAAAATTCTTGTTTGAGGATGATTTTGGGAATAAGACGTCGTCAACACATTTCATTCAAACTTAACGAGATAAAATTGCTTAATATGTCCAACAGGCGCTAGTTGCATGCTGCATGTCTTTATCATAGAACTAATGTTTACAAAGTACCTAAGTACCTTTGTAAGAAAATAATCTTTAGAACGGACGTGCATACTGTTAATATACGTTTTAAAGGCACGATTACACCACCTGCGCATCACACTGAATCCTTTAAGCGTTCGTTTACATATCAAATTGGAAAGTTATATAACTCGATTCCTGAAGAGATCAAACACGGGTCGTATTTAATGTTTAAGGAATGCTTTAAAAATATGCTGCTTTTTCAACAGAACAAGCTCCCATGGCTAATTTTATTTTTGCTGATTGTTACTTGTAAACATGCATAGTGCTTATGGTGTCAAATAAAATTATGTGAAATAGTTATTAATGTATACATAATTGTTGCTATCTTATACTCTGTTGCCTATGTTCGTATTCTATTTTATTATATAGCCAATGATGAAAAGCAGGGGTCTCCTACCCTTTTTGAGTAGGGGGCTATCTGATCTTTGGCTTTCTCCCAACAGGTTTATATTATTCGTAAATTTTGTACACAAAGTTTATAGGTAAATATCTGGGAAATAAATTATTATTATTATTATTAAACATTTTTCATTATTGCCAATGTTTATAAAGAAAACAAAGAAACTTTAAAGCAGGAGAAATGATGATCATAAACCAGTATAAATTCTCAGGAGTATATATTTGAAACACCTTTGACCAGCACAATGAAAAAGGTGTTCCAATATTTTTTCCCCAACTGATACCTGTATTATTTCTCCTTTAAGAAAGACGAACATTATTATGTATTTAAAATTTCTAATTATTTTGTAAAGTCTAAAGTATTCCATTAAATATTAAAAGTTTGACACACTTTGCACAACTGCATATTAAAACTTGAAGAATTATTGTAAAGTAAATAATTAACGAAGCACATGTAAAAGTTCTCAACTGAAAGTAATTATCTTAACACACTTGCGAATGCTTCTATGAATGGTACAGAAACAAAACAGGTACTCCATTTCTCCTATTTATGGTTTCTATAATAATTATTTGTATTTTGTTAAAAATTAATTATCTTTACACAGCATAAGTTTAAAATTTTCGGTTCCATTGTGGAAGAAAAGCGCATTTATTTTCATTTTAATTTTCATATTAAAAAGGTCAGATCTCTTTAAATTTTGCTTCAGATACATTGGCATCATGGTTAACATCAACTATCTGTCGTACCATGTATTTTTATTAAAAGTTGGAGGTCTCTACAAACTGGATGAATCAAATAACAGAGCAAGATATTTATGTGGTTACTCAAGAAGAATTTTCTGTAATTCAATATTAGCACTTTATTGCGCCGCCAGTGCATGTGAAATATTTCGCAAAGGCGTTTTTGATTATGAGTCGAACGCTATGGCCTATGTGACGTTTGGTAAATGAATTACAACTAAACAAGTACAGCATATTCAAACTTAAGTCGGTACTATTACTATTACGTTATTAAAAGCTACAAATTCGGTTAAATTAGCAGACTAGTAGTACTTTTCATGCTGATTACAATGATGCAATAAAAAAACAATTGAACGTCGCGAACTACTACTACTACTAGTTTGCTAGTAAACCGGATTTGTGTAGCTTTTATAATAACGAAGTTGGCAATAGTGCCGACTTAAGTTTAAACTAAGGCTGGGAATCATATTCGAATTATTCGAATACATGTGCACTCTCTATTCGAATACGTTCAAATTTAATAATTCGAATTTTCAAATTATTCGAATGTTCAAATTATTCGGTGAATTGAAAAATTCAAACTAACAAATACTACAGTGCAATTTCGATTTCATTATTCGAATATTTATTTAAATATTTATTTAAATATTCGAATTATTCAAGTATTCGATTTATTCGAATATTCGAATAAATTTTCAAATGAATATTCGAATAGCAAATCTGAGAAAAGTCGCAGCCTTAGTTTAAACAGACCGGATATATGTACCTACATTTATTTATATTTTTAGCGGATATTGGTTGTACTTTCCCAAGAACTGTTTATTTCTGCATCAACGACGATAAAACAAATCATTTAGTTCAAAAACTAAATGCTTTATTTAAGTATGAATCCGAGACGCTATTGATTGAAAAAAGTATGAAACAACGTTTAGAGATGACAAATAAGTTAACATGGATTTGGGTGATTTACGTAGAATTCGCTGCCTTGCTGTTTACCTTATATCCACTGTATATTGGAGGGAAAAATAGGTACCTATAATATACTAATATTAAGTCAGTATTGTGTAGTATTATTCATATAAAGTTTTTATTACTGTACCTTTGACAGCTGCTGTTAAGGGAAAATAAAAATGTTACAAGTCAAGGTTTCTCGGGGGTGGTCGGTATCGACTTCAGGTACCCTTCAGAGTTGGGGATAAAATTCGACACTGCTTCCCCTTAAAATGGCGAGGAGGTTGGAAGTAACAAAGCCATGGAACACTTTACACACACTCAAATACACTCCCGCTCCTGAGGTCCTGACAAGTCTTTGACTTAGGACCCCGTTGGGCAACCACCACAGGTAAAAACAAAACAACACTAACTGTTAAGGAAAACTAAAAAGGTTAAAAGAAACTAAACAAGTCAAGGGTAACGAGTCGCCAAGGAGAACTAACCAGGGCAAATAAAGACTTACAACACAACGTTGATGTTTTTTGAATTATTATTATTATTAAGCTGCTGCCATATACCTTACAACTCTTTAAGCTTGTATACGAATAAGCACAACACTAGATAGAACGAAATTATAATCGCTGGTCATAGCACAGGTCATAAGTATAATTGTTATACTGAGTGATTTTTTAAATTTTTTATCAACTCTTGCCATGAGATCTGGGCGGCGTGTCTTAGCTTAAGTGAAAAGTACGTCATTGCATTTCTTTATGCTGTTTTACAATAAAGTTACGTCATCCGTCCAAATTCCATAGCAAGATTTGATAAAAAATTTAAAAAATCACGCGGTACATTAGCCCCTTTCCATTTTAAGAAAATTATTATTATAAGTAGACATCATTATCATATTTGCCCCAAACGATGGGGTAAATGCGATAGTATACTGACATCGTTTTTAAAAAAAAAATACCTAACATTTTTCAAAAAGGAACTGAAAAGGCGTCAGTTCTGGTATCAATTAGGAACTATATTTAAATCAATGGTAATTTTTTAAAAAGTGTTGGTTCCTTTAGAATTATTAGTTTTAGCCTGTTCTTCGTGAACTATTAAAAAATATATCACATTTACCCCACTTCACCTCACATAATTGTCTTTAGAGATGTCAGTAAATTAATCCGACACATTTATCCTGAAAAAGCTCTCAGATGTACAGTTGCAGTCCTGTCAATCAAAACGTCAGTTTTAATTCCAGAAATTAAAACATTTCAGATAAGTACCCAATTTTTTACCAAAAAAGTGTTCAAAATAAATTACATTTTAAATTAAAGCCATCAACCTTCTTATTTTTTATAAATAAATTGAAATAAGCACTAACACAAATTTTTGGCGGAATTATTTATATATTATTCACTAACAATCTCTTCATTTAATTAACTTCTTATTTTTAATAAAATACAAGCCGGGTACAAATCTTTGATAGCAATGATGAATGATGATCAAAATTTATTGCCCGCGACTATACATACCTACATCTAGTTAAACGTCAACATTTATATTAATTTTAAGAAGTGTTCGATCAAGTGGCATTACATATTTTACATATAGCATTGATAATTTCTATTGTGAAGCCATAAAAACGAAATGAGAATTGGAAAACTATAGTTAAATAAATAAACTAAAAAAAAACTTTTAATATTTTAGAGTTCTGTCATTACCGATGTGGGTCCCGATGCGTTTTTCACTGCTTTATTGCTGTTAACTGCAGAACAATTCAAAATATTGGGTATTACAAAATAATATTTTGAATTAGGTTTATATTACATTTCCATACATATAAAACCTCATTCATGGGTCCACTTTAGTAATTATTATTATTGATTTAGAAAGAGTTTAATTCAATTTTAATTCAAAAATTTATTATTCACGAATTTGATACTCAATGGAGTATCGAAGGAAAAAATTTGGGCATTTCAACGGCAATTCAACAACAATCACACCGACGAAAGGTATTGACCACTCTACATTACAAAACAAGTGATGATTTCAGATATGATTCAAAAAAGGAATAAACTGTATATTATACACGCAAAACCAATTTTCAAAATGTAAACTTTACTCTTCTTGAATGACATTTTCAAATTCCTTACAGGAGTGAAAGTTAAACAGCATCTTGGATAGTTTTAACTTGCAAAAGTTATTGTTATTTTTAATATTCAAAATACTAGAATAGAGCTTTTATATTAGATCTTAAACAACACAAAATTTTCATTTGAAGAAACAATTTAACAGGTTTATATTCTGCCAATCAAAATGAAAACACAGTTATCTAACATTAATTAATTGTAATTAGATTGTCATCATGCAAATGCTGATTGCAAAGTTTGCATTCAAAAATAAACTTTCTGCGCACTATATATAAAAAATTCAATTAAACTTTGTACTCCGACAAATTGTTTGATTTTAGAAAATGCAACGAAACAGATTTCGCTGTGATATATGAACTATGTGATTCGCAAAGATTCGACGAGAATATGGTGAGACATTCCAAAAAGCTGATTTCGTTCCATCAATCGCTGCTCCTCTTCTGCAGAGACCTGGAGGACTTTTTCTCTCCGTTAATGTTAATGATTTACGGCTCTTTTATATGTTTGCTATTGTTTTTTAATTTTGTAATAATCTCACAATCAGTAAGTAACTCTCCTTTATGCTGAATATCTCTCATAATTATATACAGGGTGAACGACAATTGTTCCGACAAAAAGAAAAACGCATAAGAGTATCGATGTTACAGATTACGGGAGAAATTTTTAAAAAATTCTTTTGAACAATTTATAATTAATTAAAAAGTTACCCCAAAAACCAGCTGTGGCATTGCGTACTAAATCCGACGTTTTATAAACGCAGCAGTATAATAGGACTATAAGTTTCGTGATTATTATTTTATTGTCTTCTTACATATCTTAACTTCGTTTTATTGCACGTTTAACAGCTGGGAACAGAAGTGTGAGTTGTTTCTTTTACTCGACGTAATTATTAGTTGTTTCTAAAATAGTTGGCATTGCGTATGAATTAAGGATAACAAATTCGCAAACAATTGTTTGTTAATTCGTGTGGATTATTTACCAGAGCGAATTGTGCCACCTACTTCATCCACAAAGAAATCGCAAGGATTTAAATCTAGTGATCGCAGGGGTCAATGCACGTTCTGACAGGCAGTTGATACTAAAAGCTTTCGTCTCCTTATCGCATGTAGACAATAAAACTGTAAGGATACAGTTGTTTTAAACGTCGCTAGTGTTATGCGTAGAATTTTTGATCAAATTGCGTACGTGAATACATGTGACAGATAATGAGAAAATCTATAAAAAAATCAGTTTGTAATTACATAATTAATTATAAATTTACCCCAAAAGTATATTTAGATATTTACTTAAAATGCGCTAAAAACATAGGATATGGAGTTGCAAACGCGTCATGAATTTGTCAAACTTTTAATAGATTTGTGTTAATAATTCGTCACACACAAAACGAAATAATAATAATTAACAATCGAAGCAGATTACGAATGAGTTTACTGATTATAATGTTTTAAATTCGGGTGATGACGGACGTTTATTGTGGAAATAAACTTTATTTACAATACAATTTAAATTTTGAGTCAAAGACAAATACTAGGAATCAAATTTTTATTTGTTTTAGTGATTCATTTCTTTACCTATCAAAGTAGGTGCTAAAAGTGGTACTATTGTGATCATTTACATGGAACAATCTGTTTCAAGTAATTTGCATGCATTTGCAACGTAAATATTTTATAGTTCGTATTTCATGGCGTCGCACGTTGACTAAAAACGGAGTTGACGTAAAATTCCATTTAAAGATCAAGTTCACGATCGATGCTATGCCGCTGTACCTACAATAAAACTTTTATGAGGGCATTAATTTCGTTCATCTGCTCTTCTAAGGCGCATCGTCGTTTTGGGGCTAATTTTTGATTAATTATTTCTCGAAAACTAAAGTAGAAAGAGTGTTTTCCCATACGCTTGGACATCGCTTCTTATCGTGATTTCATTTTGTTGAGTTAATTAACAGTCACCCTGTGTATATATATTTTTTTTTCATAATATTTTTAACTTTCTGTGTACTTTCAGACAAATAACATGTCAACGTTGTTACAATACTTGCCTGCAAACTTTGCTTGCTATGCGGAAATATTTTTTCCATGTCTAATAGCAAGTGTATTTACCACTGAGGTATGTACAAAATATTTAAATTATATTTTTCATTGTAGACCATAAATTTGGGATTGTTTGACAAAAATTACGCAATTATTCAGAATAAATTACTCGTGTTTCCATTTTTAATGGTTCTCGCATATTTAAATTACTTTCTTTATTTCATGTGTACTTTCGGAAATATTGTGTATTTTAGATGGACAACTTTCAAAAAGAATTATACGAGATGCCATGGTACATGTGTGGCAAGAAATTCAAGATAAATTATAAACTCCTACTTCACAGAGTGAATAACCCGGTGACGCTTACGGTGGGGAAAATTTCCAATTTGAATCTACCCTTATTTTTATGGGTAAGCAAAAGAAAATGCATCAAAAATTTGAATGCATCCAAAAAATGAATTTCATTGGCGCAGAAATTGCCAATGAAATTCATTTTCTTAACGTTAACATCATCAACAAGATTCCTACACTCAACTTCTGCACGTTCTATTGTTTCTGCCATCGAAACAACTTGAGCGAACGTAATTTTCTTTGGGTATATGTATAGTTAAGGTTTGTTCCAACAGCAGTTTCTAACTAGTTACTTCAGTTGTCCACCGAAGTTATATCGATTTTGACAACTCTAACAACCACTTTGATAAGTGCAAGCTGCTGTTGGAACAAACCTATAACATTTTTGAAAAACGATTATCATTGAAGTTACTGTTTTTAGTCAACTGAGAGGATTCTTGACTTTGCTCATAATATTTTTTCTTTTCAGGCAGCGAAGACCATAAATACCTACTGCATAATTCTCTACCAATTCTATGCATCCGAATGATATCTAAAAGAGCTATGTACTACAGAAAAATTTGTGTGCAGTCTTCACATCCAGGATTTAAATTTTAATTATGTATTTCGAATTTTACGTCCATCTTAAAAATTTAAAGTAGAATCTGGTTCCTTAAAAATTTAAAACCATAATTTCACATTGTAGTACATAGTTTCACAATTTGTAGTGTTTATGAATGTGTTATAAGAAAGCCAAAATTTAGGGAATTATTTAGGAACACA
Organism: Dorcus parallelipipedus; assembly: GCA_958336345.1. Classification (NCBI taxonomy): domain Eukaryota; kingdom Metazoa; phylum Arthropoda; class Insecta; order Coleoptera; family Lucanidae; genus Dorcus; species Dorcus parallelipipedus. Next base: position 26,078,086 of record OY284480.1, on the reverse strand, counting down.
ATGTACTTTGTATGTCTTAAATACACGTATCACTTGCAAGATGTTATGTTATTTTTATATGTGGCTTTCTATAAAGGGCAGTAAAATTTGCTGGAATGTTCTATTTTATTCGCCGCTATTGTAGAATAGCGTGACTTGCTATATAACCCCGAGGCAGCAGGATATTTAAATCAGTTTAATTTAGAAAGCGATGTGTATAGTAGCTAGCGAATTAATATAACGATTAAGTTAGAGAAGTGTTATTTTGTTATGGCCGTTTTACACTATGACATTTTTTATCTAAAACTTATTACAAAGTGAGTGAGAAGTGCCAATTCAACCAATTAGAATTCACTGTGGTAGCTTATCTTACTCACTTTGTACAAAAATTGTTATCAAATTTAGCAAGTGTAAAACAGCCTTTTTATTATACTTTACAGTTGCACTCGCGTTTATGTCTCAGAAAATATTAAAAATTAAACAATATACAGGCTGTTTCAAATTCCACCCTCGCTTATTTGAAGAGATAGACGGTAAGTTTAAATTTGGCAAAGTTGCTAAATGTTATGAGCAGTAATAATCCGCAGAGAAATAACTTCTATGTTAACTCTTATTCGAAATAATTGTAAAAAATCAAAAATTGTCATTATCTTCTTTATTTGAAGAGATATCAAAAAAATAAAAGTACTTTCTTAAGACACTTTTGAATTCTCTACACACTGATGAATACCATTTTGCTGTAACACGTTTCGTCATATTGGTATCATCATCAAGTTCATTTTTTCTTATGGGTGCCATAATGAAATTTGGTCCCAAAAGAATCTACTGTTCCTGCTGATTACGACAATATAGCACATGTTATCAAAATTATTTAAAATAATGCCAAACTTAAGAATGTTTGATATGATATAAGAAAAGTGTAGTAGTTAACAGAAGGTAACTTTGTGTTTAACAGAAGATAACTTTGTAGTAAAATTAAAAGTAATTTATTTGATGTAGGCACTAGTTTAATAAATATTACCGGCACAGCAATAAGATAAGAGAAACAGAATATGTATGTTACGTGTGTTTTATTCTTATAACAAAAAAGCAAAAACAGCAAGTGATCTGTAGGTACTTTTGAACCTACTCGGAGAACAAACAGCTTAGAACAATACTTATACAATTAGATAAAAATTTTGAAGAGCAGGAATCATTTAGTAGAATTCGTACCTACTCTTTACAGTAACAAAAATTTATAACGAAATTGAAGAAACAATAATAACATAAATAAATAAAGGCTCTCAAAATAAGATATTTACATTAAAGTTCAAACAAATATCCACTTTAATTTATAGATAATTGCGATCGTTTGCTCAAACTTAATGCAGCTCATCGAATGTTCAAAATACAATTCACTTGCAGTTTTCGTGTGCGGCACGAATACAAGGCACGTAACATCACGTTTTTCTTCATTTCTAAATATTATTCTATTGTTATTATGATAATATTTAGCAACAACTATGTATTAAAATGACAGATTATACTGTTTTTGATTTGAATCCAAAGCCAGGCTTTCATTAATTGCCAATTGTCTTATCTCAAAATAATACATTTTAATTTTGACCTTATTTTAAATAATTTTGATAACATGTGTTATATTGGCGTAATCAGCAGAAAGAGTAGATTATTTTGCGACCAAATTTCAATATGGCGCCCATAAGAAAAAATGAACTTGATGATATCAATTTGACGAAACGTGTTATATCAAAATGGTATTGATCAGTGTCTAGAGAATTCAAAAGTGTCTTAAGAAAGTACTTTTATTTTTTTGATATCTCTTCGAATAAAGAAGATAGAGGAAAAATAAGAAAATGACAATTTTTCATTTTTTACAATTATTTCGAATAAGAGTTAACATAGAAGTTATTCTCTGCGGATTATTAATGCTCATAACATTTAGCAACTTAGCCAAATTTAAACCTACCGTCTATCTCTTCAAATAAGCGAGATCCCAATGGTGAGGGTCGAATTTGAAACAGCCTATATAATGTACGTGCAAACTTTCTCAACACTCTCTGTATTGAAAACCAAAAAACTTATAACAAGTTGAAATTTAAGGAATATAATTAATTAGTTAATTTAAGTATATGTATTTGAAACACCTTTCACCAGTATAATTTTTTGTTTTAAATTTCCAAATGTTACCTTTATCATTTACCTTTCAATAAAGACAAACATTAATATGTACTTAAAACTTCCAATTATTTTATAAAGTCTAAAGTATTCCATTAAATGTTTAAAGTTTGGAACACTTTGCACAACTGCATATTAAAACTTGAAGAATTATTATAAAGTAAATAATTAATAAGGCATATGTAAAAGTTCTCAACTGAATTTAATTAACTTCAGACTCTTGCAAATGCTTCCTTTTGTTAATGGTACAGATACCAAACAGGTATTCTATTTTTCCCTTTTACGGTTTCTATAATAATTATTTGTATTTTCTTAAAAAATTAATAATCTTTACAGAGCATAAGTTTAAAATTATCGGTTCCTTTGTGCAATAAAAGCGTATTTATTTTCATTCTGGAAATCCGTTCGTTGTTGTTTCACATTTTCATATTAATAAGTAAAGCTGGTTCTTGTCCGATGAAAATTGTATCACAAACTCTTTTAAACGAACACTAAATGGCGCATAAACACTTAACGTTTCGAAGCTGTCGAACGACTGCGAAACGTTAAGTGTTTATGCGCCATTTAGTGTCCGTTTAAAAGAGTTTGTGGTACATCTTAATACGGTCAATTTTTTTCAAATTTTGTTTCAGATACATTGGCAACATGGTCTACATCAACTATCTGTCTTACCAAGTATTTTTCTTAAAAATTTGTGGTCTCTACAAAATAGAGGAATCAAATAACAGAGCAAGATATTTATTTGGTTACTCAAGAAGAATTTTCTTTAATTCAATATTAGCACTTTTTGGCTTTGCCATTGCATGTGAAATATTTCACAAAGGCGTCTTTGATTTTACGTCAAATGCTATGGGCTATGTAGGGTTTGGTAAATAAATTGCAACTAAAAGAATATTTAATTAGTTACATAGTTTATTTTTAGCGGCTGTTGGTTGTGCTCTCCTAAGAGCAGTTTATTTTTGCATTAACGAGAAGAAAACAAAGAATTTAGTCCAAAAAGTTAATACCTTGTTTAAGTATGAAACCGAAACGCTATTGATTGAAAAAAGTATGAAACAACGTTTAAATATGACGAATAAGTTAACAATGACTTGGGTGATTTACATGGAACTTGCTGCCTTTCTGTTTACTTTCTATCCAATTTATATTGGTACGTGGACAAATAGGTATCTATCAGTAGTATAACTTGCCTGCTAGTTGTAAGTCAGTAGTGTGTAGGATTGTTCACGTAAAGTTTTTATTAGCTCATAAATATTTCATAAATAATAGCAAAATTTTTTGTACGTGTACGAAGAGAAAATATTGCAAATGTTTACAAACCCTCACATAAAAGATGATACGCCGAAAACAATCAAAATCAAATCAAATTTATAGTGGGCCAACTTCAACACATTTCGGAATCAATAATTTCTATTGCAAAGCTATAAAAACGAAATAAGAACTGGTAAACTATAGTAAAAGAAATAAGTTAATAAACTTTTAATATTTTAGAGTTCTGGCATTACCGATGTGGGTCCCCTACGACTTCAAAATTTCTCCTCTTTATGAAATAACATATGCTCTGGAAATGGGTTTTATTTTCCTAAGTACATGGGTACTCTCGTCAATGGATGCGTTTTTCGCTGCTGTACTGCTATTAACTGCTGAACAATTCAAATTATTGGGTATTAAAAAACAATAGAGTAAATGAAATACATACCACAATTCAATGGAATTGCTATTTTCCTTTCCATAAACAGGGTACTTTTGGAAGTGTGGCTAAAAACAGAACCTTGGTATTTACATGTTCTGGATATATGATTGGATACTCTGTTTCTGCTCAAAAACAAATTTAACGCGTAATTTTTGTTTGTATTCTATCCTATCCCGGTCTCGGCATCACTGGTGAATAAGGAATTTTTTTTAAATACATTATTAAGAACAAAAGCATAATAATGCTTAGAAAAATTCGTAGTTACGGTTTTAATTATTAAATTTGAGTTAACACCCAAAAGGAAACTTTCACAACTTTCAAAATATGAGTAAATTAGGAAAAATTCAAAATCAATGCCGTGCACCAACTTTCTGTAATTTATGAAAATTTATTTTTTATTTCAGAATGAGCACAGAAAAGAGAAAAAAAATAAATCAGCTATTTTTTTAGATTTTTTTTCAGCCACACTTCCGAAAACAAGCAGTATACAATCATTTCATTCATGAGTCCTCTTTACCAATTTTAATCTCAATAGAAATTTGAAAGCAATGTTAGAAAATAGAAAGTTTAACCAAAAGTCAAAATTTCTAGGCTGGGAATTCAAGAATTTATTATTCACAAATTTGATACTCAATGGAATACCAATGGAAAAAATGTGGAGATTTCGACGGCAATTCAACAACAACCATTATGCAAATGCTAAGTGTAGGTATGTTATTTGCATTCAAAATTAATCTTTCTGAGTACTACATACATTCAGCAAGCCAACAAATTGTTTGATTGTAGAGAATGTAACGAGACAGATTTAGCTGAAATATATGAACTATGTGATTCGCAAAGGTTCGACAAGAACATGGTGAGACACTCCAAAAAACTGATTTCGTTCCATCAATCACTGCTCCTTTTCTGCAAAGACCTGGAGGACTTTTTCTCTCCGTTGATGTTAATAATTTACGGCTCTTTTATATGTTTGCTATTGTTTTTTAATTTTGCAGTAATCTTACAATCAGTAAGTAACTCTTCTTTATGCCGACTATCTTTCATGCGAGTATACGATATGTTCCAAGATTGAGATTACAAAAAGCGAAAACGTTTTATTTTTAATTTTACAAAAAATTGCCAAGAGAAAAAAATTTGCTTGATTTATGATGAACGTATCTGCAATTAAAACTTCAACATTAATACAGTGTATACTTAAAATCGAAATAAAGAATAAAATCAACAACATTTTAAACTATTAGATTAACCCGTCACCCCTCTCAGTACATAATTCGAGTCTACATCGTATCTCCTTATAACTGTGGATTTCTTGAATCAAATTTTAAAAATTCCTTTGGAATATGTATTTGTAAAATTAAATTTCTTTTTTCGTCCTGTAAACTCAATCCGGCGCCACACTGTATATTACTAATTTTCTGTGTACTTTTTAGACAAACAGCATGTCATCGTTGTTACAATGTTTGCCCGCAAACATTGCTAGTTATGCTGAAATATTTTTTCCATGTCTAATAGCAAGTGTATTTACCGCCGAGGTGTGTACGAAATTTTTAAATTATATTTTTTTATATTTAAACCATAAATTTGGGTTTTGTTTGTCAAAAATTACATGACATGTATGAAACTTTTTCATTTTTAATCGTCTTCTTAAAAAGTCGAACTGTCTCCTATTATTTTTCCTACTGTCACGCATAACAGTAGTAAATAATAGGAGGGCACGTAATTTTTTAACACACGAAATAGTTGTTTATTTATTTTGTGTGTACTTTAGGAAATATTGCGTATTTTAGGTGGAAAACCTTCAAAAAGAATTATACGAGATGCCATGGTACATGTGTGGCAAACAATTCAAAACAAATTATAAATTCCTTCTTCACAGAGTGAATAAGCCGGTGATGCTTACGGTGGGGAAAGTTTCAAATTTGAATCTACCCTTATTTTTATGGGTAAGAAAAAGGAAAGAAAAGAAAAAGTATGCAGATCTACGTATGCTCATCTGCTTATTTTTCCTTTGGGTACATACTTTCTTTGTTCCAACAGCAGTTTCTGACTAGTTCGTTCAGTTGTCCACCGAAGTAATGCTGCTGTTGGAGTAAACCATTTTTTAAAAAGGGTTATCGTCGAAATTTTTGTTTTTAATAACCTGAGAGGAATGTTGACTCGTTTAATTAAACTTTTTTTCAGGCAGCAAAGACCATAAATACCTATTGCATAATTCTCTACCAACTCTATGGATCCGAATAATATCTAAAACAGCTAAGTGCTACAGAAAAACTGGTGTGCACTCTTCAGCCCCAGGGTTTAAATTTTAATTGTAACACATTTTATGTTCCTCTTAAAAATTTAAAACACGATTTGTAGTGTTTATGAATGTAGTTTAAGGAAGATAATAATTAGTGTATTATTTAGGAACACACTGTTCTTGTACTAAATATACGTACCACAAGTTTCACTCCCGTTTGTCAAAAAATATTTAAAATTCTAGGCGATGACGATACTTCGTCTCGCCATTCCGTCACAATAATAACTAAAGCATATGTAAACTTTCTCAACACTCTTTGTTTAAGGAATTAAAACACTTACAAGTACTTACTTAATTCTTCATCATCTTGGCCCTCAAAAATTTCACACATTTGCAATAAAATTTAAATAGTAAACAATATTCACGCAATTATAGTTTACGTTTTTATGGAGTGCCCCTAAGAAGTGATGAGGACACTAATTTGGTAATAAGCGAAGTTATTAAAGAAAAAATGAGTTTTGAATTGCCCCTGTTTGCAATTGACATCAGTCATCGTCTTCCTTCTAAAATGCTTAACAAAAATGTTCCGCCGTCGATCTTAGTGAAATTTAGTAGCCGTGTAATAAAAAATAGAGTTTTTGGTATCAGAAAATGCTTAAAAGGCACTAACATAATAGTGAAGGAGGACTTAACTCGGTCGAGAGTTAGTGTTTTCAGTGCTGCTGTTAAGGCCTTCGGTAATAAAAGAGTGTGGACCAACAACGGTTACATATGCGTAAAAATAAATAATTCCGTCAAGAAAATATCTTCGCTCGTGGAACTGCAAAACATTGGTTTGTGTGGTTAACGTTTGTGCGCTGCGGTCGAATACATCGGAAAGTTTTAATTTTTTTTTTGAGTTGTTATTTACGATATTTACGTTTTCAATTTTGTATTTAATAACCCTAAAAATCTTTGTAATACTTTTTATTTAGTATAACGTGTTGTTTAGAGTTCACTTTTGTTTGTTTCTCAAGCTATTCTCACTATACTTGCGTAATTTGTTTGATTTGCATTACACCTATTTTATTAGTTTATTTGGTTGTCACAATTTTCATATTAGTTATATGTTTTAAATTTTTCTAATTGCTCTATACAAGTTTAGATTTGCAAATTCTATAATTTCTTGTACTCTGAGAACTGTTATTTTTCGCAGAAACAAATTTTGTTGCACTTAATTACATTTACTTACTTTTTTTTGTTTCATCACATTTCATTTAGTCTAATTCATTATGTACATACATGTGTAGTAGATTAAAAATACTGCAATGAACAATTTCAAGCTTGCACAGCTTAATGTTAGGTCACTATTGCCTAAAATTGACTTGGTTAGGGAGCTTGTTTTTTCTAATAGCTATGACATAATACTTTTTACAGAAACTTGGTTAACAAACAATATTCCGAGCGATTCACATTGATATTGAGGGGTACTTATTATATAGAAAGGATCGTGTGGTGGGCAGGGGTGGTGGTGTGTGTGTAGGTGTAATATGCAGACCCCCTGATTTTAATTACAATCAATTCTTCGATTTATTAGAAGGTGATTTAACATTATTGATTTCTCAATATGATGAGATCATCTGTTTGGGTGACTTGAATGTTGATATGTTAGATGAAAATTCTGTAAGTACAAAAAGATTTACTGGACTATTAGATTCTTATGGTTTGTCGCAGCTGGTGAATTCACCAACCCGTGTAACCGATACCTCTGCAACACTTCTGGCCCTAGTCTTAATAAGCAATTGCATTTATGTAGATTCTACTCAAGTTATTCCAATCGAAGGTATATCTGACCATGATCTAGTTTCTTGTGAGCTAAAATTTCCTGCTCCGGAAAACAAAGTAACAATCAGACATGTACGTAATTTTAAAAGTATCATACCAGATGAGCTTAAATTTCTACTTAGACAAATACCATTTGAAAGAATATATGATATGAATGGATATTAATGACAAGGTTAACTTTGTAAATGACCAATTAATGTATGTTCTTGACCTTCTCGCCCCTTTAAAAACAATGAAATCTTCTCATACATATTGTCCTTGGTTAACAGATAACCTAAGATTTCTCATGTCTATAAGGGATAAAGCACGTAGTAGATGGCGACGTACAAAAAATCTTGCTCACTTTGAATATTACAAAAGTTTACGCAATCTTACTACTCTAACTTTTCGGAATGAAAAGAAGGCTTATTTTGTTATTTAGTTATATAGAGTTAGGTGTAATGGAGTTAACAGTTTTTGGAAAGATCTACACTTGCTAAATATTACTCATAAAAGACGTATACCAGACCAATTAAAGGACATAGAGGCGCTTAATCAATATTTTGTTAATAGCTCACCTGTGTTGGTGGGGGACATAGAGGTTATAAATTACTATTTAAATGAAAGTAAACATACACATAATAATTTCTCCTTTAATACAGTTACGGAGACGGATATTTTGAAATATCTATCCCAAATTAAGACGAACATATCAGGATGTTACGGTTTAAATGTTCATTTCTTGTTAATGTGCTGCCCTGATATAGTGCCATATATCTCCCATCTTATAAACTTTTGTATTAGTCATAGTGTATTCCCAGAATGCTGGAAACGAGCGCTTATTAAACCTATTCCAAAAATTTCTAATGCTACTCAATTCAAAGATCTTCGACCTATTAGTATTCTTCCTGTGCTTTCAAAAATTCTAGAGAAGATTATAGCCTCTCAGGTTCGAGATTATGCAATTTCACATAATATTCTGCCGGATACTCAGTCTGGCTTTCGTCCTCGTCATAGTTGTGATACGGTCCTGTTGGACATTAGTGATGACATACTGAGGGGAATTGATAACAAAAAGATTACTGTATTAACGTTATTGGACTTTTCTAAGGCGTTTGACACCATAAATCATCAGATTCTATTAGCTATCCTAAAGTTTATCGGTTTAACTGAACATGCAGTAAATTTCTTTCGGAATTATTTACATAATCGCACCTCTCAAATTGAAATTGACAATCAGATTTCCTTCCCTTTGGTGTCATCATCTGGTGTCCCACAGGGATCTGTCCTAGGCCCGCTGTTGTATACCTTGTATACCTGTGATTTTATTAAAGTTATACGTCATTGTAAATTTCTTTTATATGCTGATGATACCCAGCTTCTTTATTCTTCCCTGCCTAGTGATTTGCCGAATGCAATTTCTAAATGCAATTTCTAAAAACATGCATTACAATTAAATGCTGCTAAAACTTCTGTGCTTGTATTTGGTCCTCCGAAACTTCAGTGTCTTATGGAACCTCAAATTGTTCTAAATGTAGCAGGTCAGCGTAAAGCGCCTACCACATCTACTAAAAATTTGGGTTTGATATTTGATTCATCATTAAGATTTAAATTACACATTAATAATTGTATAAGAGAAGCATACTATAAATTGAAAATGATATATACAAATAGGCATTTTTTAAATAAAAAACTAAAAATTTTACTCTGTGATTCCCTAGTACTATCGCGATTGTATTTTGCTGATGCTGTTTATGGTCCCAATCTGGATTCTGTGGATATACGCAGAATTCAGACTCTTCAAAATTCTTGTTTGAGGATGATTTTGGGAATAAGACGTCGTCAACACATTTCCTTCAAACTTAACGAGATAAAATGGCTTAATATGTCCAACAGGCGCTAGTTGCATGCTACATGTCTTTATCATAGAACTAATGTTTACAAAGTACCTAAGTACCTTTGTAAGAAAATAATCTTTAGAACGGACGTGCATACTGTTAATATACGTTTTAAAGGCACGATTACACCACCTGCGCATCACATTGAATCCTTTAAGCGTTCGTTTACATATCAAATTGGAAAGTTATATAACTCGATTCCTGAAGAGATCAAACACGGGTCGTATTTAATGTTTAAGGAATGCTTTAAAAATATGCTGCTTTTTCAACAGAACAAGCTCCCATGGCTAATTTTATTTTTGCTGATTGTTACTTGTAAACATGCATAGTGCTTATGGTGTCAAATAAAATTATGTGAAATAGTTATTAATGTATACATAATTGTTGCTATCTCATACTCTGTTGCCTATGTTCGTATTCTATTTTATTATATAGCCAATGATGAAAAGCAGGGGTCTCCTACCCTTTTTGAGTAGGGGGCTATCTGATCTTTGGCTTTTTCCCAGCAGGTTTATATTATTCGTAAATTTTGTACACAAAGTTTATAGGTAAATATCTGGGAAATAAATTATTATTATTATTATTAAACATTTTTCATTATTGCCAATGTTTATAAAGAAAAACAAAGAAACTTTAAAGCAGGAGAAATGATGATCATAAACCAGTATAAATTCTCAGGAGTATATATTTGAAACACCTTTGACCAGCACAATGAAAAAGGTGTTCCAATATTTTTTCCCCAACTGATACCTGTATTATTTCTCCTTTAAGAAAGACGAACATTATTATGTATTTAAAATTTCTAATTATTTTGTAAAGTCTAAAGTATTCCATTAAACATTAAAAGTTTGACACACTTTGCACAACTGCATATTAAAACTTGAAGAATTATTGTAAAGTAAATAATTAACGAAGCACATGTAAAAGTTCTCAACTGAAAGTAATTATCTTAACACACTTGCGAATGCTTCTATGAATGGTACAGAAACAAAACAGGTACTCCATTTCTCCTATTTATGGTTTCTATAATAATTATTTGTATTTTGTTAAAAATTAATTATCTTTACACAGCATAAGTTTAAAATTATCGGTTCCATTGTGGAAGAAAAGCGCATTTATTTTCATTTTAATTTTCATATTAAAAAGGTCAGATCTCTTTAAATTTTGCTTCAGATACATTGGCATCATGGTTAACATCAACTATCTGTCTTACCATGTATTTTTATTAAAAGTTGGGAGGTCTCTACAAACTGGATGAATCAAATAACAGAGCAAGATATTTATGTGGTTACTCAAGAAGAATTTTCTGTAATTCAATATTAGCACTTTATTGCGCCGCCAGTGCATGTGAAATATTTCGCAAAGGCGTTTTTGATTATAAGTCGAATGCTATGGCCTATGTGACGTTTGGTAAATAAATTACAACTAAACAAGTACAGCATATTCAAACTTAAGTCGGTACTATTACTATTACGTTATTAAAAGCTACAAATTCGGTTAAATTAGCAGAATAGTAGTACTTTTCATGCTGATTACAATGATGCAATAAAAAAACAATTGAACGTTGCGAACTACTACTACTACTAGTTTGCTAGTAAACCGGATTTGTGTAGCTTTTATAATAACGAAGTTGGCAATAGTGCCGACTTAAGTTTAAACTAAGGCTGGGAATCATATTCGAATTATTCGAATACATGTGCAATCTCTATTCGAATACGTTCAAATTTAATAATTCGAATTTTCAAATTATTCGAATAACTCAAATTATTCGAATTTTCAAATTATTCGAATAATTCAATTTATTCGAATTTTCAAATTATTCGAATACATAATTCAAATTATTCGAATGTTCAAATTATTCGGTGAATTGAAAAATTCAAACTAACAAATACTACAGTGCAATTTCGATTTCATTATTCGAATATTTATTTAAATATTTATTTAAATATTCGAATTATTCAAGTATTCGATTTATTCGAATATTCGAATAAATTTTCAAATGAATATTCGAATAGCAAATCTGAGAAAAGTCCCAGCCTTAGTTTAAACAGACCGGATATATGTACCTATATTTATTTATATTTTTAGCGGGTATTGGTTGTACTTTCCTAAAAACTGTTTATTTCTGCATCAACGACGATAAAACAAATAATTTAGTTCAAAAACTGAATGCTTTATTTAAGTATGAATCCGAGACGCTATTGATTGAAAAAAGTATTAAACAACGTTTAGAGATGACAAATAAGTTAACATGGATTTGGGTGATTTACGTAGAATTCGTTGCCTTGCTGTTTACCTTATATCCACTTTATATTGGAGGGAAAAATAGGTACCTATAATATACTAATATTAAGTCAGTATTGTGTAGTATTATTCATATAAAGTTTTTATTACTGTACCTTTGACAGCTGCTTCGGGATAACAATCTTACGAAATAACTCCATATACGAAAACCATTAAAACGGGCGAATTCATAGAGACTTGAACTTTACAGCGATAGTAAAAATACTTCCAGATGGAATTTTGAAAAACGCGTTGGTCACTTTGTAGACTGAAGTTTTGTTAACAAATCAGTGAAAACAGCTTTTAAAAATATGTAACCATAATTAAGTTATGAAGTCGCCCGATTTGTATGTTTTTAGTGAATTATTTCTGTAAGGCGTGAATATATTCTCCCCACCTTAAGAGCTGGGGGCGGTAACAAAATAGACAATCACGTGATCTTTTTTCACGGCCTGAGAATATATTTTGCGTTCCGATTTTTAGGGGTTATTGCGCATGATCTCAAATACGATTAAGGCGGGTAATTTAAACATATTTAAGTTTGTGCACTGCTTTTTCCAGTACGTTTTTGGTATTTTAATGTTTATTTATACATGCACTGAGGTCTAGCAACAAGTACATTTCTTGTTAGTCAAGAAAAGATCAACTTCACTATTTCTAAATAGTATTCAAAGGTACGGCTTTTTCCACGGTTGGAGAAAAAAATATTTTTAGCCGGCTAAATTACATCACTAGGAAAATTACATTTTTATAGAATTATCGTTTTGCCTATTCTGACGTACAACTTTTTGTGTGAACTTTCGCGTCCTGGCATTCTTCGTTGATTAAACCTAAAGGAAAAATTTTGAGACGCATTTCACTTCGAAAACATTATTTTGTGTAACTAACTTTTGCATGAACTGCTTTTTCTCGTTATTAATTTAAATGCACTCCTTAAAATTTAAAGTGGAACACTTACATTTTTTTCTTTTTTTTTGTAAATTTGTGTTTGACTCAACTTATGTGTATTAGAAGCGAAATAGTAAAAATATAAAAGTGTACATTTAAACAGAGTTAAAAAAAAGATCAAATGAAGTTAGCAATAACTTTCAGCAATAAAAAAAATTCTAAAACTATACCAAAACAGTTTCAGTATTTATATATTAGTATAGAAATCTACTAATTAAGTAAGTTTAATAACTTAAAATCATATTTTTAGAAATTGATTCGAAATTGACCTTTCAAGTAATTTTGCGTTAGGCGTACTCAACTTCTTCAAAAATGATAGCGTTGTCTTATTTTTAAATCAAATATTTTTAAACGAATATAATCTATTAATAACGGGCTTTCGATAGTGTAAAAACAAAAAGGGACATATTTTTTGTTTGGCCACAATTAAATCTTAAACTTTAGCTCCGCGTACAGTAGGACTCTCGCTTCGTTTTTCTCAAAAATGACAGCGTTGTCTTATATCAAATGCTTTTAGATGAAAATAATCTATTATTATTAATAGATAGGCTTTCGATAGTTTAAAAACAAAAAGGGACATATTTTTTGTTCGGTCACAATAAAATCTTAAACTTTCGTTCCGCATACTCCAGGACCTTAAAAATCTAAGGTGATTTGAAAACTTGTTCAAAATAAGTATGTAATTGAAAATAAAAAGATACACAATGCTTTTTTTACAGTACTAAACGCCTCTTATTGATTTATTTAATTAAAAAATAAGAGAACAATGTCATTTTTGAGAAAAACGAAACGTGCGTCCTGCGGAACTAAAGTTTAAGATTTAATTGTGGCCGAACAAAAAATACGTCCCTTTTTGTTTTTACACTATCAAAAGCCCCTTATTGATAGATTATTTTCGTCTAAAAATATTTGATTTAAAAATAGGACAACGCTGTCATTTTTGAAAAAGTTGAGTACGCCTCGCGCAACATTACTTGATAGGTCAATTTCGAATCAATTTCTAAAAATATTCATTTTAAGTTATTGAATATTACTTAATGAGTAGATTTTTATACTAATACATAAATATTGAAACTGTTTTGGTATTAGTTTAGAATTTTTTTTATTGCTGAAAGTTATTGCTAACTTCATACCGGTTTCAAAAGAAATAAACTTTTATGATATTTTCTTAAACTGTGGCCTTTTCTTCAATCACAAATTGCAAGACGCGAAATACTTTTACATTTTGGATTTCTAGTTATTTATGTACCAAGGTGGCAAAGTGGCACTTTATCAATAGAGTTTGCAAATTGCGAGCCAAGGCGAAGCCGCGGTGAGCAAGCGAACGAGGTTGATAAAGACACTTTGCTGCCGTGGTGTATATAATATTTTTTCGACTACTACATACTCAACCATTTATTTTGAAATATCCAAACCTTGCAGATTTATATCTATGTTTATACCTTCGTAAATTTTTTGAAAAATTTATTTCGTTTACTTTATAGTACGTTATAAACGACACTGGCGTTTCGATGACACCAAGAACAGTCACTTCGCGTCATGATGTTTGTCATGTACTTAATTATCAACATTTTTTTTAACAATTTTCGAAGAAATATATGTATGTAGATACATATTTACAAAGAAACATATTTACCGCCGATTTTTCTTTTCCTATATGTGACTTTCTTGTTAATGGAGTTTAATTTACCCATGTTTACAATTTAAATAAATAAAATAATGAATTTCATTACAGTGTTGAGCTGCAGGTAATATTAAAATTGCGCATGGGCATGAAATAGCATTATAAGTAAAATTTTTGGTGTTGCAGCTTCAATCCTCTTCAATATTTTTACAAATATAGGTAACTGCTTGTTCCTTTTCTATTAGACGACGCATATGTGCAATTAAAAACAAAGTCTACTTTGAACGATATAATTGCGTCTTATTACAATTTACCGTAAAAAATGTGTTAGGTATTTGAATATAATTATGTACATGTATGTGTATTTCTGAACCCGTTGAATATATCAACATTATGACCGAACGCAGCCTAGTAAGTTGCTCATGATGACGGAACCACCGACACGCGAGAATTATTATCGTTCTTCCTCAATATGTGTTGAACAGAGATAGCTCTAAGCAACTAATGTTGGTGGTTTTTCAATAGCCGCATAGTCGAAAGGCGACTGCCAACCAACCAATCATAATTATCACAAATATTTCCCCTTAACGTAGCAAAGTAGGGATAGTAAACTGCGAACTTCTGAGGGGTAACTTTGTACGATTCCTCTTAAGGGAAACTAAAAAGGTTACAAGTCGAGGTTTCTCGGGGGTGGTCGGTATCGACTTCAGGTACCCTTCAGAGTTGGGGATAAAATTCGACACTGCTTCCCCTTACAACGGCGAGGAGGTTGGAAGTAACAAAGCCATGGAACATTTTACACACACTCAAATACACTCCCGCTCCTGAGGTCCTGACAAGTCTTTGACTTAGGACCCCGTTGGGCAACCACCACAGATAAAAACAAAACAACACTAACTGTTAAGGAAAACTAAAAAGGTTAAAAGAAACTAAACAAGTCAAGGGTAACGAGTCGCCAAGGAGAACTAACCAGGGCAAATAAAGACTTACAACACAACGTTGATGTTTTTTGAATTATTATTATTATTATTATTAAGGTGAAGTGGGGTAAATGTGATAAATTTATTACTGCTGCTGCCATATACCTTACAATTCTTTAAGCTTGTATACGAATAAGCACAATACTAGATAGAACGAAATTACATTCGCTGGTCATAGCACAGGTCATAAGTATAATTGTTATACTGAGTGATTTTTTAAATTTTTTATCAACTCTTGCCATGAGATCTGGGCGGCGTGTCTTAGCTTAAGTGAAAAGTACGTCATTGCATTTCTTTATGCTGTTTTACAATAAAGTTACGTCATGCAGTCCAAATTCCATAGCAAGATTTGATAAAAAATTTAAAAAATCACGCGGTACATTAGCCCCTTTCCATTTTAAGAAAATTATTATTATAAGTAGACATCATTATTATATTTGCCCCAAACGATGGGGTAAATGCGATAGTATACTGACATCGTTTTAAAAAAAAAATACCCAACATTTTTCAAAAAGGAACTGAAAAGGCGTCAGTTCTGGTATCAATTAGGAACTATATTTAAATCAATGGTAATTTTTTAAAAAGTGTTGGTTCCTTTAGAATTATTAGTTTTAGTCTTTTCTTCGTGAACTATTAAAAAAGTATATCACATTTACCCCACTTCACCTCACATAATTGTCTTTAGAGATCAGTAAATTAATCGCACACTTTTATCCTGAAAAAGCTCTCAGATGTACAGTTGCGAGCATTAAATTTTGGTCGTCCTGTCAATCAAAACGTCAGTTTTAATTCCAGAAATTAAAATATTTCAGATAAGTACCCAATTTTTTACCAAAAAAGTGTTCAAAATAAATTGCATTTTAAATTAAAGCCATAAACTTTTTTATAAATAAATTGAAATAAGCACTAACACAAATTTTTGGCGGAATTATTTATATATTATTCACTAACAATCTCTTCATTTAATTAACTTCTTATTTTTAATAAAATACAAGCCAGGTACAAATCTTTGATAGCAATGATGAATGATGATCAAAATTTATTGCCCGCGACTATACATACCTACATCCAGTTAAACGTCAACATTTATATTAATTTTAAGAAGTGTTCGATCAAGTGGCATTACATATTTTACATATAGCATTGATAATTTCTATTGTGAAGCCATAAAAACGAAATGAGAATTGGAAAACTATAGTTAAATAAATAAACTAAAAAAAAACTTTTAATATTTTAGAGTTCTGTCATTACCGATGTGGGTCCCTTACGATGTGAACCTTTCTCCCTTTTACGAAATAACATGTGCCGTGCAAGTGTGTACTGCGTTGGTAGCTGAATGGATTCTTTCGTCAGTGGATGCGTTTTTCACTGCTTTATTGATGTTAACTGCGGAACAATTCAAAATATTGGGTATTACAAAATAATATTTTGAATTAGGTTTATATTACATTTCCATATATATAAAACCTCATTCATGGGTCCACTTTAGTAATTATTATTATTGATTTAGAAAGAGTTTAATCATAATCAAAATTTGAAAGCACTATAATTTAATAATTACTAGTTTTTAATGTTAGAAATTATTTATTTAAATTTTAACTAAAAACGAACATTTTCAGGCTGGGAATTCAAGAATTTATTATTCACGAATTTGATACTCAATGGAGTATCGAAGGAAAAAATTTGGGCATTTCAACGGCAATTCAACAACAATCACACCGACGAAAGGTATTGACCACTTTACATTACAAAACAAGTGATGATTTCAGATATGATTCAAGAAAGGAATAAACTAGCAAATGGAAAGGAAAGGAATAAACACGCAAAACCAATTTTCAAAACGTAAACATTACTCTTCTTGAATGACATTTTCAAATTCCTTACAGGAGTGAAAGTTAAACAGCATCTTGGATAGTTTTAACTTGCAAAAGTTATTGTTATTTTTAATATTCAAAATACTAGAATAGAGCTTCTATATTAGATCTTAAACAACACAAAATTTTCATTTGAAGAAACAATTTAACAGGTTTATATTCTGCCAATCAAAATGAAAACACAGTTATCTAACATTAATTAATTGTAATTAGATTGTCATCATGCAAATGCTGACTGCAAAGTTTGCATCCAAAAATAAACTTTCTGCGCACTATATATAAAAAATTCAATTAAACTTTGTACTGCGACAAATTGTTTGATTTTAGAAAATGCAACGAGATAGATTTCGCTGTGATATATGAACTATGTAATTCGCAAAGATTCGACGAGAATATGGTGAGACATTCCAAAAAGCTGATTTCGTTCCATCAATCGCTGCTCCTCTTCTGCACAGACCTGGAGGACTTTTTCTCTCCGTTGATGTTAATAATTTATGGCTGTTTTATATGTTTGATATTGTTTTTTAATTTTATAATCATCTCACAATCAGTAAGTAACTCCTCTTTATACTGAATATCTTTCATGTTTACATACAAGGTGAACGCCAATTGTTCCAATAAAAAGAAAAACGCATGAGTATCGATGTCACAGATTACGGGAAAAATGTTTAAAGCAAATGTTTTGAGCAATTTATAATAAAATTAATTAAACAATTACTCCAAAATCAAGGTATGGCTTGCCATACGAAATACGACACCACGTTTTATAAACGCAGTAGTATAATAGGACTATAAATTTTATTGACTTCTTGCCTGCACAGAATGCAACCTTGCCACACACCTTAATTTCCTTTTATTGCACGTTTAATAGCTGCGAACGGAACTCTGAGTTGTTTCTTTTGCGCGACGTAATTATTAGTAATTTCTAAAATAACTGGAATTGCGTATGAAATAAGGGTAACAAATTCGCAAATAAATGTGTAAATAATTGTTTGTTAATTCGTGCGGATTATTTAGTAGAGCGAAACGTACCAGCTGCTACATTCACAAAAAAATCGCAAGGCAGCTGAGAGTAAAATCTTTCGTCTCATTATCGCACAATAAAACTATTACGATACAGTAATAATACATAATTAATGATAAATTTACCCAAAAAGTAGATATGTTTAGATATTTATTCAAAATAAAGCTTGACTTTCCGTAGCAGACGTGTTAAACTACGCACAGACAGCATAACCCGAGATGCGCAGCGTACGACCTTCGGTCGATCCGAATTCTGTCGGTGCTCAGTGTAGACGTAATAATTTATATTCAAATTTATTTACTGACGACTCCGAACAACTGGATCAACGGTGAACACTCTCAAAAGTCCTCGTGCGGAATTTTTACGAGAGTGCGACGAGGTAATTCGCGTCCTTTGTCAAATCTGTACACAGCTTTAAATAACTGACGAAATAATACGAATAAGTGCGCTAAAAACACAGGATATGGAGTTGTAAACGCATCTTGAATTTGTCAAACTTTTAATAGATTTGTGTCGCACATAAAACGAAATAATAATAATTAATGATCGAAACAGATTACGAATGAGTTTGCTGTTTATAATGTTTTAAATTCTGGTGATGACGGGCGTTTCTTGTAGAAATAAACTTTATTTAAAATACAATTCAAATTAAAATGAAAGAAAAATACTAGGAATTTGCTAGGAATGAAATTTTTGTTTTAGTGATTTATTAGTTTACATGTCAAAGCAGGTATTAAAAGTGGAGCCGCTGTGATCCTTTGCATGGAATAATCTGTTTCAGATGATTTGCATGCATTTGTCAAGTAAATATTTTGTAGTTCGTATTTCATGGCGTCGGAGTTGACGTGAAATTTCACTTAAACATCATGTTCACGATCGATGCTATGCCGCTGTGCCTACCATAAAACTTTTAAGAGGGCATTAATTTCGTTCATCTGCTCCTCTATTTTTTAACCAGAGACGCGTCGTCGTTTTGGGGCTAATTTTTGATCAATTATTTCTCGAAAACTAAAGCAGAAAGATTTTTTTTAACATTTTTCCCATACTCTCGGACACCGCTTCTTATCGTAATTTTATTTTGTCGGGTTAATTAACAGTCACACTGTATATGTATTTTTTTTCATATATTTTAACTTTCTGTGTACTTTTCAGACAAATAATATGTCAACGTTGTTACAATACTTGTCTGCATACTTTTCGTGCTATGTGGAAATATTTTTTCCATGTCTAATAGCAAGTGTATTTACCACTGAGGTATGTACAAAATATTTAAATTACCTATATTTTTCATTGTAGGCCCAAAATTTGGGATAGTTTGACAAAAATTACGCAATTATTCATAATAAATTAAACGTGTTTCCATTTTTTAATGGTTTTCTGAAAGCGTATTCCAATCGCTGCATTGGTGTTCTGGTGTACACTCATTTTAACCTCATATATTAAAAGAGATGAAAATACACTGAGTATACACTGTACATAAGTGCAGCGATTGGAATAAGCTTTTAGAAAGTTAAATTGTGTCCTATATATTGCTATATCTACGTATTCCAATAGTGAATAATAGTAATGACATCGTCAGAATGTAATTTTTTAATACATGCATCAATAGTCTTCTTACATATTTTAATAACTTTCTTTATTTCGTCTGTACTTTCGGAAACATTGTGTATTTTAGATGGAGAACCTCCAAAAAGAATTATACGAGATGCCATGGTACATGTGTGGCAAAAAATTCAAAACAAATTATAAATTCCTTCTTCACAGAGTGAATAACCCCGTGACGCTTACGGTGGGGAAAATTTCCAATTTGAATCTAACCTTATTTTTATGGGTAAGCAAAAGAAAATGCATCAAAATTTAATTTTAATAAAAAAATTTTAAAAACGATTATCGTCGAAATTGTTGTTTTTAATAATCTGAGTCGATTCTTGATTTATTTAATTAAATTTTTTTTTCAGGCAGCAAAGACCATAAATACCTATTGCATAATTCTCTACCAACTCTATGAATCCAAATGATATCTAAAATATCTATGTGCTACAGAAAAACTGGTGTGAACTCTTCGCCCCAAGGATTTAATTATAACACATTTTAAGTTCATCTTAAAAATTTGAAATACGATTTGTAGTGTTTATGAAGTGTTCTATGTATGTATTTAGTGAATTATTTAGGAACAGAATATTCTTATACTAAATAGATATACCACTTGCAAGATGTTATCAATCAATCAATCAATATCTTTATTCACTTTTGCTAACAACAAGTTAGATGTGAAACGTCAAACATATACATGTGTATATAATAAAAATTCATTACAGTTGTTATGATACAAAATAAAGTACAGTCACAAATAAAAATTGTATAAAATAGAAGTTTATTTTTAGTTATGATTGTTTGAAAAATCTAAAAATTCATGCAAACTATAAAAAGCATTTTGTTGTAAATAGCGCTTTAATCGTTTCTTAAATACTGTGACGATTGAGGTGTCAGCCTGTCTGTTGCGTCATCGCCGCCTAGTCGACGCGCCTTAGACGACTGGAGAATTCTGTCGGCGGAGTAAACTAGAACAGACAGCCCGTCTCCAGGCCATTCTCGAAGAGAGAGCCGGCATATATAAAAATGCACGCAGCCGAACGTAAGACAGTTCGAAATTAATTAAGCAAGTGGATAGTTCGAAGTCGCGTTATAAATTTTCGCTCGGCTGTTAACATAAATTACTTATTAACTTATAAATAAATTATTGTTTAAGTTAGAGTTAATTAGTGTCACTTTTTAAATAAATTAGATTATTAACTATTTCGTGTTTTGATTAAAATAAAAATAATAGTACCTTAAAATCGTTACAATATGTTGTCATCATTGATGCCGCGAAAATCAGAAGGGAGCCTATTATACAATTTCTGGCCAACATAAAAAGGTGATTTTTCAAATAATGTTGTTTTGTGTTTCTGAACTCGAAATAAGTTATAATTTCTTGTTATTTTACCGTGAACATCTTGGTTTGTTACTAGTTTTGTTATTTAGAACACTTAAAATGCATCGGTAAATATAAATTGACGCTACAGTCATGATATTATACTGTACAAAAAAGTTTTTACAGGTTTGTCTACGTCCTAAGTTAAAAATTAACCTTATAACGCGTTTCTGTGCAACAAACACTCTATTGACTTCACGTGCACCACCCCGCAACAATAAACTAAATTTGTGTGTACTAAACTATAATATGTTTGCATTAGGCAGTCCAGGTCTACACATGTTTTAAGCTTTAACAACGCGTAGTAGGCATTATTAATTTTGTTGCAAAGACTATCTATGTGCATTGACGAATTTAAAGTACTGTCAATAGTAACTCCCAGAAGACGAACACTTTCCGAGAAATCTATCGTGACTCCATTTATTTTAACTACCATTTGAGGCGGTAATCGGCGTTGATAAAATTTAATACAAGAAGTCTTTGTACCATTTAAAATAAGATTGTTTCTTTTGCACCAATTCACTGGCAACGTCATTGAGTTTAGTTTGTAATTCTGAAATGTTCGAGTCCGATAACACTATTAATGTATCATCAGCAAAAACCACCAATTTTCCTGGACATTTGAGATTAGCTGGTAAATCATTTATAAAAATTAGAAATAGCAGCGGTCCCAAAATTGACCCCTGTGGAACACCAAGGAAGATGGAGAATTTACCCTGTATATTGGTTTTTGATCTTCTGTTGCCGAGATACGAAACGAACCATTTGAGCACATTTCCTCTGATTCCTAACGCGAACAATTTAGTTTCCAAAAAACTTGCTTCCACAGTGTCAAAGGCTCGGCTAAGGTCGAAACATATGGCTGCAACATACTTGTTTTGGTCGAGGGATTCGTAGACGCACTCTAAAAAATTTGTGCACGCCATTGACGTTGATTTACCACTGCGGAAACCGTATTGCGTCTCAGTCAATAAATTTTTGGAATTTAGATAATTGAATAGCTTGGTGTGAACTACTTTTTCAAAGATCTTCGAGAATTCATTTATAATGGATATGGGCCTATAATTAGATACCTGATGATGATCACCTTTCTTGAATATTGGTAGTATAACTGACAGTTTAAGCACATCTGGAAATATGCCTTGGTTGATGGAAATATTAAAAAGATATGTCAAGGGTTTGACGATTGCAGTCATTGTGCGTTTAATAGCTTGCGTTGGAATTCCATTTATTCCTGATGAATTTTTCATTTTTAATGTTTTTATTGCCTGTAAAGTCTCTTGTTCTGTGATGTTCGAAAAATACATGGATTGTGTCATCATAGGTCCGATTGTGCAATTGTCTGAAAGACCAGTTGTGTAGTGCGCATGAAGCAGGTTTTTGGCAACATTGGTAAAATAATGACCAAATTCACCCGCGTTTGTGGGTCCTCGATAATTTGACTGTTTACGTTTAGAGAATTTTTTTTTTTGGCACAAGAAGTTTTCGTCCAGTGACTTCATTTACAATATTCCACGTAGCTTTGTTTTTATTTGATGCATTTAGAATTTTTTCCTTAAAGTAATCTTTTTTTGTTGTAATTATTAGGTTTTTGTATTCTTTCTTTTTCTGGACATAGAATTCCCATAGTTGTAAGTCTCCGGTATAACGATGCAGCAAAAAGAGATCTTTGATTTTGGCTCCATGTGCTATCATTTCAGGTGAAATCCATTTTTTGTTTGTATTGTTTATATTGGTGTTTACTTTGCTAATTCGCTTTACTATAAAAGGACAGGATATCTCTAAATACCATTCGAAAATCATAATAAAATTGTGGAAAGCTAAGTTTACATCATTTGTGTCGTATACATTTAGCCATTGCTCCAAGCTAATTTTCTGTTGTAATACATTTAAGGTGCTATTATTTATTATTCGATATCTAATTTCCAAAGGTGGCGATGGTAAACTAATCTTATTTGAGTACAATATGAATACATTCGCCAAGTGGTCAGATAGATTAGGATTTATAATAGTACTTGCATATTTGTCCAGATTAGTAATCATGAAATCAATGCCTGTCGCGGATATTATCCCCGTCCAATTTTTATATATGCGTGTGGCGCTATGTATTGTCATATGAAGACCGAACGAGCTTAGCACATCCTGGAGAATCTTGGTTTTGAAAGTGTTGATCAGGATATTGACATTTAAGTCACTCCTAGGATAATTATGTCATAGTTACTAGCGTTCTTAAGAACGTCAGTTAGTATTTCAATAAAATCTTCGAAAGAACCTCCGGACAACGATACATTCCAATAAAACATAATCTGTACCTATCTGCTGTGAATTCAATCGCACAACATTCGCAGCATTTTTCGATGGACAGTCTTTCAATGCATTTAATGGCATTTGCAATTATATCGCAGTCATCTCTGACAAGGATAGCAACACCTCCTCTCATATATGCATCACGACAGAAATAGGACACAACCCTGTATCCAGGAATTTTTAAAAGATTTATATTATGTGACTGACACCAATGTTCCGTTAAACACAATACGTCTGGTATTTCGTCACTGTTGAAAACTACTAGGGAATCAATTTTGTTTTGGATACCTTGTATGTTAACATGTATGAATTTTAAGTTATAGTTGAATTGGTTTACATCTTGTTCAGTTCTCTTTATATCGAATTCTTGTGTATTCCTTGTGTGATTAAAAAATTATTTTTGCTTATTTTGTCTTGATCATTCTGTTTAAATGTTGTTATATTGGGTGTTATTGGAGATCTGCTTTCTTGAGGAAAAGCAATGTGATAAATATAATTGGACAACAGATGACAAATATATTTTTTTGCTCGAAATTTCAAATGGATCCCGTCAAAAGCGTAGTCGTCGACCGTGATTACAGTATTTATACAAAAAATCTTTACATGTTCATAAGTATCTGCTAGATTAAAAATTTTATAATTTATATGCTCAATAAGGTAATTGAGTTCCTGGTCATGACTGTTGAAAGGGATGGTAGATATTGTAATATTGGTATAGACCGTAGCATTCATTACAAAATCGAATTCTTGCAGTAATCTTCTAACGGAATCGTTATCGTAGCAGTCGCATATGTCATTTGCTCCAGCCATGAGAAATATATGATCAGACTTGTTAAAATCTTTTACCATTGGTTAAGATTATTAATTATGCCGTTTAATTTAGCATTTGGTTTGATTAAACCAGTGGCTGAGACATTTAGTAAGGTTTCTTTCAAGAGAGTGCTCATGTGTCTCCCATGACTATCACTTAAAACTAACACCCTTTTATGCGTTTCAATGATGCTTCTAGTTGTTGGTATGGGTAGAGCATTTAAATCCACCTCGGGTTCCTTTAATATAGCTTTATTGTTGATTTCCGAAGTTTGAGACACATTATCTGTGACTTTTGGTGCATCTGTTTGGATAGCTATTGAAGTGCGGATAAATTTATTCGGGTTAATTTTATCTATAAACTTAGATTGGTTGTCAATGATTACTTTGTAGCTGTCGATTTGCGTTTTTAATTTGGCTAATTCCGTTTTCAGGGCATCAGTTGTTTGTATTATTTACAAAATAAATTTCAGGTCATTTTGCATAGCTGCCAAGCATTTATTATAACTTAAAGTTTCACTCCCGTTTGTGTGTCAAAAATATTTAAAATTCTAGGCGATGACGTCACTTCGTCTCGCCATTGCGTCACAATCATAAATAAAGTACAGTCACACCTCTATAACTCAAACTTCCACAACTCGA
Source organism: Dorcus parallelipipedus (assembly GCA_958336345.1). Lineage (NCBI taxonomy): Eukaryota > Metazoa > Arthropoda > Insecta > Coleoptera > Lucanidae > Dorcus > Dorcus parallelipipedus. Next base: position 26,052,833 of record OY284480.1, on the reverse strand, counting down.
AATTTTCTGTAAGTCGAAATTTACTGATGTCCTTGCACATTGTATATAACTGAAATATCTTTCTTTAACTTGAAATTTCTATAACTCGAAGTAATTTTTCGGTCCCTTGAGATTCGAGTTATGGAGGTTCGACTGTATATGTAAACTTTCTCAACATTCTTTATTTAAGGAATGAAAACATTTTCAAATTCGTTCATTCGATCTACAATAAAATACTTACTTAATTTTTCATCACCATGGCCCTAAAAAATTTCACTCATTTGCAATGAAATTTAAATAGTAAACATTTTTCATTATTGCCAATGTTTATAAAGAAAAACAAAGAAACTTTAAAGCAGGAGAAATGATGATCATAAACCAGTATAAATTCTCAGGAGTGTATATTTGAAACACCTTTTACCTGCACAATGAAAAGGTGTTCCAATATTTTTTTCCCAATTGAAATCTGTATTATTTATCCTTCAAGAAAGACGAACATTATTATGTACTTAAAATTTCTAATTATTTTGTAAAGTTTAAAGTATTCCATTAAATATTAAAAGTTTGAAACACTTTGCACAACTGCATATTAAAACTTGAAGAATTATTATAAAGTAAATAATTGACAAGGCACATGTAAAAGTTCTCAACTGAAAGTAATTATTTTAAGACACTTGCGAATGTTTCTATGAATTGTATAGATACAAAACAGGTATTCTATTTCTCCTATTTTTGGCTTCTATAATTATTTGTATTTTGCTAAAAATTAATAATTATCTTTAGAGAACACAAGTTTAAAATTTGAAATAAAAGCACTTTTATTTTCATTCTGCGAATCCGTTCGTTCTTTCCATCGATGTTGTTTTTTCACACTTTCATATTAATAAAGTCAGATTTCTTTAAATTTTGCTTCAGATACATTGGCAACATGGTTAACATCAACTATCTGTCTTACCACGTATTTTTGTTAAAAGTTGGAGGTCTCTACAAACTGGACGAATCAAATAACAGAGCAAGATATTTATGTGGTTACTCAAGAAGAATTTTCTGTAATTCAATATTAGCACTTTATTGCGTCGCCTGTGCATGTGAAATATTTCAGAAAGGTGCTTTTGATTATGCGTCAAATGCTATGGCCTATGCAATGTTAGGTAAATAAATTACAACTAAATAAGTACAGCATATTCAAACTTGAGTCGGTATTATTACTAACTTCGTTATTATAGAAGCTACAAATTCGGTTAAATTACGCTGATTACAATGATACAGTAAAAAAAAAAATTAACGTCGCGTTTATGAAATAAAGTCAAATTTTTTTTAAAAGGATCACCCTGAATATTATTTTACCAACCGATAGACAATAAATAAAGAAGATTTTTAGATTTTTACGAAATCATCAAAGGTGCCTGTGCTTTAGAAACAAAACATTTGCAAATCGCCATAATCAAATTATTCGGTTGACAGACTCTTAATTATATTATTTTTGAAGTTTGTGGTTTTTTTTTGCTAAAAAAATTTACAAAATCTACGTGTAAAAAGCACGAGAAATGTATAAAAATTGTAATAATTTTTGTAAATTTTTCTAGATCTTGTAAATTTTTTTAGCAAGAAATAAACCACAAACTTTAAAAATAAAAGTGAAAAGTACTACTAGTTTGCTAATAAACCGGATTTGTGTAGCTTTTATAATAACGAAGTTACCAATAGTGCCGACTTAAGTTTGAACAGACTGTATATACCTATATTTATTTACTATATTGATTTAGTTTTAGCGGGAATGGGTTGTATTCTCGTAAGAACCGTTTATTTCTCCATCAACGACGATAAAACAAACAATTTAGTCCAAAAACTGAATGTTTTATTTAAGTATGAAACCGAAACGCTATTGATTGAAAAAAGTATGAAGCAATGTTTAAAGATGACAAATAAGTTAACATGGATTTGGGTGATTTATATAGAATTCGCTGCCTTACTGTTTACCTTATATCCATTTTATATTGGAGGGAAAAATAGGTATCTATATTAGTAGTATAATATACTAATTTTGAGTCAGTATTGTGTGGTATTATTCATATAAAGTTTTTATTACTGAACCTTTGAAAGCTTCTTCCGGATAAATAATAAATAAACAAACTGTTAAGGGTAACTAAAAGGGTTAAAGGAAACTAAACAAGTCAAGGGTAACTAACTAAACAAGTCGCCAAGGAAAACTAAACAAGATAAATAATGTAAAAATATGTTATAATGACTGATCGAATAATTCAAAAAACCAGTATAAATGTATGCCAGTATAAATAATCCTGAAGAAGCTGTCAAACTTACAGCAAAACGTTGATGTTTATACTATTTTTATACTGTTATTATTAGATAATTGTCTTTAGAGATGTCAGTAAATTAATCGGATATATTTATCCTGAAGAAGCTCTCAAACGTACAGTTGCGAACATTAAATTTTGGTCGTCACTGGCAATCAAGACGTCACTTTTAATTCCAGAAATTAAAACATTTACCACAAAATTGTAGAAAATAAATTAAATTTTAAAAAACTTTTAATATTTTAGAGCTCTGTCATTACCGATGTGGGTCCCTTACAATGTGAACATTTCTCCCTTTTACGAAATAACATGTGCCGTGCAAGTGTGTTTTGCGTTGATAGCTGGAGTGTTTCTCTCGTCAGTGGATATGTTTTTCACTGCTTTACTGCTGTTAACTGCGGAACAATTCAAAATATTGGGTATTACAAAATAATATTTTGAACTAGGTTTATATTACGATTAGTTCCTTCTTTCCATGCATACAAAACGTTCTCATTCATGAGTCCAGTTTACTAATTATTATTATTGACTTAGAAAGAGTTTAATCGTAATCAAAATTTGTAAGCGCTATAATTTAATAATTAGCAGTTTTTAATGTTAGAAATTATTTATTTAAATTTTAACTAAAACCGAAAATTTTCAGGCTGGGAATTTAAGAATTTATTATTCACGAATTTGATACTCAATGGAGTATCGAAGGAAAAAATTTGGGCATTTCAACGACAATTCAACAACAATCACACCGACGAAAGGTATTGACCACTTTACATTACAAAAGAAGTGTTGATTTCAGATATGTTTCAAAAAAGGAATAAACTGTACAGTGAGAATCTTGTAATGCTGTACATAGACAAAAATTACGTTATCAGATAATACATTTCTGAGTCATATAAAATTGCACATAGGGGCTTTAACATTATGTTGCTATGGTTACTACTCAATTTTCAATGCCAAATCATTTAAAAACTGCACATAGAAAGTATTAAGGAAGGTTTATTTGATTGCATGTATTTAACAAAATTTGGCGGCAAATAATGCAGAGACCTCTCTCAACGAAGCTCCATTTGAGAATAATGTGTACATTTCTACTTTTTCGGCGGTTATATACATTATTTTACAATAAATCAAAAGAATAATTTAATTCAATCTGACAATTCAAAATCAGTAGTGTCATTACTAACAACGCATGGTAACCATGGCGAATGAAATAAATTTGGAAATAATAATGTAATGAATGAAGCTTCCATTGATAAATTACTATGTGCAGTCTTTTAAGGTTCTCAGTGTATATTATACAAGGCAAAATCAATTTTCAAAATGGAAACTTTACTCTTCTTGAATGACACTTTCAAATTCCTTACAAGAGTGAGAGTTAAAAAGCATCTTGGATAGTTTTAACTTGCAAAAATTGAATGTTATTTTTAATACTCAAAAAACTAGAGTGGAGCTTTTATACTAGATCTTAAACAACACAAAATTTTCATTTGGAGAAACAATTTTAACAGGTTTAGGTACATACATTCTGTGAATCAACATGAAAACACAGTTATCTAACATTAATTAATTTTAATTAGACTGTCATCACGCAGATGCTCACTGCATAGTTTGCATTCAAAGTTAAACTTTCTGGGCACTACATATAAATAATTCAATTAAACGTTGTACTCCAATAAATTGTTTGATTTTAGAAAATGCAACGAGACAGATTTCGCTGTGATATATGAACTATGTGATTCGCAAAGATTCGACGAGAATATGGTGAAACATTCCAAAAAACTGATTTCGTTCCATCAATCGCTGCTCCTCTTCTGCAGAGACCTGGAGGACTTTTTCTCTCCGTTAATGTTAATGATTTACGGCTCTTTTATATGTTTGCTATTGTTTTTTAATTTTGTAATAATCTCACAATCAGTAAGTAACTCTCCTTTATGCTGAATATCTCTCATTATTATATACAGGATGAACGACAATTGTTCCGACAAAAAGAAAAACGCATAAGAGTATCGATGTTACAGATTACGGGAGAAATGTTTAAAAAATTCTTTTGAACAATTTATAATTAATTAAAAAGTTACCCCAAAAACCAGCTGTGGCATTGCGTACTAAATCCGACGTTTTATAAACGCAGCAGTATAATAGGACTATAAATTTCGTGATAATTATTTTATTGACTTCTTACATATCTTAACTTCGTTTTATTGCACGTTTAACAGCTGGAAACAGAAGTGTGAGTTGTTTCTTTTACTCGACGTAATTATTAGTTGTTTCTAAAATAGTTGGCATTGCGTATGAATTAAGGATAACAAATTCGCAAATAATTGTTTGTTAATTCGTGTGGATTATTTACTAGAGCGAATTGTGCCACCTACTTCATCTACAAAGAAATCGCAAGGATTTAAATCTGGCAATCGCAGGGGTCAATGCACGTCCTGACAGGCAGTTGATACTAAAAGCTTTCGTCTCGTTATCGCATGTAGACAATAAAACTGTAAGGATACAGTTGTTTTAAACGTCGCTAGTGTTATGCGAAGAATTTTTTATCAAATCGCGTACGTGAATACATGTCACAGATTATGCGAAAATCTATAAAGAAATTCTATGGAACAGTTTGTAATTGCATCATTAATTATAAATTTACCCCAAAAGTAGGTATATTTAGATATTTACTCAAAATAAAATAAGTGCGCTAAAAACATAGGATATGGAGTTGCAAACGCGTCTTGAATTTGTCAAACTTTTAATAGATTTGTGTTAATAATTCGTCGCACACAAAACGAAATAATAATAATTAACAATCGAAGCAGATTACGAATGAGTTTACTGATTATAATGTTTTAAATTCGGGTGATGACGGACGTTTCTTGTGGAAATAAACTTTATTTAATAATAATAATAATAATAATAATAAATTTATTAGCCAGACCTTACAAAGCAGTACAAAAAAACTTCATCGTAGGTTCATGACAAGTCAGAGAAAATACAGAAATAAAATAAAACTCAATAGGCATAACCAACAGACAAGTGATATATAAAATAAATTAAAATTAAGTTTTAGTGTCCCAAAAATTCGCCTACACTATAGAAGGCCTTAGATATTAAATACTCTCTCAGTTTAGATTTAAAAAGCTTGGAAGTTAGAGGTAAATCACCATTCCAAAGAGCTGTAATCCTTCTAAGACATTGAGCGCCCATAAACACACAACCTTTCTGCCCGACAATTAAACGGTTAAAAGGTAATCTCAAATCTGCACCCTGTCTAGTATTATAATCATGATAATCGTTGTTTTTTTCATATTCAAAAGATTTAGCATACATAATTAACTCATAAATATAAACGGATATGACAGTCATTATACGAAAACGGATGAACAAATTCCTACAACTATGACGTAAAGGTACAAAGGCCATAATTCTAATTATTTTTTTCTGAATGCGAAATGCGTCTAGAATGTCAGAAGAATTACCCCATAATATAATGCCATAAGATAATGCTGAGTGAATGAGCCCAAAATACATTTATAATACAATTTAAATTTTAAATCAAAGACAAATACTAGGAATTACATTTTTCTTTGTTTTAGTGATTCATTTGTTTACCTATCAAAGCAGGTGTTAAAAGTGATACCATTGTGATCCTTTGCATGGAACAATCTGTTTCAAGTAATTTGCATGCATTTGCAAAGTAAATATTTTATAGTTCATATTTCATGGCGTCGGACGTTGACTAAAAACGGAGTTGACGTAAAATTCCATTTAAAGATCAAGTTCACGATCGATGCTATGCCGCTGTACCTACAATAAAACTTTTATGAGGGCATTAATTTCGTTCATCTGCTCTTCTAAGGCGCATCGTCGTTTTGGGGCTAATTTTTGATTAATTATTTCTCGAAAACTAAAGTAGAAAGAGTGTTTTCCCATACTCTTGGACATCGCTTCTTATCGTGATTTCATTTTGTCGAGTTAATTAACAGTCACCCTGTGTATATATATTTTTTTTTCATAATATTTTTAACTTTCTGTGTACTTTCAGACAAATAACATGTCAACGTTGTTACAATACTTGCCTGCAAACTTTGCTGGCTATGCGGAAATATTTTTTCCATGTCTAATAGCAAGTGTATTTACCACTGAGGTATGTACAAAATATTTAAATTATATTTTTCATTATAGACCATAAATTTGGGATTGTTTGACAAAAATTAATCGTGTTTCCATTTTTAATGGTTCTCGCATATTTAAATTACTTGCTTTATTTCGTGTGTACTTTCGGAAATATTGTGTATTTTAGATGGAGAACTTTCAAAAAGAATTATACGAGATGCCATGGTACATATGTGGCAAAAAATTCAAAACAAATTATAAATTCCTTCTTCACAGAGTGAATAAGCCGGTGACGCTTACGGTGGGGAAAATTTCCAATTTGAATCTACCCTTATTTTTATGGGTAAGCAAAAGAAAATGCATCAAAATTTAACTTTAATAAGAAAGTATGCAGACCTATACACATCATAATTTGTACTTATTTTTTCTTTGAGTATATGTATAGTTAAGGTTTGTTCCAACAGCAATTTCTGACTAGTTACTTCAATTGTCCACCGAAGTAATATCGATTTTGACAACTCTAACAAGTGTACATACCACTTTGATAAGTGCAAGCTGCTGTTGGAACAAACCTATAACATTTTCGAAAAACGATTATCATTGAAGTTACTGTTTTTAGTCAGCTGAGAGGATTCTTGACTTTGCTCATAATAATTTTTTTTTTAGGCAGCAAAGACCATAAATACCTACTGCATAATTCTCTACCAATTCTATGCATCCGAATGATATCTAAAAGAGCTATGTACTACAGAAAAATTTGTGTGCACTCTTCACATCCAGGATTTAAATTTTAATTATGTATTTCGAATTTTACGTCCATTTTACGTTAAAACCATAATTTAACATTGTAGTACATAGTTTCACAATTTGTAGTGTTTATGAATGTATTATAAGAAAGCCAATATTTAGGGAATTATTTAGGAACACAATGTACTTTGTATGTCTTAAATACACGTACCACTTGCAAGATGTTATGTTATTTTTATATGTGGCTTTCTAAAAAGGGCAGTAAAATTTGCTGGAATGTTCTATTTTGTTCGCCGCTATTGTAGAATAGCGTGACTTGCTATATAACCCCGAGGCAGCAGGATATTTAAATCAGTTTAATTTAGAAAGCGATGTGTGTAGTAGCTAGCGAATTAATATAACGATTAAGTTAGAGAAGTGTTATTTTGTTATGGCCGTTTTACACTATGACATTTTTTATCTAAAACTTATTACAAAGTGAGTGAGAAGTGCCAATTCAACCAATCAGAATTCACTGTGGTAGCTTATCTTTCTCACTTTGTAACAAAAATTGTTATCAAATTTAGCAAGTGTAAAGCAGCCTTTAGGCAAGTATACAGCTTGTTATTATTGTGCTTTCATTGTTGTTGTTTGTTTTTAAAATAAACAACGATTACAATTTGTTAACTCCGAAGTCGTAACATTATTTGAAAAGTTAAGTAAAAGTAAAACTTTTAATACAGGTACCGATGAAAACTTAAGATGTAGCAAACTAAAAATATTTATTTCTCAGGTTAGGAATTAAAGAACCTGTTGTTTACCAAGTTGGTAGAGAATAGTGTGCCAAAAGAAATCGTATCCAGATTCATGGTAGAATTCCATTTTAATGATAGGAGGTGATTTATCACTTTGTAAACTTGATTGAAAACTGAAGGGGCTGTAGGAATTTAAAGAAAATTTAAAAATAATACATACAATTTATTTTAAGAATACGCATGCGTTTTAAAAGAGAAGAGTGTTAAAGCGTGTAACAATATGATTACAATTAGGCGTAAGGAAGCCTGAAGTTGAGTTTTTTTTTTGTAGATTATCAAGTAGAATGTAAATGTTCATAATGTTTAAAGTAAGGGTGGCAATTTTCGTTACAACAGGAAGCTCAATTATTTTAAAATGTTTTTACTCGGAAGAGTATAATCGGTATAATAAGGCGTACACGCTTACAGAAAAAATAATCAAGACAACTATTAATGAAAGTCGCCTTGTATAAATGAATTAAATAAATACAAATGAAATTGTAACGATTATTTGGAAATCATTAGAAGAAAGTTTAAAATAAAATATACTTTTGACGTGGAAAATATTATTATTTAAAATGTTAGGCAACACAAGGTTATTATTTACGTAATACAGACACAGTGAATTCATTTATTATTCATAAGATAAACTTTAGGTCATTTTGCAAGTATTTATTATACTTTACAGTTGCACTCCCGTTTATGTCTCAGAAAATATTAAAAATTAAACAATATATAATGTAAGTGGTGCAAACTTTCTCAACACTCTCTATAGTGAAGGAATTCGGTCCACAATTTTTCACCACCATGGCCCATGGCCTCTAAAAATTTCACAGATTTGAAATAAAATTTAGTAATAGTAAGCATTTTCCATCACTACCAATGTTTATAAAAAAAAAAAAACGAAAATACTTATAACAAGTTTAAATTTAAGGAATATAATTAATTAGTTAATTTAAGTATATGTATTTGAAACACCTTTCACCAGTATAATTTTTTGTTTTAAGTTTCCAAATGTTACCTTTATCATTTATCTTTCAATAAAGACAAACATTAATATGTACTTAAAACTTCCAATTATTTTATAAAGTCTAAAGTATTCCATTAAATGTTTAAAGTTTGGAACACTTTGCACAACTGCATATTAAAACTTGAAGAATTATTATAAAGTAAATAATTAATAAGGCATATGTAAAAGTTCTCAACTGAATTTAATTAACTTCAGACTTGTGCAAATGCTTCCTTTTGTTAATGGTACAGATACCAAACAGGTATTCTATTTTTCCCTTTTACGGTTTCTATAATAAGTATTTGTATTTTCTTAAAAAATTAATAATCTTTACAGAGCATAAGTTTAAAATTATCGGTTCCTTTGTGCAATAAAAGCGTATTTATGTTCATTCTGGAAATCCGTTCGTTGTTGTTTCACATTTTCATATTAATAAGTAAAGCTGGTTCTTGTCCGATAAAAATTGTATCACAAACTCTTTTAAACGGACACTAAATGGCGCATAAACACTTAACGTTTCGAACCTGTCGAACGACTGCGAAACGTTAAGTGTTTATGCGCCATTTAGTGTCCGTTTAAAAGAGTTTGTGATACATCTTAATAAGGTCAAATTTTTTCAAATTTTGTTTCAGATACATTGGCAACATGGTCTACATAAACTATCTGTCTTATCAAGTATTTTTCTTAAAAATTTGTGGTCTCTACAAAATAGAATCAAATAACAGAACAAGATATTTATTTGGTTACTCAAGAAGAATTTTCTTTAATTCAATATTAGCACTTTTTGGCTTTGCCATTGCATGTGAAATATTTCACAAAGGCGTCTTTGATTTTACGTCAAATGCTATGGGCTATGTAGCGTTTGGTAAATAAATTGCAACTAAAAGAATATTTAAACAGGTATTCTATTTTTCCCTTTTACGGTTTCTATAATAATTATTTGTATTTTCTTAAAAAATTAATGATATTTACAGAGCATAAGTTTAAAATTATCGGTTCCTTTGTGCAATAAAAGCGTATTTATTTTCATTCTGGGAATCCGTTCGTTGTTGTTTCACATTTTCATATTAATAAGGTCAAATTTTATTTCAGATACATTTGCAACATGGTCTACATCAACTATCTGTCTTACCAAGTATTTTTCTTAAAAATTTGTGGTCTCTACAAAATAGAGGAATCAAATAACAGAGCAAGATATTTATTTGGTTACTCAAGAAGAATTTTCTTTAATTCAATATTAGCACTTTTTTACTTTGCCATTGCATGTGAAATATTTCACAAAGGCGTCTTTGATTTTACGTCAAATGCTATGGGCTATGTAGCGTTTGGTAAATAAATTGCAACTAAAAGAATATTTAATTAGTTAAATAGTTTATTTTTAGGGGGTGTTGGTTGCGCTCTCCTAAGAGCAGTTTATTTTTGCATTAACGAGAAGAAAACAAAGAATTTAGTCCAAAAAGTGAATACCTTGTTTAAGTATGAAACCGAAACGCTATTGATTGAAAAAAGTATGAAACAACGTTTAAATATGACGAATAAGTTAACAATGACTTGGGTGATTTACATAGAACTTGTTGCCTTTCTGTTTACTTTCTATCCAATTTATATTGGAACGTGGAAAAATAGGTATCTATCAGTAGTATAACTTGCCTACTAGTTGTAAGTCAGTAGTGTGTAGGATTGTTCATGTAAAGATTTTATTAGCTCACAAATATTTCATAAATAATAGCAAAATTTTTTGTACGTGTACGAAGAGAAAATATTGCAAATGTTTACAAACCCTAACATAAAAGATGATACGCCGAAAACAATCAAAATCAAATCAAATTTATAGTAGGCCAACTTCAACACATTTCGGAATCAATAATTTCTATTGCAAAGCTATAAAAACGAAATAAGGACTGGTAAACTATAGTAAAAGAAATAAGCTAATAAACTTTTAATATTTTAGAGTTCTGGCATTATCGATGTGGGTCCCCTACGACTTCAAAATTTCTCCTCTTTTTGAAATAACATATGCTCTGGAAATGGGTTTTATTTTCCTAAGTGCATTGGTACTCTCGTCAATGGATGCGTTTTTCGCTGCTGTACTGCTATTAACTGCTGAACAATTCAAATTATTGGGTATTAAAAAACAATAGAGTAAATGAAATTCATATCACAATTCAATGGAATTGCCATTTTCCTTTCCATAAACAGGGTACTTTCGGAAGTGTGGCTAAAAACAGAACCTTGGTATTTACATGTTCTGGATATATGATTGGATACTCTGTTTCTGCTTATTAATTTAACGCGTAATTTTTGTTTGTATTCTATCCTATCCCGGCCTCGGCGTCACTGGTGAATATGGAATTTTTTTAGAATAAATTATTAAGAACAAAAGCATAATACTGCTTAGAAAAATTCGTAGTTACGGTTTTAATTATTAAATTTGAAATAAAAAGCTAATGTTAATACCCAAAAGGAAACTGTCACAACTATCAAAATATGAGTAAATTAGGAAAAATTCAAAATCAGTGCCGTACACCAATTTTCTGTAATTTATGAAAATTTATTTTTTATTTCAGAATGAGCACAGAAAAGAGAAATAAAATAAATCAGCTATTTTTTTAGATTTTTTTTCAGCCACACTTCCGAAAACAAGCAGTATACAATCATTTCATTCATGAGTCCATTTTACCAATTTTAATCTCAATAGAAATTTGAAAGCAATGTTAGAAAATAGAAAGTTTAACCAAAAGTCAAAATTTCTAGGCTGGGAATTCAAGAATTTATTATTCACAAATTTGATACTCAATGGAATACCGATGGAAAAAATTTGGAGATTTCGACAGCAATTCAACAATCATTATGCAAATGCTAAGTGTAGGTATGTTATTTGCATTCAAAATTAATCTTTCTGTGTACGACATACATTCAGCAAGCCAACAAATTGTTTGATTGTAGAAAATGTAACGAGAGAGATTTAGCTGAAATATATGAACTATGTGATTCGCAGAGGTTCGACGAGAACATGGTGAGACACTCCAAAAAGCTGATTTCGTTCCATCAATCACTGCTCCTTTTCTGCAAGGACCTGGAGGACTTTTTCTCTCCGTTGATGTTAATATTTTACGGCTTTTTTATATGTTTGACGTTGTTTTTTAATTTTGCAGTAATCTTACAATCAGTAAGTAACTCTTCTTTATCCTAACTATCTTTCATGCGAGTATACGATATGTCCCAAGATTGAGATTACAAAAAGCGAAAACGTTTTATTTTTAATTTTACAAAAAATTGCCAAGAGAAAAAAATTTGCTTGATTTATGATGAACGTATCTGCAATTAAAACTTCAACATTAATACAGTGTGTACTTAAAATCGATAAAGAATAAAATCAACAACATTTTAAACTATTAGATTAACCCGTCACCCCTCTCAGTACATAATTCGAGTCTACATCGTATCTCCTTATAACTGTGAATTTCTTGAATTAAATTTTAAAAAAATTCCTTTGGAATATATATTTGTAAAATTAAATCTGTTTTTTCGTCTTGTAAACTTAATCCGGGGCCATACTGTATATTACTAGTTTTCTGTGTATTTTTCAGACAAACAGCATGTCATCGTTGTTACAATGCTTGCCTGCAAACATTGCTTGTTATGCTGAAATATTTTTTCCATGTCTAATAGCAAGTGTATTTACCACTGAGGTGTGTACGATATTTTTAAATTATATTTTTTTGTATTTAAACCATAAATTTGGGTTTTGTTTGTCAAAAATTACATGACATGCATGAAACTTTTTCATTTTTAATCGTCTTCTTAAAAATCGAACTGTCTCCTATTATTTTTCCTACTGTCACGCATAACAGTAGTAAATAATAGGAGGGCATGTAATTTTTTAACATATGAAATAGTTGTGTATTTATTTTTTGTGTACTTTAGGAAATATTGCGTATTTTAGGTGGAAAACCTTCAAAAAGAATTATACGAGATGCCATGGTACATGTGTGGCAAAAAATTCAAAACAAATTATAAATTCCTTCTTCACAGAGTGAATAAGCCGGTGATGCTTACGGTGGGGAAAGTTTCAAATTTGAATCTACCCTTATTTTTATGGGTAAGAAAAAGGAAAGAAAAGAAAAAGTATGCAGATCTACGTATGCACATCTGCTTATTTTTCCTTTGGGTACATACTTTCTTTGTTCCAACAGCAGTTTCTGACTAGTTCGTTCAGTTGTCCACCGAAGTAATGCTGCTGTTGGAGTAAACCATTTTTTAAAAATGGTTATTGTCGAAATTTTTGTTTTTCAGGCAGCAAAGACCATAAACACCTATTGCATAATTCTCTACCAACTCTATGAATCCGAATAATATCTAAAACAGCTAAGCTACAGAGAAACTGGTGTGCACTCTTCACCCCCAGGATTTTAATTTAATTGTAACACATTTTATGTTCCTCTTAAAAATTTAAAACACGATTTGTAGTGTTTATGAATGTAGTTTAAGGAAGATAATAATTAGTGTATTGTTTAGGAACACACTGTTCTTGTACTAAATATACGTACCACTTGCAAGATGTTATGTTGTTTGTATTATTTATAAAATAAATTTTAGGTTACTTTGCATAGCTGCGAAGCATGCAAACTTGAAGTTTCACTCCCGTTTGTCAAAAAATATTTAAAATTCTAGGCGATGACGATACTTCGTCTCGCCATTCCGTCACAATAATAACTAAAGCATATGTAAACTTTCTCAACACTCTTTGTTTAAGGAATTAAAACACTTACAAATACTTACTTAATTCTTCATCACCTTGGCCCTCAAAAATTTCACACATTTGCAATAAAATTTAAATAGTAAACAATGATGCCTTAGAACAATATTCACGCAATTATAATTTACGTTTTTATGGAGTGCCCCTAAGAAGTGATGAGGACACTAATTTAGTAATAAGCGAAGTTATTAAAGAAAAAATGGGTTTTGAATTGCCCCTGTTTGCAATTGACATCAGTCATCGTCATCGTATTCCTTCTAAAATGCTTAACAAAAATGTTCCGCCGCCGATCTTAGTGAAATTTAGTACTCGTGTAATAAAAAATAGAGTTTTTGGTATCAAAAAATGCTTAAAAGGCACTAACATAATAGTGAAGGAGGACTTAACTCGGTCGAGAGTTAGTGTTTTCAGTGCTGCTGTTGAGGCCTTCGGTAATAAAAGAGTGTGGACCAACAACGGTTACATATGCGTAAAAATAAATAATTCCGTTAAGAAAATATCTTCGCTCGTGGAACTGCAAAACATTGGTTTGTGTGGTTAACGTTTGTGCGCTGCGGTCGAACATATCGGAAAGTTTTGATTTTTTTTCTGAGTTGATATTTACGATATTTACGTTTTCAATTTTGTATTTAATAACCCTAAAAATCTTTGTAATACTTTTTATTTAGTATAACGTGTTGTTTAGAGTTCACTTTTGTTTGTTTCTTAAGCTATTCTCACTATACTTGCGTAATTTGTTTGATTTGCATTACACCTATTATTAGTTTATTTGGTTGTCACAATTTTCATATTAGTTATATGTTTTAATTTTTCTAATTGCTCTATACAAGCTTAGATTTGCAAATTCTATAATTTCTTGTACTCTGAGAACTGTTATTTTTCGCAGAAACAAATTTTGTTTGTTTTGTTTGTTGTTTTTGCACTTAATTACATTTACTTACTATCTTTTTGTTTCATCACATTTCATTTAGTCTAATTCATTATGTACAAATGTAGTAGATTAAAAATACTGCAATGAACAATTTCAAGCTTGCACAGCTTAATGTTAGGTCACTATTGCCTAAAATTGACTTGGTTGGGGAGCTTGTTTTTTCTAATAGCTATGACATAATACTTTTTACAGAAACTTGATTAACAAACAATATTCCGAGCGATCACATTGATTTTGAGGGGTACTTATTATATAGAAAGTATCGTGTGGTGGGCAGGGGTGGTGGTGTGTGTATTTATGTTAAAGCGGGCATTTCTCATTCTTTAATTGTTATTAACCAACACTTGGAGCAACTTTGGATTAATTTGAAGCTAAAGGCACGGCATTTTGCAGTAGGTGTAATATACAGACCCCGTGATTTTAATTACAATCAATTCTTCGATTTATTAGAAGATGATTTAAAATTATTGATTTCTCAATATGATGAGATCATCTGTTTGGGTGACTTGAATGTTGATATGTTAGATGAAAATTCTGTAAGTACAAAAAGATTTACTGGACTATTAGATTCTTATGGTTTGTCGCACCAACCCGTATAACCGATACCTCTGCAACACTTCTGGACCTAGGCTTAATAACCAATTGCATTTATGTAGATTCTACTCAAGTTATTCCAATCGAAGGTATATCTGACCATGATCTAGTTTCTTGTGAGCTAAAATTTCCTGCTCCGGAAAACAAAGTAACAATCAGACATATACGTAATTTTAAAAGTATCATAATAGATTAGCTTAAATTTCTACTTAGACAAATACCATTTGAAAGAATATATGATATGAATGGATATTAATGGCAAGGTTAACTTTGTAAATGACCAATTAATGTATGTTCTTGACCTTCTCGCCCCTTTAAAAACAATGAAATCTTCTCATGCATATTGTCCTTGGTTAACAGATAACTTAAGATTTCTCATGTCTATAAGGGATAAAGCACTTAGTAGATGGCGACGTACAAAAAATCTTGCTCACTTTGAATATTACAAAAGTTTACACAATCTTACTACTCTAACTTTTCGGAATGAAAAGAAGGCTTATTTTGAATATAGAGTTAGGTGTAATGGAGTTAACAGTTTTTGGAAAGATCTACACTTGCTAAATATTACTCATAAAAGACGTATACCAGACCAATTAAAGGACATAGAGGCGCTTAATCAATATTTTGTTAATAGCTGTGTTGGTGGGGGACATAGAGGTTATAAGTTACTATTTAAATGAAAGTAAACATACACATAATAATTTCTCCTTTAATACAGTTACGGAGACGGATATTTTGAAATATCTATCCCAAATTAAGACGAACATATCAGGATGTGACGGTTTAAATGTTCATTTCTTGTTAATGTGCTGCCCTGATATAGTGCCCTATATCTCCCATATTATAAACTTTTGTATTAGTCATAGTGTATTCCCAGAATGCTGGAAACGAGCACTTATTAAACCTATTCCAAAAATTTCTAATGCTACTCAATTCAAAGCTCTTCGACCTATTAGCATTCTTCCTATGCTTCCAAAAATTCTAGAGAAGATTATAGCCTCTTAGCTTCGAGATTATGCAATCTCACATAATATTCTGCCGGATGCTCAGTCTGGCTTTCGTCCTCGTCATAGTTGTGAGACGGTCCTGTTGGACATTAGTGATGACATACTGAGGGGAATTGATGACAAAAAGATTACTGTATTAACGTTATTGGACTTTTCTAAGGCGTTTGACACCATAAATCATCAGATTCTATTAGCCATCCTAAAGTTTATCGGTTTAACTAAACATGCAGTAAATTTCTTACGGAAATATTTACATAATCGCACCTCTCAAATTGAAATTGACAATCAGGTTTCCTCCCCTTTGGTGTCATCATGTGGTGATCCCACAGGGATCTGTCCTAGGCCTGCTGTTGTACACCTTGTATACGTGTGATTTTATTAAAGTTATACGTCATTGTAAATTTCTTTTATATGCTGATGATACCCAGCTTCTTTATTCTTTCCTGCCTAGTGATTTGCGAAATGCAATTTCTAACATTAATTCTGATTTACTTCGCCTTACTGATATATCTGAAAAACATGCATTACAATTAAATGCTGCTAAAACTTCTGTGCTTGTATTTGGTCCTCCGAAACTTCAGTGTCTTATGGAACCTCAAATTGTTCTAAATGTAGCAGGTCAGCGTATAGCGCCTACCACATCTACTAAAAATTTGGGTTTGATATTTGATTCATCATTAAGATTTAAATTACACAATAATAATTGTATAAGAGAAGCATACTATAAATTGAAAATGATATATACAAATAGGCATTTTTTAAATAAAAACTAAAAATTTTACTCTGTGATTCCCTAATACTATCGCGATTGTATTTTGCTGATGCTGTTTATGGTCCCAATCTGGATTCTGTGAATATACGCAGAATTCAGACTTCAAAATTCTTGTTTGAGGCTGATTTTTGGAATAAGACGTCGTCATTATAGGGATGGCAACGATATATCGATATATTAGAAATATCGATATATTTATGGAAAATATCGATATATATTATATCGATATTATAATTCGATATATTGGTAAAAATATCGATATATTTTGCAAATAACCTTTCGATATATTTTTTAGCTTGTGCAGTTTTAAAGAACGGTATCTTTATAGTGATGATACAGAAAATTACTTGAAATATTTTTTAATTTCTTTCATTTTACGCCTGCTCTGCCCTCTAGTAAATAGCCTCTAGTAAGTAGTAAAGAAAATAAGTTACGTTGAACTTTTGCATAAACCCACAATCGTGCATCCTCATAAAATGTATTTTTAAATATTAGCTATGTAAATCCCCGAACAAATTACATTTTTGGTTTTAGAAACGGCCGACACAAAGAACCAAACAACTTTGTGAGTCATTCGTTCTTGTGACTTGCGGAAGTAACGATTTGATATCTGAAGTGCGGTTTTGAAAATTATTGAATTTTTTAAATTGTGGCTTATGTTTATAACTTATTTAATAAAACATCGTAATGGCACCACCGAAAAGCAAAATTTGGAAATATTTTTATGTATTGGAATGCAATACAAAAAGCTACTAAAATTGTAAAATGGACAATTTTGTCTGTACATGATTTTGCCTTAGCACGGTAGTAGAATTGTATTACTACTTCATAATATTAGTAAATATTATTAGTTCTTATGTTATTCATTTTTGTGCGAGTATATTAAAATAAAATCTACTTTACTAATAAATTGAAATCTATTAAATATGCTGGGACTTATTTTTATTTACCTTTTTTTAACAATCAGTTAAATACAGGGTGAGTTTTTTTCGATGTTTAGCATTGGGATCTCGGAAACTAGCAGAGCTAGAGAGACGGTTAAATGGGGAAAGATTTGTAGTTTTAGGAGCCCAGTTTAATGCAGCTTTTGTTTTTTTCTTAAAGTTCATGGCTGGCTAGATATTTTGAAAAAACTGATTTTTTATAAATTCGTTAAATGCATACAGCTCGGTTATTCTTGATTTTAGAGAAAAGTTGCAAGACAAAAGTTGTACAGAATTATGTTCTTAATTAAACAGTCGAACTAAATTTTCCATACAAGCTCTTATTTTTCAGTTGTGACATAAACATCAGTTTTTTTAAATGGAAACCATAATAGGCCATGAATGAAAAAGAAAGGCATTTTTATTACCTTTTCAACGATATAACATTCGATATGATTATTTAAAAAAACGACGGAGATACGGCAGTTTTTCTTTTTCAAAATTGTTAATATGGTTGGCCATGGAAACAAAAGTTTATTGACAAATGCAAGTTATAAATGGTGAGCAAATAAAAATCAGATTAGAGTAAGCGGTGCAAAGAAAATGTATATCTGTGATTAAATAAAAAGTACAGTTACCGTAGTAACAGTGAATCACAAGACTTTATTTTGAATTTTAACGTACCCTTAAATTTTAACAGCCTGTTAATAAGTTACAGAATAGCCCCTGATGACGGACGTTCTACTAGGAAAGCAGTAAATTCGATTTTAAAGAGGCGTAATTTATGTATTGCAAATAATGGTGGTCTTTTCGAACATCTTTAGAAATATTTTTAGTTTATTTTTGTTCTCGATAGTTTAGATTTGTTAAAAAGGCTACGGATTAGCAATATGAAGGACAAGTCCTACTCTCCGACCCTGGTGAATTTTTAAAGGTTCTTTTCAGAACCACAAGAATGATCTTCCAAGGTTTCGCTGCTTCGTGTTTGTAAACTATGAAATAATTTATACGTACAAATTATTGGTTTTGTATTTCAATGTTTTACATAGTTGTTTGATATTTAAGAGTATTTTGAGTTGGTGATGAAAATGAACCCTATCTCAACAAAAAGCGGTCATAAAGTGAGTGTTTACAAAAAAGAGTTGACATTAAATCAATGTTAAAAATTTCCAAAATTGAAGAAAACATGAAATTATAGTGATACTGATGTTTTGAGGCTATTGAAATATTGAACCATTGTTGGTATTAGAGTTTTGATTCTGAAACGTATGTAAAAAAGAAACGGCGAACAAAACGTCAAAGTAATATAAGTGAGCAAATAAAAATCAGATTAGAGTGGGCTGTGCAATGTTTGTGATTAACTGAATTAATTAATGTAATACATTCATGGACTGTCAAATGTATTGACCTTTTATTTAATCACAGACATACATTTTTTTTGCAGCGCCTACTCTAATCTGATTTTTATTTGCTCACCATTTATAACATGCATTTGTCAATAAACTTTTGTTTCCATGGCCAACCATATTAACAATTTTCAAAAAAAAAAACTGCCATATCTCCGTCGTTTTTTTAAATAACCATATCGAATGTTATATCGTTGAAAAGGTAATAAAAAGGCCTTTCTTTTTCATTCATGGCCTATTATGGTTTCCATTTAAAAAAACTGATGTTTTTGTCACAACTGAAAAATAAGAGCTTATATGGAAAATTTAGTTCTACTGTTTAATTAAGAACATAATTCTGTACAACTTTTGTCTTGCAACTTTTCTTTAAAATCAAGAATAACCGAGCTATATGCATTTAACGAATTTATAAAAAATCAGTTTTTTCAAAATATCTAGCCAGCCATGAACTTTAAGAAAAAAACAAAAGCTGCATTAAACTGGGCTCCTAAAACTACAAATCTTTCCCCATTTAACCGTCTCTCTAGCTCTGCTAGTTTCCGAGATCCCAATGCTAAACATCGAAAAAAACTCACATATATGAATATATCGATATATTTCTAACGATATATCGAATGTATCGATATATGGTTAACGATATATCATATGAGTCGATATATCGATATATAAATTTTTTTTGCCATCCCTATAGTCGTCAACACATTTCATTCAAACTTAACGAGATAAAATGGCTTAATATGTCCAACAGGCGCTTGTTGCATGCTACATGTCTTTATCATAGAACTATTGTTTACAAAGTACCTAAGTACCTTTGTAAGAAAATAATATTTAGAACGGACGTGCATACTGTTAATATACGTTTTAAAGGCACGATTACACCATCTGCGCATCACACTGAATCCTTTAAGCGTTCGTTTACATATCAAATTGGAAAGTTATATAACTCGATTCCTGAAGAGATCAAACACGGGTCGTATTTAATGTTTAAGGAATGCTTTAAAAATATGCTGTTTTTTCAACAGAACAAACTCCCATAGCTAATTTTGTTTTTGCTGATTGTTACTTGTACACATGCATAGTGCTTACGGTGTCAAATAAAATTATGTGAAATAGTTATTAATGTATACTCTATGATGTCAGCGTACTAAGCATTAATTTTGGTAATTGTTGCTATCTCATACTCTGTTGCCTATGTTGTGTATTCTATTTTATTATATAGCCAATGATGAAAAGCAGGGGTTTCCTACCCTTTTTGAGTAGGAGGCTATCTGATCTTTAGTTTCTTCCCAGCAGGTTTATATTATTCGTAAATTTTGTACACAAAGTTTATAAAATTTTTTGTGCAATTGTGCAAATCGGTTTTGATTGCAGCGGATTCCCCGAGCAGGCTCTGTACAGCTGTTTCAGGCCTAGTTGGGCCTTCGTCAGCTACTCCGTAGCTCGAGAACTCCACTGCAAACCAAACCGATATGTCCTAGGGTTATTCGCCATTGCGATGTGAAAGTAATGGACATTTAAGTAGCGACATCTTTCGATCGCTTGTTGACCTGACATTGCAGTAGGATTGACAAATTGAAGCCAGTTCGCTACATAATAAGTCATCCCATGCAAGGCGGCCATGCTTGCTGTCAAAGCATGAGAATTTTAAAAAAAATTGTGCAAATCGGTTTTGATTGCAGCGGATCCCTCGAGCAGGCTCTGTACAGCTGTTTCAGGCCTAGTTGGGCCTTCGTCAGCAGAACCGTAGCTTGCATGGGATGACTTATTATGTAGCGAACTGGCTTCAATTTGTCAATCCTACTGCAATGTCAGGTCAACAAGCGATCGAAAGATGTCACTACTTAAATGTTCATTACAAAGTTTATAGGTAAATATCTGGGAAATAAATTATTATTATTATTATTAAACATTTTTCATTATTGCCAATGTTTATAAAGAAAAACAAAGAAACTTTAAAGCAGGAGAAATGATGATCATAAACCAGTATAAATTCTCAGGAGTGTATATTTGAAACACCTTTGACCAGCACAATGAAAAAGGTGTTCCAATATTTTTTCCCCAACTGATACCTGTATTATTTCTCCTTTAAGAAAGACGAACACTATTATGTACTTAAAATTTCTAATTATTTTGTAAAGTCTAAAGTATTCCATTAAATATTAAAAGTTTGACACACTTTGCACAACTGCATATTAAAACTTGAAGAATTATTGTAAAGTAAATAATTAACGAAGCACATGTAAAAGTTCTCAACTGAAAGTAATTATCTTAACACACTTGCGAATGCTTCTATGAATGGTACAGATACAAAACAGGTACTCCATTTCTCCTATTTATGGTTTCTATAATAATTATTTGTATTTTGTTAAAAATTAATTATCTTTACACAGCATAAGCTTAAAATTATCGGTTCCATTGTGAAATAAAAGCGCATTTATTTTCATTTTGCGAATCCGTACGTTCTTTCCGTCGCACTTTCATATTAATAAGGTCAGATTTCTTTAAATTTTGCTTCAGATACATTGGCATCATGGTTAACATCAACTATCTGTCTTACCATGTATTTTTATTAAAAGTTGGAGGTCTCTACAAACTGGATGAATCAAATAACAGAGCAAGATATTTATGTGGTTACTCAAGAAGAATTTTCTGTAATTCAATATTAACACTTTATTGCGCCGCCAGTGCATGTGAAATATTTCGCAAAGGCGTTTTTGATTATGAGTCAAACGCTATGGCCTATGTGATGTTTGGTAAATAAATTACAACTAAACAAGTACAGAATGTTCAAACTTAAGTCGGTACTATTACTATTACGTTACTAAAAGCTACAAATTCGGTTAAATTAGCAGACTAGTGGTACTTTTCATGCTGATTACAATGATGCAATAAAAAAACAATTGAACGTCACAAACTGCTACTACTACTAGTTTGCTAATAAACCGGATTTGTGTAGCTTTTATAATAACGAAGTTGGCAGTAGTGCCGACTTAAGTTTAAACTTTATACAGACAGATATTTATTTATATTTTTAGCGGGAATTGGTTGTACTTTCCTAAGAACTGTTTATTTCTGCATCAACGACGATAAAACAAATAATTTAGTTCAAAAACTGAATGCTTTATTTAAGTATAAATCCGAGACGCTATTGATTGAAAAAAGTATGAAACAACGTTTAGAGATGACAAATAAATTAACATGGATTTGGGTGCTTTACGTAGAATTCGCTGGCTTGCTGTTTACCTTATATCCACTTTATATTGGAGGGAAAAATAGGTACCTATAATATACTAATATTAAGTCAGTATTGTGTAGTATTATTCATATAAAGTTTTTATTACTGTACCTTTGACAGCTGCTTCGGGATAAATAATAAATAAACAAACTGTTAAGGGAAACTAAAAAGGTTACAAGTCAAGGTTTCTCGGGGGTGGTCGGTATCGACTTCAGGTACCCTTCAGAGTTGGGGATAAAATTCGATACTGCTTTCCCTTAAAACGGCGAGGAGGTTGGAAGTAACAAAGCCATGGAACACTTTACACACACTCAAATACACTCCCGCTCCTGAGGTCCTGACAAGTCTTTGACTTAGGACCCCGTTGGGCAACCACTACAGATAAAAACAAAATAACACTAACTGTTAAGGAAAACTAAAAAGGTTAAAGGAAACTAAACAAGACAAGGTTAACGAGTCGCCAAGGAGAACTAACCAGCGCAAATAAAGACTTACAACACAACGTTGATGTTTTTTGAATTATTATTATTATTATTAAGGTGAAGTGGGGTAAATGTGATAAATTTATTACTGCTGCTATTATACCTTACAACTCTTTAAGCTTGTATACGAATAAGCACAATACTAGATAGAACGAAATTACATTCGCTGGTCATAGCACAGGTCATAAGTATAATTGTTATACTGAGTGATTTTTTAAATTTTTTATCAATTCTTGCCATAAGATCTGGGCGGCACGTCTTAGCTTAAGTGAAAAATACGTCATTGCATTTCTTTATGCTGTTTTACAATAAAGTTACGTAATGCCGTCCAAATTCCATAGCAAGATTTGATAAAAAATTTAAAAAATTACGCGGTACATTAGCCCCTTTCCATTTTAAGAAAATTATTGTTATAGGTAGACATCATTATCATATTTGCCCCAAACGCAGGGGTAAATGCGATAGTATACTGACATCGTTTTAAAAAAAATTACCTAACATTTTTCAAAAAGGAACTGAAAAGGCGTCAGTTCTGGTATAAATTAGAAACTATATTTAAATCGACATTAAAGTAGCGACATCTTTCGATCGCTTGTTGACCTGATATTGCAGTAGGATTGACAAATTGAAGCCAGTCCGCCACATAATTAGTCATCCCAATGCAAGGCGGCCATGTGCATATGGGAAAGCATACGAGAATTTTGAAAATTTTTGTGCAAATCGGTTTTGATTGCAGCGGATTCACCGAGCAGGCTCTGTACAGCTGTTTCAGGCCTAGTTGGGCCTTCGTCAGCAGAACCCTATAACCCTAGGACATGTCGGTTTGGTTTGCAGTGGAGTTCTCGGGCTACGGTTCTGCTGACGAAGGCCCAACTAGGCCCGAAACAGCTGTACAGAAGAGCCTGCTCGGGGAATCCGCTGCAATCAAAACCGATTTGCACAAAAATTTTTATATTTAAATCAATGGTAATTTTTTAAAAAGTGTTGGTTCCTTTAGAATTATTAGTTTGTCTTTTCTTCGTGAACTATTAAAAAAGTATATCACATTTACCCCACTTCACCTCACATAATTGTCTTTAGAGATGTCAGGAAATTAATTGGACACATTTATCCTGA
The DNA here is from genome assembly GCA_958336345.1 of Dorcus parallelipipedus. Lineage (NCBI taxonomy): Eukaryota > Metazoa > Arthropoda > Insecta > Coleoptera > Lucanidae > Dorcus > Dorcus parallelipipedus. Next base: position 26,028,684 of record OY284480.1, on the reverse strand, counting down.
AAAAGCTCTCAGATGTACAGTTGCGAGCATTAAATTTTGGTCGTCCTGTTAATCAAAACGTCAGTTTTAATTCCAGAAATTAAAACATTTCAGATAATTACCCTATTTTTTACCAAAAAAGTGTCCAAAATAAATTACATTTTAAATTAAAGTCATCAACCTTCTTCTTTTTTATAAATAAATTGAAATAAGCACTAACACAAATTTTTGGCGGAATTATTTATATATTATTCACTAACAATCTCTTCATTTAATTAACTTCTTATTTTTAATAAAATACAAGTCAGGTACAAATCTTTGATAGCAATGATGAATGATGATCAAAATTTATTGCTCGCGACTATACATACCTACATCCAGTTAAACGTCAACATTTACATATATTAATTTTAAGAAGTGTTCGATCAAGTGGCATTACATATTTTACATATAGCATTGATAATTTCTATTGTGAGGCCATAAAAACGAAATGAGAATTGGAAAACTATAGTTAAACAAATAAATTTAAAAAAACTTTTAATATTTTAGAGTTCTGTCATTACCGATGTGGGTCCCTTACGATGTGAACATTTCTCCCTTTTACGAAATAACATGTGCCGTGCAAGTGTGTACTGCGTTGGTAACTGAATGGATTCTTTCGTCAGTGGATGCGTTTTTCACTGCTTTATTGCTGTTAACTGCGGAACAATTCAAAATATTGGGTATTACAAAATAATATTTTGAATTAGGTTTATATTACATTTCCATACATATAAAACCTCATTCATGGGTCCACTTTAGTAATAATTATTATTGATTTAGAAAGAGTTTAATCATAATCAAAATTTGAAAGCACTATAATTTAATAATTACTAGTTTTTAATGTTAGAAATTATTTACTCAAATTTTAACTAAAAACGAACATTTTCAGGCTGGGAATTCAAAAATTTATTATTCACGAATTTGATACTCAATGGAGTATCGAAGGAAAAAATTTGGGCATTTCAACGGCAATTCAACAACAATCACACCGGCGAAAGGTATTGACCACTTTACATTACAAAACAAGTGATGATTTCAGATATGATTCAAAAAAGGAATAAACTGTATATATTATACACGCAAAACCAATTTTCAAAATGTAAACTTTACTCTTCTTGAATGACATTTTCAAATTCCTTACAGTAGTAAGAGTTAAACAGCATCTTGGATAGTTTTAACTTGCAAAAATTAAATGTTATTTTTAATATTCAAAAAACTAGAGTAGGGCTTTTATACTAGATCTTAAACAACACAAAATTTTCATTTGAAGAAACAATTTTAACAGGTTTACATTCTGCCAATCAAAATGAAAACACAGTTATCTAACGTTAAATAATTCTAATTAGACTGTCATCATGCAAATGCTCACTGCATAGTTTGCATTCAAAATTAAACTTTCTGCGCACTACATATAAATAATTCAATTAAACGTTGTACTACAATAAATTGTTTGATTTTAGAAAATGCAACGAGACAGATTTCGCTGTGATATATGAATTATGTGATTCGCAAAGATTCGACGAGAATATGGTGAGACATTCCAAAAAGCTGATTTCGTTCCACCAATCGCTGCTCCTCTTCTGCAGAGACCTGGAGGACTTTTTCTCTCCGTTGATGTTAATAATTTACGGCTGTTTTATATGTTTGATATTGTTTTTTAATTTTATAATCATCTCACAATCAGTAAGTAACTCTTCTTTATCCTGAATATCTTTCATGTTTATATACAGGGTGAACGCCAATTGTTCCAATAAAAAGAAAAACGCATAAGAGTATCGATGTCACAGATTACGGGAAAAATGTTTAAAAAATTCTTTTGAGCAGTTTATAATAAAATTAATTAAACAATTACCCCAAAATCAAGGTATGGCATAGCATACGAAATACGACACCACGTTTTATAAACGCAGTAGTATAATAGGACTATAAATTTTATGATTATGATTTTATTGACTTCTTGCCTGCACAGAATGCAACCTTAACACATACCTTAATTTCCTTTTATTGCACGTTTAATAGCTGCGAACGGAACTCTGAGTTGTTTCTTTTGCGCGGCGTAATTATTAGTAATTTCTAAAATAACTGGAATTGCGTATGAAATAAGGGTAACAAATTTGCAAATAAATGTGTAAATAATTGTTTGTTAATTCGTGCGGATTATTTACTAGAGCGAAACATGCCAGCTGCTTCATCCACAAAAAAATCGCAAGGCAGCTGATAGTAGAATCTTTCGTTTCATTATCGCACAATAAAACTATTAGGATACAGTTGTTTTAAACGTCGCTAGTGTTTTACGTAGAATTTTTGATCATATCGCTTACGTGAATGCGTGTCACAGATTATGAGAAAATGTATAAAAAGATTCTATAGAATTACATAATTAATGATAAATTTACCCAAAAAGTAGATATGTTTAGATATTTACTCAAAATAAAACTTGTAAAACTTGACTTTCCGTAGCAGACGTGTTAAACTACGCACAGACAGCATAACCCGAGATGCGCAGCGTACGGATCGACCGAATCCGAATGCCGTCGGTGCTCAGTGTAGACGTAATAATTTATGGACATTTAAGTAGCGACATCTTTCGATCGCTTGTTGAACTGATATTGCAGTACGATTGACAAATTGAAGCCAGTCCGCTACATAATGACTTATTATGCAATGCAAGGCGGCCATGTGCTGTCAAAGCATAAAAGAATTTTGAAAATTTTTGTGCAAATCGGTTTTGATTGCAGCGGATTCCCCGAGCAGGCTCTGTACAGCTGTTTCAGGCCTAGTTGGGCCTTCATCAGCAGAACCGTAGCCCGAGAACTCCACTGCAAACCAAACCGACATGTCCCAGGGTTATTCGCCAATGCGATGTGAAAGTAATGGCATTTAAGTAGCGACATCTTTCGATCGCTTGTTGACCTGCAATGCTTTGACAGCACATGGCCGCCTTGCATTGGGATGGCTTATTATGTAGCGGACTGGCTTCAATTTGTCAATCCTACTGGAATATCAGGTCAACAAGCGATCGAAAGATGTCGCTACTTAAATGTCCATTACTTTCACATCGCATTGGCGAATAACCCTGGGACATGTCGGTTTGGTTTGCAGTGGAGTTCTCGGGCTACGGTTCTGCTGATGAAGGCCCAACTAGGCCAGAAACAGCTGTACAGAGCCTGCTCGGGGAATCCGCTGCAATCAAAACCGATTTGCACAAAAATTTTCAAAAGTAATAATTTATATTCAAATTTATTTACTGACGACTCCGAACAACTGGATCAACGGTGAACACTCTCAAATGTCTTCGTGCGGAATTTTTACGAGAGTGCGACGAGGTAATTCGCGTCCTTTGTCAAATCTGTACACAGCTTTAACTAGCTGACGAAATAATACGAATAAGTGCGCTAAAAACACAGTATATGGAGTTGTAAACGCATCTTGAATTTGTCAAACTTTTAATAGATTTGTGTCGCACATAAAACGAAATAATAATAATTAATGATCGAAACAGATTACGAATGAGTTTGCTGTTTATAATGTTTTAAATTCTGGTGATGACGGGCGTTTCTTGTGGAAATAAACTTTATTTAAAATACAATTCAAATTAAAATGAAAGAGAAATACTAGGAATTTGCTAGGAATGTGATTTATTAGTTTACATGACAAAGCAGGTATTAAAAGTGGAGCTGCTGTGATCCTTTGGATGGAATAATCTGTTTCAGATGATTTGCATGCATTTGTCAAGTAAATATTTTGTAGTTCGTATTTCATGGCATCGGAGTTGACGTGAAATTTCACTTAAACATCATGTTCACGATCGATACTACGCCGCTGTGCTTATCATAAAACTTTTATGAGGGCATTAATTTCGTTCATCTGCTCCTCTATTGTTTAACCAGAGACGCGTCGTCGTTCTGGGGCTAATTTTTGATCAATTATTTTTCGAAAACTAAAGCAGAAAGATTTTTTTAACATTTTTCCCACACTCTCGGACACCGCTTCTTATTGTAATTTTATTTTGTTGGGTTAATTAACAGTCACACTGTATATATATTTTTTCTTCATATATTTTAACTTTCTGTGTACTTTTCAGACAAATAATATGTCAACGTTGTTACAATACTTACCTGCAAACATTGGTTGTTATGTGGAAATCTTTTTTCCATGTCTAATAGCAAGTGTATTTACCACTGAGGTATGTACAAAATATTTAAATTACCTATATTTTTCATTGTAGGCCCAAAATTTGGGATATTTTGACAAAAATTACGCAATATTCATAATAAACTAAACATGTTTCCATTTTTTAATGGTTTTCTGAAAGCGTATTCCAATCGCTGCATTGGTGTTATGGTGTACACTCATTTTAACCTCATATATTAAAAGAGATGAAAATACACTGTATACATAAGTGCAGCGATTGGAATAAGCTTTTAGAAAGTTAAATTGTGTCCTATATATTGCTATATCTACGCATTCCAATAGTGAATAATAGTAATGACATCGTCAGAATCTAATTTTTTAATACATGCATCAATATTCTTCTTACATATTTTAATAACTTTCTTTATTTCGTGTGTACTTTCGGAAACATTGTGTATTTTAGATGGAGAACCTCCAAAAAGAATTATACGAGATGCCATGGTACATGTGTGGCAAAAAATTCAAGACAAATTATAAACTCCTTCTTCACAGAGTGAATAAGCCGGTGACGCTTACGGTGGGGAAAATTTCCAATTTGAATCTACCCTTATTTTTATGGGTAAGCAAAAGAAAATGCTTCAAAATTTATTTTAATAAAAAAGTATGCAGACCTACGCACATCATAATTTCTGCTTATTTTTTCTTTGGATATACACTTAAGGTTTGTTCTAACAACAGTTTCTGACTATTTAGTTCAGTTGTCCACCGAAGTAATGATCAATTTTGATAACTTTAACAAGTGTACATATAACTTTGGTAAGTGCAAGCTGCTGTTGAAACAAACCTATAACATTTTTTTTAAATGATTACCATCGAAATTATTGTTTTTAATCAACTGAAAGGATTCTTGACTTGGATTATAATAATTTTTTTTTCAGGCGGCAAAGACCATAAATAGCTATTGCATAATTCTCTACCAATTTTATGCATCCAAATGATATCGATAAAAGGTTAAGTGCTACAGAAAAAGTGGTGTGCACTTTTCACTCCCACGATTTAATATTAATTACGTATGTATAACACATTTTACATTCATCTTAAAAATTTCAAACCAGAATTTCACAATTGTTTTGCAGTACGTAGCTTCACGATTTATAGTGTTTATGAATGTACTCGTATTATAAGAAAGCTAATATTTAGTGAATTATTTAGGAACACAATGTACTTTGTATGTACTAAATACACATACTAATTTGCAAGATGTTATGTTGTTTTTATATGTAGATTTGTAGAAAAGATGTTTGATATAGACAGATAAGTAACGAAAATTTTATTTCTCGTTTTCATTGTGAAATAATGAGATTCTTACGACATATACGCAGAATTTCCTAAAAACTGAATTAAATTCTTTCGATATTATATTACCATTGAGATCAATCAATACATGATCAAGAAGAATTTTTTGTACTCTTCATACTGACTAGCTACATATTGTATGTATATTAAAACTTTTCTTTCCTATACACATACAGTTTGTCCCCAGATGGACTGAAAAAGAGGAAAAACTTGTTTATTTTCAACTTTAGAGAAAAATGTTATTATTTATAAAAGTTTTTGCTTGCTCTAAAAACATTAATTTTCTAAACAAAATCAAGATATTGTTTTTCTTAAGTAAAATAAAAGAGAGAATTTTCTCTTTCTCTTTCTTAATATCATTCACACTATCTGTTCTTTCAAGTTTTTGAATAAGATTGTGTGAAGCGTTTATGGAGACACTTCGCGTTAAATTTCTGTATTGCGTAGACGCTTCTCCAGTCCCATAACATTACAGAAGATAATTTCTTTGTTGAAGGGTTAATATTGTTTCAGCAATTGAGGAGGAGAAGTAACAAAGGGATTAAGTGCCAAAACTTTCAACTGAGGAAATTGATTAAAAACTCCATCATTCCCAAATAACAAACATTTTATTCACAACTTTCAGTCTACTTTTCTCCTACAATTTTGTATCTGAGCACTTAACCCGTTTTATAGAATGCAGTCGATGGCACATAGAACCTTTCCGTGGGAATGTCTCATTTTTCGACAAATTGGCAAAAAGTGCCGTTTTCATAACATAACTAAAGGGGACTTTAATTTAAAGTCACTTTAAGTATAGGAAAACTAATGTGTTTTTATAGGTTAAGGTCCATTTAAATTGTTCTATTATGAAAACTGTCCTTGGTTACTTCCACTCCTCAATTATCAAATTTACCACAGTTCAGTTACTCAGTTTAGTAATTGACATTTGCGACAAACGATACCTTGATTTTATTAAATTAGTTTACTTAAGGAAAAGAATATCTGAATTTTGTTTAGAAAAATTTAATGATTTTCGAACAATCAAAAACTTTTATAAACTTGAAAATAAAAAAGTTTTTCCTCTTTTTCAGTCCATCTAGGGACACACTGTATATTACACATATATTCACGGAATTATAAGTGAAGGCAAATATTTGGATTTTACTTGCTTAGGTACTTATTTTAGCATCATTATATCTAGTACTAAATCAGCCTGAAAGTAATTTGATAAAATCGATGGAGTTTTACTGCCATGCTGTTCATGGTCTCACCACTCCTTTTGAACATTAAACATAACGTTTAGGTGTGTTCTTCTTAAATATATTATACACATGATGAGTGTTTTCTTTGTTTAATAATTCCCCGTAAACATAAAATTACTTTAATTTGAAATAATAATACGTAAATATAAGGCAGAATACCTAGATCCTAGAGCTTAAAGGATTTGACGTTTCGCACTTTAATATTAAATTCAAATTGAATTCAATTTACATAGGCAATAGCTTTAATACTTAGCAAGTTTAGCATATACCTACTTACTCTTGTTGTGCAGAAGAAGAACAGGAGGCAAAATGGTTTACGTTAATTACCTGTCTTACAGCGTATTTTTGTTAAAAGTTGGAGGTCTCTACAAAGTGGATGAATCAAATAACAAAGTGAGATATTTGGGTGGTTACACGCCAAGAATTTTTTTTAATTCGGCGATAGCATTTACTTGGGTTTCCATTATATGTGAAATATTTCGTAAAGGAATTTTTGATTTTTCAGCAAACGCCATTGGTTACTCGTTTTTTGGTAAATATACCCACCCAATTAGCTTAGTAAATATTTTCAAATTAAGTAGGTAGGTAGGTACTTAGTTAGTTTACTTTCAGCGGGATTTGGTTGCACTTTACTAAGAGCCATTTACTACTGCGTTAATGGGAACAAGTGTGAGAGTTTGGTGCAAAAAATGAATGCTACATTTAGGTATGAAACTGAAACCCTACTAAACGAAAAAAGTATGGAACCACGTTTAAAGATGACAAATAAGTTAATACGTATTTGGATGTTTTACGTGATGATTGTTAGCATGTTGTTTACGTTATATCCATTTTATACTGGAATGTGGAAAAATAGGTACTTAATTAATTAAAAATTAATTAAACACAGCTTCTTAAGCTGTATAATAAATTGTACCAAAATTTAAATTGAATCAAAAACTAAATTAATCTTGTACAAGAAGTAGGGAGAAGAGCTGCGAGTATAGCGTAGAAGCTAGTGTTTATACTGAAGAGTTCATAGTCGATGTTAAGATGCCGAAAAGTGGCTGCTGGAAAATTCATTCCTAGGGTAGTCAAAAATGGTCTTTAGGTCGTTCTCGTCCTCTATCGAATAGGCTAATTTAATTCAATACGTAAGATGTGTCACATTAATGATCCTTTATTTTTCTACGCAACTCCCTTCAACACTTATACACTTATTCCTTCTTCTTTTCAATTGTCCTATACTCTCAGGAAAAAATTCAATTCAGTCGGCAAAACGGTTTCCCCTCGGATGTTTTTTTTTTTAAGTTTTGGAATAAAAAAAGTCAGAACTATAAGGTGGATGCCTTACCTCTACAAATTCACAGCTGTTGATTATTATTTCTGCTGGACTCTGTTTGCTTTATGAACCTGACAATTTTATTGTTGTGCAGCAACAAGTTTTTTTTGCGAATAAGAATGTGGAGGTTTTTCCTTCTAAATTTTGAATTGTGTTTCCATTTATGTTAGACCCCCTGGGCATATACTCAATAAGCGATCCTTCAGCATCAGTTTTTCAAAGAATGTGTTTTGGCTTTTTTTGATGGTGGAGAGCCTTTATGAACCAACTGCATGGATTCCTGCAAAACTTTCAGGACTTGTTTCGGATATACACACTTCATTGGCAATAACATCATCTCTTCAGTTCGAGCTTCCACGCGTCGTCCAGACTTTGGATGAATTAGACAATAAAATATTTAATATTTTAGAGTTCTACCATTACCAATGTGGGTGCCTTACGATTTCAACGTTTCTCCTTTTTACGAAATAACATGTGCCATGCAAGTAGGTCTTTTGATGATAGCCGGTTGGTTGCTGGGATCGATGGACGTGTTTTTCACTGCAGTATTACTGTTAACTGCAGAACAATTCAAATTATTAGGTAGGTATTAGGAAAAGAAAGTTTATTTCAAATCACGATTAGTAGTTTCTTTTACAAACGGTCATCAAATATTGAATACAATGAACTTCTAAATTTGGAATCCTCTGGTTTTATTCGTTTTGATTTATTTTTCTTAATTATACGTGAAACGTGACATGAAGTAAGCTCGTTTGTTTACTATAAATACTTAGGCCCAGTTTAAATTTAAGCTGAAGCTCAAACTCATAACAACGATTATTTCAACAATCGTCGTTAAGGGTTTAAACTTCGGCTTAAATTTAAACTGGCATGTAAAACTGGACCTACAAATTTAATACTCTTTCTTATTTTATTAAAACGTCTATAAAAATAGGTTGGGAATTAAAGAATGTATTATTCACAAATTTAATACTCAATGGAATACCAAAGGCAAAAGTTGATATATTTCAAGGGCAACTCAACTACAATTATTGTGAAGGTGACAGGTAAGAATCATTTTTGTTAAAAAGACGACAATGGCACTAGTAATGGGATTCAATTTATTAAAAGAGATGCAGATGTAATCCTTTGCATCCTATCATGGTCATGATCAGTTTAAAAGAGGAAATATGTAGAAGTAAACGTAGTAAATTCAAAGACTCCTATATAATTAGCAACCGGTTCGTCGACTTAAAAAAAGAATTAAATACGATGTACTAACTCTGTTGAATTTCACCATCAATTTTTTTTGTTAGTTAATGATTGCTTTTATTCGAATTTATTCTGATTCCAGAAAATGCAACGAGACATATTTAACTGTGTTATATGACCTGTGTGATTCACAAAGATTTGACGAAAATATGGTGAGGCATTCCAAAAAATTGATTTCGTTCCATCAATCGCTGCTGCAATTTTGCACTGATCTGGAAGATTTTTTCTCCCCACTGATGCTAATAGTTTATAGTTTTTTTATGTGTTCTGCACTGTTTCTTAATTTTGCAATCGTCTTGGTTAGTAACATTTCTGAAACGTACCTAATTATAATTATAGGATTTTTCAGGCAGCAAATGATATGTCAATTATATTACAACGTTTCCCTGTAAACTTTGGTATTTATCTAGAAATGCTTTTTCCATGCGTAATTGGACATATGCTTACCACTGAGGTATGTACGTTTCCCAAATTATAGGTATATTTTATACAGTGTTGTGCAAAAACGCTAACAATTAGCAATACTAGCAAACACATTTTCTTTGCTTGCTTATTCATTTGAGTTGTTTCGAATACAAGTTTTATTTAAATAAATTCAACAACATATGAGGCAGACACTCCCAATCACATTATATAAATTGTTAACAATAAGTAACAAGTTCATTTATTGGGTCAGCATATTTTTACTGTTTATTTTAAATAATATACATTCCTATATTTCAGGCAGAAAAACTTCAAAATGAATTATGGGAGATGCCATGGTACATGTGCGGCAAGAAATTCAAAACGAATTATAACTTCGTCCTTCACAGAGTGAACATGCCGGTGACGCTTACGGTAGGGAAGATTTCCAATTTGAACCTTCCCTTATTTTTGTGGGTAAGTAAAAGCAAAGTCGCTTTACACTAGCAAATAATCTTTCTTGGTTTGATTAATCTAAAAAAAGAATTTTTTTTCAGGCTGCAAAGACTATAAACTCCTACTTCATAGTTCTCTATCAATTCTATCAATCCAAGTGATATTTAAATAGGCATCCATTTGAAATAATAATTTCACATTAATTCATACTATGTGTAGGTACAGAACAAAACAATTAGAACAAGCTTTTCTTGCATTTTATACGAGGGGTGTTCAATAATTATAAAAAAAATTAAATTGCTCTTGAATGGGTCCAACAATGTGTATAATAAAATGGCGACCGCTAGTATCATTTTTTCTCGGTCATGTGCATGATATTAAAAGATAACGCGGCATTTCTCACATACTAAATCCAGCACTACCTTTCACGCATCTTATAGGAAACAGTCAGTTTATGATGGAACAAGTAACGGTTATTCATAAGCTGCTAAAATGAAGAGAACCTCAAGAAAAGATACAGGAATTAGTACAAATAGATAATCTATAGGAACAGTTAACAGAACAGGGCGATGATTGTTGAAAACTTTTAATGCTTCAATAGTATTTAGTATTTTCTATACCGCCTAATAATTACAACAAATTAAATATGTACATTTAACAGAATAGAACAAAATGTGTTTTTCTGAACTTAATGTTTTTTTTTTTTAATTCTATAGAAATGCCCCCCATGCAATAACGAAGTCTGCAATCTTTAATCTAACAACTTTATTTATTATGATATTCCTTCTCGTTCTTTGCATCCCTTGACTATAGCATATTAGACGTACAACCTATCCATTTCAGCTTTTATGAGAGAGAAAAATCTCTCTCAATACAACATTCTAAAATTAGGTATCAGTACAAATATGTAGTTTAATCGCACCTGCAAATAACTGATTTGTATCTTCCATCGAAATGTGCGAATTACATGCCGCCATTTACTTTTCTATAAATAAATACGACCTTCTAATTTTTTTCTCAATTTTAATATTTGCAAAATGTTTGAAATCTTCGTGGACACTCTGTATGTATGCACAGTCAGAATTAAAAGTAACGTCTCTTCAATAAAAAGTTAACGAATAGCCAGACACGCATCGAATTCTTATCGATGTTTGCTTGGCCTCTTACTTGTTATAGTGATCTGAATGGATAAGGCCACGCGCATATTTTCATTTTATTGGAGAGACATTACTTTTAATTCTAACTGTACATAAGTTAGACACGATTATTTGAGGGATTCAAACAGCAAGTAACGCATGTAACGATAATTACGCGTAGATTTTTTTTGTGATGCAAAAATTCCATCGGGTCTACAGCAAGAGTACACTCACGTCACATCCCTGATAATATCTCATGGAGATATATCTGTTTCATCAATAAATAATTAATTTAGGTACGATTGTGCGATTGGGAATCCTTAAAGCGATAACTGGAACAAAATGCAATCCAAAAGTTATTATTAAAGTACTCGAGTTGTGAAAACGTTAAATCACAAGCACTTTTGTTTGTATGGTCATACTTCGATAGCTTTTTATTCGCCTGTTAACAACAACTCACTCATAGATAAATAATTACAGTTTTATTCATGGCATACTTTAAAGATAAATAAAAAAAATAATAAATTAAATAAATGTGTGTAAGTGCAGGATCAGTTGGAATCTCGACTAGATTTAAAGTAAAATTTCAAGGAAAAAAAACTAATGAATAATTAATAATTACTGGAATACAATTGAAGCATGGTATTCCCAAAGGGTCTATGTGCCAAAAACGTAATTCCTAGAAAATTAAGGAAAATTATCCTTGTTATTGAAGGCGCGCACGAAAGAGTCATCTATGTATAATTATGCAGGGTGTTAAGTAATTGACAGAACACCTTCAAACTACAGATTGAGAACACTCTGTACAGTAAAAGGTCTACATTCGAGGGCGTTGCGGCTTTCGTTTTCCAGGAAAAAATTCTAACAAAAATCGATAAAAATTGTTTGGAAACTACTGATTTTCTTATCTACTGTTACATCTACGTGCCGAGCGCCATCCGGGCGGGCGATCCCTTGCCATAAATTCCCAGATGGTTTATTGTTTTATGACAAGCAAATAACGCAAGTTCAGTATCTTAACAGATTTCACTTAACACACTTAACAGTGTGAAGGTCAGTGTCAAGTCAGTGTCAACTTACACAAATAACGAAATTGTTGACATTATTGTAACGTACGGAGAATGTAGGTGCACCTGCTGCAGAGCGTAGATAACGGCGGCGCCGCAGTATCACCAACGTTGTACACCGACTCGTCAAACAATTATTGCACTTGTGCAACGGGCAAAAGACTCTGCAAGAGACATCCGCTTTAATAGGCGCTCGCTCCGTATAAGTACTATCACCGGTTCTCAATAGTTCGCTCATTTTGCATTTTTTCAAAATGAACCGAAAATCCATCATGTCTAGATACTTTCTGATCCTATTTGACACCCTTAATCTACAGTTTTAATTTGTCCAAGCAATAACCTAACACCCTGTATAAAATATTTCCACATAAGATAGACACTTATAGCGTTTTCGATTGACCGCACTAGTGCGCACCCAGAGTATCTTCATCTCATGTTATTACATGAGGTTAAAAGAAGATGAAAATACATTGAGTGCAACCAGTGCAAGTGAATCGAAAACGCTCTAATGTATTATTTTTTCATTTCTTTGTTAAGTTAATTTAATTTAATGGAAACGATTGTTTGGACTTGTCCTGTTAGTTTCCTGAATATGATAATAAATAAATAATAAATAAATAAATAATGTGTGCAGCAAGGTACATAGATCCCTTTTATAGAAAAATACGAATTTAGTATAATTTGGCACTTAGACCCGTTGGGAATATCACGCTTCAATTGCAAGACTCAGTTTTAAGAAAACACAAAGAAAGTAATTAATCATTTATTTATTGATCCTCTAATTATTAAAAAAATATATTATTCGCACCCGCCGAACAGCTGTATTTAACTTGACGGTTTCTCAGTAAACCTGTCAGGCCGTCAAGTGTGTGAACTTGTTCAAAACTGAATCAACTACAGTAACGTCAACTTCAACGTTTCAGGACGTCGACCATCATCATTTGATTACGACTGGAGTTCGGGAAACCGCACGAAACTCCATTCAAAGACACTTTCAACTTTAATAACATGCCCTTGTACTAAGGCCGTAGGTTGTACAATGAGAACTAAGGGAACACGCACGAAGTTCTCGTCTCGCAGTTTACGGCGGCAAGACGCACACCGTAGCTTTCAGGAAAGTGTCAACTACGTAACTATACTACTGTAGGTTGTGCAATGAGAACTAAGGGAACACGCACGAAGTTCTCGCCTCACAGCCTGCGGCGGGAAAACGCACACTGTACTAAATAAGACTTGAACAATTGACCGTTGTTAATTAACCAGTAAAACACTCGCCAATAATACTTTTCATGCATTTCCATCCGTGCAACGATAAACACCTAGTGTTCACAACATCAAATAATTCACCAACCTGTAAACTCATGTAGTTGGCGAAAAACACTCGAGCGCACTTTTCCACAGCACTGCTGCAACAAGAATACCAGGATCTTCTTAAAAGAATTCCCTTATTCGATTACCTAACTTGTTGTATCAGAAACAATGATTCACTCTTACACATAACATCATTGTCCGGGTGCGCTCGTACTTACTTTTGCTGCATTATAATATTCCGCGCTATTAGGTATCAATGTGAGTGAAACTCATTTCCAACTAAACTTTCCGTTATTATTATGTATTGGATAATCCAGAATTAACAAAACAAACCTAAAAATTTTAACTATCCTACACAATTTACAAAAATATCAATAACATGTTTGAAATTGACGTGCAATAAGAATTTATTTATTTAATTTCAAGTCGTACAATGAGTTTCTAAAGTTGAATTGTTTATAGCTCAGGCTGTATAAAAATAAATCCGAAAGTAATTATAATGTAATGTAACAAGAATTGCGATCTACTATAAACAAAACACTTCACATTGGCAAAAATGTCAAACTGAATGATTTTCGCAATGTTGATAAAAAAAAATAATATTTAAATGATTGTCCTACGTAATGATTGAAATAAAAAAACAAAACTATGTATTTAAAAATCGATAAAAGTAAAAAAATCTAATTTTTTACTGTTATTTCACATTTCAATGATGAACCTATTGCATTTATAATGTGCGGACACTTCAATACAATACAGACACGTAAGGTCACTTAAAAATAATTATTAGATGATTGATATTTGGTACTTTAGAATTTTTGTATCTCGCACTTAAATCTTTCCTGTGATAACACGCATCGGATGCTATATATGGCAGTTGGAGAGCAGAAAAAAGAAGTTATCGCCAAATTGCCGCCATGTTTTCCGCGATTGTACTGATTGCCCTTCTGGCAAGTACCATAGGTAAGCAAGATCTTCATATATTTTTTTTTCAAAACCTTAATTTACCAACGAATTAATCATATTAAATTCTTCATCTTCGTCATTTATGGTTTCATTTAAATAATAGTTTTTATTTCTTTATTTATTTCGTTTCATTCTTCTCTCTTTAACATTTATTTTCTGTACTATTTCTGTTCATCAAACACATCTTCAATACTATTAAACCCAAATTATTTTATTTGTTGATATTGATTTTAATATAAAAAAAGGATTTAATGGACTTCTTTACGCAGTTATAATCAATCATCAATCCTCAGTAATTATCATATTTCAATTAACTACTTTGATTTGTACTTTTTTAGCACTGCCAGGTAGCCAGAGGATTGATCCTAGTGGCAGTTGGCGAGTGGTAGGTGGTAGCAATGCTGGGCCCACTCAACATCGCAGTATTGTTTCACTAAGAAGAGGAAACAGTCACTTCTGCGGGGGTACAATCATTACCAACCGTTGGGTCTTAACAGCAGCTCACTGTGTCACAAGGTAACGTACAAACTATATGTTAAAAACTAATAAAAATGTTGTTGATGATTATAGTGGTCTTGGAAACGTGAATGCCGTAGCTGGTAGTCATTTACTGGCTTCAGGAGGAATCGCCTTCCCAATTTTGAGAGGATTTATTCATGCACAATATTCTGCTGCTACACTCCAAAATGACATTAGTGTTCTTCAAACTACCACAACGATTTCGTTCACTGCTTCAGTCCAGCAAGTTAGCTTGACTACTGGTAATGTAGGAGGTGGAGTTGCAGTCGTCCTTGCTGGTTGGGGTACGCTCACAAATGGGGGAAGCATCCCAAACAATTTACAGCAACTTGTCAAGAATACCATCACCGTTGCTCAATGCCAATCTGCTCTGTCTCCAAACCCTGTCACAGCTACTCAAATCTGTGCTGTAATCGGGGCAGGAAGAGGTGCCTGCCATGGTGATTCAGGTGGCCCATTGTACTTGACTTCTAATGGAGCACAGGCTGGTATCGTCTCTTGGGGAATACCTTGTGGAATTGGACACCCTGATGTTTATGCAAGAACATCTTCGTACATTTCCTGGATTCAATCCGCTATCAGTCAATAACTGACATTATTATCCTATGTAACATTTAATGGAGCATAGAAATTTTAAATAAAACAATTGGTCAAGTTGCGCATTTTAAAATCCTTGTATTTTATTTTACATGCAAAGGAGTTTCATTAAAATATTTTGATACTTGATTTGAAAATGAATTAAAAGGGAAACTAAGGATAACAGCAAAAGAAAATATACCTAGTACTTTTATTGGATCTAACAATTTCAGGTTTTTGTGAATATTTAAATTAATTTAAAAAGAAAATTACAAACAGCACGTTTTAAATAAGATAACACAAAAACTTCATGTTTGTATAATAATTTAGTGATCAAATTTAAATAGTTAAAATAACAATGACAAATACTTCTTGGTGTATAACATTTACAGATTTCTTACTTGTTTGTGATTAACAAAAACCAAAACCCAATATGACCTATCAAACTTTATTTAAACTACACGATAAGGTACCACGTTCTCACAATAAATATCACAAGAAGGAATGTTACTGTACATAAGTAAATAATATGCCCTATACGTAATAAATAATTAATCAGTCACAACAACCAGGAAGGAATAAGGTCACATAAATATATTATAACTACCGGATTACATTTATGAATACTTTTGTGTTCGGGTTTGGGCAAGCTAATGCAAGATAATTGCGTGATCCCTTTCTAAACGTCTTTTTGCTTTCAGTGGAATTATTCCCATGGGATCTGAGGGCGCTGGCAAGCCGGCATTGCTTGTGGTGGCTTGGTGGTAAAAGACTTCGGTCTTTCCACACGTGTGACCGTAAATTATGCTGTCATCGTCTCTGTAAAGAAATTTAAAAAAGTATTTGATAGCTTTAATCACTTCTTAATATTTCCCGGACGAAAAAATTATTACCATATCTTGTGTAGGGATAAGACGAGAACTCAACTTTCACATCAACAATTTCTTTTCGCTTTAACGTAATCCCATTCCAGAAACTGTTAAGTACCAAAAGAAAGTATGCATACAGAATGATTATGGCAACACAGCCGATAATTACAATATATTTATTAACGTCCCCCAGTTCAATGATGTCTTCGGCGTTTTGGGGCTCAACATATTCAATGACTATTATTAATAGGATCCACGTCAAGCTCGCCCCAATGGAAAAGACAATACCAATGATGCAAGGTACTAGTAATTCTTGTATTTCAAAGTGCAATCCGACAAAGAATGGAATGCAAGGCACCACCAGAAAGCTCTGCAAAGCCATGTTGATCAAAGCCCCACGACTGAAGCTATTGTAAACCAAAAACGCCCAGAATATCAAATTGAATAGTGTTATCAATGCATATAATAACCCTATTAATAAGCTGCTTTTTCTCAGATTTAAACAACAAATGTGTATGTTTTTTAATGTCATTTTGTTAGTATAAAAAATAATCCTTTGATTTGGTTGCTGTAGTTACCAATACTTTATACAATTTTATGTTAATAGAATACATACCTCAATAGGATTTCCGTTAAACCACTTTCGTTAATAAAATCTCGATGCAGATGCGTAAGAGCTCCTAATTCGACACCACTCCAAGGTCCACCTTTCTGAATCGTATCCCAATGCGGGTTCATACACAAATAACTGTAAGGTTCACTGTTTTCATTCTGGCAGTTTCCACCGGGGTATATTTCCAGACAATGATGTATTTGCTTCTCCAACTTTCCTAAACAATCAACGCACATCTGCCACTGTAAAACCAACACGTTAAAAATAATAATAACCCGACTTCCTTAAGGTACCACCAACCACATTATTTATGATATCTTGCGTGTCACATGCGTCTTCATCCAGTAAAAGATTTATCACCATATCTTGTTGCCCGCAAATGAATAACATGACAGTCTTCAACTGCGCGTTGCTTTTTAATTTAAGTTTTTCAAGATTGCTTGCGAGTTTATTATTGTTTAAAAACGAATGAATGGATCGGCCTTTATGATCGATGGGTGTCGCCTCTTTGCTACAGAATCCACTGGATTTTTCCTCCATCGTTAACATACTTAATTTTGACAGCAAAGGTGTAAGCTGCACCCCGCTGTGTCTATTAATACCATAGAAATTCTGCCCACCATTACCATCATTCGATAGTGATTTTAACGGCAAGGATAATGAGCGACGAAACTCCTTGTTTCCTCTCTTAATTTTATCCTCGGCTACTTTCGGGACCACACTCTTATTATTTCCTGCCGAATCTAATGCGACATCGAAATCTTTAATCGACAGCCAAACATCTTTGGTTTCCTCGATTTTTTTAACCCGATTCTGCTGGTCCTGCAGTTTCATGTTGAACATGTCCCCATTGCAAATGTAATACGTATGCAAGGATTCAGAGACTGGCATTCCATTCGATCGGAAAACAGGGAAAGTCGGATCTGTTATGGTTTTGTAACAAGGCTTGGTTTTTTTACTCGCATCATTTAAGCTCGCTTCGAGTTCTAGGTCTAATACTTTCGTGTTGATTCTCATATCGTATAAACTCAGACTTTTGTTGCACGTGTAAAATGTTGTCTCGCTTATCTTTTCTTGCTGCAGCAGATTTTCTGTCACGTTAGACACCGCCGATAACAGAGAATTTAAAGAGCCCTCTGATTGATTTATACCGTCCTCATTGACTGCAGCAACGTCCTGCTGGTTCAAGCAAATGGACATAACGTTTTGATGCAGGATTTTATTTAAATCGCTCATTGGCGTCGAACATATACTCGTGCTGCCCTTAAAAGGAGTACTTGGCAGAGGTCGAGTTTCAAGTTTTGCGTCAATCCTTGCATCGGTTGTTTTACACCGCAGATTTAGAAACTTTGGACGATTTTGTGACTTTATACAATTATTAACATTGTTGGTTACGGTGCAAGCGTCTGTGTCTTCTTCGGGCACGGTAGTAAAAATCAGAGACTGATCTCTCTTCATCGTTAATAATATTGGTTCTTTCGACGGATTACTTTTGAATTGACTCTGCAAAGAATTATCACTACTATATTTCTTGGGGGTTAATTGTTAATTTACTTACAGTTTTAAAATTTTTGTTATTCAAATACTGGCTCGCAGCTTTTAACCTCTCAGATTCCTCCAGAAGCCTTTCATAATCACCTTCTTCAATGTAGACTCGCAACAGTTGAACGCCTATCGGAAGTTTAAATCTGTACTTGATGGTTTCTGCGGGTGATTTGATACGGTATGGATCGGTTAAGACGAGACGCTTCGTTATAGTTGAGCCTAGCTGTGTCGCCACGACTCTGTGATTAAATCCATATATTTAATTTTAAAACCAGTAATCATCGAAAACACTACTTACTTACTTGTTATGGTATAAAAGAGTTCCTCCTAAGACGTGGTCTATTTTTTGGCACTGTCGCAATATGTGAATGGCTTCCAAAAAAACATTACTCGCGCTCTAAAATATAACACGCATATCATCAATAGCACCATTGATATGCTCACCTTTGGTAATTGAATTGAAGGAATGTTTGAGAACGTATTTCCACCGTACATCAACACTTTCACATACGTATCAAACATGTAATACAATTTAGCTGAAAACTGTAATCGTGTGTCGCATAACTGCGACATTGTTTCTAAGTCCTTATGAAAAAATTTAATAAACGATGATAAAATGTGAGCGCGATACTCGAGCACCCAATCAGCGATGTTCCGATCGGTGCCTACCACCTTAAAAATAAATAGTTAAAAAGTCTCTTAGGATTAATTAAAGACTTACCAAAATGTACCTCCCATAATCACATATGCAAAACTTTCCGCTCTGTAAAGCAAGGATGCGGGGGCAATTAAAAACCGTCTTAAGGCAGAAAGCTGTCCCGATTATCTGTCCACAAAGAGAAGTTCGCTGTTGGTCAGACACCCAGTTTGGGTGGAAATATAATATTGGGGACGCTGAGTCGTCGCCGCCGACTTCTTTTAATTTTTCGAATTGTGTGTCATACACGAACATGATCATCATTTCTCTGTAATAAAAGGGCGTGATTTTATGTAAAACATTAATCAAAAGTACTTACTTCGCCATATTTATTACTTTCCAGTTTCTGCGTTGTAGTAATACGATCTGTAATATTTTTACATTTTCTTAAAAAAACGACATAACCTACAATTTCTTTTGGCATGTAAACATGACAATGGTGCCAATATGCCGATTAAAAATTATTGTAAAAAATGCGGAAGCATGTACGGTGCGATCCAAAATTATTTAGATAAGGGGAGGCTATGAAAAATAAAATCAGTCTTAGCTTAATCGTTAATTGATCACCTGTCAAAACTGAAACGAAAGATATATTTGACGACAGTAGAAAAACTCTTCTTTTAGTTCCCGTATCTTGTAAATGCGGCTTTTATTTTTAGGTTATGTTGGTTTCAATTTTATGCTGTTATTTTGGATCATTGATTACCTTCTCCAGGTTTTTCCAACATTTTATTGAATGCATTAAACCGAGAGATTAAAATTTTTTTTTATCAACTCTTGCCCTGAGATCTGAACAGCATGTTTTAGCTTAAGTCATTGCACACCTTTATGCTGCTTTACAGTAAAGTTACGACATGCCGTCCAAATTTCAAGGCAAGAGTTGATAAATAAATAAATTTTTTTAAAAATCACGCGGTACTTAAATGTGGTTCTTTGTCTGTTTCGTAATGGATTTCTGGATCATTTTTGAAAATTGTAAAACATTAAAACTATACTATGTGTTTTTTTTTAAATGCCATAAGGGGTGGCTGTGGAAAATTCATGTCTTAGCTCCATTCATTTACTTTAAATTCTCAGTTTTACGACAGTTCTACGACATGAGTTTTAATTTTCATGGCCAACCTTTATGGCATTTTTAAAAAAATACACCGTATAAACTTAAAGGAAACAGATACAAAAGACAGTCGACTTAACAGCGTAATGCAGTAGATTAATACTAAATTGAGAAAAAAAGCAATTTGAAAACAATGGCGACACAACAAAGAAAACAAAATAATAAAAATTCAAAAATAATCAAATTAAGAAAATGATAATAAAAACAAAAGACAATAGATTATATAACACAATTTAATAGATTTAAAAAATAAAATAAAGAGAACCATAAGAAAGCAAAAAGTGAAATAATAAAATAAAAAACAATAAAAAAAAACAAAAGATAATCGATTTTACAGCACAATTCAGTAGATTAATAAATAAAAAAAAACTATTCGGAAGATGACAAAATAATGAAAAACAAATGAACAAAATTAAAAATAAATAAAATAAAATAAAATAAAAATAAATAAATAAAAGCAAAAGATTCAACAAAGCAAAATTCAGAAGACTCATAAGGCATTTACGAAAATTCACCGGGTGTACATAAACCGAATGCTTTCGATAATTCAGTCTATTTCCTTCCTTGTCTATGGTGTCATCGACGTACTTCAGAATTTTTCGGTTATGTTTATTCAATTCCCGCCACTGTACTTCGTGCACTTCCTGCCGAGTAGGTGCAAGAGAATACAATAGGTCTGTTTGTTATCCTGCACTGGTGTACACTAATGCACATTTTTTCGCAAAATAATCTTTAATGCAACCTGAAATGTTTGTGTGGTATGTCAGTATGAATGAGTATGATTCAGAATTAATGACACATTATCAAAGAAATTAGGTTTTATTAAAGCATATTTCGTGAAAAAAGTGTACACTAGTGTACACCAGTGCAGGATAACAAACAGACCTAATTTTCAGGCGCTACAACCTGATCGCCAGTAAATTACACGATAATCGCCACTGACTGTCAAACAAAAATGCGTTTTTAAAGTGTACGAACAAGTGTTCGTGTACTCGAACGTAAAAAGGCGTTTTTAAATACAACTCGAACACTATGTTCGAACAACTCGGGAAATTTTAAAACGCTATCTAGGTTGTTCGATTTGTATTTAAAAACGCCTTTTTACGTTCGAGTACACGAACACTTGTTCATACACTTTAAAAACGCACCTATTGGGTGCGTTTTTAAATCACACCTACTGTTCAAACCAAATATGTTCGAACAATTTCCAAATTGTTCAAACACTTGCTCGATCGCTAGAATATAAAAACGCTAATAGGTCATTTATGTGTATGCACTTCCTGCCGAGTAGGTGCAAGAGAATACAACTCGAACACTATGTTCGAATAACTCGGGAAATTTTAAAACGCTATCTAGGTTGTTCGTTTTGTATTTAAAAACGCCTTTTTTCATGTTCGAGTACACGAACACTTGTTCGTACACTTTAAAAACGCACCCATTGTTGGTCGCTTGCACAGTCATAGCGTTGTCATAGGTTATGACCTCAGCTCATACTTTCAAAAAATAACTATTTTGAAAGTATGAGCTGTCCATGGGGTTCCAGATTCTGTTTACGAAATAAAACTTGAAAATCCCTTTTCTAGAAAAAAACTCCTAGTCCCTAACGATTTGAAAAACCCTAAAAGAGAAATTTATTGCTTAGATTGGAAACACTTATCTATGTCAACATGAATATAAATAATAATTATTACGGAGGGTCGCCGGGTGGCTTAGCGGTAGCCTAGCCGACTTTGCAAGTCGTGTCGCTCGGCGGCGTGAGTTAGAATCTCACCAGGGCCATGGATGTTTGTACTGTCTAAGATTTAGACCCAGCTACAAATAAACAATGTAAATTGTCTGGAATGGTGATTACCGTAAGACAATAATGCAGCATTGCTGCGCAAAGCGAAAGAAAGAATTATTATGGAAGCGTATATATAGTTTTAGGCAAAATTAAAACTCCAGTGAATCAAACATAGATTTTGCATGCCATTTAAATTAATAAATAAGAAAAATACATTTTTCATTTTAGGGTTTTTCACTTGTCACTGTCACGAAGCTGAGTGATATTGGTAGCAGTGAGTTTTGAAATTTGCTCCAGCTAGTTTGATGGATTTAAAACGGGAATTAATTTACATAAGTAGTTAAATACAGTAAAATTGTAAGATTGCAAATTAATAATGAATCTGTTTTGCAGGAAACGTTAAAAAACCCCTGCAGAATTTTTTAAGTTACATTGCTCAAGAAGACTCGTTTTTTAACAATGTTGGGGTCTGTCTACTTTGTGTTGTCCTTCTATTATTAGCGTTGCTATTAGTTGCACGGTTAATAATGAAATGGTATTTTACTTTGCGAGTTCAAATCGCACACAAGGATTTGTATAAAGCAGCATCGGTGCGTTACAATAATTTTCTCGTACCTTCAGTAGCCGATGATTTTTTTTCCTTTCACAGAAAAACGATGTGTTAACTTGCATGAGAATTCTATGGAAGTATCCACATGTAATAAATTTAGCATTACCTGAGAGCGGATACTCTCCTTTCATGGTAAGTTTTAAAATCTGTTCTGTGTGTTTCTTGAAAATTGTTAATTTTTCAGGTAGCCTGTTTAAATGGTTGCACGCAAGTTGTTAAACACATGATAACCGCAGGTAATTAAACCCATCTGAAAATAATTAAATAAATAACTTTGTGTTTCAGGTGCAGACGTTCACCAGAAATCTCAGCAAGCCGAGAGTCCTTTTTATTTGGCGATTTACAATCACATTAAAAATCCATCTGTTAAAGATGCGTCCTGTATTCACACCTTGTATTATGCCGGTGCCGATATAAATGAAACCAACGGAAAAGGTTATAGTCCTCTTCAAACTGCATCCGCATTCGGGCATACTGGACTGGTCAGGTGGTTATTGTCGAAAGGAGCCAAATCAGATTGTGTTCCGTCTCCTTATATACTAGCAAGAATACAAGGTGTGTAATATTCTTTTCCCTGTTCTTACTTACAGTAATTTATTTTTTGTTGTAGGTCACGTAGAAACTGCGGCACTTTTCAAAAAGAAATAAAAATGAGCTATGTTTCCAACATACAAACTCTGGAAATTTTAGGGTTTGATCCTAACAAAATTAGAAAAAGAAATGACTAAATGATGTAAGTTTATTAAATAATTATTAGTACAAAAACATGTGTTTCAAGAAACGCTTCAATTATTTAAATTAGTAGTAGTAGCAATACGTTACAGTCTTTCATAAAGATATAGGTAACCCAATTCTTTCGGTGGATTTTCTGAAAAGGCCACTTTATTATCATTGTATATAACCCAGCGGCCTTCCTTCAGAATATGTATGACATAATGCCCAACCATGGTCGACGTGCCCATGTGAGAAACAAATGCGATCAACTTGTATTCTGAAAAATGCATATTTGGCAGGAAAACTGTAAAAACAAAGAGACAATGATAATTACTGCTAACTCCATCTCGATATTCTGGTTTTGCCGGTGCTGCTGAAGTGCTAACAAGCTCATCTTGATGTGAAAATATCCAATCAATGGCTCTTTCAACATTATTATCTGTCGCTTTCAATGCCTTGTAAGCTTGATCCTGAGTGAAGCCCATTCCTGTTATCTGTGGGATGGCTTCTGGATTCGGTGTGAATGATATACACTCGGTTCCAGGTGGAACAAATGGATCTGCGAAATCCGAATCGGTTATGTGTTCCATTATCCAAGTCGTAGCTGCTTCAAGGCCAGTGTTTTGAGTGAAGTATATTGCTCTTTTGCATGCCTCCGGTGGAAAACCTGCCGCCAAGACAAAAATGTACTTGAAAGTAGGTACTTTTGATTTTCGAAAATTACACACCCATCTCAGCCAATTCTGATAAAACATGTTGATCCATAACGAGTGCTGGAGGACTACCAACTAACTCCGGAAGAGGTTCTTCATCTGGTTGTGGCCCCGTCGCTCTGAGAGACGAGAGGTCTAAAACATCAGGCATTTCCATGGCAACATCTAATTTGATAGGAACCCAATCTTCTCTCAAAGTAAACTTTTTTAACTGTATTAGGAGATAATCGGGGAATGTTGCAAGTCGAGTTGTCCTGAAACAAGTGAGAAAATTATGCCAGTCGATAGACAACTGAGTAAACCTACTTTCTGGCAGTTGTTTTCGCATTTAATGCAGTACTGAAAAACTGGTCCACGATTTCAGCTTGAGTGAATAACTCCAAGCATGAGAACAACTTAATTTTTGGTCGCACTAATGAGTCTGGCTCCAATTTCCTGCCCTGACTTTCTGCCTCTAGTTTCCTTGCTTCATAAGCAGATACCTTGAGTGAAATAGTTGAATATTATTGCAAGATATTCCTGAAAGAATTATTATACCTCCTCTTTATTAGTGGCAGCCTCCAAAGGAATATTCAATGCAAGGACCGTGTCAGATCTGTGGGAGTATTTCACTTTCTTACTGGTGTTACACTGAACACGCTCTTCTACTTTAAATTTGAATGCATCGCTCGGTTGCAGATCGTTCCGGCTGTTACGTTCGAGCAAGTTTAGGATGTGCAGGAAAAATTCTTGAGCATCCTGTTGACGTTTTGTGGAAAAATCTGGATGGCCACGTCCGACCAAAGTTTTGAACATGAGAGGGGATATGCCTGGAGGTTCTGAATCGGAATCTTGAGGCTGTTGTGAGTACTTTCCAGATAATAATCCAACACCAATTTTAGCCCTAAAAATCAGAAATACTTCTTCATGCACATTATCAGTTACTCTTTTTATCTTGCTTCACTGAATTGACACTAAAGCCTACGTACATCTGGACGTTAAAATCATTCGGAGGATCCTCGCTTTTCTCAAATATCGAATTTGAGTTATTTACATATTTCTGAATAAAATCTGGCACTACGAATAACATCTGCATGATGCTATTGAGGTAACATGAATTTCCTAGATTCGTCATGCCCGTGTATCCTGACCCATAGATAGGAGTCAACCGTCCGCCGCTCTCCTGCAAAGTGAACCACTCGGATTTCTTATTTAATTCTAATTCAAGCTCAATCATTGATTTTTCGGTTTTCTCCATGTTTGCTATGTTTATGCCTAAAAATTTTATTTTAGATAAATTATTGTTTAAAGTTTTATATTTGTTATATGCTAAGTTGAAAATATTAGTACAGAAATTTTGATTGCTTCATTGGTTTTTTGGGTCGTTTTATTTCTCTTTAAAAGTTTTTATGCAACATATAAGCTTTGTCTTGCAAACATTTTTGTAGTAATACCTTTAACTTAGTCTAATACAAGGAACATAAAAACACCTATGTACCTTTATAAAAAAAAAGTTAAATTTACCCCAATGTGCTAAATGTTCGATAAGTTTTGGATCATCCACCAAATCATCCTCTGTATAACTAAAAATGTCTGCCTTTCCGTCCTTGGTTATAGTCCCAAGTTTTACTGCTAGAGGGTACTTTGTTACATTATAATGTTCAACGGCATGATTGTTACCCCCAGAACCATCGTAGAATTTACGTCCACATAAGATAGACCCATCCGTTAAATTTAACCACAAATTCTCAGTTTTATCGCATTTCTCACATTTCCATCCGGATGGAGGAATACGTTTCCCATTATTTAGTTGCAAAAGATTATCCGCATGTACGGTTATAATTCTTGCTTCACCATCCCAAGTACCCGTCAAAGCTTCCAATTCAGCCAACATTGCAGCTGACTGAATTTCTATTATTGCACTGACAGATCTTATGACCTAACAAAAAATTACATCATGTTAACGCAAAATCAAAATCGAAGTAAAAACTAAATAAATAATCATTTACCACTTCTGGTAAGCTAGCATTAGGCCAAGGAATAGTTGTAAACTTTGGCAGAATAACGATATTATAAACATCCTCGTACTCGAACTTTTTCTTGTTGATGTCGGGATCGAAACCACCTTCCACTCCGATGGCAAGCCGAGTGATTTTCTTCTCTGGCCCATCACCTTGCGACGGTGAAGACACCTAAACATCAAAAATTGCAGCACCATTTTCTCAAGCAACAAATAAAATTTTACCTCGCGCTTGAATCGCTGAATGTGCAAGAATACCGCGTGCCCCGTCTTCTTGTAGTACAGTTCCGCGTACTGCCTCCCGAAGCCGTAGAAGCTGCTGAGACTCACGAATAATCCGGTATCTGTCTCCTAAATTTATTTTTTTGGTAAGTCAGCAGCACCGGAGGTAACCACAAATTTACTTACCGGGTTGTCGAAGCTGAAGACGCACTCGTCTTTGTACACCTTGTTATTCGCATCTGGTATTCTGATTTTCGATAAGTGAGGCTGAAGTGCTTCCATTTTTTGCTTATTTAATGTAATTATGAGTTTGCAAATTAACCTATCGCTGCCGACACACGAAAATTTTTTGACATTACTCAGTAATGCCAACTTAAATCTAGTTATTAATTTGGCAATGGTCGCGTTCAGGTAAGCACTGCAACGCTTTAAATTCTATGAGACGCATGCAACGTATTTTCTTTCTTGCAGCACTGCCTTTAAATGGATGAGTGGCAGCCTTTGGTAGAGAGCAAACAGAAAATTAGTTGTAACTTTGGTTGTAACACTGCAAAATAACGCTAAATTGCCTACGATTTATTAGGATGTTGTAACTAGAGTGCCTTTAATGAGTGAAAACATAGGCGCCATTTTTGTACTAAATGGGAAGGGATAGGAGGGAAGTTCAAAATTAGGTGGTGGTGGTTCAAATTAGCCAACCGGTTTATCGTTACTATTTCTCTCACTTATATTGTTAACAGTAAGTTTAAGCTTCTCTTCAACCACCGATTGACGTTTAAACTTAGAAGCTGTTGTCATCGACAGGTATAAAACGGGAATATCTTAAAATTTGAAGTTTAACTGTCACACTGCAGTTTAAACTAATGCTATAATACCGGCCCTTAACAATTCACCGAATGTAATCGGTATATTAAACCGGGGCTTCTACCAACGCAACATTAAATATATAACCAGTGAAGTTTGGAATGCTCCGGTGGTTGAGAAATTAAACCGGTAGACCAAATTCTGAAACATGCCCATTTCTAGCACGAGAATGGCTACCGACATTGGTAAATAAGGTTGAAAATCGCTTGCGACCAATAGAAATTAACTTCACGTATGTCTTCACTCTAGTTGTAACGCTGGGCTTACCTGAACGTGGCCAATGTCATTTATCGTGTAAATTTTACAGGCATCTGTTAAAATTGGGAAAACTTAAACAAACAACGAGTAAAGAATAAACAGGAGAAAGTCTTACTAACAGTAGGTTCTTGTCCAAAGTGGTAACTAAATATGACCGCCGTGCATCATGACGTCTATAATGATTTAACCAATCAATGTATTGTTTGCAACGAGTGCTTTTTTAAATTTGCGTCGAAGTTAGTCGTGACAAGGTGCTTATTGCGAACGCACTTAAATTAGTAAAGTTTTAGGATCTTTCCTGCTCGATTTTATGGCAACATCGAAAAAACAAATGACTGTTGAGGTTCTCGAGAGATTTTCAATTGTTTTTAACTTTTTTAATGAAAATTGTGAAGTGTGTAACTCAAATTAGCAAAATTTCAGCACCTTTTCCACCAGATTTTATGGCAATATTGAAAAAACAAATTACATTTTATAATATTAAGAAGGCTTTGAAACAACTGAGGATCAGTTGATTCTACAAGTCTTTGGCTCCTCAATATTCAATTATGCTTTTATTTTGATTAACAAATGAGTTTATAAAAGTCGCCATAAATATACGATATACGAGGTGAAATATTAATTAATTTGAATGTTCTCTTTATAACGAAATTTTTAAAACGCTTAACCCGGAGCTTGTATTGGCTAATCGCATATAGCTGTTAGTTACAAATCTGGCGGCCCCGGATTCGAATCCTCCGCAGATTTTATGCCTAATATAACCAAAGTGTTATTTATTAATTTTTCATAATCTATAAACGAATTCATTATAAAAAAAATTTCCTTCATAAATTTTTCCACAATTTTATTGTCAATCACGTCATACCTCTCATACAAACTTCGAACCGAAAAAAGTATAAAGCAAAGTGATTCGCAGGGGTCGGTGGGCGGGAGAGGTTGGGTGGCCCAAAAACAATGGGCGCGTTTAGCGAACAGCAGCTGCTGAGTTGCTTACTCAGCAATCGTTTGTGATTGGTTCACATTAAGGTAATAGCCAATCACAAACGATTGCTGAGTCAGCAACTCAGCAGCTGCTGTTCGCTAAACACGCGCAATATCTCGATCGACGTTTACAAATTCAAAAAACATGAAGTTTTAGGTTGACATTCTTTAATAAATGTGTGAAGGGGGAGGGAAGTACCCCCGGGGAAAGATATCCCTTTGGGACGATAAAATTTTATTTTGAAATCGTATTTTTTATACTGGTGCAACTGTTACAGATTTCTGTAAAATTTTACAGAGACCTGTAGAAAGTTTTGGCCACCGACTAATAGATGTCGCTAGCATGTATTTTTCTTCAATAATAGTCTTAAGTCTTACGCTGGATTTCACAAACGTCACTTAACTTTAAAGATGGATTTACATGGAGCGTTGAGCGCGTAAAAACGCCGGGCGTACTGTACTCTTATTGGCTATTGCTCTTTACGTAACGAGCACTAACCAATGGGAGTAAAGTACGCCCGGCGTTTTGACGCGTTTAACGCTCCATGTAAATCTAGCTTAATCATCGATTAAGGCTGCGTCCGACTCGTGGTTAAAGTAGTCAAGCCATGGGCGGACCAAATTTTACATCTGTCGGACGGCCGAATACGCAAGGTTGTCAGTCATGTCATCACGTAGAGACGTAGTACGTTTGTGTCACAGACAGTAGACAGTATGCAGCAAATTTCAAATTTATCGCGGATGACGAATCTTAAACATCGTCCTGCAGAAATTAGCGATTTGAATCTTGGCAACAGGGCCACACTGCCACGACTGGTCGGACCGTCAACTAGACCAGACTGGACATATAACGACAACAGTAGTTGCGTTTTAAAATGTGGCCACATCGCTCACGGTCTGATCACGAGTCTGAGAATGAATCGGACGAATTCGACCGTGGTTGATCTTGTTTAACAACGAGTCGGACGCAAAATTTTGATCGCGTTGTCCACAGTTTGACCAGGAGTCTGAGCATGAGTCGGACGAATTCGACCGTGGTCGGTCTTGTTTAACGAGTCGGACGCAGCCTAAGAATAATCATTCCTATACCTTCAACACATGTAACCATGGCAACGTTTACTTTTAACGGATGATTAAATTTAAGTAACGTTTGTGAAATCCGCCACTATTCTTTTGTAAATGTAACTTATCTTGTCTGAACTAAAGATAACCTCTCTAACTTAGCTACACCTAAACTGGTCTAGCAAATTATCTGGTGCCCGCGGGGCAAGGGGAAAGTAACGCGGATAATCTACGAGTAGTTACTTTGGTTTCAAGAAGACACTGTTTAACTTATCGGTGCTGATCGGACCAGCTCAGTAAAGTCCCTAGATAGTATAAAGTACGGCAATAGGGAAGCCATTTTCTGGCTTATTATGCGCGGGAATTTTAAAATGAAAATTTTGGTTGATTTTCATGACAACGGAAAATAAACGTAAATGTCAATTTTTTAGAGCTTTTACTGCGCAAATCTGAGCATGTAAACTGTACTGTTTGTCGACTAGTAAATTTCCCCCATAATAAACTGTAATAACGTCCTTACAACCCTTTAATACGATTAACCATTGTAAATCGATAAAAATAAACAAAATCCAATAACCGTCACAAACCACAAATGAACAAATAAGGAGCACCACGGGGCACGGACGATCACCTTCGAGTTTCGAGCAAGCACAAATATTTTACACATAACGCAAAACTGCAATATTTCCGTTACTTGCAAAAACTACTCCATTTTTTTCTATCAAAATTCAAGATTTTAAGCAAAAGGGTTTTAATAATCATATCTTCAACGTCTTTAGATGAATATGGCTTATTTATTAGGGTGTTTTTAATATGATTTATTTCGTATTTCTAATTCCTTTTGGGAGCTGAGATTTATCAACTGCCAAAAAGTCTAAAACTTCTTCGTTTCCATGACAAATATTTGTTTATTCAACTCAAATACACAAGTCTGTTTGTGTCACGTGACACAGACGCCATATTTTGGCTAGTTTTTAAAATTTGGTCCTAAACTGTGTATTGCCGTACTTTATTAATCTAGGGACTTTACAGCTCAGAGTTGATCAATCGACTGAAAAGTATACGACTTATGTTGTAGACTTCTACAAATTTCATAGAGACTTGTAGGAAGTTTTGGCCACTGGCTAATAGATGTCGTTAGCGGATGTTTTGATTCTTTTTTTGATTTTTACAAAATTTGGAAAATTGAAACGTTACTAAATGTCGTAGCCTAGTCTCTTTAGGTTTTCGAGATATTCAATAGTTTTTAAATTATTTTTAATGCGTTTTTATTATCGCATCGCAATCAGGATGTAAAATTAATTATGCCTCTAAAGTATTAGTATTATCCCAAAGCAGCTTGTCTTGAATTGCCTTTGTTTTGATAATAACATTTTAATATTTTTAATACGAAGTAAATGAAAATGTTTAGTAATCAAAACAGTTAACACAATTTTGATAATTTGAAAACACTTTCTAAATATGTGTTCTTTTGTTTCAACGAACACCATATTGTGTTCGTGTAGAAATAGACTCGCGAATATCAAGACTTCTTTACTAATGTCCGTATTCTTAGTGGTTCCTTGAGTTTTCCTTCAATGAGGGATTCCTTAGAAGGTGATTGTAGTAAGGCAGTTGCATTATAACAAAACCCATTCTAAGAGGTTCCTTATTGAAAGAAGCCTCAAGGAAGTTCTATGAATATGGGCATTAATAATTTATAAAATATGTGGTAAGCTATGCCAGATAAAATTTTATAGACAAAAAAGGGAGAATAAAAGTCGAAAACAATTGAAAATCTGGGAAACGAGACATTGAAATGGCTAGGTTGCATCTAGTGTGCTAGGAACTTTAGGACAGTTTGTGTTGAGAGCGACATCTGTTATGCAGCTCGAATAGTAACTTCACCAAGTCTTTAAACCTTTTTGTTATTTCAGTAAAATATTCGAATTAGAACGAAGACTATTCGATCAAATTAAAACAACTGTTTCTAGAAATAAAAAAAGGTTGTCAAATTATTTGGAATAATTTAAATAAAAAAAAAAAACAAAGTGGATTTTGAAGTTGACTTTATTTTTTGAGCCGAAAGCTTTATAACAATTTTTAATAAAATAAACATTACATAAAACCGAATTAAATTCTATTACGTACATGTAAGGTGTCTTTCTCTTTGAGTACTATCCTCCTATTAGGTGGAGATATTTTCTTTGAGGGGGTAATTGAGTTCAAAAAATTACTGAAAACTATAATCGTAGAAATGCTGTAATTTGGTTGAAGAAACGCAATGCAGAAATGCGAAGAATTTCTGACTCAGGAGTTCAATAAACTTAATCAGATATGCAACTAATTACAAAAAAAAATCTGCTGAGTGTTAACGTAATACTTAATAACAAGCTGTGTTTTTTAATTCAAACTCAAAACTTGTTTCGCGTTTATTGTTTATGGCAGTGCAGACCACATGCGGATCTAAAAAGAAGTAGGTATTAAGTGATTCGAACGTGTTACATCATTCTGATGTCACTTGGCTTTCCGAAACATATGCGTGGAACTGAAAGAGATTGAAATTTTTCAAACTCAAGCTTTTAACACTTTCCCAACAAAATCAATACGCTTTTAAAGGCATCTACGAAATTATTGCGCGAGCTAACGCGGAGAAATCTCACCACCGACCGGCAACCTTTCACCACACAGAAAGAAGCATTGTGACAATGTGTAGGACGTCGACCACAATACGACAGTAAGTTCAATTCCAGTCGAACGTATAAACACGTGTGTGTGTGTTGCGGCAGTTGCTTTACTTAATAAACTTCCAAAAAATTGAATTCGGAAAGTATTATTATGCCGCGCGTTTGCGTGAATTCTCTTCAAAGTTTCGACAGTGTTGGATTGTTTAAACCTGCGCGAAAAATTCAATCATTCTAGAAGGACTATTCTTAATCAGGTAAGAAATTATTTACTTATTTATATTTTTGTTTCGTTTTTTTTTTCAAAGTAATAAACTAGAAGACAAATTCAAATAAAATTAAATGAATTTGTTTCTTCTCAACAAAAACATTTCGAGGGTGTCTATCACTATAAAATTTGCTGTTTTGTTCGAAATGTATGTTGTTCCTGAGTAAACTATAAAAACTGTTCAATCGAAAATACTTGTATCGTTAAAGAAATGTGGGGGTTTGTAAACTCTGTTCTAATACACATTGGATTCGCATTTGGAATCAATTCGTTTCTATCAGAGTAGGACTACCAAATTATTACCAATATTTTGTAATACTCTGAGGAAGCTAACAAATATTAGCGAAAGCTTAGCAAACTAAAAAGGTATACTAATTTCTGAAGCGAAATCCTGTTAATGTTAACTGAAAATATAAATGTATTTCTTGAGATACTGTTACTGTTCCTAGGTAAGTTTGAAATGTGATGTATCATCGTACATTAGCAGCATTTTCAAGATAAATAATTGTTATTCATTATGAATAGATAATATTTTAATAATAATTCGGAATTCGAAGAAATAGTCGTTTATTAAATTATAAATAATTTTATTGTCCACAACGGCGGTGTTCCTTCATGTCTACTTTTATTTATTTCTTCCTCTATATTTTCATTCGCTTCCTCCATTAACTTTTATTCTTGCACAATTTTCCAATTAAGTGAAGCTTTTACATTTCCAGTTTGAGCTTTCAATTTGATCATGTTCAAGTTGTCTTTTCGCATGTTCAATTTTATCATCTATTAGAGTTTTCATTTGTTTTCATTTTTATTGACATTAATTTTTTCCAAAAGCATCCAAACCCCTCTCAGTTTTTGAAAATCCTATTGGGGGTTCGAAGAAATAATCGTTTATTGAATTAAAAATAATTTATTGTCCACGCTTGTTTAACACAACAAAAACTTACAATAAACTTCTACGTATTATTTAAATCTATTAACTTCATAGCTCTCTAAAAAAAATGATTTGAATCTCACACCAGATTCTGTTTTTATAGAAATTCCCTCTGGTCAGGGCCGGCCAGAAGGGGGTGCACCGGGTGCAAAGCACCCGGACACCGCGCTACTCGAGGGCCCGTAGTCCATATCATTGTAACGACCGGACAGAATTGAAAATAAATTATTAAAGAAACCTGTACTTTTAATATAATTGATTTCATAAGGACTCCTCAAGACACTTTTGTCCTCTAGATACCATGACGGAAGTGAGAAAGAGATTCATATAGAAAAGTACAATAATTAAAATACACACAATACAGTCAAAATAATTCGAGGAGAGAAGAAACGGTATTCTATACATTTAAAGTTTTTGTTATTCCTGATGTTTCTCTAGGTAAATGGATTGCTATTCGGCTTATCGAACGTTGAATCTGAATTCATCCAATAATCCAAAATTTGGGACAATTCAATTTCAATTTTGACGACGTTTCGTTTACGACGTACTTAAATTTATTAAAAATTAAAAATTTATTATTTCCTATCGAATATCTAATATCGAATATCGAATAAATCTAAGGAGAAAATTAATTTATTTATCAAGAAACCGAACTGTAGAAAAATCGCGACGAGATTTGAAATCGCAACAGAAGATATTATTTATATAATCTCTCTGGCGTCTCTAAGAGGGGTAAAATGACATCACCCGTAACAGTCAAATTCAAAATATTTCCGTCAGAAAGAAAATCTATATATATAGAGGGCGTGCCATTTCTCTATTCCGTTTGTTTTTTTTTATTACGACCACACCTGTGTCCATTTGCGGATACCATCATGTTTCTCAAGTTTTGCAGCTCGGAGTATATTCTTCGAATTGTTTGTCTACTCTAACCACAGGGACTGACTGATTGTTACAGTTTCACCTCATTGCGCAAACTTATATGTTTTAACTTGATCGCTTTGTCCTAATTCAGACTCATACGTTTAAATTTTATAATTGTAACATTTATTTTCTAATTTTGAAAAAATAAATTTTTGTACAGACTTCCGGTTTGGGTTATACCATCACACTGTCATTAAAAAGGGACCCCACAAGGCAGGCCCTGCCTCTGGTACAAGTAAAGGTTTTTCTAGTATAATTCCAGCACCATCTAGAGCGCGCTTCGAAACTTCTTAAATGATCGACTTGACAGTTTATAAAAATAAATCTGGCAACGGCACGTAAAGTAATAATACTTTACTTAATTCAAAGTATACTTACCTTTCGATGTTAGACCTGTTCGAATGTACTTTCCTCTTCCGCATCCTCTTCCGTTTCTTTCTGTTTTGTGGTAGATAGTCTCATTCCTGCTGACCCCCTCTTTAACCTCCTTCCAATTATCACGAAGTCTTCTCATTTTTCTTTTCCTAATTCCCTTACCTCACAATTTCCTTTTTTCCATTCTTTTATTTCCCAACTTTTGTAGATATCCAAACCATCTTAATAGTTCACGTTAATCATTGTTATTTCTACAGCGGCAACTCTTCTCTAAATATTTAATTTCTTGTCTTATTCAATTTAATTTGTTTTAGTTCCTTTTTATATCTTCATTCATCCAGATGGTTTCCATGTTTCAGTGGACCTAGGTGCTGTTTGAATCGATATAAAATGTTGTTTTTTATTTTGTAAAAAGTTAGAAATCAAAAGAAAAAAGATCTCTTAAACAGTTACAACATTTTTTCCTTATTGGTCAAGAGATGACGCTGCTTGAATCAACATTAAATGCTCTTAATTTTGTTAAAAGTTTGTTAAAAGTTAAAAATTTAAAGAGAAAAGATCCGTGTTTAAACTACAACATTTAAAACATGTTTTTGTTAACAACCAAGAGATGGCGCTGATTGAATCAATACAAAATCACAGATAATAGAACTAGTCTGATGGCTCATCAAATGTTCTAAGTTTGACGCCCCAAACTCGCTTTAGTTTGGAGACAGCTCACCAAATATGTGGCGGCGCTACTGTTACAATAGTAGAGCGGAAAACCGAAACCTGTAAATATAAGTAACATTTAAACAAATTCTATAACTAAGAGGTGTGATGCAAAGCTTAAAAGGAGAATAATAGCGTACGTCACATTATCGTGTCCTGACCCCACTTAAACTTATTTCTCTGTTATATAAAAGCGACATCTGGCGGTAAATGAGCCAACTGAGATTCGGAATTAGCAAATGTTTGTGACGAAGGTTCAATTTTCGAAATTATGCATGCAAGTGACATCTATTGAGTGTTTAACGAACTATTTTTAGAGCGTCCATTCGTTCCTATCTCGTTGGCTATTATCTGTGTTAAAATGTATCGTGTTTAGAAGAAGAAATTAAAAGAAAAAATCAGTATGTACAGTAAAAACATTTTTTCTTACCAGCCAAGAGATGGCGCTGCTTGAATCGATGTAAAAGCTGTTTGTTTTCGATTTTGTAAAAGTTCAAAAATGAAAAAGGAAGAGGTCAGTATTTAAACTGCAACGTTAAGAACATGGTTTTCTTACTAGCCAAGAGATGGTGCTGCTTGAATCGATACAAAACGATAATGTAGTGACAGTTTTATCGAAAAATTTAAATTTCGTACAAGAACTTTTAAATAATTGATTTTAAATAATAATTTTCTTTCTCGTATCCATATTATTTTTCTTTTCTCCTTCTTTTCCCCCATTAAAGTAAGTACACAGTCTTATATATTTTAACTTCCCTCCTTTCTTACTCTTTTATTTTTTCTGTTACACTTAAACACATGAGTCCATATTACTTTCTTTTTTCCTTCCTTTCCTTTTTTTCTGTGTCATATTTGGTTATTCTTTCGATCCATCCTATTCGTGTTAGGAGTATTATTTTTGGTAAAGTTCAAATATCCTTTAACTTATTTTCTTTAGAATTGAAACTATATCGGAGGTAGTTTTCCTCGATTTCTTCTTTAATTTTCTTATTCTACCACTGTACCACTTCTATTACTCTTAAACATTAATTTTTTTTTTTAATAATAATTCCGAATCCTATTGTTTTGTCATTAGTGGTTTCTCCGTGTCGTTTATTGTTACTTCGTTAGTTCTTGTGTCCTCTTTCTTCTTATTCTTGTAATTTGGATTTAGTATTTGAGTGAATTTTCCAAGTTATTAGCTAATAAGTGCTCCATTCTTTCTTGCTCTACATAGAGAGCCTGAATACTCCTGAAATTGCTACGAACACGTCCAAATTGTTGCATAAATAATAAAAGAAATGCCACGCGAAGTAAAATTATTTTAAATTGATCAACTATTCCTATGTATAAATGACGTCTAAATCAGGTTTCGCCTACGGTTGGAAATTAGAGTTTTCTGCAACAGCAACATCAACATCAGCAGAAGCCCTGAAGAAATTAATTGCAACAGTAGGCGAACATTAACATGCGATGTTCCAGCTTATGGAGTCTTCACGTTTAATTGTGGACAACGACCAAGTAAAATTAATTGGTTTATTCATTAAGAAAATGGCACTTCCTCGTCCAAATATAAACGGAAAGTTAAAATTTGCATTTATAAAAAGCAAACGCATCTGCAACGGAGACTTTCTATTCATTGACCCTGCCAAGTCCTTGCACCCAATTTCCTGTCACCATCCTCTCTTTTTTTCGCTACACTTAAAACGAACAACGAGTTTCTTACTTTTTCCACCGTTGAAGCAATTTGCAAATTCGCTTTTCCCCCCCGGCCGAGAAAGACCGTTTTCCATTCATCACATCATAAATAATGCATTTGTATTCATTTAGTAAATAGCTTAGTCAGTTATGTGCGCAACGATTACTTACATTTACTTATTACGTAATGAGCGAACGTGTTTAATAATGGACGTTTTCAAATTTGCATATTGTTTCTAGTTGTCGCTGAAAATCGATCTTAAAATTATTGCAAAACT
Organism: Dorcus parallelipipedus; assembly: GCA_958336345.1. Lineage (NCBI taxonomy): Eukaryota > Metazoa > Arthropoda > Insecta > Coleoptera > Lucanidae > Dorcus > Dorcus parallelipipedus. The sequence continues at coordinate 25,991,053 of OY284480.1, read as the reverse complement.
ACGATATACCTAATTTAAAATTATAATCGCACATTTTTTAATTCGTTTGCGGTATCCCCCAAGTGAAACAAGTTTTATTTTAGTAATCTGTAGAATGTTGATCGTATTTATTTATATTTTTCCAGTTTTAAACGATAGAGTGTCCGCTTCGAAAACTATCATCTTCTTTTGGACACAAATCCTTATAAATAAAATACGTAAAAGGTATTCCTTCCGTTGATTTGCGTAACGCTAAAAGTGGAAGTCGTGACATAATTAGATAATTAAAATTTCACGCGTATTTTACACCTTCATTTGCCATGCGGAATAAATAAATAAATAATAAGGGGACTAGTGGGAAAGAATTTCAAGTCTCTTTGGTTAATGCACGAAAAAGTGATGGTATAATTTAATCAAGGAACTCCTTTAACATTGTCCTTGATTTAAACAATTTATGTAGTTTGGACTTTTAATTTTTTAGCTTCGTAATTCAAGCTTCAGCTTCAAAATTTCACCTGCACTTTTGCAACCTTCTTAGTATGTCGCAAGGTTGAAAAACGCTTTTTTTATATTGTACAAAAGAAATGTGTTTAAAATACCTCTATTAAACGGTATTACCATTTCTCTAATTAAAAGAATTACAACACGCTTTAATCTTTGTTCAATTTCAAATTATTGCAGTTGTGAATTAACTACTTTACCAGCGATAAAATGCAATTAATTTTTTAGAAAAAATAAAAGTAATTCCTGCAACAATTTAGAAAACGGCATGCTTGAGAAAATTATCGAAAGAACAATAGTAAGAAATTGTACGATTTGCTTCACAAGATTTAATGATACAATTGTATTTGTTCTTAAGATGAATATAACGCGTGGATTTAATTGTTGGTGTTACACTTGCTATTGAAAGTGTAGGCGCTGTTTTATTTCCCGAATGTTGTAATTCCTGTAAATACAAAACTAATTACGTAGATTGTTAACTCTTACCACAAGTAACAACATGTACTTTTTTTAAGAACAAAAATGTGTTTCGACGTTAAATTATTTTGCTTGCGTTCCTCTCGGGATGGGATTATTTAAACAATATCACTTATCGATAAGAAACGAATTACGAAAAGTTTATTTTTAATTCTGATTAAAAATCCGCATCGTCTGCATTCATACATGGTGTCCCAACCGTGTCCCAACTATTAAAGATACCAAAAACTTATCAACACATTTTTGTTTTTAATTTTAGAGGTCTACAACATATATTATTTTCATCTATACAGAGTGAATCAAAATAGTGATGGCGGACACAACTTCTTTATTTCAAATGGCACCCCCTATATACGATGCACAAATTTTGATTGCTCATAAAATTCTACAATGGTATACAGAAAATGTGTAGAATTTTATGAGCAATTCATATTTGGTTTCGTATATAGAACTTTCTATTTGAAATAAGAAAGTTGTGTCCAGCACCACTGTTTTGATTCACTCTGTATAGATGAAAATAATTTTACGTTGCAGACCTTCAAAATTAAAAATAAAAAGGGGTTGAAACTTTTTTTGTATCTTCAGTAGTTACCGAGATATTGCCCGAGAACACATTGTTGGGATACCCCGTATAAGTAAACGTAAACACCTATATGTTTTATTCGTGTAATTATTATTCATTTATTAAAAAATGCACAAATTTTTGCAAGAAATAGCTCTAACTTGAAGTAGCAAGGTACATAGAATTATTTTGAGATGCATGGGTAAACATGTTGCATGATAAAATCGATAGATTTTAATAGAATTTTATTACTTGTATAAAAATAAAAAAATTAAAAATTATCAGTTAATTTTTTTTTATTATCGGACTCATACAATTTACAATAAAATGTAACTTTTATTACGCGTATTCATCCACGGGCTGAATGTTACTTAAGCGCAAAAATTATTTAATTTCTATTAAATTAAATATGTATCTTTCTCTTTACGCTCCGTCATAACAGGATGTAATTTAAATACTCTGCATTATATTGTATTACCAACAAGCAGACTGCGTACTCAAAGAGGTCGAATTTCTAATTTTGCATAAGAAATGCCGTTTTGCAATATTACGATACGATTACAGTCAACTCAAATCAATTTTTTAAATATTATTGTAAATCTATGTAACATTTAAAGTAACTCTCTCGAAGGTTCTTTCGAACTAGTGTAGTTCACGAATGCCGAAGGATAAGAGAAGAACATCTAGTAAGTCGATTGCAGCCGCAGCAGGCAGTAACTAGCTAAATGCCCTCCCCAATACTCTACTGACGCATAAGCTTATGCAGCTAAAAAAATTCAACAATGCTTTGATCCACTGATAAACAAATACATAAAGAACTGAAAAATTAAATTATACGTGACTTTTATACGTATATGTTTGAATTAATAAGTATGACTGTGTTATGTTATACGGGGGGTTCTCGCTTTACTATTAATTTGGGTTAAATAAAGAATGAACGGAAATGAAAAAGATTTGAGATTTAATAATATGTATAAATAAAATTGACGTTATGAAATGAAAAAGACTTGAGATTTAATAAAATAGAAATAAAACAAAAATTTACATGATGTAAAAATTATTAAAAAAAAAAAGAATAAATGAAGCTCCCTTCATTAATTGGGAATTAAAGAAATGAAACTAAAATCTATAATATTGGGATAAAGAAAAAATAGAGATAAGCTCTAAAATTAAAAGAAAAAATAATTGAATAATAAGAAGCTAGCGACAAATAAGAAAAATTTTAATTCTTCTTTTTGAAAAATTTAGGTGCACATAATATGTATTTGTTAAACAAATGTAAGCCATATAGATCTAGCAGGTGTTTGTTAATCTAGCAAAGTGGTTCCCAAACTATTTTAAAGCGGGCCCCTTTTAAGAATTTCGTTGGTAACCCCCCCGGCTCTTGCCATACTCTAGCTCATTTATAATAGTTGCGATCGTTTATTCAACTCCGTTCACTCTATTTACTCTTTTCGCACTTTTATCTCACTCTTACTTGTATTAAAACTTATTCGCTTTCACTCTTTAGAGTTCGAAAAGAGTAAATAGAGTGACGCAGTTGAATAAACGAACGCAGCTAAAAAAGAACAGAGTTAAATGACTGATAGCCGATTTCTTCACCATGTTTAACCTAAGGTTAATTTATCTAACAGTTAGAATGTGACGTACGGTTGCCCGTACACATACTATGTGTCACAATCTAACTAATAGATAAATTTAACCTCAAGATAAGGCGATGAAGAAATCGGGCATGAGAAGATCTATTATCTAGTGATGCCAACATTTTGAATCCGAAATTCCCTATGAACTAGTGAAAAATTCCCTTTTGTGAATTGGAATTTAATTTTAACTGTAAATAAGAAATCAATCTTTGTTCAAATTAACAAAAATACTTTCAATTAAAACAAAAACGGAAACTATGTTGTCTTAAAAACAAGAAAAAGATGTTTTTCCCATCTTGAAATTAAATTATTTATTTTCAAAAAATTCGCTCAAATTAAAAACAATTTTCTTTTTCCTATGTGACGATCAGAAAAAAATCCCTAAAAATGAAAAACTCCCTCAGGTTGGCAACAGTGCCTTATACAAACAGATTTTCTATTGGTTTTTATCCGGTAGATGGCACTGTTAATTTTTTGGCTATTCTTGGTCTTTTTAGAGCAGTAATAAAATTTATTGCTTTATCTTTCTATCTTGTTCTTTTTAAACAGAAGTATCTAAATTTCCCTAGATTTTATAAAAAAACCCTTTGTGCCTAAGCAGACATGCCACCTGAGTTGTAAAACTCGATCTAGATCTCCCACCAATCTCAGCTGTGTTGACGTCTGCGCGTAGACCATCAATTGTCGCTATTCCAATTTCAGTCGAACAGATATTTAGTTCCGTCGATGGCATCTCTACTAAAGGGGCTTAAAATTCCCTAAAAAACGGAAATTTGATCTGTTACAAATAGTTCAATTTGTTTCTTTTTTGCTGGCGCTATCTATTAACTAGTAACTCAGTTTTCTTTCTTTCACCATATAATGAAATTTGTTATTTTGTAAGAAATTGTGCTCCTCGGTAAGAGATGGCGCAATTTTTTTCCTTGTTTTTCGTGTTTCTGAACTTATCCGCCATATTCTAGAGAGTGCTAGATGACACTGGAGTTTCAAGAAATGTCAATTTAGCCTTACATTGGGTGCGAGATAAAATTGCCTCAAGGCATAACTCTGTTATTTATAGTCCGATTTGAATAAGCCGAAAATAATATAAAATGGCTCCATAAATACCGAGAGTTTCACTTTGCTTTAGTGTCAACTGTTATGTCAAACGATGTCAACTTCTTCTTCTTCTCTATATATCTTTTTCAAGAGAGAATTTTCTTTCGAATTCTTTGGTACGCAGTAAGTTGATTTTGGTTCAAAATTTACCGAAAAAAATAAAGAAAAAATTTTAATATAAGTTGAGGGTCGAGGCATTATTTTTGTTTGGTATATTTTTATTTACATGGGGAAAACAGAAATAAATGTTTAATTAAAGCGTCTTTGTTTTATTTCGGAAAACCCCAGGGGGTCGTGACCCACACTTTGGGTACACCCGCCATCAAAAGTAATGCCCAGGCCAAGGCAAAACAATGTAGATAAATCCATTCATTCTCGAAGTAAATTTTATTGTGAAAGCAACGGCGTAAACCCCCATACCAGTGCAGAATTTTAAGGGTTGTCCTATACTGATGCACCACAGTTACCAGCGCCACTAATCTGGGTTTTACTTTTGTCGGCGGGCATACCACTGGTCTAGCAGAAAAAGATTCTTCTTAAGTTATGAAAATTGAGACTAGTTTTTCGAAAAAATTTAAAATCAAAGTTTTTCTTATTTGGTGCGTACGTTTTAGCAATCACTACCAATGTATAGTCAGAATTAAAAATAATGTCTCTCCAAAAAATGTAAATGCGTGGTCTCATCGATTCTGATCACCACAACAAGAATTCGATATGTGTCCGCCCACTCATTATAGCGGTCAGAAGTGATTAGGTCACAATTTAACTTTTTATTGGGGAGACATAGACATTATTTTTAATTCTGACTGTACATAGTAAACTCGCGTTTTCCCGTTTAATCGCCACATTCTCTTGACATCTAACGGACAACAACGTGCATATTTAATTAGAATTCTGCTTCTGCAATGAATTCAATTAAACGGTGCAGAATTCCACTGGAGTATTAATTATATTTTTTATTTTTAATTTAGTAGAAAAGTACAATTAATTTTAAACGATTAAATTAAATTATTACATTAAGTAATTAATCTAAATTAATAAAATCATTTTAGGTAATTAATTATTTTAAGTACAAGATAATCTCTATAATCCGGCTATTCCAATGTGTTCGCAGTCTGTATTTTGCTGATCCTTTAGCCTTTTCATCTCTTCCTCCGTTATTCTCTCCCAAGTATTATTTGTTGGTCGACCTTAGTTTCTCTTGTCCTCTCTTGCCTTTCCCCATTTTCGCTAAGCTCCTTCTTTATTTTTTCCGTTTTCTTTTATCAATCAAGAATTTAATTAAGGCTACTTGTTTCATGTTCCTCGTATCTTCGTGAGCGCGAAACATAAGGAAATGCATCTCCTTATTAAACAAATTCCATTTAGTCAGAAAGCAAATATTTGTGTACCCAGTTCCCGGCCGTTTTAGCAATGTTGATATCATATCTAACACAAATAAGAAGAAACCGAGATTGTAAAATTGTCGAGCGAAATGCCTCATCATAACACGACGTTTTCTTGGCGGCGGCGCCTTTGCTTGAAATTCTTCTTGTCGCAAATTCAAATTTAGTTATGAAGTGCTTTTATTAATAGTGACGTAATACGGCCGATTATCTATACAGATAGTGTTATCAATCGTCGTTCCTGATATAATCGAATATTCGAAGAGCTACGAGCGTGTAGTTCACCAAGTTAATTTTAGTGCAACACCTGTGCAGTTTCAGGTAATTTTCTTTTTTTATTAGATACATTTAATTATGTTTATGTATTATACACAAGAATACGACCACGTACAATAAATAATGTAAAGGTGAGAAGCGTTTAACATTTATTGTGACGTACTGCCTACGTACGAGAACGAAAAAAGAACCGTTGCGGTTTTACCTACACACAAGATCCGATTGGCATTTAAATTTCTTTAATGGCCGAATGTTGTAACTGATGTTCTAGTTTAAAGAGATGTCTGATAATTAATTCTTTTGATAATACACATAAACGTCGTTGATAACAGCAATTACCTTTATAATAATAATGTTTCGGTATTTTATCTGTAATTACTTTGATACTGAACGTTTTAGGAAATTCGCTTGAAATTCATTCACCTGGTAAGGTAAGATTTTTTCCTTCTTTTATTTAAGCCTAACCCAATCACTTTCCTGTAGGTTTTAAATTTGTTACTGTTTTAATCGATCCTTTTATCTGTTTCTATTAAGCCACATTCATTCCTGATTTTACCCATAAATTATCACTTTATCTACTTTATTGGGAATGTCATGATGAGCAAATTTTTTTTTAATATAAAATCCTGAACTGTCGAAGTTCATGCGACACCAAAATCGAATTATTTATCGTAAATATGAGCGATGCATATCTTATCTGTGCATTAAATGTTGAAACAAATTTACTCTAATAAATAGTTAATAACAAATAATTGATTTTGTGAAAAAAATTTTTAAGCACTGACCTCATGATACACTGTAGTTTCTTAACCTAATACAGTGTGGTTAAAAGAGTGAAATAGTTCCACAGAAAGGGAAGGAATTTTATTTAAAGGAGTTTTGCATCATCGAAGCAAATAAGGATTTTAAAAGAATGAGACCTTCCTAATTCGAATCTCCTTCTGTTACATTTCACTTTCTCTTCCTTTGTGCCATAACCAGATTTTCAAGGCAAAAATAGTTTGAAGAAGAAGAAAAAATAAAGAACAGTTTCTTTTCATGAGTTAAATACAATTTTATGGCAATTCTTATTATTATAAGTATAACACATACTTATCTCATATCTAAATGACTTTTAGTGGTGGCAGGAGTGATAAGTTCCACTACACAGACTATTTATGTAAGAATTTCAAACGTATTAAAGTGATATCTGTGAGCAGGCACTTCAATTCGTTCAGGTAAATAGGTACTTCAAGAATTTTGTATTGTATTCCGTAGCGTTTGAATTAGAATTATAATCGACCTTTACGCCTGGCATAGACGTACACACACTTTCTTCGAAATGAATGATGATGTTTATATGTACATTACACGCGTCAATTGATGAGTAAAACGAAACCAAATTTTTCAGGCCTGCGAAAGTGAACGATGGAAACCTCCTTGAAGGATCGAGATAAAGTCGGAGTCCAGGATGCTGTCCTTCTCGAGGATTACCACAGCGAATCCGTCTTCGTAGACAACTTACAGAAGAGATTCAAAGAAAATTTAATATACGTAAGTTCCCTCGAACGATGCAGCACATGCATTTATTAATTATTTAGAGAAAAAAAAGCACGCGATGTTTCGATTTTAGATCTTCAGCTTTGAAACTCACGCGAGTGAAAATCTAAATTCGCGAATGCTTTCTGTTTTACGCAAATTCTTTGGATCGCGTATGAAAAACGAAAGTCGTCGTTACACTTTGCGGTAAACGTTCGGATGTAAGCGTGTCAACCTCGGTTACATGGATGGAAAAGTCATAATGTATTAGTCACAACACAAGCAAGTAACTGCATACAATGAACGCATACATCTAGTACAATTAGTCACTAAAATAAACAGTTGGGGTTCATTTCATGTGGAACAGATTTTCGCCTTGTTGTTGTTGCGTTGCGGACAGCTGCAAATTGAAAACTATCAACACGGATGATTAAGTGTGTAAATATTTTGTGAGGAATTAAGAAAGTAATTACCATGAAACGTTTGTTTACAACTAACTAATTTAATACATTCATAGCAAACATTACAACATAATAGTACCAGGTGTCCCAACGGTGTGTATTTCTTCTGTGGTGCCTATAGGAATAACAAGTAGAGAAAAAAAGATTAAGAAAGTTATACTAGACATCACGCGGCACATTTTAAAATTATTTTCAACTATACAGGCTGTCCCAGAAAGTGTTGGTGCATACAAAGAGATTTTTTTTAAATGAAACACCCTACACATTCTTATAAATTTGGATGTTCCGCGGAGAGGAACATAATAATATATAGATAACAATAATATAAAGATATATTAATTTCGCTCAGCTATTTTCGTAAGAAAAAATTTTTTCTTCGAAAATTCCTTAAAAATTTACGAATTTTGAACTTATGTTGCTGACTATGGAGATAACACAGACTTACGAAAATATAACAAAACATTCTTAGGACTTTGGGCTTTTTGAAAATATGAAAAAGTTAAAATATCTTTTAGCATTATACAGGGCAAACAGTACTTGCGAAGCACTCAGTATCTCATTTTTTTTAATGGAACGCCCTATTTTTTATTTCAAAAAAGGGTACTTCTTAAACTTAGCTTTCTACTGATACCAGGTTATATACCTATATTTCTAGCATTTCTTTCATTAGAAACTTGTTTTTACTACTATTTGAACAATTTAGCCTTCCATTTATAATTTTTGTATAGTAAATGAGCAAAAAGTAAATCCCAGAGTGTATTTATATCACACCTGAAGAAACGTCCAGGTCTACACATTTAAAGTTTTACAATACTCACATTGATACGAGAAAAGCAGGTAAATATGCGAAAAAAAAAATTCATCGTAGTCAGACATGATTTCATATTTGAGATCTTATAATAATTCTGAATAACTTTTTCAGATAATATTTCCGCGTTTCTTGAAAAATAAAGGTACTTTACTCTTATGTCCACTTCAAATATTTTATTTCCTCGGTATGTGACCAGTGGTATTCGAATTTTGATATCTTCATTTTGAGTTTGGGAAGCTCTAGGAACTTTTAAATTTATGGTTATAATTTATTTCCAAAAATAAAAGGTTAAAACCATAAAAATTCTAATGGTAGTAAAAACAATATTTCTAGTTAAACAAATGTTAGAAATAAAGGTATATAACCTGATATCAGTAAAAAGCTAAGCTTAAGTAGTATCTATTTCTGAAATAAAAAATAGGTCATTCCATTAAAAAAAATGAGATACTGAGTGCTTCGCAAGTACTGTTTGCCCTGTATAAATTTTCATAAAGTCCAAAGTCTTAAGAATATTTTGTTATATTTTCGTAAGTCTGTGTCATCTCCATAGTCAGAAACATAAGTTCAAAATTTGTAAATTTTTAAGGAATTTTCGAAGAAAAAAATTTTTTTACGAAAATAATTGAGTGAAACCTATATATATTTATATTGTTGTAATCAATTCTCTACGGAACATCTAAATTTGTAAAAGTATACGGGGTGTTCCATTTAAAAAGTTTCTCTCTCTCTACACCACCATTTTTTGGACCACCCTGTATAGTTAAAATAATTTTAAAATGTGCCGCATGATGTCTAGTATAACTTTTTTAATCTCTTTTTTTACTTGTTGTTTCTATAGGCTCCACAGAAGAAATACACACCGTTGGGACACCCGGTACATAACTGAAACAGTTTTTTGGAACAATTAACCTGTATGGGTGTATATACATAATGGTCAAAATATTTTTAAAAAATCCATCGCAAGTTGATATATTTTTTTAGAAAAATCAGGATTTCTTCTATTTATTGTTTTTTTTATTTGTAATTTTGCAGACATACATTGGACCTGTCTTGATTTCGGTTAACCCATACAAAGAACTGAACATTTACACGAGTAACCACGTCAAGGAATATGAAGGAAAACATTTTTTTGAAACCGCACCTCACGTGTAAGTAATCTTATCTGCTTATAAACCTTCGCAAGTGATCCTCTTTAATGTAGTAGTTGAGCAATTTTTTGACTTTTTTTAATATGACGCTATTTACAATAATAGCTTTTGCTTTTGTCCTACTTGGAAGTAATTTATTCTTGCTCCTATTTTACTATAACTTTTTTTGAATTCATGATTTTTTGAATAATTTAAAATCGACTTTACACAGAAGCAATGCAATGGTGCAATAAATGACGAGAAAAAATTGCATATTGTTTGTCACTTTCCATGACGGGAAGTTATGTTGCATTGCACGTGCATTGTCAACATAAAAAAAATATATATATTTCAATCTAATACTGTGCACTTAACACGTAACCCACAAAGCAAAATATCAGTAACATTAAAACTCCTAAACACATTCTGCAATGCATTAAAAATTACAGCAGAATGCAGGGGGTGCAATCCAAGAGAACTATAGCAGAATGTAAGAACGCCAGAAATTGCGTCTTGCTTCAATACAAATTATATCGTGTGAAACGGCCTTTGTTGGTATAAAAAATAATTCATATTAGGTCTGTTCCAGCAATAGTTCGTAACTAGTTCGAAACCGTCAAAAGCATGCAGTCATCAAAAGTGTATATTTGACGGCGCCGTTAAAACCGGTCATTACTTCGGTGGGCAACTGTTTTGAACGGTTCCGAACTAGTTACGAACTCTTGCTGGAACAGACCTATTGTAATTACATTTATTTCATTTGATAGTCAATTCAATTACGACGCATTTTTAAGGAAAATGACTATAATAGGGCATATACATAGTCTCAAACATACAGGGCCATTCATAAATTCGTACCATTTGGAAATATTTAAAATATTTCTCAAAGACAAAAAATGTGCTTTTAATATCCTTTGAAGCATGGTTATGCACAAAAAGAGCATATTACTATTTTATCTTTTTACTATACAAAAAGATAAACGGTAATAAGGAAATAAATAAATTGCTTATTTATTAAAAGCGTAATGTAACCAAAAAAAAAACTGTTTTCTAAAATGAAATTTCTATATTCTGCAAAGAACGTTGTATTTAAGGTAATGCATATTTTGGTCGTCGTTTTCTCAATAAACACAGATCAAGGAATGAAATTCTTTATTTTTGTCCTTTTTTTAACAATATCTTAATTTTGGAAGTTTAGGTTTTCTGCGTTTCCTCAGTTTATAAGACGGATGTCGAAAAACAAAAACACCTAGTAAGTCGATCTCAGCCGCAACAGGCAATACAAAAATAACCAGCCCCAACAAGCTCATAGAGAGCTTGACGTTTGAGAAGAAAAAAAGAAAAAATTTCAAAAAAAGGAGTTTTAGTCATCATTTTTTATAAAATATTTTAATTAAACACTGCAGGTTATTGATAACATTTAGTTTTGTCGGATTGAATCAAGAAAAAGTTGATGCTTTTCGAAAATAATAAAAAATAATTTCTTTCCCACATGTTAAGGGCCTCTTAATGGGAGAAGAACCTGTGGGCAGCGCTTATCTGCTTATGTTGCTTACGTAGCAGGGTCACATGACAGATTATTCTCATGTTGCGAGACTCCTACGAACTTTATGAATGGCACTGTAAAAAAATATTGCGCTGCAGTAGTGTTTTCTTTTAAATCTGGCGTCAAAGTTGGCCATGAAAACTTTAATTGTGAACCATCATGTCCATCGTCAAAATGACAGTTGTTAATTGTCAACACTGATCGGGAAATTGTAGACGGAATTCTTCAAAACAACTTTGAATTGAATACTCAACTCATCATCACCTTGCGAAAAGACCATTTTATTCGAGAAAGAACCAATTTTAATTTCAAAACTTAAAGAAATTGGCTTGACATATCCTAGCAGTTATTTCAAAAATTGTGGTGCGTTCACAATAAACTCCTTGTCACTGTCAACTCTAACGTCAAATTTAAAAAGAACACCCGTTATATTCGAAAACTGAGCGGGGCGATCACGTGAAAGATACTTGATAGAGGCGTGGTTAACAAATGCCGATATCACGCTGCCCAAAATCTGTTGAATACAGCACGACATTTCGGTCTTTGAATTTTTCATGACATTGTGAAGCAGGTCTTAAATTAAATCGACGTAAAATATCACTTTAGGTTATACCACGTTATAAGCAAAACATAACGACTATTTGACAGCTGTCATTCATTCAAGCGTCAATCGGTTTAGAAGTTGTCCCTTTTTCTTTGGTTAAAAAATTGCACACTCGTTATACCGACTGATTTTTTTTATCAACTCTTGCCATGAAATTTGGACGGCATGCTTTACTATAAAATAGTCTCAAGGTGTGCAATTACTTATACTTTAGTTAAGCTAAGACATGTCGTGCAATTTCAGGGTAAGAGTTTATAAAAAAAATTAAAAATCACCTGGTACATAAACAATGCTTCTGGAAGTTAAAATACTTAAAACCGAAATTAAAAACTAAAAATTAATACAGTGTGTTCAGAAATGATTGATAGATGTTTGAATTTCCCGCTCGCTTGATTATTTTTAAAAATTCTGTACTTACTGTTTTACCATTCATTTATTTGGTACTTTTTCGTTCCAATGAAAAATATACGCCGCTAAAAGTGGTAATACGAGAAACATTTTTGATAAGTACAATAGTAAAATAAAGAAATCAAAATGTAAACAACAACAGCAGGAACACCAACGTTGTAAGGTGAACATCACTAATATGACTAAATTCAAACAAACGCCCTTCAATCGTTTGTGAACACACTGTAGAAGTTAATTTTAATAAAACTTATAATATTTCCTAATTTGTGGTTGATTTTTATTTGTATTATTTTTTATCTATTTTATTTGTTAATTTTTAATTTTAACCTTTTCCTGTTTCCTTTTCCGGTTTCACTTGAAAGATGAAACCGTAAAATTTTTTATAACAAAGAAAAATTCCAGCAATTAATATTAGTACGGTCCCACCTTACATTACTAAAAATATTTGTAATAGTTTCCATTAAAGGCAACAACTCCATTCATTTTATTATGGTTATTATTATTACTAACATTAACGATTGCCCTACTTCTTACTCAAACATTTTCAAAAATTCATTTCGCAGAGTGTCGCAAGTGATAAGATAATTTAAAGCCACACGCGCGCAATTAGCAAGTTTGTAATTACTGGTTGTCCGTTATTTTATGTAGGTATCCGATCAACGTGCAATTTAAATAAATAAATAAAAGAATTTAGTTGTACATATAGGTCAGTCACGCAGTGAGTTTTCTCAAGGTCCACTCGATATGTTTACTTCGAAGTTCGAAATTGGGTTGATAAATAAAATAAAGGTAGATTTTTAGCAAACTTCAAATTAGAATTTTTTGCAGTTTATTAACTTGAAATAATTTTCGTTCGATTTTGTTTTATTTTTAAGTGTCCAGTTACTTATTTTTATCTTTAATTAGCGTGATCAGGGCCGGGGATTAATCACCTGCGACCTCTAAAGTGCAACACTTCACTTCACTTGCTTAAATGAAAGTATGTTTTAGGTAGCAACTTTTTTTTGATAATTAATAATGATGACAATTGAAAGTTAAAACGATAGATTTAGATTCAATATTTCATCAAGTTTATATAGATGCATCCCCTTCATATGTATATTTAAATTTGAATCCTGGATTTTATTTATTATTTTCAGTTCAAAACAGTTACTTCCCGTTCCTTAAAAAGACACAATTATTTTGTAGGTTCCCTGCACTTTTTACAATATACCGTGGTGGAATGTCAAAAATTTCGAATGGAAAAATGCGTTTCCTCCACAGTTTCAAATTTCAATTTCTTTTTTTTTTTAATGTAAATCTATTCCTCTTTTCTTTTATTTATTTATATATTTGTATATACTCTTTAAAGCAGTGCAAGTGAGCTCTTACTAAATGTATTTAAGCGACAGATATTCCGTATCGATTTTAAAAATGTAAAACGCATTCGGCAAATGCATCGAACACTTTCCGGAAATGACCCAAATAAAGAATGGGTAACCCCGTTTAGCAGCTACTCATTTCCGCGAATAACTTCGAGAGATGGATTCGCATGTAAATGACGACTGGCATCATCAAAACCTAATATTCTTAATGGAACACAGATCGATAACCGCAATACAAGTATGAAAATTAAACTATGCGCTTATTCACTCAAAGTTATTGCCTTCAGGATTTTTACAGATGTCGACCTAAGCGCTCGATTTCGACTTAGATTATATCTTTGCCGAGACGATGACAAGATTATTTTCAATTTCAAGAACCTTTGCTTAGAGGATCTGACATTTGTCTGTGTAACTCTTAAAGGCCGTGACATTATAAAGCAAATCTTAGGTGAAAAACTTTCAGCTGGGAACGTATCAAGCGTGAATCATATGCAAGGAAAAGCTTCATTATATTAATTAAAATAAAATTCAAGTCGAGTCATTTATAAATTGTTTAATTTAATTAAAATTCAAGGTTACCTACTGTTTATTTACGAAAATTAAAATTTTCGATTCTATTACACTTATAAAATTAGGTAATGAAATTATATAAGTAAATCAATTCCTTATCAGATTAAAAAAGTCTTATCATCAGTATGAAGAAATGTTTCATTTTTCCAGAAAATTTTCCGTACTAGTCCTTGGTAAGTCAGTTTCGTCATCAAACAATTTTATTAATCGTTTACTTCGGCAAAGAAAAAGTTCAATTCTGTTCAATTCAAACATCGATCTCTGCTTTTATTCTTGTTTAAACGTTTATAAAACAACAAGGGCAAATTAATATTTAATTAATATTTTTTAATCACTCTCTAAAATGTATCTTTTATGGATTAAAAATATGTAGTTTGCAGGATTGTAGCTCAATCCAAATCGCTAAAGCAGGCAAGGAACATTGCTGCAATAAACGTCATTTTACAGTGATTTTACATGACGGCAAGTTATGTGACATTGCACGTGTAATGTGGCTTTGGTAATGTCAACGTAACAAAAATTAAATATTCTGTGCACTTAGAACGTCACAACGTAGCTTCTAAGGCTAAAGAGTATTGTTCATTGTTGAAATTTCATGTTGGAATTATCAAAAATAACGTTAAAATTCCTAAAAACATTCTGCAATGCAATAAAAATAACAGCAGAATGCAAGAAATCTTGCACCAGCTGATCTTAAACTTTAATTGTACAGATGCGCACATTAAAAATTGCGACTTAGTGCAATACAGATTGCTTCGTGTAAAGCGGCCTTAAAATTGTCACAAAAAAAACAAGGATATTAAGTAAAAAATGTATAGTTATTGTAACTACAACTACAATAACTGAACTCTTATCATAACACAATATTGTTACATCCCATGTTGGTGACAAAACTATTTTTATTATTTTCACGCCATCTAGTGTCTCGATGATTCCAAAATATTCGAAGCACACTCTAGATGGTGCTGGAAAGTTCTCTTTCATAAGGTTACTGTATTGAGAAGGTACCGCCATTACATTCCGCGTTTTTCGTCCCCCAAATTAAAAAGAACGCCATGAACAAAAAGATAGATACTGTTTCTAGGTGATTTGCGATGACGCCGCATGTGATATTAACCCCAAATTAAAAGACCCAGTAACCTTCCTCTTTCGAGAACATGCCAGTATAATTCTCGAGTTGCAATTTAAATCAATTAACTGATCAGAATAACTGTTTGAGTTGGCAATACAAATTAAGAGCATTTTTTATTCGACTATTTGCAACACTGAAACCGGATATATGCTTTGTTAGTTTATTTGAAGTAACCTAAAGCTGAATAGGGACAAGATTGTAGATTACGTGAATAAAAATTAGCGTTTTCATTTGAACTGTCAAATGATGCTTGTAAAGTGACAGCCGTCAGTGTCAAGCCGTCAATAACCGGAAGCAACTCCAGTTGTACATACCATTTAAAAATAAAATTCAACAGTGATTCTTGACCACTTTGTAGAACGATAAATAATAGAAATGTTATTTGATGAAAAGTACTGCAACTTATTATTTAGTGTTTTTAATGTGTTAAGCGACTGTGCACAATTTAATAAACGATTCGAACCCTGAATTCATAACAATAGTTTTAACTTTAGTTACTTTATTTATTTTATTTCAGAGAGTTTACTACGCAAAAAATTATTTAAAAACGTCTCGTCTCGAAATCTAGAGTATGAGCGAAATTGGCTGAACACAGTTTGAATTTCCCGCGTCCCTATCTAGTGATTTTTATTCTTCGTGTGGCTTTTGTGAAAAAAATGTTAAACAGATTGTTTTTAATCGAAATAATTAACAATACCCACACATTTGAAACATCATTACATTAATGATACTTAATGAAATTATTAATACAGTCGAAAGCAAAAAATAGTGAAGAAAAACAGTTCATTCTCATTTTTTCATTTATAAATGGCATTTAAGATGATTTTGCAAAAGTTTTAAGCTTGTCAAATTTGAAAGCTCAAAATATTTAAATGCCATCTGTGAAGTCGTATTTGAACAAAACGATTTTGAGAAAGAATAATTACAGGAAATTGTTTTTGTCTACTCTACTATTTTTTGCTTTCGACTGTATATTAATCTCGTTACTCTAACATGCGCCCATGTACAGTGTGATTTTTAATGATTAAGGATACTTTGAGTTTGGCGCCATAGTTTTTAGTGTTAAATTTCAGAGTTGACACGTTATTTTGTTTGGTTTTTCGCAGACGCATTCTCCATGTTTTACTTCTTCTTATTTTATTATTACTACTCTTAAAGTAGAAAAAAGAAAGTAGGAAAGAAAGAAAAAAAGAAGGAAAACGACAAAGGTGAGTGACAGAACCGAGTGTTGCCAACGTAATAACAATTTGGAAAGGCGGTAAATTCAAATCATCCTCGGTCAATAAAAATCACACTGTATTTCACTAACTTTACAGAAGAATTGAAAAGTGGGAAATTTAAACTCTCCTCCAACATTTTCGCTCATACTGAAGTATCATCCTTTTCTACGATTTGCTTAGTAAATAATAGTTAATTTCCATTCTTTAAAATGGATGCAATTTTCATCAAGTTTCTTGGCGTTTTTTTTTTGTAAATTTTTTGGTCAACAATTTCTTTTTAACTTATCATAAAATTCTATAGATAGACCACGTAATATCGAATTAACGCATTGAAGTGCACGTTGATGCTTTATCAATTACAAAACAGATTGCTCGTTCAATGTAATCTTATCGTTTTTTACGAAGAACGGGCGCTGTAATGTAGTAATGGACGATTATTTACAATTAATAATTGAAGCTCTTCTTGTCATTTTGTGACAGACAAAAAAATCGATCAGTTAATTTAATTGGAAAATTCGATTTACAAATATTTTCTTTTCATTTAGTTTTGAAAATACCTTTGGAAATACCCAACTGTTGAATCAGAATTTATTTAAATTTTTATTTCATTATAATAATAAAGCATCACACTTTAAATGCAGTGCTCACAACTGCGATGCAATGAATAATGAATATATAAATAATTATTACGTCCTTTGACCTACATACAAGAAAAACAGCTTGACAGTCACAAGACACTAAAAACTCTTTTATTCAATTAAAATGCGTTGAATTTATTAATTATTGGTTTCAGGTTTGCCATTACCGATACAGCTTACAGATCGCTGAAAGAGGAAACTAGAAATCAATGCATTCTAATTTCAGGTAAGTGAAGGAAAAAGTCAGAAATAAATAAATGAAAAAATTATACGTTTATTAAAAAAAATAATTTAAAATTGGATTAAACATTAAAAGGTAGTGATTTCCAGTAGGTATAACCAGAAGTGACTGAAAGTCAATAACTTCAATACAAGTAAAAATTTAAAGAAATTAATAAAAACCGTTAATTCTAGGTGAATCAGGAGCAGGCAAAACAGAAGCCTCCAAAAAAGTCCTTCAATACATAGCCGAAGTAACCGACCATCAGGGACAAGTGGAAAAAGTCAAAGACAAACTGCTACAATCCAACCCTGTGCTCGAAGCTTTTGGAAACGCGAAAACCAACCGCAATGACAATTCCAGCCGATTCGGGAAGTACATGGACATCGAATTCGACTTCAAAGTATTTTTGCTCCAAGCAATAAGGTGAAACAACTCAATTAACCGATTTTTTTTTCTTAGGGAAGCCCCATCGGCGGAGACATACTTAATTACCTCCTCGAAAAATCGCGCGTCATCAACCAAATTCACGGAGAAAGAAACTTCCACATTTTTTACCAGCTCCTCGAGGGAGGAACCGACGAGGAGCTTAACAGTTTGATGCTGAAACGAAATATTTCCGCGTATTATTATCTCTACAACGGCGTAAGTGACCACTCCCGAAGAGTTTTACGCTTGCAATAAACTGGGTGTTTCAGAATAAGACTGTCACGGATAACATCGATGACAAACGCGCATTCAGTGATGTTAAGAAGGCCCTAACGACGATTGAATTTACTAAGGATGAGCAAGATACAATTTTCAAGATCGTCGCCAGCATTCTTCATTTGGGCAATACTGGATTTTCCGAAGTTGAAGGCAAGGCAAACATCCTTAAAGCCGAAGGAGTGGAAAACGCCAGCAAAGTACATCCTTGCCTTTTTAATTTAGTTAGGCACAAACAAATTGATTTTGTTCTTGTAGATATTAGCCTGTGATACTGAAGAACTCAAAAACGCATTGACGCATCGCACTATCGAAGCAAGAGGAGATGTGGTGACTTCTCCTTTGAATAGGGAAATGGCGATTTACGCCCGAGATGCTCTGGCGAAGGCGATTTACGATCGCCTGTTTTCGTGGCTGGTTTTGAAATTGAACAATTCTCTAAAAAGTCGGGATCCTAGGAAGAACAATATCATGGGTATTTTGGACATCTACGGATTCGAAGTGTTTGGTAAAAACACGTAAGCGAAATTTGTGGCTCATCCAAATAATTCCTGCTAATTATTTTGACTTCCCAGCTTTGAACAACTCTGCATTAATTTCTGCAACGAAAAACTGCAACAGTTATTCATCGAATTAACGTTGAGGTCCGAGCAAGAGGAATACTTGAAGGAAGGAATCGAGTGGCAGAATATTGAATATTTCGATAATAAAGTAATTTGCGATCTCATTGAAGAAAGGCATAAAGGTACCTACGCGCTTGCATTTTTTTTTGAGTGTTTTGGCAAAAATTCTTTTTAGGAATCATCGCCTTAATGGATGAAGAATGCTTGAGACCTGGTGATCCAACTGATGCAACGCTTCTAGCCAAGATGAACCGCAATTTACACGCGCACAAACACTATCTTGGCCACGAAAAGGCAGACATTCAAACTCAGAAAGTTATGGGCAGAGACGTATGTCATAAATCACCAGCTTGATTTTTTATGGTAGCATGCTTTAAAATTCTAGGAATTCCGACTATTGCATTACGCGGGGCCTGTTACTTACAATATAAACTCCTTCATCGAGAAAAACAACGATTTACTCTTCAGGGATCTCCGAGAGGCCATGTCCAATTCAGGGAATGACATCATAAAGAATCTTTTCCCGAAGCAAGAGCAAGAGAGCAAGAAGAGACCAGACACGGCGATCACGCAGTTCAAGAACTCCTTGAACGACTTAGTTGCCATCCTGATGAATAAAGAACCGTCGTACATTCGATGCATTAAACCAAACGATCTCAAGAAAGCTGGTAAGAACCGATAAAGAAAACAAGTCAGTTCACAAATTAACTAATTTAATCGTCCAGGTTCATTTGATGAACAATTGGTGTTACATCAAGTTAAATATTTGGGGTTGATGGAAAATTTAAGGGTGAGACGAGCTGGTTTCGCCTATCGCCGTTTGTACGAGCTGTTTCTGAAGCGCTACAAGAGTCTTTCGAAGGCAACTTGGCCGAATTATCCCGGATCAGCGAAAGACGGGGTACAGGAATTAGTTGCTTGCTTAGGGTATGATAAAGATGATTATAGGATGGGAAAGTAAGTACCCGTACAGTTGAAGTGAAGAAAAAAAATGTATTTTGTGTTTGTGTTTTTCAGGACCAAAATATTTATTCGTTTCCCTAAAACCCTGTTCCAAACTGAAGATGCTTATCAGTTGAAGAAACACGACATAGCTGCGATAATTCAGTCGCGATGGAAAGGTATACTTCAGAGGAGGGTTTACTTGAAAACCAGGAACGCCATTGTTATGATGCAAAAATGGGTGCGTCGATTTTTGGCCCAGAAGGAAAGGCAGAGACGCAAATGGGCTTCTGAGAAACTCAGAAGGTGCGACAGAGACAACTAATATTTTTACTTAATTTGAAACGTTTGCCTTGTACTCAAAGGGTAACTCTAATTTTTACAAATTGCTTGATGTTATGGTTCTAGATTCATAAAAGGATTTATTACACGTGATGGAGACCCAACCGAACTTAATAGAAATTTCATAGAAATTGCTAAAAAGCAATGGCTGATTCGCCTCTCAAAAAGCCTACCGCAAAACATTTTGAAAAGAGATTGGCCCCCGAGCCCAAAATGCGGCAAGGAGGCTTCTGCTTTACTGGAACGCTATTATGCATCGCATATGTCGAGGGTGTACCGTTACAAACTCACCCCAGAACGTAAACAGCAATTTGAACTCAAGGTGTTAGCTGAGAGCTTATTCAAAGGTCACATTATTTTTAACCGTTTCTTTCCAATATTAACTTAGCCCGTTTTTAGGTAAGAAGAAAAGTTATGAGGCCAGTGTACCCCATTGGTTCGTTAATGATAGGGTGTCGGCAGAGAGCGCACCAATAAGGGACACTTTCAGAACACGATTAACAGGCGAAAAGGAAGTGGTATGTTATTTGTGATAGACTTGTTAAAAAAACCACTAAAAAAATAATTTTGCAGTATTCCACATCGGTAGTCAAGTATGACAGGCGAGGATATAAACCGAGAGAACGAATAATGGTAATAACGAATACTTCCTTGTATCTTCTGGACGCGAAAGGATCATCAGTGAAGATAAAGCACGATTTACCACTTGAGAGACTAGAATTCATAATAACTTCAGAAAACGATATTTTCTTACTGGTTAAAGTACCTGAAGACCTCTGGAAGAAAAATAAGGTAATATCTACCTTGCATTTATTTGCGTCTTGTAATTTATGTAAAAAATAAAAAATTCTAGGGAGACTTAATGCTGGAAGTTCCACACTTCATTGAGGCCATGACGAAAATAATCGATGTTACAAAGAAACCGTCATTGTTAACATTCCTTAGCACCAATACGTACGTATCAAAAAAAAAAGAAAATAGTTGCATCGAATAAGTTTTCTTTTTTAATTTCAGTATTGAACATAACATGCAAAACAAGCGTGGAACCATAGAAATAACGACTGGAGACCAACAAAAAATCCACAAAAATAAAACTGGCCACCTAATTGTGGTACGCATCAAAAATAAAATAAGAAAAAAGTATTTGCATAATTAAATCCGAATTAATTTTATAGGTTGCCGGTCCGTAAAAGTATTATCTGGGAAACGTCTGCGAGTGCCATCTAATGAAATTAACGCTAAATTGAAGAAAATGTATAATTTGTATAAATATTTACATACCTGTATGCTTTATATTATTATAATGTAAATTATTCGGTTAAATAAAACTGTTACGTCTGGTTATGCTTGACGATTGCTTCTTCTGCCTTCGAAAGGGTCTTCTTTTTCGGAAGTGCTCTGCTTCGTATCTCCTCTTCCACTGCTTTGTTCACGGCTTTCGTTATAGTTTTCTTCAACTTGTTCGTCTCTTCACATTTATGTTTCTTTGGTTGAATTGGACGATCTACAAAATATACCTCTATACCTACTTTCTTTCTCTTTTTTAATTTCTGAAATTACGCTGAGGTTTATTGAACATAGCAGTGTAATATATTCGCTTAAAGCTTTCTTAGTTTGTAGAGGTTCTTCATAGGGATTTTAAAAAATGAATATGTTTATACGAACATCTAAAGTAGGTTTTATTATAACCGACGTAAACGGTCGTGTAAATAAAGCATAATACCCGTTTTACTAAAACGGTTTAGTAAAATGGGTGTTGTGCCTCAATTACACGGCCATTTACACCAGTTTCAGTAACTGTGGTAATACTTGTAAAACCTACTCATTTATGTATTTGCACAGTATTTCAAAGTCATAGTCGTGACCTACGGGATATTTAAAGGAAACCCATATAAAAATTTTGTGAAGAATCAAGTAGTTAAAGTTAAAAAAATTTCTTAAATTTTAGAAGTTTAGATTTAATCCTAGTCAAACAGATACGCAGTAAAAGATGTTGAATTATGAATAATTCTAAAAACTACACACATAACCTATAAAGTATAAAATGGTGAATTATACTCACTAGCTCTTTTTGTAGCGGGATTTCCTTTTTGTTTATGCTGTTTCTTCGCCCCTTTCGGTACTTCTGCCTTTACTTTCATCTTTCCTTGGGCCATTTTATGATACCAAATTTCTATTTTCTTTCTACACACTTTAAAATTATAGGTTAGGACATCTATGGTTAGGATCACCTATCGCCACCTATCGTCAAATGTGACCAAATTCAAATATGCAGTGGTGCCAACATAATTTGAACAAACGTGAATTTTTTTTGCATATTCTGCATTTTGGTTGTGTTTAGCCAGAAATAGAAATTAATTTCCCCTGTTGTCTTTTTTCAATAAAGCTAAACATTTCTTGCTGGTTAATTAAAGGATGTCCGAATAGATCGTACAACGAATCTGTAATTTACTTCTAAACTCCCTTACCCCTTTATTAGCAAGTTATCGCAACCATCACGTTAACTTACGGTAAACGTTAAGATCATGTGATCCAATGGAAAATGAATGGGGCCAAGTAATTTTAACGTTTACTGTAAGTTAACGTGATGGTTGCGATAACTCGCTATTCTGTAACTCATACATCGGCCATATTCTGACCTTATGATTAAAGTCGTGTTTAAAATAAATAAGAAACGATATAGCTTTGTATCAATTTCATGCGTAAGAGCGTGACGAGCGAGAGTTGCCATGGGAATTAAATACGTTATTAAATTAACTATAGGATGAGAATACGGGCCATCGTTAAATAACGAAAAGCGTTAAGTGACATACAGGGTCTCCCAAATAGAGTGGCCTATTAAAAGTTTTCGGGGAAGGGAATATACAAAAATTCTAAAAATTAGTACACTGCCCTAAGGGAAAGCGATCTTTCAGATTAAAATATTTTCACTTTTATATCACTTCCCGTTATATCGGAAGTCGCCGTTAATTTTCTTATTTTAAATGGAACGCTATACTTTTTATTACAAATTCTGATTCTACACATTATTGTAAATAAAAAATGTTAAGGCTTCCCTATACCTAAATGTAACCGATTTTGAGATATCTTCAAATTTATTTAAAACATTGTTTTGGTGACCTTTCATTTAAGACAATGTATTTACGCCAATTTCAAATTTAAAGATTGAAGTGACATGTCGTTTAAAAGTATAATGTTCAGACTTTCAAATCATATCCTAATTATTCCTGAAAAATTCATAGGGTGGTCACAATATGGTGCCAAAGGTCGTTATGTTTAACTGCCCAAAACTCAATTTTCGTAAATAGAACACCCTATATATTTTTATATCATGAGATACAGAATCAAATTATACATCGATTGGTATTAGTATTCCCTATACCTATACCTTTTAGTTTTCTTGTTATCAATGATTGTTTATTTTATTCTGTTAATTAATGGAATGAATGCACTTATTCGTAGCCAGCTTTGAAAAAAGAAGCAGATATAGAACTGATATTTTTTAAGAAATAAATAATTGCTAACCATAACATTATTTCGACGTAATCATAGAATAAAGCTATTAGGTAAACACCTACTGTACGTTTACCATTTTCATAAACGAGCGTCTTTAAAAATTAAGCATGCTTTGAAAAACAATTTTTTGTCAATTTAACGTTTTTATTAAACAACAAAATAAATCCTTACAATTGGTAAAGTGGTAAAAATAATAATGAATAAATTTATTTATTCTAATAAACAGTTTATTTTACATTTAAGGAGAGTGCAATAAGATGGTTACAAGAACGAGCAGAAAATTTAATGAAAAGTATCCGCAGTTACCGGCAATGACAGAAAAAAAATATAGAAGATTTGAACGTATTTTTTAAGAAGTGGCACCGTCTGACCAAAAAAAACTTCATCTGCTCCTGTAACTGACAATGAACCAAATGAAATTTCTGTATTAGCATTCGTCGAAACTTATTTATTTATTTCTACTTATCCGTTAGTGGTATAACTCAATAAATATTTTTATTTTGTCGACACTAACTGCGAAAAATTTCGATATTTCTAGCAAAATATGCCGTTATAATAAACAATTATTGATAACAAGGAAACTAAAAGAAATAGGTATAGGGAATGCTAATATCCATCCATGTAGAATTTGATTGTGTATCTCATGATGTAAAAATATAAAGAGTGTTTCATTTACGAAAATTGAGTTTTGGGCAGTTAAACATAATGACTTTCGACATCATATTGTGACTAGCCTATGAAATTTTTCAGGAATAATTAGGATATGATTTGAAAGTATAATGATCATGAACATTATACTTTTAAACGACATGTCACTTCAATCTTTAAATTTAAAATTGGCGTAAATACATTGTCTTAAATGAAAGGTCACCAAAACAATGTTTTAAATAAATTTGAAGATATCTCAAAATCGGTTACATTTAGGTATATGGAAGCCTTAACACTTCTTATTTAGAATAACGTGTAGAATCAGAATTTGTAATAAAAAGTATAGCCATTCTATTTAAAATAAGAAAGTTAACGACGACTTCCGGTATAATCAAAAGTGATATAAAGGGTGCGTTTTTAAAGTGTACGAACAAGTGTTCGTGTACTCGAACATGTAAAAAGGCGTTTTTAAATACAAATCGAACAACCTAGATAGCGTTTTAAAATTTCCCGAGTTGTTCGAATATAGTGTTCGAATTGTATTCTCTTGCACCTACTCGGCAGGAAGTGCACGAAGTACAGTGGCGGGAATTGAATAAACATAACCTAAAAATTCTGAAGTACGTCGATCACATAACACGATGGATACTTTGCTTTCATCGTCAGAACATTATAAGAAGGTTTACATCTCATAGAAATGAACATTTAAATTCGTTACCTATTTATGCAGATACATAACTACATAAGCAACAAAAAACAAAAATTTAAGGTTATGTACATACACATGAATGACCTATTAGCGTTTTTATATTCTAGCGATCGAGCAAGTGTTTGAACAATTTGGAAATTGTTCGAACATTATTTGGTTTGAACAGTAGGTGTGATTTAAAAACGCACCCAAAAGTAAAAATATGTTAATCTGAAAGATCGCTTTCCCTTAGGGCAGTGTACTAGTTTTTAGAATATTTGTTTATTCCCTTCCCCGAAAACTTTTAATAGGCCACTCTATTTGGGAGGCCCTGTATTTTGACTTTTTTAAGAAAACACATTACAAATTAGTTATAACCAACTCTTTCTCAATAGCTTAATGTTTCACTTTTGTGACTAATTCTAATTGTGCATAAATTGAAATTATTTTTCAATACTTCAATACTTGTAAATGACAGTTTATTTTAATTCTTTGCATATTTGTTTTGAGTTGACTTTTATCTAAATTTTGTTGTTGTAAAAAGAGGGATCAGTTCTATCACTGATAAATATACGGTGTGATTTTTAATGACTCAGGATGATTTAAATTTATCGCCAATATCATGGTGGAATCATATAGGTGAAACGCACGACCGCCTGGATTAATGAAGCACTCAGTGCTTGATAAAGCACTGGTGCTTCGTGCTTCATTAATCTAGGCGGCCGTGGTGAAACGTTACGAACGAAATTTTTCGTGGTGGGGTACCAGCCAATGAAGTGTCATCCGAAAAGAGCAGCGCCAATTTCAAAAATTTAAGCGTTTTTCTTTTGGGAGGCAATTCGAGGCGGCCATAATTTGTTTCGGTTGACAGATATTTAAGTGCGCATATTTGTAGCCATAATATAGGTTATGCTTCAGCTAAACTGAACATTACAGGCAAGTCAAATCACGGCAATTGATTAATTAATTAATTAATTATGGAGAATAAACATTGAATATTAGTGAAATACTCAAATTTATAAACACAATTTAATAAAAGCATTCGAGTCAATCGATCATTAGTGTCATAATAAACGTCAGACAAGTGTCAGATGCCGAGATCCACGTGTTTCCTGTGCCTCCTTTTGGATGCCTCCTCATTGGTTGACTAATGCGCATCCGTTTTAGCGTGTCACATTATATATTTACACCACGGCCAATACCGCCATACTAAATTGTGATTACGTTGGCTATATCCGCTACTGTCACTCACCTTTGTTATTTTTCTAGTGATATAAGTAAAATAAAAAGAAGCTACACAAAATATCGTGTGGACTCTGAAATTTAACATTGAAAAATTAATATTTGTTCAACGTAGCCGTATTTAAAACATCAAATATGTACAGTAGCGGACAATAAATTCCGGGCAAGCCATTTGCACAATGTAAACCTTATTTTAATATTTTTGACGTTTAAGGCATGTCACAAGTAATTCTGACGTTTAATTCAAATTTTATTTATTTATTATGACAGAAATATAACCTCAAAAAAGCCTGATTTACCAAATTTGTCGAAACATGCACGACATGTCAAATTCTTGCCCGGATTTTATTATCCGCTACTGTACTACCTATACTAAGAACTATGGTGTCAAATACAAAGCATTCTCAATCATTAATCATTAAATATTACACTGTACACTGTACTATAGTAAGTATGTTATTAGATAGATAGATCGATATTTAGATAGATAAACAGATAGATATTATTGATGTCCTTACAAATAATACTAGTAAAATAGCTATTGCGGAATGAAAGATTGATAATAATATTTCGGAAACATTTCAGATGCAAACCTTCAATCATTTTTGATCACATTTATTTTAAATTTCGAAATATGTTTTTAATGGAAGACATCTGATTGGTTTAGAATAATTTTGTAAAGCAACGAAATAAATAAACAAAAATTAAAAATATCGCTAACGAAACAAGAAAGCGAATTAAGGCAAACAAAATTTACTAAATTTTCGCAGAATTTCCCAAGCTCTAACTTTAGGTTCTACAGCTGTCGTAACTCGTCCTAAATATTAATGTGATCCTTCTTGGAAAGTAGTTTTTTCAGAGAGTTTTTTTAAAGAATTTTTTATAAAAAAAATTAAAAGATTAAAGAACCTTATTTGTAAAGGGCTCTTGTTTTTTTCTTATTTCCTGACAAAAAGAGTTTTATATTTACAGCCTATTCAATGGTTATAATTATGATTATAATTCTTATAATTCTAACGAATAAGGAAATGCTATACATTCTAAGTAAACATCTATTGAAATTATTGACGAGAATAAAATTTAACAACTTTGTTGAATTTAAATCCTCTCAAATAACCCAAATTCCCTTGCGGAAGGCGAATTTGAACTGTACGGCATATTTCTATGAATTTTAATGTCGAACATAATACATCGGATAAAATTATTATCTCTACATACATATACCTGTATTTTCGCAAGAACTTTTTCCCCAGGAAACAAAACGCTAACTTTTATAACGGAAACGTAAATCCTTAAAAAAAGCTACCAATAACACTTCTATTTCTACTTCTACTTACGTACCAATATCGATGCAAATTTTTGCAAAAGAAAAAAAATCTGAGAAATATACACAGCGAGATATTGCAGGAGGGGAGGGGGGCGAAACTGTTTGAATAATTTGCAGGAATATCATATTTTAAAAGTAATAATAGATTATATATGTATAAGATTCGAAATGATTGTGCTTTCTCAAAAATAACAGCGAACATGTAATAAATGCAACATGTATGTGTGTGCACACATACAAACCAATTAAACTTAAAATAATTACTGGATACGGTTAACGTAACATTAATTACACGCAGTGGGTGCAAGCTTCGCTAATATAAATGCGAAATCCTTAAAGTTTGATTGATGTATGTATTATGTAATAAATAAATTAGTAAATTAGCCAAACTTCATTAGGAAATAAAACTAGATTTACATATTCCGCCCGAACTTAGCGAGTTAGTATTAATGACTCTCTACTCTAATAGTGATTAAAACCCTTATAGCATGGTGTCATCCATTCTGGGTGTATTAAAATGTACATTACGTCATTTAGTACACGTGCTCGTACCACAATTCTGATGCTACACAAAAAAAAATGGTTTAGGACACTTGAAAAAAAATAGCGTTTATTCAGACAAATATTTGTGTTATATCAAAGCTATAATTTCCTTACAACTAGCCTCTAGCCCTTATAATATAAATACTTTTGTAAATACATAATGCAAATACACAGTTGCGATTATTAGTACATAGTAGGTAAATTACGTTATCAAGCTATCATTAAAGACGTTACTTTTACAATGTAAGAATAATTGCAAGGAATTCCCTAATTTAATATTAGTTACACCCTAATAGGATCATCAATTACGAACGGATTGGGGCGATAACGTCGGTGATAACCAGTGCAATTTATTGCGTCCAGAAACGAGGGGTACAACAAAATAAAAATTAAAAAAACGATAATCACGAAAAGGGCTTTGAAGCTCAGAAAACGAATGTTCAGGCCCAGCATCCCTCTTTTAGCATGAATTTCTTAACAAAGAGTTTCTTATTGTATGTCACATTTAAATGAGAATTTAATTGAAATTTAAATTATGTAATAATTTAATTAAATTGGCTGCGAAAATTACTGTTGGGAATCGCAGGTGTAAGAAAGACAATATTTCGTTTCTGCTATAAATAAAATCTGTCGTAATTGTTAATTAATTTAAAACAAAATAATGTAATTATAATACAATGTTGATGTCCTTACCATCTATCGTAGTACTTTCGCATAATAAATTATTTACCATCAATTGAAATTAGTTTTTTTTTTTTATACTAACTAACCTAATTACTTAACATCATCTCGTGGTCAGCAAAATTTAAAAAGAAAAAATATATGAATTAAATTATTGTTTGTACAAATTTTTCTATAGGGTATCCCATAGTTGAGTGGCCTATTAAAAATGTCGGGGAAGGGAATATATAAAAATTCTGAAAACTAGTACACTGCCCTAAAGGAAAGTGATCTTTCAGATTAAAATATTTTCACTTTTATATCACCTCCGATTATACTGGAAGTCGCTGTTAATTTTCTTATTTTAAATGGAATGCTATATTTTTATTGCAAATCTGATTCTGCACTTTAAAGGCGACGGTAAAGGTGGTAATAGGTACACCTAAATGTAACCGATTTTGAGATATTCTCAAATTTATTTAAAAAATTATTTAAGAAAATGCATGAATGACACTTTCAAATTTCAAGATTCAAGTAGCATGTCGTTTGAAAGCACAATGTTCAGGCTTTCATACCTTATCCTAATTATTCTTAAAAAATTCACAGGCTGGTCACAATATAGCGTCGAAGTTCATTATGTTTAACTGTCCAAAACTCAATTTCGTAAATGGAACACCCTGCATTTTTTACATTATCAGATACAGTATCAAACTATACACTCCGTATATTTTTACATCATCTGATACAGAATCAAATTCTACACCGATTGGCATTAGCATTCCCTACACTTTTTTTTAGTTTTCTTGTTATCAATTATTGGTTATTTTATTCTCTTAATTAATGAAGTTTGAAGATAACTCAAAAACGGTTACATTTAGGTGTAGGGAAGCCTTAACATTTTTTATTTAAAATAATGTGCAAAATCAGAACTTGCAATAAAAAAATATAGCATTCCATTTAAAATAGCAAATTAACGGTGACAGAATTTCTGTATATTTCTTTCCCCGGAAACTTTTAATAGGCCATTCAAGTTGGGATACCCTGTATAGTATGTGCTGCATTTTAAATTCATCGACTTTTTAGTAGTTATCGATCACAAAGTGTTTCTCTTAAAACCGCTCGCGGTGGTGTAAAAATTTTTAAGTAAATGAACACTTGTAATTTAATTTCAGAAGAGCATCATAAAGTGCTCTTAGCGGGTTTATATGTTAAAAGCTTTAAAACCAATTTCATCAATCTGCAAATTTATTTTTATTTACGGATCTCGGAGATATATGTATATCTGCGGCGTCGTTAATTCCGCCAACTCGAAAGATTTTACGCAATTTTCTCCCTCGCAGGGTAAAGCGCCGGACGCGTATATATTCGGCGCGTTTTTTCGATTCGCCACTTTCAGGCGCATGTTCGAAACCGAAGGGCGCTACATAAGATGCACCACTGAAAGACTGAAACGTTTATAGTTGAAATTTTGTTTGGCAAGAGGACAGGGATCACTCACATGAGTACATGAAAGTGAGTATAAATGTTGGAATGTTGGTGTTTGTCTTTAACTAAAGAAAAAATTTCTAATAATTTGAAACCATTAATTAGAATTTTTTTTAAATTTTTTGTACTTACTGTATAGTTCTCTGGCTGAAATTTGGAAACTATCTATGTAATGATTTTTAAACGACATAATAAATAACCATATTTCAGTAATTTTTAAAAATAGATTTGAAGTAATTTTTTTTAATTACATATTACTTTGTGTAATATTCATTAACTGAATTTATATTTTTAATAAATTATACAAACGATTCGTAAATTTGCAACCAGAACATTAAATTAAAATACTTCGAAATACTTTCGTTTTGAGATCAGTTTCGTTGTTTTTTTAATCGCAAAGTATAATTCTAATGAACTTCATGCTTTGTTATTATAACTTCAAAAACGAGATCGTCAAATTTTAAAATGGTATTGGATCTTTTTAAATGTTTGTTATTTCATTATAACATATCTACACTACAGATGGGTTCTACTTAATTTGTTTTCTTTCTTAATTTTCTTTATAATCACTTAAAAAAGTTATGTATCGTAAAGAATAAAGTGTAGGAAAAAATTAAAAAAAAACATTAAATTTAATCGACACTTAAATGGATGGATATGTTGCACTTTACTTAATTATTTTTTTCATTTAAATTATATTGTGAAAATATTTTCTTAATCTATTGTCTCTTAAAAACCAAATATTTTAGCTTTTACAAAGTGAATTGTGAACGTTTCATTATATGTTGAGGACAAATATCAAAGTTTATTATTTTAATACATAATTACAAATATATTTGGTAAATTGCAATGAACAATAAAATACTTCAATTAAGAAACATTTAGCGCTGACAAACATTGAATTATTTGTTATTGTTAATAGTCGAATTTCCAGTCATATTAAGCTGCTTAAACAGAATATTGAAATGCTTCAGCCTGGTAACCAAATTTCATGTGATTCTAATTTAATATAATTTTTTTTTAATGTTTGTTCTAGTCTGTACTAAAACACATATTAATTTTTAACCGTAAGTTCACATTAGCGAGAGAGAGAGATTGCAGCAACTGACAAAAAAATTAAATAAAACATTTAAGTTTTCAAATTTATTAAAATTCATGGATATCATTAAATTAAATAACAATAATTATTATTTTATTATAATTTTGAGTAATATCTGATTTAATGCTTAAATGATAATAATATTTCTTAATTGTATGGATTTTGATTTTTCTTAGGTACCGGTTTTGGCTACATATATTACCTTCATCAGGTTACTAAATGTCAAACATTTTAAATATTTCAATTTTAACATTATTTGACATTTAGCAGCGGAAATAGGTAAAGAAATGAAGAAATGAAAATCAATACAATTAGTATTATTATAAATTAAGGATTATTTTATTATAATTTGTCTGTGATCAATGTGAAGGTTTACTTCTGAAATATTTCCGAAATATTATCAATCTTTCATTCCGCAACAGATATTTACTACCTATAAGGATATCAATAATATTTTCTACACAGCACCGCACCGTAAGGACAATAAAAAATTATGTAGAGCGACACATTCACTTATTGTTGATCACAGTGTATATGCAGGTTCTACTTAATTTGTTTTGTTTCTTTAAATTCTTGAACTTTGAAGTGTATTTAATAAAACTTATTATTATTTTTAATTTTATCAATGATTGAAATTATTAAGAATGCTGTAACAAATTGTGGTACTATTTAAAAAGCATTTTTAACTCACGTCACAGAAACCTATAAATAAACAATACATTTGCAACACTACATTCTAAGATTAATAAAAAAAAACATGTAAACAAAAATTATAAAAATAAATATTAAAAAAAAAAATTAAAAATGAACAATACACAAGGTGATTCAAACAACGTAGTGGAGAATTTAGGCGCTATTTTTGAATCACCTTGTATATAGGATAAAAAGAGCTTTCCAATAAAACCCGAATCAATTCTAATTCAATTACGTTGAAAACAGTAGGTGATCTTGCGTAGCTACAAAACTTTTTGTCTATCCTTTTATTTTATGATCTATGTATAATTATTGTCAACGAAGTTGATGTATGAGGCTCATCATACTTTGTGCGGTAAGTGTTAGACAATTCTACTTGCACGGCGGCGTATATGCACTCTACAATACACCTTCAAAGTGTCGTTGACTGTTTTTAAAGTATTGCAACATATTCATAATTTTATTTATTTTATAAAAATAACAGATGGGCAGGTATATTAAAATGAACGCATTACCTACTCAAATTAGTTAAACAAAACTTACCTTAACTTAAATTATTATTAATTAAAACAGGTTCTTGTCCGATGAAAATTATATCACAAATTTCCACCGTAACACTTTCAATATTATTAATAAGTTAGAAAAATCTGTTGAAGTTACTAATAATATTGCTAAATTATACTGCATTCCAAAAATTCACAAACCTGGGGCTTAATTCTTGAAATCACTCGACAAATATCGTATGCGACATGACGTCAAAGTGATGTAGACTCTCATACAAAACTATACAAATCGTTCGGGAATTG
The DNA here is from genome assembly GCA_958336345.1 of Dorcus parallelipipedus. Lineage (NCBI taxonomy): Eukaryota > Metazoa > Arthropoda > Insecta > Coleoptera > Lucanidae > Dorcus > Dorcus parallelipipedus. The sequence goes on along the minus strand of OY284480.1, from coordinate 25,958,194 downwards.
CCATGTCGCATACGACATGATGTCGAATGATTTCAAGAATTGGGCCCCTGATACACCTCTTCGTCCTTCTTCTCTATATTTCTTATCAAAATTTGTTTCAAAAATTCTTACTCAAGTCACTAGTAAATCAGAATACTTTATAAAAAAATTCTTTTGAACTTGTAGAAAAATTAAGAAACATAGATATACCAAATAACTGTATTATAATTTCCTTAGATGTTGTTTCTTTATTTACTAACATTCCAGAAGAGTTAACTTTAAAAAGCATTAATGATAGGTGGATAGAGATTAAAGATTTCCAAAGAAATTTCCAAAGAAATTTTTTTACAAATTGTTACTTTATATTTTGAAACATCTTATTTCGCTTTCAATGATAAATTTTATAAACAGATTTTCGGTACAGCAAAGGGTTCTCCTATATCGCCTGCTTTAGCTGAAATTGTCATGCAGGAACTAGAAAAAAGTGTCATTAATTCGTTACCTTTCAATTTAACTTTATACTTTCGTTACGTAGATGATATTTTATTGATTTTGCCTTCAGATAAAGTAGATTTTGTTTTGAGTAATATTAAAACAACCTAACGTGGTTTATGAAATTAAATGTTTAAATTATAATTCGTGTTATATAGGAGAAACAAGCCGAAATTTAAAAAAAAAAACGTCTAGACCAACATAAATATCATATAAAAAGAAATAATGAAAATCATTTGATGCTTGTTGAACATTCGTTAGAAAATAACCATAATTTTGATTTTGAAAATACTATTATTTTATATTGTGAGTCTAATATTTTCAAAAGACGTTTTATAGAAATGTGCAAAATAAAAATGTCATCGAATTCTATTAACAAACGTACAGATTTTTCAAATTTAAACGATATATTTTGTAGTTTTCTAGATTCTTTAAACAGGATATAGATCTGTCAATTTTTAACATTTATTAAAGTAAAATATTTATTATATTATGTTTAAAATTAATTTTTAGAGTTAATTTAAAAAAAAGATCAATTTACTTTTTCAATTTCCATTGACAACCTTGTTTATTTAGACAACTTGTTTCTATTTTTTCACTTCTGACGAAGCTGTCGAAATGTTAGTGCGCATATTCAGTGTACGTTTCAAAGAAATTGTGATATAAATTATTATTGTATTAGTACAGTGTACCTAATGTATAGAACGTTTCAAAATAATTGAAACTCATAGAATCAATTTTTGAGATTATTAAGCGTTACGCCATCTGTTTATGTCCATCACAGCACCTTAAGTATTTTACGAGTTTCAAATATTGTGGAATGTGGAAACGGGAAAGTATGACAAAATAGATTTTAATAATCATGACTCGACTGCTCAACAAAAAGACATTTCTTTACTGAAGTATCATTTCTAATTTTTCTTTAAAACTTGTAACATACATACATCTGATTTATATTTGTTTTCTTTTATCTTATAATTATCTTTTCACAAAATTATTCATTGTTTATAATTAATCAGACAATTTATAAAATATTTTAAAAGTCGACGTTTCGCTGTGGACTAACAGCTTTTTCAGGATAAATAATAAATAAACATGCTTGTCAAGGATAACTAGATAGAGAAATATATTACAAAACAAACTGAAATTGTCAGGTAGTAGGTATAAGCAGATTTATATTCCGTTTAAAGAATCTAAAAAACTACAAAATATATAATTGGTTTTACAGGGTTTCTCGGTTATTTATAGGAATAAAAGGAAACAGTTTTCGTGATCCATGCTACTTTTTCGAGAAAGACTCAATGGTGAAGATAAAAGTTAGCTACCTGGATTTGTTCGGGAAATATCGGCCGAAACCGAATTTTCGCGAAAAATTCTTTTTTACAATATCTCGGCCAATATTTCCCGAACGAATCGAGCTAACTTTTGTTTTCACCATTGAGTTCTGAGCAGAACTTAAATGAGGCAATTTGTTAAAATACAAAATAAATAAACACGAACTTTCAACAGTAAAATTTGTATTTAATGTCAGAATTATTAACGACACTTCTACAGGGTGGATCAATTTCGATGTCCCTTATGGGCATCTCTGTAACTATAAGAGATAGAAAAAACTAGTGGCCAAGTCTCGATCTTTTTTTTAGAGATAAAGTCAATAGACTAAACAAAAATTGGCTATCTTCTTTTGTTTTCGAGTTATAGGCAAAAATTGACATTTTAGACTTTTCGTCAATCGCGCATATCTCGTTTATTTTATTATAAACGGTATTAAAAAACTCTTTGGACATTATTAGGACACTTTTTTGAATACAATTCAGTGGTGTAGTTGGTTTCGAGTTATAACATAAAGTTATATTTTTTTAAATGGAAAACATAGTAGGCAATGCCATCATTAAATAGAGATTTTTTTCTGTTTTCAAAAATATATACTTATAGTTACAGGGATGCACATAACAGACATCGAAATTGATCCACCCTGTACATGTATTAAATGTCAAAAAATTAAAGTAAGATTTACAATGTAGAAATGACGTGGCAAGATTTTATTGTCCGCCACTGTACATGCGGCAGCGTTGCTGGTTGTATCTACGAGGTTAATGTTCTTTTTTTTTATTTTAAGATTGATTGTATATAAATATCTGGCAGAGCTGTGCATGTAGTGCTTACGGTTATAAGTACGTACTAAGTACTTTTTTAGTATAAGTACAAGTACCTTTGCTATAATTCAGATAAATACACCTATATTACTAAGTACTCTTTTAGGACTTATACTTGTATTTAAATGCATGCAACAGGCGACAGTACTTGTATTTAAATACTCAAAGGCCTAAGGTACTTGTACTTAAGTAGCTAGGGTAGGTTTACAGAAAGGAAATCAAATATTTAATTACGATTAACTATTTGATTGAGATTAAAATTAGCGTTGCCTTATTTTAACAATTTGATTTCTATGGCAACACGAATTTTAAGCTCAATCAAATAGTTAATCGTAATTAAATATTTGATTTCCTTTCTGTAAACTCACCCTACGTGTATAAGTACTATTTACTGTTAATCTTTACAAAATAATGCAAGAGTAAGTGAAAATGAGATTGCTTCTCTATACTTGGGTACTTGCAATTAGTTTTAGAACCAACAGGTTCAGCTTTACTACTTCCTTCTGGTTTCATTTACTTTCTTGTTGTGAGTTAAAGTCAGATGCTTTATTACCTGCTCTATTTACTTTCTTGTAGTGATTTAATTGAAATTTGTATAATTACACTGACACTGTTTGTTTAATATATTATTCAAGATTTTTTTAAATATATTTATCGTTTTGAATAACTACAGCAGACAGTGAACTTTATAATAAAAATTCTCAAAAATATGTGTGTTCTTATTTTTGTAGTATTATACAGAGTTACAACTAATTAAAGGCTCACCATGGGATCTCGTAAACTACAAGAGATATAATGACGGTTAGTTAAATTACAGTTAAAAGTTGTGCTGCTTTGAGGTCTATAAAAATGCACAGGGATTTTGTTTATATTTTGAACGGTACATACACATTTTATTATTAGACGTACAAAAAAATGTTAAATACAAAAGTTTTAGGGATTTATCTGAATCGCCAGAATTTGTTAAAAAAAGAAACAAATGACGATTGGACACCTAACAAATGAGACAACTTTGTTATTTTAAATGGAACACTATGTATATTTTCTCAAATTATGAAAGACACTTATTTCCTAATTCCAAAAATATGTAGTTTGTTTATATTTGGTTTCATACTTCTTACGATATTTAAGTTTAAAATTTAAAAAAAAAATGCATTTACTTTGATTAATAAGAAGCTTATTATGTGTGACAAGTGTTATACTAATTAAAAGTCATTTTATAAGTCAAAACGCTAACATCTAAGAGAAATTAACATATTATATAAAATAAATTAATAAAAATATACCAAAACAATAATAATTTCAAAATTAAATATCACAAAAGCATGAAACCAAAAATAGACAAATTACATATTTTTGTAATTAGGAGAAAAATATCTTTCTTAATTGTACAAAATATACTGAGTGTTCCATTTAAAATAACAAAGTTAATACTCATTTGTTATGTTTCCGACTGTCATTTGTTTCTTTTTAAAGTAAATTCTGGCGGTTCAGGTATATCCCTAAAACTTTTATATTTAATCACAAACTCTTTTAAACGGACACTAATGGCGCATAAACACTTAACGTTTCGCAGTCGTTCGACAGCTTCGTCAGAAGTGAAAAATATAAACATACTGACGAAGCTGTCGAACGACTGCGAAACGTTAAGTGTTTATGCACCATTTAATGTCCGTTTAAAAGAGTTTGTGATACAATTTTCATCGGACAAGAACCAGCTTTAATTTTATATTTAACATTTCTTGATATGTCTAATAATAAAATGTTTAGGTACCGTTCAAAATATAAACAAAAACCTTGTACAAGTAAATCTCTTCTATCTTCATTCATTTCTGAAATATCTTCAAAAAACTGAAAATTCTCAATTTCGAAAATCTAGAATATTTTGTTTATTTATTAAGGTAAAATCACAAAATTTGGTAATTCTATATTAAATTCGATGGACAATCTAATGTAGTCAGAAGAAATAGCAGTTTCGCAGATACAACTGTCAACTGTTTTTTTTATGGGCGCTGTCTTAGTTATTCATACCATATGATACAAAAATAAAATCTGAATGTTTTTCTTTCAAACAAAATTATTACATTATTAAGAAATATTTTCATAAAATTTTTAATCTAGTTGGCAGATACTTACAAACATCAAGAAATAAAATTATTATTAAATTAACAAATCTTATCTAATTATAAATAATAGGTATTTACATATTTACATAAAAAATATCATTTCCTGAAAATATTTCTTAATAACAATATTTTGTTTTAAAACAAAAGCGTAAGTATGACATAACGTCTTATTCAAATTTTATTTTTCTATCACATGGTACGATAAGATAGCGTCAGTAGTAGGATAACGCCCATAAGAAAAAAAAACTGTTGACAGTCGTATCTGCGAAACTGTCAATCCTAACCTATTTCTTCTTAATGTATTAGATTTTTCATCGAATTTATTATAAAATTATTGAGTTTTGTGACTCTATCTTAATAAACAAAGAAAATATTCAAGATTTTCGAAATTGAGAATTTTCAGTTTTTTGAAGATATTTCAGAAACGAATAAAGATAGAAGAGATGTCACTGCACATTATTTATAGACCCCAAAATAGCACAACTTTTTTGTAATTTAACCGTCTTTGTATCTCCTACAGTTTACGAGATTCTCATGGTGAGCCTTTAATTAGTTGTAACCCTGTATACAAATATTCAGATTAAACTTTTCCCGTCACCACTTATGCTTATAAAGTACTTGTACTTACTGTACTTAATGACAATTGAGTGCAAAATGTACTCATAATTAAGTACTATCTATGGACTTGTACTTGTATTTATCTGAAATATATGAAAGGTACTTATATTTGTATGTACTTAAGTATATATATTTCCTCTTGTTGTACTCATACTTGCATTTATGAGAAGTACTTGAGCATAGTGCTTTTCGATTGCAGAAAACTGTAGACGCCCCTACAATGTCACTACGGCAGGTTTAATTATAATTAGGGCTTTTAATAAAATGCAGGTATACAAAAGTATCATTTGTTTGTGACGGAAATGTCGTTCGGATCCGTAGGTTGTATGGGGGGCGGCATTTAATTTATGAAATTCCGCCCCAAAAATCACCGGCAAAAACATCCACTTATTCCATCGCAACAAGTTTATTATTATCTCGCGTCCGACGTAATTCACTCCTCCAGACCTTTATCGCTTTAAAACGAATTCTGCAAATTACGAAACTTTTGTTTGGCGTAAAACTTACGCTGGAAGCGCAAAAGCTTATTTGATGAACTCGAAATCCTCCCATACTAAGAAACATCACAACCTACAAAAGCGACTTTGTATTTGAGTAACGCGAAGTTGCGCCACCGATCATGGAACAAACCCCCGCCGCAATAAAATATATTTGACTTTATAGTTCGAGGAGGTTTTAATTAACGCCGACGTCGAATTATCGCTAAACAATTAGTAAGACGCGAATTGAAAACGCATCGACTTCCGGTTGCTTTGAAGGGTACTGTAATAGAAAATCTGTTTTAGTTCAGCGAACCGACGGCGAGTTTATTATTTTAATATAAAGTAAAGCTAAGTGCTCAATTAAATTGTCCTCTCGAGTGAATTAATCTCTTACTCTAATGAGACTATCCTCTTAACGTGAAGGGACTGCCGATGGAAAACGATATAAACTAAAGCCTTCTTATTCGCACACGGCTTTTTCAGTTTACAAAATCATTCGTTTTTCATTACATTGAAGCTGTTTATGTGAACAGTAAAACGGAATATATTAGGTATTTTGTTACTTCCCAGAAATTACTTTTTGTCTTAATTAATTTAAGTACTACTATTATTATATGTACATATAAAGTTATCCTAGTCATCAACATACGAATTAATTGTTTTGTTGCCTGCAGCTAACTTACAGTAGTAGATTTTTCCATGATATAGAAATTTAATATGGAGTTAAGGAAAATATGCCAAATATACATATACGTCATACTCATGCGAAATTGTTTCTCGAGCAACGTTCTCATAAATTTGGAAGCTTTCAGTCTTCCAATCGAATTGATCTGCATGCATTTCGCTGCTTTATTAGATTATACTGCTAGAATTTTAGCTCTTGCTTCCGAGGATCTATCTATATTTCGCGATGCATCGTTTATTTTTACACAAAAAGAACCTAGATTAATGCTTTTATAATAATTTCATAACTTCCATAACGCTCGCCTCGCGTTGTGACAATATGCAACAAATGTTAAGTTGAGTGAGGAACTATGTAATACATGAAGCGATTTATGAGAAAAATGTTTCATTCTTAATCCCATATACGTATAGTCCATCCATATATTTATCTGTAAACGATTTTATTACCTTTTATGAAAGAAAAAAAACTTAAACGATATTTTATTGTTTCTGGTTCTTTGAATAAGACCCTCCCAGTTCTCCCTTAGGCTGCTGCGCTCACACTGATGAAGCGAAACGTTTTCAAACAAAAAAACACGCTAAAACAGTAACTGTTTTAGCGTGCTTTAGCTACTAAAACAGTAACTGTTTTAGCGTGCTTTAAACTTTACAGTAACTGTTTTAAACTGTTTTTTGTTTTGATATATCAGTGTGTGCCTGATTCTATTTAAAGCATGGAAAAAACAAAATTAGTCAAAAATGTTTTGTGCGAAAACGTTTTTGCTTCATCAGTGTGAGCACTGCCTTTATAGTACTTTAAAGGTAATATAAGCAAGAATTCCGCCTGAAAATAAAATTCGCAGCCCTTCAAAATTCGATTGTCATGTCCCCTCGTTAATTTTCAAAAGTCTCATTCTATCGCAATACGTCACGCACTGCTAGGTATAATAAATGCAACGGGATAAATATGTTTTTCGCTGAAATAAACACTTCCTTATTTGTCAGAGAAGTTTGTGAAATTCCGGCCTTCGGGCGTTCGAGATTCCGGATAAATATCCTCCTAGAGCACTCGGTTACATCACTCATTTCACTTTTATACAAATGCGTTTTGTTCGTAAACTTTGTTCGTCGGTAAATATGAAATGAGGCGATGCTCATTTTAAAGTTAGTATAAGATACTCTGAACCCACCTGAAAAGAAAAATAACACATTTTTCTCAAGTGATAAATGTTGACGTAGATTAGGTAACATTAAATTACCTACCTACATACAAACAATAAACTGAAAATGTTAAACAAAAATCAATGTTTTTGTTGTTATGGGATGCTTTATTATATTAAATTAAATTTGTCCTCTGAAGAAACTCACTAATATGGAAATATTAAAAACAATTCTACTTCAGTAATAAAACAAGGAGCGAATGAATTAAATTAAGCAAAAGAGAAGTCTAAATTAAATGGAGGTTGTTTTACAAAAGCAAAGAAAAATGCATCATCTTACATCGATATAAAAAAAAGAATAGAGTTGTTTCTTCCCACAACGAAAAATATACTTTTAATTTAAATTAAATTAATGCAGTGATTATAATAACATTTCGTTACAACTGTACCAGATGTACAACATTCTCGGTGTAATAGACCTACCTACATGATCTACTAATAAACTTTCGGGAAAAATGTTTTCTAATTAAGTTAATTTTAGCGAACTTCGAACTTTGTTTGCGTAGATACATTAGCGGAGGTTTATTAGAATATAAAGACCTTTATCGAATGAATAAAAAAAAATCTCCAACAAAAAGAGAAGGGTTAAACGAGGATGAAACAGGGAAAGATTAATGAAAAAATAATTGAACACACCCGGTATATGAATTTTGCGTAAGTTTGTTACACGTTGATTTTTTTTTCTTTTACAGAATGGCTTTTCCAAATGTCATCCTAATTAGTATATTGATAGTTATACTGGTTGTATGTTGCAATGTCCAGTCTCGACGAACACATCAGCAACAACTAAGACCGACCAGAGGCTTCAAAGAAATGGAATTAGCAGCGGCGCGAAATTTTGGAAAACGAGCTGTAAATATGCAGATTGTTAACAGGTACCTAAATTACATTAATATATTACAAATTATAACCACATACTTTAGTATCCATCCTCTTCTCTCTTCTTCAATTTAATATCAAATCCGTCATCCATATCAGAGCAAAAGTAATCAACCCCTACACTAAAACTTTTTCGTCGCGACCGCAAAAAGTTTTGACGTATTAAGATTCTTGACAGAGGAAAGCAATAAACTGTTTTGACGCTAGAAATTAACTTTATTACAGTTTAGAGGGCGATGTAATTTACCCTTCGCAATTTTTGTTGAAAACTTCTTTTACTGAGTGTGTGGTAATTATTTTCTTTTCGTAGCATCTTAATGGAATGGATTGCAATGGAAACGAGGATGAGGAACCTGCAACGAGAAAATCTGCCCAGAGAAGTCTTTAGCAGCAGTTACGATTCAAATTGATGTATTTAATTAGCAACAGACTTGTTTAAATAATGTACTCTTTTCACTGTAATATATTATGACTTAAGAAATAAATGTTGCCCGTATTATTTCCTAGTGTACTTATATTCATTATTACTATTGGTAACACACTAACAATAAGTTAAATATGTACCTAGTTGATAAGTTGAAAATTCGTCAAGTAAAAAGAAAAGCTTTCCCCCTCTTGTTAGCAAAGGTGTGTGATTGTACTTACGGCTTATGCATTTTACATTACCCCTATTTATAGGGGAAATTAAAAAATACTTTCAACTTTTCTGTGTTAAAATATTCGCATTACCTACTCAAACTAGTTAAACAAAACTAAGTTATTACGTTGACTTAAAATAACCTTTATTATTGCATAAGTACAGCAATGTATAGAACGTTTCAAAATATTTCAAGGATCGATTGTTAAGATTACTAAGCGTTACGAATCGCCATCTGTTTATGACCATTACAGCACTTCAAGTATGAGTTATGAGTTTCAAATACTGTGGAATGTTCTATACATTTCCTGAATTGGCAGAAAACAGGAATAAAACGCTTGTAGAAAGAATGGCTTATGTCATTTCGAATAATTTTGTTTCACTCAGGTTACGAAGCTCAATATTTTTTGTATTTAATGAATTTATTTACTATCGAAAATTAAATTAGAGGAAACATACTAGAAATTAACATTAAAAACGGAAAGTATTACGAAATAGATTTTAATAATCACGACTCGACCGCTCGACAAAGACGAATTTCTTTACTGAAGTATAATTTATTATAATTTTTTTTTAACTTGTAACTTACCTACATAATCATCTGATTTATATTTGTTTTCTTTTATCTTACAATTATTTTTCACAAAACTATTCATTATTTATAATTAACCGGACAGTTTATAAAACACTTCAAAAGTGGACGTTTCGCTGTGGACTCTCAGCTTCTTCAGGATAAATAATAAATAAACAAGGTTATCAAGGAAAACTAAGAAGAAAAACATAAAGGTAATTATATTTTACATTTTTTTAATAACAAAACAAACTGAAATTGCCAGGTAGTAGGTATAAGCAGATTTGTATTCCGTTTAAAGAATCTAAAAAACTACAAAATATATCATTCATATTAGCAAAATTAATATTTTTATTATATTAAATAATCAAATTACCTTTACGTCTCTCTTTATAGTTTTCTAAGATAAGCTTGTTCATTTATTTATTTTGTTTGTCCTGAAGAACTGAGCGAAACTTAAGAGGCATTTTATCAAAATATAAAATAAACACATACGAACTTTTAACAGCAAAATTTCTTTTAAACGTTAGTTCCAAAGTGCACAATCTCCAGAATTGTTAATATCTCAGCAAACAGAAAAGACGTAAAATTTAAATAACTAACTCTTTTTCTTAACTTTATCAATTTTAACATATTTGTGTTGTTATCAAGAAAGTATTAATTTTTTGCTTAAAGAAATTAGTGATTAAGAAGATATTACAAAAAAAAAGAATATATATTGTACTTTATGAAACTAACAAATAACTTGACATTGATATTCAAAATTTTGTAGAGTTTTTATTTAAATTCTTGTAACAATTATGCATTTTTTCAACACAACAAAATTAAAAAATATTAATACTTTTAAATTTTAAAAACATTGGAATCTCCTTAGACTTTTTCACAAAGCATTTCTTGTTCTTCTTCAGTCTCCGGATTTTCTTCTCCTTATAAAAATTTAAATCGGGATTATTATTATTCATGGCAGGATTCACATCACGAAAACTTTTCACAATCGATTTTCCATCTCTTATTTGTATATGTGTTCGCCCCGAACTAACACTATGCCCTTTGAGTTTTTAGTTAGTTATTCTCATCCCTTTTCATTTTGGCAAAAACAAAATGCTACTGGCCGGAAGGGTTAATATATTTGCCTATTTCAATCTTTCAGTCATATATTTGTAGATACGTCTCTTTCAAACTTGAACACAGTTTGAAAATATGTATATTCAAATATTCCTCTGGATTTAAAATGATTTCTTTTGTGCGATACTCCTTTTCAATATGACCAAAGTCCCGATCTAGAAGAATAAAACAGTGCCACTATCTCAATTTTAGACAAAACATTTTGTTTGGCGAGCCAGTTAAAGCACGTTGTTATGAATGTAGTGTCTATATTCTGGCCTCCACATCCATCCCACATGAATTTAATAGTATGAAGGTCTGTAAATATTGTCTCAAGGACATGGTAAATAAAAGTTGTTGTGAAATTTCAAATGTCATATTATAAAGTTCATTTAAATTTAAACTGAGTTAAATTGTTCGGTGCACAACAGTAAAACTAAACATATGAATCTGCCTGGAATAATAAGCCTGTTGATCAAGGACTATTGGCATTGCCTAATTTTCTTGGCAGTGAAACGAAAACAATGCAACTGGCTCCCAAAAATATTCTGAAGTACGTTTGTACCTTTATTTTATGTAAGTAGTCTTTTTTCGATAAATAAGTTGATTTTTATTTTCTCATCATTACAGGTTTTATCTTTTCCACATTTTCTCTATGTTCAACGATAGTTACAATCGTGGCATTCAATCACTTGAAATTTGTTTACAAAAAGTCATGACTGGATCCTTTTTCACATTTCTAATTTTCTATCATCTCCACGATTTTCTTTCGCTGATAGAGAAGTTTTTTAAAATCGTTTTTTGCGACAATATCAACTCTTCTCCTTGTCATACATAAATAGAACCTCCATGAACGCTTGCTTATAAACTTGAACTGAAACAATATCTATCTCACTTTTACTGAAACTTGGAGATTGTAAACTTTGGAATTAGGCCCCTCATATGTACTAACACAAAAAAAGTTAGTATGATTTACTTTGTAAATACATACGACGTAGTAGGGTTTTATGGTCCGCCACTGTATGTACATACATGCGGCAGCGTTGGCGGTTGTATCTACGAGGTACTATATGACCGCAAAAAAAAAATCTGGGACAACTCTATACATGCACTTTTGAGTTATTTTTTTAACAACCTTACTTAATTCGTCGTATTTACAATTTACCCATTATATTTTTTGTCGGGCATAGTACACTGAGGTTGGTGTTTTGTTTTAAATGAATTTGATTAATACATACATATGTGGCAGAGACGTGCGTGTCCATTACGATTATAAGTACAAGTACAAGTATTATGTACTTTTTTCAAGACTTATAGGTACTTACTTGTATTTATGTACAGTCACGCACACCTAAAATGCACCTCCTGCACGCAAACCTCACCCTGAAAACCTTGTGATTCATATAATTCTCAAGTTGTAGCTCATAAGCTGCGCACCATATGCAACAGACGACAGTACTTGTATTTAAATACTCAAGGGACTAAGGTACTTGAAAATAAGTACACGTATAAGTACTATTTGCTATTAATCTTTCTTAGGCTGCGTTGTATAAAAGGTTTAAGCCAGGATTAACTTTAATCCTAAGTTAGAATGTGATACTTGTTACGACGTACAGCATTTTGTGTGTCACAATCTAATTTAGGATTAACTTTAATCCTGGCTTAAACCTTTTATACAACACAGGCTTATTCTGTTAATATTTAAAAAGCACCAATATTTACAACGGGAGAAAGTTATTTACTTTGCGATTGAAATGCAAATTTTTTTTTTTTAAATAACCAAGTATACTCGTGGCCAACTAAATCGTTACGTTACGTAACCCTTCATATGAATGGGGAGACGATGGCCGTTGTTTCCATTGAAGGTCAATAAAGGTGAGACTAGCATGCAGAAATAACGTTTTTAATGCCCACCACAGTACATAGGCAAATTCTTGAACAAAATTTTAAGACATATTTCAAGGAAAGTAAAACTGCTTTCTATGGACAAGTGATAGCTGTAAAAGATATTTTGGATTCTTTGTTATTTATCATTTAAAACAGGTACCTAATGTTAAATTGAAAAGGAAATTAAATTGAAATCAATTATCCATTACCATCAAAAGTAAATTATTTTGAAAGCAGCAAGGAAAGTGATAACCAGACATTGGCGCTTGTAGTACATTTTAGAGCCGAACTTGCTTCATCTCATGCGCACATTTAAGTTTTTAAAACATAAACTTATCAGTTCTCCGATAATATTCCAGGCGGTTTATATTACATCCACAAAAAACTTTGACAGAGACATATAAATAAGAATTGTAGTTATTTGTTTATACACGACTATTTATCAGATTACTATACAAAAATGTATATGTTGTAAATAGCTTTTTACCTAAATTAAAGAATTGTATATAAATGAATTTAATTTCAAAAAATTATTAATCGTGATCATTAATATAACACGGCGTCTTTGTCCGCCGCCACCGTATCATAAATATCATAAACTATTATGTGACTCACGACATCACTAGCGGGCGTGATCTTAATGTAATATTAAATTATTAACACACGTCACGAAGTATAACATTTGAAGTCAGAAATTATTTTAAAATACATCGCCTTTTTATTATTCTGTAAGCTTGTGCGCATGAGATAAAACAAGTCTCTAAAATGTCCTAAAAACGCCCAAGTCTGGTGATAGCTATAGCAGTATTACGGATGAAGTAAGACGAATTATAAAAACTAGAATAATTTTAATGTTATTCACATTTGACATTTACACTAAGTTATAACTGGTTTCAAGTCGCAAGCGATGAATCATATCAATAATTGAGAGGCACTTATATTATCAGTACTTTTCATTGAATGAAATTATTAATCATACTTACACACACGCGCACACATACAAATTATATATGAGGAACAATTGATAAGATAGGCCGTTTTAAAAATGAATGGAAAATTTTATGCCTATTCCACCAAATAATTTCATATACCCACAGATAAGTTCTGGAATATACCTGATAACACGGGTTTTATCTGTTACTCAACGTGCATGGAAATATTTGAATTGCAAGGAATTAGAAAAGGATACGCAGTTATTACATATGAAGATAGAAAATTTATTTGTTGCAATTATAAAAAACAGATAATATTGCTCGTTACGATAAAAACTATATTCAACAAATTACATTCGGCATCATTTTAAAAATAAATTACTCCACGTAGATGTTTCTTGAATCTTCAATCAGTCCAATGGTAGAAATGTCAATTCCGTGTGATTATGGGCAAAGAGAATGTTCAGCTGAGAATCCAAACCAACATTTTCTACACGTATAACGCGTGCAGTGTTACTGTTTGGTTCTTTCCTTACAACAGCAAGGCCATACACCCTCATAAGATGTTCGTTCTCATTGCCGTGAATTTCGAGTTTGAGGTGGCACATAACATCGATGTGGATGTACTTGATTATAGCATATTTTCCAGAGGGGGTTAATTCCTATGGAATGGAACATACATGTAGGCTTATAGTCAAGTAAAAAATGTACCTACGACATACCTTCTCCATTCTTTCTTCCATTTGTGGTAAATCTGCTCGAAAGACCTTGGCCTCACCCACCACTTGATCGTTTGCAATGATTGAAAATTTCATGTTGTTGTGGACTGCCGTGGGTTCCAGACCTAAGCCATCGGGATGATTATCAGACCAAAAGTAATTATCTGGATTGAGTTGTGAGGCTGAAGCGAACGTAAGCCTTTTAGCATAACCCATTCCAATACTATTTAGTTTAAGTGCTTGGCCTTCAAATAAGTGTTGCTTGCGATGATTTGGTCGGACGCGATAGTAAAATCCTGGAATCACTCTTGGATCGACGTATGTACCTGCATACATTACGATTATTAATAATTGAATCATTGCTTTTTGTTGTGTGAGGATCTTACCCACTACTGGTATCTCATAGGGTTCCAAGCCAGTCATAGTATATTTGGTAGGAACATCTCCAATGTTTTCTCCGCTTACTGTTACTCGCCTGCAATTTTTTTGGAAACCTGGTGTAAGATAATACCTGTGTCGTTTAATGGTGACATTAGTAACTTTGGTGATAACAGCTTTCGTCTGGTTTTTAGGCCTAACGCAAATAACAGTTCCGCTGAACGGCACCAGCTTAGACACGCCGGTCTCATAAAACTCAACCTTTGCGGTCACCTTCACCTTAACCTTTTTCTCAAAACCTTCTTTGGTAATCAAACTACCTAATTCAATTTGATTACCCTGAAAGAATGAGTAATGTCATAACAGTTGTATTAACTATGCTTCAAGTTTTTTTGAAATAAGAACTTACTACGATGAACTACTCTCTGCGGTGGTCGCGTGATGGTATGAAACTCTGCCTTTTTGGATTTTTCCTGTAGAGATGATTCTAGCAACAACGTTTGGAATACTGATACGAACATTCGACCGTACATAACAATAATACAAACAAGTAGAAAAGTGTGATAATGATAGGAATGGTTGCGTTTCGTGAGACTCACCTCTATGTTCAATATTTCTACGGTCCCTTGGGCTTCGCCGTCCAGCTTGAAAATAGTAAACTTGTCGCCCTTTGAAATAACTTCCAATTCAAAAGCATAACCTTCCGGTCGATTGTCTGCCCAGAAGTAATTCCCGTTGTCATTCAAAGAATTGTGGTCGGCTTCGAACGTGAAACGCTTTGCGTATCCTCGGCCGATGCTCTCCAAAGTCAGTGCTCTTCCACCAAACAAACATTTTTGCTTGGAGTTATCCTCATTTAATCCAGGAAGTGGACGCACTCGATACTTAAAACCAGGAACAATCCTCCTATCAACGTACACCCCAACCACTGGAAACTGGTGGGATTCAACGGGGTGAATCACGTAGCACGCCGGTAAATCCCCGATTTCGGAAGCGTCAAGCAATAGCTGCGCCCTTTTTGATGAAAGTTTCCTTGCCTTAAGTTGATCCTGAAAAAGGCAGTGCTGGACTAGAACATTATTTTTGCACATACAAAATTTAAGCAAACATTTTTATTTGAATTATTGCGATTAGAATAATTCAAAAGCTTACTTGCGCTTCCAAGAATTCATCGTCGCTTTCGATGTCGCTGCTAGTAAAAGTTGGGGGTGGAGGTGAAACGCACTGTTTGTTGGGAGTAGGCTGACAAGGATTCTACAATAATATAAATATTGCTTACATCTGTCAAGGATTCAAAACCCTGATGATGTACGATAATGATGATGATGAAGGACGATCTTTGATTGAAATATTAAAAACGCAGTGTGAGCGAAAATAGTTGAAGGCGTTTATCCTGCTCGCCACTGTACATCAATCAATTAGTGGGAACAATTAAAAAAATAATATGATATTGATAGTAATAATTAATAAATCGTTTCAGTTAATATCATATCCTTTACCTTCGAGGATAATTCGAAAGATTTTCAAAGGTCAATGATTTTAATACGTTTTTATTTATTTACAATGCCATTCAAAAATTTATCATTATCAGTGCAGATTAAAAAAAATTCCGCTAGGAATTTCACACTCCTTCACTTTTGTTTGAGTTACATCACAAATCCAAAGTTCAGTCGCTAATTAATGGAAGAATCCGCTGGAAATTTTTCGTGTGTCTCTGATAATGTGATAATGACGAATTTGTTCAGCTCTTCAGTGATGACGTGTGTGTCATTACACAATGAGATGTAATATGTAGTGGGGAGGCGCATCAACGTACCTGTTGGGGCGAAAATAGACCTTCTATTTCGGGATTATCCTCGAAAAAGGACAGGGCAGACGACGTGCGTCGGTTTATTTGCCAGGCGCGTTGCATCGCGTCCAGCTTGATTTCTTCATGGTGAAAATCGGTGTACATTTTGTCTGAAATAAAACAAGGTTTCTTCGATTTAATTTAAAGGTTTCCCCCAAAATATACTGTAACAAATTGTATTTTAATTATAAGCAGATTTTACCTAAAGTCATCCAAAACTTAGTCATCAAAATTATTTTTAGGGAATCTTGTAGATTTATTTTTATATTTGTTTACTCACACTCATTCTACTTCTTCTGAATTACTTATTCAAGACTAACTGCCTACTCCTGATATAAAAACCTAGAATTAGCCCCTCTCTGGTTATAAGGGAAGGCGTCGCGATTTAATTGTTAAACTGATTTATATTTTCAAAATATTTAATGAGAGATGAAAACGTAACTATTTAAGTAGTACGTTCGCTACTAAATATAGTGTGCGAATATTTTGGTAAAGTTTCAAAACGTTCTGTACGCGTCATAACTACGACCAATTCGAAAGCGCCACCGATTTTTGGCACAGTATCAAATGCCCTTGACTGACGCTATTGCAAATTGGCGATTTTATTAATTTTATATTGTTCAATTCTGCTACCCTTTCACTATTTTAAATCTTCTTCATGCTTCCATACTCAATTCTTTAATTTTTTTAAAGTAAAGTAAAGTAAAAATATTTGGAGAAAACTTAGAAATTTTGTATCTATATAACTTTTATCTATGAATATGTGATTGTTGAAGTTCAAATATCTTCTCTCTTCTTTCCCCCTTTTTCGACTTTAATAGATAAAATTTCTCATTTAACAAAACCGACAGATTAAAAAAGTGAAAACAGTAGCAGTTTTAAATAATACAAAAAACTAGGAAGCAGGTGGTAATATTATTCTTCGAATATCAAATTACTTTTTTTTTCTTGTTATAAATTAGAAAGTCTCGTGATTTGTGTAATTATCGTCATGGAAATTTCCTCTAATTCTAGATGGAACAAATTTACAGTGAATGGACTTTTTTTTATAGAACTGCAAACGAAGTGCACTCGATCAAATACAGGTGGACTGAAGCGCAATTAAATACTGGTTTGTTCAAGTTCTGCTGAAATGTTATAGTTATTTCTGAGCTGGAAGGTTTTCCAGTGGAAGACTTAATCAATAATACAAAGAATAGGAAGAAATAAAGTAGCCGGAATAATAATATGCAAAATAGCTTGCTTATAGAAAATAAAAAATGGTTTTCTCTTCCAATTTAATGAGCACACGATTTAGCAATAAAATTTCTAATATGTAGTATAAAAAATGAAACATATACATAGTTAACATGAAATAAATAAATTATATTAATCATTGATTTGTAAGAAATAGGTATTCGATATATAATGAACAGAAAAATTATATCGAAATTTGTTTTCGTTCTTTTTTTATACGCATTTAATTCGCAATACTATTTTGAAATATGTATGTAGTTTTTTTTTAAGTTAAACAATAATGTATTACTTGTATTTGTCACATAAAAAGACTTACAGAGGTACAACAATATTTGAATTGGCTTCCGCTTGGAACCACGTTGACTTCTATTGCCGACGTTTCGTTCTCCATTGCAGAAGAACTTCCTCAGGGCTGCTGTTGCTGCTGGTGTTACTGCTGTTTCTCACCAGCAGCTGCAGCAGCCCTGAGGATGTTTTCTGCAATGGAGAACGAAACTTCGGTTGTATTTAGAAGAAGTCAAGGTGATGTGGTTCCAACCGAAAGCCAATTCAAACATGGACAACGGCCTCTGAAGCTTTCAAGTTAAATTAGGTACAACCATTTTTTTTTAATTTTTAAGTACATAATATAAGTGCAATGTAATTCAGTTTCTGTTAATTAAATTTTAAAAGTAAAAAAAAAAACTCATGGTGAAATATTGCTAAAACGTGCATATTTTGAAATCACATAGAAAACATGTGCCTTCGTCCTTTCGAAAAATGTTTACTAAGCATCACAAAATGTGAAATTAAAAATTTTTCATTCTTGACGTAACCATCAAACGATAGGCGAAACGTTCACTTTTGAATTGATCATATTATAATTAAGTACATTCATATTTTAGGATAATTCTAAAGTGTTTAATTAATTTTATTTATCTTATCATCGAACTCATCAATTATAATTCTATGTCAACTAAATTTTTAATAATCATTTCAAAGGCATTGAAATGCAGACAGACTTTTGCTCTATATCTCAAGATTAATTTATCTTCTTCAAGTGAGACGTCTATACATATTTGAAGGTGTTTAAGGATTATAGAAGTTACACATTCATGAAACAAATTTAAAATTATTATTTTTGGAAGAACTTTAAAAGTATAAATAAAATCGACATTTCGAGTACACTGCCCAGCTTTATCATTTGAAGCAGCAAATACATAATGAATACAACAAATCTCCATGTTCTAAATTTATTGAAGTAGTTGTACTTTTTAAATATAATTTCACATTTTAAATTGAATTTCAAAAAGTAAAAAATTAAACACAATTTTAAGTAGGTATTTCATTTTTTCACAATAATACTTGACCATAAAGATTTAAAAAAACAACAATAGATTGAAAATTGCTAAGCTTCGACCTTTACAACCAATCACAATTTGAAGAAAACTCGTTATTTTCATAAACGTTTTTTGTTTAATATTGTTCATTTGCTTTTATCTTGGTTTTATAATCAAGCAAATGCTAGTTTCTGAGAATGGTCAGCGTCGTATAGTAACAACCTGCATAAGACAGTTTCTTCTTTAATAATAAAATCCCCCCTTCGTTAGTAGAAAGAAAATTTCTGCTTATCGTTAAACAGGCTCTCAATGTCGCAAAAATCGCCCAATTATATGGGTATTAAAGCATACAATGTGCTCCCCGAGAGATTTAAATTATTAAGTAACGTCTCAACATTTAAGAGAGAAATCAAATCATACCTCTTAGATAAGTGTCTATATACACTCGACGAATTTTTTATGTGATAATTAATGATTAATTCTGTGATAATTAGGTGTTCTGTTTGTCATATCTATTTTAATTTATTGTTTATATTATTTGTTACTCATACACATTTACATTTACATTATATTTTTTGACAATGTCGAAGTTTCTTGTGAAACATATGACAAATAAATTGAATTGAATTTAATAGATTCTCTATTTTTTTTTTTAATGTGTGAAGTCGTTCCTCTTGAATGAAATCCTTCTTTTAAATTGAATATTTACGTCGAAAGTAAGTGAAAACGTTGTTTACTTTATTCACTTTTTAACATTCTAGAATTTGAAAACGTATTTTTTTTTAAATTCTAGATTCTGAAATGCCTAAAACACATTTTATTAAACAAATAAATAAACAAAATTACTCTCCACTCTCTTCATGTATTTAGTTTGTTATAGATTGAGTTTCTCTAAATATAATTAAGTACATAATAGCATAATACGATCAATTGTAATTATAATACTACTTGTTAACTGAATGAAAAAATATAAACCATTCAAAAAAACTATGCAAACATTTGTACAACTCTCAAATAAATATTTCATTGATAGAATTATCGAGTTTTTGAACAAACAACCTGCGTACGCCTATCCGTCTTCAACGTATTTCTGTTTGCATTTTTACTTCAATTTTTTCACAGTTTTGTGAGTTTTATTATTAAAGAAATGAATTTAAATCTACTAGAGGCACACATTATAAATGATCTATGATCTACATAGAAAATACTCGTTTCGTTAAAATTACTTATCCTGAATAAATATTTCCTTTTTCTTTCTAATAAAATTATAGCAGCTGTTTTATTTATAATAAAAAAACTCAAACGGTACTTTCTTTAACAACCAAAAATTTGCTTCGTCGAATAAATTTCCGCAGAACTTTCTAGAACGTAACGGTACAGGGATTAATGTAGCTGCTATCTTTCACTTGAACGCACGTAATTTTTTACGAGCTATAAATTTCTCCAAGATGTTATCGGTATATTTAAATATTCTAGAATTTGAACGCTGATTAAAACTATTGAATTTATTTTTTTTTTTTAGTATTCGAAATAAAATACATAGCAGAATTTTACTTAGCCATTCCAAGCCACGCCATTTTGTGTAAAGCAACAACCCCCATTATATGCATCATTTTAAAAATAATCATAAAATGCAATGAGTGTACGTAAAATAACTTCTTACCTATACAAATGTTCAAGGAGAAGCAGTAAAGAAAATTCGATAGAAAAAAGAACTTGTTCTAATAAATTGCCGGTTGCTTGGAAAATCACTGACTGAACTTCTCCGAATCCGGAGTACAAATAGCTGGCTTGCCCCGGTTGCATTAAATTTGACTTGTACAGTCTTGCACTGCAAAACTGGGGGGGATGAAATGCGTTGCGTTAGCAAGCCACGCAGCCAGCACGTGTTCACTGTTGGTAAATAGAGCCGAGACGTATGTAGGTAAGTTACAGGAAATACCATGAATCCCAGCTTCAGCAAAATTCGTAATGTAAGTAGTATTCGGGCATGGGGCCAAATTCCAATGGACCCTTCTACCTTTGAAAGGCCATTAACAACTAATTATACTGCTTCTTAATAATTTGTTGAGCAATTTTATTATGAAATCATTTTTTATTTTATTCTCAATTAAGTAATTCATTACAAAACTACATGAGTGCTTGCCTGCTTGGACATGTTCAACCTTATATCGTGCACTTTAATTTTTATTAAGGAAAGGGTAGGGAGACGGGGGCAATGAGAGCCATTTAAGGAAAAATCAATATATTTTGAAAAATATAAAGTTTATTCTCTTAACAATTTTATGCTGTTTCGTATAAGGAAAAATCATTAAAAATGACGTAACTGCGATTAACAGAAATTACAATACATTCATTTAAATTAAAAATGGAATTGGCTCTTATTGCCCATTCCCATTGCCCATATGTTGGGGTAATGAAGGTAAACCGACTGCTGTCTAAATAAACTGGTTTTAAGAAATAATTGCAACAGTTAATAAAATAAATAATACACTTTTGTTTTGTAAGACAACATAAAACGTAATGCTGAGAGAAATAAGAAAACAATAATAAAAGTACTTTAACATACTTGTTGAAGTATTAGGTGCAAAAATTACATCTAACTAGTTTACAGTGTTGTTTGTACTTTTACGAGTCCTCGGCATCTTCAACAACAAAACATACTTTTATAATATTAGGGATAATAAGAGTAATAATAACTTGGCTCTTATGATCCCAGATGGCATTAATATTTTAGGTATGAAAATGTGAAAAAAGAATAGATAAACGACAAACCAAATATTGGAAACATAAAATCAAAACATTGTCCAAAAATTAGTATCTGACTACTTACTTCCTCGATTAAAAATTGCGAAAAAAAAAACAAGACAAGTCTTAATTTGAAACAAGTGTTCACTGTTATTACTACGCATTGTTTTTGCGACAAATGGATATTCCATACATCCTGGGCGGGAAGGGGTACTGTTTCGTGCGAATTTCAATTGTTTTCATTTGTTAGTTTTACTAAAACCAGGCTGGCTCGCATTACCCCACGTTCCCCTACCCTAAGGGAAACGTTTGAATGAAAAAGGAAATATATATCAAAAAGTTTTAAAAAAAATACAAAACATATAGAGGATGCGATAACAAAAAGAGGAGGAAGAAATGTCTTGTAAATTCCTATAAAAAAAAAAGAATTGTTCTCAAGTTGAATTTTATTCTCGATATTTTTTTAGCGACTTTCTGACGTTGAAGGAATTCAAAAACTGTTTCTCTTACGCGTAGAATTTAAATATGTTTGGCATTTGCTCCTAAATATAGTGTGCGAAGGATATTTTGGTAAAACGTTAAAGACGAATGAAGACGTCAGAGCCACAACCATGATTTTCAGAACGCCCGCAAACCGCTGGTTTTTGGCACCGCAATAAATGCCCTTGACACTCATGTGCAAACTTCAGTTTTTACATTCTTGAGAAGACATTGGGGAAAAATCAAAAATCCTCATCCCACGGGACTTTTGGTTTACAGAAAACTGTTAAATGCAATTGTTAAAGTACGTCCAGAATTAAGTAATTCATTAAACTGGGGTAAATAAAATACTTCCCAGTTTTATATTTTTTAAATAACAATAGAGGCTTGTCCTATGAATACATCGAATCGTCTCTACGTGATTTGTTGAAATGTGGAACCAAGGTTTCAGTGTTTACTGTTTATGATGTTAAAACTGGAATTCCACAGGGTTTCGTTTTGGGACCAATGTTGTTCTTGTTATTGATTAACGATTTCCCGAAGTATATTAAGTTCCCTTAATTACCAAGCTGTTGACTGAAAGCAGTACAAGCCAGGGTTGGAAAGTTTAAAACAAACTGTTTAAAACATTGTGTTTAAAACATATTTAAAACACCCAATTAAAAACAAACACTTTGTTTAAAACAAAGGGTTTGTTTTTAATTGGGTTTTAAACATGTTTTTAAACATGTTTTTTTTACTTGATGTTTTAAATTGATTTTTGTGGTTTTAAGCGTATAGAAGAAACACTTCTGATGTAAGTATTTTGTATTATTGATACATATAATATGTATTTAATAATAAAAAATTAGTTGTCTTATTAAGGGCCAGTTTGATAATGGGACTTAAAAGAGACCTTAAAATTAAAGTCACATTCGTGTAAACATCTTTCAGCATTTATTATTTAATTATTATTGTAAATTAGATGTACAGTATATAAATATACTTGGTGGTCTAATAATCAAAATAAATAACTATAAAATTATTAACAATACATAAAATTTGCTTTTAGAAAGTTACATCTTAACTTTTACTTTCTTTCCACATTTCCTATTAATTTTATCAAATTTATTTCATTTAAATTATTTCATTTTTGAATTTTTCTAGGAAAAAAAAATTATGAATATTTGTTTTCGAAAATGGTATTTTATATGTAAATTTATGATATTTTCTAGTACTTGAATCATTTACTTTTTATTTTTTTATATTTTGAAACATAATATGTCGTTTGCATTTATTAAACATCAACAGATCAACATAAATAAATTTAGGCAGCCTGTAGAAAATTACCTGTAGCAAATGGCAATATGAGTTCGAATATTTGTATTTTTATTGTCGCAATAACACAATCAAGTGTTTTACAAAAGTCAGATATACAAATAAGTACAACTAATTGAGAAAGTAGTAGGGTGGCCATAAGAAAAAACATGCCACTGTTTTACTATTATTGGTAATTGAATATAGAGTTTGGTCCGTTTCTCTATTTGCTTAACCTGAAAAATTGAGGACGTTTTTGAAACGTTATAGCTTAGAACGTCTATTTAGTGCATTTAATTTTGTATATTCTAAATTAAAATATCCATTAGAAGTAGAAAAAGCTGGTAAACTAGTTACAATTTTCAAGGACGTAAATAAGAAATAAAAAATAAAATTGAAATTAGAAATTGCATATGTACATTTTTAGACGAAAATTGAAAGCCCACAACTGTTTTCTACTTTTTTCTATTTTCAACCCTAAAAACTGCAAAATGAATCTCTAGAATTTTTATCGTAAATATTTTTAAACTTTTATCATTTCGCAATACAACTAATAACTACTTTTTCCTTTTTAAATACTATGTAATTTAGGTTGTGAGAGTATTTGAAGCAATTAAAAAAGTATAATAAATTTAAACAAAATATTTGTTTTATTTAATTTTAAACAGTTTTTTTTTGTTTAAAACATTATTAATTTTAAGTCAATTTTAAACATGTTTTAAACAAAAAAAACTGTTTAAAATCAAATAAAACAAATGTTTTGTTTTTTTTTATTTTAAACAGTTTTTTTCCAACCCTGGTACAAGCTGGACAAAATGTGCAAACTATCGACGAGAGGATGAGTAATACTCGTAAAATTAATGACAAATGACATTTCTTTGAAAGATTAAAATTCGCACGCGTACAGATAGTCAAAATAAAAAGTATTTTTTTTGGGATAATTTTCATTTATCATGCTTTCTAACTATTTTTTAATCGAGATAATTATTGCATTTTTTGAATGATTGCTTTTGATTGTGGTGCTATTAAACAATTACTTTCGATTATTCAGCCGTTTTTAATCAATTCACTGAAACTGATTTCACTTTAAGAATGTGTAACTTTATTGTAGGAATTTTTAATTTATTTTTATTTTTGGGAAACAAACTTAAAGCAAATGTATAATCTAAATGCACTACGAAAAGCATAAAGCAGTGCAGGAAACACGTTTGAAAAAATAATACTAAGTTTCTGGCATTTTGATACCAACAGTTACATCACTTATGAAGTAAATGAAGCATAACTAATTTAAACATAATTCATTCCACTGTACTTAGGAATTTGATAAGAAATTACTGACCATCTACGTAGACTATGGATGTACCTACAAGAGAAAGGGGAATAAATTAGCAATTTGCAAGCAACAAATTTTAAGTAGGAGATACACAGATAAAAGACAAATCAGGAAGTGAGAGTCTTTTATGGATATCCGGAAATTACACAAGTATAGAGAATAAAGTGGCAAGGATGAAAGAAAATGGACAATAGATGAAAAGTCAACCACGAGAACGAGGGCTAGAAGCAGTTATAAAAGACGTAAGAAAAATACAAAGTGAGATGAGAAAACAAAGAAATAAAGCAGAAGAGAATCTCCAAACATGAGTGGAACACTTCAATCTTCTGCTTCATCAACGTCATAACAAAAAGCTGTTCTCAACTAGTAGGGGAATCTACTGAAAGATCTTGCTTCTGCGTTCTATAAAATTGTAATAATCTCAAATCGAATATGTATTATCTCCAGGAAAGAGATTAATATCCAGTTTTTTTTTTTCAGAAAATATCCACAGACGACTTCAGACATTGAAGGTCGACCGCACTTACGAAACACAAATAATGTATACCAAATAAATAATCTCGCGTGGATTTGCGGTTCGCCGACAAGGTTGAAAAATCAAAGGCCACACAATTCCGTTTGTCCAAATTCTAGGTGCTGAAGTCTGTAGTGGAATGTCCTTATTCGGAAAGAAGACGATCCCATTAATAATATGCAAGTGTTTATTTATTTATTTATTTTAGGTATTACCAAGAAAATCTTTGTTTGTCGTTTGCACATACATTCATTCACGACCTACTTTTAATATGATAGCAGGGACACGGTTGTGTTACTTACTTTATTTGTAATGGTTGTTTAAAGGTAAACAACAAATTCGATATTTTTGTTTGTAAAGTCGGTCGTTTTGCATTGACGTTTTCCAGGGACAAGGAAACAGGCTGACAGACTTCCGGTTAAGTTACTATTTAAAAATCAAGAATAATATTTACGTGGGTGATAGTAAGATGCTAAACAATCAAGTTTAAAGATCACATATCTATATTATTATATAACTTTCCAGCGTATTAAAAAAGGGAATTTCACAATTTCCGTTTCAAATTCTTCTTGATTCATTGTATTTATTAATAATGTCAAAATCAGTTAGTATATTATCATTCCTTTGCTAATACGGTTTTTTATTTGATTAGTGAATTTTTATTTGAAGGCCACTTTTAACGATTTCGACCTTAATTGTTTGCCCGTATCATGAGCTGAAGGCATGAAAGCAGCAACGCTTTTCAGAATTTTAAAGTGCGCAGTAATTATACCATTAAATGGAATCGAATTAAATCAAACCAGAATTAGCGTAGCTTTTAATTTTTTTTTGCAAAGTTAAAATGTTATTTAAAATTAATCCGCAAGAAGGATACTTGATTCGTGAATTTATTGTAATGTAATTGTAAAATTGCATTTTTGAACGAAATAAGTTGCTTTAAAATTTCTTGTTGTATTCGACTTTGTATACATATTTGCTTTTGTTTATAAAAAAAAGTAGTGCGCATTTTTTAAAATGCAAATTGAACAACTGCACTTGGCATTCGTAAATAATTAAATATGATTCATGAAGCAAATCAGCTCATTACGTTTTGCTGAAGTAATTAGCAGCCAGCTAGAGTGTTTGCCAAACTATTTTGATGCTGAAGAATTTAAGGCGTAATTGCCTTGCGTAATTAATCGGACAAATTTAAAATTTGAATTAAAAGAAAATGCTGGTTGAAGAACGGAACAAAATAAGAGCATAAGTTGCTTTATAAAGGAAACGTTTAATTTCTGAAATTTAACGATAAATAATGTTATCACAGGATGTATTTACATTTTTGACATTGCACTGAGAATAAACAAGAAGTGACAGATTGGATTAAATTGATTGAAAAAATGCAGCTATGAACAATTTTACTATGATTGTTTTAATGCCAAGTAGCTTTGAATTTATTTTATTAGTCAGGATGGTGCAATAAAAACAATTAAGGCCTATTTACACAAGAAATTGGAAATTGCGTAGTACGTAACCGCAGATAAGAGAACTTTCCAGATAGCCATTGAGATAGGAACGAATGGATGCTATAAAAATATTTTGCGCAAATGACATCTATTGATTATTTAACAAATTAGAAAACTTGCCACAAACCATTTGCTAATTCCGAAGCTCAATTGGCTTAGTTACCGCCAGATGTCTCTTGTAAATAACAGAAAATTCCGTCACTAGGTAATTACAATGCCGCAATCCATATGCTTAATGTGTCAGACGAAGAAACACGTTTTTGCACTAATATGACCGACTTTCTTAGTGATTTTCTTTTCGTCAAGTTTAATCAAATTTAACGTCTGTCACACAAAACTTTAAAAATGATTTAAAATGTCCGGGTGTGTCGTTTTGACTTGTAAAAACAGTAAGTAAGTAAACTTAAAACATACGGAAAAAAGAAATTCTTTAATTCAAAACAAACATCACAACAAGTTTTCAAAAATGTCTTCATTTACCTCCATGCAATATCCTAAACAATTATAAAAATTGTTAATTGCATTAGTGACTTGTCCAACGTTAATTCTTCCTGATACATTTTCACTTTCACATTTTCAACTTTCTTTCTCCTGACAGATGTTCCAAATTAAAATGGACAAATTTGATTTGAAATGACATTACAAACCTTAACGACGACGATCATGCAACGACATTTTTAAAAATTGGAATTAGTTTCCATAGTAATATGAACAGCAATGTTTCATGTTAAACTAAAATCACGGTATAATGATAAATGTTATAGAAACGGGGCATTAGCATTCAATTTCCCCCCAATATTTTGCACTAAAATGGCGGCTGTTTGCGCTACTGTAATTATCTAGTGACGGTAACAGACAATAAGACAGAGAAATAAGTATAAAGTGGGACTAGGAAGCGATAATGTGACGTACGGTTATAATATGCTGTTAATTCTGCTTTTAAACTTTGCATCATACCACTTAGTTATAGACTTTGTCTATATGTTACTTATATTTACAGGTTTCGTTTTTCCACTCTGCTGTTATTGAAGTAGCGCCACTACGTATTTGGTGAGCTAGCTCCAAACTAACACCGAGTTTAGCTCCAAATTGGGAGTTGGGACGACAAATTTACAACATTTGATGAGCCATCTGCACACATTATGTGTGACGTAACAGAGCCGATGTTCGTAGATGATATGGCTATAATCGTGGATTCAGAAAAATAACCTATACATGATAAAAGAAGAAATGAATAAAATTAACATGAGGATAAATGTAAATAAAGCTGAAACTACGATTATCTCAATGGAAAATAAAATTCACAACATCAATCTGGAAGTACGAAACGTGGCACTAATTGAGAATTTCAACATTTATTGAAAAAGTAGAAATAAGACTAATGAACAGGACAGGTTGGTAGAATCTGTAATAATTTAAAATCATCATAATTCTGAAATAAATCACATTATTTTGGATTTGATAATTCAGCAGAGCTAATGCTTGAATAATAGACGTCAGTCAGTGTCGCTCAATAATAGTGTTTCTGCCTTACGTACACAATATCTGCCGGTGTCTCTCAAGGTTCTATATTAGGTTCGTTATTATTTACGATTTACACAAGTAATTTTAAAAATTACTTAAATTTTGGAACTAGTCATTTCTATACTGGCGATACTCAACTGTATTATTAATTTAAACATACTGTAATTGAGGAAGCGTCACGCTTAATTAATTCCGATATTAATAAATCTTTCAAGAGTCCCTGCAGATCATTGTTTGTTTTTAAATCTCAAGAAATCAGTTGTTTTATTATTAGGAAAACCACTACAACGTTAGGCATTAGTTGATTCTCTCAGAGATGAAGTAAAAAATGAACTAGTGTCGTGTTCAAAATTTGTTCGTAATTTTTAGAACTTGTCAAGGATACTGATTGACGTTTCGTTCAACACATTAATAGCTGCGTCAAAAGGGCCTTACTCTAGTTTGAAGTTAATCTATGCTAATAGATCTGTTCTAAATAAAATGATGAGGATTATTTTGTGTGACTCTCTTGTGCTTTCACATTTCACTTTTGCTGACTCTGTATTTGGACCATGCCTATAAACGCAATAACTAGCAAACGAATACAGCGGGTATACCACGTGTCCACCGAGTGTGGTTTTCTTTTGTGGCGCTTAAACCGTTCAATATAGACAAAAATTTCAAACGCTATCATCTTCTAATAAAAAAACTCTATATGCTAAATTTATTTGCAATTACACAGGGTGATCATTTTACAAGTGTCTGCAAGTACCTTTAGTATTTCAAATGGAATGCCCCATATATTATTACGAATTTTGATAGATCTATCAATGTGGAAAATATTTTATTAAATATTTCTATACCTAAACCTAGTATTTACCGAGATAAATGCCGTCAACGAAGAAACATCTTAAATGTAGGCCCTTATTAAATTGCTTTTAACTTGCTTAATTGAAGAGTCTTCGTTATCAGTTATTAGCGTGTAATTACATAAGCTTTAAGCTAATTAACACTATAGTAAACAAACATGAAGACTACCCAGATTGTTGTTGGCTGGCAGTTCTTTTTGCTGAATTTAGAAGTGAAATATTTCAAGTTTTTCTTATGGAACACCCCATAAGTAAAATCATCGACCAATGTAGAATTAAATTTTCTATCTTTTTGCCAAACAAAGTCCTATACCTAAAACCCACGGTTTGTGAGATAATTGTGGTTTTTAATTACTTCATGATTTTTGTCATTTTTCGGGTGCCATGTAAGTTAATATTATTCGAAATAGCATTTGAAACACTGCCTGTTCTTTCAAACTTTTCCTTTAATTTACGAAAAGTCTTCGCATATGGCTGCCTTCTATCAGGAAATCGTTGAATATAAATTTTAGAAGCCAAAAGGCAAATGTGTTGACATTCGTAGCACCCTACAAAAGACAAAGCGGAATGAAAACCAGAATTATCTTACAAACCGTGGGTTTTAGGTATGGGACTTTGTTTGGGAAAAAGGTAGCAAATTTAATTCTACATCGATCGATGATTTTACTTATGGGGTGTTCCATAAGAAAAACTTGAGATATTTCATTTCTAAATTCAGCAGAAAGAACTACCAGCCAACAACAATCTGCGTAGTCTTCAGGTTTGTTTACTATAGTGTTACTTAGCTTAAAGCTTGTGTAATTACATGTTAATAATAGATAACGGAAACTCTTCAATTAAGGAAGTTAAAAGCAACTTAATAAGGGCCTGCATTTAAGATGTTCTTTCGTTGACGGCATTTATCTCGGTAAACAGTAGATTTAGGTATAGAAATATGTTAATAAAATATGTATCACAAACTCTTTTAAACGGACACTAAATGGCGCACAAACACTTAACGTTTCGCAGTCGTTCGACAGCTTCTTCAGAAGTGAGAATATACATTATATTTTCACTTCTGAAGAAGCTGTCGAACGACTGCGAAACGTTAAGTGTTTGTGCGCCATTTAGTGTCCGTTTAAAAGAGTTTGTGATACAATTTTCATCAGACAAGAACCAGCTTTAATTATGCTAATAAAATACTTTACAAATTGAAAGATCTATCAGAATTCGTAATAATATATGGGGCATTCCATTTGAAATATTGAAGGTACTTGCTGACACTTATAAAATGAACACCCTGTATAATTGCAAATAAATTTAACGTATAGAGTTTTTTTATTAGAGGATGATAGCGTTTGAAATTTTTGTCTACATTAAACGGTTTAAACGCCACAAAAGAAAACCACACTCGGTGGACACGTGATATACAAAATTCCTGTGTTCGTTTTGTATGTGGTTTAAGGAGGAGAGAGCATACTTTTCGTAAACTCAATGAATTAGGATGGCTAAATATGATTAATCGACGTATAAACTACGTTTCGCGACTTTATGTCACAATCTCATATTAGAAAAATCACCGTCTTACTTATATGTATAACAAAATTCACTTCAGGACTGATATACAAAATATAAATATTCGGTTTAAAAATGTTATTACTCCACCTTTTCACAAATCAGTCTTATGTGAAAGATCTTTTCAGTATAACATTGCTAACGTATTTGATATGTTGCCTGAAGAGCTGAAGTGTTTGAATAAGTTTCGTTTCAACAAAGAATGTAAGCATGTTTTGTTTAATAGTCAAATTACATATTAGTTACAGAATTTTCAATCGTCACTTATTGTAAAGGAAAAATAAAATAAAAACTTAAAACAACGTAAACCTCAATCACGATTTTTATCTTTATTAAATTATATTTAATTTTCTGAATATCTTGAATCTTAAACTTGTTTTTTTTAACTTTAAGTTTTAATATGATCTAGAGGTTAAGTCGAAGAGCAATGTTTTCGCAAAAATAATTGAACTTCGCCTCAAAATCCTTAGCGTAGTATCTTTTATTATACAATTTTTATTTTTGTATTATTAATGGGGATTAACAAACCCAATTTTTATTATTAGATATCATTAGAAATCCCAAAATCGATGAAGTTATAAAAAAGGTAGTAACTTTCACTCTCATACATGAAGCAAATCCTGAATGCTGTTAGTGAAACCGTATTATCGCAGAAAAAGTGAGATTTTTGAGAAAGATAGAAGAAAAGGTAAGAGAGGACAAAAAATATAGAAAATGACTAAAAATAACTCCAACCGAGAACAAAATAGAAGAAAGATCTCTAGAATGGTTAGATATGTCGGATGACACATGGCAGACTAAACTAAAAAGTATAATTGTGAAGTAATACCACGAGGAAAAATAGAACGGGCAAAACCAAGGAAAAGTTGAAAAGAAGATGTTAAAAAAGGCATCAATTAAGAAACACCTTGCTCCAGATAAGAATGCTTGGAAATTAAGAATTGGCTCAATAGAACAATCTGATTTCGTGCATCGATTAAAAGAAAATTAAATTTGAAATATAATTAGAAATTCGAAACATTACTCGATTTTTTTTGCAATTAATTGTAACTCGTGTCTAAATAAAAACCTGGTCAAGTAGGCTACATTTAGTAATTCTGCTATATAAATACAATGGATAAATTGTCGATCACAACCCACTTGACCAGGTTTTTATTTAGAGGCTCGTTAGTTACAACGAAGAATGATTTTAATTTGTAAATAATGAATTCATTTTTATCAAGTCATCTATAAGTAGGCAGCTTGAAAATTCCCCAGAGCAAGAATGACTAAAAAAACTTCTATCTGCATGTTTATGTATTTGCATATTTATGTTTACGTTAATGTATCTACATTTTTAAAAAGCTATTGGTTATCGATGAGGGGCAAAGAAACTTGGCTTATCAATGTTTTGCTGACGTGCACGGTGAAATGGTAAAATAGTTCAATTTATTCAAATATTTAGACTAACATAATTAAATGAAAACAACAGATCGCAGAATGTTATCAACTATCAATGACTTGATTACGTCTCAGAGGATTAATAGATACACGACAGACACAAATTTATAATTTTACTGAATCATAATGACACAGAAGCAAATAAAATTCTCAATTAAAGGTACCGCTAAACGCAGCGACATGTTTGCGAGCGTGTGCGTTGAGATATACATAAAATTAAATTGCTGGGCGGAAAGGAGAGCCATACATGTTTATGTTATACTTCTGAAAAGGGGGGCTTTTCTATCTTAAAATAAAGTCGAGTCAGTCTTCTCCTCAGCTGCTTGCCAAACGAAGAAAATTTTATTGTATTGTTCTTGGCCTCCTCTAAATCCGCTGCTATAATATTTTTATGATTTTCTTGATTCAATTGTCGTTTTTCGCAATTTTGAAGTCAAGAACATCGGAACAGTTAACTTTTTCGTTTTGTAAAACAAATGCATTTATTGATCGTTTCACATTTTAATCAGTCATAAACACAAACAAGGTTAAATGAGGACCCCCAGCGAATAAGTTCATTTGCTGTTTTGCTTTCACCGCAAGATTTCGACGGAAAGTTGTGTGTTTCTAATTTTGGTGTTTGATAAAAAAATGTAGTGCCACTTTTTTGTGGCACGTTTAACCGAATGAAAAAAGGAGACATGTTTCTTACGTCAATGAATCCCCGAGTTCAAATCTCAGTGACCCAATCACGTTTTACTTTGCCTATTTTTCTTTCTTGGCAGACGTCATGGTGATAACAAAAAAATTAAAGCATGCGCTAATTGCATGCGTGAAACCTGATTGGATTGATTACTCGTGTTGTTTGTATACTGTCTGACACAAGACGCAGATAAAAAGTGACACATTATTATTCCACTTTAGTGGAATTTAAATAAACCCGGTTTTTATCTGGCGCGGATTACGAGCGGAAAAATTTTATTCTTTATAAATGTAAAAAAAAGAAAACGAACTGAGCTGAAATTACACATTTTAATTATTTTGCAAATTGTTACGCCATGTTTATGTAACGAGAGAAGAAAAATCAGTAACATCTGAAAGTCATCAAAAATCAAATAGATATTTCTTTATCAGTTGAACTTTATACATTTTTAAATCAAATTTGAAATTGTAAAAAATGTCTGACGTTTTACTTTATAACTCGGTAGTTTTTTTGCGGGAAATCTTATTTTTCAGTGCCTGAAACAGTCCCGACTAGTCACATGTTTATTTTTTTGTTGTAAGATGCGGATACCGAAGATTGAACGGAAAAATTTCGCTCAAATTCTATAAATACCTTCCCGACCCATGTTTTAAGCAAACAAAACAGTTTATACTTCTTATTCAATTAGCTAAATATAACTGCACTACGCAAGACGTTAATCAACAAATGTATTTATAGATTTTCGAACGATGGTAACAAGTTTATTGACAGCATTGTTTAAAGTAAATTAGATGTTTTATTAAGGACGTCATAAAAACAAATTGATCCTTTTTATTATAAAAAATGTACAATTAATTGATTATCGTATTTTATCCTCCAATCAATTTATTTTCCATTAAATTGGCCTAGTACATCAAAAATTTTGGAATAGAGCAACTCCACCACATCGGTTGCAAATAAATAATCCAGATGGTTAAATTTTTCGTAAGGAATTAAATACGTCAAGATCACGTTAGGCAACTCTTCGGACAGGCGTTCCACATCCTGAAACAAATCGACGAAGAAACTTTTTTTTTTTTGCTTTTTAAAGACGTATGGCTAATGATTTTTTTGTTACATGATTCTATGACGTTCGACTATTCTTGATTCAACAGTTTACCTCAGTGGATACAATCCAATCGTTTTTCGCATAATACAGGGCCACCGGCGCAATTTGGGTGAGATCGTAGGTGGGGGGCCTCACGGTTCCATATTTTTGTAAATTCGCGATTAAACCGAAATCGTATCGTCGGAATTCGTCTAGAATAAATTTGCTGTTTTAATTATAGGTTCCGTCAATATTAA
Organism: Dorcus parallelipipedus; assembly: GCA_958336345.1. Classification (NCBI taxonomy): domain Eukaryota; kingdom Metazoa; phylum Arthropoda; class Insecta; order Coleoptera; family Lucanidae; genus Dorcus; species Dorcus parallelipipedus. The sequence continues at coordinate 25,923,679 of OY284480.1, read as the reverse complement.
AAGAAGGGACAAGACACGCAGTGTAAGTAAATGATTATGTATTTAATTAAGCAATTCTTACGTGAATTTATCCCCTGTCCAAAGTGTACGAATTGTTTAATTGAAGCTCCAGCGGGTGTTGTGTGAAGTATGTCAGGAATTGTTGACTTTAACAAAATCAGAATTTGGTAATACTCTGTGTTAATTTAGTTAACTTAAAGCGTTTTCGATTGACTGCTCTAGAGCATTCATCTTATTTAAACTTGGTGTAATAATAGGGGATGGAGATATTCTGAGAGTGTTCTAGAGCAGTCAATCGAAAACGCTATTAATTAAAAACGTAAAAGTACTTACTCTGTTTAACTGTTCAGAGTCATACCCCGTCAACAAAAAAAGTACGTTAGCACATAGCTCCTGTATAATCAGTCGTTCCCTGCACAAAAATTCCCCGGTAAGCGTGGTTAACTTATTGTTAGGAGTAAATTCGTTAAAACCAGTGAGGCTTCCCAGCCACTACAAAAAAAAACTGCCTCTTTATCTGACTGAATTAATCCAAGGGACTTACTAACATCCACGCCACCCTCAAACAAAGACAAAATTTGATAAATGGGTTGCTTAAAATTCGATAAGTAAACAACAGGTGCCAAAGCTATCATCAAATTGACTTTCAAGTTATACTCAGATCTCACTGAACACAACACAAAAAACGTCGTGGTTCCTGCAAATGAATAAATTGAAGGAAACCTTGCGTTAATATCTTCTTACATACCCTGAGAATGTCCAATGTAGGAAAGATTTTGCTGATTCGTCTCCTTTAAGACATACGATAACATAGCAGGAAGATCATACACTCCAATCTCGTTCCAACTAAAACATTGATATGCTAAAGAAGACATATATATGAAAAAATGATTGCGCACCTGAATTGCCAATAGGCACTATCCAGGTCGGGATTTAGAGTCACGTGCTTTCTGGAATGAAGAGTTCCTCTGGCATTACCCATCCAAACATCATAGCCTAAATCGGCGAGTAAAAAAGCCAAGCTTTTGTTCTGTCCTGTTATAATCCAGTGCTCTGCTGAGCCTAGTATTCCATGCATTAGAAACACCGCTGGTTTGTTACTGAATTGGGAATTGTTTTTTCCATGTGGTATTCTGTGAACGTCCAGTAGATACTCGTCTTCTGTTTGTATGTTTTTGTGTAGTTCTATTGGATAGCCGTTATTTCTTATAAATTCTATCTGAAAGGAAAAAATTGCAGAAATTAAAAGTGAGGAACAAGAAGACGTATTATTTCAGTTACCCTGTATAATTTCGTTCATAAAATGTAAGCAGTTTATAATTACAAAGCTTCTACTTTATTTTGATTATAACAGGTGATCAATATCTTTTCTAATCGAGTGACCTATGGAAATAAAATCATATATCTTTTATTAGTTCATTATTTCAAATGCCACTTGAATTACATATTTATATTGCATTCCTATAAAAAACGATAGGAATGCAATAAAAATAATTCAAATGGCATTTGAAATAATGAACCAAACAAAGATATAATTTTTTTCCATAGGTCACTTGATTAGAAAAGATATTGATCACGTGTTATAATAGAATCAATTTTTATATTAACTGAAGTTTGGATAGCTTTTTTTTTTCCTAATATTATAATACTATAATACTAGTAATTCCTAATAAATAAATGCCTAAATTTTGGATAATTCAATTAAATTCGAATTCTTCCAGGAGCTTCTTCTGTTGTTATAAAATGACACTTTCACTTTTCGGATTTATAAATAGAACAAAATAATTAGTTCAAACCTGAACTTATTTACCAAATCATAGTAAAACTAGAAAATACTTTAGACACCTGTTGAGCTAAAATACTTTCTAATAAAATGAGCCTTTACAATTTCGAATAGGTACTGAACAATACAAAACAAATATTTGACAAAACTAAACTATTACGTGACTTCAACTTGAAAGTGAAGGTTAAGTATTTTTTTTATTAGTAGAAAATGTCGTAAATCACTAGCGTCGTGATTTACAAATGTATATACAGAAGAAATTGATGTGTAAAGAAAAAAAATTCAAGGAGGAGTCCCCCTTTCAAGGACCAAAACTTAGAAATGCGTAATTGTTTTTTATTTGAGTTAATCGAAATTTAGCAATTAAAAAATTGTATAAAATGTGGATTTTTATATCAATACACACTGATTTATGATTGATTTTATCTTGCTCACGTTTACTTACAATAAAACTCGTATCCAAAGTGACGTAACGTGAAAAAAGCGCTATGGTAACGAGCAAGAACAAAATACTTGCCATGGTGCACTGCACGTTTCTTTCTGACTGTTCACTGATCACTTGTTGAATAACCTTAGAATTTTAAATGATTTTTTGCCGTTTCTAATGACGACCGTTTCAACCTAATGAAATATGTACTTCGGTACTTTAATTTAAAAAAGTAAAATCACCATTTACTTTTTTTACTTATAAACATTCTTGGTAATTTAATGAAAATAAAAACTGTGAAAAGGTAATAAATTCGTTGAGCGTAAAACAAAAAATAAGTATAAATTGAGAACGACTAAAATAGAATTCTTTTTGAAAACTGTTCAATAACGAAAGGACTTGCTCGCTTTTAAATATTTAAAAGAATGTATTATTAGAATGTATTGTTCTTTAACATTGGAATAAATATGACAAAAAATGAAAAATATTGGACCTCATCCTTGCTGTAGGTTTTAATCCAGTAGGTCAGAGGACGAATTATGGCTCTGAACAATCTCCAAACCGTAACAAGTGAAGATAATACAAATTTAAACAAGTACGCCCGCCCTTGCAAAATAGTAAGTAGTAAAATTTCGGTTATTACATCATCTTGAGGAGTTTACAAATCCTAAATAATTGATTGGAAACTCTTTTCTTTTAACAAATTCAAAGTTTAATATTATTTGTTATACAGGGTGTTTTAAAAGTCGCGACGAAAATGAAAGGGGTGGGGACTGGAATTTCAAACGTTTTTTCTCATATAAACATGTGTTTGATTTCTACTCATTTATGTATTTATCTTTTTTTTTGGAAGTTGCTCTATGATTGATATTAGTAACCATAAATTTAATAAATTTTCATTTTAGATTTCATCGAAAGCTGTTCTTCTGTGTGAATTTCGACGGAATAAACGATTTCCTTTAAGGCTCCCCATAAGTGGAAATTCAAAGCATTTAAGTCTGGAGACCTTAGTGGCCAAACGACTGGACTGTTTAATCCAATCCAATCCACTGATTAGGAAAATGAACATTTAACCACTCGGTTACTCTCTTGCACGATGATGTGGCGCACCGTCTTGTTGGTATAAAATCAAATCGATTTAGTAAATTTAGAGGAACATTTTCCACAGTATCCTCGACAACATTTTCAAGTATGTATTTGTAAATAATCGTTTCCTCTTAGGTGATTAGGCAAGATTTGAATGGGAAGCAACTGAAAATTAAAAGCTCCTACCCACACATTGATTGAAAATCTGTTTTGGAATCTTCTTCTCTTTATAACATGACGATTTCTCAATGACCAGTAATGCTGATTATTAGGCATATTAGTTACATCATCCCGATGAAACTGGCTTTCATCAGTCCAAATAACTTGTGCTGGAAAATCATGGTCCTGATCAATTTGTTGCAATAACCACTCCCAAAGTTCAACTCGTCGCTGTTCATCTCCAGGTAGAATGACCCGTACAATTTAAAAGTGATAAGGATATTTATGAATGCATCAATAACTTCTTCTTGTTCTTATTCAGCAGTATGTCTTCGAGGAGCATCTGTCTTTTCAGAGCAGGACATGCTTCCGGTTTCTTTCAATCTCTGAAAAGTTCTACTGAGAACTTTATCGGAAGGCTGTCGACTATTAGGAAATCTCCACTGGTATTCTCTGCATGCCTCTTTAGCGTTTCCATTGCAATACCCATACATGAAAACAATATCTGCATATTCTGAATTACTGAACATGGTTATTGTTTATTGTTGGCTAAGCAAACATTCACCAAACATTGCAAATTAACACGAAACAATAAACTACTGTCAAATAGACAATAATTTTGGAACGTATTAATTTAGTTTCGCTGAAATCCAAAATGGGAATTTTCAATTTCATTACACCCACGAATTAAATTAGTTCGTCAATGTCAATCAAGCTTGTCTTGCAATTAGAGGAAGTGTTCTTGAACATTTGCTTTAAACAACCCAAAAGGATCACAATTAAATCATAGCAACTTACGTTAATAAAATTTACATCTAACAAATTTAAGCCCTACATCTAGTAAATACGTAGAAATCGGACACCCTATATAATATTAAGTATTTGTTAAGGATCACCAATTTGCCGTTTTCCCTGTTACGTTTATTAAGTGCTAATGTGCTAATTTGAGACTCTTTTTGCATTGCCTGATATTTAAAATAGTTACATAAGATTTGCAAAAGTATGTTTAACATCAAAATAAAAAAAATAAACTAAACGAAAACTTTACAATTTAGTTTTATGTCATTAACTACGAACTCAAGGATTTTGAAACAGAACTAGGAAAATGAAAATTATTTTTTTACAAGTTTCAAAAGATATGCTACCAGTTATAGCTCGCAGTAATCTGAAAGTATTACGCAAGGTTTATAGAAACAAATTTTAAACTATACAGCATCATACATAATGGACAGCAATTTTTCTCAATGTACCTACTTCAAATATCCAACAATAAATATTAATTAAAACATAAAGTTTGAGAATTAGTTATTTGCGCTAGGTAGAAACTTTCAATGGACGCTTCAAAAAATAACCGCGCCATTAATTCTTTTATTGCTGACATTTTGTCCATTCCTTAAAGTTTTTCGGGGTCGTTGCTATTCTTCTTACAGGGTTGTGTTCGAGAACTATAAGAGAGTGCAAGTGGTCTTTTTCAAGCACGATTTTTTATTTATTTTACATCTCTCGATGTCACTATTAATAATAATAATAATAATATTGCTTATTAAGCATAACAAAGTATTAAAAAAAACATTCTAATCTAAAACTAATAAGGTCTCTGCTTAGATTGCCCTGTTTCAGATAACTGAAAAGACAGCTCCCTGACCATCAGTGCGCAAAAAGACAAACAAATAAATGAATATCAGGAGAGAAAGTAATAGGTCTATAGGTTCGTTCTTTGAATATAAAACTATCAGGAACGAGACGTTACTGCAAATGTCAGATTGAAATGTGCGACAGAAGTAGTCGTTTTGAACCTCCACATATGATTCATTACTTGTTGACGTTTTGGATGGTGGCTGTGTTTATAATTATTTATATCGGCTTGAGGTTCTTCCCTAACGAAGAATAAAGAATTGGGAATTACGTTTCATAGGTAAGTATTTTCATTCGTTTAATTTGTCTGAATGTTAGGGTACTTAAAAGTATTTATAAACAAATAATGAGGTTATGATATAAGTGAAGATCATGGGCGTAACGTAGATATTAGCTGCATTCGATATCAATTTGTTTTTATCAGTAGATCACTTATAAATAATTTGGATCAGTTTCATGTATAGTGAATCCAACCGAATCGAACACATAAATTCTTTACATTCTTACGGATTACGAATTAACTGAATTTATATTCTTGTGAATATTCCTTTGTGCGCCACTTTCTCCCGGAAACAGCCCTCCACCATTTGCAAGCTCCATTCCGGACACATATTCATTTAAGATATGCTCCTGTAGTTTTATATTCAAAGGGTTTGTTCGTTTGTTCTGCTCTTTTTACATTTTTAACTTCTTTAGGGCCGATACTTTCATCATTGATTAACTTTAACCTTTGGTTTATTCCTATAGCAACAATTGTAAAGACACTTTTCTCATTCCTACTTATAATGTATTATACATACGAGGGGTCGTTTTTATATTCCCGGACTAGGCGTGAAAGGAAAAGATTAGAACAGCAACAAATAGTAGTTGATGTATCAAGTACGCAAAATATGGTTTTAGGGGACGAATCGTAATTAACGACGAGGCGACGAAGGAGCCGAGTCCTTAATGAGATGAGTCGCTATAAGTTCGTCATCGGCCCTAAATTTTGTTCCTCTTAGTGTTTTTTTGAGATTTGGAAACAAAAAATAGTCACAGGGGGCTAGATCTTGCACTAACCTTTGTCATTCTAAGATATTCGTGTAAAATTCTGAAAACCGTGGTTTCTGAAATTCCCAGTAAAGCTGCTAATTGTCGCTTCTTTAATCTTGCATCTTCCAGTAGCAAACACTTAGTTTTTCAATAACATCGGAAGTGATCACGTCAACAGGCCGACCTGGTCGGTAATCATCATCCGGCCATGTTTAAACAATTTTGACCATTCGGAAATAGTCGACTTGGAAGGACAATCATCCCCGTATACAGCCAACATTTCTTCAGGAATAACTTTTGGAGCTTTTCCTGTTTTGTTAGGAATTTTATAACTGCTCGATATTCGAGTTTGTTCATTTTGATACGTGATAACACAACCTGACAGATATTAGAACCAAGACTGCTGCAATTGTTTTATAAATTGTCAAATACATTACCAAGGCATATGTGATTAAAAAACAAGATAATTAAAAATTGCATTAAAATTAAAAACTGCCTAGTCCGAGAATATAAAAACGACCCCTCGTATACATTTCACTCTCTCGGAAGCGGTTAGTGCAAGAAGTGTAGAAAAGTGCAGAAGAAACAAACACACCTTATGTAAAAAAAGCAAGAAGTATAGTACAGGAAGACATACGTATAATACGTGTGAGATAAACATAAATTCGTTTAATGTAAAAGAAAACAGTACAACAGGCACAAATTTAAAAAAAAATAGAATTTACAATATTTTGATTATAATAAATAGCATCTACATAGTATTAACTCAATGCAACCAGTGTTGTAACAGATACATTTTTCAAAGTATCTAGATTCAGAAACAGATACTTACCCTAATTTGTAACTCGATACAGTTACATATACTTCTTTTTTGAAAGTAACTAGATCCAGATACAGATATACTATAAATGTATCTAGATACCTTTTAGATACATACATAAATGTGTTACATAATAATAAAAATAATAATGTTCTTTATTTGAATAAAAAAAACTGACAAAGCGTCAAAGTTTGAAATTGAAAAATATCAAACAGAAAGAAATTATCGTTTTGTCACATTAATAAAATTACACTGAAGAGTAGTACAAGACATTAAGTGAAGAAATTCACAAGTTCAAAGTAGATTATATTGCATACAGGGTGAATGACAATTGTACCGACAAAAAAAAAGACATAAGAGAATCGATGTCATAGATTACGGAAAAAATATTTAAAAAATACTTGTAAACAGTTTATAATTAGTTAAAAAATTACCGTAAAATCATGCTCCGGCACTGCGTACGAAATACGGCGGCCACGTTCTATAAATGCGGCAGTAGAATAGGACTATAAATTTTTTTAAATTGATTCTCGCTTGCACACAATGCGACCTTGACACACATTTCAATTGATTTTATTACTCGTTTAATAGCTGGGGAAGGCAAGTTTCTTTTACGCGATGAAATTATTAGTAATTTCTAAAATGGCGTATGAAATACGAATAATAAATTCGCAAATAATTGTTTGTTAATTCGTGCGGATTATTTACAAGAGCGGAATGTACCATGTACCAGCCGGTTTCGTCCACAAAAAAATCGCAAGGTTTTAAATCTTGTGATCACAGGGGTCAAATGCACGGTCCGAAAGGCAGCTGATAGTAAAATGTTCGTCTCGTTATCGCACGGAGACAATAAAACTATTAGGATGCAATATGTTGTTTTAAACGTCGCGTCATTAGTATTATGCGTTACACTAATTGGTAATAATTATCGCCACAAAAGAATGATTACTTGATTAAATTTGCAAAGTATTGGTTACGAATCAGTTTCCTCCGAAAATGTGAAACAATTTATTAGACCTGAAGTCATCGCCAACTATAAAAACTTTATGAATGTCATAGATTACGGGATCACGTTTAAAAAATTCTAAGGAATAGCTAATAAATAATCAATTAAGAATTTGTTAAAGTTTTAATAAGTTCAAGAAGCCACACTGCAGTGTCGTAAAACTATAAAAAAAACTTTTACGACAGCATTTATTTTGTTCATCTGCTCCTTGACTTTTTAACCAGCGGCGTGTCGTCGTTTTGGGACTAATTTTTGATTAATTATTTCTCGAAAACTAAAGTAGAAAGAATTTTTTTAACACTTCCCATACTCTTGGACATCGCTTCTTATCGTGGTTTCATTTTGTCGGTATAATTAACAGTCACCCTGTATATTATTCTATTAAATATGGCTCCAAAGTTAATAGTAGTCGATATATGTATGTATTTCCATGCGAAAACTTCTGCTGCTGGTTAAGCTACGTACTCAGTTAAGCAGATAGCGTTTTGCAGCTCTCGTGCAGCATTTGTGATTGGCTCATTCAAATTAATTCAAAATTATAGCCAATCATAAATGCTGCAACGCTATCCGCTTAGCTGAGTAGGTAGCTTTACTGATTTTTCTGTTGTGGAAGTTTATTATAAAAAGACATTGCACAATATAAAGGAGATCTTTCCATTAACGTTTAATCTGTGTCTTAGAAAACTGTACTTTTAATTTCTTGTAACGTAGTGTGAGATTGCATAAAATAAATATTTTTATTTTTATTTAAAAATGTATCTGTGTATCTAAATGCTCAGATACATACACAAATGTAACTAAATACAGTTACAGATACCAAGTACTATAATGTAACTAGTTACAGATACAGATACATTGAAAGCATCTAGATACTGTATCTAAATACTTGTAACTAGATATGTTACAACACTGAATGCAACTATGAAATTAGGCCGACCTGTTGTATTTCAGCGAAATTGAATTGGATATTTCCACGTTAAATACTTACATTGAAGTGAACCATAACTTACGACAGGTAATTCCGTCGCTTTAAGAAATAACACACCGAACGCACATATTGAATTTTGTTAGACTTTGTACAAATTTCGTTAATAATTCATCTTTTATAATACATAATAGAATTTGTTTCGTTTTAAACGTCGTACACAAAACTAAGTTATAATAATAAAAGAAGATTACCAATGTGTTTACTGATTATAATATTTTAAATTCTGGTTGTCATTAACATTTCTTTGTTATTAGCAAAATCTATTATAATATTAGGCCAAAAGTTTGCCGAAATGTTTATGACGGACACGTTGCATGTCGGAATAAACTTTATTTACAATACAATTAAAATTAAAATGAAAGAAAAATAATAATAATAAAAGATCTTCTGTACCAGTGGTGTAGAAAATTATAGATCACAAAGACAAAGTACATTAAAATGTATACATAATAAATAGTAAATAACAATATCATAATGGCAAATTAAAATTTAGAGCTATGTAAAGCAAACATGAAACAACATTGCTTAGAATATTCAGAGTATGGGCGCAGCAAGTGAATAAAAACTAAATTTACTTAATATAATGTAGACGTGAGAATTGTAAAATTTACTACTTTTTATTAGATCGATTCTAATGAAATTTGGGTTCGACTTTTGTATCGATGAACATCAGAATTAGATGTAAACTTATTAATATTTTCATGCACGTGGATTAATTAGTTCAGGATCAACAGATTAAAGACAGTAGGAATGTTTAAGTCGATAAAGACTTGTTTACATGATTCTAGCAGACTTAAGTATTTTATAACGCGTATCGTTTTTTTTTGTAATAACAATATTTGGTTTAAAAAGGATTTAGCTCCCCAAAGTAATATGCCATTATGTTACGACTGAATTGAAATATGCGAAGTAAATCATTCGTATTGTGGTAATCACATAGTATTCGCAATTTTAAAAGTACAAAGGTGGCTTTATTTAATTTTGATAGCAATGATTTCAAATGACTTTAACTTAAATCACTGTCTAAAGTTGAGCCCAGCAACTTCGACTTTGTGACAGTTTTCAAATTAATATTATTTATAATGATATCATCGTTATGTTTGTTTTCAAAGAATAGAATGTTGGTTTTATCCATCTCTTTAGGGCTAATTTGTTGCTATCGAACCAGTGAAGTAGCTGGGTCATGATTGTCTGACATTTATTCACAAGATCATCTCTATTGTCCACAATATTCGTATCATCCGCATATAATGTTGTAGTGGCGTCGATGTTGATTGGGAGGTCATTTATAAATAACTCGTGTCTAAATAAAAACCTGGTCAAGTAGGCTACATTTAGTAATTCTGCTATGTAAATGCAATGCATAAATTCTCGATCACAACCCACTTGACCAGGTTTTTATTTAGACACTTGTTATAACGAAAAGCAGTGGACCTAATATAGAACCCTGGGGTATTCCAGAAAAATTGGAGAGTTTATTAGATTGGTGAATAGAGTATTTACCTTTGCCACTTAAATCACTTAAATGTTTTATTTCTACAAATTGTTATCTGTCGCTAATATATGAATTAAAGGTATTTAAAGCTTTCCCTCTAACACCATAATATTCCAATACTAGGCATTCTTAACAGGGAGATTTGAATTGATTTTGTGTTGTAGTGATTTATTTGTTTACCTGTCGAAGCAAGTGTTCTAAGTGGGGCCATTGTTATCCTTATTTTACACAATTTGTTCAGAATAATTTACTTCAGGTGATTTGCAGGCGTTTGTCAAGTAAATATTTTGGAATTCGTATTTCAGCTGATCACGATCGAGATCAAGTTCACGCCCGACGCGTCGCGCCATAACAATCATAAAATTAGAAAACACTATTATCATACGTTCATCTGCTGCTCTTTCCTAACCAGAGAACGTATCGTCGCCTTGGGGATAATTTTTCATTAATGAAAAACTAAAATACATAAAATCTTTTTAACAGTTTTCTTTCGTCAGTATATTTTGTCGGTCCATTCAAAAATCGCCCTGCATATTGGAATATAAGTAGCCAAAATTGGGCATCTCAATATTAAATGTTTAAGGTGGAAGTTATGTCATTGTGTAATCGTCAGTTGATGCAGTTACACAAGGAATACCCCAATGATTCATATTAGGTCCCTTACTCTTTTTAAAATATACTAATGATTTACAACTTCATTTGAATGTAGGTACGATCTTTATTTCAATTTGCTGGATATACCATATATCATTAGAATACTAAAGACAACTTTGCTGAATTATCATTTACTATAATAGATACAGTTAAAGTAAGGGAAACTTTATTGCTGATTAATCATTCATTGATTTAGAAATAGAAATATAACCAAAATGATTGTGTTTACTAACAAACAAAAGCATGAAATATTTTGAGTCTTATATTAGTTGCTTTCTTACACGAAGACATTCGAATCTCTAAACTAAACACATCATCAAACCGGAAGCTTACGCCTTAAATGATAAAGTTATCACACTGAGCTTCCTGACGTTTTGTGTACTGCTTAATTACAAAAATAAATCGCTCGTAAATGATTTCTTCTTCTCAGAAAATCTTGAGCAGTGAGTTCACGAATTCGTATTTTTTGCAACAAAATTAAATTAATACTTGGTGATTAATATCGACAAAAATTTTGAAGAGGAGTCGAAGACCCGGATGTTACTCCACATAGAAGTTCAAAAAACACGTGCTGCTTAATGATTTCGAATGCTATAATTTCGTCGGTGAACGTAAGTTAATTGGCTAATTAAAAGCGAGGATCTTTTTTGCACGTTTTCGCGTTATTAGACTCTGCGGTCAGTTCAATTAACTCTTTCAGACTCTTTTTGTTTTGTTTTCAACGACTGGTTCAATTTAAATACGTGTATTCATAAAACTTCAATTGTGTAGCTAAAGTGTTAATTTCATTTTTAGTTTTAGTTTAATTTTTTTAATAATTTTGTGCAAATCGGTTTTGATTGCAGCGGATTCCTCGAGCAGGCTCTGTACAGCTGTTTCAGGCCTAGTTGGGCCTTCGTCAGCAGACCCGCAGCTCGAGAACTTCACTGCAAACCAAACCGATATGTCCTAGGGTTATTCGCCATTGCGATGTGAAAGTAATGGACGTTTAGGTAGCGACATCTTTCGATCGCTTGTTGACCTGACATTGCAGTAGTATTGACAAATTGAAGCCAGTTCGCCACATAATAAGTCATCCCATGCAAGGCGGTCATGCTTGCTGTCAAAGCATATGAGAACAAGCGATCGAAAGATGTCGCTACTTAAATGTCCATTACTTTCACATCGCAATAGCGAATAACCCTAGGACATATCGGTTTGGTTTGCAGTGGAGTTCTCGAGCTACGGTTCTGCTGACGAAGGTCCAACTAGGCCTGAAACAGCTGTACAGAGCCTGCTCGAGGAATCCGCTGCAATCAAAACCGATTTGCATAAAAAATTTTAAAATTCTCATATGCTTTGACAGCAAGCATGGCCGCCTTGCATGGGATGACTTATTATGTGGCGAACTGGCTTCAATTTTTCAATCCTACTGCAATGTCAGGTCAAAGCGATCGAAAGATGTCGCTACTTAAATGTCCTTTAATTTTTTAATCAATGTCTATAAAATTTTTACTTTTATTGAATAACTCCTGGTCATGTTTATAACTGAATGAAAGTTTTTACATAAATGTAATCGATTGTTCTTATTTATTCATATCAAATTCTATAAAGAAAAATTAATTGCTAAAATAGAAAATGCAAAACATATTTTTCTATGCAAGCAATAAAAATAATAATATTTCTAACTTGAACTATGAAGCGCTAATAATTGATAATAAATATTAGTTGAATATTTAAACATAAAAAATTTCATTACTAAATATTAAAAAAAATCTATTATTTAAATTTAGAAAAAACATCTGCGTCTCATTTTATTGTTTCAATTTTTTTTAATTTCATCACAAGCAATCGATGTCAAGGTTAAAATTTATCAGAAAAATCTCTAGTTTCACAAAAGAGTTAAAATTAATTACAATTTTCAAAGTATTTTCTTCGCCTTCACACTTTTTCTTGGAAAACTGAGAGATTTAAATTGATATTTATTTCTCTATGTTGCAAGCTCATATTTAATTCTTTCCGGTAATTAAACACCTTAATTTGATTTTGATTATCCATACGCACGTACACACATACAAAATTACTTACATTTATTAAATTTAAACAAAACCTTTCTTTTAATTCACTTTCTCATTTTTTTTAACTAAAAGATTCTTTGAAAAGTAGTCCAAATCAGATCTTGAAACTTTATAACTAGTGAAGAGTTCTTTATTATATATTTTACTCCTAGTCAAGTGGCTTGTATTTAAAACTAGTTTATGATGAGTAAATTTACCCATTTAATAGAAAACTGTGCCATTATAGACTCATCCAGTTAGGTCAATGGTGGTTGTTTTAAATAGCCCAAAAAGTAAGCCAACATAAAACATTTGTTGCAATATCTTCAAAAGTCATCATGATAAATAAGTTTTGGGTCCAAAATCTCAAATAAAGAAAAATAAAAAAAAGAACTGTTTCTCTTGGTTAACCCAATCCTTCAAATCCCTAAAAAGAGGTTTCGGTAGTATTTTTTTTGTCCTTTGATTTACGTATCTACTTGCTAATTCTATGTGTAAATTTACACATAATTTTCTTTCTCTCTCTTTGTTTATGTTGCCCATCTAAATTCGACTAAAGCAACAAAATGCAACAACTGAAGAACTAAGTGGTAGAGAGGGGACACTGAACGTCTGTAGGATTAAACTTTCTCTTCGGTGTTCGTGAGATTTTGTCCGTCCAATCGGTTAGTAATGTTCGAAGAGCGTGTGTGATGTGTTCGCACATGGTTCGCCTTTTTCTAAATTTATTCCACTTGTCTTTTTATAATGAGAAGGAGATACCTCGACGTCCAAACAATTAGTCATTAAAATTTAACGCGAGTCCAACCGGAAAACCCGCGCCGTCTCGTCGTCCTCTTTATCAGGAGAGGATGTCAGTCAGCTGTTTCTGATCCATGACTTAAGTCGAGCAGTTATTATGGAAATTACTACCGCATCTGCCATCCTCGTCTTCTGCTTAACGTGCAGCAACGTGCAATGTGGTAAGTTTGAACGTTTTTATGTGAAGATGTCTGCGAGTTTTTTATTTAGTACGTTCACTGCACGCAATGCAACTTAAGAATTATCTTCAGCATTGACCTAAATCTCTGCTAAGTAATCTTCGTCACAATGGTAAGAGATGCTTTTGAATCTCCTTCGTCGTAAATCTCCAAGAGATCGTCGCAAAAAATTACGATCACGTAAAGGCCACGTTACATTCCACATTTTTCTCATTCAATAAAATCGATGATTTTTTTTTAAACAGTTGAGTTTAAATAATTTGAAGACCAAAAAACATTGATGGGAGTGAAAGGCCATCATTATCTTCAGCTACCCGTTTCCTACTTCCTAAGTGAATTGCGCATGAAGGTGAAGATTAAGAAAGGATCATCTTATTTGCATTGTAAAAGGAGGTTGAATCCGCTCGTTTTATTTCGTGTTTAATTTGCCTCTCAGTTATGGTTTTGTTTGATCTTTGTAAACCTGATTAATTCTTGTTTAATTGTGCTGATGATGAGGTTGATGACCGAACACTACATTTTTTTTTGCTACAATTTCCTAATTCATTAGTTAATCATTTAAAAAAGTACACAGGGAGATTCACGGTGAATGGCCTAATGGAACAATCATAGAAAATTGAAAATTTAAAATTTAAAACTATTTAAATAATACAAAATCAGCCATGGCTCTACCGAAAATCAGTGCTAACTCTCTTATTTTAGGTGGAACACCCCGTATATTATTATATTTTTGGATTCTCTGTTCAATTCTACGTCTTTTGTATTCACGTACAGGGTGGATCAATTTCGATGTGTCTTATGGGCATCTCTGTAACTATAAGAGATAGGAAAAAACTAGTGGCCAAGTCTCGATCTCTTTTTTAAAGATAAAGTCAATAGTGTAAACAAGAATTGGCTATCTTCTTTTGTTTTCGAGTTATAAGTCAAAATTGAGATTTTCGACTTTTCGTCAGTCAGTCATATCTCGTTTATTTTTGAGGACATTAAAAAACTGTTTTAACATTATTAGGACACTTTTTGGAATACAATTCATTGATGTAGTTGGTTTTTTGATATTTAATTAAGTTTTCGAGTTATAGCATAAAGTTACATTTTTTTAAATGGAAATCATAGCAGGCAATGTCATCAATAAATAGAGATTTTTTTTTCTGCTTTCAAAAATATATACTTTGTTGGGTTTATTTCTTACAGTTAATAGAATAAAATGCCTTTTTGGTGCATTCTTTTCTTAGGTTAGTTTCAACAAAAGCCGACAATTTTCTTTTGTTTTTATTAAATATTAACAAAGATTTGATGTTTGGCTAGCACAAGAGTGAGAGGTATTGCGATGAACTTAAGAGATAGAAAGCTAGCGCCGATAGAGCTGGGTTGGGTTACAACATGAGTTGGCTGCGTATTTTAGTGCGACATTGTTTAAATTGTGATTTTATTTTGATATTATTTTCTGGCTTTTAAGTTATTTATTGTGATATATAAAGAGTTGTGTTTATTATCTACTTACATTTCAATATTCTTTAACTTTTTCTGCAATAATTTCTTATTTTTAAGATGTTTTTAATTTATACATATAATTTAGTTCATTATCCCATGAAATGCATATTTGATCGAAAAAAATGCGTTTTAAACTTAAATATTAAATGAAGTTACATAATTTCGATCTTGACCTAAACAACATGGTATCGGTATGTTGTAATATTTGCGACTCTTAGGCCCGATTTTACAATCGTCGAATAAGAATTATTCTTAGAATAACGTGACGTAGGTGTGACGTAGGTATGGAGGAACATTAAAGGATATTCGACGAACAATTATTCCGTCCTTATTCCACGATAGTAAAACTGGGCCTAAGAGGATGCTCGTTCTATCTTTCTTTCTCTTTATGCGATTGCAACTGTCAAAATATTTGAACAAGAGTTGATATTTAATAAAAACAAACAAAAAACTTGTCGGTCTTTGTTGAAACCAGCCTACTAACAATAGAAAGCACCCAAGAATAATAAAAAAGGCGTTTTATTCTATTAATTGTAAGAAATAAACCAACAAAGTATATATTTTTGAAAACAGAAAAAAAATCTCTATTTAATGGTGGCATTGCCTACTATGATTTCCATTTAAAAAAATGTAACTTTATGTTATAACTCGAAAATTTTATTAAATATCAAGAAACCAACTACATCACTGAATTGTATTCAAAAAAGTATCCCAATAATGTCAAAACAGTTTTTTTAATATCTGTAGAAATAAACGAGATATGCGCAATTGACGAAAAGTCGAAAATGTCAATTTTTGCCTATAACTCGAAAACAAAAGAAAATAGCCAATTTTTGTTTACACTATTGACTTTATCTCTAAAAAGGAGATCGAGACTTGGCCACTAGTTTTTTTCTATCTCTTATAGTTACAGAGATGCCCATAAGAGACATCGAAATTGATCTACGCTGTACATCCGGGGTAATTGCATTGTTTTAGCGAGATCCAATTTTTCCTAAAAATGTTGACGATTGCAATGTCTATAATAAACTGGAATACTTAAAAAAGTAAAAAGGTATAGAAATGTACTTTTCGCTTTTTGATCAAGAGTTGATAAAAAAATTAAAAAAACCTGTCGGCACAAAGAGCTTATAGAAGCGGCGTTCGTTTATTCAACTCCCTTTACTCTATTTACTCTTTTGGCACTTTAAAGAGTGAAAGCGAATAAGTTTTAATACAAGGAAGAGTGAGACAAAAGTGCAAAAAGACTAAACAGAGTGAACGGTGTTGAATAAACGAACGCAGCTCGAGAAGCTTTCAACAATGAATAACGTCCTATTTAATATTGTTAAGTTTGAACACGTGACTCGCGAAGAAGAAAAATTAATATTTAAGAACGCTTTCATACAGCGTGATTCTTGAACAGACCGACAAAAAAATGCTGACGAAAAAAGAGACTTCCCAGAACATGGAAAAAATGTTGTTACAATTAAAGTTTTACCCGTTACGCCCTCTTAATTATTTATGGAAAATACAAAAAAACTTTATACTCAGTTTATCACATCCCGATCGAGCAAACAGCGGTCAGAATTTTTCTGTTTAAATGTGTGGCTCCGGGTAATAATAATTTCCACATTTCCACCATTCATCAAGAATTAATGGAAAGCCGTGGTTACAAGGAATTTTAATAGTACATCGCAATTATTGACGTCTGCAAATTAGCAATTATTATTATCAATAAGAATTGCTAATTCGCCGACGTGAATAATTGTAATTTTTTATTTTATTTTATTTTTTTCAAATTTCAATGAATTTTTTCATCGCGTACATCGCGATTATAAAATTTGAAGAAAAAAGAAATAAAAAAACAGTAGACTACAAGCCCCCAACATTCGTTTAAGTAAAAAAATTTGATAAAGTTCTATTACATTTTTTGATAAATAAATAAATTAATAAGTAAAGATGTGACGAAATATTTTTAATACTCTTGTCTTTGAGAATTAAAATGTATTATTTTATTTGCATAAATTTGCATTTTACTTACCTACATTATTTATTAAAATTACAATTATTTATTTATATTTTCAATTCCTGAGAATGACTGTGATGACTATAAAATTAAGTCATTCTGCATTGAATTTGCTGTTTTTGAAAAGTGACGTCTTTAAAATGAATTAATTTATTATGATCCATATGTTAAAAACAGCTATGTATTTATTTAGATGTATTCTTCTCAAATAAATTTGCATTAAATGTTTATCTGTTTAAGCTTTTATTTTATCCAGCTTAATTCACAATTAAATTTAAATTAAAGAAAAATATTCTTAACACGTAAATTTAAATTGTTTCATGTTATAGTGACTTATTTGTTTATCTGTCAAAGCAGTATTCAAAGTGTCGTTATACAATTTGTACAGAATTATTTACTTCAGGTGATTTGCATGCATTAAGTAAATATTTTGGAGCTCCTATTTCAACTAATCACGGCAATTCCGTTTAAAAGTCAAGTTCACTGTCGAAGCTGCGCCGTAATAATCATAAAACTATAAAATACTTTTATGACTGTATTTATTTTCTTCATCTACTGCTCTTTTTTAACCATATCGTCGTTTTGGGGATAATTTTTCATTGATTATTTCTGGAAAACTAAAAAACTTTTCTCATATTCTGTGATGTCTACCCTTTCACCATTTTTTCTTTGTCAGTCTATTCAAGAATCACCCTGTATATATTTTTAAAATATATTCGATTTACAAACAAACACTCTTCATAATTAAGTATTTCCTAATTTTTGCAATTCATTATCCGCAGCAATTAAATACCAGAACATTAAAATAATTTTTTTATTGGTTATTTAATCAAAACCCACGTGAATTATTGGAAAATTATTTTCATTTCGTGTTTCTACTTTTAAATTAAACGTAAATTCAAAATACGTTTATTGTATGTGTTTCGAATTATATAGTTTTAATTTTTTTTTTAATTGAAATGCAACTACCTTTTAAATTTGGGGTTGTACTTAAGCCAGGCACAAACGTGTACTTGGCCAATATTTGCCGTATGATAGGTACAATTAAATGTCACAGTTTCCCATCGTCTGTCGGTAAAAATGGGACAAATCAAAGGGGTCACAATTGAAGCGTGGTATTCCCTAAGGGTCTAAGTGCCAAATTTTGCTAAATTCGTATTTTTCTATAACAGGGATCTATGTGCCCTGCTGCACATATTAGAAAAGGTTCTAAGTGTCTATCTGATGTGGAAATATTTTAGATAGTTATACAGAGATGACTCTCTCTCACGCGCGCCTTCAACAACAAGGATCATTTTAGACTTAGACACTTAGACCCTTTGGTAACACCATGCTTCAATTATTGGTCAATTTGTAAAGTCCATACTTGTAGTTGCGCTCACACGAGTTGTACATACAATTAATATGCATTGCTTTGCTACTACTATTCATTCTGTATCGATAAGCGGATAGAAGAGGTTACGTGTTTTAAAGACTTTTCTGTTTATTAATGATTATGAAAAATTAAAATGGAATGGTCACTCTCAAAATACCAAACATTCAATTTTATTGAAACATTCTGTAAGATAAAGAAAAAGAGTTCCATGACTCCACGACTTCTATTCAAATATAGCATCTACCATCTTCTTTTTTTGATTTTTTCTTCTTCTCTAGTTTTAAATAATATCCACTCATTACTACCAAAAAGCTGCAAGGCGACGACATTTTCAAGATGACCGCTATCCATGATGGTCAACACTCATCTATCCATCCCGCCAACATTGTACAAATTCGCTGGCGTATTAAAAAAAAATGTACACGTTATGTGAACATCTTTGTTTAACAATGGCCTTAATGAGCTGGTATTTACACTTGCCAAATATGTCAATATTGGTGTATTGGCCAAGTACACCAGTCGTCTGAGCCCAGCTTTACATTATTTCGTTTTTTCGCTTTATTAATGGCGTATTTTTTAACAATTTGACTTATAAGTAAGTGTTTCAGGATATTATCAACAAATTAAATCGCCTTGCCCATTTTTTAACGACCGAGGCTTCATTAAATTAGATTGTATTGTTCAGTATTACACAATACTTAAAATGAAAGTGGTTCCATTTTACTGTACCACATTTGCGTCCAAATTGTTTGGAGTTGAGTTTGAATAATTCTTAGTTGTTTCACCCTATTCAAATTTAATTTGTGACAAAAAAGTTAACAAAAACCATTAAATAATAAATCATGTATTTGAAGATTGTGTACTCCACAATACTTTTACTGAGCGTCTATACGTAGGACTTATGGCGGATTTCACAAACGTTACTTAAATTTAATCATCGGTTAAGAGTAAATGTTGCCATGGTTACATGTGTTGAAGGTATAGGAATGATTATTCTTAATCGATGATTAAAGTTAAGTGACGTTGGTGAAATCCAGCATTAGTATTCTAGGCACACAAATCTACAAACATTTTTTTTTATTCTAGGAAATCATCATCAATAAATACTCGTATTGCTCACTGAGGAA
This sequence comes from Dorcus parallelipipedus, assembly GCA_958336345.1. Lineage (NCBI taxonomy): Eukaryota > Metazoa > Arthropoda > Insecta > Coleoptera > Lucanidae > Dorcus > Dorcus parallelipipedus. Next base: position 25,903,577 of record OY284480.1, on the reverse strand, counting down.
TCCTTAAAGCAAATAGTGATTGTGATTAAACTTGGGAAGCACGTAACGTTAAACAGTAGCACAAAATTAGTTGGACGTTTAGCAATGCATTAATACTTTCAAACCACGAAAGACTTACGTATTACGTGAATTTACCAATTGCCAATTCGTGACTTACTCATACATAAAAGAAAATGAGTAATAATAATTTACGTGGACATTATTACTATCATAGAGGAATTAAAAAGTAACACAGTAGGAAAGATTGCTATTTAATTTTAAATTATTATAAACGTTTTTTTTTCTGTTAATAATAATTTTAATATTTGTACTTTTCAGCTTTAACATTTCCTTTTTAAATTTTTAGCGGTCATTAAAAAAATTTCCTTTCGTAAGCGACTTGTCATTTTCTCTTAATTTAACGATTGCCATTAACATGATTTATAACTGACTTCGTGTCCTCTAACATTTAAGTCCTAGGACTTAACAGTAAGTTATTTTTTATGCGCAGAACACTTAAGCATGAGGACTTTTCTAACAATAAGTACAAGTATAAACAAGCTAAAATACTTTCCGAATTTTAATCTTGGCAATTAAGAAAAAATTGTCTGGGCTATCTATAAACCCCCTAAAGGAGTGCAGGTGATATTTAAAAATATTTGTTTAACCACAGAGACGCATTTACAACATATTTTCTTTTGTCTAAGTTAACAGGAAGCTTTCGTTGTAGATTTGTGTTTACAAGTTTTTTAACGACCCAAGGTTTCCCTGATTGAAGAAATTATCGCATTCAAGAAGGACAAATTGGTGCAGAAACCTAATCAACCACATTTACTTCAAGTATTTTTCTAAAAAAAAAATAAGAATACATTATCATAATTAATAAGTTATTAATGAACTATGAAAGACACTCGTACTCCCGTTTAATTTTTTTTTATAATTATGTAACGTTGCAATAAGCATTGAATCATCCAATTAGAATACGGATTATTAAATCCGGAAACATAAATATAACACCCGGACTTGGAACGATATCCTTTTCGCGAACGCGCGTCATTCGCGCAAAAGACGCGAGGACTAAGCACAAGAGGGGTGAGATCCCGTCCTTCCCTCGATAAGGACATCGGAGTAATTAAATATGAACGTAAAAATGAATGAAGCGTTTACTCACGACCTTGTAATCAAAACTTATGTTGCCTGTACGTATTAACGGAATAGAGAAAGTGAATGAACAACAACCTGGCACTTGATACGGCTAATTAAAAAGTAGGTTATAGAGTCCGCAGAGCTATAGAAAACGAGTACGGATGGCCTAATTTCTCGTTAACCATAAATTTAAGCCTTCTAATTAATTGATACGAAATAGTTTCACGTCGCCGAGACCATTAAGATAAATGACAAAAGGTATTACTCATTATATGGAGATATTTTTTTTGAAACTTGGTTTTAAAACGTTACCAAATCAAATTTCGCTGTTAATCATTTGCTTAGAGGTATGTTTGTGTAACTGTTTGTGGCTTGGCTCTTTGATAGCTTGATGTATCTGAAAATATGTAATGAATGTCGCTTCGCACAAGGACAGTTATATTTAATTTTTAAAAAACAAATCCTAAAGAAAAAATTAAAACTAATATTAATCAGAACATATACGCTGGGAATACCCGAAACGTATTGAAGATTTCCGCTGGTTTGACAACGTAATTCTATTACGTATTTAGAGTGGGTTTTACGAAAAAAAGATATCGATAACTTTGTAATTACGTGTGTGTATACGTACTCAGAAACAAATACAGGTTAAGAAATACCGATGAAAGAAGAGACTTCCCAGAACAAGGGGAAAATGTTGTTAAACAACAACATACAATTAATTAATATTTTACCCGTTATGCCCTCGCATAAAGCGAGAACCAAAAGTTTATGCCTTTAAAAGCTTGCAATAAAAGTTTATGGTGTTACGCAGAGAATCAGAGCCGTTCAGTCGAAAATCTTGACCTTGAACTAATAACACACCTTTGCACAGCTGATGATGAATGCGTCGTGAAAGTGTATTAACTGCTTTGGGATTAATTAAAATTAATTACGGTTTCAAAGATGTACAAATGTAAAACACTCACAAGGAAACGAACAATAATTTACGACAGGCAATTCCGTCACTTTAAAAAATAACGCACCGAACGCACGCTTTGAATTTTCTTAGACTTGTACAGTTCTAATTTCTAGTTGTCATTCTATTTCTTCGCTATTAGCAAAGACTATTATTTTTCAAACATCAACGATAAACCTAATAAACGATTTATACAAAAGCGACTGATTAAATGCAGGGGAAGGGTAACGCGTACTATTGGGCTATAAGAAGATGCCGAAATGTTTATGACGGACACGTTGCTTGTGGGAATAAACTTTATTTATAATACAATTGAAATTCAAATTAAAGAAAAACCTAGGATTTCTTAACACGGATATTTGAAACATGTTCGTGTTGTAGTGATTTATTCGTTTACATGTCAAAGCTTGTGTTCGAAAGTGGGGCCGTTGTTATCCTTATTTTATACAACTTGTATGGAATGAATTACTTCGGGTGATTTGCATGCATTTGTCAAGTAAATATTTTAGAATACGTATTTCAGTTGATCACGTTAACTCCGTTTAAAGGTCAAGTTCACACCGGACATCGCACCACAACAATCATAAATTTATAAAACAATTTTGTGACTGTATTTCTTTCGTTCATCTGTTGCTCTTTATTTATTTTGATTATTTCTGGAAAATACATAACATTTTATGTTCTGTTTGTCACATCCTGATCGGGCAAACAACGATCTATACTTTTCTGCTTAAATGTGTGGGTAAGAATAAGCAATTCAGAAAATTCCACCATTAATCAAGAATTAATGAAAAGCCGTGGTTACAGGGAATTTCACATAGTACATCGCAATTACTGACACCTGTGAATTTAACAATTCTCCTTATTAATAAGAATTGCTAATTCGCCGACGTCAATAATTGCAATTTTTTTTTTTTCAAATTTAGTAATTGCGTTACTACAAAAGTTAATCATTTCAAAGAATTTTTTCATTAATTCACCGCGATTACAAAATAAAAAAATAAAAAATTTAAAAAAAAATAGCAGACTACATCCAAGGTTACTAAATACATATATTTAACTTTTCGGGCATGCCTACGCTACTGGTCCACTTCTTTATTTATTTTCCCCTGCAAAAGATATAGGTATTAATGTTAAACTTTTTTTTAATTATAAATTATTTTGTTTCCTGGCAAAAATTAAAAAAAATTACGTTGATTTTAATAACCTCAGACTACATCCACCCAACATACAATGTTTTAGGTAAAGAAATTGTTTTTTTTTTATAAAATTTGATAAAAGTTTTAACACATTCTTTTTGTAAATAAGTAAAGTTAACATGTAAAGATGTGACGAAATATTTTTAATGCTTTTGTCTTTGCGAAAGAAAATTCAAAAAAAATTAAAATGTCTTTTGGAATGCGTTGTTCACAGCGAACGAGCATTTCCTTATTCTCTTCACTATTTATTTAATTTATTAAATTACAATTATTTATTAAAATTTTTCAGTTCCTGAGAAGTAGCTTCTATAAAATTAATTCATCCAGAATTATTTTGATTTATTTAATTTTCTACTTACGTAATACATACGTCGCGTCGTCCCACATGTTAAGAAGAGCCTTTGCATTATTTATTAAATTACTATTTTTAAATTTGCAGTTTCTGAAAAGTGATGTCTTTAAAATGATCCATGTATTCTTCCCAAAAAATTTTGCATTAAATATTTATGCATTTAAGTAGTAGTTCTTGAAGAATGACGTCTGTAAAATGCATTTTCTGATTCATTCATTCAACGTCACTTTATTTTATCCAGTTTTCTGTGACCAAAGAATAATAGTTAATGGCATACTTTTTGTTTAAAACACAGTTGAAACTGCAAGAAATCGTGACCACACATAATAAGTAGCTAATGAATAACCATTAATTTCAGTTCAAGTGTAAATAACAGCATTTTTATGCTATTTTAGTATTAGTTTATTATTATTATTATTGGAAATGTCTGCATAAATAATTGCCACTATTTTTAGAGCTTTACACTTTTTATATCCCAGGTTTTTGTGTCTTTTAAATCATTGATGACAACACAAACCATGTCTGGTACAAGTCGCATCGTTTATAAGTTCATAATTGCCACTATTTTTAGAGCTTTACACTTTTTATATTCCAGGTTTTGGTGTCCTTTAAACTTTAAATGATTGATGACAACATAAATCATGTCTGGTACAAGTCGCAACGTTTACAAGTTCATCACCTGTTTCTTTTAAAGTAATTTTTGGATTAGTGCGAACCCGCAAGGCTGAATATTTTTTGTAGGAAAAAAATGTGTGTAAAAATAAAAACATCGGCCAGTAAATCATGAAGCAGTCGGAAGAATGGGCAATGAAATACGTATGCGAAAAATTCCCAACGACTAATTAATTAAACCGCGAATATTAGTTTTACAAATTTATTGTAATTATTAATTAATGCTAATAATATCGTTTAAGCGATATGCATAATTTATTTGATATTATCAGTGGAAGTCTGCTCGCTTGGAATTCTCGAATAAATTCTATTTCTATTTTGATTTATTTTTTTTACAGACCCTGTATATTCCGAAAAGCAGAGATACGATGGATGGTTTAATAACATAGCACATCCTGACTGGGGTTCAGTAGGTAAGTAACAGAGTTGTACTAAGTATTACTAATAAATACAAGTACAAATACATTTTGAACACAATTGTCATTAAGTACAGTAAGTACAAGTACTAAAGCAATCGTGAGGGAAAAGTTCAATCATGTTTGTATAAGTAGTGCAAAAGTAAGAACATATTTTTAAGGATTTCTATTATAAAGTTCACTTACAGTCTATCGTAGTTATTCAAAACGATAAATACATCCTAAAATATCTTGTATAATATATTAAACAAACACTGTCATTATAATTATGCAGTACAAGTACTTCAGGCTTTTGAGTATTTACTTGCGCCTGCTGCATGTCCTTAAGTCCTAAAAAAAGTACTTAGTACTTCTGCTTATATAGAATTGTGGTTTAAATATGACAAAGCTCCAGGGATTACTAAGCGATTCTTAAAGCGCGTTCAACTAAAGTTCAATGATTTTTCAAAAAATAAAAGTGCTTAAGAAATGGGTAAAACTGTAACCACGTAATATTACAGTTTCAAAATGAAATATAACACTTCGGTTGGTGATTGCATTACGTGTTCGATATACCATTGGAATCTCAAATCCGGCGATTAAGCTCCGTGCAGGCTTACAACGGCCGAAATGGTTGCGTAAGAAAATCGCTATGTAGGTCAAATTACAAGAATCTAAATAATAGAACCAACATTATGTTAAGTGCGCATTGGGCCCGCACGAAGTTGATTGCATTGACATTCTTGGACTTGCTACGGTTTTTCCTGTTTTCCTGAAGCGAATTTTTAGAAAATTTGCCGCTGGAAAAAAGGCGGTTTCATATCTTTTTTCCTGGGGCGAATTTTGTAGAAAATTACCCCAGCAAGTCTTGGAAGTGTACGTCCGAACCTTCTGACAATACATATTTGATTAATGGTATAAACAGTTTTAAGAAATAAGCACAAATTAAATAATCTAAAAATGATTTTAGTACGATGTACTGCCTGAGGAAATACGTATCAACAAAATCTGGGAGTTACATTCAAAATCATATGATTCATATGGAATGCATGCTTTGCTTTCGTTCTCGAGTCATTTTAAGTCACAAATTCTCAAGAGAGAAAGTCGTTGAAATAAGTTTATTGCTTTTTCAAGTTTCAAAGTATGTAAACAATTTGCAAGGTACTTTCCATCCAAGCTGAAAAGATCCGTTCATAAGCGCAATTAACCTAAATTCTGACTGGTACATTCTTTAAAAAAAAAAACTATTGTGTCGTTAGAACAACTGAAATAAGTTCGACATTGTTGTTGTAGAACACATTTGTTTTTTACCTTTCAGTTTTAAAAAGAATAAATTAAAGTTGTCTGTTCATTTTATTGTTGTCTTCATATTTTCGATAACCTTTTCAGATAGTCACTTAATACGAAGATCTCCTCCGGCGTACGCAGATGGAGTCTACATGTTAGCTGGACAAGACAGGCCCAGTCCCCGAGTCCTAAGCCGAATGTTCATGAAAGGCGTGGATGGCCTAAGCTCCATGAACAACAAAACTGCCTTGCTAGCTTTTTTCGGCCAATTGGTCACATCTGAAATCGTCATGGCCAGCGAAAGCGGTTGTCCGATCGAAATGCACCACATCGAAATCGAAAAGTGCGACGAAATGTACGATAAAGAATGCAGAGGGAACAAATTCATCCCTTTCCATCGAGCTGCGTACGACAGACAAACGGGGCAAAGTCCGAACAGCCCCCGCGAGCAAGTAAGTAAAAAAATTACTTTGCCACGCGTTTGTTGGAATAAATTGTTGAAACAGTTGTTTGCAGCTGAACCAAGTCACGAGCTGGATCGACGGTAGTTTCATCTACAGCACCAGCGAGCCCTGGGTGAACACCATGAGGTCTTTCCAAAACGGGACTTTTTTGACCGACGCTTCCGGAAAAATGCCCATAAGAAACTCGATGCGGGTGCCGCTCTTTAACAACCCCGTTCCGCAGGAAATGCGAATGCTCAGCTCGGAAAGACTATTCCGTAAGTATAAAAAATATTATTTATTAATTCTGCATTTTAATATTGTATGCAAATGCAAGAAAGAAAATGCTAATTTAATTACGCGTTTGAGTTAGTGCGTGTCAGTATAATTACACCTTTTATATTCTTTACAATCATTATAATAAAAAAAATTTTAATTATATTTTACTATCATGTAGGTACACGTTTTATAACAATTTATGTATTTAAAAAAATACTTTGTTGTTATCGCCGACTAGAACAATATCGTCGATGGTTTGGTTGTATATAGGGTGTCCCACCTACATCACCTGTCACATATTTATTATTATTCTAAACTTCAAAGTAGAACCGAGAGTCTTCAAACCTTCGTTGACATAATTTAAAACTGAATTCAAAAAACCCGGAACAAATAACGATGAATATTTAAGTTAACACCGCAAGGCAATCAAGCGTATTTTATTGACTTCATTGCGGTCATACACTACACTACAGGATATAAATAGAAATGTCTTCCAGTCATAATTATTCAGTTCCCCAGTCTAAGCATGCTCTTTGCATTGTAAAAGCCCCAACGACACGCCTGCACTTTTTTTTTATTATACACACGTGTAAACATGCCAATTGATTGATTATCCTTTTGTAACCGCCGCGAGCGTAAAATTTTGCTTGCGTAAAATAGGACACGGGAAAAATCACTCGTGACAAGAAATCACAAAAATAGATCCTGATGAATTATTTAAATGTTTATTTAGCTCGGAGTTCATTGGAATTCCATGTGGTTCTTAATTAATTAAATTAGCTCATCTGATTCATTACGTTTATGTGTGTTTTATTGATGAAAGGTAATTTATTATTGGTTTTTTTAATTAAATTTAAACATTAATCACGTGCAAGTGACGTAATTGTTAACGGTTGTGTAAAATACAGAGTTTTCTCGTTCCTTGGGGAATTTTTATCAAATATACATATTTCGATTTTTTCTGCTATTGGGTTTTAGAGATTTTATAATTATTTGGTTTGGTTCGGGAATTAGATCATCTAGAAATATATAAAATCTCAAGAACTTTTTCATATCGATTACTAAGTTTACTTAAAGGTTATTTTCCAGCAGTATTTATTTCATTTATTAATCTTCATTGTCGGACGACGTAGTTCTTGGACTCAAAAGCTGTAGAAAGTGAATTAAAAATGCAAATACATGTATGCCCAAATTAAAAGAACGATATTAATCAAGTATACTAATTAACTCCGTACAATGGGGATATAAATTGTTTCTACCTTTTGGGGAGGACGAGACTTAGCAGCAGAGGACCTCTTTTTCCAGCGTTTGCTTAGTACTTGTCGATCGCCCCCTGGCCTCTAGGTGAAGGGTCTTCTTCTTTGCACGGCCACTTCACCCACACCAAGAATTTTAGAATTTGAACTCAAAAAGGTGCTACTCACCTGAAAGCCAGCAAATTGTGCGAGTGACTGACGTTTCTCTAGCACCGCTCGGCTAAGCTCTTGGAGATGGGAGGGTTCGACGAAACCCCAAAACAAAAGTTGGGCAAAGTGAATAAAATAAAAATCACCAGATGAGCACACTTGTTTTTCTTTAAAATGCTCAAAAACAAATGACGAATATGAAAATAATTTACAGGTATCGAGTGCGACCCAGAAGGGGTCCCAATGAAAAGAGCACGGAATGTAATTAAGTAAACCAACAAGTTAGATTTTATCCAATCAGCAGATCTGCTCCTCGTTTACGATTAAAAAAATTCACTTGATTAGCAAATAAAAGAAAAATAAAAATAATAACGTCGCGGTAAGGTGAGTCAACACAAATAAGTCAATAAAAATAATTAAAATATTTCCGACCTGGTAACCAAAATCCTGCTTAATGACAGACAACCAATGGCAGCCAATGACGTACGTCGACGCAGGTGTTACGTCACCAAGTTGCGTCGAGTTTGCAGGTCGGTCGGGTTCACTTTCACGGACGAAGGGTGGGCCGGAATGCCGGTGGTTTTATACGTTTCAAACTCCGATTCCGGCCTTTTTTCCCACCCAAGAGATGACGATATTCTCAACCAAGGTAAAACTACCACTAAAAGCCTCTTCCTTATTTCAGAAGCAGGCTTTCGAAAAGATGTTTAACGAGCTTGAAATTCTCTCAACGTACATTTGCACAAATCACGGAGTAATTCCGTTTCCGTTTTCCTTCACAGAATCACGTGAAAGGCAGCACACAAAAATCGTACGCTAAGAGCTCTGAAGGCAAACTGAATACGACCGGAAGGCCGCGTTTTACCCAACCATAAGTTGAGACGGGGTTGTTACGACTGAGATCAGTTTTTAGCCGGGCGACAGAGTGAAATGAAGATATACTGTAGGACTAAATAACAGCGTATGATCTAATGGTGCAACATTGAGAAATATGACAAAAGTCACGTACGCCAGCCTGGTCATAAGATTCTCACACTAATACAGGGCGTTCGGCAAATATTATGAAAAACTCAAATGAATTTTTCAACGATTAATTTAAATAAAAACTTCTGACGATGAATAATAAAAATTTAATCGCAATAAAAAATAAAATTAAAAAAACGGAGGACCATATGATAAAAATTCCATGAATCCCTCCGGAACCGCGAAGGCTTATTGTTTACATTTTGAACAGATGCCACGCCCCTCTCCGGACGTGCTGCCATCTTTAGCATTTCCGCCTGATAGGCCAGTCCAAATAGGTCCTAAGAGTCATTAAAGTTGCCTACCTTTCGGAGAAGTATCAGTCAATTCAATCGGTTGCTTCTCGTCGCGAGTGGGCGCTAGTTCTCACACGTCAAAGGTTCTTTATTGATATGATTATTTGAGAAACCCCATAAGTCAATTGCCTAAATTTCGAATACCGTTGACTTATGGGGTTTCTCAAATTAACTGAAGTTGACCATTCCTGAACTGTGAATAATGCAACAAAATAATTCTTTGAAATATTGTTAATTACTGTCAATTTAAACTAAAAAAAAAGCTTAATTAAGAAATTTCCAAAATAAGCTTAGTTTAAAAAAGTTAACCGCCTGCTTTATCAATCATGGAACTGCTGAACATCATTAGTTGCTGTTGTTGGTCAATTGAGCACAATTTCATTTAAAAATCCCTAATGTTCGTAGTTTCGTACCTTCCGGAATGTAACTCACCTCTCGTCAATGTTTTTCCTTAGTGATTGGGATATTTCTCATAGAGCTACTGAGTAGTAGGGTTTCTCAAATAAACGTCCAACTCTTTTCCCAACTGCTGGCTGGTGATGGTCTGGACTGATAGTGTTACTTCTTCACCACAGCAATCGATTTTTAAGGAAAACTCGATTCCGGCAAACATGTGACTTATGGGGTTTCTCAAATAACAGATACATTTACTTTACTCTGTCTTAATCGTCACTTATCTTAAGGAGAGTTAGTATTTCGTCTAGACTGTTTCGTCGCGCTTGTTATCGTTTGGGAAATGTTTACGTTAATAATTTGTAGTTTAAGATTTTCGGCCGTTTACAGCAGTTAATTGTTTGTAAAAGAAATAACTTCATGTATCTGATGTGACCGGTACAGCTTCCAAATTAAATTAGTTTTTTAAACCACACCGTTTTACGTTTCAATTTGCACACTTATGAACACAAAATACCGAATTTTTTGTTAGCGGAACATTGCACCTCACATGTAGCGAGGTGTTAATGAAATTTGTTATTAACCTGACCTTCTTAAGAATGCGGCTTTGGTAAGTTTGCTGCAAATAAAATTGAAGTCGCTCATTGAATAAGGTGTTAATTATTTAGCTCAAGTCTAAAGTGGGTACAACAAAATTAGCACTATTCATTTCTGGGGCTGATTTAAGTTGCTTCTTTTACTCTCGGTTGTCAAAAATTAAATTCTGATTTCGCAGTTTTGGGTGATCCCCGTACAAATCAAAATCCAGCAATCTTAACCCTAAGCATCCTATTTTTCCGATGGCACAACGAAATAGCCCGACGAATCCAAAACGAACATCCAGACTGGTCAGATGAAGATGTGTTCCAAAGATCGAGGAGGAAAGTCATCGCAAGTTTACAGGTACGCACATCGCCTTTAGAAACCCATTTTTTTCAACCCAATTCAAATTGCAGAATATCATAATGTACGAGTATCTCCCGGCGTTTCTCGGGCGGGAATTACCCCCCTACGACGGTTACAACCAAGATGTACACCCAGGAATCACACACGCGTTTCAAAGTGCGGCGTTCCGCTTTGGGCATTCTTTAATACCCCCCGGTTTGTATCGCAGAGATGGGATGTGTAACTTCAAGAAAACTTCCATGGGCTATTTGGCCATTCGTTTATGCTCAACATGGTGGGATTCCAATGTAAAAAACTTCATAAAAGCACGCCAACGCGTTGACACAAAAATTACTTGCAGGATGTCTTAACCCTCAATTCGCTGGAGGAATTGCTTATGGGGATGACGTCGCAACTGGCGGAAAGAGAAGACTCGCTTTTGTGCTCGGACGTCCGTGATAAATTATTTGGGCCTATGGAATTTTCACGGCGCGACCTGGGGGCCTTAAATATAATGAGAGGGAGAGACAACGGCCTTCCGGATTACAACACAGTGAGGTCTTACTATAAACTGCCCAAAAAAGAAACGTGGCGCGATATCAACCCCGAACTGTTCGAGAAAAATCCGAAACTTTTAGAGTCTTTAAAGCAAGCGTACTCCGACATAAATAACATCGATGTTTACGTTGGGGGCATGCTCGAAAGCTACGGAAACCCTGGCGAGTTGTTCACGGCGGTGATCATTGAACAATTCACCAGAATCAGGAGCTCCGATAGGTTTTGGTTTGAAAACGCAAATAACGAGTAGGTTTGACGCAACCAAAATCACCAACACCAAACTGATCCTGGTTTTTTTTTAACAGTATATTCACCAAAGAGGAAATTGACGAAATTCGCCAATATACCTTATGGGACATTATAGTAAATAGCACGGATATAAAACCGGGGCTAATTCAAAAGAACGTCTTCTTTTGGAACGAGGGCGATCCTTGCCCTCAACCAATGCAATTAAACGCGTCGCTTTTAGAACCGTGCAAGTACTTAAATGGATACGATTACTTCGAAGTAAGTACACAAAGGCGTACTTGGGGGCCATCATTTTTCTTTCTTTATTTAAGGGAAACGAATTGGTTTACATTTACGCTTGCGTCTTCTTGGGCTTCGTCCCTATTTTATGCGCCGGAGCCGGATATGGCGTCGTCAAACTGCAAAACCGACGTCGGCGGCGCCTCAAAATCAAACAGGAGGAGCTAAGGAATTCCGCCGAATGTAAATTACCCGTCGACACCATGGTCGTGCAAGAGTGGCTGCACGCGAACTTCAAGAGGATGGTGAAGGTGAAATTCGGGCCTGAAATTGCTCTGCACATGATAGGTCGTAAAGGCGAGAAGTTGAGGACTATCAATTTCAAGAATATCGATTCGGTTACCGTGGAAGAGTCCGTCGAGGTGCGGGGGAAAAGGAAACCCCTGGTTTTGATTCGGGTGCCCCGCGATCATGATTTGGTGCTCGAGTTCGAGTCGGTTGGGGCACGGAAAAAATTCGTCTCGAAATTGGAAATGTTTCTGACCTCCAACAAGAAGAGTTTAGTTACTAATCAAGTAAGGCATAGCACCCGGGAGGGCCAAGAGAAAAATAAAGTGACTTATTTGCATGTAGATCGTCAGGGAAATTCTGCTGGCCAAGGCAGAAACGCGCGAGCGCCGCCAAAAGAAACTGGAGCATTTCTTTCGGGAAGCCTACGCGCTTACTTTTGGTTTAAGACCTGGTGAACGCCGTCGCCGTTCCGACGCAAGCGCCGATGGTGAAGTCGTCACAGTCATGAGGACTTCCTTAACCAAAAGCGAATTCGCATGCGCCTTGGGAATGAAGGGCGACGCCGTTTTCGTCAAGAAGATGTTCAACATTGTTGATAAAGATGGAGACGGAAGAATATCTTTTCAAGTAAGACAATCCATCCTTCGATTTGGGGCAATTTACTTGCACGAACTTGTTTGCAGGAGTTTTTAGATACCGTAGTCTTATTTTCGCGAGGCAAAACCGAAGATAAATTGCGCATCATCTTTGACATGTGCGACAACGACAGAAACGGAGTGATCGACAAGGAAGAGCTATCCGACATGTTGAGGTCTTTGGTCGAAATTGCCAGAACCACGAGTTTATCGGACGACCACGTCACCGAGCTCATCGATGGAATGTTCCAGGCAATACCTTCCTTCCTCATTTACAATTAATATTATGCTAACAAATTCACGTTCAATACAGGATGCAGGCTTGCAACATAAAGACTCCTTGACCTACACGGATTTCAAAGAGATGATGAAAGAATATAAAGGCGATTTCGTTGCGATAGGTTTAGACTGTAAAGGGGCGAAGCAGAATTTCCTGGATACGTCGACGAATGTGGCAAGGTGAATAGTTGATTTCTTATTTAAACAATTTTTTATTATGGAGTTTTTGCAATTGCCAGAATGACCAGTTTCCACATCGACCAACCGATGGATCCCGAAACGAACTTCGTAATACTGAAATGGAATTCCCTGAGCACGTTTTTAGAGGAAAACAGGCAAAATATCTTCTATTTGTTTTTGTTTTACGTCGTTACAATCGGGTTGTTCGTGGAGAGATTCATCCGTAAGTACTTGAAGACCCCGATCTATTGGAGTTGTTCTGACCGATTTTTTTAGATTATTCTTTCATGGCGGAACACACAGATCTACGACATATCATGGGGGTAGGGATTGCGATAACGCGTGGTTCGGCCGCCTCCTTGTCTTTCTGCTACAGCATTTTGCTCTTGACGATGTCGCGGAATTTACTTACGAAATTGAAGGAATTTTCCTTGCAGCAGTACATCCCCTTAGATGCTCACATACAATTTCATAAGATTGCGGCTTGCACCGCCCTATTTTTTTCGTTGTTGCACACCGTGGGCCACATCGTCAATTTCTATCATGTCTCCACACAACCCATCGAGCATTTAAAGTGCCTTACAAGCGAAGTGAGGTTTCCTTCGGATTACAAACCTGGAATCACCTTCTGGCTATTTGAGACGATCACTGGTAAGTATCTTGCAATTAGCTTACGCAAATAAGGACAATTTCATATCTCAGGTTCCACTGGGGTCTTACTCTTCATTGTTATGAGCATAATATTCGTGTTTGCCCACCCTACCATCCGAAAAAGGGCATATAATTTCTTTTGGGCGACTCACAGCTTGTACATCGTCCTGTACGCCTTATCTTTGATACATGGAATAGCAAGACTGACTGGCGCTCCTAGATTCTGGATTTTTTTCATCGGTCCAGGAATTATATTTACTCTAGATAAAGTAATTGACTTCAGTTAATTTCGCCCGACGATGAATAAAAGCCTCAACTTTCAGGTGGTTAGTCTAAGAACCAAGCATATTCCACTGGATGTAATAGAAACTGAATTATTGCCGTCTGATGTAATCAAAATCAAATTCTACCGTCCACCTAATCTCAAGTACTTATCTGGCCAGTGGGTTCGTTTGGCATGCACGGCTTTCAAAACCAACGAATATCACTCGTTCACTTTAACATCGGCCCCTCATGAAAACTTCCTCTCCTGTCATATTAAAGCTCAAGGTAAGATGGGTGAGCTTGGTCTTGAATTAAATCTAGTAATCAATGCGTAATAATAGGTCCATGGACGTGGAAGCTTCGAAATTACTTCGATCCCTGCAATTACAACCCCGAAGACCAGCCGAAAATTTTGCTCGAAGGACCCTTCGGCGGCGGCAATCAGGATTGGTACAAATTTGAAGTGGCCGTGATGGTCGGGGGTGGTATAGGCGTGACTCCATACGCCTCCATTCTTAACGACCTCGTTTTTGGAACGTCTACAAATCGCTACTCCGGAGTTGCTTGTAAAAAGGTAATTTTTTTACAACAGCAAATTTGGCCGGTACATTAAAATTTTCCAGGTGTACTTCCTGTGGATTTGCCCATCCCATAAGCATTTCGAATGGTTCATAGATGTCTTGAGGGATGTAGAGAAGAAGGACGTCACTAACGTCCTGGAGATTCACATATTCATAACTCAGTTTTTCCATAAGTTTGATTTACGAACAACCATGTTGGTACGTTTTATCTTTTTATCGCTTCTTGTCTTGTAAATTAATCTGATTGTATATCATAGTATATCTGCGAGAACCATTTCCAAAGACTTGCTAAGACGTCGATGTTCACCGGACTTAAAGCCGTCAATCATTTTGGAAGGCCCGACATGATTTCTTTTCTGAAATTCGTACAGAAGAAACACAGTTACGTAAGTGCTTTAAAGTGCAGGAGTAATCGGCGGCGTTTTAAAAGATTTCTTTAGGTTAGCAAGATTGGAGTGTTCAGTTGTGGTCCTCGGCCTTTGACGAAGAGTGTCATGTCGGCCTGCGATGATGTTAACCGCGGGCGAAAGTTGCCTTATTTCATTCATCACTTCGAGAACTTTGGATAGGGAATTAAATTATTTTTCGTAGTTAATTTGTACTTATATTTTTTTTTACTTGTACAGAAGTTCTTCGTGTTTTGTATATATGTACATAAAATGTGTGCTTTGCTAATATATAGGGTGTTTCATTTCAAATCCTTCAAATTGAAGCCTCTTTTATTTTCTTATACCTTCAACTTTGACGTTATTGTTCTAGTTATTTTAATCTTATACTTAAAAATAGAACAAGAAACAAATTAAAACATAAGTCACAGTAATAGATTGATTTATTATTAACATTTGTATTAATTATTTTGGGCTGAATGCTTTTATTGTTATTTAAATTTTGTGTTGTTTACTTGTTCACAAATGATGATAATAATAATAAAATGTGCAAATACGGCGGAACCATGCATTGTATTTCGAAATTCCGCCATTCGGCGGATCGAAATAACCTTAGCCCACAAGTCCGCCGAAAGTTCGAGTGATTTGCGCAAGAACGGCGGAACATTACTCTAAAAACTAATAATACCGCCGAACGGCGGACTTTATTGAAAAGAATGCTTAATCCGCAGTTCTGATGTGATGCCGCTGGCGCAGGATAAGCATAAGAAGGCCAATACTCCTTTTAGCGACAACCCGGTAGATTTAAAACTAACAATATAATGCATGTGATTTGTTAAACGTCTTTTTAATACGAGGAAAATTACAAATGGAAAAAGTAAAAAAAGAGGAACATGAAGTCGAATGCGCTACAAAAATTACGCATCTCATCATTAAAGAAAGTCATTACCTGAGAAACAAATTTCAGATTCGGACTCAGCGTCCTCGATTCCTTAAATTGACACTTCTTATTTATCGCTTCCATCTTAATTCCGTGCACGCCCCTCCCTCAAGTTTCTTAGAAGTTATTATACTTCCCCGGTTTTTTAAAAACTTTTATCTGCTGTTTAAACTGTTATATTAAGGGTGGGTTTACAGAAAGCAAATTAAATATTTAATTTCGAATTAAACTAATCACTATTAAGTTGCCATAAGAATTACATTACGAACTGTCAAATTAACAACGTTATTAAAATTTGATTGCAATTAAATTTTCTTTAAACTGGCCCTATATATTTCTTCTTTTGTAACTAAACGTTTAATTATTTAAATTAAATAAATGAAAATGATTTGAGTAAATTAGTAAATGTTGATTCGTCCAATTAATTATACCTACTATTGCAATTTAAAAATGCACGGAGAAATGTATGAAAAAGAAATAATAAGCGATTATTATACTGCAAGAAAATATTCAATAAATAAAATAAAACTATTTCAGGAAATGAAAAAAGAAAGCGAAAAATCAACAGATAGGGAAAATAAAAAGAAAATAAATTCATACACTATAAACTAAAAAAAAATTCATAATAAAAATGTTCATCCTCACAGAGCACATGATAGCTGAATAGGTAGATAAAAAATACTTTAACGAGTGTGCTAGAAGTTACAAAATTATAAAAAAAATTATACAGAGACATCAGAAATGATTTTAACCACCGCGACCCCGCCGTTTAAGGAACACATTGTACTCTGTTAGTAACAATGCCGTGCGTTGTGTTAAACTGTTGGAGGATGTATTATCTGCGATTTACAAAGGCATCGTAATTTACTTCCGCATCTGGGAATGCTTGGTTAAACACAACAGAATACCTACTGTCAGCCGCGAACGTCAATGTCAAAAACACACCAATTTGAATCAGTGACATCACTTCTAAAAAAAAACAAAACCTAGTTCAAATTGTTCACGTGAGTAGAAATCATTTTCAGTGTTATTGTATTATAAAAAATGAACAAAAAAATCAGATTAGAGTAGAAGGTACAAAGAAAATATTTGTCTGTGATTAAGTGAGTTAATTAATGTAATACATTCATGGACTGTCAAATTTATTGACTTTTTATTTAGTCGCAGACATACATTTTCTTTGCACCGTCTTCTCTAATCTGATTTTTTTGCTCACCGTTTATTACCAATTCAAATAGTTGCACAACTATTCAATTCACCCTGTATAGAACATTTACAATTTTTGAACAAAATGCTCAAAATTTTAATAGCGTAGACATGTTGAAGTGCTAAAGAATCTTCGGAATTAAACAAAAAGCTAGTTCGTGTTTACATGTTATTAACAAGAGCGAATTAAAAACAATATAGTTAAGGCGTGAACAAAAAGGAAATAGCGTGAAAAAAATGTTTAAAGAAAAAAAATTTGCCGTTTTAAGTTATAATCTAGTGTCTTTTTGGTAGGCAGTATTTATAAAAAATCTCAAATTTTATAATAAACTTGTCGTTTTTATACACAGGGTGTTTCAAGATTAACTGACCATTTTTGATGAGCGTAACGCTTTACGGAGACACCACACATAAACAAATTTCTTCTGATATCCGTATTAATCAACTTTGCGGAAATTGCTTTGTATAGAAGTTGAACTATTTCGTCAATTTTAATACAAAAAAGTATTTGTAAGTTGTTGTGCCTCTAAAGTTGATTTTAAATAATTTTTTGTTCACTGGATAGCAAGAAATTGTATTTTCATTGTGAAATGTAAAAGAAAATGAAATGAGCCAAAAACAACTTAATGTTTTTATTTTGAAGAAAACGTAAAAGAAGAAATGTACGAAATTTTTAAGAAATAGGAAAGAAATTTAAAAAAAAATAGAAAAGAATGTAAAGTTTCTGAAAAATCACAAAGAAAATTGTGTTGTGCAGATACTTTAGTTATAATATACATATTTCCAAATTTAAAATGGTCCAAAGTTAAACAAGAAATTTGTTAAAATTAACTTTTTAACATAAATTTAAAAAAAATGGTAGTTTCAAACTTCGATTATGGCAGAAAAATATCTATATACAACTATATACTTACAATTGCTCATTTTTTATAACTTAGACCATGAAAATCATTAGTAACGTGGACGCCGTTGCCAAATTTCTTTTATTTAAAACTTAAGTAACTTTTAAATGAAAGGTCAAATACTTTTTCTCTGCAATCGATTTCATATCCTATTAGGGCCTAATAATGTAAGCTTAAAATGGATGGACACTTTTTGAGACACCGTGTATATTTAAGCATATCTAGATGATATAGTTTCCTACTTCATTATTTTAAATGCAATGCTATATTTTTTTATTGATGATTTGAATTCTGCTTGATAGTTCTTTTGCAGATATTTTTTCCATTGGACACTTTACCTTTGTTACCTTTAACTTGTGTGTGTGTACTGAAAATGACAGCGTATCTGCCGAAATACGTAATATATCGTGATTTATGCCGTAAGTATTTAGAATATTATAAACTATGATAGCCTAAGTATCCTAAATTCTTAGAATGTACTTATGATTATAAATACAAGCACTAAGTACCTTTTTATGACTTATACTTGTATTTAAGTACATCCAATGGGCGATAGCACTTGTATTTAAATATTCAAAGATCTAAGGTACTTGTACATGCACTTGTAAAATAAGAACATGTATAAGTATGCATTTAAGATTCTTTTAAATATACAGGGTGTTACTGAATGATTTGGCCAAACTTTAGCGTCGTATTCTAGTTTTTAAATTAATAATAAAAATTCTCATTAACACTGTCTGAAAATGATTCTTTAAAAAGTTATAGTCACTTGAAATTCAATTAATAAAAAATATCAAATTTAAACATTAATTATTTATTAATATAAATTGGAATTACTCAAGATGACTGTTTCGTGCAAAAATATATGCGGCACAGCGTCTTATCATTGATCGCTTGACACGTTGAACGCATTTTCACATTTTATCATTTTCTAAAGTTCAAGTGACCATGATTTTTTAAAGAATCATTTCCGGACAATGTTTATAAGAATTTTTATCACACAGCGTCTTATCATTGATCGCCTGACACGTTGAACACATTTTCAGACTTTATCATTCTTTGTAGTTCAACGGACCATCAATTCCAGATAAGGTTTATAAGAATTTGTATCATTAATTTGAAAATTAGTATACGACTCCAAGTCATTCAGCGACATCCAGTATATGTCGTTTTGAATAACTACAACAGACTGTAAGCGAAACTTATAATAAAAATTCTGAAAAATATGATTTTATTTTTGTAGCACTATATAAAAATATTCAAATTGAACTTTTCTCGTAACCATTATTTTAGTACATACATCTGAATTATATGAAGAATACTTGTATCTAAGTATATTTCGCCTTTTTGTACTTGTACTTGTTGTATTTGTATATGTGTGAAAAATAAAGTCCAAGTTATATTTATAAAGAGTACTTGGCGCAGCTCTTGTACTGAGTACAAGTACAATGTACTTGTACAAGTACAATGTACTTGTACTTATGTATATAACTTCTTGTTGTATTTGTACTTGTATTTATAAGTACTTGTGGTTTCGAATAACAATTTATGATTTGCTTCTTAAACATGTTAATTGTTAGCTACTTGATTACGTGAGTCATTTAATGATTGTTTCTAATTTTCTTATACAATTTAGAATACGTTCAAATTTCGATACTGAATCTCCCACAAGCCTCAGAGTTACCCAAAAACGTATCGCAAAAATGTATAAGTTAGAGTTAGAGCAGAATGTTAAATGATTTTTTCTTGTTAATACGGAACAACTTTAGCATTTATTTATAAACATTTCTCGACTTGTGCGACTTTCCCCGATGAGGCTCGTTCCTCGTCGGTCCGTTTTGATTTCACTTGGTGCCCTGTCACCGTGCCTTCGCTAGTATCAAACATCGCGCGCCGTGGGCAGTACGCCTATCAAGGTCTTTTTATTGTACTTGATCCAAATAAACATTCTACCAGTACGTAGGCTCGATTAAATCGTACGCATTAAATTGATCTTGAATTAATGGAGGTCGCGTTTTTAATAGTTCGATTTAACGATGATCATGACGGATTGAGCAATTGCGTTGGCCTTCAATTTTATTAAACTAAACAAGCACGCATGTAGACACGTATAGATGCAGATGAATTCATGTATGTTGTTTATTTGCATGTAGATGTGGAACTCGCCGGCTGAAAACTCTAAATGAGAGTCAGTTCTCGAGGAAGAGCTGTGGAAAGTAGGTGTACGGTAGTATCTGAGCTTGACGTCACTGCCGGTAATTGGAAGAATGTGAAGAACGATCAAAGTTCCTTGGTAAGTAGAAGACAACAAATTCAATTAATTACAAAACCCCAATCAATTTATTCTACTTTCACCATAGATACTCTCATAAAAATTTAAAGAGTCTCTTTCCGGTAAAATTGATTATGTTCGATAATTAATTTGAGGATCACAAAACCCACATTGGGGTCGCTTTGCTTCATCCCTTAAGGCTGTTTCTTGTATACAAGATTTGGCTCAATTTCTGCAATAGGTACATATTTGGAACAGGAACATTTTTGAGCTGCAGAATATGGTGTGGAAATAGAACACGTTCTATTTCTCAGATTCAATTTAATTTTTTATACAATTTACTGTATAATTTAAATTATTCAAGAAATGAACTAAATCTTGTGTGCGCAAGAAATATAGGGCAGTGTAAAACGGCCTTTAAAAGAACTTTGCTTCCGTTGTTTCACTTCCCTTAAGAATCCTGAAATTTTCAATTTAAAAATAATTTGGAATATACCGGGTGTCCCAACGGTGTGTATATATACAGAAGTGACTGGCTATTTTTTTTTAGCTAATTCCAGAAACACTACTGACAAAGGAGTCGCCTCTTGCGTCTCGATTCGGTTTGAAAAAGTTTTGAGTAACAAAGGGTGGTAAAAGTTAAAAAAAAAGGATGTTTGTTTTCAGAGTCTAGTGGAAGTCAAAGTTGAGACATCCTATAAAATTTGGTCTTATGTTGAAAAACCATTTTATCAAAATATAAAGCACCCTTTCCCGTACTCGCGGTCTTACAAACACAAACCTAAAACAGAGAAAGGTGTAATATCAATCATTTATATTTTTAATTAATAATTAAATCAAAGCATAAAATAAGAAAAATACATTTCATTATTTACAAAAAAAATAAAATTAAGTGTACTTTGGAATTGAAAAACTTTAAAAAAAACCAATAAATATAGAAACACAAAACTACACTTTAAATATTTTTTAATTAAAATTTACCTAAAGCTTCTCCTCTGTGGGTACAAATGTGAGTGAATGAACAAATGTGAACACAAAGAATATGTTAACATGAAAATTACAACCAAACGAAGAAAGGAAATGAATTTTAATTAAAAAATACTTTTTGTTAAATTGGTACCACTTACATGTTTAACGTCAAATCATATTTAAGTACCCCTACGTCTTACGCTTAATATACAGGATCTCCCAAATAGAGTGGCCTATTAAAAGTTTTCGGGGAAGGGAATATACAAAAATTCTAAAAATTAGTACACTAAGAGAAAGCAATCTTTCAGATTAAAATATTTTCACTTTTATATCACACCATATTGTGATCACCCTATGAATTTTTCAGGAATAATTAGGATATGATTTGAAAGTCTGTACATTATACTTTTAAACGACATGTCACTTCAATCTTTAAATTTGAAATTGGCGCAAATACATTGTCTTAAATGAAAGGTCATCAAAACAATTTTTTAAATAAATTTGAAGATATCTCAAAATCGGTTACATTTAGGTATAGGGAAGCCTTAACATTTTTTATTTACAATAATGTGTAGAATCAGAATTTGTAATAAAAAGTATAGCGTTCTATTTAAAATAAGAAAGTTGATGGCGACTTCCGCTATAACCGGAAGTGATATAAAAGTGAAAGTATTTTAATCTAAAAGATCGCTTTCCCTTAAGGGCAGTGTACTAATTTTCAGAATTTTTGTATATTCCCTTCACCGAAAACTTTTAATAGGTCACTCTATTTGGGAGACCCTGTATTTATAATTATCTTCATATATTTCCCATTCTTTTCTAATTTTCTTTTCGCCTTATTTCATTTCATTTTATATCATTTTTTCAATTGCTCCTCTTACCCGTCCTGTCCATATGTTCCTTATTATTCTCTGTACACCTTTCCTCATTCATCTTTTATCTCTCTATTTCATTAGAGAAGTTTCAATTTTTCCAAATCAAAAAATGAAAGTGAACCAATCCCAACCCACCATTTTTTGTTTTGTTTTCGACTTATTTCGTTTTCGTCGAAAATTTGGTGGTTCATGCCAGCCAGACATTTCATGTAGTGCTTTCCACTTGTGTGTGTGTGTGTACTGAAGGTAGGGTAGCTTCCGAAATACGTATCCATGGATATACACTAATTACTGATTCAAAATTCGTGTATTCAATAAAAGTAAAGAATTTTATTGACAAAATGTACATGAAGGCTCTTTTGTACATGGACCGTAAATTGACAACCATCACAGGTTTTTTTTTAACTTTTACATTTGCTTTTATTGATGATAGGAATTAGAAGTGTTAAGAACGTTTCGAAAAGAAATCATTTTAATGTTAAAAGAGCAAGTACATCGGTACGAAAATCACTTTCCCTTTGTCGAATTCGACACATTTTTCGACCGAGATGACGGTGCGTTTTGACGGTCGTCCAAAGTTTAATTGAGTTAACATTCTCGAACAATACTGAAATTAACATTCTTTTTTGAGCACGCTCAGCAATTCCACCTCGTAACAATAAACGATTTAATTAAATCACTGTCAGGAGGCAAATGCACATCCACTCTTAATTATTAATTAATTAATCGACGAGCTAGTTTTCCTTTCTACATTCTTACGCATACGTCACCTGGTGGAAGTCGCGTTCGCGTCGTGAACTTGACACACTTCCTCGGATTCTTATTTCTGGGTAGGTGCAAACACGGTGACGTTTGTTTGTTCACGTATCATTAGCACTTTTACTAATCGCTCGCTAATTGAGAGCTAACTTTTTTTATCGGATTAGAAATCAATGGCACTAAATAAATTTTCTAAAATAAACAGGTCTGTTTGAAGTTTTTTATTTTACTTTTTTTATATGCAAATTTTAATTTGATTTTACATCCCACCGCTGCCACCATTTTGTTACTCCTAGTTGTCTTGTAAATTGTCAACACAATACTAAAAACTAAAACTATTAAATACTTATTTTAAGTGAAACGTGCAAAAACATCCCACGCGATTGTCGATTAAACCCGAGACGCGTTTTTTTCCATTTCTCGCTCGACATGATCGACCCCGTTCGTTTCAACATTACCTCCTCGGCTTTTAAGTTTATCAGCTTGAAAACCTGAAAACCAATTTATTACTAGCGCACTTAAGTGAAATTCCCCCTTTTTTTTTCTCTAGTTATTATCGTTCGCACCGTTTTATACCGCCGTATGCCATTTAAGATGGTGCAACAGGCAGTAAAATGCTGTCGTTGCTTTATCTTATTCGTCATTAGCGTGAGATTCGTAATCTTTGAAAGTAAATCTTTTGCTCGCCAGTCACTTACCGGGGCTAATTAAGGCGACTATTTTCACATAGAGTTGCACCGCACAAAGCTTAATAAATCGAAAGCAATTAAATCCTTTCTGTTCGGACCTAAAGAGGTGAGAGGTCGAATGGTTTTTGAGAGCGCTTTTTTTTATTTTATTACTCAACGGAGCTAAACAATGAAGAATTTCATTAAGATATTTCTCATGCTTGGCATGTCGGAATCCTTATCGTAATTTTTTTTCTCATAATTATTGCATTAACGCTTGTCTGAAAGAAGTGAAAGCTTAATAGCATCTGAAAATTATTATTTTAAGTTCACCACTAAATTGTAAACGTAAAAATTATCCTGTCTTATTCATGTTGTTTAAGTATGACTTTATCATTGCAGTGTTAGGCAAAACAAGGATCTTGTTTCCCGTTGAAAAATGTTCTTGAATGTTGTTTAATATTTATTTAAAATCAATCCATTCCTAAGTATATCGATAAAACTTTTGGATGCCAAATAATTTGGAAAGCAAGGAATCCAAATTGATGGAAGGAAAATGAATCAAACGTGCTCTCTTCTTTCGAACTTAATTACATTGCAACATTGAAATGATAATTAAAATTTCCTTACAAAGAAATAATACCGAAAAAATTGTCGGTTGTAACTTCGGTGATTGATGACGCAGAGCTCAAGTTCCGTGATTTTGATATTATATGAGTGAACGGAGTTGAATAAACGAACGCAGCTTTTCTCTTCACTTGCTCCAATGGGTTTGGTTTTGCGGGAAATTATGAAACTTTCAATCAACCTTTAAAAAGTATATGTATACAGTGTGGTGATAAAGTAACGCACCAAGCGAAAAAACACCCTTAGCGATAACTTTTTCGAAAAACGCTCGGACAGGTCGATTTTATTTTTAAAAAAGACATCTTTGACAACCAATTCTAATTTTATGACAATTACCACTTTTGCGCTGTGACGTCATCGACACTTTTTTTTAAATGACAACCTATTTTTTTGAAAATATCATTTGAAAGCATCCATTTTTCTGAGTACAAAAATGTTAATGAACCACTAGTTGCATAAGAAAATTTTGAAGAAAAAAATTATTGAAAAATGGAAATGTGATTTTTAATCTTAATAAAATTTCAACCTAAAATAGTACTTTCTTATAAAAACATAACAAAACAACTTAATAAAATTACAATAAATATTGGAAATGTCCTCCACCAACTACTTGACAGTGACCAGCTCGTGTGTAAACGCCGTTAATGACTCTTGCGATAGTTTCACGGCTAATGTTATTCATTTCCGCTCACCCGACTTAACTCTCCTAGATTTTTTTTGTGCGGTTATCTAAAAGGTCGAGTTTACGTGAACAGACCTTAAAATTTGGAAGATTCACAAAACAAAATTAGGACGGAAATCAATAACATTAGCCGTGAAACCATCGCAAAATTAATTAACAACGTTTACACACGAGCTGGTCACTGTCAAGTGGTTGGTGGAGGACATTTCCAACATTTATTGTAATTTTATTAAGTTGTTTTGTTATGTTTTTACAAGAAAGTATTATTTTACGTTGAAATTTTATTAAGATTAAAAATCACATTTCCATTTTTCAATATTTTTTTTCTTCAAAATTTTCTTATGCATTAGTGATTCATTTTCATTTTTGTACTCCGAAAAATGGGTGCTTTCAAATGACATTTTCAAAAAAATAGGTTGTCATTAAAAAAAATTGTCGATGACGTCACGGCGTAAAAGTGGTAACTGACATAAAATTAAAATTGGTTGTAAAAGACGTCTTTTTTTAAAATAAAATCGACCTGTCCGAGCGTTTTTCGAAAAAGTTATCGCTAAGGGTGTTTTTCCCCTTGGTGCGTTACTTTATCACCACACTGTATGTGATGAATATCATTAATTCAAAGGTACTTCCAATTCGTCATTGTAATGTTAATAATTATTTCGACTGAAGTTAAGAATATTTGGCACTCTCTGCAATGAAATTAATGACCAACAAGACCTGCTGCTGAGTACCTCTTATTATCGCAGCTTGTTAACGCGGTCATAAGAACATCGGCATTGATGTTAAAAAACAAACACCACAACTCGTGTTTACTCTACGACACAAACACCTGCACACATTGTTTCGTAAGCAAAGGTCGTCGTCATCATCATCATATACGTAGTTACGTGCGGCAAAAAACGTACAGTAGCGGAATAATTAAGCGAGATTCCGCATAGATAGCCATGGGCACAAGGTTATCACGGAAAGTGGCCGGCAGGACGGCCTTGCCGATGGCTTCTCCCTTCTCAACACCTTCCTTCCTGGGGACTCACGGCCGGACTCACTCACCTCACAATCAGTTGTTACCTATGGAATGCAATCGGTCCTCTGTGTTACAAGTGCGACTGGATTTAATTGTCATAATTACTTTGGTTATCGTAAATAGTGACTAAGTACATTCTGGATACACTTGCTTTCGGTACGTAAAACTCACCTCAAAATTTGTGTTGTTTTTTGAATTTTTTTTTAAATTTTAATCTCTTGAGTATGTGGGCTCGTGACCAACTACACTGCTATTAACGACCGTTGAAAGTCGACTAAACAAAAGACTAAAACAAAAAGACGCTCGCTGTTAAAAGTGTAACAGGATGGTCATAGTCATTTTTTTGTTTTTTGTTTTTTTAAACACTTTCAAGTCGGTAAATGTTTAAAAATGTGTATAATTTAGACCTTCTTGTTCGAAGTAATAAAAGGCAGCGACAGGAAACATGTGGGTAATTAAATTTAATCGTTTCTCTGTAAAGTTGTTAAAAGTTAAATGGCGTTTATCTTTCTTTTAACTTGGACCTTATTTTTTGCACGCAAACCAGAGCTGTCCCAAGTACTACTTATAAATACAACAAGTATAAGGACAACAAGGCGAAATATATTTAAGTACAAGTACCTTTCATATAATTGAGATAAATACAAGTACAAGTCCATGGATAGTACTTAATTATGAGTACAAGTATATTTCGCGCTCAATTGTCGTTAAGTACTTTATAAGTATGAAGTATTTAAATACAAGTACTGTTGCTTGTACTTAGTACTTATACTTGTATGTATATACGTCCAACTGTGTTTCTTAGTTAGATATTTCGGCAGCTACGCCATCTTCATCTTCACACAAGTTGAAGTTACTTGATGAAATCTTTGGTTGGTTAAAATTGAACAAAACATACAAAGTAATCGAGTAACACCTGTTGCGTTTCCATCTTATAAAACCTTCCAAGAGTCGTCAGTTCGCCGATTACCACGGAAGTTATTCCAGCATCCGTTCCCTGGGCAAAACGTTTCACACGTAACCGCATCTTATTATAAACATTCCTGAAAATGAAAGTGCCTTCCACCGGGTGATTTATACTCTAGGCATATTGCATGCTGCAAACCCAAGTTTGCAGTGCACGAAACGTAATTACATGACAGCAACGCGCGGAATTAATAGTGCAGAACGCTTCGTTCTGAGCTCACGAGATCGCCCCGGTTCAATAAGTGAAATTTCAAACGAGGTTAATTCCGTTAATTGAACTGAATTTAAGCGCCGATGCGTCGGCGAAAAATTTTTGCGGAAGCGTTTCGCAACCAGCCCCCCCGTTCTTTCTTGAAGAAAGTTCCAGCTGCGAGTACGAATTCTACTACAATCATTCCAACTGGTTCATGGTCAACATGGATTTGATTTTTATTAAGAAAATAGGTTGTTCGAAATTTCAAAATGAAGAAATCGCATTCGATGAAACCATTGCATAATACCTACACTATACCAACTGTATGTACTGATCATCTGCTTAAAACGTTTCGTTTCATCGCCTGTCTTCTTAAAGTTTACACACCAAAACGCTTCCTAATCTTCATGTATTTGCTGGTCTCTTCATCTCCTCTTTCTTTTCCAATCAACTCAATTCTGCTTCGCCAAGTCTTCATGGGTCAAATTCGTTTGCTTGCAATGCTTTACAATTATTCCAACTGGTTCATGGTCAACATGGATTTGACTTTTGTTAAGAAAATAGGTTGTTCGAAATTTCAAAATGAAGAAATCGCATTCGATGAAACCATTGCATAATCCCCACACTATACCAACTGTATATACTGATCATCTACTTAAGACTTTTCCTTTCATCGCATCTTCGTAAAGTGTACACATCAAAACTCTTCCCTCTCTTCTTCTTGGTTCATGTACTTGCCGGTCTCTTCATTTCCTCTTTCTTTTTCCATCAACTCAATTCTACTTCGCCAAGTCTTCATGTATTTTCTACTCTTTGCCTTTAGATTCGCTTGCTTGCAATACTTTGCCTCACTTTTCGTTTCTGGAAACTTCTCTGTTGTTTCTCCAGTCAACTAAGCAATTTAACATTTGATTGGGGAGATGTAATTTTTCCTTTTCACTGCACGTGCCCTTGCCCACGTCTTTGCGTAGCAATTCTAATAGCTCTCGAAGTAGTATAGGATAGTTTCTTTTTTTGTTAAACAATCTCGACTAATAACAATGTCAGAGGACGGAATTACAATAAATATCCACTCACCCTTCGGTTAGCTCTCTCTTTCCCTGCTTCCTTTCTCTCTTTCTCGACCACTGCGGAGCTGAGGGTAAACGTCTTAACATCTGGGCCTCGCTTTCCGATTCGATAAGGATGTCATGCAAAATTACAAATAACCATTTACGATCATGTACTCAACATTTTACTCACCGGGGCCTTTTCCCGGCCCCGCCAACTCCAGCGGCGAATCTAGACGCAGTAGCTTCCTGTAGGGATAGGAACTCACGGGGAAGGTATCCTCGAATGTCCATCTTCGTACTTCGCATGGATAAAGACGAACCCCAGGTGGATATTAGCATACCTTGCCTTCTGAGCGTACGTTCTCAGAATCCTACAGTGATAGCTACGCTGGCCTAAGCCCAGTCAACACCAAGTCATGACCGTTCTTGAAAGCACAAGGCAATTCACCTGGTCAGGTATACAGTTAGCTGTGTCTCCAGCATTTACTACTCACACCTCTGCAGTTGCCAGATAAAGTCAAATGCCGTGTGCAGGTCTAGTCACAGTAAACTTATCAATCAGTAGGGACAGCTCGTGTCGGCGCCTTTGATGTTCATACTATCGTTTGCAGAGCCAATATAACCGTTATTGGCGGGCTTTAATTTTATTGCTACTAGATGTCACTGGTTGAAAAAATGGCATGGAGAGGAATGATTGCAAGCAAATCATAGAATGTTTTACACAACTTCAGGCTTTCTACACAATATAAATTCATTATAATCTAACAAAGACGGTTTTCTGTTCAATCTTTCTCATCACTTCGCATCCACCACACAAAATGCTGAATTAAAAAACGTCTACTTAAAAGCAATTGATGAATTCACCGCTGCGCCACATGCGACCGTTTGTGGAAAGTCCGCCAGTTTTCGCACATGCGCACTCAGAAACTAAAGCAGCGGAAACCCCAAGCTGTCCCTACTGTTTGATGAATATACTGTGGTGGAGTGATCCCCTACTCTCTCTGACTATCGGCGAATACAGAGCGATCACCCTTATGATAGAACGCCCAATCTTTTGCTTTCTGTCCGAGCCTTCAGCGGACACCGCGAGATTGGCACCTTACTCTACCTCAGAGTATCATCTATCATCAGCAAGCCTCAATTTTTGCACAACTCCTTCATCACATGTCATTGCAATTCATTACAACACTCGCGAGCCCGTCTGCGTAATTAGCGCAACTTTACCAACACGTTTACCCTTCAAAGCCTATCCCTCTGCCTGACACGCACACAGTATCAGTGAGTATATAGGTACTATTAGTACTAATAGTACCTATATACTCACTGACAGTATCATATTACCAAACCATAGACAAAATAAACAAACCTGCTCGTGATTTACGGATACATCGAGAATGCGTAAACTTTCCTAAATTCTAAACTTGATAAAATATACAACGGCAACAAGTAGCAGTAAATTATATTCATAATACGTGCCACTTCATCAATTTACAAATGATTTATAATTAATAAGAATGAATGATTACCAGTTACTGGTGGTAATAGAACCGCGCTTTACGTGATCAAGTACGATGACACAGCTAACAATCACATAAAACACTGACGTTAAGTACCACTTCGAGCGAAAAAAACTGCAAATAAGACAAGAATAAATTACAAGTGAAGAGGCTACGGAATTAAGTACGTCAAAATATTGACGTACTTAATTCTTAATGAATAATTCGTCTTAATATTAATTAAGACGAATTAATTATGTTTCTTTTCATTTTTTATTCATAATTACAGCAACTATGATTCTAATTCACTTACATCACCACATCCAATTTCATGCAACAGCAAAAATCCTTTATTTTTGGGAAAGTCTCGCCTCGATACCTAACGGTTATTACGGTCTTTTATTTTATACGTTAACCGTAATCGACGTCGTAAACATCGAATGAAGGCGAAATTATTTGAAACGTTTTCTTCGAACAACCACTAATATTTCTTTATTAACTCGCGGTTTATGCAAATGATGCGGGAAGACAACAAACAAACAGCTAAGACTTCTCTTGCGCAACGTGCAGATACCGTGTCGGTATTACTACACATACGGCCGTTTTAATAAGTATTTTTCAATTTTATGTAAGCAACCGCGCGTGCTGCCTTACAATAACAATAATTTATACGAGTATAATTTCACCATTTTGCCATTTATTAAAACCGTTGCTCGTGATGCAACTGTATGCTGTCTTTTATTAATTGCTACGAACACAATTAGGTTATTAGTTTTTCTATTGCAAAATAGTGGCGTAACTACGGGAAGCAGTGAAAGCAGTTTGCATTCGGGTGCTTGGGCCCAGGTCAAACTTGGTAATGTATGATGGGCCCAGACCAAAACTCAAGCACCTTCATTCCCTAGCACAAGAAGGTAGACTGTAAAGTCAAACACTTGGCTCTAGTCGCATCTATAGACATAAAAATACACTTTACGTAACTGCGCCAAGTACTACTTATGAATACAATAAGTACAGGTACAAGTACAACAAGAAGAAATATACTTAAGTACAAGTACCTTTCGTATACAGTCTTTCTGCCTGTTGCATGTACTTAAATATAAGTATAAGTTCTAAAAGAAGTACTTAGTACTTATAACCGTAAGTACACGCAGAGCTCTAATCCATAGTTAGGTATTTCGGCAGATACTCCATCTTCAGTACACACAAGTTAAAGAGACTTGATGAAATCTTTCTTTGGTATAAACTTTCTCACCAAATTTCCAATGGAAATAGAAAATTCCTTGCTTTAAATTAATAAATTTAACATGAATTGAAATTGTAAAATAAATTTATCTCAGTTTCATTAATTCATGTAATATCTCTTTCACTCATAATTGCTCAGCTCAGTTACTGTTTACAGCTTCTGAAAGAAGCGATTTACATCACATAAATTAATTTTATGGTTGTCATATCTCAAATACCTCAGACGGAGAACTGCATTGCTGTGCCTGGTAGGGACACCTTTCAGGCAGCTCATAATTTAACTTTATTTAACCTGCTAGGTAAATGCATTCAGAGCATTTCCCAACGAACGTTTAAGTTACAATTTGGATTCTTTTCGAGCGTAATTTATTGTTATTATTATAATATTAGTGGTGTAATTGCCTTCAATTAAAATTCATGCTCAGAAATTCGCCGTTTACCGCAAGTTTGGAAAAATGTGCCCCCATTAAAATGACTGAAGTATCCAAAGTATTTTCATTTTTGTCCACCTATTTATCATTTATTAATAAATAAATAAATACCTTGTACAAGTCGAAACTCATACAAATCTATTTCTGATTTGTTAATAGGCAGATTTTTGCTTCAATATACATAAATAGGATTTTTATGTCAAGCAACGCCACGTTATTGGTTTTTCCATTTATTTTATGACTCGTTTTTGTCGGTTTTACTACATTCTTAATTACCATGTAAATTTACATCAAGGTCCCATTAAACCATCGTACACGTTTTAGAAACAACCTTTGCTGCTGACGTTTTTATTGTTTCTGTTAAGTGTTATTACAGAAACTGGCAGGCAGCAAGCACTTTTATTGCAAAATACGAGTAGTCTGGGTGATTCTTGAATAGACGAAAGAAGAGACAAAAATGTTAAACAAGTTTTATACAACAATTTATATTTAATTAAAAATTTACGTCCATGCATGACGAAAGCTAAAACTTTAAACGTACAATACAATAATAAACATAAAAAAACAATAAACGTTTATGGTGTTACCCAGAGAATCAGACTCGTTCAGTTGTAAAACTTGACCGTGAACTAATGACACACAGTTGCGCAGCTAATGATGACTGCGTCGTACAATGATATTAACTGTTATGATATTAATGAAAATCAATTAGGTCTTCAATGTATACAAAAGCGAAATACTTACATCGAAACGAACAATAATTTACATTAATTATTTCTAGAAAACTAAAATACATTTTTCTCAATTTCCCATGTACTATGATGTCTACTCTGGTTGGGTCGGTATAAGTATTTTTATTCGGAGTTTTCTCTGTGAATCTGGCATTTGCGAAACCCAGATAATCACAGCTCTTGCATTTTCTCAGACGAATCCACGTACTTCGTCTAATAAAGAGAATGAGGCGGATGTGGTCGTTGATGCGTGTCCGTGGTTCTGAAACTGCTTATGCAAGTGAACGTTTAATGCCAACAATAAATGAAATCACATTACGCTAGAGCAACAGTTACTATCACACACTGTAGGGATATTTCCACACAATACGACGCCGTATTATCACACACACACGCCAAATTAGAAGAAGCTCGCTCGTCGAAGACCACGGTAAGAAATTTTAGTTACTAGGAATTTTACGTACGACGTCCTCGTTTGCTTTGTGTTCATTCATGTAATGCGAAAGAGTGTGACGTGATGAATTTAAATGCAGATAATGTGACATAAAATATCAGATTTTGTGAAAACCCGCATAGCTGTTGCATGTGTTATTTAGCCGCAGGCGAATTACAAAATACCTGCATACGTAGAATTAATGAGCTTATTATCGTGGAGGATTTATTTTTGCAACAACGATTCAAATGCCTAGTGGGCTTTCAAAACAGGACGATGTAAAAATTTCGTAACCACATTATTATTTTTTTTAACTAGGTTTAAACGTAAAAAATGCTGCTGCTTATCATTAGTGTCATTTTAATTCGAATTCTGCTAATTAAAAAATGAGGGGTCCGTGATATTTATAAACTGCTACCTGTTATTTGAATACTGCTACCTGTTTTTTTATCTGCTACCTGTTGAAGGTATCGTCATTAGAAGAAAATAATAATAAAAATCATTTCCATTTGGACGTCTGTACAATGACAATTAAACGAACTTCCTTAGCACCAAGCATTTTCTTGTACTGCATGGAATGACAAAGCAACAAACGGCTAGATTTCCTTATATCGAAGTCGATAAGATGCGCTCTGAACCGAAGAGATTTTGACCATACTTGGACGCAATTGCTGAATAATTTCTCTTTATCCGCGAATGCTTTAGCACGAGCAAACGATTGACACGATTACCTCAAACGACAAAATCGGTAAAGCACTTGCCTTCAATTAAAGCGGAATGCGGTAGTTTCAGTACGTCATGTGCGTCATCGAGTGTTAAAACTTTCTCGTTGCAAAAAAATAATAATACCAGGTGTTAATACGTAGAGGTCAGGAGTATTTGCGCTATCTATGAAATCGATTTTAGTTTTCCGGAAATAATTGCATATCCCCCAAAACGCCGATACGTCCCTGGTTAAAAAAGAACGAAATAAATGCAGCCATAAAAGTGTTTTATGGTTTTATGATTTTACGGCGCGGTGCCGGGCATGAACTTGACCTTTAAACGAAATTGACGTTATCACCTGAAGCAAATTATTCCGTACAAATTGTATAAAAAAAAATAATATCATTAATTGGAAAATTCTTTGTTGCAGAAGTGGATTTGTCATGAAGGGTTGGTTCGACGCGTTTCG
Source organism: Dorcus parallelipipedus (assembly GCA_958336345.1). Taxonomy (NCBI): domain Eukaryota; kingdom Metazoa; phylum Arthropoda; class Insecta; order Coleoptera; family Lucanidae; genus Dorcus; species Dorcus parallelipipedus. Next base: position 25,869,887 of record OY284480.1, on the reverse strand, counting down.
AAGTGATGGAGGACCGACGCTCTACAACTTCAACAATCGAACGGCCGTCACCGGGGACGTCACCCTCATAACTTTTTTGACCATATTTTGCACCCTGTACGTAGCGTTCTTAATCATATTTCCCGGAATACGTAAAGAAGTAAGTAAGTCAGTTCAATTCGATTGCAAAAGAAAACACCGGTGAGAAGTTAGCAACAAACCTTCAGCAACAGAATTACAAAATTTAAATTGGCTGCCAAAGCCGTCCTACTTATTACAGAACTACAATTTTAACAGCATTGTGAAGATCATTAACTATAATTTATCACAATTGAAAAAAAACGAAATTCAAATTATTAGCAGTAATTAATGCCCAGTACCTAATTACATAAATAACTTTTTAAAGAAACCATTTACAATGAAAACTTGCACGTAATCGGATAGCAAATGATCAAATATATCGAAAGATGCCACCAGTAAGTTTTGGCCGATCGATTTTATTGATTAATGATCGTTTGAAAACGGGCGCTTCCACATCTTCAGATATTCAAGACAGTGTGAACTATAAATGCACATAGCTTTTTATGCAAATGTTGCACAAACGAATTTCTTGCAAAACATGAAAGAGAACATTCAAATCTATCGATTTATGGTACTTCTGAGTTTTGGCTGATCGACTTTATTCATTAATTATCGATTGAAAACGGGCACACCCAGGACTTCAGATATTCAAGACAGTGTCAACTATAAATGCAAATAACTTTTTATGCAAATGTTTCACAAACGATTTTCTTGCAAAATTTGTAAGAGAACATTCAAATCTATCGATTTATGCTATTTTTAAGTTTTGACCGATCGATTTTATTGATTAATTATCGACTGAAAATAGTTAATTTTACGCAGTTAAGAAACGAAAATACATAAGCACATAACTTTTTGTACAAAAGTTGCACAAACAAAATTCTTGCAAAATATGAAAGAGCATATACAATTTTATTGATTTATGATGTTTCTAAGTTTTTCGCCATCGCTAATAGTTTTTTTTTTTGCATTAAATACGTATACCCCGAGAATGCCTAAATAGGATCAATAATCAATCAATAAAATCGATGGGCCAAAACTCTGAGGTAGCATAAATCGATAGATTTGAATGTTGTCTTTCATATTTTGCAAGAAAAGTCATTTGTGCAAATGTTGCACATTTGCATAAAAAGTTACCTACATTTATAGTTAACGCTGTCTTGAATATCTGAAGTGTCGGAGCGCCCGTTTTCAATCGATAATTAGTCAATAAAATCGATCGGCTAAAACTTACTGGTGGTATCTTTCGATATATTTGATCATTTGCTATCCGATTACGTAAAAGTTTTCATCGTAAATAGTTTCTTTAAAAAGTTATTTATATAATTAGATACTGGCAATTAATTACTGCCAATAATTTGAATTTCGTTTCAATTGTGATACACCAGGGACAAACTATAGTTAATGATATTCACAATACTCTTAAAATTATAGTTCTAAGATAATTAGGACGGCTTCGGCAGCCAATTTAAATTTTGAAATTTTGTTGCTGAAGGTTTGTTGCTAACTTCCCACCGGTAAAGAAAACGTCTTTGTTTACAGATTTTATTCTATTTATTTTTGAATTCTTGGGACATTACCTAAAAATAATGTTTCAAAGTTAGGTTTTGTGCCAAATAACTACAGATGTTGACGTGCTACAAGAACACTTTCAAAATCGATAAGAAAACGACAATTATAAAAGTTATCAATTTATTTTTTATTTTTTTTTATAGCTCAAGACACCTACAATAAACTACAATTAAAGAAACTATCAATTTATTTTATTTTTTGTCCACATAAATTATGTGCTTATAGCAAAAAGTTAACTTAATAATTCTAATCTGTTTCTATAAGAACGCTTACTCATTAATCTTTTTAAAAAATTAATTCAATTACTTTCAGAATGTTTCCCAACAGATACATGTATAAAGCTGTGCTGTCTTTTATGTTTTATTAATTTTGCACCTGACTGGAAATCGATTTTATCATTACGATTTACCTGCGAACATACTGTAGCAATGTAAACAAGGCGACATTGTTTATTATTAAAGCAAGTAATGGTCCTTGACTGGCAAACTGGATTGAAACAATGGACATCTTTGATTTACAACTCGTAGATGATATGGCCCACGACATTTAAAACAATCCGCAATGATTTGGTTTGTTTTAATCGTGTTTAGTATATAAATGTGATTTGCGTGACTATAAATGGTACTAAAATATTATTGGACCTACTCTACTCTACAGCGCCTTTCTTTCACTATTCAGGGACACCCTCTAAGCATGGGGAAAATGTTAAGAAAATTCCATCCTGTGATTTCTTAAAGATATGGAAGTTATAAGATAGAAAATTGAAATGTTTATTATTTACCAATTCTGAATATTTCAACAATTTTTATAGTCGAAGACATGTTTAAAATGACGTTCAGCTATAATTTTTATTTAAAATCAATTATAAATAATAGTAAGTACATGTTTTGCACAAAAATTATCATAAAAATGATCTGGAAACCAAACTGTTAATTTGATAAGTCCTAATTGCATTTGTTTAATGTCAGTTGACAGAAATACAAACGTAAGGTCGAGTTTTTTCCATGCTCAAAACGTGTCCCTGAATAGTACAGAATGGCGCTGTTTCGTCATTTTTTAAACACCCTGTACAACACATTGTAAAAAATTAAACTTTATATCTTACAAAAATAATTTAAAAAATTCTTGTAGCATTTTTTCTCCATTTTATTTATCGTCAAAGTTTACATTTTTATTTTATTTCACATTTTTTATAAACGTATAAATAACAAGAAGAAATTTATTTTATAAATTAGTTATTTATAAACGGATGTTATATAATTATTTTGTTATTTAACGCGCTCTTGGATGCAAGTAATTATGTACCTTGAAAAACCTCCAAGATTTCATTTATGTACCGAGTGGACCGTAAATTATGTCGTCTGTTTGAATTTGGCGCGCCATGAATTTAGTGTTTTTTTTTAATTAAAAACAGTTAGCATCCACGTTAACTCTTGTCAACGTTGCTTTTAAAAGTTTGGTATTTTCCCTTTCCTTCGCTACAACAAGCAATTAAACAACAAATAAGAATAAATTCCCATTTTTTGTATTTTGAACCACCACTGAATGTTCCTAATAGATCTAGTCACAAGATCTAGTGGTATCAAGAGGATTAATTTTCATCATGATTTCATTTCATCATTTGTATTTTTTTCGGTAAATCCTGGCGATTCAAATAAACTAAAACTTTTGTATTTAACATTTGTTTATATGTCTAACAATAAAATGGGGAGGTACCGTTCAAAATATGAACAAAAACCCTGCACATTCTTTACATTATCATGTAATTTTTTAAAGCAATTGAGTATCCTTTTATATAAATTTGTGTCTCGTTAAATTCCACTCTTACGTTAACTTTTTCTCTCACTTTATCCTTACTCTCATATTTCCTTAATTCTTACCAAGTTTACCAAGTGTTTTTTTTTGAATAAAAATAAAACTGAAAACATAACTTCATCTTAAATGATATTCTTTCAAGAACGTTTTAGAAACAATCCATAATCATAGCTGAAAGAGTTTTGTACACTCGTTACAAATGACATTAATGTAATAGATAATATGAAAGAAACTTTTCTAATACTCAAAATCCATTCAGAGATTCTAGGCTTCAGCACAGATCCATTTAATTAACTTCCGTCCTTTTATATATTAAGATCCAGAACATGTTTATACGTTCGTACCGAAGATAAATATGACCATATTAGTCTAACATATTACAGCACATTTGTAAGGTTGTTACTTTTATTATTGCTCACGCGGATGTAATTAATTTGAGGGCTAACGATCGCAAGTGGGCAAAGCCGGACTTTTTTTAAATCTTCGAAACCGGATTGATCAACAAATCCGACCTCGTCGCTTATACCGCCGAGGACGTATTACATTCCCATTAATTATTATAATTCAAGCAAAAACCCAGCCATATTTTTCTCCAAGAAAAAAAAAATTAAGTGCTCGTTTTACTGTCACTGTTAATCTGTTACAGAGATTCACAACCTTCTTTACGGTCACACTTAGTTTATTTGTAGGAGCAACAATTTTAGGTGAGAAAGGACACGGGGGTGAAGTTACAATCTCATTTGTTATTGATGTTTTAGGGTCCCTTTTCGGTTCCGGCTGGCATGTCGGAAGTTCGTCGATAGTCAGTAGTTATAGAGCGTTTTCCAAAGAGAAAATCGTCGGCAATTTGGGAGTTTTCGTGGGCCTTCAACATGTCAATATCACTCTGCAAGGTCAGTATTCTACCGATCGTAACAGGAACAAATAAATCAAAATTGGATACCCTCTCATTCTCATTTTGTAATTAACTCAATTAGAGCTAGTGTTCTTTGTGTGGTCTTGTGGAAGCTCTTAAAAATTTGCATACCGCTCAAGGCGATCTTAAATTACCGTGTAATTTAGGTAGACGTAGACAGAAAGGATTAGATTCGACTTATCATTGCGCAAGCCCCTTCAATTTTGACGTCTTGCTCATTAATGGTAATTGGAAACTCGGATGAATTATTTCCAGGATGTTTTAGAAAACAGTTCGAATTAATAATAATGTAAAAAGCTTCCACAAGGCCATTCAACTGAGCCAAAGTTAATTAAAAACTGGGAACTAATTAAAAAAATGAAAGAGGCGGGTTATTAATTTTTCTACAAAAAAAAATAATAAGAAATTATAGCAATGGCTAAAAGAAATAAGATTTAAGTTTAAATTAACAATCATAAAAACTGTAGGTCATCCGATGGGCAAATTAAATAACTGGCTCTCATTTAAAGGAAAGTTAATTAAAAATATAAACAATTTAACCAAACTACAAATAAAGAAATTCTGATGGTGGTTCCTTCTGACTTCAGCATCAGTTGCGCAAAACTGGACTGCAGACGTCGACTTCAACGAACGCTTCTACTGGTTCTCCTCCAACCAAATGGGGTGTAGCTTCCGGGAGGCACTCACACGAGGTTTACCTTACCCCATTCTGACGGTGGCAGAATATTTTAGTCTTGGACAAGAGGGTTTATCCTGGGGTCGCCAGTATCGATCCGCAGGATATTTCGCCATCATAATGTTGTGGTAAATCACTTTTACTTTAAAATCTTTGTCGCCTTCATATTGGTGGTATGTTTTTAGGACTTCGTTTGCGATGTGGCTTCTCATGAACTTAATGCTAGTCGTAGTCCCAAGATACGGGGCGATGCTGATGACGACCTGCGGACTTCTACTTTTATCAACGGTGTACGGTTACTTCGGACTTCTGCCTGAGAACTCCCTCGTAATCCACATGGAAGGAAGCACCTTACATTTACACTTGGGGTGGTGTTATTGGCTAGTCTTCATCGCAGGTAAGCTTCACAACGCAAATCATCAACTGGGCTATGGCAGTCGTTTCTGCGTTCGCAGGTTGCATATGCCTAGTAAGCGGCGTCGTCATAATAGCAGTGGAGATATTCTTCCCCAATAGTTTCTCGACTATTCTTGAAGTAAACTACGACACGCCGTACGACCGACACGTCATCATCGAAGATAGCCACGGGAAACGCTTCCAGAAGAAGAGAACCAGCAATGGTAAACTGGAGGAACCGACCGGAATTGGACTGGGAGGAAGGATTCTACGGTATTGTGAAAGTACGTTTTTTTTGGAAGTCACTTGCAAAGTTGAATTTCAGGCGGTTGTCTTCGAAAACGCGCGAAGAAAAGTCTGGCCAAGCTTTCGAATTGGAACCACCACCATCGCCTTGGAGGTATCCCTTTAAACACACGCCGTTTTCGATTCCTAGGACGATTTCGCAAGAGTCGGTTAATTCAAATGCATCCAAAGATGTTGCGTCTGTTCACAAGGACTTTTCTAGGTAGGTGATTTTACATTCAAAATAAATTCAATTGAATCGTGAAAAAATTCAATCCCTCTCTGTATTAATTCGATGAATATTAATTAATTGTTTGATTTCCTCTGGAACTGCGACGACTTATTGTTTACATTTCAAAAGTAATATGTCACGCCCTCCTCAAGACGTGCTGCCATCTTCAGCGTTTTCCCCTGGTGGGCCTGTCCAAATAGGTCATGGGAGTGATTTGAGTTGCCTGCTCCACTAGCGATTGTGAGATATTTCGGACCGGCTGCGCTCCCTTGCGTATGTTTTCTCACGCGCTTTGGGTTTTTATCACAATTTTATTTACTTTAGGCCCGGCCTTTTCATCTCCAGTTAACTTTATCTGATGGTTTATTCCCATAGTAACAATTGTGATCACAATAGTTACTATGGGAATTAATCGCTAGATAAAGTTAATTGGAGGTGAAAAGATCGGACCTTAGTGTATCTTAATGGTCACCTATCTGAAGGAGAGTCAGTATTTTGGCTAAACCATTTCCTCGTGCCCGTAATCGCCTGTGAATAATTTAGAGGACCGCTTACATTTATTTTATTTTTAAACCTTTTTTCTCCAGTCATTGTTTTCATTATTAAAATTATTCAAAGGTCTCATTGCATCTCATCCTAAAATCAGAGTTAAATTGTTTTAGAAAGTCATTTGACTCTTTTTTGACCTTAACATCATTTGGAATTGATTTCAGGTTAAGACCACAACATGAAAAGATTCAAGAAGTGTCGATGTGGTAGGACAAATATGATTAAAAAAAAAGAATAGTGCAATTATAACTAATGTTTAAGTGATTTTATTGTGATATAGATAATGTTATTAGTGTATTTTTTTTTTGACTTAAGCATCTATGCCATACTCAAAGTTAATAAGTATAACAACACAGACAATTGTATGTTGATAATTTATTATACTATGACCTATTGTAAACGAAATGTAACAGTCAGTAAATAAACTTTTAATTTTGTAATTTTTACTTACTTTCCGGTGTTAGTCGTGGCCTCTTCAGTAAAAATCTGATTATATTGTAATTTCTTAATCGTTTATTGATAGTAAAAGTAATTCAAGCTGAAAATATTCGTCGTACATTAATATTTTAAAATGTTAGGAAAATATTTCACGTGAAAATACAACTCTAATCCTCTTCCATGTCTACTATAAGGTACTCTTCTTCACAGCAACATTCGTGTCATCTTGGTAGCACGACAGCATCGACGAACTTGTCGTCACTCGTGTCTGTAATGGAACATTCAGTTCTTCTGTAGATGGTGACTTTCTCTTTGCTATCGTCGCAGCTGCAGCAACCACAGCGACAAAACAAAATCAAACCTACGGAATATAAAACAACTATGGGGAAAAGACTTTTGGTGCATGGTACCTGAGGTAATCCAAAATATTAATCCTGGCCAAGTCTCCACTACCAAGGTGGTGGCCAACAATACGTTCAATATAATCGATAGTAAACTAATATAAGGTACTTGAAAACGTTTCGTTGATTCGCTTAGGCCTTCAGGAATGTGTTGTGGTATTAAACAGATTAAAACAGTGCACAAGCACAGAACTAAAATGACAGGTAATAACTAGAGAGTCTACATTTTACTAACTACATAAAACATAGACTCTCTGGCAATACTTACTTATAATGGTCAACCACACCAGCTGAGAATTATTTGAAGAAATGCTCCTCGACAGTACCACTGAGGTAATTAGGACTATTAAAATTATTATCAGCAAAATTTTACTGGAAAGCGTACTCGATGATTTTTGTTCTGGGAAATTATTATTGGCCGCAACCTATTTTAATAAGGAAAAAATTGTCACAGTTAATTTTGAATATCTTCCACAATAAACCTTGAATGTTAACTCATATGTTAGGTACCTGAATTCTGTCTTTATATTCTTGCACGACGGCGTCAATGTCAGTCGAACTGCTGCTTTCATCGGCGTCACACACCGATGTTGGCATTTCAGTGACATCGCTTTCAGAAGAAGACTCGCCGTTAACACTGTAACTTTCCAAAGAATTATTGGCGTACTGGTCCAGTAACAAATACTCCTTATCTTCCGCATTCTCTGCAAATAAATTGTTGCACGCTGCACCTTTCAACGCCATCATCTACCTACCTTTCTTAGCCCTGGTGTTATTACTTCGTTTGATAACTGATTTATTTGGCCACATGTACTTGGGGATGATGGACTTTGAAGACTTGCTTGGACGAGTTTCCTGATTGAGCTTGCTGTACTGTATATTGGACGTTTGAACTAAAAGCCCAACAACAACTAGACATGATTGGGTGCAAGTTTGGGGCTTACCTAAATAATGTTCCAATTGGAAATCATTTTTGTAGCAGTCGAATAGAACAGAAGTTGATTTGAGTGCAGACTTGAGCAATGAGAATAGATTCAAGAGTCTCACTAAGTATGACAGGGGGCAAGCAAAGGCCAAAATAGAGGATAAACTTCCTGAAAATAATTTAATATACGTAGTGCATTTGGAAATTTGAATTCAATTAATTTGTTTGATACTAACCAGCAATAAATATTGCCAAAACAGGTGCTCCAGTTAAAGTGCTTCTGTAAAGTATAGGTGAAACCAATATGTGCCAATCCTTCCCTGCCAACTGTATTATACAATCGTAAAGGGGCGGCATTATCTCCGTCAGCACGACTGTAACCACGCAAATCGTACACACCGCCATCACCAACCGGGCCCAACCAACATCACGTACTTCAAAAACCCTTACGAGAGGTATTGCAGTCCCAGCCACTTCCCTACGCAAGAAGATGGGCCATCACTTCCAAAAGCCACACAAAATTTAAAAGCAACTCACCTGTAATGCGACATAAAAGTAAAAATGAGCGAAATCAGTAAATAACACATCAAAGGTATAAATATAAGCAAGGTACTTTTGAGGTATTTTCCGGAGCAAGTCGTCGGAAAACAGTTAACAAAACCATAGGAACACAAGGCCGCCGTAATTAAAATCTAAAATGGGCTATTACTGCAAATATCTTTGATGCAATTAAGTAGCTTACATATCCCCAACTTCCTTGCTTAAAATCCTCAGTCCAGTTCCAGAATTTAATGTCGGTGTTGTAGCCGCCGATTCCGGCGAAAAACCCGAGTCCTGTAGCCATCACAACGTACAGCAAGATGCAAAAGAACGTGGATCTCTGAAAGTAAAACTTGTAGGAAAGCAGGAAAATTTTTGGGGGGAAATCCACCTCCAATCCCAGCATGAAGAGGGCAGAAATGACGGCTATGATGGTTACGCCAAGTACATCAGGCCATGGTTCGCCGAGTGAATGAGATTCGATGCCAAAGAGCCACTGTCGTAGTTTCTGCTCGCTTGTGTAATCGATGGTGGCACTTGCGACCCTGGCACAAGTCGCTGCCGCCATTAGAAGTTCCGAAATGTTCAGCCAGATTATCAAAAAATGGACGACATCGCCTAATTTTCGTTTGGAATTGCTTTTGCTCGCGTAATTTAAACCACCTATCGCTAGAAGAGAAAGAAGACAATTTTTTTTTTGTAGTATAACAAAATTATGTGATTTTCACCTGAAAGTGAGACGGTAATTGCAGATACAGGTAATGCTACAATGATCCCTGCACCTGAATATTCTGAAGCGGCCAGGCCGATTAAAACTAAACCCCCTAAGGCCCAGTGAGTACATACGAATCCATAATCATCATGAGTGTCCATTTTGATGAAAAGGGCATTCTCCAAAAATGCTATTTTTTTTAATAATTCGTTTATATCATCTAGAACATTTGCAATGACAATTCAGGAACTTGAACCGCAATAATTCGTACCTATAGAACCTAAAATGAACAGTGAATTTGGATTGCCAAAAAATTATCTTCCAAATATACATATTAATACACTAAAATAAAGCTGCGGTTTAAAGAAGAGTTCATTTTCGCTCTGCTTATTACGAATCGGACGAATTTATTTGGAGGAGAGTAAACAAATACAATAATACATGTATATTATCCATTCCTTATCTATTTATTATCGCAGTAGGCTGTAATTTTAAGCTAGTAAGTTGGCTATCAAGTTAGATTGGACAAATGTCATTATAACATCCGGCAAGTTGACAACTCAAATCAGATTGATTAACCGGTGTTGTCAGTACTCGGCATTATGTAAATTTGGTCGTGAATACACCTCCTGACGAAAAGGAAGTGTTGCAACATTGCCTGATTCGGAGTAACCTTAAAATCTAAATCGACATAACAATGTTAAAATTTAGTTACATACATGACTACCACATTCTCACTAGACTTTCATGGCATACTGCAATAACAAATAGATAAGGAATAGATTATATGTAGACGAAAATGTTGATTTAATATACAACGAAACCATATAAACATAAAAACAAAAAATGAAAGAAATATTATGTTATAAAATTATTTTTTGCTGTATAACTGATGAAAACATAAAATGGAAATTTTTTCTTAAAAACTATTTTTCATATTTACTAATAAAAAAAGAACAATGATAAACAGTAATCAATAAACCGAGCTTTCCTCACCTACATACACGTACCTCTAATAATTGGACTGAGTGGAGTATTCGTTGTTCCGATCAATGTTGTACATTATTTAATCACTCACTAAAAAAATTAATGTTGCACTTCAACTCACACCCTGTGCAGGATCACATATTAAGACGAAATTTCTCTGAACCACCAAAGCACATGTATTTTCTGCATTACTGCTGCATTGTTGGGATCGATATTTTGGTAAACGCAAGCGCGCTTTTTCTAATTCGGCCTTTCCCGTTTTCTTCTTATTCGTTACAATTCTTAAAGAAATACTGGAATTGAAAAATTTTACTTAAGAAAAAAATTGATAAGGATCAGAAATAAGAAAATCAAAAAAAATAAAAATTAAGGAACTAAAATCTTATTCTTCTGTTTTTTTTTAAATTTATTTAATGAAAGAAAGATAAGAAACTAATTTCTTTTGTTTTCCTGTTGATCATTTCATTAAATAAGGATAAACTTAACTTGTTTTGAAATTAACAAAAAAAAAAATGAACAGGTAAAAGCATTCAAAAATCTATTCGCGTTTTCATATTTTACATTTTCAATTGTAAAGGAATTTTTTAATGTTGCAATTTATTGTCTGTCTGTTAAACTTAAAAACTTTAAAAAATTGTTAAATTGAAAATTTTTAATTCGTTTAAACGATAATTAAGCTCAAACTATTATATCCGATTTGTTTAATACATAGGTATCGAGTGAGCATTTTCAATCCGGAACATAGGGAGATGCATGACTTCGGAGGGGCCCGGTTTTGCGGGCTTTTTTCCGGCGTTTGAAACTTCTAGGATCGCCGATCCCTATCTGAGGTGACAAAGTCCCGGGGAAGACGATGCCAAAATTTTGGGCAAGTCGAGGACACTTTCCACTTAGATCCCATACTTTTCAAAATTCTTGAAAAAATTCTGAAAATTCAGTTAATAAGCTATTTAATTCTTTTTGATATTTTACCACCTAATCAATCACACTTTCGTGCAGGTTTTAGCTGTAACACAGCGTTAATGAAAGTAACTGACGATATCTTTGCTGCAACAGATAGGGGTGAGATAACTTTACTTGTGTTGCTTGACTTTAGCAAAGCCTTTGATACGGTCACCATAGGCTTCTGATTAATGCTGACGCAACTGAACTTCTTAATAGCTGTTTAAGTAATAGATCTTAAAGTGTCTCTATTAATAACAATTTCTCTGCACCGCTAGATGTGTGTCAAGGAGTTCCACAAGGTTCCATTTTGGGACCAATTTTATTTACAATCTACACATCACAAATATTGAAAAACATTTTATTTTGTAAACATCATTTACGCCTATGGCACGCAGTTGTATCGTTCCTTTAAACCCTTTAACTGGCGTATGGCAGAGTCACAAGTTAACTTAGATTTGGCTTTTGTATATAATAATTCCTGAAAACATTTTTTACATATCAATCCTAGTAAGTCTAAAATAATCTTATTTGGTAAACAGAAAATTTGTAATCAGTTAACTAACTACCCAATTAAATGTGCATATTAATAATACTAAGGTACCATTCGTAAATAAAGCTAAGAGTCTTGGTTTGATTCTTGACAATACGTTCCGCTTTCGAGATTAAATTGCTCATTATATCAGCAATGCTTAAATGTCCTTGAGAAGGTTCTATTCTTTAAAAAACAGTCTATCGCGCAAATTTAACAGAGACTATGTGATGCACTTATTTTATCTCAATTTACGTATTGTGTTCCAGTGTATCATTTTGCTCTGGATTCTGTGTCAGTCTGTAGTATACAAAAGATTCAAAATTCCTGCATTAGATTAATTTTTGGATTGCGCAAATATGATCACATTTCTCACAAATTCATCATTCTTAGTATTCATGCATTTAAAAGAACATTAAAAGTTGAATTATTTCAGAAAAGCATTATTTCAAACAACACATAAATCGATCAAATAATTTTGCTCTCTTTTCTTTTACTTTTTGTTTTGGCGATGTGCACATTATAGATTAACATTATATTTACATAGACAGAATGACACAAAATAATCTTGTTTCATTAGTTTATTTCAAGTTTCTTTCGTAATAATTTGTAATATTTTAGTATGTAGCTTTAGTTACTTATTTTAGTTAATTTTCTCTTTGTATGCAGGCAGCAGCTTGCTTTTACCTAATTCATCTTTCAAGGTTTAGATGGAAGAGCAATTAGATTGTGTTGCTTCACTGTCCTCTTTTTTGTTCTTGAATATAATTTTGGTTTTTTTTTGTAACAATTGGTAGCACAACAAAGTCTATTATTATTATTCGTCCTTCCTCTAGCATGACCAGAAAATGCAACGTTTTTCGACCTAACGCAGCTGTATTAGAGCCAGACGAACACGCTTTTGACGCCTCCATCGCCGGAGCGTCTTTTGACGTCTCCCCAGTCCCGGTCGGGTGCGCAGGGCCCGCTCGGGAGGGCCTCAAAGTTGGCGCCGGTTAGGTAGCTAACGGAAAAAAAATTCTTTCTCCGAAACCGAAAGCGATATCGTCGTGGTAGTTGAACCCGAGGATACCTCCATCTTTCCCCTTCACGACGCAAGTGGTCCCGTCCGGCTCGCTGATGAAGATACGAAGGAGCTACAATTATTTAAAGTCACGCTAACTTCCTATGTTCCGGATTGTAAATGCTCACTCGGTATATGTATGTTATTTTGTAATATTTGTACAGGTGATTCACAATTCTATCTTTTCTTATTTTAAGATATAAAGCTGTAACGATTTAACGGGTTCTATTAATTTTTATTTTTAAACAAAACACGAAATATTTAATAACTAATTTATTTAAAAGCAAACTAATTAACACTAACTTAAACAATAATTTATTTACAAACTTATACGTAATTTAATTTAACAGCCGAGCGAAAATGTAACACGAACTTTAACGCCGAACTGTCCAACGCTGAATTTCCTTCTCATCCCCGGTCGCGTGCTTTATAAGCCGGGGTTGTTTTTCGCGAACATTCTGGGAGGCGACGGACTGTCTGGTCTAGTTTATTCCGCCATCAGAATTCTCTAGGCTGTCGCCTAAGGCGCGTCGACTAGACGGCTGTGACGCAAGAGACAATCTGACGCCGGCTGGTGTCGACGAATCATTACAAAGCAAAGAGTCGGATGTTAAAGGCTACCTACAATACTTAGAACTTCTCAAGACGTCGAACTCCAATTGTTTCGAAACGACCACTCTTTCTTTAGTTTTTTTTTTATAATACGGTGTATTATGACAGAAAATAATAGATATTTGGAATCCGTGTTTATCTGATAAAATACATTATGCAAATAAAAAAAATTGAAGGAAGCGTGGCCGTTTCGAAACATTGAAAATTAAGGTCCCAAAAGACATCAGAATTATACAACTCCTTTTTTTAAGACTTTTTGCTCTATCTCTCAAAATAAGAAAGTTATTGTAAAAATACAGACGTGAACCACCCTGCATGTACCTAATATTTTTATTTTTTTTTACTTCTCTTTTACGTTAAGTCAATTTCATTACATGTAACATACAGAGTGATAGTAACGTTAAGCCATTTATTTTATTTATTTACTTTGTTTTTTGAGACCTATGGGACATCAGCTACTGAAGGTTATTAGTCCAATGCGTTTCAAAATAAGAGTGTATATGTAGACAATAAATAACAAGTAAGTAAAAATAAGTAAATGTGTAAAAATCACAGACTCACATACAGGGTGATAAAAACCTGAGTCGTTATTTTATTTTTTGGGCGTTATGCGACACCAACTGTTGAAGGTCATCAATCCTCGATATTCTCCGACATAAGTGTATAACAAATAGGTAAACTAGTAAATCTAATACGTACAAGTGATACATGCAAAAAATAACAGAAAACGTAAAACATACAGATACGATAACGAATATAAATAAATAAATATCCACTTAATTGAAATGTAAATTTATTTATTTATTTATCTATTTCCCAGCAGACATTACATATTTATAATAGGAACATCACAAGTATAGCAAGAAACACTATACTAAATATAATTTAACAGATAAAGTAACTATTACTACATTGTATAAGTATACTGGGCGTTCTTCAAGTTCGTGCAAAAAAAAAAATGGCGTATTTGGTAACAGATATTTTCACGAATGCACCAAAATTAAATTCAGTTCGTATGCTTCTAGATCTAAAATCATCATAAAAAATGTCAAACTTATCACTAGGGAGACAATTGTACAAGCGAAAACAAGTTACCAATGGACTATTAAAACAATGATATATATTTGGTATATCATAATAGAAAAATATGACGTAAGTTTGATAAGTTTATTCTACTGAGTAAGGCTGTGCAACCTACATCTGTAATGTCTTTAGTTAGAATGCCTAACAATAAAGCCTAAAGTTCTTAATGATGAATTTGTTACCTTTACGATATGAGGAATGAATGTTAACTTGGAATCCATCGTGGTACCCAAATCGACAATCTCGTCGCAACGAAAAAGAACTGTGTCATTAATATTGTAGTAAAAGTTCATATTGTTATTTTTCCTGGAAAACGATAAAATCTTATAACAAGTGTCTAAATAAAAACCTGGTCAAGTAGGCTACATTTAGTAATTCTATTATGTAAATGCAATTGATAAATTCTAGATCACAACCTACTTGATCAGGTTTTTATTTAGACGCTCGTTATTTGTCAGTATTTAATGTAAGCTTATTTTGTAGACACCACCTAGTTAGACTATCAATATCATGTTATTGAAAAGACTCTACAACTCTGGCAATTTTCAAATCATCAGCACATATAAATTTGTTAGACTTTAAACAGCTTACAACGTCATTAAAAAATATTATAAATATTAACGGGCCTAAGTTTGAGCCCTGTGCTATACCTGTTGCTGGAAAAAAAACTAGAGGAGAAATAGCCGTTATATTCAACAAAGTTTGACCTATATATACAGTAATTGATCTTATCAATTGTAACAAAAAATCACACAGACTTTTGCAACAATATACAATGATTGACTTTATCAAAGGCCTTGGACAAGTCCGTATAAATAACATCCACTTGAAAGCGTTTATCCATACCAGTAGAAACAAACTCGCATAAATTAGTGGTAGTGCAACGACCTTTGAAGAAACCATGTTGTTCTGAAGCAATGTAAGGCGAAACATGTGAATAAATAGCATTAGCTAGAATTATTTCAAAAATCTTGGTAAAGGTAGATAATAGTGTTATAGGTCTATAGTTTGTTATGTCCAGAATTGTAGACAGGACGGATGCGAGACTGCTTCCATAAAACAGGATACATCGAAGTTTTAACTATTAAGTTAAATAAATAATACTTCTATAAAGGAATAACTAAACAACTAATACAATCTACAACAGTAAAGGCTGGTACATTATCTGGCCCAGATACGCAATTACTCTTACAGAATACAGAACGAAGACAGAGAAGTGTTTCGTATAATGTAATCAGTCGCCTCTCTAACAGAGAAGTGTATGGACCTCATTCTCTTAGGATGATTAGGAAGGATCTCACCTTACCGATGGTGTCTTTAATTCTGTGTTTCCGTCGGAGCTTTACGAAAGAGGGACATTCAACAAGAACATGAGTCACGTTGAGAGGAATAGAACAAACACAAAGGGGTTAAGCCTCACCAATCATGAGGAGGCACGATTTTAAAAAAATATGTTCAATATAGGCTTGAAGGAGGATAAAGTAGATCCCTAGGAGCACCTTAACACTGATTATCTCCTAGATAGAAGCGATGGTAGTTTTGAGATCTAAGTGAAGGTTTAATTGAATAGAAAAAGCTGTTAAATGACTCCCGTTCCTCTTGCAGCATTTCTATTATGATTTTAACGTCGGCGTGCCGAATTGAAAATAACTCAAGTACAGTAAAACTCTAAACATCCATATGTTCTATAATTGCGATAAATTCGAAAATAAAAAAATTTATTTTCTTCTATGTATTCCAAATCAGGATAAACTTAAATAAAAATAATTAATGTAAAAAAGCTAAAAAAACGTCTCTCATCTCATGCTGTCCAAAACTGAGATTAAACAACTATTTATAAATTGTTAAATAATAATTTAAAAATCTGATTAAATTTACAGTTTCATGCAATTCTGTGTAGTTAATTAATTTTTATTTTCCACATTGAAAGTAAGTAGAGAAAGGCACTTGCACAACGACTTTTCTCTTGATCTTATTAAAACCTGTCGTACGAAGTAAACAAAAACAGTGAATTGCACAAGAATTCAAGTGATTTGCATTGATCATCTTTACGTGCTCGTCACTGACCCCGTTGTAATTAGTACAGGTGCACTTGAAACAAAAGAAATCTTCAGATTTTGTAATCAATATTTACGTTCGAATGCGCATCATGTAATAGAAAGAACTAGCAAGACGATGTCATACCTCGTACCTGGTCAAACCTCACCGCCACTTTGTATCTAGTCTTGAACGACGTGATCACTCTCAGTTTTCAGTACCTTTTAGTACCAGTTATCGGTGAAATTCAAATTCTAAGGAAAATGCAGGTGAGTTAATTTATTTTTATCAAAATACTTTAGTGTTTTCAAAAGTCACCACATTATTGCACTTCCTAAATTATTAAAAAACCTACTCCCTTTCGTGTCCCCCTTGAAAAACCTATTTCAGATATTTGATTGAAACACTTTTTGAGTGACGTTTCTAATATAGCTTTGATTGACTGGACTAAAAGTTATACGGACTGTATACCTATATGCATTATTATATTCTTGAAATTTACAATACCTAATTTGATTGAAACACTTTTTGGTAATAACTGATAACTTCTTTAATCTCACAATCTCAGTATAATATACTGTAGTGTAGAGACAAATGACAAAAGTATTACAAAACAACCTACGTGTTTTTTTTTAATAAAAAATAAATTTGTTTACACAATTCATTTTAAAAAGAAACTCGTTCAATATTCAATGGGTGCACAAATTTTATAAACCCAGCTGAAACTTCATTGATTTATTATGGTAATTCAGTTCCAAAGGTGCATTAATTCCACTAAGTTTTACGACTTTCAACTTTCTCCGTTTGATCAAAGAGGTATTTTAAATATCGACATTATACAAATATTTTACATCGATTACATCATGAATTTCAAATTAAAGAAATTTGTCTCGCACTCCACCTTTAGGCACCGAATACACCGACCACTTTTGATAACAGCGATTCATCGCTAAAAATGAGGCGATGACATCAACCGCCTAGGCACCGTCCAACGATAATATATTAATAAATCTAATGTGTTGAGAAATAGCGTGTGTTCAAAAATCCTTTTGTTTGCGGACAGCTAAGAAACATAAACGCATGTTTTGTTTAAGACTTGTCTGAATACTTTACATAATTCTCATAAAATATATCTTATGATGTTTTGTTTGATACGTCAATTATATCAAAGCTTTTAGCGATCGACCTCTACTATTAAAAGTGGTCCGTGTTTTTGGAACCTTATTTAAGACTTTCTTGATTATTTTTTTACAGGTGGTGCATTTATTTGCTTTTACTTTAGTGTTGATGTATCCGTATGTATCAACGCAAATTAGTTTCCCGAATGAAATAGCCCATCGCGCTGTAATACAAAATGCCAAGGAAGAGGCGTCGTTGCCCCCGCACTTGTTGAATAATTTTTATAAAAATCCCAAAATCTCTGCGGCGTTGGCCCGAAGTTCTTGGTTCGGACCCGGGGAAAAACTCGTGAGAGAAAGAGAAGCCGACAACGTGCCCAATAAGGACATCTTCATAATATTAAAGCATGCAGGGTTGCTTCCACAACAGCACTCTTAAATTTATATTAATGCTTTGTTGTTAAGTAAGTCTTTTTTATACACGACCCATCAATAAAATAAATAAATAAATTATGTTGAATTTTCCTAAGTATTTCCAAAATAATGTAAACGAGCAAAAAATACATTTATCATGAAAAGAAGAAAATAGTACCTATTTTAATTATTTCAACCAATAAATAAATAATATAGTATCTAAATAATAAAGTATATAAATAATAACTATACGCGAAACAAAATTTTCGTACAAAACTAGGCTTGTATTAGGATCACATGAGTGCGATGAGGTGTCAGAAGGAACGTAGCAGTTTCCCGGCAAAAAAAATACATGAAGGTGAAACGAAATTTTTTTTTTTTTATATTTCCGATCCCGGTGGCGACATCTACACATGAGTAACCGAAAGTCGATAAATGACAGGGTACAACAAAAATATAAATAAAATAAAAACCCGTTAGGTTTCTCAACTGTTCCGAATATTTTTAGGATCGCTAAATACGAATCTGCAGACAGTTTTCTCGGGTCACCTCAGGTTCTTTGAGGCATTTTTTGATGACTTTTAGCAATTTTCTCGTGCGCCATTTTTTGTGGTCTATAGATCTTGAAGTACCATCGTGAATATCGTGATCATAAAAATCGACTACATGCGAAGTGTAATCGACACTTCCATTTTAAAAAAATTTAGTTGTGTAACATTAGGTTTTACACCATTTGTCATGTATTTGTCAACCTATAAAATCTCATCCATCTCATTCGATTCCAAAGAAATAAATATTCTCTATGATTACTAATACTAACAGCAAATTCAGTTGCAATTGCTCGAATACTGATTTTGTCTTGCAATCGCGTTCGAATTATTGCTATCTGAATTGCTTTTAATTGGGGTATTTTTATTTGATTTGTCAAAATAATATTAATGTCAAAATGACGGAAGTTCATTTTAAAGCACGCTTCAATTGACTAAAATTTCGAGTGTAGTCGATCTTTCTGATTACGATGGTACTTTGAGATGTTTAAAAATGGGGGTATTTCGAAGGGTTTTGAGCCCGTTTTCGATCGTTTCATATCCTTGTTTGGTCGTTTTTTTAATGATTTTTGGCATGTACCAAATGCCCAGGTCCAGAAGTAACATTTTATATACCTACTAATAATGTGAAAGACAAACAAAAAAAAACTTAATGATTATATAATTACATTTAAATTGCTTTTAATTTGCTAAAAATGTTAAAAAGAAAATGTATTTATCTACTTAACGCAAGCTATAAAAAAATTTACAGTTCTATTAATACATATTTGTAGTGATTAATTACTTAGATCGTACACAAGTAATATAATTAATCGCAACCACAAATACAAAATATAATTAACAAATGAAAGAATTTACGCAGGACTTTGATTGTAGTTATGATTAAACGTAATTTTAATTAATTAGACAGTTCCGTTTTATGTGAATCATGCGATTGCAATTTTCTATTTTTGAATTCTTAATGATATTGATAACCATAATTATTTACGTTGTTGATAAAGCTGCCTATCGAACAGTAAAACGTCAAATCGGTATCTCATTACTGAAAAAATCTTTAACTCGTTCCACTTCGCCCAACAATGAAAAAGCGGACGAACTAAACTACAACATAAAAAGTTTAAATTTGAATAAAACTATCACAAAATAGAGTACAGTTTATTAAAAAATACAAAATTACATTAAATCAGTCTTGCATTAACAACCGTGTGTATTACTCACAAACATACACCCTTTATAATAGTAAATAATAAATACAAACATAGGTACACATGGTTTGCCTAAATTTTATGTAATTGCTTTTTAATAAAACACGTACCTATTACTGTATTGAATTGACTTCATAATCGTAAAGGCGTAAACCTATGTATAAGTAGATGTAACGAGAAATTAAAATCTGGAAAATACGCAACACTTAAGTATAACGTAATTGTTGGATCATATACTTACAGACACGTTATTTAACAGGGTTTGTAAATAATATAACGATGTAAGTAAACTGGAGTACATATCTGTTAAAATTAAAACGTAAAATCGACATTTCAACAGTGGCATTAACAACACGTGCACGAACACCAAAAGACAGATTAAACACAAGGAAAAATCATCTCTCACTTCCACAAACACCGACTTTATTAATTTGACGTAATTTAATCTAATTCGCCGAATTTACTTTTATCTATTAAAGTTAAAGCAAGCAGCTACTTTATGTAACACATACTAATCAGTACCTACCTATACAATTTAAAAAGCGGAATGTTACATATTCTTCTTTTGAAAGTCAATGAGAGTTGCAACCAATGACATTGGGAGTGCTTTGAATACACAGTTCGTGTAATTTTTTGTTTAGTCTGTGAAGAGTGAAAACGCCCTAACACAGTATCATGAACAGAATTATCTATGGGATTTGTTCACAGCCGCTAGATACATTGCAGTGCAGAGTGACATTTCTAATATAGCTTTGATTGACTGGACTAAAAGTTATACGGACTGTATACCTATATGCATTATTATATTCTTGAAATTTACAATACCTAATTGTAGTTTTTTAAATATATAAATACTAAAATTATACTATATAATTAACATCAATCTTATATTTAGGACTTCTTTTGAGATACTGTAAAGTTTAGCAAAACTTTTCCTTTAAGAAATTTTTCTGAACTGTATATGAGATAAATAGGCACAATCTATGCGGATGGATCTAAGAAAATTTAGCATTTTTCACAAAGCGCTAATGAGTTATCGATACTAGAGTATATTTGCTTAGGCAATCAGTTTACATGTCGTCATTAAGGCCTAAAAATTGGCCGAATATTAAGGCAGAAAATTGCATTTAAAAATGCTCCACATTATCGTATAGTAAAGTATTGACTTCTGAACTAATTCTAATTCTCTTTTTTCAAAGTGGCCCTACAGTCTCTTCCTTTACTATGAATTATTTTCAGTTTTTTTTTTAAGAAGGCACAAAAACTGTCGAAACCATTTCCTAATGAATTCTAGCCAAACATTTATTCTAATTCCTTGAAAGTATACTTAGCTACTTTGCATATGTAGTCTATTATATCTTTTATACCAAAATTTCGTTTGTATAAATTCGCTAGTTTAAAAATACTTTATAATTCAAGTTTAAGTTCGTTATTGAGGAAATACTCATCAATTAACTATGTAAGTAAGTGGACCACTCAATAATCACTTACTATAACGTAAGTCCACATACAAAAGTTGGAAAAGAACTTTTTACTAAAACAAACTACCATAATCTGACTGGCGCGTGGCGATATAATTGGCGTAATATCATGAGCCCCTTTCACATTTACTAACACAATAGTAGATAAACATAGATAAAGGTATGACCACAAGGACCAAAGACGCAGCGAAAAAATTAAAAACTATCGAACTGATGTATTTATCACTTAAAGTAGTAACGTTCCTGCGAGACTCAAAGTCAGTTAAATTCTCATAATACGAAATGTCCAACTCCATATCAACTTCTTCAGTTGCATTCGGTGTCACAAGATCCAAGGGTAGAACTCGTTTCTTCCGGTACTTAACAACGTGCAATTCCAGCAAGTTTTCATCCAGAGGTTGATCGTAATCTACCTCGACGCCCTTGTTATCTAAATCCGTAACAAAATCGAAATTTTCAATCGGATTGTCTTTTACATTCACGTAAAGCAAGCGCCTCAATTTGCTGAGCCTGTCGCAAACTTCACTAGATAATTCACTTAACTTGTTCTTGCTTAAATCTAAGTATACCAACTCGGGAAGGCAGTCGAAAGCGTTCGCTTCTATTTCCGCGATGTGGTTGTGATCGAAGAATAAATACCTTAAGTTAGGGAGGTTGCAAAAGGACGCGAAATCACTGTGTCTTAAAGCACTAATACTGTTGTAGGAATATGAAGCTCCCGTGATGCTCGTCGTGTCGTTGATGCCTTCTAGAAGGTCTGCTGGTACATTTTGCAGATTCTTGTGGGAAAAGTTTAGGGTGTCGTGGTGAAACTTGCCACCAATATCGTCGAGTTTCATAAGAAGTATTAATCTGAAAGTTAAAAAAAACTTAAGTGACATTATAATTAACAAAGTTGTTATTTAAAAAAAAACACATGCACTGATTTGTAAGTATAAGTGATGATTTATAAGTATAAGTGGAAACACTTATCGGTTCTAAAATTAATTTTGCAATTTCTTAAACAGGGATTATGCAATTGCTAAGATTAATTTTATCTGAAGTACGATCTCACGTGAACTCAACTGAAATTAAATAAATAAATAAAATTAATTAAATCAAAACTAGAATGAATAGCACGTGAAGCAGTACTTTAGATAACAAGTTAATTCAATTAAATAAAAAATTTTATTTATTGCACACGTGAGTCAATTTATATTGGAACCAAAATATTTATAAACCATAAAATTTATTTGTCTTAAAGTTGTTTTGCATTAAACATCAAAAAAATGTATTATAAATTCATCTTGATCTATCAGGACCACCTTACAAAATTTTTTGTGTTAAAGCCTCTGGAAACTAAACGGGCTGAGGAAGTTGCATGTCGTATTCTTAAAATATTTTTGCTTTTTGAGCTCCTAGCATTCTGCAATCGGACAACGGTCCTGAGTTTTGCAATAAAATGATAGAAAGTCTACGAGGTATGTGGCCGGAGCTAAACATTGTGCACGGAAAGCCGAGACACAGCCAGAGCCAACGCAGCGTGGAAAGAGCAAAACAGGATGTAAAAAATAAGCTTACAAATTGGATGCAACAAAATGGCACAAGCAATGAAGTAAAGGCTTGCAGTTTATCCAGTTTATGAAAAACCGTGCCTACCATTCTGGCATCAAAAGAACCCCTTAAAAGGCAATGTTTGGTGTAAATCCAAAAGTTGGTTTGACAACGTCTTCTTTGCCCAAAGAAATAATAAGTTCATTACAGGAGGAAGAAGATTTAAAGAAAATATGAGGAACAGAACATTGGAGATAGCGATAAAGAAAATCTCGAAAATGAAAGTAACGATAATAGAGAAGACCGTGAAGAAATTGAAGAAAAAATGTGTAATTTGTTTAGATATTTGCTTAGGGGGTTATTCGCTTTGCACTGACTGTTTAAAACCGGTTCATTTTAGTTGTGCAATAGAAATATTTGATGAAGACGCCGATGGAATGAATCAAAAGCGACGATGTGTTGTGTGCCCCAGAAAAACGTGGATAATAAATGAACGTAATGACGCGAAAGAGGGTTTATGTCAAGCGAAGAAGATAAAGATTACTTCAGATAAGAAAAACTCCTCGCAGCTGTTGGTTCAACAGTTCGCGTAAAAGTTCCTGACGTAGATCGTGGAAAAGGAGATCCTAGGTCTATATGTAGTATTTGTCATTGTACTAGATGTTACTGATAATTGTTATAAATTGGGCACAAGATATTGGTATCATCAAACAACTATATGCAGGGTCTCAGTTTAGTGTTTGCGATGAGAAACTTATATCCGCTAAAGAAGTTCCTTCCAAAGAGATATTCCTGCGAGCAGTGGCAAGTGCCCCGTCAACTAGAACAGGATAAGGTTTTAAAAAATGTGCTTGCACAAAAAAAAATGCGAAACAAAAAAAAAGGTTTGTGCAAATTTACTGGGCAATTCTAAGTGTCATCTGCTGGTGCTGCAATATTAGTAATAATTGTTTTGACAACTGTAGCCTGTTTTCTTTGAAGAATTTAGAACTTCCAAAAATCATTCAAACTTGATGTTACTGCGCACCACAAGCATTTAAATGTCCAAACCTTAGTTTTTATTTCCACTGGTCGTCTGATTATTTTCTTAAATGTCACAACTTTAGTTCGAAATGTAAACAAAATTCTTTCAGTGACTTCAATGCCAGATTAGGAAACAAAAACAAAATAATAGGTCGTAACTTCAAAATGAAAGAAGATAGATTAAAATATATGAACACTTTAGGTACACCTTTAAACAAAAAATATACCTTAGAAGTTTGTCGGTCAAATTCGTATACACCCTGTATAGAATAACTAGTTAAAGTATCAAACTATTCTATAATTTAACTACCGCAGATCGGTATTTTATGAAATAACTAGTTATTTCAGGGAATACCGGAATTATAGACTTTAACGGTAACATATACTTGTACATGCAAAGTATTGTAAAATTAAAGTATTTTCATTCATCGACTTCTTCAATTAACATAAAAATTTTATTATTTTATACACAGTGCCTTCAAATAAAACTAAGAGTCACGTGACCTTTGTCGCATGACCATTTGGTGATTTTATATTTTTACGCATTGTTATCCTGGCTAGCTCACTGCAATGTCGTCAGCTTAGAGATTTTCTCCCTAAATTTAAATGTAAGTTTTTTAAGTAAATGGTTTTTGTGGGGTTATTTTTAGAGGGGGAAAGAAAAAATCGAAATTAAAAATTAATATTATAATTATTATTATTATTATATTATTCGCCCAACAGGAAAATTCCCAATTAAAGGACAAAATGGAATAGCATAAAATTAAACAAACATGCAAATATATATACATAGAAGGTAATAACAAAATAAATAATAATATATAAATAAACATATAATGTCGTGTATGATACAATTGTTTTATATATCTTTTAAATTCCCCCCTTTATGATTTTGAAATGAGGCGTTTGTTGCCTGTTTTACCGATATTATCCAGTATTTGACAGTTGACAGCAGTGTCGTGACAGTTGACTGTTACTTTAAAAGGCTTGTTTCCATTACATGACATACAAATAAGATTTTACCTGCTTATGAACCAACCAACTAAAACTAATGTACTTAATTAATTATAAAAGTGTACTTACATTTTTTCAGATTTTTTAATTTGTGTTTTGTAACAATAAACTTATTTGTATACATTTATTTCTATTTTTATCTTTACAATCATTTTGAGTTTGATTTTTAAAGTACGTAATAGGGGACTTGTTTTAGTAACTTAGAGGGTTCTCAACTAACGTTATGGGAAAAAATTCACGGAGGAGTTGGCAACACTGGCTCACTGTAAATGTTACAAAATGTCCGCCTACCTACTTATTTGTCAAATTATCAGAGATTCAGTGTTACCAAACTTAAATAATTAGGGTCTAAGGGATTTTTTAAAGGAATTTTCAAATTTCATTTATTTTTATTTTTTTAATAATCTCTTGACCATGTGGAAGGCAAATAATTCTTTGCTTTTCAGTGTTTATTTCGTACTGTTTCTTTCTTTAATTTATGAATCCACTGACCTGTCTAAAATCGGCCGTTTTGTTTTTATTTTTTTAAATATCATCGTTATATATTTTTAAAATTTTCTTCGTTTTCTTTGTTTTGTCGCCTTTCTTTCCTAGCAGTTTTTCTTTTTTTTAATTTATTAATCTACTGAATTGTGCTGTAAAATCGATTGTCTTTTGTTTTTATTATTATTTAAATTTTATTATTTCGTATTTTTTTAAATTCTATTATTTAAATACATTCAAGTAAATACTACTAAATATTGGCAGAAAAATATTGTTATTTTTATTAATATTATTTATAATTATTTCTTTTGCTTTCTCATCATTCTTTTAAAATTATTAATCTATTAATTACAAATGTCACAAAATCGATTGTCTTTTGTTTTTATTATTTTATTTTGTTTTCTTTGTTTTGTCATTATTCTTTTACATTTTTAAATTTTTTTTTATTATCAATTGAATTGCGCTGTAAAATCGACCGTCTCTTGTTTATTTTCTTTTTTTTTTAACGTTTTGTTTTAAAATTTATTCCTGAATGTAGTAACAAGTTGAGGGATTTTCTATAGATTTTTCTACAACTCTACTTTTTGCGTGTTGGTAAGACTGCAGAGATGTGCATTTGTATATTGTTTATCCTAGATTTTTTTAAAACTAATTTTTGCACAGCTAAAATAATTTTGATAAGTGAGGAAACAATCAATTTATGTTCATGTTTTGTAATTAGTCACGTGGCTATCAGTTTTTTATGAAGGCTCTGCATATTGACCGCCTTATCTTTTCAGTTGCTTTGTAACCGATGTATTACAATCTAGATTGACAACTTTCGGAAAGTAAAAAATAATAATCTTGATAAAACAATCAATGTAAAACAAAACAACTATTAAAAAGCTATTAAGAAAAAATTCGGGAATTATGTTAAAAATTTGTTAAAAAAACAACACTAAATGAAAAACTGAATGGTAAATCATGTTTAGAATTTTTTTTACTTTCGAATGATGTTACTTACAATTTAAATTATTTAAAATTATAAGCACGTGCTTAAGTGAATAATTAAAATAAGTTATTTAAAATTAAAAGCACATGCTTAAGTGAATGTCAATTGACACTACAGACAACATAGAAATTCTTTCTCTCTTCCTCTAACAACACAAAATAATAATTGAATAAAATATATTTTACTTCAATTCCAATACATATACCAATAAATCATAAAAATCAAAATCATATTTAAAAATTTGTCTACCCCAATAAAACCTCTACCTTGGATTAACTTTAATCTAAATCTTCCTGTTTAGATAAATAATTACAGGAAGTGTGTGTAACGTAATTTAAACGTATACACAACATCTTTATCTAATGCAAACATGGATCAAGCAAACATAAATTCATGGTATAACAGGCCACGTGAAACCTAATTAAAATTCCGTTTGCCCTTAGCACACAAAAAAATGTAACGCAAATTAAACAAAGGTTTGATAACGAAAATTCTGGATTTGACGAGAAATTTCTCGATTTCCTCGACAAAACAGGGACACCCACATATCTAAATGCAGAGATTTAAGAAACACAATAAAACACTTACGTGATGAGGATTATGTGTCTTACGGGGATCAATTTATTATTATCCATTGTGTTCGGTGCCTGAAACAAAAATAAACTGCGTTAAGCCATTTTAGTGGGCACTATTTTATTTCAAAAATAGAGGCCCAATTCAGCTATTCACCTTCCCGACGGCCCGACGCGACGTCGCGACGTCATCTTACGAAAAAAAAAATACTTACGAAAAAAAATATTTTTAAAACTCTCATATTTTATCGCACTTAACATAATTGTGTGCCAATTGCGAATGCCACTGGCGTTTGTTGTTTACGAAAACAACTCGTTTTCTGCTTGCGATAAAAAGTATTCCAGTTGTTTGCAGTTTTAAAAACTTTTTAATTAAACAAATAAATATATGTAGAACAATGATTAATTCGAGATAAAGCCAAGGTCCAGGCAATAAAATTTCTCTCGTGCAAAACCTTATTATGATATTACAGACTGATCAAATATTTCATTGTTTATTAATCTTTTAAATAGCGTAAGCTATAAACCACAACTTATTTATAACTATAACATCTTGGGAATAAATTCAAAAATAAAATATACTTGTGTATATGCAGTCCTTAAAGTCTGATGTAAAGACAAAGAATTGTTACAAGTGACATTGCAAACAAGTTGAATTTGAGATCGTCTTCAGTTAACATTCAGTGCAACATTATCATTTTTTTTATAAATAAGCAGCTGATAACTTGTACGATTGTATTTTTTTAACTTTTTTATGTTCAGAAATAGATTTAAAATTTATAAATTTTGATTCAACAGACCGACACGTGGCTTAATTAATTAAAATGTTTATTCGTGTAATTTTGTTCTGGTAGGGCAATAAAATTTAAATCTAAATTAATTATAGTGAAGTCGAATGCAGATAGAGAAAAAAATATGTACGCCTTCACCGAAATAAAGATTAATTAAATAGTAAGCAAATAAATTAATAATATTTGTTACATACTAATAACCAGACTTCGGACATTTCGGAGCGTTGTCACGGCTACGTAATAAATGGGCACTTTTCATTGGTCCTTGTATTGCATACCCATATGGCAATGCTCCGAAATGTCCGAAGTCTGTTAATAACCATGTTTACTTTATAAGCAAAGGCGTTACCCCTTTAATAAAACATCAGTTTTCAATGTTTATTGTTAAGATTAAAGGTCACTAAATTATTACTCCTAAGCAAAATTGGTACAACTCAATTAATTATGTCGCTTCTACGTAATTGATTTGAAAATATTTCTTCAGAACAATCAATATTTTAAGTTGTACCATTCTTTCTTTGAGGTAATACGTAAATATAAAGAAAAACATCCATTTCTATCAAAATCGATAACATCACCTCACTTTATGAAAACAGAAATACATCCACAAGTATTGATAATGCACAAAATACACGAAACTGCAGTATTCAACTGAAGCCCTCAGAGGATACTTGAAGGCGCCAAGACGCCCAGACTAATTGGGACAGGGTAGAATAGTGTTTGCCAGAGCAATATGAGGGAAGGAAATATATAGGACACTTCACTGCCATGAAGATCACCTTAACAAGCAATACATTAGTTCGCTCACTGATATTTATGAGATGACATGTTTCAATTGTGGGAGGAGAACAATTTATGAAATTATTAGTACAAGATGGTACGAATTCTCTTAAATTAAAATAAAATAGAAATCTTCAGCTGTAAGTTATTTTAAATACATACATATACCTACAGCGTGTGGCATTTAACTGGGTTTCTTCATTAACGTTGTTCCTGTTGAATCTATTTTAAAAAAAATGTTTTATGCTAAAGTTTCATATTTTCAAGCTCCGCAATTTAAATTTATTTTGAAATATGCAAGACGTTTCAATTTGTTTGTACGATATGTAAAAGTTAAGTATGTGCCTCTTAACAAAAAATTGCAATTTATTTATCAAAATTGAAAATATCTCAGAAGCAATTACATTTAGGTACAACCAGAATTTGCAACAAAAAATATAACATTCACCACTGAATTGTATTCGACAAAATGTCCTAATAATGTCAAAATAGTTTTTCTTTTAACATCTGTAAAAATAAACGAGATATGAATGATTGACGAAAAGTGGTAAATCTAAATTTTGGCTTATAACTTGAAAATAAAAGGAGATAGCAAACTGTTGATCACACTATTGACTTTAGCTCTAAAAAAGAGGTCGAGACTTGGCCACTAGTTTTTTTTTCTATCTCTTACAGCTACAGAGATGCCCAATTCGAAATTGATCCACCCTACATTGTGTATTTTCAAATTTTTATTGTAGTCTCACTTTTGAGTTTCAAGAAATTTATAACTGAAGTAAGAGTACCTTGATAAACGCTCTGGGTTATTTACACAAACACATTTAACTCTTATTAGTCATACTAACACATTTAAAGAACAGTTGAAGTTGAATCTCAATAATCATCATCATAACTGTGGTTTCAATTTACGGCTTTCCCTAATTGTTATAATTAGAACTACAAACATATAACGGACCAAAAACAAGGAGTTTAATAGATAATTAAGAAGTCTTATTTACAGGGGAACGACCACACTTGAATTAATGAAAAAATGCACATGTGTAGAAGTACTTTTTTAGCTATAACAAAGACCCTGCACTTTCCTTCTTTATATGTATATATTTTTTTTTAATTTTAACAACTCAAGTTCGTACTATTTCATAATCATAAGAAAGATTTTGAAGAATGAATTCTATTTGGTTTAAGTTGGTCTGTACATATACGTACATGTTATATTCTCGGTGATTTTAAAAACTGGATAAAATGCTGCAAAGTAAATAAATTAATTAATACTTACGGGTTTCTCTTCACGGCAGTCGAGGTATCCAAAGCAAGTTGCGGATGGCGAACACGCCGTCCTTCAACTTTACCACCACAAACTGGATATTGTCAAATAACGTGAAATCCGGCTGCAACAAACACGAAATTGTTTAATAAATTAATGATGTAGAGTAAACATAAAACATGACTTTCGCAGATTTCATTTTTTACATTACAAAGTAGCACGGATATTTTTAAATATTGCAAACCAGTTAAAGTAAAGAAAAGACTAAATACATACTAAATTAATGAGGTGACAACTTTATTTTAAAAGCCTCATGAACTTCCTAAAAATTAATTTAATCTAATCTCATTTCACTATTTATGATTTTATCATTTGCAGTGATTTTTGCAAGAATTTGAATTTCAAAAATTATCAGCTCTCGTGCTAATCGTAAATTCAATAGAATTTTTCAAAAGTTATGTAGATTCGATTTGAGAATTAAAAAAATATATATGTATGTAGATAATTAACGCTGTTGCGCTTATTTAAAAATGTAATAAAAGAAGTGACGTTAATTGCCAATTTATTTGCCCTATGCAATTGTAAAGATGATGAAATATGCATCTGTCTACGCTAATTAAAAAACTCTCCATCATAATTAATCCACATCAGCTAAGTTTAGTTCTCCATAAATTAGATTCTTAATTATTACAAAAGCACACGCGTTTAATTCTCATGTACGGTGATCATCAATGATTGAATGTGCTTTATATCGAGTGTTCAACAAAATCCTGCCTCCAGTCGGTCATGGAAACAAAAGTACATATCGTAGGTCGAACTGCGTATAATCCTTTCCTCATTCATAATATGTTTATAATCGTAGTATGCCGTGCAGGTCTAGTGAAAATGTGGTACTCATGTATGTAACTAAATTTTGACAATGAATGTTAATGTCGTTTAAATTTTAAGGTTACTCCGAATTAGGCAAGGTTGCGATATTTTGCTTTCATCACGAGGTGTATTCACGTCCAAATTCTCATACGCGAATTATATTGTATTCCCTTCCCTTTTAATTTTGGCTGGGTTTTCAAATCTGTTTCGTTGACCTATCTGATTTGAATTGTCACAATTTGGCGTACGTACATAAATGAGATTAAATTAAATCTAATTTTAATATGATAGCTAACCTACTAACTTAAAATAACGACCCACTGTGATAGTAAATAGATAATGAATGGATTATAGGTGTTGTGATTATCGCTAGTCAAAATATAAAATTTAGGTTATGCGAAGGGACTGAATAATAATTCTTTTAAAAGCCAAAACATTAGTTTCAAAACATCTTTTGCGTTGGCCACTTCCGTCAACGAATATGTGTCGTCCAACAACTTAACGATTAAAAGCTAAATTTTTTCCGCACACGAACATTTTGAAGTTAATCAAATTTTTTGACACATGAGAAATGAATATGCAAGCTACGACATACGATTTTTTTCCCAACGGTAACTCGAGGTATTTTTTTGTTGAACACTTGTTGACTTGTTACGTGGATAGGTGTTGCGGAATATAAGATTGATAATATTTCGGAAATATTTCAGACGAAAACCAATCACTGTTGATCGCAGTGTATAACACCGATATTTTACTTCGATGATAAGTAAACTCGTGTAATTTTATGTTATTTTTTTTATTTTAACAATTTCCGAAGAAATCTTACATTGTATAAATAAAAATGGAAGCCCACACTTCTTCGATAAGCCTAGGGACAGATAAAGCTTAAAAAAATTACATTTAAACTGTAAACTGATTTGTGATTTGCTGAAAAATTAGTTAATTAATAATTAGTTCCTATAGAGGCCCAGATTTTATTAAAGATTAGTAATTATGTGCTAATTACTTAAAATCTTTGAAGCAGCACTTATTGAGCGACTTTGAATATACAGATTTAGGTACAGAAACGAAAGTTATAGCCGAAAGTGAACTTATTTATAAACTAAATACAAAACTGCAAAGGCAATACAGCCTAAAACAAATTTTAAATGCATAAAGTAAAATTTGAAAAACAAAAACTCACAAGTGTCAAGTAATAAATATTATCAAAATATATTTGTTTTAAGTAATCTTAACTATAAAGGTACAACTCAAGATTACAATTTAGGTAGTTGAAAGAAGTGTGTGGACATCCTGTAAGTACAACTTTATGCCATTCGTGTTGTTTTAGCGCACATTAATCCCCTCATGGCTCCCTCCTGTACGTACCACGAACCAGGGTAAGTTTATTCTTACAACCTTTATTTTATAATATGGCAATTTCTGTAACATCGCTACTTTTTTACAATTTTTTTTTACAATCGATATGTAAATACTCTATCATGTACAGTCGTGAGCAAAATAACTTTGACACAGTGTTTTATCGAAATAGTTGTGATGGTCATAAGCTTTATATTGTGAACAGCGACATGTCATGCATATCTTTCAAATTAATTAAATTAATTTATTAATTTATAAATTAATAAATTAATTTATTAATTAATAAAATCTAGCATATCCACAAGATAAGAAAGAACATAAGACAAGAAACAGCCAACATGTATTATGTGTGTTTATTTTTTGTCAAATTGATCAAAATCTAACACAATCCACAAATTTTCTGACGATTTCGTCGAATTTTTGAATGACATTGACAACCATTTCTTTGCGCGAGACTGTACAGTAGCGGATAATAAAATCCGGGTACATGTCATTTCTACAATGTAAACCTTACTTTAATGTTTTTAACGTTTAATACACATGCAAAATGTCACTAGTAATTCTGACGTTTAATATTAATTTTACTGTTAATAGTTCTTGTTTATTTTGTATTTTGACAAAATGCCTCAAGTAGATATACATACTATGGGCGTTCGAAGCCATTTCTCCATAAGATTTAATATGAGCCTCGAAACAATTTTTGCGCGGATGTGGATGAGGGGGGTGAGGTAAGAAGAGAGGGACTGTGGTATTATATACTGCTACCAGTCAAAACTATAAATTGATTTTAACTGTTCGGAGACTACTAGACAGGTAGCAGTTTGCGAGCTGTTTTCGGAAACTGGTAAAAATAGGTAGTAGTCTCTGAGCAGTTAAAATCAGTTTATAATTATGACAGGTAGCAGTATATAATACCACCGTCCCCCTTCTTACCTTAACCCCTCTCATCCACATCCGCGCAAAAATTGAAAGTTTCGAGGCCCATGTTAAATCTTATGGAGAAATGGCTTCGAACGCCCATAGTATATCTACCGCCTCATTCAAGTTCCACTCAAAAAGTAAGAATACTGACTTTGCCAGGTAAAGTTTTGATGGAATGGAGTTGCTGCAAAATTTCAGTTTAAGTTTGATAATTTAAATCTTTTCTTTACCTTTTGACAGAAACATAACTTCAATAAAAGCCTCATTTAATAAATTTGTCTAAATATGCACGACATGTCAAATACTTGCCTGGATTTTATTGTCCGCTACTGTACATTTCGACATTTTAAGTTGTATGTAACATGCGTTCAAAAAAATCCGTTATCGAGAAGGCTCTGAAGTTCTGTACGTATGTTACAAGTGTTACAACCTTGAATAACTGCGAGCTGTCAACAGCGTCAACTGTCAAAGGCTTTGTTTACATCTTCGAGGTATTTGTATTAAAATTGTAAATGTTTCATTTCTTTAATTGCGTTTTATTATTCATTTTGTAGAAAATCGTAACTAAATGGTAAATGGATATAAAAAGTTAGGTTATATTTACAATAATCGTATGGTTACGATGTGACTTTGACTTTGCACAATTTGCATTTGACATAACGGTTTTTTTAGCGCACTTTATAATTTGTTGATTGCTGTCTTGTTAAAAGTGATTTTAATTCGGTGAATTCGATATTTCAGTACTATAATAAATTTTCGAAAAAAAAACTATAAGCAAAGTTGATCAGGAACAAAAAGCCGCATGTCGTTTTTTAGTTCTTACAAATTTGAAAAGTGAGACTGACAAAGTCCAGTTGAAACACACTTTTGGATAAAAGAAGAGATACAAATAAACCAAACAGCAAAGTGTATTTATTTAAAGAAGATGCTAAAAACGTCCAGTATTTTTCAAACATAATTGTACATGACGCTTCATATTTTGAGTCACAACTGTTAAAAAAATTGCGGATTAGATTCATAGTCAACTTTGACTCATTTTTTATTCGATCGCACGGTACATATTTTAAACTAGTAGGTCATTAACACTCCCTTCACGAACTACTCTCTCTGGTAGATGAATTAATGTATTAATAAAATAATGCCAATTTAATTTCTTACTGAAGCGAAGGTGTTTAACCTACTTTCAAAACAAACCTTAACGAGGCCCACTCTCAAAATAAAAGACTTCACTCTTTGCTTATGGTTCAAAGACGAAATTGGGAGTTATAACAGTGAAAAAAATCACTTTATTAACTCACACTATCAACTGCAACTTAATGGCAATTAATTACAGCACCGCGACTTTTGAGCTCTTCTAAGTGACAAATTTCAACGTCAAAAAGCTTTACGAGGGCAAAGACCTTAAATACACGTTTCGTTCGATAAATAAATTAATTGATTACCTTTCCCTCATGGAATGACGACGCACATGCACATTTAATTTATAATGGCAACAAAAGGGAGCTTTTTGGGTCACACCATACTACAAACATAACTACAGTTATGTCAGCGCAAACACCTCACACAACGCCAATTCATGACTGCTTGTTTGCCTGCTAAGCTTTCCTTTTATTTTCGTTACATCACGACCCCAAACTTCCCGCTTGTAATCAATACCGGTGGCGTCATCTATTTCGTTGCAACACACTACAAATTTCCCGCCAATGATATCGCCCTCTGCATTACGTCGTAGCCATCAGTTATAGCGCCATCTATCATTTGGCTATGTAAATGGAAAATTTGCGTTATTTTTAAATATAGGTAAAATATAATAAATTGCTTTATTATATCGAATTTATCGTTTTCTTTTAAATATGTTGATTGCAACTTTAAAATTTTGCTGTGTGCACCCATTAAGAAAAAAGTGTTCAATTTTCCCTCTTGTCATTTTAGTAGTAAATTCTATTCCTATTATTTATAGCAATTGTTATTAATTATTTTCAATACTAAAAGGTAATTTGTTTAATATAAAGTATTTCTGACGTTTTTATAAGAAGATTCTTCGCCAATAAATCGTCCTAACCTAACTTTTATGACGTAACTTTCAGGTAGATGTCAATTCAAGCAGGTTATTTATTCAGGAGATATTGCTTCGTAACGATACTTCCTCTTTTCGTAGCAAGTACTATCTACCTGGATTACACCCACACGAAAGAGTGGAAGAAGAAGGAGTCTACCGTAAACACGCAGTGAAATGTATGCGAAGCAACTCATTTGGCTCGGCTTTCCTATCACTGGTTACATGATCGGATGGTTTCTCGATAGGAAGGAAACAGAAAGAATGATCTTGTTTCGAGATAAGAGTGCGTTATATGGGAGAATACTAAAGCAAGGTGAACAGCCTACGTGGCCTTAGATTATTATATTGTTTAAATGTAGAGCACTTAATTAATAAACTTGTAATTAAAATCATAGTGTGTCATAGTTTCATTTACAAAATTACAGGTACAGGCGTATAATGATAGTACAGGACAAATATCTTTATATTTACATTGTTGTCTACGATAATTGAAAGCAAATTTTGGTAAAACTGCACTTTAGGTTCCTAAATTTGCGCGTACTCAGAACTGCTATTTTCGTATTATGAAAAAAATTGTAAAATAACACTAATGAACTTTATATCAGAAAGGAATAAATAAAACATAAATTAATAAATATAATCTTATATTTAACTACATATTAAAGTGCATCACGGCACGAGCATCTGACAGTTCTGAGTACGCGCAAATTTAGGAACCTGAAGTGCAGTTTTACCCAAATTTTTTGATAAATAAATTCTGATTCCAGTAAGTTAAACAATATTTAACATATCTTCATAAAAGTAAAATATCTTGAATGAATAATATAATAATTTCTTGATCTATAATTTCAAATTAGTAAACTTAAGCACTACTTACAACATTGTTTGTTTTAAAAAGTCTGTACAGTTAGAGCCCTGCTCATCATTCATTATTTTCAATAAAGCGAATGCTTGCCTTTTATTTTCTTCGGACCATGAAATCGGTCTCAAAACTTCAACCGTTTGATTTTCTGAATCTTCATACCTCTGCGAATCAGAATCACACACCTTAGCCTTAGGCTTTCTTGAAAATACAGACGTGAAGCTAAACTTCTTGCGTATTTTATCTGAGCCTGTCTGTAACGATTCAACAGATTCAGCTGAGACTGTCGAGTAAGTTATGCACTCAGATTGCCTGCTTTTTATGCTCTCCTTTACTAGAGTGTTGTGTATCTCCTTCAAGGGGCTGTGACCCTTAAATTTGACTCGCCTTTCAGAACATGTCCTAGACAATAGTGGTTTTGTCAATTCATCGACATCTAGCTTCCTGCTTGTAGACACGATAATCGAATCTCCACAGTCAGCTGAAAATGACGTGTCAATTTTTTCATAGTTTGCCGGAGGGTTCCTCAAAGATTTTCTGCCCTGCGATCTCTTTAAATACAAATCGGCTTGTACTATTTTTTGTCTTGTCAATCTCTCCAGCAGTGCGACCTTTTTTTCTCGGTTACGCAGGTGATGTTCTTTTTCTTTTAACTTGTTTTCGTTTGCCTTTAAGAGCAGTTCTCTGTTTCGAAGATTCTGAGCGCACGCTTTAAAAAATGTTTCGTTTATATTTTCTTCAGAACCCTCACTTGAATACTGTACGGGGTTTTTAATGAATACATCAATGTTTCTACGAAATGCTTTCTGCAATACTGCGGGATGATGCAAAATAATATCTACGGAACTTTTTTGATCAGAGTCTAATAAAACGGTGCACATATTCCTTAGGCTATGAGTGTAATGATTATGGATGTCCGAAGTGTTTTTGAGTGTACATAATTCATGCAGTATTCTTCCAAAATTAAAATCTTTCTTAATTTCCGTGTCGTTGCTAACATCAAAATTGTAATATTTGATGTTAAAATCATCATCTAGATAAATGTTAGCTGTGC
Organism: Dorcus parallelipipedus; assembly: GCA_958336345.1. NCBI lineage: Eukaryota > Metazoa > Arthropoda > Insecta > Coleoptera > Lucanidae > Dorcus > Dorcus parallelipipedus. The sequence goes on along the minus strand of OY284480.1, from coordinate 25,832,772 downwards.
TAAATTCACACGAAATAACCTCTGATAAATTTTTAAAGGACAAAGCCATTTTGTATAACACTTTGAATAAAAAATCTTCTGAAAAGTACTTGTTATGCTTTAGACATTTATGCATCAGATTGTGAAGGCTGTCGTATTTACAGTGTTCAGTCACAATGTACAGAGTGTTTATTTCTTCCGAGGTGACACAATCATAAAACCTTAATAAGTTCGAGTGTGTTTGGGATGCCCTCTTGCTTATCTTACTGATCAAATCTTCTCTTTCTGCTTTACCTAATTCATCACAGTTTACAGCTGTCCAAACTTCTACCTTCGATGTCTTTTTGTTTCTCATCTTATAGCGAACTGAAGACATATCGCTACCAAGAATGTTAAGTACTTCGTAATCATCAAATGTGGTACTCATCTGAAAGCCAAAAAATACTTTACTATTACTTTTGAAATGCAATAAAACGTTTGTGTAATAATATAATAATAATTTATGAAAATATTTGCCTTAAATGTAAAATGTAAATGTAACCAACACCACCTACAATTGAACGCAGGTAAACAACTGATTTAAAGGAAAAAAAATACAATTGCAGGTTGATGCTTTCTCCCTATTGGCTGGAAATACAACTTCTAACATTCTATTGGACAACAGAATAAGACTGGAATTTTCATATTTAAAAAAGATAAATAATAAAGAAATGAACTGTATGTTTTTGATCTAATTCTAACCCTTCATATTTTGATGTAATTTCTTTATTTTCTGTTCAAAGAAAATTTTTTTGTTACTTCAAGATTTAATTAGTTTATAATAAATACGATAGCTTTTTTCTAAGTTAATACCTGAAATTGAAGCAAAAGTTTTAAACAAGTTTTAAACATCTGCAAGGGATTAACAATTATTTCATAACAATTGGGAAAGTCCCATGATGCATTGAGCTTTACAACCACAAATTTGAATTAACCAATCACAGCGCTCAAATATCCTTAGTTCAGTGTTGCCAACTCATGGAAATTCTTCCGATTCGTGGGAATTGTTTGTCTTAAAATTGCAAATAGGGAAATTTCTTGAGAGAAAGGGAATTTTTGAATACAAAATTACTTAAATTTTGAGGCAAATCTTGACAAAAATGCATAAAAATAACTTAAAAGTGCAAATTGGGAGAGATACAAACATAAAAGGAAATTTTTGTCCCAATGGCAACACTGCCCTAGCTAACGGTTTTCATTTTTAGCGCGTTAAATCTGTTTTACGTGGTGTCGCAGTTAAAGGCCGATCAAGAAATTTGTTGTAATTGTAACTTCTGGTGTAAGTCTTCGAGCTCTGAAAGGCAAGAACATCATCGTAGTACCGAACCACAATGGTCCAGAAACCACCAGCCATCAGACATGTCATTAAAAGAGGTAGATTTCAATTTGTTTTTAGGTTAACTCCAAAGTGATTTAGCGCGAAAAGCATTTGTACAAAAAACTTATTTTGCAGATGGTCGGAAGGAAGAAGTACACCTGGATAAAATAACTTCAAGAATTCAGAAACTATGCTACGGTTTGAACATGGACTTCGTCGATCCGGTGAGTACATTATACCTACGGCTATTTAAGTATTGTAATCTTATTGATATCCTGGATAGCTTGCCATCACTTTGAAAGTGATAAATGGATTATGCCCTGGAATTACAACCGTCCAGTTAGATACATTGTCTGCAGAAACTGCCGCTATGATGACTACCGATCATCCTGATTACGCAATCTTAGCTGCACGAATAGCCGTATCGAATTTACACAAAGAGACAAAGAAACGATTCAGTGGTTAGTAAATTAGTCTTTCTTTTTAACTTAAAAACTACCACGAACTTCCTTTTCATAACACAGATGGCAATTAATGTCTTCAACTTTGAATGACTTGCGTAATACGTGGTATTCTTTTCAGAGGTCATCGAGGAATTATATAGCAGCAAAGTTAATGGAGAAAGAAGCCCAATGATATCAGACGAGCATTACAAAGTCATAATGGAAAACGCAGATTGCCTAAACTCTTGCATTGTGTACGATCGAGATTTTTCCTACAGTTATTTCGGTTTTAAAACTTTAGAGCGATCATATTTACTGAAAGTAGACGGAAAAATCGTAGAGCGGCCTCAACACATGCTCATGCGCGTAGCCGTTGGTATTCATGGGGCCGACATCGATGCGGCAGTAGAAACTTATAATTACCTCTCGGAAAGGTATTTCACGCATGCAAGCCCCACTTTGTTCGCGGCAGCCACCCCACGACCTCAGTTGTCTTCTTGTTTTTTACTGATGTTGCCGGATGGTTCTATTAAAAGCGTCTTTAAGTGTTTATCCCAGTGTGCGAACATTTCTAAATCGGCTGGAGGTATTGGTTTCAGTGTGCATTCTGCTATAGCAAAGGGCACTAAAATTGCTGGTACCAGCAATATTTCTAAAGGTGTAGTACCTATGCTGAGAGTTTTCAACAATACAGCGCATTATGTGGACCAAGGTGGTAACAAAAGACCCGGTGCTTTTGCTATTTATCTAGAACCATGGCACGCTGATATATTCGATTTTTTAAATCTTAAGAAAAACACCGGAAAAGAAGAATTACGTGCGAGAGATTTATTCTATGCACTATGGATCCCTGATCTATTCATGAAGCGTGTGGAAGCTGATGCCATGTGGTCATTAATGTGTCCACAACAGTCCAAAGGTCTGTCAGATTGTTGGGGTGAAGAATTTGAGAGATTATACGAAAAATATGAGGCCGAAGGCAACTACATTACTCAAGTGCCCGCACAAAAAGTGTGGCATGCAATTTATTCGTCACAAGTTGAAACTGGAACGCCTTTTATGTTATATAAAGACGCCTGCAATCGTAAAAGCAACCAGCAAAATTTGGGCACCATTAAAAGCAGCAATCTCTGTACGGAAATTGTTCAGTATACATCACCTGAGGAAATTGCTGTTTGCAATCTAGCATCAATTGCGCTGAATATGTTTGTGAAGCCTGACAGAAAAACATACGATTTCGAACATTTGAAACACATTACGAAAGTCGTCACACGAAACTTAAACAAAATCATCGATATTAATTATTATCCGGTTCCTGAAGCAAGAACATCAAATATGAGGAATCGTCCTATTGGAATCGGTGTTCAGGGATTAGCAGATGCTTTTATGTTGTTACGCATGCCATACGATAGTGAAGAAGCCCAAATGCTGAATCGCCAGATTTTTGAAACTTTATATTACGGAGCTCTTGAAGCTAGTTGCGAGATAGCTGAACGTGAAGGTCCATATTCAACCTATGAAGGTTCTCCAGTAAGTAAAGGAATTTTGCAGTATGACATGTGGAATGTAACACCGACGGATTTATGGGATTGGGTTGCATTGAAAGCAAAGATTGCCAAACACGGTATAAGAAATTCTTTACTCTTAGCTCCAATGCCGACGGCATCAACAGCGCAAATTTTGGGAAATAATGAATCTTTCGAGCCTTACACCTCAAATATCTATGTAAGACGAGTTCTGTCTGGAGAATTTCAGGTAGTCAACCATCACTTACTTAGAGATTTAACGGACAGGGAATTATGGAATGACGTTATGAAAAATCAAATTATTGCAAATTGTGGCTCAATTCAGAACATTCCTACCATCCCTGATGATTTAAAACAGATTTACAAAACAGTTTGGGAGATATCTAACAAAACTGTAATCAACTTAGCTGCCGATCGAGGTGCCTTCATAGATCAAAGCCAGTCTTTGAATTTACACGTCGAGAAGCCTTCGTACTCAGTTTTAACATCAATGCATTTCTACGCATGGCGAAAGGGGCTCAAGACTGGAATATATTACTTGCGCACAAAACCAGCCGCCAGGCCTATACAATTCACTGTTGATAAAAGCAAACTTCTTGTTAAAAGTGTGCAGGATAATAGAAATGGTTATACAAATGGAGAAAATGGTAAAATAGATACAGATGAAAAAGAGGAGGAAAATGAGGCTGCTTTGGTATGCTCGCGCCAAAATCCTGGAGACTGTGAAATGTGTGGAGCGTAAATTAATTACTGATTTATTTTAGGAACTAATTTATAAATAAGTTGTTTCTGAAGGTTTCTGCAATTGAGATCGGTACTTAATATGTTTTTAGTAACAACTGTAGCAATTTATGCTGATACAGTTTAAGATGATATTTTTTCGTTTTTGATTGCAGAAATTGCAACTATTGAATAGTCAAAACTGCATAGTTTTAGTTTTAAATAGTTAAGCATCGGTTCTAATCACGTTTTAGATGCACACATACCTAGTGCACACTAGTGCAGTCAATCGAAAAGGTCAATACACAATAATGTTCATTTTTAAGTTTATATGTAATAACTTTTTAAATTAGTTTCATTTGTATTTGTTTGTTTGCATTACCGATTAATTTTTATAAAACAGGGTTTTATAATCTAATCTCCATAGAGATTTTTTTTAATAAAAAAAGTGTGGTATTAATATAACCAAATTTCAACTTTATTATAAAATTTACTCTTCACTTTGTCAATTTGATAAAATGATTTTACATTTCGTGAATTCTGTATTGTGTTAAGGACTTATTTATGTATTAATGTTATTGTATAATTTTTAATTGTAAATTTTCTTGCATTATATACATTTTTGCAATGTGTTCAGTTTATTTAAAAAATAACTCAAGATTATTATTATTAAATAAGTTACGTGTACTACATTAAAAATATGTATACATATAGAAAATTCGCCTAAGTGTTTATTTTTATATACATGCCAATGATATAATTATTTATAAGGTAATAATAATAATTAAAAGTAAATCTTGATTATTTTACAGTTTTTGGCGAGTCATTCCAACCAGCTACAAAATATATAGAAATAAAGATGTTGCTCGAGTGCAGTAAAATAAGTAATTGGAGCACCATCAGAAAACAGTTACTTAAAATTATACAAAATTGCAGTATCAAGGTCACACTATAATCTAGATCAGTAACTATAAAAAATTATAGTACAGTTTTACTGCTGCATTTACAAAACGCTTTGTATTACGTAACTTACTATTAAAGTAAATTTTTATTTCATTCTAATTTATTAAATAAGTTTTTTAACATCTTTGATCTGTAATATCGATTCTCTTGCTGGTTTCATTTTGTGGGATTTATTAAGAATCATCCTGTATAATATGTTTGGAATAAATATTTAAATTTTTTAAATTCAACATACAATTAAAAAACTGTGATTAATGTCGTCTTTCTCATCGCACGTACATTCACAATTTGGAATCACTTTTATAACTTAGCAAGAATAACATAAAAATGATTTGAATTCTGAATTTTACAAAAAGCTACCAACCTTATTTACACTTAATTTATAGTGTGATTTTTTATAACAAAATTAATGAATTTATTTTTCTGCAGTAGCATATTTATATTTACCGAAATACAGCAAATAAGTACCACATCTTCAACGTCTAAATTCATTTAACCAAGTCTGGGCACTCACCTATTTGTAGTAAAATCCATTTCGAAAATTTAGACTCAATTTTGAAAATTTTATGCTCTTGAAGTATGTTGGTACGCAGTGATAATAACGCTTCTTTAAGTTATTTTTTATTGCACGAACACACAGCAAACACTTATTAAATTACATAAATTGACTAGTGCATATAACTTCAAAGTCATGATTACTACACTCTAGGTTAGTAGTAGTACATGGTAAAATAATATTGAATGACTGATTACTTAGAAGTAAACAACAGTACACAACATATACATATCTTACAACTGGAAATAAGAGAAAAATAAGATTTCTCAAATATAGCAAATATGTATGTTACCTTTTTAGATTTTTTCTCTTATTTCAAAAAAAATTGGATACAGAATAGGTCTGTTTGTATTGCTCGGAGTTACTCTAAAAGCTATCATATATAGTTTTCAAGCAAATTTGCTTATCTCGTGTTGAAAAAACTTCGAATTTGACTGAAAACTACACATGATAGCTTTTAGAGTAACTCGACCTGTGTACATTTTCTGCATCCATGGTTCCATTATTTTCGACTGGTAATCATTGTAATCCGGTTTACATGTTTTAAATGCACGCGTGTGCAGTAAATTTGTCATCTGTTGACCTTTGTGTTTTCTCTTTTTCCAAGTACCATAGATATATTTCAACCAATATGCTTTCGCGACGCTGTAATCCATGACGTAATCTTTAAACCAGGCATTGAACCGCGTTACTCACGAAAATATACCTTTAATGAATAATGGGTTTGACAGCTAACAAATGCCAAAACTGACGCATTAAAATTTTGAAAATATCTGACATGAATTTTATTTTCTATGGCCACTCCAAAGGTATCTACGAACACCAAGTTGTAATTTATGAGGAACACTTCGTAGATCCTAACGACCCACGAATTCACACAAAATACTGAAAATTTGTGGATGCGTACAAAAAGAAAACTTAGGCCCAGTTGTGCAATACGAGTTTAAGCTTGGCTTTAGGTTAAACCCGGTTTACTGGAGAAAGTGGTGTTGTACCAGACAAGCTTTGCATTAAGCCTTGGCTTAAATGCGAGTTTTACAAAGCGGTCCCAATTGACCGTTTAAGTGTGGTTTAAGTCAATATAACCTCAAATGAGATATTATTATTGGTAGATAAAAGTTAGTGATTATTTATATTAGTGTTTATAAAACAAATTTATCGTAATGGAGAATTATAACGACCTGACTGATGATGAAGATTTTTTGGCATTGGTGGAAAATGTTTTGCTTCCTGATGTTGAAGAAAATATTGAAATAAATGAAAACAATGTTGTTCGTCATAGACTGATTGAAGATTATTTCTCACAATTATTATAGTAAGAAACAAACATGTGTACAAATTACATAATTCAGGGTATGTAAAATGTATATTTGTAAAATGTAAAATATATATTTGATTAAAAAAATATAATACAATATTTTAATTCTTTATTTTATTAATTTTTTTCTAAATGTAAAATTTCCATTCTACGTTCATGCTCTTCTCGCATCTGGCGAAGGGAGGAAGGTTCGGGAGGTTCACTGGGTGCACCACCAGTTGTATAGAAAGCCATTCTTGCAAGGGAATGCTTCCGTTTTGTAATCTTCTTATAATTTTCATATTTTTTTCTTAAAGAAGGTTAGGTTGCTTCCGCAACTGTTAAATTCATTACATATTTTTTCCCACGCTACCTTTTTTATTTTATTGGTGTCCGTATCGCTCTTTTTGCATTCCACTTCTTTCGCATATTTCGACACTAGTTATAACAATAGCTTTTCCTCTGTTTGGGTAAAATTTGCAACCCGTTTTCCCTTCGCACTCTCCATAACACAGAATTTATAACTTGACCTATATTTATTGAGATTAGTATCCATAATTTTATCAAATTTTGTGCAAAAAAAAATGTATAATTTTATCAATAAATACGAAAGCATCCTTTGATTACTTATTGCTTTATTCAAGTGATTCAGTCAATTATTCAAATAATTCAATCAGTCGTGTAACACATTTCACACACGTGTAGCACTCATAATAACAGTGAACAACGTTTTCATTGCTGCCAACAGTGTCTTAATACAGTAAAACTTGGTTTAGTTAAGCCTGAGCTCCTTCGCGAACGAACAACGCAAATTATTTTAAACCTGGTTTATTTTTTAAACCTAGCTTTCTAAATCTACAGTTTAAGCCGTCTTTGTACAACCGGGCCTTAAAGTACAATTTGGAACGTCCCGGGAGCTGTTTCCCTCCTACTTGAATGAGTTCATGTGGAGGAAAAAGTTCAAGGAAAATCCATTACCTAATTTTTTATTTTGCATTAAACAACAGTATCCAGTATAACTAAATAATAAATAATAAATTTTATCAATTGCTTTATGTTGTTTGTTTTATTTAAAATTATGTATAGCTTAAAGTAAAACACATTAGATATGGCAACATTGCACGCGTATCGGGCATTTCTGCAAATGCGCAAAACGACATTGAAATTTAGGAACCTAAAGTGCAGTTTTACCGGCCACTCATTATGGCATTTAAAAATTACAAGGTAGGTATAATAATTAAAGAATTTTTTTCAATAATTTACACAAAATTTCCCAAAATGCAAAGCAACTCTGTATGCTGTATTGCCAACTTAAATTCTAGTTAACGGTTTTTTAGTTTTAGCGCGTAAAATCTGGATCTGTAGCACATTACAACATTACAAGAAGTAAAAAACGGTGTTTTAATATAAATAGTGTTGTAGTATATTCCTACTCTAACTTGATTATCGAATCTCAAGTTGCCACAATGGTCAGCAAACCTTTAACCAAGAGATACGTTCTCAAAAGAGGTACGAACGTGTTAGGTTAATTTTGGAATTTAAAGAGATTTATTTCACCTTTCAGATGGTCGCAAAGAGGAAGTACACCTGGACAAAATTACCTCCAGAATTCAGAAATTATGCTACGGATTGAACATGGATTTCATCGATCCGGTAAGTCCGCTTTGTTCATGTTAGCAAACTTTTTGTCTTACTAGTTTATTTGTTAGTTATCCATCACTTTGAAAGTGATAAACGGCCTGTATACAGGTGTTACAACTGTTGAATTAGATATGTTGGCGGCAGAAGCCGCTGCAATGATGACCACCGAACACGCTGATTATGCTATTCTAGCCACCAGAATTGCAGTATCAAATTTGCATAAAGAAACAAGAAAGCAATTTAGTGGTAAGTAAACTGACTACTAAATTTTAACACATGTCCAACTAAATTAATAAAGGACCAATCCTTTATCCGGCCGGTTGTGTTTGAACAAGGGCCTGTTCCAAAATTGTTCTTAGAGTGGCTCCCTCTGCACAATTTTGCATTGAACTTACGCCATTGCCAATGTTACATTTTATATCAATTTGATTCATGAATGACATGAATACATTGTATTCATATACATTTGTATCTTTAGCAGATTATAAATACGCTAGTTTGTAGCAGTCACTTCCCTGAAAGCCACTCTAATGTGGGCCCCTCTTGGGAACAGAAAAATGGCTCTGAACTAAAAAGACAACCAACCAGATAAACGATATGTTATTTATTAACTGTGTGTTACCAATTATATTTTCATATTGAAAGTGAATTTTTTTTTTCTATTTTCAGAGGTCATTGATGCTTTATACAAAGCTGAAGATAATGGCCAAAAGAGCCCCATGATCTCAGATGATCACTATAAAATCATAATGGAAAATGCGGAACGCCTAAATTCATGCATCGTGTACAACAGGGATTTCTCTTACAGTTACTTTAGTTTTAAGTTATTAGAAGAGGTGTATCTCTTAAAATTAAATGGAAAAATCGCAGAGCGTCCTCAACACTTGCTAATGCGTGTTGCAGTCGGAATTCACGGTTCTGACATCGATGCTGCTATAGAAACGTATAATTACCTATCAGAAAAATATTTCATTCATGCAAGCCCTGCTCTATTTTCTGTGGCAACCCCAAGGCCGCAACTTTCTTCTAGTTTTTCGTTGATGATGCCTGCAGATTCGATTGAAGGAATTTTTAAATGCGTGGCTCAATGCGCAGACGTGTCAGAATCAGCGGGAAGTATCAGTGTTAATATACACAACATCAGAGCAGCAGGTACAAGAATCGCTGGTACAAACGGTGTTTCTAATGGCCTGGTACCTATGCTAAGAGTTTTTAATAATACAGCTCGATTTGTTGGTCAAAATGATGATAGAAGACCTAGTCCATTTACTATTTACCTTGAGCCATGGCACGCAGATATCTACGAGTTTTTGGTTCTAAAAAAAAACACAGGAAAAGATGAGTTACGCGCAAGAGATTTAAACTATGCATTGTGGATTCCCGATCTCTTCATGAAACGTGTAGAAACTAACGGAATGTGGTCTTTAATGTGTCCGCACAAATCTAAAGGCCTATCAGATTGTTGGGGTGAAGAATTTGAGAAGTTATATGAAAAATATGAAGCCGAGGGTGAATACGTTTCACAAATGCCTGCGCAGAAACTATGGGAAATCATTTACATGTCACAAGTTGAAACGGGAATGCCTTTTATTTTGTATAAGGATACATGTAATCGTAAGAGCAATCAGCAAAATTTGGGCACAATAAAAAGTGGGAGTCTTTCGGCAGATGTTATTCAGTACACATCCCATGAAGAAATTGCTACTTGTAATTTTGCATCAATCGCTGTTAATATGTTTGTTAAAGCCGACAGGAAAACGTATGATTTTGAAAATTTAAAATGCATTACAAAAGTTGTTGCAAAGAATCTGAATAAAATTATCGATATTAATAATTACCCGCTACTTGGAGCTAGAACGTCAAGCCTAAGGCACCGCCCTATTGGAATTGGCGTCCAAGGTTTAGCTGATGCGTTTATTTTGATGCGCATGCCATTCGACAGCAAAGAAGCACAAACATTGAATCGTCAGATTTTCGAAACTTTATATTACGGTGCACTCGAAGCCAGTTGTGAAATCGCTGAGAGTGATGGATCATATTCCACATACGAAGGTTCTCCCATAAGCAAAGGGATCTTGCAGTACGACATGTGGAATGTAACACCGACGGATTTATGGGATTGGGCAGCTTTAAAAGCAAGGATTGCCAAACATGGCGTAAGAAATTCATTGCTCTTGGCGTCCATGCCAACCGAGATTACAGCTCAAATTTTAGGCAATAATGAATCTATAGAACCCTATGCGTCAAATGTAGATACAAGGCAGGTTTCATCCGGGGACTTACAAATTGTTAACCATCACTTACTTAGGGATTTGACAGACAGGGGACTGTGGAATGATGACATAAAAAATCAAATTATCGCTGGCGGTGGTTCAATTCAAAATATACCGGACATTCCTGAAGATTTGAAGCAGATTTACAAAACGATCTGGGAGGTATCCAATAAAGTTACAATAAATTTAGCAGCGGACCGAGGTGCCTTCATAGATCAAAGCCAGTCTCTCAACATACACATGGAAACATCGTCTTACTCAGTTTTGTCATCAATTCATTTCTACACATGGAGACGAGGTCTTAAAACTGGAATGTATTTCTTGCGGTTCAAACCGGTAGCTAAAGCTGTTCAGTTTAGTGATGATAAGAAGAAGGTTGCTGTTAATAAAGTACACGAAAGTGAAAATGTAGATGAAAATCGAGAAAGGGAAGTAAATGAGGCTGCCTTGATGTGTTCACTTCAAAATCCTGGAGATTGTGAAATGTGCGGAGCTTGATTACATTTTTGGTTCATTTTTTTAACTCATCACGTCACAATTTAATAGTAAGTCATTGATATACAATGAAATCTCTTTAAGGGATTCGTTTCAGATCTTGTGTCTGACTTAGAGGGAAAAGGCAAATGAATATCTGTCTGTCTTAGGGAGGTTTCACTGTACCAATTTATATTATTTAAGTCTCGAAACTTTTGCCCGCGGTTATATAAATCTATGTATGTTTGCCAATTTTTTAATTAGGTATAAAATGCTGTTTATAGAAATAAAGATAGATCTGATGATGATAATAACAAGTGACTTTAAATTGTCTGTGTATTTTAAAGTTCTAAAAAAGCAAAATAGGAATCATAAGAATTGATTCAAACATGTGATAAACCAGTATATAAGTATTTACATTAAATAGGATTAGATCAGTAACATTTTTGAGCCCATTTTGTGAGCTTTTTTAATTCATGCATGTAAGAAAACATTTATACATTACCTATGAATTTATTACTCTATTATTTCTTTTAGAAATTAATTTTAATAATCCTAAAATATATGAAAATGTACTTTCTTTATATTATATAAATTGAAAAAATATAAAATTGCACAGAATTGTGACTTACTTAGGATATTTTTGTAAATCAGACCAAAATACATAAAAATAAAATTTATTAATCTAAAATTCTAGGTATCTTTAATACCCACATACAATACAATTAGCATAATTAAGTTTTTTTTTTTTGTAATAAACGCTCAAGAAACTTGTCATCTTTGGAATCTATACTAAAATGTCGGATACTTTGAACATTGCTCCATGTCCAGGTATGATATAATCTGCACAATCAAGTATTTTCTTACGATTTATTTCTTGTAACTCAACACTATCACTTCCAACAGATTTCCAAATGCTGTCGTCTTTAATGTCATTTTTATTTTCAAAAAGATCACCCGTTATCGCAACTAAGCCTTTGTCAGCGGTATTAATTAAAACAGTTATGTCTTGGTAGGTGTGCCCTGGAGTTGCAATTATTTGAATGCAATCGTCTATTACGTATGGTTCCCCGGATTGAAAATTAAAGTCCGTGTAATTGTCCTTGTGGGATATGCAGTATCCGACGATGTGCACAGCATTTTGAAACAAGTAATTACACCCGATGTGATCCGAATGTCCATGTGTACAAATTACATAATCAAGGTCACTACATTTTAAACCATGTTCACTTAAAGCCCTTTCTAAATTAGGACCGTCCCACGCAGTCATTGTATCCACTATGACATTTTTTGGTCCTTTTAACAAAGTGCAAGTGCAGTTAGCTTTTATAACTTCCTCGTTTTTACAAGAGTATCCATCGAATAGAACGCACACTTCGTAATTATTCATAACTTTTCTGTAATAAGAAAAAAAATGGGATGACTTTCATTATTGTCATTTCAAATTAACATACAGTATGTGCAACCTAATGAAACAAAACAGTCGCAGTTATTTTACATTAGAAATGAAACGAAAGATATCAAAAATGTACTTATTTTTTTTAGAAGTAAACTTCGTCAAATTTACTTCATTTTAATCGTGGAAAAATATCATAAAGTCAATTGTAATATGAAATAAAAGTAACTTTAATATTCCATTTGGTAATTTCTTTCCTGAGAGGTTGGCTACTCTTGATATGTTGGTTATGTTGCCAAAAGTAAACGAATGTCATTAGCGTCGTGTTTGAAAATAATTAAACTCTCTATAATTTAAAACGACAATAGAATTTGTTTTTAAATAAAATTGTGTTATAAAAGTGTCTAATCAAAATAGTCATGCCTCAGAAAGGTTATCAACAGAACAACTTCACCGGCGCTTACACTCGGCTCCCTTGTGCTCAGGAATCGCAAAATCCTCTTCCTCAACAGCAATATGTGCCATACACGGTCCCTGTAGTGTCCAATAATGTATACAACACTCAAGGCCAGAATATGTACGATATGGTATACGGACCTCAAAGTGCACATCGAAATCAATTCAATCAAAATATTTATCAAGATCATATTGACAACAGCTGGGTCAACGAGCCTAGAATTATAAACGATGTGGAAAAAACTTTGAAGCTATCGGATACGGTGGAAATTACCAGCAAAGATTTGAGCCCGGCTAGTTTTTGCAGCAACCTAGATTTATTGTTGCCCGACTTTTACAAGAACAAAGAGCCACATTATAACAAGATGCAGGAATCACAGCAGTGGTTTTATAATGCTAATTACAATTTAAAATATAATGAATACCCTTCGTGTGCCCAATTTAATTGTGAGGACAATGTTGTGGACAAGACGGTAAAGTATTGCAGCATACAAAAGCAAAACAATTTCGATAAAAATGCAAATATGAGCACGTGTATTTATAATAATGGAAACAGCAAGTTCTTTAGCCAAGAAAACCAGTGTGATTATACTATGTATAATCAGGTAGATAAAGTACAAGATTTAAATTTGTTGAATGGATCGACTGTGCATGATGAATTTTACCCCCAACATCAAATGTTGTGCCCCGATACGCTTCAGTTTCCACCCATACAAAACATCGATCAACAGAATGATGGTTCCAACGATGAAAGTGATATTATTGTAGAAGATTCTGAAGAAGAAGCGACTGATTACAGCGAGGATTTAGACAAGCGCCTTGATTACACTGCTTATTGCATCGTTTGCAATATGTTATACATCTCATCAGGTAATCAATTTTACACATTAACAAACAACTCACCTTTAACAATGTCAAGCCGACAACCCGTTTACACAAAATTAACCGAAATTGTGGGTAAGATTAACAATAAATCCAGTTACTTATGCAGTCACTGTCTGGGACTTATAAATACAATTGATCACCTGCAATATAAACTAGATAGTTGCAAGTGTGAATTATACAATAAGTTCAGTTTGACTAATGGTACCGATTACGTTTTAAATAATAAAAAGTTATCGAGTTGTAAGAAACAAAAACCCAAAAATTCTTGCAGACATAGCTTTAACTGCAAGTTTTGCAGGAAAATATTCTCCCTAAAAAAATATTATACCTTCCACATGGCTCAACATAAATACAAAACCAGGCACCTCTGTGAATTTTGCGGCAGACAATTCAATAAAGGTTCGAAATTCACCGTTCACTTAAAAAGTCACAGGAAAACTGTGAAGGTTCTACAAAGAAATATCAAAATAGATGCTTATTTATGTAGAATTTGCAAGAAACCCTTCAGAACTAAATCAAACTTAAAGGAACATGAAAATTATTGTTCTGGAACAGTGCCGTACGTGTGTAAATATTCAGTGTGTGAAAAAAAATTTGCTGCGTCTACAAAATTAAAATATCACATAAAATTGAAGCACGACAAGAAGTTCGGGTCGATTTGTTCCATTTGTAATATTGGTTTTATTAAAACGTCTGATTACAAAGCCCACATGGTATCTCACAGCACCAACAAAAAATTTCACTGCGCTAAATGCGATAAGAGCTACAAAACTTTGAGCAACTTAAATTTCCACATGAAATTTCACAGTACTAAAATGCCGTTCGTTTGTGACATTTGCAGTAAAGGATTCATGAGAAAGGAATATTTGGAATCTCATGTTAATAACCACAATGGGATTAAAAGCTTCGCCTGTCAGTTTTGTGATAAAAAATTCGTGTCTCAAAAAAATTTAGATGCACATTTAAAATATCATGATGGGAGCGTTAAAAAGAAAAAGTGTAATATATGTGGCAAGCTAATAAGTACCAGTTTAGAGGATCATATTAGGACCCATAATAATTTGAGAGAATTTAGTTGTAGTGACTGTGACATGAAATTTAATACCAGAAGTGCTTTAGCGAAACACAAGAAGAGAATACACAATTAAAATGTTATGCATTAGTTAAATAAATTATTTTATTTGATGTTCAAGTTTATTTAAATCACTTATACTTACAGATTTATACAAATAAATGACTTTAGTTGACCTTCTCTAATTCATCTTCACTATCGTCACTTTCATCTTCACTTTCTGCTTTACCATCCGACTCACTTTCTGATCCCAACCATTCCTGTGATTGATCGTCGGCTATTATAGTCTTCCAATTATCAAGTTTTCGCAAATCCAATGAATAAAAATCATTAAAAGTAATTTCTTTATCGCCATCTTCAAACATTCCTCCATATAAGTAGAGGATCCCACGCTTTATGGCCAAGCCACAATTCATTCTGGGTGATGGAGCAAATGGTGCAGTGACATCACTTGATGGGGCCATTTCATCTTGTGTGGTCTGCTGTGCAGGGCCAATTGTAACTTTAAAAATTCCATCATCTGAAATTGTTGTGTTTTCCACTGCTTCAGTAATTTCATCAGTTTGGTCCACATCCATTTCCTCTACAGTTTCTTTAGCCTTCCTTCTCTTGGTCTTAGTTTCTTTTTTATTACTGATTGTCACTGAATTCCAGACGAGTTTTTCTGTATCCAGCGAAGTCAAATCGTTGTAGAATATTCCTGATAAAGTTTCTTCATCTTCCTGATCAAACACGCCCCCAAAAGCATACGCAAGATTGTTAACGGTGGTAGTTACTGGCATACTACATCGCGGAGATAAATGTAAACCCCCTAGTTTGGTCGAGACCCATTTCCACTTTAGCCCAGTCAGATCATTTTCTGTAATAAATTGAATTAATGAATTTAATTAATAAGTTCATTCACGTGAAACTTACTCTCTGGTACAAGTAAAAACGAATCTGCGTGTATGTGACCTTTATCTACATCTTTCTTTATTCTTTCTTTACTGTAGCCCCCGTAAATAAGAAGTCGTCCATCAGGAAGCGATAGTAAGCCACATCCCGATCTTGGTGACGGTGGGGTTCCAGCTGGTTCGATTTTATTCCACTTATATGTTTCCGTGTTGAAACAATACAAGTCATTGAAGTATTTGTAATCTTTAAAAGTCTCATGGAAACCACCGAATACAAACAATTGTTTTTTGTGATAAACCATGCGATGGCCGCTTCTTGCGCTAGGTCCATTGGGGGCGTTAACTTTTTCCCACTGTTTCGTGGCCAGGTGAAAAATCCATAGATCACGATAATGATAGAACTGTGACTGAGATGGGCTTGTAAATTCACCTCCGAATATCCATAATTGTCCTTTGTTTGCAGATGTTACGACTGTTTGGTGGCCACACCTTGGGGGCGGACCTGCAGGTGCATGGACCAACGTCCATGTATTATTGGGGATGTTATAGTAAAATAGGTCATTGTAGATGAGTGTCTGTAACAAAACAAAAAGGAATATTTTAAGTATGCACTTGAGGTTTGCTTCAACCTTCTGTCCGTTGAAGAATTCTCCACCAAAAAGTATTAACTCGTCCTTGTCTGGGTGGGCGACTAAAGTAAAATTGATTCGACGTGTTGGGCACTCCACTATTTTCTCTGTAACTTGCAATTTTTGTTTTTCTTCTTTTTCTATTTGCGATACTATGCTTTCGATGTCCTCCTGCCAAAAACAGAATAAAACTTTCGAAATATGTAGGTAGAAAATGTTTACAGACCTCTCCCAGAGCTTCTAGTTCTTTTTTGAGTTTATTGTCCAATTTTTTATTTGTTTTTGCAATGGTCTTCTCAACACCTTTGCCTTTCTTTTTATTTTTGTCCTTTTTACCCATTTTGGTTTTTGAAAGTGTCACATTTATTAGGTTATGTCAGAAAAACAAAGCTATAAAGTCCCTAAAAAGCTGTTGGAGTGGCTGACACCTAGCGGAAGTTTTGTGAACAGGTGTCTGTTTCTCCAGCCTAATGATTTTAGTAATTTCTTTCTATAGAAACCAATGAAGCTAGCCATCTCCTAGGCATTTTTAGGTCAGACATTGTACGCCTTTAGCTATGTGCACAATTCCACACGTCTCCTTGAATTAATAATACTAATAATTCTAATACACCTTCTTCATTGTATTTCAAATTTGTAACGATATTTCTAAGTGAATGTATAAGAATATGATAGAAATCTTGGGACTAAAATTATTAAACAAAGTATCACAAGGGAACAAAGCAATGCACAAACAATCATTGATCATGTGCTGTCAAACTATGATACAGTAAACGTAAAGTATGAAATCAGACTATCAGATTCCGAAATTAGTAACCACAAAATAGTGGATATAAATATGAAAATCAAAATCAAAGAAAAACCAAAAATGACATGGAGAAACAAAATAATATACGACAAAAACATAATGAAGGAAATAGTCACACAAAAACTAAACACGGGTCAGAAAACTACCTACGAAAGGAATTCATCGAGGATATAAAATATGCAAAAGAAAAAAGTAAAATTATCAGAAAATACAGTGAGGGAAAAGAATGGATAACAATAAATAATAGAAGAAATAATCATCACGAATCCTGCACAAGAAAACACAAACAACTTTAAGAGACTGAAGAACCAAATTATAGATAAAATCAAAATAAGAAAAAAGAATATTTCAGTGAACAACTTGAAAAAAACATTAACAATCCAAGAAAAATGTGGAAAGCAACAAATAGGAGTACAAAACAAAATGAAATAAATAAGGAAGTTGAAACAATGCGGCTGAGAAATGGAAAAGAGACAAAGGACAGACAAGAAATAGTGAACCTACTAAATGACCACTTTACAGAATTGTAGAAACAAAAGGCGTTTACGAAAATTAACCCCGTTGATAACCGGGTTAGAAGTGTGAGAGAGAACATTAAGAGACTTAGCGTATGTAAGAGTGAGAAAAATAGAGTACGGTGTATCCACCGGGTTAATTTTCGTAAATGCCTATTATTAGCTCAACAACTAAAAAATACAAACACAAAACCAACTCCAGTAACGATAAATGTCAAAAGCACATACATGTTTCCAACAGATGAGGGACAAATAAAGAAAATAATTAAGAATATGAAAGAAGGAACAGCGCCAGGATCAGATGACATCAATCAAAACAATCCACAGCTGATTTCGAAATTTTGTCCAGAATCTAAATCAAGTCATCAAGTGTGATACATCATTGTAGTCAGCAAAAGTGACTTAATTTAACAGTGTACAAATCCAAGGTGTCCATAAGAAAAAAAATAGTTGAATGTTAGCAGCAGTTAGTTTGAAAATGACAATGTTATGTCGAAACTAGTCACGACTTAATAAAATTAATGGAATAACAAAGTATAAGTGTTTTAATTAAATAATTTCCATAGTTGAATGTCGTTTGTTCACATTTTTTGACGGCATGACAAAGACAATGGCATATTTAAATTCCTCATAAAAATGTGCCCTAGCAACGTTCGACCTAAAAATGCTTAGCTTCTTTGGTTTTTATAGAAGAAACTAAAAACGAAAATCGTAATTTTTTTCGAATATCTTGAAAATCGTAGAAAATAGGTGAAATTTGTTGAAATTATTGATTGGGATAAAAATATGCAACATTGTTCCAATTTAACCAACGTATCTCTTAAGGTAACCGAGGTCCCCATAGTTAGGCTAAAAAAAACCCTGTATAAGTTATTACTAAATTTGTTTGCAATTATTTACTATACATGTTTGTGTGTTGTAAGCAAATTATACAGAATATTATACATACTTCATACTGCTTTAGGCTGAATTTGTTGTTAAAATTTTCAATTAATAACTCTTAAGGGATTTCTGCTTTTTACATCTTTGTGACACTGATGGCTTAGTGTCAAAGTATTTTTTCCATTCTCTAAATATTTTTTTTATAAAAAATTTATTGACAAAAATAGAAGTACAAAAATACATGTCAGCCTTACAAATATTACAAATAATAACATTACAACATAAGATATAAAATACTTGCAGTATACTGTATAATGATAACAAGAATGAGCGAGAGCATACTGTACTAATACAGAAATGTTCTTTTCCTTAAAATCGTACTCATAACATTAGCTGTCTCCTGAAGCAACATGTTCATTATGTCGTCTGTAACTTCGTTCTTGACAATAATCTCATCTTCATCGTAATTAGTCCATTCAGATTCCTCCGTCTGAGATTCCAACACGAGCAGTTCATCAACGTGATCTCTCTTCTTGCGGCTCCATTTTATGATTGCGTTCTCTTTAAATTGAACCTTTTCAAACCCTAAAAGCTCCTTAACTTTTTTATCTAAGTACTGTTTCAAGCTGAATTTATCGTACGGTTTATTTTTAGCTAACTGTGATTTTCTAATAATTTTTAACCACGAGGGTTTGTCGTCCTCGACGAATTGCTTATAATGATCTACGGCGAGTTCTTTGCACAGATCGAAAACTAATTCGAAGCATTCCTTGTCAACATTGCTCTTGCTTAAGGAGTTGATTTTGTTTCGAGGCACACAGGACTGTAAGTACCCTCCGCTGTAAGCTTCGTATAAAATATCGGTGATATTTGCTGTTAGAATATCAATTTGCTCGATGTTATGTGGAAGCACGCTATGAGTATTTTGGAATTGAGATGACGGGGGCGTGTATGGTGGGGGTGGTTTGTTTGGTATTTCACGCAGGTACAAATAGGGAATTTGCTCTTTCTGTTGCTGCTCCAATTGTTTGATCTAAAAAAAATTAAAACGCGCTGCAGATTTCTTTGCCACAGCACACACTTACTTACCTCTTGTTCGATGGCAAGCTGTTTCTTGAATAAAGCCTCCGCTTCTTCTCCAAACAACTGTGTGACGGATAAAAGGTCACGTTCGGCTTCGACTGGGGAACCTACATGAATTCACAATTAAATGATTGTAAGAAGAGAAAGCAGAGGGAATTGCGAACCTGCTTCGGGGGAGTGATCTGGTGATGTAATGTCGTAGGTGGTGGTGTAAATATCCTGCAATCTAGGGCTTTTATCTTCTCTGGGTGAGTTGTTGGCATCTGCGAGTATTTCTGAAATGCGCTTCTTCACGTCAAAATTTTTCTTTTCGTTAAAACTAGCAGATTCACTTTTTATTTTGCTACAATCTTCCTCAGTGTTAGTAGTTGCTTCCTGTTCAGAAATAACTAATTTTTCTTCAATTTCACTTTCAGTATTTTCTATGAGCTCAGTTTTCGGAATCGATTCTGTTTTACTCTCAATATTTTCATTTTTACTGGAGTAGCTTTCGTTTACCTTTTCTAGTTGCTCCTCATCTGTGGCACCTTCATGTTGTAATACATCATTATCATTAGTTAGTGTTGTTTCTATGTGATTATTTAATAAATTCATTGAAGTGCAGCTTTCTTCTTCTTTCTCATTAATTTTTGTCTCCGACGTGAGACTCTTTAATGTATTTAAGTCATCTTCTGGTTTACTTTCTGAAGGTGCAGAGTTTTCCTGTACGTCTTTAATTTCATTACTTTCTACGTCATGTGCTAATTTTTCAGAAAAATCTAACAAAGTTTCAGGTACCTCCGTATCATCTTTATTTAAAGATGGTTCTGAGATTTGATTAATTGTCTTAATAATATTCGTACTATCTGTTTTAAATAAATTATTCAAAGTGTTATCTTCACCTGTGCTTAAATTTATACTATTAGTTTCTATAATCTCGTTTGGTACAGAAGCACTTGAGGTTTCCACTGGGTTTTCATCGATGACGTCGGTGTCTTCTGAATTTTTTTTGCAAGGAACAAATCCATAACTTAAATCTAAAATAACTTGAGCACTCTTAACAGAATTTGTTGTTGATTTATTACTTCCAGTATTACTAATTGACATGTCACTTTTCTTGTATTCATCATTTAACGAAGAGAGATCTGAAATTATAGTCTGTTCACTTTGATAGTCCTCGTTAGTTTGTTTAATATCACCAATAAAGTTCTGCACTAACGAAACCATTTTTTCTTCATGCTCAACATTTTGTACTACTTTAGAATCAGAAACACCCACAGTTTTGTTTTGATTGTTTTCTTCAGTTTCCACCTCGGGTAAATTTGTTTGCAATTCAGAAGTTGATGCTAACGTGTTTTGTGATTCATTGAGTTTATTTTTAGGTTCAACTGCTTCAGGTGTTTCAATTATACTACGCTCCCGTAAAGATCTAATATCTTGGCATGGACTTTGTGTTTTAATTAATTCTGACAGGGACTTCACGATCTGTGACTGTAAATTATTTGATTCACTATGTTTACTAAAAATGCTGTCGTTTTGATAAGTCATATCATTAGCAGAAAATATATTCGAGTCCTCTTGAATATTATTATTATTGCTTTTTACAGGAGATCCATTCTTAGAAGTATTTGTACACGATAATTTATATATTGCAGATATTTCATCAGTTATATTACTTATGTTTTGCATAATCTCGTGCAAAGTCGATTTTGATCTATCGATTTCATTTTCTAGAACATCTGGGCGTGTTTTTTCTTCAGCAACTTCTGGAGATTCGAATTCGGATGTGTAATTAATACTTGATTGGTTTGTGTTTGCTGCAGGTTCATCAGTGATGACGCTCTTATTTAAAGATGAATTCTCGACGGGGATACTTTTAATCGTCGTTTCCTCTGATTTCTGTTTGCTTGAATTAGAATCTGCATCACTTAATCCTTCGGTATGTACAGTTTCGCTCAACTCACTAGTTTTATTACTATTTACAAAATTACCTAGGTTCTCGTTGATTAAATTTTTGCTATGTTTCGTTTGCCTTTTAGTACTCTTGCGAATTTCTTCGGTTTTGATTTTTGGATCAACTTCTTTCATGTTCAACCACAATGAATTGAGTTGACCGTCTTTACCCGTGTATTTTTCCTTCATATTATCAACAGGTACTTGGTTTATTATCGTATTAGCTGCCATTTCCAATTCTGCAATTTTTCTTTCTTCCTCTAATAATCTTTGGTGCCATTGTAGCAGATCTTCAGCTGCCTTTCTTCGTTTTTGTAACGCAGCTTCTCGCATCAGTAGAAACCTGAAATTGCGAAACTTATGTTAGTCACTGAACACATGCTATTTTTTCACTGACCATTACACGATTTTTATTTACATAACAACAAGGCAAGTATTCGATTTACTACTTCGTGCGTGTGTATGTGTGTTTACGTGTAATGACAAGTGTGATATAAATACTACTAATATCAGATCCATGTGAATGAAATGCTGACTAATTTTAAACGTATAGTTCCTCTCTATAGGAAACTTCCTAAATGAAAACAGACTTTTGGAACCATTCCAACAGGATATCTAATATTAGGCAAGTTTGTTTTTAATCACTTCTAATTTCACTAATAATAGACTTATGTGTTTGTTAGTTATACTGCCACAAAAAAAAATATCTTAACGTGTTGAAAGATTTAAAAAAAATTTCTTTCTTAAATTCAGTTTATTTTATTTAAATTTACTTCAAATTAGAATAAACACATCAACAAATAAGATGCTAGGATCTTCGTTCACCACAAACTAATTACGCCTCTAGTTTGAGAGCGCACGAGGTGCAAACATATTTATTATTTCCGTAAACGTACTTTGTATACAGGCAATTTGTTTAAATTTACATGTAAACGTAAGCTACACGACATGTTATTAAAACAGGACAACTGTCTTCGTGTTATAAATAAATCATGTGACATCGTTTGCGTCAATTACGTTTTACTTTTATTGCCAAATCCTTTCATAAATGAAATGCGCTCGCCATTAACGCAAGATTCGAGTTATATTGCGATGTTTATTTCAGTAGAAACGCGCGTGTGTAGAAAGCTCGTGTCACAATTTGAAAAATAAAATCACGTGAAAACAATACATAACAGCAATTAAAAATAAAATACATATTACATTTAAAAATATGTAATATTTCAATAATTAAAAATCTCCTCTACTATTTTTTGCAATTAATGTAAAACGAGTTCCAAACTATGAAATTATTTTTTTAATAAACTAATAAATAATTTACCTTTTAGTATGTTCTGTCCTATGAGAAAAATGTCTCTTCATTGTGCTATCTTGATTAACACACTCGAAATCAGCAGCACAATCAGAAATTCGACTGACAGTAGATTCTGAACGGGATGTAATAATAAGCTCTTCCGTAGCAGAATTCCTTTTAGAAATAGACGTTTCAGTATTAACAGTTTCTCTGTGCAAATTATACACTTTCACCGGACCAGTTCGTGTCCTGTCCTTATGCACGTTCTTCTTAATTCTAGTGATGATATTACCACTCGACAGCTGAGCTTTAATCATATTACGCTGCTCCTTCAAGATTGTCTTGCGCTCCTTTGATGCTGCTTTTTGCATTTGTTTTAGTCTGCAAGGCACAAAATTCTGTTTATAAAGTTTACATAAATAATAGCAGGAGTATGAACCTTTGCATCTCTTGTTTTTCATGCTGCAGCTTAATCACAATTCCTCGCTGCTTCTTCTTGAGCAAAGAAGCCTCATGTAACTGGCCGGTTTCTATTAGTTGTCTGAAAGTAAATAAAAATATTACTTTAAAACTCTTCAAAATAAAAAAAGTTTACTAACTTCTTTTGTATTTCTAACCAGGCCAATTCTCCTTTGGTGCGATCGAGGAGAGCTTTTTCTCTAATTTTTAGGATAGTCTTTAGATTCTCGATCCTTGAATCCTCATCTTTAATGAGCTGATCGAACTGCGCAACAAAAAACTTACTTTAATTACCATGCTGCATAGTTGTGCTTATCTAAAGTACATATTTGCATTATCTACCTATTGTAAAACATTTACATTCTTTGAATACTGTAAAGCGAGCAAAGTTTAATCTCTGTGCCGAGTACAACTTAATCACAGATAATCTTGGATAATAGGGTCGTTTTTTAATATCTTTTTGTCACTAACTTTTATTAAGAGTACATTCTTTATTGTCTAGTAATCATAAATCACAAGTTTAAATTGAATTAAAAAATATCTGGTAGTAACATTTTATTTTTAAAAAATTATTGCGTTTTAAACGCGCCAGCTTTATGTGACGTCACACCATCCGTTTCGCAATTTTCGCGTAGCCGATAGGCCACAGATATCGGGTCTTCAGCAAAAAAGTACCTCGAGTTAGCCTTGGGAAAAAAATCGTATGTCGTAGCTTGCATAATCAATTAACCATTCGATTAACTTCAAAACGTTCGTATGTGCACAAGATCTAGCTTTTACTCGTTAATTTAAGTTGGCGGAAGTGGCCAATGCAAAAAGATATTTTGAAATACTTTCGTTCTTAAAAGAATATTCGCAACTTAAATTTTCGATGGTGGCGCTACGATCGTCGACATCTGATCGGTGTTTTACGTAAAACATTGTTGAAATCTGCACAACAGAACAATTCCCGCAGTTCTAACTCTTAACAAGTTATTTTCGTATTTCGAATTTCAGCAGCTAAATACCATTGTCAGTAGTCACAGAAATTATTGAGATTTCACATATACAGAAGTTATAAACTCTACCAAATTTATTCCTGAAGTAACTACTATGAAAATCAAATTTACAAGTATTCATGCAATTTCTGTAAGTACTGAAGAATATTGCTTACTTACCGAAATACGTTTTCAGTGTTTATAAAAGCAATTCTGGTGAGAATGACATCTTAAACTTTATGATTTTTGAAGAGTTGCCCCATACAAATTTTTGGATGTTCCAGAAGACTCGTATGTATATTAACCTTTTATTGGAATATAGTCGCTTTTTTAAATGAAGAGAACAAACTTTCATACATTTTCCAGCTGGTTTCTTTAATAGTAAAATTTATTCCCATCTATTCACATTTATTCCTAATCTTCTGTCCACTTTCTCAACAATGTCAAGTTTAGTTATTGTTTTATTTTACGTGAAAAACTATGAAAACATAATTCCAGATTTTTCCTTTCCGCGAATGGCAACCAAATACACTACAATTTATATTATTCATGATATTATTCACAATTTCTTAACTCCCCTGTTCCGTAACTCATAACGATACCGTTAGATACCGATAATCGGTAAGTGACATATTTTGACCAATCAATGCTTAGATACAACGCATTTCTATGTACTGATTGGTCAAAAATATGTTTCTTAACGATTATCGGTATCTAACGTTATCGTTATGAGTTACAGAATAGGGGGTAAATGTCACAGCATATTTACGTAAAATGTTAGTTCCCTAAAATACCTCCAGAGGTCGTTACCAAATTTTGAATTCCCCAATATTAAAATAAATCATCTTAATTTGGTCTCTTCGCATAACTTAAATATTATACTTTCACAGTTCTTGTGACAATCACAGAGGGTGTATAGTTCAATCTGCGATAGGTACTTTTGTTTCAAGGCTAATTCGGTTTTTGTTGAAGACTCGATACAGTTGATGAAACTAACCAGAGTTGTAGAATCTTATTGAAATTGTTGACAATTACAACATGATATTGATAGTCTAACTAGGTGGTGTCTACAAAATAAGCTTACATTAAATACTGATAAATAACGAGCGTCTAAATAAAAACCTGGTCAAGTAGGTTGTGATCGAGAATCTATCCACTGCATTTACATAACAGAATTATTAAATGTAGCCCACTTGAACAGGTTTTTATTTATACACTTGTTATATAGTTACTAAAAGATGATGGTGTTCATCATCAATCATCATAATTCAATATCTAGTTTATGAAGAAGTGCACAATTAATCCTCCGCAAAATGACATTCAAATGGTAATGGATTATTTTAATACAAATATACGAGTAGATTATATTCGAAGGAGTTAAAATATCCAATTCAATTTGTATTTCATTCGCATCAAACTTTTAAGTAGGTACGTTGTGAAAAGTTCGCCCGTTGTCATGGAAATAATGTACTCTTGAAACAGATAAGCGAGATGCAAAATACGTTAAAAATCATTAGTGAGATGGATGCGATTACAAGCCTAAGATGCACTCAAAGGTATAATTTTTGAACGCACCCTGCAGGTGGATGGTATGACCAGTGTTGCCAGATTTGGCGAAATTCCGCCATTAGAGTCAAACTTTAGACACCTTTGGTGTTAAAAATCTTATTTGGACTGGGCTACTCCCTTCACCAAACGATCATTCAACAAAATTATTTGCCTAAGCCGTTTTTTGTTGTTGAACCTGGTTACTAACGGTTCAAACTCTTACATTTTTGTGTTAGACCTATGACGTCAGTATGCATTTGTAGTCAAACCTGAAGTGTGTGGTTCGAACATACTCCGCGCCCTCCGCGCGTATGTTCTATTGTAATTCAACATGGCGAAGAAGATCAGCTGTCAAGAGCTGTTGGTTGTTTTGTCTTACTTTGTTCCTTCTTCCAGAAATAATACAAAATGCGTAACTGACGATTGTAAATTGTAATGTGTTCGTTTAATACATATAATAAAATCAGCTTTCGTCTGAAAGACATTATAACCTGGGAGCAAATAAAAATCAGATTAGAGTAGGCGGTACAAAGAAAATGTATGTCTGTGATTAAATAAATAATTAATTCAGTTAATCACAGACATACATTTTCTTTGCACCGCCTACTCTAATCTGATTTTTATTTGCTCACTTTTTATTAATTGAGCAATGCTACTAATTTATTTGCTTAGTACTTTTAAAGCCCCTGTCACATCATTAGTCAGTTTGATCAAACTGGACTGACAAACTACATCAATGACGTCAAGACTTACCAAATTCGTTATTTAGACAAACTGCGCAGTCACACTAGCACTAGAAATTTGACCAATCTTTGAGGTTAAATTTTTTTTTGTAAATCGTCATTTTAAAAAAGTTACGCAAAAATGGATAGAAAAAAAGCAGTGGCAATGTTAGCCTTATAGGTTAGGTTAGATGTTAGACTTCCGTTTCGTCTCTTCCTGTGCGTTTAAATCTACCAATCATAAGGCAAGTTTGATCAAACTGACTGATGGATATAGAGGCGCCCCTAAAATTTAGAAAATTTGCTCAAACGGCAAATATGACGTCATGTGATGTCATTAGTTTAGATTGTCAGTCCAGTTTGATCAAACTGACTAATGATATGACAGTGGCTTTTATTCATCACATACACCACATAATCGCATCTATTAAAACGCTTTTCATTTTTTAATTGTTTACTAACAGAAGTGTTGTAGTGTGACATAAGCTCCTTTATTAACGCTTGAACTAGTGGTTTAAATTCTTTCGTTTTCTTGACGAATGAATTAATGACGTCAGCTTTGGATAAGGTTTGAACCAAAGAACGAACCAGTCCAAAATAGTGCAACAACAAAAAACGGCTTTACTCATTCAAAATCATACCGCGTGATTTTGAAAACTTTTATCAACTCTTGCCATGGAATTTGGACGGCATGTCGTAGCTTTACTGTAAAAAAAAACAAAACAGCATAAAGGAGTACAATGACGTATTTTTCACTTAAAGTAAGATACGCCGTCTAGATCTCATGACAAGAGTTGCTAAAAAAATTTAAAAGTTATGATTATGAATGACTAGGCAAATAATTTTGTTGAATGATCATTTTGTGAAGGGAGTAGCCCAGCCCAAATAAGATTTTTAAGCACCAAAAGTGTCTAAAGTAGAAACAAAAGTTTGAAATCACACCTTTCAATTTATTATTTGCTTTCATTTATTTGTTATTGATGTTTTAAGTTTTTTATTTGATTTTTCCCTAATTTTCCTGTTTCTTTTAGTTTTCATTTGCCTTTGATCTGTCATTTAATTTCTTTTTTCATTCTAATTTTCTCCTTGTTATAATAATATGTATTTTACTTTCAATAAAAAACAATGACATACTTACATCAGTGTTAGAAATTCAAAGAGACACTTGTTCTTCACTCGCCTCTTTTTTCATTTCTTATTTTAATGGTTTAATTTAAAATATGAAAAAACAATTTTTTTTCTTTGAAGTATTAGTTAAACACATGATAAAGTTTCAAAATTTGATATAAAACAAAAATGGCAAACTTATAGCGTTTTCGATTGGCTTGCACTGTGTGCTCTAAGTGCGCACTCAGACTACTATATTTATCTCGTTTTATTTCATGAGGTTAAAAGATGAGAATATCCTGAGTGTGCACTTGGTACACGAAAACGCTATTATTAATATTAATAAAGATTTTCTTTTGCATATTTATTAAAAAAATAATAATAAAACAAAATTTTACCATTCCTAAAGATAGACCAGCAAAAACATTTCCTCCACAACCATCCTTTCCCGGGACTCTCGTTTCATTTACAGTGGAATTAACGGAGTCCTCCGT
This sequence comes from Dorcus parallelipipedus, assembly GCA_958336345.1. Taxonomy (NCBI): domain Eukaryota; kingdom Metazoa; phylum Arthropoda; class Insecta; order Coleoptera; family Lucanidae; genus Dorcus; species Dorcus parallelipipedus. The sequence goes on along the minus strand of OY284480.1, from coordinate 25,804,391 downwards.
CTCGGATAAATCAATTCCGGTCGTGAGCAAAGTTTTATCCGCGGTATGAAAGAAACTGTCTCCTAAATTGTACGCAGTCGTATCTTCAATCACTTCTGATCCTCGCGAGTAATTAATTGTAGGCAGCAGTTTCTCTACGGACTCAGAATTTAAATTTCTGGGTTCAAAAGGAGCGGAAGTCTGAGTATCTTGATGATGGTATATCGTGGTATTACTTTGAGTTTTCGCTTGGAGTTCCAATAAAGACTAAAATAATTGAGATTATAAAAATTCACAGAATTCTTAAGTTTCCTACCTTTTCAACGGCCATAAATTTATGTAGAGATTCGTTGAAGTCGTTAAGCAAATGTAACTCTGCTTCAAATTTTAAATGTATCTGATTGGTATTTGTCTGAGAGAAAATATACGATAATTTATTCAATCATTAAACTTACTTAAATTCTCACCTTTGTTTCCAAACAAGTTACTTCACCTGGACGTATTGAGATAATATTCTTTTCAGCGTTGTAGTTATCTGCTTTAGATGCACTTACTGTAAGGGGGGAATGTTGTGAGGTAGTTAATGTATCTGTTGGACGTTTCAGAGAAGGCACTGTAGATGACGTATTTGAAAAATTGGACGAATAGTTTGCTTCGATATTATCAGCTTGTTTCGATGGTAAACTTGTTTTGACGGAATCTAAGCTTTTAGAAGCCGTACTCAATAAGCTTTTAAATGACTCGGGAACATTACTTTGATTCGCATCATTACTATAATCAGGTTGACTTTTCGATTTATTTGAATCATCATTAACATTTTTATTTTGTGTTGATTGTTCTCGAATAGTAATTGAATTAAGTTTCGATTTTGATTTTGAGGAACTGCAACCGTTCCAAATTTTCTCATGTAAATTCTGAGCTGTACTTTTTAATCCGATTTGTGTTTCATGAGCTTCTAAGCTTGAACTTTTAATTTCCGATACGCTCTTAGCAGATTGTTTGCTACAATGTGATTCATTTTCTGCATCAGAATCATGCTTAAATATACTATTTGATTTAGAGTGCTTAATATGTTCTAATGAAAGAGAATTTTTTTTAGTGCTTGCATACTCTTCGAATTTTCTGATTGCCTCGTTTCTGTCGAGTAAGCCTTTGAAGCTCAAATCGTCTTCTACTGGAATATCTCGTCTACTCTCCACTTTGCTTAAGCCGTTACTTATTTTCTCTTTTAATTTGAAATCCTTCAATCTATCTACGTTTATTCCTAAGTTAACATCAGTGTTAGAATGACCCGCATTCGAAGAACTAAGATTATCTACGCTTTCGCTGGATATATCTGGAATGTTTTTTGAGGTATCTGACCCGCTGCTTTCTGTAGCTTTCGTGGTCGGCTTTGAGGATTTAGTTTTGTTAGTTGAGTCTGAGTTTTCTTCAATATCACAGCCGTTTACATCACTTTTGATTTGCAACTGAAGTCCCTCTATGTTCTTCAGATTTAAATCTAAGTGCTTGTGGGAAAGGAAAGATGCATTGGATTTATTGGAGACAGTTTTCACACAGTTTTCTGCCATAGGTATTTTGATTTCTTGCTTGTTTCTTGCTTGAGGTATCAATAATTCAGAACTTTGGACAGCTACATCAGAATAAGTTTTCGTAGGAGTCTTTGCAGGCGGGTTAATTGAAAAATTTAGTTTCCTTTTCACTGCACTTATAAAATTATAGGGGTACGGTTTTGTAACCGTTTCTAACCAAATTGGGATTTCGGTTTTACAATTTTCTTTTGTTAGATTCGCCTCGTTTTTCCGTGCAGCTTGCCTTTTTACGGCCCCTTCAGCCAATGTTCTGGCTTCTTCTTCTAGTTTTCTTTTCATTCTAATCGCTGCCTTATACAGTTTTCTCTGGCGGTACCCTCTGTATGCTGCCTGTATCTTAACGGACGCAGCATTATGTCTAAAATCGTATTTGAAGCTTTGTTTCGGTGGCTGCAACTTTGGTATTGCTTCTAAATTTAAATCGTAGGTGCGAACTGTTATATTCTCTAAATGAGGGTGAACATTCTGCAAGGGTTTAACAACTTCGACGGGCATTTTCTCTTCGATAGGTTTTATGTTATTAACAATGAGGTCAGGAACTAAGCAGCCGTTTGCATCGAAATGATTCTTTGATAGGGGCAAAATTTCTTCTGCTTCCTGAGCATTTACTGAAGTAGGAGTGGGCTGTTTTAAATTTGAGGTACCTGTCAAATTCTCCCGTGATTTAGACTTTTCTCTTTTCTTCTCGACATTCTTCTTAACCAGTTGTAAACTTTTCGCCTGTAATTCCTTCAGCTTTTCCTTCCTCAAGTCGATATTGCTTTGCGACTGCTTCACCTGTGACTTCAACATATCCATGCGCCTTTCTTTCTGCTTCTTGATGTATTCTCTCGCGTCTTCAACATTGTAGTGACGCTCTTTCTTTCGTTTTGGTTCCGGTTCTTTGGGCAGTGATTTCTGCGGTGTTTTAACTAGGTGTGGCCTATAAGTAAGCATCCGACAGTTCTTTTCTTGGAAAAATGAATGCGTGCTTTTGTTGATTGGAAGTGTCTCTTGTGTGGTGTGCGTTGCTGAAGGAATATTTTTAGAAATTTGATCCTCTGCTTTTGACTGAACATTGTAATTATCGCTCCTTGTGTTTTCACTGGGAGTTATGCCTCTGTTGATGAGCTTCTGGAGCTCAGTCTTTAATTGTTCTATTTCGTTTTTTGTTTGTTGTACCCGCCTGCTAACTTGCCTAGATTCAATTTTGCTTTGTTGTAGTGACATTTCTATTTATTTAAATATAAAAATTTCTGTCGGTGTGAGTTGTCCAAGGTCAATTCTGACCGAGGCATGACAAGAATGTAATTGTAACGTTCATGCAAAATTTGTTTAATCTTTCAAATGTAGCTTTTCACAGGATGCCATTATTACATTGCAAGATTCTGAAAAGCAAAAAATTATGGAATTAGCAAGAGTTTTCATAACCTCAATTTCAATTTTTTTTTAAATGCCAATTAAATTAGCTGCTTTTGATAGATTACAATCAAGTTAATTTTGCAGAAGTTTAGAAGGTAACGTGCAACAATAATTTAGCACTTACCTCAGAAGCTGTTAAACAAATAGGCCCTGGTCATAATAAGGCAAGTCAACACAGACACATAACGTTAAATTAAAATCTTAAAACCCGATATTTATGTCCTAAAATCGATTTTTACTATAAATACAAACCATAATTATTGCTTTCGTTTTAAATTGTTTGGTATTATTTTCAGTAACACATTTTTCGGTTGACTTTTAAAAAGCTTTCATTTTGTTTAGATGTTCTACGAGCACAGCTGTAATGTGGGTCACATACACGTAAGGCGCAACTTTAAAATTACTAAAATAAAACAATTTGTTCGTTTGTCAGTAAGAAAATGTTGATCAAATTGTGCTCTATGCTTGTTCATTACACGAAAATAATCTAAATAAAAGCTTCCTACAAAATAGTACAGGTAAATTGAAAATCATTCTTGTGATATTATAAAACCATTTCAAACACTAGATGGCGCTAGTCCTAATTGTCTTATTTAATAATTTTAATATTAGCTACACAAGTAGGCAGAACAGTTTATTAATGTACCTGATTTAAAAGTAAATACATTTTTTTGTATTAAAATACGAACTACTACACTTAGTTTTTAAAGTTTAAAAGAAAGAGTAATTGTCACAAAGTAGATGGCGCTAGTTCCATTCATTTCCAAAATTTTTCATTCAAATCTAACTTAACGCAAATATTTCTTTGGAATTCCTAGTTTTTCTTTGAAATATAAAATGTAATACAATTCGAATCGCTACTGTAAAGTGGGAAAAACGAATTAAATAATGTGTACATTTAAATGACGAAGAAAAAATGAGACAATTCCTGTTTAAATCTACTTGTTTATTAACAAAAAGGAAAATTACAAAAACTAACATACAAAACTGCACCTGCTTAATAGGTGTACAAATATATATAATGTACCAAGCAAAAAGCATAATTATAATTTGGATCTGAAAATTCTAAACTTGTTCCTGCAAATGTTAATATATTTTTTTGGTTGATAATCACAGGGAATGTATAATTAGTACTAATAAACAATAAAATTAAAAACTTTTGAAATCAATTATACACACTTAACACCGAGACGATTAACAGAAATAAACACTTTGTCGCAATAAGTTATAAATTGCACGATTCTTTTAGTTTTAAACAGCCTTCTTATAAATATGCAAATTGCTCATACATATGTAATTAACTTCATAATGAACTACAGTGTGCTAACAAGATCTAAATATTAACTTCTATATTTAGAGGCATATGGCTAATGAACGTCTATCTCTTCTTGTTTTTTGTGTTCCTCGCCGTTTATGTCTTCACTTAGTTGCCTTTTTTCAATTTCTGCCTTGAAATTTTCAATGTCTTCTTGACTGAAAAGCACTCACACTTGCAGTAGAACGCTCAACATGCGAAAAAATTCTTACCTTATTTGTACGAACAAAATTCCATTTATAACATTTAACATATCTAAAACAGAGCCCATTGTCGGGGGCTGTATTTGTATTGGGGGCAGTGATCCACCGTTTTTGCCCGTGTAAATTTCATTCATCTTTTTCTGCAAAACTACGGCCTGTTGGGTTAAGTGTTTAAGGCATTCGGATGATTCACGCGTTTTTTCGTGATTGTCACCCAACTGCTGTTTGTATATTGTATACGCTTCCTTTTCATTATTTAGAGCCGAACGGAAGTTCCCCATGCAGCTCTGTGTTCTTGCTACTAAATGATAGCTGACAGCTACTTTCAGTGATTTCGATCCGTAATATTTTATGTTTAAGGCTAACGCTTTCTCAAGAAATCTGAGAGATAATTCATATTCTCCAACTGCATGAAGTATCAAACTAATGTTACTCTAAAAAGAATAAGGTTTCAACAAAACAAAAAATCATTAAAATTACTTACATCGAGTAACGCTACTTCGGGATGATTTTCCCCACATACAATTAGAGCTAAATATCGAGCTCTATAAAGTAGTTTTAAAGCTGTGCTAACTTGACTGTTAGCAAAGCAATACAATGCAAGATGAGCCTGCAATTTAAAAAAAATGTAACATTTTCTTATATTATAAAAATTAAATACTTACATATTCTGTAATGGTATATGGATGATCAATACCATTAACTCTTTCTGACATCAAAACAGCTTTCTGTTGATAAACCATTGCTTCAGTGTGTTCCCCCATTATGTAATTCAAGCGAGCTATCATTCTCAGACATTGAGCTATTTCGGGATGCATCGCACCGTATACATTGTTTAATAAGTTCAGTGCTTCGTTTATTAACTCGTATCCATCTTTAAGATAGCCCTGTTGAATCTTACTCTGGCCTGTGGTATAAAAATTGTATGCGTCCGTAGCTCGTGGATTTATATGTTTGACAATGGGAAAGATATTTAATATATCTTCTTCGTAGAACACGAGCTTGCTTTTCGATTCAAGGTTGTAGTCCCTCAGTAAAATTTGTATGCCAGTTTTGAGGCAAAATGAACGCAAGAGAGATACTTTCTGCAGGAAATGAACTTCAACCGTCGTTTCGATGTCGTTGGTTTGAAGTTCATAATCGAAGTAGGATTTCAGCTCCTGTTTCAATTGTTGCCATAATGTTTTCGGAGTTACATTTGCCCACTCGTTGGTATCGTTGCATACAAGAGGGTTGTTTCGTCCCCTGCGTTTATTACGTTTCTTGGTAGTTTTAGTTTGAAGCTAAATTCAGTTCAGAGCTTATAAGAATCTAATTAGTTTTTTAATGTACTATCTACAGACCTCATCTACTCCTTGAATGGGATTGTTGACGACACCCGAGTACAAGAAACAGTTGAGAAAGTGAGCGATTGCTACTGATAAGTTCATCATTTCTGTGCTCTGTAATAGATGTGTATTAAATAGGTAATATTTTAAGAGTCATTTTTCTACTACTTGTAAGTACGTCGTAAAAATATGTTTGGCTGCCCTCAAAATTATTTCAGCAACAGCTATGCTGTGCAAATATTCTAACTGCCTCACTTTGTACAACAGGTTACAAACTTTTCCTAAATATCTGATATTAATGCCCCGATTGTGCATTGCTTCAGAAAGAGTAATTCCATCCATGGGTGCGGAAGAGTGATCCAAACAATCTCTTATCTAACAAACATCCTCGTTATTACACATTAACAAATTAGAAATTTTTTGTTACGGAAGAAAATTGAAGATACATACAAATGACGGGATTTGAACAGTGAGAAGGAATTCTGCGGCGTCTCTTACAAGCTGTCTTTGCTTCGAAATCGGAGGATCTAATGTTTCGCAGTGGCGAATTCCCGGTGAATACACATCAGGATTAAAGCGAATATCAAATTCTGTTTCTTTAAGAGACCCCACCGCCACCGATGCTGTCTTGACAATATTTTTAGTACTTTCCTCCACTATAACAAACAGTTAAACTCACACAAGAAAGGCCAAAGCGGTAATTTGCTACTTACATTCGAGTTTATTCCCATCTGTGATACTTTCAACGATCTTTTTCGCCTCTTCCGGTTCAAGGTGATTATCTTTCTTATCCTCTTCCGCCTTTTCTTTGATTGCTTTCTCTTTGTTGTTTATGATCTCTTCGTTCTTTTGCAAATTTAATTGTTGCAGATGATATGCCGCATACTTTATAAACATCATGTAGCGAGAGTCGACGAAACTATCGATTAATTCTTGACGAAGACAACACAATTTATGTTTGTGTTCTATTGGGAACCCAAGCATTTGCACTTCTTTGCTTAATTCTTGATCGACTTAAATTAACAAAACAGTGAATTTCTCACATTTTAAAAATAAATTACTTGGGGGAAATATTAGTGGAGATACTAACGTTTTAGAAAGTTTACATCTGGCGGGAAAGTGCGTAAAAGATCCAGAATGTAATAACGTCCATCATTACCAATAATACCTTTGCATTCAACACTTGAACACAATTCCACAGATTCACCTTTGTCATTCACTACATGGTGTGGAAGAATTTTTAATTGCTGACCAGCTTTATTCAACTGAAAATTAAGTAAATTTAGAATTTCACATAAAAATGAATGATATAGTTAGATATTACGAGTTCAAGATATTTTGGATGTGTGAGGATGGTCTTTCCGAAATCTATGGATCCATACACAACTGACTGTTCTTGTTCCCTCTCTAATATTCCTGGTATTATTGACTGAGCAGTCACACGATATCCACGATAGTCAATTACAACAGTGCCCAAAGTATACAAACCAGGTAAGTCTACTGCACTGTAGACACGTACACCTTGAAGGTCATTGCGCTGCAAATTCACAATATTTTGGACACACTTTTCAAATAATGTGAAACGTCTTACAGGTGCAACGAAGGCTGCTGCGTCTCCACCCAATTCCTTGTAATGATCACGAACGTCGAAGCCGAGAGAGAAGAATATGTTATTCCAGATGAACATCTGCATTTTCGCTTCTTCCCCAGGATTAATAGCCATCACATTTCCATCTATTACAGCCATTGCACCTCGAGTTGCAGCGGCTACAAAATCGCTGTGCACTTTGAAGATTGCTCTCTCGCGAAGCAAACGTTCAGGCAAAGTTTTCCTAGGCAACTCTCGAGTGGTCTGCAATTCTTCATTCCAGTCTCTAGTTTGACCTGGGATGTGCTCTTCATATCCAAGCTTGGATGAAAAAGCTAGAAAATACGTGTTCACTATTTTTAAATGTATAAAATTGTGATACTTACTGTCTTCAGCTCTTATTGCATCGATGGTATGTTCGATAACAGGTGCAGTCCAACTATAAATCTGATAAGGTGTTGCTACTCTTTCAAATGGATGACGTTGATTCCGTTTCTTTTGTAACACAGAAAAATGTCGCTTAAATAAAGGCGAAATCTGATTCAAAAGTTCGATTAACGAATGGCACAAATGACTAGGCGTTGCAGGTTTAGGATTGAATTCTTCCTCGGTGGATCTAAGAAGATAAGCCATTAAAAGAGGATAAATAAAATGAAGTGAGTGTGTATTACTGGTTAATGTAGAATCCTCTGGAGCAAGCTGATATGTGGTAATGTTTATCTTCCAGTGTCACTACGTACAAGTACATGAGATCTCCGTGGATCTTACGATAACCTGGTGGGGGATTCCACGCTGAGGTCGTTAGCACCTATTTTGATTACAAATTAATTCATCACCAGCCAACAATTAAGATGAAGTGAGTACCTTCACACATTGAGGAACTTTTTGGTCTTTATGCTGAGGTTGCAGTGCTGATAAAGGCCTCTCCTTTCCTTCCGGCATTATATAATCAGGTGGTGTACAATCTACGCTTTCCGGCCTCATTTTCTTTTTCTCTGAAATGCAACTCAGTTAATTACGAGCTGAACGGAGCAAGTCTCTCTGTACCTAATATGTCACCTTGTGTAACAGTGTTCAAGAAGCTGAGCGAATTACATTCGACACCATTGTAGGCATCCGCAGGATCTAAAGACTTCAATAAGTCTCGAATGTGCCGGACGTGGATGCGAGCTTCTCTCATCGTGTACGGTTCTTCCACGACTTTTATGATCGAACCTTCTTTCAATCCTTCAATGTTCTTTAGTTCGGCGAAATTATCTAAGGTGTTTCCTTCCAGTTGAAGAGAGAAGCATGTTCGATGGCATGTGTCTTCTCTGTCCATTAATAATTGATGTATTTCTTGCACTAGTTCCATACTTGAAACCTACGTAATGGGATTGGTTTTTGTTTATATTTTATTATTGGACATATTAAAAAATGTTAAAAAAAAAGTTCTAGGGAATTACCTGAATCACCAGAATTGTTTTTTTCTTTTAATCTGATTGCCCAACGGGCAAATGACGACCGGAAAACCAACAAATGAGTATCAAAATCCTGTACTCTACTTTTATGTTTGCAACGCCCTCTAGCCTATTTCACTTCAACTCACAATCACAAGTTGAGAAATGTTGTTTTGAATGAAAATGTGAGTTCCATTTTTAGTAATAATTGAAAATCAATCGTAAAAGTAAAAAAGTAAAAATATTTACAACAGAGCCATGATACATTAACTTACAATTTGTAATTATCATCAATATGCTACTGACATTGACCATCAAATTACACATACTTCCAATACACATGTTGCTGATGTTTTGCTTTGCAAACAACAATAAACATTATGTCTCATGTTTCTGAAATTAAATGCGGTAAGGCAATAGTCATGTTCTTTGTAAAATCTTTTCTTTTGTTTTAAAAGCATTGGATTTGTTGATTCATTATTTTGAATGAGGTTTTTTGTTATTAAAAATTATCATTGAAAAAAACTAATTAGTAATACCTGAATATCGAAAGGTTCTGCTCCAGGGCTGACAATTTTAACGGAAAATCCAACGTCCTGAATGAACACAACTTCATCTTTGCTTTTGCCATCGGCGTCAGTCTCATTCTTTTCCTTTTCTTCGACATCCTTCTTGAGCTTATTTTCTGCAGTTAAAATTAATGTAATTAAAAACCATCTAGCATCGCACGAGTGGGTAGAATGTAAATACCTGCGGTACAGTTGTTCTGTTCTGAAACTCCGTTGACATTGCAGCTATTTTCCGATGCATTCTGAGGTTTTACATCTGTAAAAGCATAGTCGAGATGATGTAATGCGTATTACAAAGGAAGGTTCGGAGTGCAAGTTATGTATTTCTTTTTGGTAATATATTTGAATGTAAATAAGATGAAATTTTTGATAAGAAACAAATTTTAAGCCAAAGAATTCAAAGTGAGAGCAAAGGCTGCCATTCAATATGAAATTTAAGCGTAATCATATCGCGTTACGTAATACGCACATTCGTATAACCTCTACACAAGAAATTATTATCATCTAATTATGAAATATACTAACCTAGATCGGTGTCCGATTGAGATGCGTTCTTCGTCTCGTTATCGCCAGATATATTCTTGTTGTTCGAATTGAATTCGTCGTCGTTGACCGAAGAACCCAGAGCCATTATACTTTACTCCTGCGGTTGACAAACTTGCTTTTTGCACTTTAAAAAATATTTATCGCACGTTTTGCGGCGTACTTCTAAAGACAGAAAGAGAGCAGATCAACCCTACTCATCACTTAGCACGTGCTTCTTTCACTCCCCCCTAGGAACAAGTGCGTGCGTTCAGAAATGCACTGACGCGAAGTTAGCCACGCATTCAATGTTTAAACAAATTTGTACATTTCTTCCATGTAAGATCACTGAGATCGGTTTAATTTTACATTTGGAAGGCGTTGGGTAATAAACTGTGCAAATAATAATGCAAAAATGTAAATATTTAGAAGAAAATATTGATTTTGAGTGTCAACGAAAGTACATGTTAATCCCACCGCGGCGCTATTAAACCTGGGGTTATCATCACCCCTGATGATCTTCAATGGCCAAGGTCATTTCACAACGTAATTCCCTACTACTCTCAAAGGTGGCAGAACAATATTACAATCTTAATAATCAAAACGCGCATGAGCAAATTGTGATGTTTGTTTCCATTTTATATGGCGACCATATTACTGACATTTATATTTCATGTTTGTAAGTAGATTTCTTTAGTGCTTTGTATGTCCTTTTGCTTGCGGCTTCTTTTTTTTGCGGATTTTTTGTATTGTAAATTGGTTTTCGATCACTCCAATGCTGCAGCCAGATATGCATTTAATGTAACGCCTAACCTGATTTTTAACACCTAATTTGACATAAATCTGCGGTTACACTGAAGTTTAATATCAAATTTGTTTTAATAATAATAATAATAGCAATTTATTGATTTTCTTTTCCATATTATCATATCACAAGTAAAAACTACACCAAACTAGTCAAATTAGACTTTGAAAATCACGTTAGACGTTACGTTAAACGTAAATATGGCCGCACCACAACAAGTAAATTATTGACGCTGTCAATGCTGTCATTATTTTAATGCGATCGATGGATCATTTTTTTTACCGGGGTTTGCTCTTTGCTTTCTTTTTTTTTTCATAGTTTTCCATATTTTTTGTAGTTTCCGTTAGACATGGCCAGTAAATGTTATTGTTATTGCAAAGCTTCGGTTGCAATAATTCAACAATTCGTCAGGAACAGAATTTAACTTTTCATTTTTTTCCTGTTGAGGATCAACGTTTGAAAAAATCTTATTACATTCATATCACACGTTAATGTAAATGACAAAAATAAATACTTTTTAAATTAAACATGTGTATATAAATTTAATTGTGAAACTTAGTGCCGATTGTACAATGATGGTTTGACTTTAAACTTTGCTTAATTACTTGAATTTACAATTAATGCTATGGGACTAAAGCGAAGCTTAAAGCTAAACAATAATTGTACAAACGGCACTTAGTGTTGTTGTTACTTGAAAATTGTAAATTCCTCAGGTGAAAAAGGAATACAATTTTATAAATCCCGCATTTAACAACTGTTTACTCTACTAAGTGGCGCTGAAGATTGTGTTGTCGGTAGGTACTATGGACATCTAATTTAAATTTAATTTAAAAATGATTAAATCGCAAAATAGTTCACATTTTTGACTTTATTCTTATATCTTAATCCTTTAATTATAATATAAAGCCATAAATTTTATTTTAAAAAAGTGTGGAAAACGGTTTCAATTTAACTGATTTGATTTATACAGATGTCCTCTTTTAACCCATTAAGTTCCAGCGTCCTATTTATAGGACAGTAGTTTTATTAATTTATTTAAGAAAATCAACTACATTTTTGTTAGAAATTTCATATCTATACTGTCCTCTAATGTATGTGCATTATTGTACTATTTTTTGTTTTTACGTCTGCACTCATTTACATCAGTTATATTTTTTTATATTCGACAATATTTTTGGCGCCAAAACATGTCATACATTTTTTAATGATATGGATATTTTTGAATTTATTTCTGGCAAATTTTTTGTATCATGTGACAAAGAAACGTTTGCACTTCACTACTGTTTCTCTTTAGGTTGTCTATCTAACATATTTTTTGAAATATAGCATCCAAAATAATGCTGTCCTATTTATAGGACGCTGGTACTTTACGGTATCAAATGCATATGTTATATTCTCAGTTGTATGTGAATGCATTCGTTTGTTAGCGGTATTCGTGTGCTATCAAAATGACAAGAAAAGCTTTGACGCTCAGTGAAATTCAAGATATTATTAGCGACCCTACGTTTTACGACGATTTGGAGTCAGCCGATATAGTTGTTCTTCCTCCTGAGTCAAATTATTTGACGGACGAGGATGAAATTGATGACGACTTACTTGGAGAAACTGAGGTAAACGATGTTCCTGGTGAATTGGAGTTACAATACGATACCAAATCTAGTGAGGAAACTTCCAGTGTTCCTAATATCAAAGGAAACTCATCGAATAGGTCTGCAAAGAAAAGAGTTCTTAGCGATTGCCTTCCGAGTTGGCAAAAGATTGTTCCTGTATATACAAAATTGCCACAGGAAGGCAATGATGTTCAAACAAATATAAATTTCCTAGAAACTTCAGTAAGTGGTAAATCACCAGTTGAAATATTTGAAATGATATTTGATACCGATATATTTGATTATATTACAAAAGAAACTGTTCGGTATGCTGCAACAGTAAAGAACGATACAGGATTTATTTTATCTTCACTGGAACTGAAAGCGTTTGTAGGAATACTTATGCTGTCCGGTTATCATAAATTACCATCCGAAAAAAATTATTGGAGTGAAGAAGAGGATCTGGGTGTTGACATTGTAAAGAAATGTTTATCAAGAAATCGATATTTGAAACTTAAAAAATATATACATTTTGTCGACAATGATGAATTCGAAATTCGTAAAAGCGATAAAGGATTTAAAATTCGTCCACTAATTACCAAAATAAACGAAAAGTTTCAACAGTGGGGGATTTTTTCAAAGCAACTTTCAATTGATGAAATGATTATAAAATATTTTGGCAAACACGGACTAAAACAATTTATACGCGGTAAACCCATACGATTTGGATATAAGTTTTGGGCACTTTGTTCTCCTAATGGCTATTGTTTCAAATTTGATTTATACTGTGGAGCAGAAGCAAAAAATCAAGATCTGTCTTTAGGTACAAGAGTTGTGTTGAATATGTTGGACTCTGTGAAAGATCCTTCGAGTCACTGCGTGTATTTTGATAATTTATATACAAGCAGAGATTTATTGCTTTTCTTACAGACAAAAGGATTTCGTGCGACAGGAACACTTCGAGAAAATCGAATGAGTCAATGTCCCCTTCAAAATTCAAAAAATTTAGCAAAAGAAAATCGAGGCACATTTGACTTCAGATTTGACAAATCAGGAGAAGTATTATTTGTAAAATGGAATGACAATAAATGTGTGACTCTTGCAACAAACTGTGATACTATTGAACCGCTTAGTCATGCATCGAGGTGGGACAGGAAAGTTCATCAGAAAAAATATATCACGCAACCTCATGTTGTGAAAAGTTATAATTCCTACATGGGTGGTGTTGACCAGCATGATTGGAATGTGGGAAAATATGCTACTCAAATACGCGGGAAGAAATGGTACTGGGTTCTGTTTACTAGGCTAATAGACATGGCTGTAGTAAATTCGTGGATTGTATATAAAATGACTGAAAACTCGACTATTAGTTTACTGAATTTCAAAAGAAATATTGCTGTTTACTACATGAAACTAAATGCGAAATCAGTTATAGGAAGACCATCAATAACATCAGCAATCGAAAGTTTTTCCGGATGTTAGATTTGACAATGTTGGACATTATATGAAGAAACGTGACAAACAACGAAGGTGCCAAGGCGGAAACTGTAAAGCAAAGCCATTAACGTACTGCGAAAAATGTCAAGTAACTCTATGTACGCTGTGCTTCCCGAAATACCATGTAAAGTAACTATTATTCTAAAATAAATATATACGTCTTGATACGTTGAATATTTTATCTGCCTAGTCAGAAAAAGTTACTTTATGTGCCTAGGCATATATAGAATACTCACATAAAGTTACTTTATGTATCTAGATAATGAAGTAAGACTTTTGTGCCGCTTATACAGTCATAAAAGTGCCACATTATTGCCGTTTTAAAATAAAAATAACGTTATTGTTACAATAATGTGAAATATATTATACAGAATTTTACAGACAGGTTCTTTCACAGTGCAACTTAAATTTTATAGTTAACTATTTTCCTAAGATGCTCATTGCAGGGCTCCATGGTTTCATTTGTAATCTCATACTATTTGATATTGTTAAGTCCCAGCGTCCTATATATAGGACAGGTCATATTTTCAAAATGACATTTTTTCGATAACTTTAGATACTGAATCTAAGTTATAATAACACTAATAAATTAAACTAGCCTAAAATTTTCTTAAATTTCAATACAAAAATAAGTTGGTACTTAATGGGTTAAGTATCTACATACATATTACTTCCGAACAGATGCGAAGACAATTCAATTGGGGCAAATCGAAAACAGTAATCTTCGTTTTTAAAATTTTCAAATAAGGCATATTTTTTACGAATTTATTTTTTCAATCTCCTTTTCAATGACGTCAAGGCAGTTATTACAAAACTTGTAATAAAAAAAATTATTATGGAAAGAGAAGGTCTTAAATCTATTTTTACTTAATTACTTTCAATTAATTCTCACCGCGTGTGTATCAGTCTGGTGATGGCGATTGCATCTTTTAATCGTTCCCCTCATGTTTGTTTTTCTTAAAAAAAAATTGTGTTTCAGTAATAGAACATTTAATTAACATTTATTTAATACGCAAGACTTAAGTATTGCATTAACGGAATGTTTTCAGAAAGAGAGTTCCTCTCGTTGAATATCCTGTTAGCAAGGAAATTTGTGTCTTGTGCTGAAGGACTGTTTGTCTAGTTTAAAAGTGTGTCTTCGGAGTCTTGTATGGTCCCTGGCTTAAGGGGTAAAGTTGACGGAGGTCGATATCAAAATCAGTGTTATTAAAGATACATTTCAACAGTAGAATTGAATATCATGCATATGATCGAATTTATTCCTTTAAAAAAATAAAGCTGTTAAGCAGTTTAATATTTCTTTTTATTTTTTATTTTTTATGATTTATTATTCTCGATTTGATATTCTCGGCCCTAAGGGCCGGTTTACAGAAAGTGAAATCAACATTTAATTTTGTACTAAACTAATTACACATTTAATTTTGAAGTAAGCTAATCACAGTAAAGTTATAAGTATACAGGGTGTCCACCGAGTGCCGCGGTCTTCTCTACTGTCTACAGTATACAGACTGTCTCAGAAAAACTGTTCCTAACTTTCTGAAGTAGTAGATGGCATGTAATTAAGCAACTTTTACTAATAAAGTTGTGGCCGGAAATGTTTCCGCGTCAAGTTAGAACGAAGTAAAGTACATACGAACGACTTGTCAAATTCTTGCCCGGATGTAAATGTCCGCTACTCTACCATTGTGTAATCATAAAAATCGACACTTCCACTTTAAAAAAGTTTAGCTATGTAAGATCAGCTTTGACAGTGTTTGCAGTGTTTGTCCAGTATTTATCAACCTATAAAATATCATCTATCTAATTCGATTCCAAAGAAATAAATATTCTCTACAATTAGTCAATTCAGTTGCAATTCTCGAATACTGATTCCGTCTTGCAATCGCGTTTGAATTGTTGCCTTCTGAATTGCTTTTTATTTGATTTGTCAAAATAATGGCCGCGTTCAGTCAGAACAGCGCTGAGACGGCAATTGTCTTTTGCTAAGTTACAGCAGCTGTGAGTGGCTGAACGACTCTGCTTGACAGTTTGACAGATGTAGTATCAAAAACGGCATCGTGTGTGGCTATGTTTACAAATAAAAGCGACAAAAATATGTTGTCTTTAACAATTTGCATTTTTGTGATTCTTTTAACAAGATGGAACAAATTATTAATCGCTTAGTACTGAAGATTGTTCAAGATGTAATGGAAATTCATCCAGTAATAGATGTATTTCCACTAGCAAAAAACAACGAAGACGTTTTGCAGTTGTTAAGTTGAACGCAGGAGACAAAAAAGAGGTCAGCATGGTACCCAGGCAACAAGGTGCCGTCTTTTTCACGTTAATAGTTGGTCATTGTTTACGTCAAATGACCATTGTCATCGACGTATTAAAGACGTAAATAAGACGGGCAAATGTCACAGCCTGGCGACGTCATTTCTAAACGTCATATAGTCATTTTTAATTATTAAATTAAACCACGTTTTAATTTTAATTTTTATTTAAATACCTAGACATATGTATATGAACAATAAATAATAAACGTTGCAAATTGGTCGCTCGACGTCATTGACCAATTTTAACCAAATAATGACTTGATAAAAACGACTACTTGCTGCTTGGGTAGTTTCAGTATCCATAGCTATTGAAAAAAATCGCAATTTCTGGCTTTTGTTTACGACATAGTTTACGATTTCAAAATCGCTACATTCGCTGAGTAATCAAGCGGACTTGCAGCGCAAATAATTTTGCTGAGGAAAATGGTGACCGCTATCACAGCAAAGCCACAGCGCTATGTCAGCAACGCGTTCAAAGCGACAGCGCTGTCATGAGGTTAATATTTTTGTTATTTTTGATTTATAACGATATATTTTTTCTGATTAAATCTTTATTTAATCTTTTAAATTATTTTATGAATAAATATTAACATATTAACATATTATGTTTAACTATTTTATTTAAACTATTGAAATGACTTACTTGACTTATCGAAATTCAGAGACACCTACCGAATTTTTCCACAACTATCTTCTAAAAGTACGCTTAATTGGTTGGCAGCACTGCTGCTATCCATGAATGAGGATAGTCAAGCTCAGCGTTCGTTTTGGGTTCTGGTTCAAAACAAAAAGCTTTTTAATCGTTTTGAACCGGTTCAGTTTTGTTTATATTTTAATTGAAAAGTAAATTTTGTTTTAAGTGCTTGAGTACACAAAAGCTGCGTTCGCTTATTCAACTCCGTTCGCTCTATTTATTCTTTTTGCACTGTCTCATCCTTATTTGTATTAAAACATTCGCTTTCACTCTTTAGAGTGCGAAAAGAGTAAACCGAATGAACGAAGCTGAATAAACGAACACAGCTAAAGATAATAACTAATAATAGAACGCGATCGAAAATAAAAAAAGCGTTTTTTTAATTAAATTATGGGTTTTTATTTCTTTCTGCATTTGTCTGAAAATATTCTTTTTTAGTTTTAGTTTAAGAGTTTTGTACTAATTTGGTTTAAAACTTTAAGAAATAGTAACATTTTATAAAATTACAAATTGTGAATAAATATTCACAAGATTTTGGAGCTCATAATGATAACTGTATTATGTAGTTAAATTAAAAATTACGTCTTAAAATTATAAAAGATCGCCAATACCAAGAAACACGCGTTTAGAAACATTTTTTCCAATTAAATAATATTTTAAAATAAATAAAATGTACAGCAATTAAAAAATTAATTTTTTTCATCTTGTGACTTTTAGTAAATTTTAACATGAAAAATTATTTTAAAAAAATTATAAAATGGCTCTTAGAAAGTTATTTGAGAAAAAAAAACTGAAGGTATAAATGAAAAGTGAAGAAAATTCAAAGCAAGTCCAAATATAGAGTGATTTTTAATGACTGAGTATGATTTGAATTTGCCGCTATACTCAATACGTTGGCAATAATAAATCATATTCTATTCTAAATACTCAAAATTTCAGTAATTACGTAGAGGTTGGCAACACTGCGTGAAATATACTAAAAACCATGACGCCAAATTCAAAGTATCCTCAATCATTAAAAATGACACTGTATATTAATTAGCATCAAGAAATGAAAACCTTACACGAAAATCTGAGAGAAAGTAGTTTCTATGTTTCAACAAAATTTGGTAAAACCAAATTCGTCTCAATCTTATCAAGAAATGATTGCTTAACAAGGAATTAGGCACAGTCGTGAGCAAAACAAATTGGTCGTCAATGTCCTTCAAAAATTTGATGGAATTATTACAAACTAGAAATACCTTCTTGTCAAGTATGTTACATTTTAATCAATTTGACACGTGATACATGCGGTTGTCCAAAGACAATCACGATCATTTCACAATAGAACATTTGTTGTCAGATGTCATTATGTAAAAGAACGACGCTGACGACTGACAACAATTACTTTCCTCGCGTCTTCACATGTTTTGCAATACATTTTGTAATTTCTTCTTCTTGCTTCTTAGTATAGTAAGCGGACAATAAAATCCGCGCAAGAATTTGACATATTGACAAATTTGATAAATCTAGACTTCTATTGAGAAAGTTATAACATATGTCCAAATAAATTTCTGATAAAGGTAGGCCATGGAAGATAAATTATTACATTATTTACATTAAGTAGTTAAGTAAAATTGAAGTTTAATTGGCCATATCTTATCAAAAATTTATTTGGACATATGGTATTTCCGTCAAAATGACTTTTAGCTACCTAAAGTCTCGTAGCGACTTCTTTACGAACTAATAACAGTAAAATTCGTATTAAACGTCAGAATCAGAATTACTATGTAGTAACACTTTGTGTATGCGCTAAATGTCAAAACTATTAAAGTAAAGTTTACATTGTAAAAATAATGTGCCCAAATTTTATTGACCGCTTCTGTACCTCTGATTCGGTTATTTGCTTAATATGTACAATTCTAATTTAATTTAATATTGAGTTCTATGTTCTGTTATTCGTCAATAGATTTATGGCGGATTTCACCAACGTTACTTAAATTTATTCATCCGTTAAAAGTAAACGTTACCATGCTTACATGTGTTGAAGGTATAGGAATAATAATTCTTAATCGATGATTAAAGTTAAATGACGTTGGTGAAATCCAGCATAAGTTATGTATTTGCTCTGTAACCGAAAAATTTATAATAATAAAAAATATGAATTGATACATGTGTAATTATTGTATTTATAACATAAAAACAAGTTCGTCTCTAATTCAACTTTCAACTTTTACATTACATATTTATTAATGAGTGTTCGAAGTAGAAGTTAATGAGCTATAAGATATAAAGAAAAAAATGTATGTAGGTATCTCCTGTTTTAAAACCTATCAATTTTGCGTGTGTGTGTGTGTGTTTGTGTGTAGGTACCCAGTTAAAAAACCGTTTATATTTCCATCCTAATTTTAAACAAAAATCACTAAAACACCAATAAAAATCACGGCTATCAGCTAATTTATAGGATCTTCGTCATACCTTGATTAAGGTGCGCTTCGGTTGTACCTGGCTACAAATTCACGCAAAACAGTTTGTTTCAAGTATTAATATGACGCACATCTAAATTTACACCTACAATGTATACCGTCTAATTTATTCACAATTTCGGTCTGCAGTTAACGGTGTTAGTACTTTGTTTACGCGGTTTCATCGAGAATGGTTTTCCTGAAATTGCGGTTCAGATTCGTTTTAGAAGACGTGTCACTCCAGGTTAGTGTACGCATATATTACAGAAATACAGTTTAAAAAGCTCTTTCAATTTTGATTTCAATAATTTAAATATTTATGAAAAGTGCCGCTTTTAATAATATTTTATTTGTGTGAGTTAAAATAAATTTAATTAATTTTTTCTGATTATTTTTTTATTGTTCTTGTCCGGGGGCTAAATTGTGTTCTATCTATACACAGTGTTTCTTCAAGTATGAAAATAAAGTGAGAAATATTAAAATTTTTAAATCATTTTTCCTTTTCGTTCATATTTATGACAGTTTTTAACAAATTTTAAATTCTGGTCGAATCTTAAAACGTCGAATTTAGTTGAAATAAAAATAATTTATTAATTATAAGAAACCTGCTTTGCCAAGTTCATCACTCACATACTAATTCAATATTAAATTAATTGGAAGACAACGTGCTCCGAATTCAAAATTAATCCTCAAATAAAGTTGCGAGGGTAAAAGATAAAAGAAATTCGTTGATTTATTAAATCAAAATCAATAACTTTCTGAAGCTATTGCATCTCACACACACATACATAAATAATACACATTTTTAAACATTTAGTTAAGTATAATATATATTTTTTTAAAACGTATTTTCTTTTCAAACTTCCTTTGAGTTAAAGGACCTTTGCAAGTTCTTGTGTAAGAAGTAACGTTACACAAGCGATTTTTTCTAGAAAATTCTGTTGAATTCGATATGAAAATGTGAAGAAGACGGTTTTGAAAACTAAACGAAAAATAATATTATGCCTTTCACAGCTCTGCTAGCCTAAAATAAAAAGGCGCGGGGAAAGTTGAAGGGATGGTTTTATTCAGTTTTGTAAAAAAGATACCGTTGGAAACAAAACAGAACTAAAGAGGAAAGCACAAAGAAAACAAAGATATTTGACGGTCTAAATAATATAAGCATAATTAAAATAAAAAAGTAAATATTGAGTGATTTGTTGTTGGCTGGAAGATGATCAGCAAACACATTAGCAGCCTTTATTAAATTTTTTTGTAAACGTTTCACAGCTAAATTTGCTGCTTGTACAAGGTTATTATTTGTAAAAGGACAAAGACACACTTTTCAAAAATAATTAAGTTTCCAAAGCAATTTACGTTGTGTGTGTTCGTCTTTGGCTCATTTTTAATTATTCTTAAAATGTGTGTTAGTCCTTTTAAAAAATAAGAACCTTGTGCAAAATAAATTGATCTAAGAAAACCCATTTTTTGCCAAAAAAAATTAATAAAATTAAAGTAATTAGTGAATTTACATCGTTTGTTATTCATCAAAAGAGAAAAAAATGGTTTTCCACTCTCTTCTACTGTAAAAAAAAAACAATAAAAGCACAAAAGACAAAGGAATTAGAACAAAACAAAATAAAGCAAAAGACATACTTGGATGTAAAAAAATATGCAACATCGATAGTTTAGTTTAGTACTTCTACTGGTGGATAATTTCTCGAGCAACTCCTGATGGTCTTCTACTTTTTAAGAGTTGTGACAAGTTGGTGAAGGGGCCGGGCAACAGTTTATCGTGAAACAATTATGTTTCAATCTTTACTGGCTTTCATCAGCGATGTATACTCTTTTCCAAATGAACTCGTCCGATTTGAAAGAAAACAGGGCAAAAATGAACCTTTAAGGCCGGATAAACTGAATATTCTTGGAATAACGCTGACATAGATATGGAAGAAGGTTAAAAGATAGTCCACGATTCTGTCTTTATTGTATGTTTGTAAAACATTGTGCTTTAATACATTTGAAAACCAGTACCTACTATACAACTTTACCTCTCTCATCATATTATTTAAAATTTCCTTCAATTTTTTATTCGGAATGTAACTGTAAATGTTGAACACAGAACTTCAGTTTTCTTTTTATCTATCTTTCATCATGATAAATTACCCGGCAGTTCTGAAATAAAACGACCATAAAATATTCTCCGCTTCATTAAAACGCAATGAAAAGTTTAGTGTTGAGGAGAGAACAGGAGAAAGAAACTTTTTAAATACCACCCCTGCGCCAATTCGCTTGATACATATTTATCTTTTGTAAGGAAGGTAAAGGCAGACAGAAAACCATTTATTTTATATACGTACGTAAGTAACTACATACCTACACATAAAACTCAGCTGTTGTAAAACTAATGTCTCGAACGTGCGCGTCCTACAAAACACAAAAGACTTTTATATTAAGGTAACTCGTTTCAACAATTTAATTCAGTTTACAGATGTCCATTGACTTTAACATGATTTACTTCCCCCAACACTTTCTGGGATTAAGAGAGTAATTTATTGATTGGGCAAAACTAATTTCTTTGTATGCTTTTACCTTGCATGGGGACCATGGGGGTTTTGGGTTTAATCCTGATCCATCTCCAAAATAATTAGGCTTCACTATTTCGTATTTAAAAATTAAAACTCGAAGTTGGTTTGTTTGTTAAGATTCGTCGCCTAAGGAGTGCTTATTCCAATTAGTATAGAATCCCTTTGCATTCGTCTGGCTTCAAATTCTTCTGCGTAATCCACAATTTTAATTGCATCAAACCTCGTGCTAATTTTATTCGTAGATTTACGGAAGCCCGTGTATCTATTTGCGTATCGAAACGAGTTCAAAAGAAATTAAACAGTTCAATCGGATATACACACACAAAAGCGAGAATTCGTCTTTCGTGCGTCGGCAATCGACGATTTCTTCTTTGCTGATGAATGATGATAAAGGCGATGCTTTAATTTCGTTTCTTTTGATGAGCCGAACAATTTCGCGCTATCGATTTTCTCTTTCCGGCGTGTGTTTGTCTGAGGAGGTATTCGCTTCCGATCAGAGCCCTTCGGATCACTTCAATGCCACGAAATACACCGATACAAGGGGCTGCTGGATTGTTTCGGTGTCGACCAGGGTCGTTTCGTAATTCTCGCTGAAATTCGAGATGAATTTACTTGGGTGTAATTTGAAATTTGACGAACGTGTACCGTGTAACAGCCATTTCTATTCATTATCATAGGATAATGGACATTTACTGTCACACAAGAACTATTAATAACGAGAGGGAAATGTTGAAATATATTCATTGGAATCTGTTGGTTCTATCATTGTTTATGTATTTATAGTTAGTCAACCTAGTCTTCAGAATGTGCTGCCATCTAATAACTGTTGATTAAAACAAAATACATGAACGGCATGTGTTTATAAAGTTTGAAACTCGGCTGAAAGAAAAATTATTTTATCTACTGTCACTGAAATCTAACGAGCGGCTAAAATCTCCGCACGACTCCTTGTGGTGGGAGAGAATTAGCGGTTAATTTGAATTGTGCCTACCGAAGTTAGGATTTCGGAAGCTCTTAAATACATATTTGATCATAAGAGTAATTAGAAAAGACACTGAAGAATTTAAATTAAAAAATAAATTGATTGATTAAGCTAAAATTTTCCACAAAAATTAATATATTGAACCAAGTTCATTTCAAAATTACTTAAAATATTGTTTAATTTAAGGGCATAAAATATTTCATTATAACATACTGAAAAATTCAAATATTTATTTATACGTTATTACAAAAAATATTACATTATGAAAAAAATTACAAATAACTTATAATGTTCAAGTTCTCAATTTCTGTCTACCTGTTTTTTTTTTTTAGTTCTTTCTTTGTGGTTTGCCTTTTTCTTTTAGTACTATGGAAAGATATCTGCTATTTTTATTTGCTGATTCTGTAATTGATATTACTAAGGTCTAGTTTTACAATCGTTGAATAACTGTTCGCCGAATATCCTTTAATGTTCCTTCATATCTACTCACACCTACATGGGGCCTTTTAATAATATTGAAAGTGGTATTGTTTCCTTCAATTTTCGGTATATTTCAGAAAGTGATTGTTGATCTTCTTTAAAAAAAATACATCTTTCAAATTATTTATTAAATTATCACTTTTATTTTTAACCTCATTGCATGTGTTATTTTTTATACTTGATGTAATAGGTGCAGACAGCAAATATGTTTCTGGTTGCTCATTTTCATTACAATAATTATTTTTTTCGTAAGTATTATCCCTAGTGATGTTCTCAACAAGAGAGTGAATATGTTTACAAAATGGGATTGTACTCACATTTTACAATACTGACATTAATTTACAACATATTTGTGTTTCTTATAATAATATAAAATTTTTCTTTGGTATTTAACTGATACGTGTTAATATTGATTTGATTGATATTGCAATCAAAAGTTAACGATGCTCTCTGATGATTTATAATTTTTGTTATATGGCAATTAATCTCTCCTGTAGTAATTTTTAAAATTCTTTCGACCGTCTTATCATGAATAAAATTAATTACAGTATGTGGTCTCTTATCCAATCTCTGTATTTTTCTACCTTCCAGACAGAAATATCTAATTACTTTAACATGGATTATACAGGATGTCCCAAATCTCGTTTGAGACTGAAATAGTATATAGAGAGGCGCAAAAGAAACAACTTTTTTCAATACTTTTCTTCCAAAAGTCAATAATAAGGGAGTTATAATTCCCTGAAAGAGGGATGAAACTTATTTTTCTTTTGGCAACATCTTCTGAATCCTTTAAGTTATCAAACTAATATTTGAAACTTAGATATAAGGTACCTAACTGAACATTTACAATGCATTTGTCAGATCCTTCCTCCCTTGTGACATATCAAGCTGTAAGATATGGCGAATTAAACTTCAATTTTACTTAACTACTCAAGAACTGGACTATATTTTAATGTAAATAACGTAATAATTTATTTGATCCAAAATGGTGCCCTCAGTAAATTTTGAATTTAGGAGTTGTTGGTCGGTATAAGGACAAGAATTTTATTATTTTTAAATTGAACGAATTGATTTATTGTTCAATCAGCTGACAAGTTTCGAACACATTTGTGTTCTTCTTCAGAGCCTAAAATTAATTAAAGGTTGTGAAATATATTTAAAAATTTGAAAAGCATATTTTTACCTCTGAACTAAATTATTGCGACATAACATTTAACAAAGTAAAACGCTACCAAAGGTAGTGGTTAAAAATTCATTAAGTAACCTAAAACCAAAAAACACTTGTCAGTAAACACTGGTAGGTACAAAATTTTTTTCCCAATTACTTACAGGTTAGATATCAAAGAAATATCATGAAAATAATGTTGGAATATTACAGTAAGCTTGATGAGCACAACACATTAAAAATTGTAAACAGACAAAGCCTTGAGCACAACACCGGTGTTTAGGCTCTGAAGAAGAACACAAATGTGTTCGAAACTTGTCAGCTGATTGAACAATAAATCAATTCGTTCAATTTAAAAATAATAAAATTTTTGTCCTTATACCGACCAACAACTCCTAAATTCAAAAGTAATAATTTATCTTCCATGGCCTACCTTTATCAGAAATTTATTTGGACATATGTTATAACCCCAAGGGGACACTTTTCTATCCTATACCGAACCGTCATACGTGATCCCCCTCCCTTCCAGCTCTCTAACCAATAGAATTTAAATAGGGAATGTACCATGAATGGCATGTCATTGAAAAGGTAATTTTATAGAGAATTCTTAAATTACTTAAATTTAATTTAATTTAATTAAATTGTAACAATTTTTTCCCCGAAAGAGGGCGCTAAAATCAAGTTTTCGGACATTCATATTCACATTACTCTGTAAAATTACCTTTTCAATGAGATGCCATTCATGGTACATTTCCTATTTAAATGCTATTGGTCAGAGAGCTGGAAGGGAAGGGGATGACGTATGACGGTTCGGTATAGGACAGAAAAGTGTCCCCCTGGGATTATAAATCGACCTATTTTTGCGTTTTTTCAAACAAAAATTTTCTTGGGAGATATTCAGTTTGTTTCGTTTTCGTTGGGCTACCCTGTATCTGCAGGAAAACGAGAGCCTGTGTTTAATTACTTTAGTTTTGGAACATTTGAGACTTTTGTTTTATTTGTTATCACACTAAAATTTACAAAAATATCGTACTACAGTCGCGGACAAAAAAAGTTTACTTTTTTAAGCCAATTTTATAATATAAAATTTTTGCTAGGTTGTTGTAATTATGAGCTGATATTTACGGATGACAAAAAATAAATATTACTGATTGTAATCCATAAGTTTCAGTTCATAATTACAACCAGCACAGGCAAAAGTTTTATATTATAAAATTGACGTAAAACAGTCCACTTTTTTGTACGCGATTGTATATTTAAAAAAAATATCAAAATCGCCTGCATTTTGTTTTATTTTTATTTATCGTTTTACATTTATTTAAAGAAAAATTCATTACAAGATCCTATTTTTTTGTTAACTTTGTGAAAACATTTTTAATTAAATTTTCTTATTTCTTCGTCACAAACTATTTTTAAGAGTGTGTATAAATATATTGAGAGTCCCTCGACATGTGAATTCCAGAATTTTTATTTTTAAATCTATTTACATGAAATTTGAAAAGTATTAATTAAGCAAGAAAAATGAATTTTCCAGCAAAATATCGAGCATAGAGTGTTCCATTTAAAACATGTAGAGTGCCGCAATGGAAATAGGATCCAAATGGTTCCAGTGTCCACCAATAATTTTTTTAAATTTTCATTTGCTTTTGTTGTGTTGTAAATATTTTGTCATATAATTTTAATTTTTATCTCTATCGGTTGCCGAGTTATTTGCAGAAAACCGAAAATCGCAGAAATTTCAAAGGGTGTTGTTGCTCACTTAGGGCTTTTTTGGGCAGGTAAAATAATTCCGTGTTCACCGTAGGGTGAAAGTTTCAGTTTTTTTGAATTTTCGGGTTGGGGACTTTCCCTTGTTAGCGGCAATGTTCGTTAACCTGAATTTATAATCCATTTTTTACATCGTACATCGTAATGAATGGGAAAAATAAATTTTCTAAGTCCAGGGTTTCTTCTCAGGCTCTTTTCGCACATAAAATAACTACATTTGTTCCCCGACATCCTAAAAAATTCGACGAGAAATTTGAAGAAAATGTGACTAATTTAAGTATTATGTTCACAACTATAAAGAAACTCGGTGAAATACACGGCAACACCACAGTGCAACACAGCGCAAACAAATCAAGACGGCATTTATTGGAAACAGTTGATGAGTGGAGATTCAAACCTGTTAACGTCTGCTGGAGTGCTACACTTCTAGTCCATCGCCCCCTATCAATCTTGGTCCAGAACTAAAATTAATTTCCGTCGGTTGACTAACTAGACATATATAAGCAATGGTTCTATATTCAATTATAATCTAACACAAAACATTTTTTTTTTGGAACACTAGTAGAACATTTTTAATACATGTAAAAATTCTATTGCTTGATGAACGTGCTTGGTAATAGTTTTCCAGTGAAATTCTAAGACTTCGTCTTGAAGACAGTATTGGTTCATAGCATACTTCATCAGCTTTAACTAAAACAATCTTTAAACTATTTTACAATCGGGGGTGCAATAGGTGGGTCGCGCAAATGGACCTACAACCAAAGGCTTACTTTTGGTAATTAATGGCAGTCGCATCTTACTACCGATACGTCATAAGTAAAGCACGGATTTAGGTGTATTTTTGCGACAAGTTTGTTCGTTTGTTCTACACTTTCTATATTTTTAACTCCTATAGTCTATTTTTCTCACTCCTATTTACATTATAGTACCTATACAGTGAGAATTTTTTAACATACATAAGTGCTATTGAATTTTTTTAAATCGAACATAGGCCGAAAAGTACGTGGTAACCATGGATATAGTTAATATTAATTGTCATTATTTTTCTTGCACACATTTGACACATATTCAACGAATGAAAGGATACAAATCTACAACTGGTAACGAGCAGGATTCAGTTTAAGGCAATTAACATTTTTTATGGCCGTTTGGATATGTTCTCAAACTTCCAGAAAACTGATTAATGATTATTTTTAACTATTTCGGAAAAAGATCTTCAGTGCTAGACAAACAAGTACGAATGGTATCCATAGTAACGAAGTCCACATACATATTAAGCCTATGTTCGATTTTAAAAAACTCACCTTCAATATTATAGCAAGGATGCATATGTTCTACGCTAAAAAATTCTCAGTGTATACATCTCACTCACTCTGGAGCGGTTGTTGCAAAAAGTGTAGAAACGTCCAGAATAAACGAACAGACTGATTGTGAAGTGACCTAAAAATGCACCTAAATCAGTGCTTTAGTCGTAAATGATAAGGTCACAATTGTAGCCAAAATATTACCTAATAATATGTACTAGTTATTGGTTATCTCCTTCAAAGTGCTACCTTCTTTTATTAATCTAGTACCCTCGCATGTTTGACGAGTGTCATTCAAGGGGGTTGCATTTTCTAGAAGAAGGCTTTTCATGTAGGTATTACTCCCGGAAGAGTGATACGAACGAGAACCTTTGTTGTTAATCATAGACTTCACATAAAGCAGTAATTGGTTTACAAAGCTTTTGTATAACTGGACGAAAACATGCTTTGCCATACGTTTAATTGCATTGCCTCATCGCACGATTGGTTTGGAACTAATATATTAGAATAACTCCTCGATTTGTTCTCAACTTTTAGTGTGCTTTTGTTAGCTATCTACATCACATGACTACTTAGAAAACTATCAACATGATTTTAAGTAGCTTGAAATCTTTATGTAGAAGTGAAATCGAATTTTAGTAATTTTCCCTGCTGAAAAGGATTACGAAGAAAAACTTTTATTGTCATTTATTCAGTCATTGATTTGTCAAGAAGTTTAATAAAGTAGGCCCTTTCATTTGTATAGTTGAATAAAATTTATTTAGCTGCATTATTAGCATAAATAATAAGTGTATTAGAAATACCGCCAATATTTTATACCGTGCATTCAATTAAATTTCTAAATTAAATTCATAGCCTAAAGTAGGCTATGAATTCATTGTTTTTTCTCCTAAAAGTATGTAGCACTGACAGCTGTCCAATGACATAACATAACCATCCCAACACTTGGCAAATGCGTTTGAAAATATGAAGCGCAGGATACACTTGTGCATTCAAGCTGAAGCATAGCATTTTCAGCATCTGCTTTAAGCTTCACTGTTGTTTTGAAGTGAATTAATTGAGTTTTTCTTTCTGAATATTACGTTCACTTTACACATTTTTTATGTAATGTCATGATCAGACAACTGTCCTCTCGCTCTCGCTCTTGTAAATATTGTGTGTCGCCAACTTTATTTAGCAGTTCACTTTAATCAGGAATTGTTTTGAAAGCACGATATTTTATATTAGAAAATAACCTGACAATGTTATTGTAAAAAAGTAAGTAAGTAAGCACAAAAAAGGCCAATATTCAATCGCAATTAAGACAGACAATAAAGAAAAAGATCAAGAAAGATATGCCTGGAGGAAGAAGTATGTTTATGCCTGGTGTGCATATCGAGTGTGTCATTAGAACTTGAAGAAAAAAGGCAAGAAGACAGATATGGCTAGTTTATAAAGGATAAAAAACTCAAATTGTTCGCCAAGTTACGCCTAAGTTGCTCTGCATGCTAAGCCCTTACATTTTCAAATCAAAACGAAACATGCTATATGTAAGTATAGGTACTAGTCACAACAAAAGAAAATTAAAAGTATAAAGTTTTCATTTTTTCTTACACCTAAAACTTTTATTTCATATTCAAAAAAGAGTTAATGTAAAAAAAATAAACAAATTTTGACAACGCATATGAATTATTTTCGGTTGAACAAATACAGAGCATTCATAAATGATTGAAAGGCGTTTGAATTTAGCGCGCAAATTTAAGGTGTTAGTAATTTTCATATTATAACGTTGGTATTCCTGCCGCGCGTCCGTGTATCAGTAGCGTGCTGTCGTCTGCATGGTGATTTCCACATTTTAGTTGACTTGATAATAACTTCCAATGAATTATTTTTATTCGACATGTTAAGACAAACTCGGACATTTCAGAACGTTGCCATGGCTACGCAATGAATGGGAACTTTTCATTGGTCCTTGTACTAGGTAACCATAGCAACGCTCCGACATGTCCGAATTCTGGACATAACGTAAAAGATTGTTCTAAAGATCAGCGTAAACATAATTAACTTGTAAATAGTTTTTTTTAAATAAATTGGTTTATGATTGTGTCAATAAATGATTTTTTGTAAATGTTCCCCTGTGCCGCTCTTGGTAAAAAAAGTAGGGTAAATGGGGTGAATGGGCGCTCCCTAAGGTTTTCTAAGAATTGCTAGTCATAATTTTTTGTTTTATTGCTAAATCTGTCTAATAAAAGAAGTCTAGGTTAAAAATTACAAAAATAAAAATTTTCTGAGCAAAAAACAAAATAACAGTTCTGGCCGGTATGACCAGCTTGATGGGGGGGCAACGCCGAGCGGATGCCAGCCTTACTCCGTTCAAAATATAAAAGCTTTTGTCGTAAAATAAAGAGGTTTAAATTTTTATTTAGTGTTTTTATGGAAAAATGATACTAATTCTCATAATAATCAGAAATAAAACGCTTTTTTTTAATTTGTGCAATCTTTATGTTCCCACTGTCCACAAACGACACAACTCAACACGTTTTTCCTCCGCTGCATTGCGCTTAATTAAGTGGTTGAAACATATTTTTATTAATACCTAAATAACGGTGGCAAATTGATTCTATGTTCATAAGGCCTTTTTTTGTTTATTTTGTCCCTGAGTAAATTCTCTAAATATTGGGAGTTCCTCACGGGGCATCCTGCATTTACGCAGCATGTCTGTAGAGGAATGCAATATTTGAAACCTACATATTTTGGGATAATATTAGCAGGCCGTCATTACTCCCAAATGTGAAGTACAGAATATGAATCGACTGTACAAGAGTAAAACAAGTTATGAAAGTTCTACGTTTAGAAATCGAAACTACATAAAATTCTGTAGTAAATGTAGCTAGGAAGATTTACTATTCGTTACAATTGCAAAAGATATAAATCTTTGAAATCTGTTATACATAATGACAAACAACGTTAAAACTAATTTTTATATCTAACGGCTTTTCACTTGCCTCCATGTGGTTGACATTGGTATCAACTGTTTAATATGCAATGTTGAAGCTCTACTGTGACGCACGATTTTCAAAAATGCTTTCAAGTTAGAAATATCAGGTGGCCGGTATTCACATTCATATAGCATTTAGTACCAACTTTTAAAAATAACCTACCCAGAGGGAAATTCAAATTCAAATGAGTTTCAATCATTTTTGAACGCTCTGTATAACAGCCTATTTGCTATTGTTGCTGGAGAAAAGAAGTTAAAATTAGAAATAAATGAGGCACTTAACAGATAAAACAGAAATGATGACACCAACGAAAGAAGCACTTGCGAAAGAAATATTTTAAGTAAAAGTTGCCTAATTGAATGTATGTAAGGGGGAAAGCAAAGTGCATTACTTATGTTTCACTTTATTTCCTTAGTAACAATTGTAGCAAAGGCAATAAACTGAAGAGTAAATTTAACTTGCGCTTGTGAAACCGAGGCAAGAAAAAATTTACATAAATATTAAAAGTATTATCTTTTCGTAGCAGAACAAAAGTCTATGGGAAAAACAAATTTGTTAAATAATCAATTTTATTTCCAATTAACATCTTTTTTTTAAAATAAATTAAGAAGCTTTCAACTTTCTACTATAAATAAAGTAAAACGTTGGCGCTGCAAGCCTTGAGGGATCTTCTATTTCTTGTTCTTTATGGAGTGATGTCAAGTAGTCTTGCCCATAATAGGTTGAGTGGTCAACCCGGCGTTAACCCTCACTTTATTTTCCAAGCAAACTTCACAAATAACTACTTGCTTGCATAAAAAGAGCACTGTAACTGTTTTACAATAGGATTCGTTTTTAATTTGAAACTGATTCTATGATTCTAAATTATTTTCTTCCTTCTCCTATTACATTTGTTGAAATTTCGAAAAATAATTTCTTTCTTTCATTTTGTATCTAAAATGTAGTCTTGTATTAACCGTTGGTGGTATCGTAGGTTCTAAAAGTTTTTGGAAAATATAAGGATTACCTCCAGTTTCATAATGGAATTTAAAGGAATCTTTTAAATACATAAAATTTTAAACATAGAAAGGAGTCTATTTTAAAATTTCGGCACACATTGAAAACTATAATTATTTATTTATGAAGAAGAAAACAGATTTTTATCGAGTAATAGTATTTTAAAATTACTCGTTTTCTTTTTCATATAGTAATATCATTAATATCATGAGTAAGGACTGCACCAAAGTCATTCATAATTATGTAAATAAAAGGCTGATGTAAAGGACTAACAAAAAGCTCCCAGCTTTTACGTATATTTAAATTACTCGATAAATATCTGTTTTCTTTTTCATATATGTAGTAATATTACGAGTGAGAACAGCACCAAACTCATTAATAATTATTTAAATAGAAGGCTGATGTAAAAGATTAACAAAAAGCTCGCAGCTTTTACGTATATTTGCAGGTATGCATAATAGATGTTTTCTTGTACGGCAAGGAATCTTTACATTGTGAAATAATTTGTTTATTAATGCACATTAGTTCTTGTTTTATTAAATAAAAGCCCCCCTCCCTTGCAATAAAGTCGGATTTGAATGAAAAAGTCGTACACATTCTGCGTAAAAATCTCATTCCATGCGAGTTCAGTTGTAAGCTCGCACTTTTGTAATCTTCCTGAATGATATTTGAAGGGCTTTAAAAAAGTAACATCCCTAAGCTTTCGGGGGGAAGTTTCACATTGTATAACACTCTATAAGTAAGATCATTTTTTGACTCATTATTTCTACATCTTAAGCCCTTCATTTATATACTTCCATTTTTGTACGTGAATATAAATATATAGGGTTCTTCGTTCTCGAATAATTAAGTTTCACATTGTATAACACTCTATGTATAAGTAAGATCATTTTTTGACTCATTATTTCTACATCTTAAGCCCTTCATTTATATACTTCCATTTTTATACGTGAATATAAATATATAGGGTTCTCCGTTCTCGAATAATTAAGAAAAATAATTAAGCCCTTTTGGGCGATCGAAATTCAGTTTCGTTTCACCGACAGTCCCCAATGTTGTTGTTTTTCGCCCTTATGTTCCATTCCTACGTTGAATAATTTATGGCGCCGTTTAACAAACACAGTTCCTCAGTGGCTTTCGGTGTTTCAAAATTTAAGGGGCGCAGTCGGATGCACATATTTAGAAGCGAAGCTAATAAGAAAAAAAAAAACTATTTTATTCGTTAGCTTCGAGTTTCGAGTCGCAATAAACAAGAAATGATTTGCATTTTTAAGCTCACTTAATTGAAATCAAACGCAGGGGGAATACTATAACGCAAATTAGATTAGACCATTTGAATATGTAAATTTTTTTAGAATCATTTTGTAGAAAGGATTCGTGAAAAGCCATATTGTAAAATGTGAATAGAATACTTTTAGAACGTGTCTTTTCTTGAAGCATCAAAATGAAATTAATGTAAAGTAACTTTCTTCTTTAAAAAATGAAATTCCTTTAATTATTCTGAACATTTTGTTTTTCTTTTTTTAGGAAGAACGCCGTCGTACTGGGAGGTACATAGCTGCAGGAACTGCGATATTTCTATCCCTGCTAGGTTTGTACCAGGCTTTAATCGCAGGAACCCCCGAATATGCCGCCTTACTAGTGCCTGCCTTAATAATGTTTGTTTACA
Organism: Dorcus parallelipipedus; assembly: GCA_958336345.1. Classification (NCBI taxonomy): domain Eukaryota; kingdom Metazoa; phylum Arthropoda; class Insecta; order Coleoptera; family Lucanidae; genus Dorcus; species Dorcus parallelipipedus. Next base: position 25,771,200 of record OY284480.1, on the reverse strand, counting down.
TCGTCTGGATACTTTACGCCTCGAAACACCAAAGAAAACAGCAAGAGGTGTGTACATATCGCATTTTTTTTTGTTAATTTTAAAAAGGCTATTAAATACAAACACATCATAAACTGAGATGAGATGAGAAAATGAATAAATACATAAAGATCAAAGAGATTAGGTACCTACATTTTTAAGTTTGTTTGTATCTCCAATGTGTCTTTATTGTTGCAGCTAGTTGCTTAATTATTTAGAAAGTTTCCGCGGATCGAAATCCAAGCCAGGAAAAGAAAACGGAAATAAAAATTAAGTAAGATGGAAGTGTCCCCGGAGGAAACGCGGACACCGCATTAACCGGAAATGAACGCCAGGCACGATGCAGATTTAATTGTTTCGCGGGGGGGGGGGGCAAATTTTATTCAATATTGAATTGGAGGATACTCTCCTCGGGCGAGGGAGTTTCATAAAACATTTATGAAGAATTTTTAAAATATACTCCGCAAATATTTGGTTTCCTAAATATTTAGTTTATGTGAAATGTTTACGCGAGGTAGGAAAAATATTTATGTATTTAAAGTTCACGGTACGAGACGATAACAAGTTTGAAACTTTGAAAAATTGCGTACGTTTAATCGTTCGTCAAATGCTCGCCATTAAAACGGTACCTAATTGAAAGAGCCCCAAAATAATCAGAGTTTCATAGCGGGAGAGAAAAAGATTACGTCGAAACACAAAAATATTTGCCATTGCTATACTTGAAATCGGAAAACAAAAATAATAAATGTTGCTGTTACGAAAGGAAAGGTATGAAATTGAAGTAGATTTATCTCGCTAGTTTTTCAACGCTCTCTGTTACGTCTCAAGAGGTTTTGAGTGATGACTTTGGGTTCCTAACGATTTTGCAGAGTGAGCAAATATCTGGCAGGACTTTATACAGTTTTATCTTAATCATTAAACAACCATAAATTGAAAGAAAAAGAAGTATTTTATGCAGGTATGCTATTCGTACATCATGACAGTAGCGCTTCAATTCTTTTTCTTTTTTTAAGAGTTTTGGAAAATAATTAACAGTTTCGTTAGTTAATTGCTTTATAAATTAATGAAGATTATTGTTATAAAGAACAGATTAAAGTAAGTCTGCATGTCCACAGGATAAAAATGTATCACTTTTTCCAACCGTACAAGAATACACCAATTTCTTGCCAATGTCTGGAAAAAATATGATTTTTTGGCCGCCACTCTGTACATACAAACATGTGTGAATGTGAATGTGAACATGTAACAGTATTTAAAACTGAGTATTGTTTTAACAGTGCCTCAAGTTTCTATTTATAAATCTAAATAGGTAGTTGATTGTTTCCCTGTTTTCGCTTCGTCCAAACAAAATAATTTAGTTTTTTATGGTTGGCAATGATGATTAATGATTAGGTTTCCAAATAATATTATTTACTTTTAACTGTTTTATTAGAGGAATACGTATAAAGAAAATGGATTACCGTGAAAGTTTTTCGTACAAGAGGTTCGTATCTTGCTATTGACTTTCACTCTGTTCAAACCACATAACTTATTGTTAATCAATAGTTTAGGTCGCGATTTTTGACCTAACATTCTACTGACGAGGTTCCAAGTAGGGCCGAGACAACTGTTCAGAGGATGCTCGAGGAACTCCTTGCAATTAAAACCGACTTGCGAAAAATTCCTAAGTAAAACTTATTTTTAGTTACATACACAAAAGTTACAATTAAAAAGTCTCGATTTGTTTTTTTATTTTAAAAATCTCGTGCGATATGTTTATTTAAAAGAAAAATTCTCGTAAACACTTATACATACATATACATCTGGCAGGCCATTGCCTGGACCTCATCTTCCAATCCACCGATTGGGAAACACATTGTTTAAGTATTAATTTACGATGCTCTATGTCTTAAGTTTACTTATTTTTTAATTAAAATGAATTTAAGAACGGTAAAATTAAAACTCTGCTTTTCAATTTTCATTATTAATTTTCTCAAATCGATTCCACGTGCAAGGTTTTGTTCATAATCGGAATTTCCGGTATGAACCATATAAAAGTCGGCTGCTTTCATAAAAAGGAGATCACACATTTAGAAGTCGTACGGCCATAAAGTCATTGGCAGAAGTGACAATGTGTTAGTGTGATCGTAACCAAGTACCGTCTACCTCTCTGCATCCAGTATCATGGTTTGTTGGGCAAACATTTTGCCAAATAGTGTTATGTCATCAGAAAGTAACAACTGCTTTTTTGATAATACAGAATGCCATTTCTTCTTTTTGTAAAATTATTTTGATTTGCATTGACTTCGTGTGATATCATATTGAATTACATTTAAGTTTTATATTTGTCTAAAATTATTTTAAACATAAAATTGTTAACAGTAAATTGTATTACAAAAAGCAAATTTAATGGTTCTAAAAGAGCATACGTTAACAGATTTTCCGGCAGGTATATTCCAACGTTTAAAACCCAATCGCGAGTATGCACTCTCCCCTGTCTATTTAATTATTTAAGATATTTACCCAACCGCCTTATGGGAAGCGCTGGATTTGCGGAAATTAAAGTTTTAATCGAATATAACTCGGAGATAGTAGATTGAGTCCCGCGAAACTCGGTTACGTGAAAATCCTAGCGAAAAATTAATTTGCCGGAGAGAGCCACCCTTATTTACAATTTGGCTTAAATTTATACTGCAACACGTAATCGCATTACGTTCCGAATTTTAACCGTTTCATGAAAATGCTGCGTTAATTTTATTGTTGGTAATAAATCGGATTAAAAGCGCTAATGGCACAGGAGCCAATATTAAATCAAAATTTAATTACAAAATTCTACAAAATTTTATAGTTACAAAATAAATGTTTTGCTAATTTTTTTTACAGGCTTTGGAACGAGAGGCGTTAGAAGATGTAATTACCGATACAGGTCCTAAGCACAAACACAAGCCCAAGTGTGAAATAGCAGCTTCGAAACATCAACTTCTGAAGAGATCTTATTCGATAGCGTAAGAAGGGAGCAAGCAGCCTTTTCTGAAGGCGGAAAATCGTCTTATATACATACATATATATAATATTTATAGAATGAATTGGCCTTAAAACATACGCGATTTATTACGAGTATGTCATTCTTAACTGTGATATTTATCGTTACCTACCTAAATTTAACATTAAATGTGATACGTAAATTACACTTTTTATTTCAAGCACTTGTTTTGACTAGCCCGTTTTTTTTTACATTATTAACATTATTGGATTACAAGAGTTTCAGTCTTTATTCGTAGTTCGTTGCCCTTTCAGAGAGCAACTGAAATTATCCCGGCGAGAACGAATGGCCCTTTCTGGCTCGTAAATCGCAAGTTGCAACCTGTACTTTTGGATATATACGACTCGGTCGGGCTCGATGCGACTGTAATACGTATAAAACTCTTTAATATAAGAACTTGCGGACTTAACATCATACATACATATATCATCTCGGAATTATTATTTAAAGTCCACTTGAAAATACCATAGTATAAACACGTATAGCAGGAAATGCAAAAGTTGTTTTTGTTCACACTCTGTATAAAAATTTGTTTATTGTTAACATAGTTTAAAATTTCCATTGAATTTATTGACATACCTATTTAAATTACAACAACTTTATTTACTTAAAAAAATTAAAACTAATATCTCCATAGAAGTCACTAGGTCCTCAAACTCAAAGTTGAAAACATAGTGGCGATGATGAGACGTATAAGAATATTAATGAATGAATGAATGAATACCTATATTACAGATAAAGCCCATAGGGTATGAAGAGTCGACATTGTCTAGGCATTATAGTATTCGATATCAATGGATAAGTGTGTATTAAGAACGCATAAGTTAACTAAAGCAATGGGATCGCCTTAAGTGCGATTAATTGTTTTGTATTTGCTACTTTTTTTTAATAAACTTAAATTTTATGAGTGTTCCGCAGTACGTAATTAAACGATGTTTTAAACATGGATACTGTAACAAGGAGTGACCTCAGATATCATGCCTGCCTAGAGTTAATATAAACGGTTTGCATCTTCAAAATGGCAGTGGCATTGCCATCATGGTGCTGGAATTAACCTTGCAATAAAGAATCCCGAAAAGAACACATCTTGTTGGAACTTGTTCGAACCAAGTCATTATAAAAAAATTTCGCACACTCAATTTCCCATCAACAGCTCAAATAGCTAAGAAACCTAAAAACTTAATGGAGCGATTCTGTTCATATCTGTAGCAACTGTAACATCTGTAAGCCCGTAAGTCAATTATTAAAAGGTGGAATTTTGAAGGTCTCAGTATGATACGTTTTCTTGTAAATCTATAAGATAATACCACAGAGTCTTGTGAGTAATCCTAGGGACCTAAGAGAAATCATACTTTCTACAGAACTTAAAAATTCCATATTTTAATAACTGAGTTACAGATTTTACAGTTGCTACAGATACGAGCAGAATCGACACATAAGTACGATTTTTCCCTTAATTTAGAAATAATTTTCCACACACCTTGAAATTTAACGCTGAAACGAGTATTTCCCGTATATCTGGCAACACTGCTCAAACAATAAATCCTATTGGTCGATTCCAATTGTATGACATTCAAGTGTTTTGTTAACATAGTGAACTCTTCTAACTAAGTGAATCATGTAAGTCTTTTACTTTTATATTAATAAATGTATCATGTAATGTGGCTACGTCCCTTATTCAAAAAATACCGTAACAATACTAATTGAATAATCCGGAACCAAGACTTCAGATAAACTGTTAATTATATTAGAGATGATTGCGTTTAAATTGCTGGGAACCTTTGGAAATCACCACAAGACGCGACGATTACATTTCCAAGGAATCACCTAAACATATCGGTTTCTTCCTAAAATGGAAAACACCTAATTTTATCTGCAATCCATCGCTGAAATTTTTTGTTTTGTTTTAACTTAAGGGATAGACGACCACGTGAACCGAACGCAACACTTTATAAAATTACAGCTGATTAATTTGAAATGTGGAATGCTTGAGTTTTCATTCAACGTAACCGCCAGTGCCGTTCCATGATTTTGGCTCGAATTTGCAACTGCAAAGGATATATTAGCTTAATCGTTATCATTCATGGTAGAATATTACAGGTTTCAAGAACATTTGCATAACTATTAAAGTCCCCCGGTATAATTCAAAGTGTTAAGGGATTCTTTCAAGCAGAAATCAATGCAATGTTATGCATTTTTGTCGGCGAATTGTGACTTTCGTTATGAATAAAACTTTCTGAAAAAAATATATGTGATTTAAGTAGTGATTTCCCGCCGCCCGTTGCAGGTGCAGAGACCGACAGAAACCGCATGTAAGGGATAGCGTTATGCCGACTCTACTTTAACTCCGTTGTGCAACACAATTTTGTCAAAGAATTACGGAAGTTGTAATTAATCAATACAATTTAAATTTAACCAACATATCAAGGACATGTAAAACAAAGGCTGTGGACCACTATTTTCTTAAAACGTGCATAGTTCACTTCACTACAGCGTTGTACAGTAGAGCCAATCAATTGAAGGTTTGGATTTTTTTTTTTTGAAAACCCTACTTGCATTTAATACTCCTATGCGTCAAGGTACCTTGATCATCACTACTTAAATCACATATATTTTTTTCAGAAAGTTTTATTCATAACGAAAGCCACAATTCGCCGACAAAAAATGCATTGATTTCTGCTTGAAAGAATCCCCTTAAGCTTATTATTTTGCCAACATTAAACATTGCCTTTGTACGAATTGTATACTACCTATTATATAATAGTATAATACATACATTATTTAATACATTAATAATAATCGAAAAAAATCCATACATCCAAGTAAAAACAAATTAAATACAGGCTGTCCCATATATAAGGTGTGATGGACGGTGGTTAAAAATGATAACAGAAACTTATAACTTTCAACTTTATCAATTTTTACAAGGCCTCGTTGAAACTCTATGTTCGTCTGTAGACGAGAGTAAGAGAGAAGTTCTATTGTTATGCCCAGACTTGGTCTTAATTTCCAAAATTAATTACACCACAATAATCAACAATTTCTACTTCTTCTCCTGACTCTTTATCTGAAATTTTAATCAGATCATAAAGGACCCAAGTAGCGATTATTTCTTTGTTTGTAGGTATCTGGTTTGAGATATTTAACCAGACAGTACATACATATAATTTTCGGGATTACAAAAAATTACGTTCTTTCTTCTAAATTAAATTTAATTAAACATAAAAACAAAATTTATGTAAATATATATATTCAGAAAAAGTAAAAACAATTACAAATCAAATTAAGGAATTTGGCATGAGGCGACATTCTAAACAGTAAATAATAATAATCATGATTGACAAATTGATTGGATATAATAATTTAGTCAAATTATTAGAGGACGCATTTTAGATAACTGCAAAATTACTGATTACTTCAGAACAACATTGTATGCCACAATGCCAAACAAATTCGAAATTATTTTAAAACGAAAGAAGAACTAGCATTTCGTAAATCAATTAAAGCAATTGTTAGTTTTTAATAACATAACAAATTGGAAATTAAATTAATGTTTTTCTCACCCTAACCATGGAGACGGACGGATTTTTCAGAGTTTGTTCACACCCTAAATCCCAGTTTCATAATCGAATTTAAAGGAGACTTTAAATTTATGGTCACCTTCAGATGTCAAAACAAATATGAAAACACATTTGCTTACACATCTGAATGTGACTTTAATTTTAAAATTTATTATTATTATTATTATTATTATTATTAAATCTCTTTTAAATTCCATTATGAAACTGGGGTTTAAACATTCTGTGAATGTTAATTTCGCCTTCGGATCTGGGAGCGATGTATACGATCACACGACTGCTGGCCTTTTCCGGTAATTTACCAGAAAATTTCCGAATCAATTATAGTAACGTATTTAAAAAAAAATGTATTTTTTATAAACTCAGGAGCAAACGTTAATTAAAGGAGTACTAAATACTCATGTACAACGGTAATATAAAAAATGACAGAAATTACAAAATAATGTGTATTCACAAACCAAACTTACGCTCTGGCGTTCCTTTATAATATTCATAAATTGTACGTAAAGGAAAATTTCCATTTTAGAAAATTTCCAAATTGGAAAATTTCTGAACGCTCCATTTCTTTTTATACCATTTTGAACCGGACATTTCGATCCCAGGATCGTTCGCTTTTAGTTATTTTTACATAATGCGTTTTTTTGATGAATCAACTCGACGATTGCTTGGTAATGCAATACGCAGCTGGAAATTCTCCGAACGCAGCCTCATTTCAAAGGACAGCCCTGACACATATTGGCAAAGCAATCTGCCTTCCGTGACCTGCGCAATCCGACCCCTATTGTGCCGCAAAGTGAGAGCTTTCAGTAAATCACAAAAGTTATTCAGTTCATTTGTGACATTGTGTTGATGTGGAAGCATTTACCGCATCACGTTTACGACTCTAGAATATGCGGATATGTCTTTAATGTATAATAATAACTAATCCAGTGCGCAGTACACGTACAATGTGGCGTGCCATGTACTGTTGTGCACTGTATTCTGAGAGAAAATTTGTTACATCCCTATCACGTGCAACGTGTGCAAACTTAATAGAAGAGAAATACCATCAGCGACGCGTCTTTTGACAGTGGATGCAACAGTAAGAACTGGCAGCAGCAAATTTTCGTGCAAGCAAATTTTCATATGGACGCCAACAGAAGGCATTTCGAACACTTGCTGTAAACATCGCGGTAAGCAATGACCAAAGCTCAGATTTATATGCAGAATTATGCAGCAAGTTATGCAAATTATGCAGCAAGTTAAGCAAATTATGCAATAATATGTACGCTTTCAACGGCTATATTTTTTTTTAATTGAAGCTGTGTTAATTTTTTGTTTATGAAATGGCAAAGCGTTACCTAATCGATCAAGAATGTTGATATTTTGAGAAATAAAGCATATGATGATGATGTTGATGAGATATAAATAAGCTTATAAATTTAATTAAAATAAGTTCTTGTCCAATGAAAATTATGTCTATCACAAATTCTTTTAATGTCCACTTAAAATTCGCACGATCGTTCAACGTCTCACTATCGGTTAATAGCTCCAGATAAAGCTACCACGGTTCACAAGACTGCTGCCGTACCGAACAGGTTAAAAGAGTAGGAAATTCCAGCTATAAATAAATTTAAAGAAAAACCTACTCACATTTAGGGCTGGTAGGTACGGCGGTAGTCCCTACCTGTTCTAGATGGCATGTAAATTTTATTCTACTTGTTCGAAAAAAATGTGAATTTTGTTGAAACGGACAAAATTTATTGTGAAATTGACAAATTATGCACCGCACATTAAAATATGCAAAAAACGGGTACAGTATGCAAAAATATGAATTTTGCATAAAATCCGTGCCTTAGTAATAACATATGCAACATGTGCAACACTTGATAGAAGAGGATTACCATCAGCGACGCGTCCTTTGCAAATGGATGTAACAAGCACTGGCAGCAGCAAACTTTAGTGTAAGTAAATTTTCGTCGCCGTATGGACGGAGGGCATTTCGAATGCTTACTGTAAACATCGCGATAAGTACGACATAACGATCGGAGTCCGAAGACCCCAGTAATACGTGTCATTATGTTGAGCAGGTCAGTTTTACTATCGGTTTACATCACATCTGCTTGCCTATGATGCATAGAATTTCGCCCTTGCACTATAGCCCCTTATTTATGAGACAGCCTGTATAATTTAATATAAGTTTACAGTTTTAATCTCTTTAATTTCTGACTCAGTATTTACAGTACCTATTTCTTTTACTAATTTTTCTGTCTTCAAATTAACTGTCGTCTACTTTTCGAATTAGATTCGAACACATTTTCTGCATCGAGTTTTTCTTGAAAAAATAATTACCCACAATTCCGAGGAAAATTGTTCGGTCAAATTTAATCAGAGTGTAACTTAACAGAACTCAGCTGCAGTTCGTTTCCCATTGCGTAACAACAATTTAATGGCGAATGCAATCGGATTAGACGACCCGATAAAAGCAAATGGCTTCCCGTATCTGCGTTATTTTTAGACCTGTGTTTTATCACGCCCGGGGCTTATTCGTCTTTATTAACTTTGCGCTCTCGTCATATTTGCCGATAACCACAACGAATTATACATACAGCGAACGAGTTGGGGAAAAAAGACGCGAGCGGATTTTGTTAAATAAATCTTCCCCGGTCAAATTAAATTAAACTTTATTCCAAAATCAAACAAGCGAAACGTTCCTTTGGGGGGTGGGGGATGCTTCTTTACATCTTTTTAATTACTGTTCATTTTCCAACGGACCTAATCAGATTTCGTTTGTCTGGAAACGCTGCAGCAAATTTCATTTTACAGTTTCCAGTTACGCTTATGATGGCAAAATTGAACGAGTCGCCTGATCAAAAATCAATAGTGACGGTTTTTCTTTGCTAGTTGCAAGATTGCTTGTTCAATAAAAATTTTATTGAATGCAAACTTTAAAAAATTCGTTGGTAGATAAAATGGTATTTACCTGATACGTGATGTTACCGTAATGAAATTCATTCGCACTGCAAAATATTATTGTAAGTTGAAACTTTTCTTTTGATCATAATAAAAACAATAAAAAGAAACCCGGAACGACGCGTCGCGTCGGGTGTTAACAAAAAATTTCAATTACAAACTTTGTTTGTATACTGATCGATTGTTTACGTAAACAAGCTTTTATTAAAACCTCCGCGTTATACTGCCTTCGGCATCCTGCTACAAACAAAAGGATCGTGAAAAAGACATTTTGGGCTTCTCTTCTAAATAGTAAGTAGCATTGGCATTAGTCAATTTCACCCAGGTGATATTTGATATACTTTTCAGCGCAAAGCTCCTAGACAGAGATAAGAGACTATTCTTCCCAACATGTAGGTACATGTTGGATGGTATCTCAAGCGCAAACTCGAGCCCGGAACAGATCTAGATCCGCTCCGGGAACATTTACCGACTTGCTCGCTACCAGCTGGCCTGTTACCAACCTGTTGTTCGTTTCGGTGCTCGTACATACATACAATTTAGTGGTAACTTCGGATAAGCCTCCCGAATACAGTCAAATTACATTCGTCGCCCCAAATGCACGGCCAACATCCCTAATAAGCCTTCAACTTAAGAACAGCAAAATAATTATCTCGTCATTAGCGTAAAAGTTACAGAAGAAAATTTTCTCAAACACGCGGAAGACCACCATGAAAAGTAGACACCAATTTCGCAGGCGTTTCAGTCTGCAACCGTCGTTCCTGAAGGAAGAACCGGACGCCGATGAACATCACTTGCCGAGGTAATTTTTTTTTTTAATCGGTATCGGTCGAAGTTAATTACCGGCGAACGTTAAACTTGATTAATAGTAAACATTACTGAAACGTTGATAACAAATCGATTTTCAATATATTTGCAAATTGTCTGCGGACACTCCGCGAGTTTCAGAATCTCATTACAGATTCTATTTGTGTATACAGGCATTTTATGAATGCATTCAATTACAATTCTATATTTTTATTTCCTCGAAATATTATTGGATTTTTGCAGCTATTTTGAGTAAACAAAACTTTCCAATAATAATTCACTCAAGTTTGTTAAAGTTGTCTATAAACGAGAAGTGTTTCACAATAACTTTAATAATGTACTTTCTATTATGTATTAAAGAATTGTGCTAATTTATTGTAACAAGAAAAAAAAATGTGATGATGAAAGTAAGTTCTGAATTCAACTGAAATTTTGTTAGTTTTTTTTTATAAAAGGAAGGTAATAAATGGCTCTTAAAAAGTCGATTTAAATGTAAATCCTTCGGCACCCGGTATCTCGTGTTTATTAATGAGGGTTGAATTGAAAATTCAAGACAATAAAGTAGCCTCTTCTACACTTTTTTCTTTAGTTTTGTAAACGGGGGCGCATTTAATCTTAACGTACTAACGCTTAGATTATTTTTTATTATCATTTCTTGAAGAATTATTTCAAATTTATGTTTAAATAAAACTATATAAATGAACTTTAATTTATTTAAAATCGCCCTTTTCGATTTCTATTATTTTTCAGTGTGCTTCATTCATTTTCTTATTTGTTCTTTTCTTCTCTTTAAAAACAAATTTTTGATTGATTTACTTTTTTGTTAACTTCATTACATTTTACATTTCCTTCTTCATTTTTAAGTGTATTTACTTTATTTCTAAATTTTAAATACATTTTTCTTCTACTGCTATATTTCTTTTATTTTTTTGATTAATTTATACTTCTTCTTTCAAACTTGGTTACAATTTTTATTTGTATTTCATTCTATCGTCAAATAGCAAATTGCCAAACGTTTCCACCTTAATTCTGATTAATTTTAAACAAGAGAGATTCTAAAAATTTGAAAATTCTTTTAAAATGCGAAAAAAACCAGGTATTCAGGACCATTTCAGGAGTCCACAGAAACAGAAAAATTTAACGAAATGTCCTTAATACAAAAATGGCCCGTAACAACTCTAGCCAAAAATTACACTTATTAGGTAAAACTGATTTATTGAAATCCAAAAGACAAGTAAAAATTGACCAATAGCATGAAGATAAATAAAAATCAACCATTTAGAAGAAAATAAGTTAAATGCCAAGTAGGTCTCGCTATAAAATTCTCTTCACGAAATATAAATGCCCAAAAACGAGAAACAGAAATCCAAAAGACAAATATCAAAATACAGCGACAAATTCCCGGCAAATTTCAAAAGAACAGAGGCCAATCACGATTAAAAAAATAAAAACCGTAAGCACAACTTAATGTACGAATCATCACCAATGACTCAAGAGTCATACTTAATTGACACAAATAAATGTTAAAGTTATTTAAAAAAAAAACCCTAAAAATACTTCGAAAACTAAACTGTCATTTTGAATAGAGAACGGGAAAATAAGGAGAGGCAAGAAAAGAAATGAAAGAAAAAAGGGATGCAAGAGAATGATGTTTCTTATCTTTTCTTTATCTGTTTCAATTTTTACGGCATATTTACTTTTTTCTTCTTGTTTATTCTATACTCTACTTGCTAGCACAATTTTTAAATTATTTATTTGCCAATCAAACACTTTATTACATTTTTTCCTTTCTTCCTAAACAATAAGTGTTTTTACTTTAATTTTGTTTATTTAAATGTACTCTTTCTACTACAGTTTGTTAAATGGATCTTTTTACGCACGTCATTGATTTTTTCCGTAAGAAACACATCAATACTCTCAAGCCAATTAATAAATCGTAAGTTTTACTTCACAAACATTTGTAAAAAGACATTCTTTTTTCAATCCTAACGAGTGATGTACCTAGGTACAATAACGTAGTTATATATAAAACTTGGTTTTAATAGTGCCGTTTGACAATGACGTGCGTAAAAAGATCCATTTAACAAACTGTATATCTCTTATTTTCTACTTACCAGTTCTTTATAGTAGTTTATATATCAAGTACGCAAAATGAGGTTTTAGGGGACGAATCGTAATTAAGGACGAGGCGACGAAGGAGCCGAGTCCTTAATGAGATGATTAAAGCGTATTTTACTTCTTCGTTTATTTTTTATAATTCAATGTTTTTTTTGTTAATGTTTTTTGTTTTATTATTTCTATTTTTTAAATTTTATTTATCAGTTGTTATTTGTTTAAAAATTTCTTTCATTTTTGTCTTTTTGTAATACATATTTTCGCAGCGTGTTTCATTCATGTTTTTGTTTGTTCAATTCTAACTTAAAGCACATTTTTGCAACTACTTATTTGCTTTTCATATTCATTCTTAAGTGTAATTAATTACTCTAATTCCAATTTAAACATTTTTTTTACTTTTTCTGTCAACAAGGACAATGTAAGTAATTATAATTGAACCAAGAAATTATTCAAATTTAAAATCCAACTCTCTTGATTTCCATTTGCTCGTCAAAAGCAATTTCAATGTATTTTCAATTCTGTTTACAATTTCTTTTTCTTGTTTTCCTGTGTCATCTATCATAATTCCTTGGTATTTAAAAGTTTTCACTTGTTATATATTTTTCCCTTCTATCTGTACGTTTAGTTTATCTGTTCCTTTTCCAATTACCATCACTTTTGTTTTTTCTATGTTCATTTTCAGTTTGTTCTGTTCCAAACTTCTAAGTTTTTCTGTAATTATCTCTCGTCTTTGGCCATGATCACTATGTCATTTGCAAAAGCTCTTTCTGATATACAGGGTGTTTGTGAAATAAGTGCAAGAGCTTTAACCACATTACCGTGAGAGCTCATAACAGGGGGGTAAATTATTTTATCCGCCCCTTATACGACGGTCATGAAACAACAAAAAAAACTTACGGAATCTGCTTCGCTGCTCGTAGGCAATAAACATCGCAGGCGTGACTAATGCAAAGGCGCACTCACTCACCGTATAATATCTGTGTGGAAGAAAACATTCGAACGTTCACTACAGTAATTTGGTAATGTTTATAACAACTAACTGTTCAAAGTGGCATCCATCATTAGCGACATACACACGAAACGTTCCACAATCGCGTAAATGCGGGGACATTAGCTGTAAATGTTCTTGCATTGCACATTTGCACTTTTCACAAACTAAACTGTTGATTCCAAAGGATACGGAGCAATAAACTGTGTGTTATGATCATAAATGAAATAAAATAAAGCAAATTCCTTGGCTACGGTACGACTTACTGCGACGTGAAAAAAAACTGCTTTTATTAACCGTTCAAACTTGGCAAAGGTTACTGGGTCACTGCTCGATTACAGTTCTGTTTTTTTTGTTCCAACAGATGCTTTCTGCGGTCGAATAAAATTTCCTTTTCTTGACCTACCTCAAAGACGTAGACGTGCGATTAATTCTTGCCTAATTTTCAATTGCGATTTTCTCGAAATGTGTAAAACTTTTGTTAAGGACACATGAGTTCAATCGTTGCCATTTATGGTGATGTATTACAGGTTTAAATATTTGCATATAGTAAAAGAACAACCGGTATGCAGGTTATAAGTTTTTATATCCTACATGTAATTTTGAGCATTCTTCTGAGCATTTTTTTAGTGTTTCATCCAAAAATATTAGGAATAGAATAGGGCATAACTTCCACCTTGCCTTAGTCCTCCCTCTGTTGTAAATCCCTCTGATATATTATTATTACTGACGACGTGGTTGACATATCCCTTATATATTTTCTGAATAATTCTGATCATTTTGTCTCTGACTCGTTTTCTTTGTAATGTTTTCCATAGTTTTTCTCTTGGAACCTTGTCGAAAGCTTTTTCCATATCGATAAAAGCTAGGTATGTTTTCTTCTTCTGCGTTAGTTGTTTGATCGCAAAGATATGGTTTTGTTTGCTTCTTCCTGTCCTAAATCCACTTTGTGTCTCGTCCAAGATGTCTTCGACTGCCTCTCTTATTCGTTTTTCACGTATCTTTATGATTGTGGTTATTAGGCTTATTCCTCTGTAGTTACTTGTGTTTTTTCGGTCTCCTTTCTTATGTATGGGAACTATTAGTGTTGTTTGCCAGTCTTTTGGTACATGTTCTTCTGTCCATACTTTATTACAAATTTCTAATAGTAACTGAATTCCTCTCTGTCCCATGTTTCTCGTTATTTCTGCTGTTATTTTGTCGTAGCCTGGTGCTTTTCCATTTTTTAATTTCTTTACTGCAGTTTGCATTTCTCCCATCGTTATTTTCTGCTTTATTCTAACAATCAAGTCGTGTACGAATCTAATTTGTTCATAATTATTCTGAAATCTAATTTGCCTTTCCTCTTTTTTTCATTTATATTTAATTAGTTTCTTCATATTTAGAAATGCTCACAACTTTTCTTCCTTCATTCCCTCTGTGAATTTTTACCTACTTTTTTAATTAAATTCCTTTGGAATTTTCTAAAATTTTCTAAGAGAACTGTTAAGCTGTTTGTATGTTTATAAAACACCGAAAAACTAAAATATTTTTCTTAATTTTGGACAGTTTGTGTTCAGGTAACGATTTTAATGAATTTATCATCACCTCATTTCGATAAATTTTCCCTCTGAATAAACGAAACATTTTTTTCTATTAATAAGCCTGATAAACGGAATAATCAATGTTTACCAAAGCACTGTTACACCTAAATCAGTTTATCGCAGTTTATATTAGCAGAGCAAAACTGAAACGGCAAACTTTTTTTATTTCTAATTGCTCTCGTTACTTTTTTAATCAAGTCATTCGTTTTTTTTTGGACATTTCAAGCAGTTAATTTTATTTAAGCTCTAAATTAAGTTAATAAACGACAAGAAAAAATTGCCCAGCTTGTAATTGAACGTAAATCAATAGTGAGGACGTTAATTAAAATTTTCAATGCCACGAGGTGTGAAATTTCTCTACTCCGCTTGGACTTTATTATTTATGATTAATTAACGGGAAGAAGAACACATTTATTAAAACCAAGGTCCTTTTTATTAAAACCTCTACCTTTTTAATTCGTGAAAAATATTGTTGTTTGCTCGCAGCTAAAAGTACAGGCGTGGGTTGATCCAAGTTCTACAAACTTTATGTAGTACAGAATAGCTCATTGAAATATCTGTTCTGTTGAAAGTTCAAGTTTGTTTCATTGTAGGTTGCCAGATAACAACGGCTTTTACCGTGAAACGTCCTGAATGGTGAAATTCAATATTCTTTTATCAACATACATATATTCTGATATCCTTTTCATTTACAAAAAAAAAATTTGATCACTAAGCTAAAATTATATAAAATATTCTATTACAAAATTTTGTGATGGTGTCTAAAATAATCGAAGTAACACAATACACAAAAATCCTATAACAAAAGCAAAAGAAACCTTATATAAATTAATTAGATAAAAAATAGGATCGTAAAAGTTTCTTCGCTTCTTCAAAGAAGTCGAAACTTTATAAGTTATGACTGAGACGTTATCCTTTATGCTGCTGCGGCCCACAAAGGGTTTACGTAAGCGGTTTACGAAAATGACAGGAGAAATGGGATTATCGAAACAAATAAACAAGTAAATTGAATTCAACTCTGCTTGCAACAATATCGCACACTTCTGGAAACGAATTAATCAGTCAGCTCGGGACAAATTAATAATGTAAGGCTTCACTCAATCGAATCAATAAGGGACGTCTTGTTTAGGCATTGTTCGATTAATTTACGAGGACGTGAGCCGTGTACTTATTTTGATATTTGTGGAAAAATGGGTTTGGGTTAAAAACGTACGTAGGTCTGAGCGAGTTATTCTGTTTGCTAATCTTATTAATTAAACGCGATCAATAAAGGTAGACGCTGCTGTCCAAGATAAATAATAACGTATTCCGGAGAGAAACGAGCTATTTCTGTATTATTTGTTCCATCAAGTGCAAGTTGGAAATAGTATCTACTTGTTGTTCCTCTATAAACATACTAAATAATAATATACAAGAGATAACTACATTTTTTAATTAAAAAAAATGGTGTATATTATATATCCTGAAGAAGATATCGACGTACAGCGAAACGCCGACTTTTAAATTTACAGCTATCCAATGCTAAAAATAGAAATAAATCAAATCTGCAATTATGATGAAGATTTTATATCGAGTTTGTGAATCGAATTAATTGAACAAAACCAAAACAAATAAAATCGGTAGGTTTTGTTTATTAAGGGGTAAGGGATGCAAACTTACTTGAGTTCGTTCTACTTTCGAAGAAACGTTTACGCCAAATAAAAAAAAAATTAACATAATTCTTTTCTCAAAATGTTCGTTTCTATTTTTCATTTCATTTCATTGCCTACTATCACTTTAGCACTCGTTTACTTTTTCGTTTTACTTGTATTGTTACAAGTTACAGTTAATCGAGTCATTTCTTTTTTTTCCCTCCAAGGAAAAAGTAAAAAGATGGTAAAAGTACAATCCTGGATGGAATTGGTTCCTACCTTGGATAGAACTTTCCTTTTTCTTCGTTCTCATTTGGTTTTCCTTCGTAGTGGCATCGTTTTACATATTCTTCTTGTCATTTTTTCGCTTACTTTTACTTTTCTCTTGCTACATTCTTAATCTTCCTTTGCTAGGGAAGTTCAAGACTCCTGAGGGACATTTCCTTCTTGTTCTTAGATGTGTAGTCTTACATATTCTTTCCCTTCTCTCCAACATTTCGATGGAGTTTCCATTTTTTGCTTCTCTCAATTTTGGTTGCCGTATTTTTCTCGATCTTACGTTGTTACTTCTTCTTAACGGTATTGCCGTATATACCTACACTTTTTGTTATTCTTTTTTCTTCATTCTTTTTGTTCGGCAAGACCATCTTAGCTAATTTGCTTTTGTAACCTCTATATAGTTCTTGATTTTATGTATTATTTATCATTCGTTATTTATCAAAGATTTCATTTCCACGTCCTTACTTTTTCTTTGTCGTTTCTTCGTTTTTTAATCATTAAGATTTTCTTATTCTTCTTCATCACTTATTAAAGTTTACCATCTTTTTGCTTTTCTTCTGCAGATGAAATCCCAAAGAAGGTTGCACATTTTGTCGTTATTTCTGTTCGCTATTCTACTGACACGCTCTTGAAATAGTTTCACATATCTTCTAAATTTCCGGCTGCATAACATTACTGGAATATTATTTCAATTTGTAGTATTTTACTTCTTTATTTTCTTTTTACTTTTCTCTCTTCGTTTCTATCCTAATAACAGTGTTAATAAGTAGCTCTGTTTTACTGGGTTTCCTTACATACTAAAAAGTTTCAGTTTTTGTCCCTAGTTGGAACCTTCAATTCTACTATTTCAATTCCATGTGTAAGCTATAACGCGTGATCAATATCTTTTCTAATGGAAAAAAATTATGTCTTTATTTGGCATTATTTTTATTGCATTCCTATCGTTTTGTATAGGAATGCAATATAAATATGTAATTCAAGTGACATTTGAAATAATAAACGAATACACACGAAGACACATAATTTTATTTCCATAGGTCACTTGATTAGAAAAGATATTGATCACCTGTTATTATATAATTTTCTTTCATACTCCTCCACCCCATCGTTCTCATCGTGCGCACTCTTTCATTGAACTGCTTCATCTGTGAAATATTAAATCCCAATATGTCAGATCACTATGTCATATCTCATAATTAGGCTTCAGACAGTTCGGAACGTTGCCATGGTTACGCAATACGAGGACCAGTGAAAAATGTCCATTCATGGCAACGTTCCGAAAGGTCCGAAGTCTGCTCATAATTAAACAATTAGCCATTATAGAAAATGATTAATGAAAATGAAGTCCTTGTTTGATGTCTTTCAGACCTACATCAATTCAAAGATTGGATTTATTTCGCTACGAATTGTTAAAATTAAACTGGAAACTAATAACAGCGCTTTGTATTGAACTCCAAGTATCCTTACCTTGTTTTCACCTCATGTAATAAAAGGAGTTGAAGATACTGAAAGTGCATATAATGCACCCCAATCGAAAACGCTGTAAAGTTTTCTGACGTTATCAAAGAGAGCTTTGACATTTCTTAGATGTCTTTCTTGAATTTTCTAGCAAACGTTAGGTACCCTCTAGCGTTCTAATTGAAACTCAAAGGAATAACCGAGCGTGTAGATGGCATGACCGGGTTTTAATATTGAATCATTGTCGTAGCAATATTTTCTATCTACTTTTAAAAAGTTCCAGTTAAAAAAGTAGCGAAATATTAATACGCTCGCAATATTCTTAGTTTCTTTTTAATTTCTTTACTTTTTTTTTAATAAATACCTTAAATAATAAAAACGAAACCGAATTTTGAACGTGCGGCATCATAAATAAAATGAAATTCTGGCCGTGAAATTAATTATCCGTTTAATGAGTTTTTTAATCACCGGGGAGAACTTTTTATATTTAACACGCTAATTATGACGACGTCTAGTGAATATTATACATAAATAACACCAACGTCCAATTAAAAAAATTTAACTCTACTTGCTACCGCTAGATTAATTTACCCTATACCCTATGATTTATTTTATTTATTTTCCACGTTGCACTTCCTTCCACACTTAAGAATAAACAAAAATAATTTTCGATGCAAAGAATTAATTTTTTGTTTCTCTTTTCAGATCTCAACGTAGTGAAGATGTAGAGTCAGTAGAAAAAAATGACAATACCGGAAACGTTCGCCACAAGGTGGTGGTCATGGGCTCAGCAAAAGTAGGAAAATCATCCCTTATAAGCCAATTTCTATACGGGACGTTCACGACGAAGTACAAGCGCACCGTCGAGGAAATGCACCACGGTGACTTCAACGTGGCCGGTGTGAACCTTACGTTGGACATACTGGACACTTCCGGAGCCTTCGAGTTTCCGGCAATGAGGGCACTGTCGATTTCCTCCGCGGATGCCTTCATTCTTGTATACGACGTCACCAAGAGCGATACTTTCGAAGAAGTGCGGTTTTTGAGGAACCAGATACACGAGACGAAAGGAAGCACGGCGATTCCTATCGTGGTCGTAGGAAATAAAACTGATCTTGGAGGAAATAGAGAGGTCAGTGTCAATAATTATTTATTTACTACATTTTGAATATTTTACAGGAAACGTAATATTACTGTCACAACAATCTCTTGAACTTTGTCCCTGTTGTCGCAATTAATTAATTGAATGTTTAAATAACAAAACTGTTTTGTTTACTTTAGTTGTCACTCAAATTACTTGCTCGTTTCTAGCACGCGGCGAACTTTGCAGGCGCATTTAATTCAAACTCAAAATTAATTTATATGAACAACACGCTTTCCGTTTTAATAGAATTGCAGCGGCGGACGAGCAAACAAATCCTTGCCGCGTTAAATTTCCACGGCCCGCATTTTTCATCCCCCGCGAATCTCGACGACACATTTGCGGATGTATTTAGATTTGGAATTCGCGCAGATACATATAAAGGGGACGCTTATGCAAAACGGAAACCCATCTGCGTACGGCACCGGGGCCGCTTTTTTATTTTTTCGGATTTTCTATGAGCTCGCCTTATCATTTTTCAGTAGTTTCCGAAGTTCTGAAAGGTTTTCGATGAATAAATTTGCATTAATCGCTTGTTTTCGTGAAAATCAAACTTCCAACTAGGTAGTTGTTCAACCGAATAAAATGGATTTTATGGCGGCTTAAATTAACGGGGGGCACTCTCAGTTTAATCGTTCCGATAAAAGCAATACCTAATCATAATTAGGTATAGTAGCATGCAGTTTACCAAGTCCCTGTTTTACAATTTCGACTTCTCAAAGGAAACCGACCGTCAATAAAGAAGTTAATGACATCTTTATGGACGCGTTTCAGTCAATCCCAATAAAAGAAAAGAATAAGCTATTCACTGTTCTAAATATGATAGAAAAAGATAGATCAAAGATGGGTATAATTTTTAGATTTTGTAACATGATTGGCTGGTAATGGAACTCTTGTTTCAATTTCCTTTTCTATTACATGCGGAAGAGTATAAATTAGTCAACGTGGATTCCATAATGCGTAAAGAGAGTCCATTTTGCTACCACAAAACTCTAATAATGTGAATTTATCCCTATCTTAATTACTTAGGTCGGTAGCAAGTCTGCGCTGTATCTTTCATCAGATTTTCCTTGACTAGCAACAGTGAAGAATAACTGTGGGTAAATCAGGCGCCAGGGTGAACAAAATACCCAGCTGATCCGAAATAGGTCTCGACAGTATTCCCAATGTATCTCGGCATGACAACAATCACAAGAGATTTTATCTACACTCACCTGTACGTTTAGGGTAGGGTTATTCGGATGTCAGGGTTGCCACAATCAATTTTAAGTTGACTAAATTTTTTCGAATATTGCCAACCTATTGCTATGCGATTTTGGACTGTAACAATTTATGATATCTATATCTGTGCCTTCTAATACTGCGATTTAATCGAGAAACAGCGTCTTTATAAAATGCATGGTACCAATTTTTTATAGAAAAATTCTAAACAACAAATTATTATTAATGAAAAATGTACCCGAAATGCGTGTTAGATGCCAACTTTTACTAAAATAGTTAGCACTTTTCACATTTTTTGTCAAAGTCAAAATTGTAAATGGAATTCGTTTAATGAACAGATTTTTTTAAATGAAATGGTTTTTGCGTAATAAAGTATTTAAGATAAAACTTGTTGCTTCTAAAAAGAAAGACATTGAAGCTATAAAAAAAAAGTATTCTGGCTATTTCCCAACTTTCCTTCGGGGGTGAAATTAATTTCGTAATGCACACATACATCACTCTCTGCGTGGCCACCGTCAAGATAAACTAAATAACAGAAGTTTGAGAGAAAAATAAAAACGAACAAGTTTGCTTACGGCGTGACAGCCGCGAAGGGCGTTATTTATTACAGTTTATCAACACAGAAATATTCGCAGCATCGTAAAAGCATGAACAAATAATTTCATCTGCTACGTTTGATGGCGCCTTCAAATATTTATCCACAAATAAATTTGTGTGTAAAAATATAAACATAAACAAAGAGCTAGCTTGTTTTTATGTTTTGTTTTACCAAGTTTTTAATTAACATTTTCATTTCATCTCGGAAGGCTAAAATTAAAAGCGCTCTTTTTACTGGAAGCTCATTGTGAATGTAATAATTTCGTAGAGGATCACCGAACAATATAAAACGGCGCTTTAATAGAGGATGGAAAACAAGCTGCAGCAGAGGAGAAAATCTATTAGCAAAACATATTTGTATGACCTAGTTCCAATATTGAATCTCGGCGGGAGTTCAATATTTGCTCGGTGTAGTAAGACTGTTTTATATAGAAAATGGAATCTGACCCGGGCGGCGCACCGCCGCTTTCTATTCACTTTTAAAATATTGACCGCTAAAGAGGAAAGTTTTAAGAAAGCGTCTCTCTGAATAAACATCAGCTTCCGAAAGGAACTCCGGGATATTTTAATTGAGGAAAAATCCGGGAAGGTATTTTTAGATTCCCCTTGAATTTGAATTATTATTTTAGTTATAACCAACGAGCGGAAAAATGTATTTTTCACGGTTATCGGTCAGAGGCCCGTGGGAAAAGCACACACCATATCCGTTACCATTTATTTTTTATTTGCATACTAATGACAAATTTTGTCGATATATTGCATTTTGCAAGCATTACGGTAACCCATACCTTTGGGAAATATAATTCTACCGCTCTTTAGTTATAACTAAAGTCTCCAAAAGAAAGATCCATTTGCACCTCCGGTTGTATATTACTCGCGCCGATACGCTGTAAATCTCAACTGGTCGACTGGCCAAGAATCCAGTGCTGTTTACGCCTATAGGCATAGGCCTAGATGCATAGGTATAACGAGTTTTATCTAAACGAATGTTTTCGTTTATTTTTTTAATTATACCGTATCGTCAAAATACAGCAAATAACAAAATAAAATGTGACAAAGTTGATCAAAATATTCTCGCTATATTGAAGAAATAATGCTTGTAACTCCGTAATTCGATGACTTTAGTTATAACCAAACCACGAAAATTTCATCAGTACAAATAACGATGAATGGACATTCGCCCGTCTCAAGGGGTGTTCCGCTGTCAGAAAACGCACACTAAAGAGATTTGGGTGAGACAACCTCGGTAATGAATAATGACAAGTTTTATAGTCCAATGAATTCAAACTATTAAACATAGTTTACACTGAGTTTTAAGCTTGATCGCGAAAGTGAAAAGAAAATTGCTTCCAGATATTGAAGGATAACGCTGATGTTGACTTAGGATGAGAGTCAATCTGCGAGGGGCTTTGAAAAAAGAATGCACTCGGAAAAGAAAGGAAAGAAGAAGATTACTAATACCACTCTAAAATCCAGATTGTGATCCTATTGAATTAAAATAGAATGCTTTAGACCATCGACTGTCCGAAATACTAAGAGATTTTAGCACATATGCGCTGCTGCGCGGCTCGTTTTCTAAACTTGTACACGTTCCTCTTTATATTTTATTCTAACCAGTGGAATTTAAATGCCTGTCCTGGATAACATCATATTAATGCTAATTGTCAATGAATTGTGACATAAATAACACGTCAAAAATGTTGTTTAACGTTAGTCACGCAGTTATTCGTAGAGTTCAAAAGTATCTCGATGCAGGCAGTGCTCATTTTTATGCATTTGCTTTAGTTTTTTTTTTTTTTTTTAATAAATGGATGTTTTAATTTCAAATAATGACGCCAAAAGTGACTGAAGGAACGTTCGATGAATTAAATGAACCCAAGCGTGTTTGGTTGTATCGCCAACTCCATTTGATCACTTCTTATTATTATGTTGTTGGTATAATGTGATAGTAATCGCATTAAAACTATGCAATACGTAAATGTGTTTTGTGCTGTAAATTAATAAAATTGAAGATCTTGAATACATGAAGTTTCTGCACAGATACCTACATAGAACAGAGCTATACACAATGTAGATAATTTTAGTGCGAGCAATAAAAAAAAGGATCTGAAAATTGACTTCCTGAAGCAGAAGTAATGCAGCAGTCCGGGGCGGATATTGCCAGTCGTAAATCTGAAAATCAAATGTCTCCAAATCGTAAAACAAATGATTAGCATTTTCAGCACATAAAGCGACAATGATAATCGGGCGAAAAAGTTTGTTTTATATTCGAATTCGAGCTCCTCCGAATTACGACTTCTTGTTGCAATTTATTCCGGGCGCCCTCCGGATTTCGCCCGCGCGAAACAAAAGCGTTCTCGTCGAATTAGGCGTTATTGCACGGACACGTTCTATATTCGACGCCTCGGCCTCCTGTAATTAAAAAAGTTTGTAAACTCTTGATTCGAAAGTGCGAGGCGTGGCTGAGGAACAATAACGGCGTTTAAATAATGCGCGCGACCGAAAGCCACAAATTTTATAGAACCTCCTCGTCTTTAATGAAGTATACTGTACTAAAAAAGTCAATTTTATTTATTAAATAACTTTTATTCCTCTTTTACATTCTTTTACATTTCGTAAATAGAAAGAGTTGGTAGTACTTGATACTTGGTCTATTCAAGAATCACCCTGTCTATAGCTTCTACATATCTGAAATGCTTATAGTTTTGTGGCCAACATTCTAATGGTAAAAATTGAAGTAATCAGAAAATTAAACTGATTTTTCATATCGTCCATGAAAATTCAAAAAAAAAGCAAACTTACGAGTGCAGCAAGATTTAATAAAGAAAGAATTTCAAAGGGAGACTTTCCACATTTCGCATCCACTTAAAGAGCCATCAGAGTCAGCGAAACTAACTGTTGCACAGTAATTGGAAGCGAACCGACAAGGAAATATCGGAGAGCGAAGCAGATTAAAGCACCAGAGAGGAGCCAAAGCTGAGCTGCACAGATAAACGAGTCGCTCGGAGGATATTCCAGATATTTACACGTTGACGATTCGTTAAGCCCTTACCGAACCGCCTCCGAAATCTAATTTTTATAATTTTTTTAAAAAATCCCCCGGCTTACTTTATACGTTCCTTTTTGAATACGTGGAAAACTCAGAGGTTGTTAGGATTTTAATAATTCACAGCGTAATTTCATGGATTTAGATATAGAGACGCGGTTCTTTTTTATTTCCCAAAAGAAATTACGTTAAGACAGGAAAAAACTTTTTGATTATTGAAAACAAAATATGAAAGAAACGGAATTTATTTATTTTTTTTGTAAACAGTAAAACTATTTTAAAACTACTTTACAACTTTTAAACGTCATAGTGTTCTTTCCGGAAGATCAAGCAAACGGGTTATAAATCGCAGAAGCTCAGGAGCGGGTAAAAGCAACCTATTGATTGCGTTAGTATCTCATCCCCAATTTAATTACACAATTTATTATTACTTAATATAAAAAGATCTTTTGGTTGACACTGCAACGACGGAATCAGTACTAATCGTGGATTAGGGAGAATGGATTCATGGAGACCTCAGCGAAAGAAAACGTCAAATCTCCATCTTCCATTATGAAAAACGTGAAAACACCACGTTTTTTATGGTAAATGTGTTCACATCATTTTCAAGTTCCGTTAATTTTTTAAATGGCAACTCACAAATTGATTTAAAGCCAGTTGTATAAAACGTAGTTAACTACTCAATCAAGTTATTTGTGTGGTTAAGATAATATCATTCGTGGAAGCTTAAACTTTCCTCTAATGACATTGCTTAACCATACATTTAATTTGATCAAATAGTTAACTACGTTTTATACAACTGGCCCTTAATGAATCAGCACATTATATTTAGTCAAAGGAAATAAATCTCTTCTTTAACTTCAACAGTGCCAGGATGCTGTAAAAAAAACTCAAACAATTTATTCAATCTGATTTATTGATTTTATAGAAATAAGTGCTTTAAGCCATAATATCACTGATCCAGTCTTTGTAGAAGAACACTTTTATAAAAACATCGGGTTTACCCTCCGCACTGGGAATCCCCCAGCTAACTACACCCACTTGATACCCAGCGTGCACGAGAGGCCCACCTGAATTACCCTAAAAAATCAACCACGTGAATCAGATGAGAATACGGGCCGTGGAAATTAAAAAAGAAATGAGATCTTCATCAAGGGCATCGATGTTTCACTCTTGAAAATGATTTTTAATATCTCCTACACATAAACATTTTTCATTTTATGTCGATACGTGAGTGTAGTTGACAGATGAGTTATAAATAGCAGAAGCTCAGATGCGGGTAAAAGTAACCTATTGATTGCGTTAGTAACTCATCCTCAATTTAATTAATTTTTTTTATTTCTAATTTTAACGGTTCAAGAATTAGATTGAAAAAAAAAATTATCCACGTGAATCAGAATTTAGGGAAAAAAAATGCAAGGACTTACGTGACATGCCCCTTCTCCAGTCTTAGTAAAAGTGCATATATTCGAGGGCAAGATATTAGCTTGGGGGCGTTCCGAAACACATCTCACATGGCTTATGGAGTACAGTTTTATTGTTTGTAATTTATTAGGTGGTTGATCAGGAAACTAAAACATGAAGCCAAGTCTAGTATTTGTTTTTCCTAGGCTCGGTTTGTCAGCCACAATTTAACTTTAATCTCCTGTTTATTTCCATGGTAACAGTTATAAAAACAATTGTTCCCATGGGAATAAACTGAAGATGATTGAGAAACCGGGCCATAGTAACATAAGCGACTTACTGATGCAGTCCCCCATCCTGATCAAATGAACTCAGTATGGCAAAAGAAAGAATAGGAAAGAAACGGAATAACTTTTAATTAATTTTCTGTTCCTGTTATTTTTTTTTTGTAGAAAGTAAAAGTACTTTTTGCAAACCTTTAAACGTCTAAGGCCCTGTTTCTCAGTCACAGTTTAATTTTAATGCTGAGTTCATTCCCATAGGAACATTTGTTTTTATAATTGTTAATACAGAAATAAACAGGAGATTAAAGTTAAACTGTGACTGAGAAACCGTGCCATAATGTTCTTTTCGGAGGATCAAGCAAACGGATTATAAATAGCAGAAGCTCAGGAGCGGGTAAAAGTAATCTATTGATTGCGTTACTAACTCATACTCAATTTAAATACAAAATTTAGTACTTAATATTTAAAAAATCTTTAGGTTGACACTGCAACTACAGAATCAGTAGTAACCGTGGATTGGGAGAATGGATTCGTGGAGACCTCGGCGAAAGAAAACGTCAACATCTCCAAGGTGTTCAAAGAACTCCTAACCCAAGCAAAAGTAAAATACAACCTCAGTCCAGCACTGAGGAGACGTCGTCGTCAATCTCTGCCTTCACAAGCGGAGCCTCCACCTTCATCATCCTCCCATTCCTCGGTCATTCCTTCAGCGGCGCAGCTTCACCATCTCCAACAGATTCGAGATCGCCACGGCAAGAGAAACTCCTGCATCATATCTTAATTGACTGTCACGACAAAGTTGCGTCTTCTAACGTAAATATCATTGTGTTTAAGTTTCGTATGTAACACGTCACATACTACTACGTCAATATAACATGGTATACACCGGAAGG
This sequence comes from Dorcus parallelipipedus, assembly GCA_958336345.1. Classification (NCBI taxonomy): domain Eukaryota; kingdom Metazoa; phylum Arthropoda; class Insecta; order Coleoptera; family Lucanidae; genus Dorcus; species Dorcus parallelipipedus. Next base: position 25,744,183 of record OY284480.1, on the reverse strand, counting down.
ACGCTTTCGTCTTTGGCGATGCGATAAGTAAAGGGCAAACAGGAATCTTGTAGTTTTACTTTTAATTAAATTCCTTAACTGCGAAAATGTTTCACTTTAATTAAACGCCCTTTCAAAAAATTTAACGCCTTTTAGACTTTAATAGGCTGGCGTCGCGTCGCGTCGGTTCAAAGCGCTGTATCCTTTAATTATCTGTCTCACCGGTGTATAATAATAGTAGATGTGCTCTGAAATTGATGCTGCAATAGATGATGATCTTATAAATTATTACATTACTTCATGAAAGAGCTTACAAGGGGTTATGTCTGGAACAAACGAAATTTATGACTGACTTAAGAAACTTTACAAAATATTAAAAATATAAATATGTAGCATTCAGAATAAATAAGGGTTTTCGATTAACTTACAGTGGTTGCACTAAGATAATGGAATCTTGTTTTAATGTGATAGAAAGAGATGAGTGCACACTAGTGATCAATGGTAAACGCTGCCTCTCGCATCTCTTAAAAAATTTGAACTGTCCCCTCGTCTAGTAATTTGGCATTTCTAAAGTGGACGTGGAATTGAAAAAGAATTCTAAGTACAAATACATTGGTCCGTATTCTCATCCTGTGTTTAACTTAAAAAAAACATGTTCATTTCCCATGGCAATGCTCTCTTACACATTAAACTGACGTAAAGCTATGTAGTTTCTTTTTATTTTAATCACGACTTTAGTTAAACACGACTTTAATCGTAAGATGAGAAAACGGGCCGTGGAAATTAAAAAAGAAATGAGATCTTCATCAGAGCATCGATGTTTCACTCTTGCAAGTGATTTTTAATATCTCCTACACGTAAGCATTTTTCATTTTATGTCGATACGTGAGTGTAGAAGCAGTCGACAGACGGGTTATAAATAGCGGAAGCTCAGATGCGGGTAAAAGTAACCTAATGATTGCGTTAGTAACTCATCCCCAATTTATAACTAGTATTTTATTTCTTTCTTATTTTAACGGTTCAAGAATTAGATTGAATTAGAATGAAAAAACATACACAGTAACTTTTAGTCCAGTCAGTGAAAAGTGAAAATGCCATATCATAACACAGTATCTATTACAAGATGTGAATCATAATGCCGTTGTCACATTCTGAATTTGTTCACAGAATATAGTTACATATAATGTAATACAGAGCGGCAGTTTTACTTTAATCTTGACTGACTGGATTAAAAATTACCCGCACTGTATATAAAATTGTACCGAGTATTTTACTTTCTTTTTTTACAAATTGGAATTTTTTTGTCAAAATAGAAAAGAACGAAAGCACATCTTATACATAATATACATTTTACGGAATGAACGAGTATGTTATTATTACACATAGAATTGAGTGAGGAAGAACGAAATCGCCTATTTATTATTTGGCAGGCTTTCTGTTAATTAATGCAAAAAAATTACGTGTCAGTATCTGAAAATAAAATGTTAATTACATACTTAAGCTAAAACACTTTTGTGTTATTTAGACTTAAGTGTCTAATGTTGCAGATTCTTTTTGAACGCGTACACGATGAAAGCCGCAGGTAACCAAAAATAATGAATTGTATGTTTATTATAACATCCCAGAATGTTGATAGAATAATTACAGTAGCTACTAATCAATCGATTTCATACTTTTTCTTTGTTTATAAATGTAGTATTTACACTATTACACTTAATTGTTAATAGATTGTATTATAAATATTTTTTATGTGTTTGTTAAGAGAGTTGGTGATTATTTTCCCCCCCATACTCGTGTGCATTTGTTTTGTAGTTAAATGTCGTTATGTGTGGTATTTCTCATAAAATAATAAAATATTCCTACTAAATGTACGTTAGTATAAATAATAAGTGCGTATTGATTTATATGTGACATATTGTCATACTATTAGCAATGAGCAGAGTAGAGTGTCTTTCAATCAATTAGAATCACTTCCGTTCGATTTGACTTCAAATAATTTCAAGTTCTGATCAATACAAACACCAAATACTGCCTGCTCAAACTGTTTCTTTGTACTTACTAGTTCTTCCATGCAAAATTTTCGCGAACCCCCTCCCCTTACGAAGGGGTTCGCGGATTCACTTGCTAACGCTATAGCGTTGAAGTGTGTAAATTAAATGAAATGATGTAGCATATATTTTTACGAGCGACGACTTTGTTACTACTTATTATAAATCTTAAACTTTGTTTGTTTACGTGCCATACTACTTGACAATCTTAATATATAAGAATGCGTACAGTAGGATGAATAAATATTTTTCAAATATATTTTCTCTTCTTGTATTTGTATACAACTATCAATACTTAAATAAAAATAATAAACTTTAGTTACACTTAATTTAAATTATGTGCGTAATTTATTTTTTATTTAAAAACCTTCCAACTGCAATAAATATCACTACTGATGTATTAGTGTATTTTTCTCTGTACTCTCGCAATAAAAACGGTGACAATTCAAATTTTATGACAAAATCGTGCAGCAGGCGCACGTTTTCAGTGCACAGTCATAAAACCCATCTATAATTACTGTTTGAAACAATAAACAAGTGTAAAATTAGGCTGGCGCACGCTACCGAAAACAATATCGTACAAATACCATAACTCTTTCGGTGACTGCGCTCCCTTAATTATTGTCGGACTAAATAAATAAACGGAGGTGATAGTAACGGGTTTTGTGCGAAACGCTGGCGTGGAAATTTACGATTACACCGACTAAATAAAATTCCATTATGAGAGACGTGAAAAAAGCACGTTTTTTTTATCGCAAATGTGTTCACACCATTTTCAAAAATACTTTTTTCAAGTTTCGTTAATTTTTTGAAATTATTGATTGAAATCACATTTGCCTCGTAAACTAAAGAATCCCCCAAAAACCACTTAAATATATATTAAACATAAATCAGCAGAACAGGATAAAGGACTTCAACAACATTTAAATCAAAGGATTGTTTGATTTCAACAATGCCAGGATACTATAAAAAAATTAAAACAATTTATTTAATTTGATTTATTAATTTTATAGAAATAAGTGCTTTAATCCATATTTTCACTGATCCAGTCTTTGTAGAAGAACACTTTCGTAAACACATCGGGTTTACCCTTCGCACAGGGAATCCCCCAGCTAACTACACCCACTTGATACCCATCGTGCACGAGAGGCCCACCTGAATCGCCCTAAAAAAAATCATCCACGTGAATCAGAAGATGAGACTATACGGGCCGTGGAAATTAAACAAGAAATGAGATCTTCATCAAGGGCATCGATGTTTCACACTTGCAAGTGATTTTTAATATCTCCTACACATAAATATTGTTCATTTTATGTCGACACGTGAGTGTAGAAGCAATCGACAGACGGGTTATAAATAGCGGAAACTCAGGTGCGGGTAAAAGTAACCTATTGATTGCGTTAGTAACTCATCCCCCAATTTAATTACTTTAGTTTTTTTTTATTTCTAATTTTAACGGTTCAAGGATTAGATTGAAAAAAAAATCGTCCACGTGAAGCAGAATTTAGGGAAAAAAAATGCAAGAACTTACGTGACATGCCCCTTCTCCAGTCTTAGTAAAAGTGCATATATTCGAGGGCAGGATATTAGCCTGGGGGTGTTCCAAAACACATCTCACATGGCTTATGGAGTACAGTTTTATTGTTTGTAATTTATTAGGTGGTTGACCAGGAAACTAAAACATGAAGCCAAGTCTAATTAGTATTTATATTTCAGTCACAGTTTAACTTTAATCTTCAGTTTATTCCCATACCAACAAACAGGAGATTAAAGTAACATAAGCGACTTACTGCCGTCGTGCCCCATCCTGATAAAATGAGCTCAGTATGGCAAGACACGTCTTTCTCGGGTAGCTTGACACTTTGGACTTTCTCTCCGTACTCGATGGGATCTTTCAGTTTGATCAAAGCAATGTCATTCGTGATTGTTTTCGCTGAATACTGAGAGTGCGGTATCAGCTTTTCCGGTTCATATGAGTCACCACCGGAATCTAATAGGTTGGTTCCGGTGACGACAGTTAAGTTGGAGACGTTTCCCTTGAAACTATAAAAAAATCAATCATCAATTAATTTCGCTGGCTCATTTGGGCGATATTAATGGATGCAATAAAAAAAAATAATTACCCATCTATGCAATGTGCTGCAGTTAAAATGAAGTGTTCGTTTAATATGGAACCGCCACAGATATGAAAGCCTTTGTAACGCAAGGAAATCTGATACGGGAAAGCCCCATCCTCGGCATCAAATCCACCAACGATGCGATCTTCATCTTCTGCATCTGTGAAGGACAAAGACATACCAGTTCTTTTAGAATAAAAATATACATCACCTTAGTTGAATAAAAGAACTGATCTAAAACATAATGAATAAACTCACCAACTTGAAATATGAAGCATATTAGATAGAAGGCAGATATACATAAAATATGCCTGCTCATTTTCGATTAAAACTGCAAAATACTTTTGCTTTACTTCTTATATAAACCGCCAAGTAAATAGTCCATCACTAGATGAGGGGGGTAATCAACTTTTAAATTTGAATTAACGATAAGCAAAACCTTAAATACCTATCAATTTGATTGTACACACATAAATTAACATAATTGCTTCAATTTATTTGATAACTAAAGCTAAAACGTGCTTTATCTGTTGGGGATTTTTTTTTTCAAATTGAAAAGTATGCCTGACTTGGTTACAATTTAAATAAAATGAATTTCATTCCCCCCTCAAACTATGTATGTCAGGTGATAATAAATAACAAAAACAGCGTCTATATAATTTTTTATTACATTAGTATAAAATGCATCACATCATGAAATACAATTTCAATAATAATAAAAACGCCTCCAGATACAATTCTCAACAACGAATACAAACACAACTGAAACGCACCTGTGCAAACCTGAATTCGAGCAACAACAACGAAAATAATGTCACCTGACACGAACGAATACAATTTTTTTTTTGATTTTACGTACAGCACAGTATCTTGAATTACCACAATTACAACCTTAGTGTCATTGATATCATCGTTTTTAATTCTAGCCTAAAGTGAGGTAACTAGGGGTCACAGATTTGAAGCTTCGTCGTAAACTGAAGTTGAACAAGTTATTTGAACGAGGAAGTTCAAAGGGAGCTATCAAATCTGAGACGCGAAGCAAATTATCTTACGTGGCTATGACTCAAGGTAAGACACTAATTTTAAAATAGCTGCATGCTATACTCAGGGCCATAACAAATGAATTTTGTCATGGTATTTCAGCATTACTACTAAGCAAAGCTTACACAAGTATTTCTATCGGGATATTATTGCACTTCACCCCCTTCAGCGATTAATTTGTTACAGCCCTACACGTTAAATGTTATTAAATCAGACAGGCCTTATAACATCATCAAGGTTTGGAAATGTCTTTTAAGGCTGTGTTAGGTAAGTCTAAACTAAAAAAAATTATAATGTGACTAGTTCTAACTTCTTAAAAATAAATTTTACTTGAACAAGCAACAGTTATAAGGCTTGCCGTTACTACAAGAACACAATTTTCAGTTTGTTTGTAAAACACCAACTGACCTAAGGCTACATCGTTTATTAAGATCTTAAAGAATCACTTTATCTCACTCATTTTAGTTTTTTTATTTTTTGGTAAAAAACTGCTGATCTTGTAACGATTCGTTTTTGGAACATTTTGTTTGTGTTCTACAAGCTCCCTATTTACAAATATATAGGTTTTTTGGATAACCGGTTTCACATTTTAATGACAAAACAGAAAATGACTTTCTGACACAAATCATTTGCATTAAAATATCAACACAGTTATCAATACATTTTTTTTTACACAGAATAAGTTCAGTAAGCATGGATTATTTTGTAATATGAAGAATATTTCCAAAATATATTAATAATTGCACCCAACATACATTTTCAAAAGCCAGCATTTATTTCAAAGATTAAAAAAAAAAATGCAAATAAACCCTTATGATTACTAAACATATTCGTATATGTAGCAGAAGTTTTGATCTTTGGTGTAACAATTTTTAATAAATAACATCATTGAGCCTCATGTAGTACGATTTCTCATTATACAATAATTTTTGTTGCAATAAACTTCTGTGTTTTAATAATACTGGACAATAAAGATCATTACACCAAGAGGACACACGAAGAAAAGTTATATAAGTTTGTAAGCTCTATGATATCTACATGAACATGTTTACAAGCTACGTGATACAAATTATCAGTCTGATGTAAATTCACTATTAAAAATTTCAATGTGCTTAAAAGCATTTACATTAAAATATTATGTATCAAACTATGTAGGCACTGACAATTTATTTATAATATAACTTTTTTTAAAACTCAGCTATAAAAATTATTGCAATACACAAGCGATATATGCACTTTAATTGAGCTACTCAAGCCTATACACTTCCGCACTTAGGTACGATTTAAACAACCTCTTCAAGTAACTTGTGTCACGAACACAAACGACGTAAACCCACTACGAGGCTTACCCTGTAAATTATTCTTTGCATGCCTGCCTTAAAATATACCCGCATATTATCATTTAATGGTAAACTAAAAACTACTACATGCAAAATACTTCAGATATGAGAGACGACTCTCGCAAAAGACATTTAACTGTTGTAAATGTAAAAAATATTACGTAAATGTTCTCCTCTGCGAAAGTGATCTCTCTTATTTTCTACAGTGTGGTATAAACTTGCAAATAATAGGACACCCTAAATCTACGATCCCTTTTCTGCCATACAGCAGAAGCAGTAGCAAAAATATAATTCAAAATAACATATCGTTTTCATTACGTTTCTAACTAAAACTACGAATTGTGCACATTTTGTATAATTATGTATTAAGGAAGCCAAAACTTGTACATTACTTTGTAATATATTATTATTTGCTTATAATTACTGATATTTGATATGATACATATTTCATACGAAAAAAATAAAATAAAAGATAATGACTAGGCAAACTATCACAACACGGAACAAACAATTTAACTTTGAGAATACACACGGCAAATAATTTTAGATGTATATATTATATAGTTATATAAAATATGAGGCATTTCTTCTAAAAAAATTAATATCATATTCTGAGTATTCTTCTTCACTTGACATATGTATATAAAAGCTTATATTAATATGCACCATTACACAACTTTTGTTTTCACAAATCAAGAGGAGGAAATAAGTTTCCAATCAAAACAAAAATAAAAAATAGGCAAAATAGGCATTAAAAAACTGTCATTCGTGATTCACAGGGAAACAAAAACAGGAAACATTAATAAATGAACTTCGAATTAGTAACAAAAATGTACTAGTGTTCCTATGAGAAGAGAGAGAAAGTAATTTGCTAATTCGATTGCGCCCAGCAATGTACTAGACATTCCTGGGTTGAACAACGGTGTTGTTGTTGAGGTGCACTGAAGTCGAGTTGTTGAAGTTTTCATCGGCTGGAATGTTTTCTGTGCGTATGTTTCCCTCGAAACCAGGATTTAAAATTATGTTGGGTACTAGTTCTATGACTTCCTGTTCATCATAACCTATTTAAAAAAAATATTTGAATTTACTCAAAGTAATTAAACAAATTCTGGCATATCAAAAGTCACTAGAACAAGTCGAAGTTAGGCAAAGCTTGTAAAGGCAGCTTTTTGTGATTCATTCACATAGTTGAAGAAAAGACTTGGGAATATTTAGATAATGAATAGTGTTTTCGATAGACTACACTAGTGTGCAATCAGAGTATCTTCATCTCGTATTATTACATGGAGTTAAAACGAGATGCAAATACTCTGAGTGCAACCAATGAAGATGAATTCAAAACTCTAAAAAGCAAAAACACCTAAACACCTTCTCATTGGCTGAGTAAGTAACCTGTGACAAACAGTGTTACCAACTTGTAAAAAGCAGAAATCAGTTACAAAAAAATTCTTTGCAACATAGAAAATCCTTAAAATTTGTTACTAGATTCAGGAATTAAAAAAAAAAAAAACGTAAAAATTCATTACAAATACAGTGCGACCTCGATAATCCGGTTCTTTAGTAGATCGGATTCTTCGGTTATCCGACTAAGCATTTCGATTGCATTGGTCCAATATTTCATTCGGAGTTTAACTTTAAACTTCATTTTATTTCTACGGTAACAATTGTCTTTACAATTGGCGAAAAACTATGCAATGATCAAAGCGCCTGCTCAAATATACAATGCAGATGAGTCTGCTCTTTATTGGAAAATGTTACCTGAAAAAACACTGGTTCGTTCTCAGGAACGCACCAGGTAGAAAAATAAGCAAAAAACTCACTACATTTCTAACATGTTGCAATGCTGATGGATCTCAAAAATTGAAGCTGTTAGTGATAGAGAAAGCAAAAAATCCAAGGGCATTAAAAAATGTTACCATACCATGTTGAATACAAATCCTCTGCCAATGCTTGGATTATAACAGCTATTTTTGTACAGTGGTTTCAAGATTCTTTATTCGTCAAGTTAGAAGTCATTGAAGAATACTCAATTTGCCTAAAATGGCCCTGTTGATCGTCGATAACGTCTCGAGTCACGGAACTGTAGAAGAGCTGACTAGTGAGGATGGACAACAATCTTTCTTCCATCAAATTGTACAGCACTTTTGCAACCTATGGATCAAAATGCCATCAGATTGACAAAATTATTTTATCGGAAGTCTTTTAGCCCATATTTTATCTAATAACGAGGAGAACGTTGTTAAGTTATTGAAAACCATTAATTTGAAGGACGCTGTATCCTACTGTGCAATCAATTCTTGGGAAAAAGTCTCTTCCGAAGTTTTGGAGAAGTACTCGTGAAGCAAATAACAACCCAGACACTGAATATTATGCCGAAGATCTGATTCCTGTGGATCAATTACGGTGCAATATGCATTCCTTGGCTGTAGAGATAACAGATGTTTCAGGTATGCTTAATGGTCTCACTGAGCACAATATCACCGACATGGAAATACCTAACTGGCTTGAAAATGATGAAGATTTGTTACCACTCGAAGACAGATGAACATTGCAGATGAACACCATAGTGGTAATGAGGATTCAGAGTTAAATACAAACAAGACTGTTAAGAATGAGGAAGCAGTTAAAAGTTTCAACGTGTGCATAAATTGGGGGAAAGAAAATAATATCTCACTACATAATGTTTTTGTGCTTCAGAGATTAAAAGAAAGGAATTTTATTATGAACCAGAAAAATATCAAGCATACAATAATTACAAATTACTTTACAAAATAACATAAAATTTAATAAGTATGCCTTATGTATTATATGCATAATTTTTTGTTTATATGACAAGAAAAAAACAAGACAAAGAAAGCAAGGAAAATGACATAATAGAATTTTTAAAAGTACAATTCGGTAGACCAATAAATAAAAAAAAAACTGTTTGGAAACAAAGGTGAAAGAACAAACAAAAACAAGACACAACAAAACAGAATTAAGTAGATTCGAAAATCAAAACAAACGAAAAAAACTTTCGACATGTTTCAACAGATGGCGCTATTGAATGTCTTCTAACAATCAAAGATTAACAAAAGTAACAATGGAAGTAATTTTTTTGTGACCATCCAGAAATGACTGTCAGTTGAAACGCGATGCTCATTGGATGGTGGTTTTTCAATAACCAGTGAATTACCCTCATAGAAACAAGTGAAAAGAAGACTATCGGCAAGTTTCAACAGATGGCGTTGTTGAATGTCTTACAATAAAGTACTTTACCCACGTTTACTTCAAGGGCGGGGTCGGTTTCGTTTAGCATGTGGTTATTTTACGTTGTCCGACTAATCAGCTGACTGGTCATGGCTGTGGTGATTTGAGATACGATCATTAGGCAACCAACCACGATGGTCAAAGTTCCGTTTAGAAGACAGACTGACTGAGCTCGTTACATTTTTAATACAGAAACTTTGCGGAGCTTATTGGTATTATACAGGGATGCCCATTTTAAATCGTGACCCCTGAAGGTTTTAAAAAAGACAATCCATCAATCAAATCAGAAATTACTTCGTGTTTTTATAATGTACTAAAATCACGGAAGTAGAACGGGTTGCCTATTTTCAATTTTTAAGATGTCATAATTTAAAATGGGCACATAATGTATAATTATTTTGAAAATAAAGTTCCGGATATGAAACATTTTGACTTGTGCGTGTCCTAATACATACATAAAACAGCAACTTTGAGCTGTCTAAGCGCTTTCAGCTTTCAGTTTCTTTTTACAAAATCAATCTTGAAAATTTCTTTTCTTGAAAAATCCCTCAATCTCGGATTTGAAAAAAAAAAAAAAACTTAAGTTGGCGACACTGGTGAGAGGGTGTGTTTGCCTTTGATACTTAATAATAATAAATTTTAAACCCTTCCTAATTTCTTTCGTAGTAAATATGGTGAAATTGATTAAATTTATCATGCCCAAAAGTATGTCTAGTAGTATTAAACACTAATTGCAATTCACATCAAACTAATAAAATACTTGGATCATAAATAAATAGTAAAACACGTGCTTCTACAAGAGCATGCAATTGTGCCATAATTAAAATAAAAACTTAAAAAGCCAAATTATAAATTTGGAATATCTATTAATGAAATTTTGCATAGTTGTTAAATGAAGAAACTAAATTTATTACCTGCAAGATCTGATTAAGTAAATGATCTATTAATGACTACTTTTAGCTAGATTGTATTAGTAAGATCTAATAGGTTTTTTAATTAGGTCTAGAGCATGACAGAAAATTGTGATATTAAAGCTTGAAATTACTAAAATACACATAAGTAGTTCATTCAATAAGTTAGTTTTTTTTTTTGTTTAGAAGCCTCTAAAAGTAGTAGAATTTTATTTAATAAATAAATAAATAAAACAAAAATACCACACGAACCTCTAAGACTTACCACCTGGTATCCTACACTCTTGGTAAAGCAGAAAACAAGTTCCAAGCCCAAGAATAACTAAGGTGCACATCACAACAGCAACTGCCACTATCCACACTCTCGTGTCAAATTTATCCGCCCCGGTAAGCCAGTGCTGTGCTAACTCTGCAACGCACCAAGAACAAAGAACGTTTGTAAGAGTGAGGGGGAGGGGGCTGAAATAATTTTACCTATTTCTGTATAATTATGTAGCGTTGTGCAGTTTATTTCGGTTATTTCACCTTTTCCCAGTTGATTGACTGCCCAAAGTCGAAACCCATATGTTGTATTGGGTTCTAACTTATAAACTTCTATTCGTCTCTACAAGTTTTCAATTTTAAACTTAATGCAAAATTGTTTCAAACTTTTAAAAAAGTAAATAAATAAATAACAAATAAAAAATCGCCAAATTTCAACAAGCAAAGAGTTAACGATTGATTTTTAACTTACTAGATTAGGACTTATATTATTGGGGGCTATAGGTTTCCATTCGTCTTCGGTGGCTAATCGATACTCGGCGGTGAAGTGATTTATCGGATAACCACCCGTGTCATTAACTTCCCATATAATTAGAGCTAAAATTGTACTGGGGTGTACAATTGTAGGCAATGCCGGTGGTGGTGCTGCAAATCAAAAACATATTCACCTTCTAAAAACAACTTTCAGCGAGTAATAGAGTCCACTTACTTCTAACTAAGAGTTTCACTTGTGATTTATTTAAATCTTGAACTACCGTATTTGCAGGTGAGCAAGAGTACACATCAGAATCATCTCTGTCTACCTTACTTAAAAATAAAGACCCGTCGTCTTCCTGTATTATCCAGCGTGAAGCTTCTCTGTCATTTCGGCCTTCTCTAATCCACATAACATTACCTCCGTGTGAGAGTAGGCAAGGCAGGGAGACATTCTGGCCTATGTCGACCGCAATTTGTCGTATGTCTGATCCTGTGGATAATTGAAAACGAATTGTTTAAAGCTGCTTGGTGCTAACGGTCGTTTGTGTACCTGCCCGAACGGTAACGATAAAAATAACATTGATAAAAAATGCTCGTTTAATGTACATTATTCGTATACAACATTTAAAAACATATATCAAAAAATCACAAAACACATCAAAATTGACATTTAAACGGCAGAAACAAACAAATACACCCAAACGCCGAGCTTATCGATCGCCAACATTGACGTAAAAAATCCCTAGACATGAATTACTTCATTTGGTAACTTTCAATGATCCCAACTTACAAGTCAAGTTGTTTTTTTATCAGAGAACAGAAAACTATCAGGAAGCCAGATTGAAATGTGCGACGGAAGTGCCATTTTGAACCTCCACGTATGACTCATTACTTGTTGACGTTTTTGATGGTGGTTGTGTTTATAATACTCCTAATTTATATCGGCTTGTGGTTCTTCTCTAACCATGAAGAATAAGGAATTGGGAATTACGTTTCATTGGTAAGTATTTTCATTCGTTTAATTTGTCTGAACGTTAGGGTACTTAAAAGTATTTATAAACAAAGAATGAGGTTATGATTCAAGTGAAAATCATGTAGATTGGCGTTTTTTATCTCCGCTAGATGCTGCTGTATATCACCACTTCTCCGCCATTTTTGTGTTAAAAAAAAATACAATTTATACGAAGCCACAAGCCATAAAATTTGACTCCCTTCTTACCAGCTCACACCAACAAATGTCAAACACACGTATATTTTCATCACCAGTTTTCAGTTTCCGCATAATTCCGCCGCGCAGCGACTCTTTCGTTCAAAGACGCGAATATTAGCTGCATTCGATATCAATTCGTTTTTATCAGAAGATCACTGAGAAGTGTTTTGGATTTATGGTGAGTCCAGCTGAATCGAATTACGATTACGGATTAACTGAATTTATATTCCTATGAATATCCTTTGGAAACAGTGCGCCACTCCGGAAACAGCTCTCAACCATTTGTAACCTTCATTTCGGACATATATTTATTTTATACTCCTTCCTGTAGTTTCATATTCAAAGGTTTTTGTCTAGGAGCAGTGTTGCCAACCTAAACAATAAGCCCTGATTTCTCCAAATAATTATTACTGATTAAGGGATTTCCGATTTTTTTCTAAAAAGGGCTTTTTTCAAGTTTCCTTTGGTAAAAGGAAACTGAAAGCTGAAAACTTCTAGCGTTGATTAAATAAATACTTCAATCAACGCTTCTAGACAACTCATGGCCGTATGCACAGACAAATCTTTAGACTTAAGCTAAAGTAAACCTTTACTTTGAACAATAGGTGCTTTCCTTTTGCCAACTTATGTGAGCTGAGCGAAGCTGAAGTGCGGAAACAAACTCACTGTCGTAATGGAACGCTTTACAAAAGTTCGTTACGTATAATCACTGCATTTCGTGTAATCGTATCGATATAAACGATATTTTAAAAATTATATGGGTAAATGATTTCCAAAATTGTCAGTTAAATACGCGTTTGCAAATTTTTATGCAATCACATGTATCAAAATTACCCCTTCCTAAGTGAGCGCCAAATCTCAATACTGAGTTGACTTCAAACGTAGTGCTTGCTGCTTCAGCGGCAAGGGGGGAGATCGAAATCTCAGTTCAAACTCACTTGTTCGTGCTAAAAGGAACGACATTTATATGATCTGAGATGAGCATATCTGAGATTTGTGGCAAAAGGAATGCAGCTAACTAACAGTAACTATACGGCCGCCGTTATTACGGCGCACAATTTGATATGAAGTTAGCGTTAAGTATCAAGTCCAACTTGAGATTTGTCTGTGCATACGGCCATCAGTAGCTCTTTTTTGCACAGAGTGAGCAAAAATGATTGATATGTGTGAAGTTGCATTCAGTTAACTTACGCCCAAAAACAAATTTAACTTGCCAGTAGGCGTTTGATTTTAAGATCGCAGCGCTACCGTGGATAAATCTGACCGTGGGCGATGTGGTCATATTTTAAAACGCAAACACTGTTGTCGTTATTGTCCAGTTGACGGTCCGACGTCCGACCATGGTCCGACTTGTCAACCGACCCACGTCCGACCAATCGTGGCAGTGTTGCCAACCTCCAAAACGCTAATTTCTGCAGGACGATGTTTCAAATTGGTCACATTTCGTCACCCGCGACAAATTTGAAATTTGTTGCATACTGTCTACTGTCTGTGACACATACGTACTACGTCTATACGTGATGATATGACTGACAACCTTGCGTATTCGTCCGACCGACAGATGCAAGACTTGGTCCGCCCATGGCTTGACTACTTTAACCACGAGTCGGACGCAGCCTCGGAGTGAATCTTTCTGCGAGAGCGGTTAGTCTTCGGAGTGACTCGGAATAACTCCGTGCGGTAAACGGATTCGAATCTTATAGTCCCAACCACTCCCAAAGATTCAATCCTTGTAATGAATCCCATTCTTTTCGCGGAGTGGTTTCGTTCCGAGTCCGAGACGCCCGAGACCTGTTAGGTTATTAATTGATTACAATTAATTAACTTAACTTAGTATAAGCGAAGTTGTGAGCGACTGTTTTACGCATATACAAATCTGTCAATTATTAAGTTTGTTATCCCATTGATTTGTGTATACATATTTTTTATGTCTAGACACCAATAAAATTATTATTATTATTATTATTATTATTACAAAATCAAAATACATAACGACATATTCTGTAGCTCAGTAGCTGTCAGTGAAAAATGTTTAACTCTGCAATAAATGCGCATAAAAATTAAGAATGGCCAAATATTCAGTTCAATGCGCAAAATATTATCAACTGAATTTTCAAAATTCTTTTATTATAACGCAGTTTTAAATGTTCTATTTAAAATATAGTTTTTAGATTTCTTTCATTTTATGCGTAGTTTGGTATTGGTATTGATTAATGCTTATGTTAAATGTTACTAAACAAGGCTCAAAGTATTTTTAGGGTCGCCGGGTGGCTTAGCGGTAGCCTAGCCGACTTTGTAAGTCGTGTCGCTCGGTGGCGCAGGTTCGAATCCTGCCATTAGCCATGGATGTTTGTGCTGTGCACGGACTGAGACCCAGCTATAATACATAGAAAATTGTCTGGAATGGTAATTGCTGTAAGACAATGAAGCAGCATTGCTGCGCAAAGCGAAAGAAAGAAAAAGTATTTTTAATAATGTGCGTTTAAATCCTAGCGAAATTAAAGAGTTTCAAATGTAAGTCTACCCAAATCCGTTCGGACGCGTAACTGGCCTCGGACTCGGAACGAAATCACTCCGCGCAAAGAGTGGGATTCATTACAAGGATTAAATCTTTGGGAGTGGTTGAAACTAAAAGATTCGAATCCGTTTAGCGCACGGAGTTATTCCGAGTCACTCCGAAGACTAATAGCGTTTTCGATTCACATGCACCGGTTGCACTCAGTGTATTTTCATCTTCTTTTAACCTCATGTAATAACACGAGATGAAGATACTCTGAGTGCGCACTAGTGCGTTCAATCGAAGACGCTATAACCACTCTCCCAGAAAGATTCACTCCGAGACTCAATTAATCCGGAATTACACATCACTAGTGCGAAATTTAAAATACAAAGCTCCTTAATTACGCAAGTCAAAATTTTTCGTATCCGGAACCTTGTTTTCATTTTCAAAATAATTATACACGGTATACGTAGTTGAATTTTTAAATTAAAACTGTCAAAGTTTCCAAGTTTCTGGATATTAAATCGAAACACCTCAAATATTGCAAATAGGCAACCCCTTCTATTTTCTTGATTTTAGTACAAACAAAAATACGAAGTTATTTCTGATTTGATTAATGGGTCGCCTTTAAAGCTTTAAGAGTCACGATTCAAAATGGACACCCCTGTATCTATTCATTGCGGTGTAATATCGCCTGTCTTTTGTTTCTGTTTTCTTTAACTTGATATATTTTTAATTATTTATTTGCGTATTTTTTTAAAAATTTATTCCTGAATCTAGTAACAAATTTTAGCAATTTTCTGTGTTGAAAAGGGATTTTTTGGTAACTCTTGAGGGATGTCTGCTTTCTACACGTTGGTGACACTGACTAGAGAAATAATTTCAAATTTGCCTGCCAAATTTACTAATTGCTTTTGTAATTGTTACTAATTTAATTTCACTGTATTTATGTGCATACAACAGGACGACAACTGTTCTCCTAATTTAAAGAATTTAAGAGATCTCGTTATTCAAGCAGTTGAATTAAATTCTTCATTCCTTCATTCTTTATAGCGCTTGGCAACATTGTTCAGTTACTTTGTTTCTATATCTGTCAGTTTTTATTGGTTTGGTAGTGACATAAGATGTTCAGGATGTTCAGTGTTGTGCGTAGTGAATTTTAACGATGATTGTTGCCGCGAATTTTATGATAAAAAGATGTTCAAAACTTTAGCAACAATTTAAGTGAACCGACATTGCCAGGATGTTACTGAAAACGGTCAGTAAAATTCAAAATTTAAACTTCTATTATTTTCTTAACCATTAATTTTGATTTTTGAACCAGGAACAGGAGTTACCAGTTATTTCTAAATAATTTGCAAGGCATGAATGCATTCTATAATTAGGGCATTGAAAATAGTGAAGATTTTAATTACAAAACTTGAAAAACTTGATAGTTCACTCAAATTGAAGAAAATCGTTTTAGATTTTGTATACCTACAGTGCACATTGAACTTCTAACATTACCATGTTTGGTGGTATGTTCAATCGATGTTGACTTTTAAATTGAGTGCAAGACTTCAGTGGACGAAATCGAGTCCAACATTTGTATTATTGTGGTCCAGGTACATTTTATTAATAGAAATATTCCAAATTTGATTAACAGCTTAAACTTTAAGCCTGTTTTATATTATAATAGTTTCTGTTATGAGAAAATAGTAGGAAAAAGTATTAGCAAAAATGACATGGTTACACAGCCTATTTCCGTGCTGTTTTTTTTTGTAACATAATTTGTGTTTGTCTAATTTTCAATAACAAAAAACGATAAATTTTAAAACTTGAGTAACTGGAGCAATGGAATCAGAGACAGAGTGTTAAAATTGCTGTCTGTAATTATGTCATTTAAACTCATTTACCTACCCCCAGTTTCATAATCGAATTTAAAGGAGATTTTAAAATTAAAGTCACATTCAGATGTGTAAACAAATAGGTTTTCATATTTGTTTTGACATCTGAAACTGACTTTACATTTAAAGTCTCCTTTAAATTCGATTATGAAACTGAGCCTTAGATAGAGTCTTTTCATCTCCAATTAACTTCATTTGACGATTAATTCCCATAGTAACGATTGTGATCACAATTGTCACCATGGGAATAAACTGTCAGACAAAGTTTACTGGAGATGAAAAGACGGGGCCTAAACTTATTTACCTAAATTAAGCATTGTTTAAAATGGACAAAATTGTATCAACAAAGGATTTCCATTGATTTGATATTGTTCATTTTACACTAAATTTAAGGAAATCAGCGTAGACACAGGCACATTGACGTAGAAAACTTTAATGTCTGTTTTCACTTATTTACTTTAACTTAAAGTGAACATCATCCGAGTCGAAAAGACACTTGCTTTAATTGGAATCAGTTAAGACTTTTCTCTTTTTAAATGTCTAAATATCTTTTGTGTTATACCTTTGGTTATACTCATCACTCCATAGCCCGACTAAGAGGATGACTCATGATCTAACATGTACGTAAATCCGTGCTTTATTATAATATTAATGAATTAACATAATTCATTTTATAAATTTTTAGGAATATGTGAGTTTTTTTTGAAGTTTTTTTTTTGTGGTCTTAAAATATGTAATTTAAATTTGTAATAAGGAAATTGTTAAGGAAAGGTTAAAAGTTCTCGACATATTTTAAATATTTTGGCAACAGTTAATAGGTAGAATATTTATATCAGGTGTATTACATAACATGATTAAAAAAACACTTACTCATATCAGGCTGTATATGAAATTTTTATAAATTTTGAGAAACTATGAATGCTTCCACAAAAGATTACACATTTTTAAATTTTATTAATTTAAGGACTCATAAAAGGAAATTTTGTCGAGCTGTTAATTAATTAATTACTTATTAATTAGAAAATTGTGAATGTTTAATATGATTATTACTTGTATGATAATCGTGACACTGGTAAATAAGAAAGATAAAATTGTTAAATGCAGTTATAAAACTAAAACGAGTAGAATAAGATGAAAACGTTACAGATGAATATTTTAATTTTAAGTGAAAAATTTAACAGCTTCTATTTGTACACTTATTATTTTTGTATTTATTACAAAACGCGAGTAGTACCTACTTCAAAAATGCAGTATTGTCTGTGTTCAAGATTAGTTAGCATAAACACTTATGTATTAGAAAATCTTTAACTTTAGACCTGCTTTGTGTGTTTATTACAATTTTTCTTACAAAATATTAAAGCAGTAAATTTCATGTAATTTACACGAGGTGGCAGAATATAATTTAATTTTTTGTTTCGTTTTTAGTTTTATTTATGTGTTATAACCAGAAAGCGGATGCCCTTAGGTAGTGATGGGTTTTGAGTACTTGCTTGTATTGTTGGTTGCATAATTAACGTATTCCCTCTTTATTTGGATTTTTTATTTTATAATTTATTTATCTTTTAATTGAATAATTAAGTTTGTCAAACGCCTGAACGGTCCAGTAGTAAGATAACCAGCCTTGCAATTGCATGTTTGTCGGTTCGAACCGCACTCGGGATTTTTCTCGGGGGTGGTCGGTATCGACTTCAGGCACCCTTCAGTGTTGGGAATAAAATTCGACACTGCTTCCCCTTAAACGGCGAGAAGGTTGGAAGTAACAAAGCCATAGAACACTTTACACACACTCAAATACACTCCCCGCTCCTGAGGTCCTGACAAGTCTCTGACTTAGGACCCCGTTGGGCAACCACCACAGATAAAAAAATAATAATAATAAACCGAAACCAGAATGATACAAGTCCAAAAATGTGTTTTGAAACACGACGACAATCTAAGGTTGACGTGATATTTAAAACATAATAAATATTATTATTACTTGTTAACGTAAATGAAATGAAACATTTGAGTATAAAAATTTATTTCGAACATTTTTGCATTAAAGTGATAACATGCGGATATTTAAATACTCGTGTAGAGTAACACCATAACTAAAAAGAGGAGTCACTTCGTGTCGGCTCGTTTGATCTTTGCCGAGTAGTTTCTATAACCTTGAAACAGTCTCTTTAAATTGGCGTAGGTGAAATGCGGGGGAAACCAACAACACAATGGCGTTGGCATGATGCAAGGCGTGGCGTACAGTTTTCACCAATCAGATTACATATTTGTCTATCGTCGCAGACATAATTTCTGTCCGAAAACATACGATAACATACGTAAGGACATTTAAATTAGCGTAAAGGTTTTCTCTTTTCTTATTTGCACTTCCTTGTTCAAGTGGTTTCTCGTTCTCTTGTATAAGTTAACTACTCTTTGCCATAACTTTTGAAGCACTTGTTCATTTATTTTATATTAACTTATTCACACTCGTCCAATGAGTAAATGACCTACTCAAGAAAAACTGCCTGCATCTGATATCAAGAACCTAAAACTGGCCGCTCTCTGGTTATACAACGTAGCAGAATTAATTTATTAACGTAAAAGAGATTCGTAGTCAAGACTGATATGTTGAATAATATAACATGACAATGGAAATTCTTTGAAAAGCTTTGCTGACGCAGTGCTGAGTAATGACAGTATTTAAACTAAGAATCATGGCTTAAGATTGTAATGTATCATTTCCCTTTAGATTCTGAAAGTATGCGGTATGTATTTATATAAATCAAAGCGCTTAAATTTTAATTTTGCAAATTTTAATTTTCAATGGACAATAACCGTAATCAATATGTTTTTTAATTATAAAATAATAATTGGTTCTGTAAACATTTGTTTAGTGAAAAGGAGAAACCTCGATTTTAGTACAAATATTCAATTTATAACACCTAGCAAAATAAGCATTCATTACATTTGATTTATCTATCTACAAACACAAGGAGTTAAAAAAATAAATAAATGTTTTAACTCAGTTTGCAATCTTTCCGAACTTTTCAAAATGACCTGCAAAACTCGAAAGACAAAATATATTTAATAAAAAATATAGGTAAATTATTTAAGATTGCGACATTTTACGTGTGCGATTATACCGTGGGATTATTTAAATTTTTTATCAACGATGGCTACGCAAAACAAAAGCAGTGCAACAATTAAAATAACTGTCACTTTGACAACTGATAAATGAAATAATCCAAAGTCATAAAAGGATTAACATGAGTCCTCTTGGTTGAATTTCTGTTTCGGAGAAAACTGAATTATGATAAACTAAATTAGGAAGTACTATTTGTATATGTGTCAATCTAAGACAAGTGATTTATTTGTCATGATTACTCTTATCTAGAGTTCCTAGATTATATTGAACTCGCCTAATAGGCTTTGCAAGTGTACTGTCATTGTATACAAGTAGTATAGATTGGTATCAGAGCTGTGCGAGTATTTACTGTTACAAATACAAGTCAATTACAAGCACAAGCACTTTTGGACTCGTACTTGTGCTTAAGCACAATTAATTACAATTGTGCTTGGTACTTGTACTTGTATTTATACTTGTGCTTATTACCGCAAGTACACTTCACAGCTGTGCGTATACTTATGGTTATACGTACAGTCGTACAAGTATTAAAATGTTAATGTTAACATTTACAAAATAACGCAAGATAAATAAAAATGAGATTGTCCAAAGTTGCAATTAGTTTTAGAATATAATGAGATTGTTTTTCCATAGTTAGGTACTTGCAATTAGTTTTAGAATCAACAAATGCACATAATATATCTATCGCTGAGTTATTTTTATTTTCCGCATATTTCTTGATGATGCGATACGTACATATATGTACATATCTAGAGAGACGCGGCCTATCTGCGCGACAAAATATTGATGCTTCATAGTCTGGCCGGCAGTGAGTCGTTCCCCCACTAATAAGTATTTATAAGCACGAGTCCAAATACAATTACTTTTGGATTTGTGCTTGTATTTAAGTGCAATTAAGCACTATTGTACTTGTGCTTGTGCTTGTTGTATTTATAAGTAGTACTTGGCACAGCTCTGATTGGTATGTTCTGGGATACTTTAGGCATTGCTTATGTATTGTTAAATACATAAACAATGCTTTAGGTGTAGGTGCAGCCAAATGTCGGCAAATCAGCAATCCTCTTCAGCTGTCAGATTCCTACTTACCGGCCGTCGGCAAGTCAGAAATCGTGTTCAGCCGTGCGATTCCTACTTCCCGGCCGTCGGTAAGTCAGAACTCGTGTTTCGCCATTCGATTCGTACTTCCCGGCAGTCGGTAAATCCAAAATCCTCTTCAGCAGTCAGATTCCTATTTACCGGCCGTCGGTAAGTCTGTAATCTGCATCCACGAAGCGTGTGAGCGGTATAAATCTCAAAAAAAGTAGTAATTTGCAAAACCGTATAAAATCTGCCCTTGTTTCTCGTGTAAAATCTCTGCAAAACGTAGTAATCTGCAAAAGAGTATCAAATCAGCCCGTGTTTCTCGTGTGTTGCGTGTCGGTGCCGACGCGTGGGACGGAGGCCGTGGCGGGGGCGGGGGCTGGGGTTTGGTCTTCGCGGGGGCCTGGGCTCGGGCTTCGGTCTAACGGGGGCTCGGCTACGCGGGGGCCTAACGGTGGCTCGGGCTTAGCGGGGGTCTGAGGGGGGTTTGACGTGTGCGGCACGTTATGCGTGATAGTAGTTGAAGGGAGGCGTTGTTGGCAGATGGAGGTTGCGGATTTATTGAAAATGTACGGAGATGAGAAGTTTCGTTCGTTGAAGGAGAGAATAGAAAAAATTAGCGTCACTGGGGATTTTATTTCGTTTGAATCGTGTGCGAATGAAAAGTACGTTCTTTCACTACTTTTTCATCCATTTTTAACAGCTTGCGAACAGTCCTTTTGATCAGCTTTAACAGCTTGCAAACAGCTTAAACAGGTCTTTTAAACAGCTTCAACAGCAAACGAATAGCTGCAACAGTTGTTATAAACTGCTTCAACAGATTACCAATTGAACCACTCGAACGTCGCCGTTGAACCTAGTAACCGTAGAAGAAGCCATCGAAATCTTTCGACAAAATTTAGTTCAAAAGGAATCAGAAATTGCGGGAATCATTGAAAGTGAACAACCTTTTTACAGACATTTCAAACTTGAGTATACTGATAATGTGATATTACGCATTCGTTGTACGTTTGAAGTCAATTATAAAGAGCAAACGTTAAGGATTTCTTGCTATGAATATCGCGAATTTGGAAACGAAAGGATACTAAGCAACGGTGAAATTGAAGGAGCAGAGGCATTAGTAACCGAATACATGCCTGAATATATCGATGCAAGAAATGTTAATCAAACCTATTCTATGTCAATATCTTAAATGTTTATTTAATTCTTAATTTATGTATTGTTTTTATTATTTTCTGAAATGGTATGCAAAAAAAATAAATACATATGATTAAATTTTGTTTTATTCAATTTCTCACTTAAAAATTCTTAAATATAAATTCATTAATTTTTTTACTCTTCTTTCGACTAATTCTTTATGACCACATGCACATGTGTCCGGACCTTCCACGGTATTATCAGCTTCTTCTTCTCATTCTCCTCATTCTTAAACTTCTCTCGATATCGAATAAATCCAACAATTCTCCGTACATTTTCAATAAATTCGCAACCTCCAACAACGCCTCCCTTCAACTACTAACACGCATAACGCGCCGCACACGTCAAACCACCCTCAGACCCCCGCTAAGCCCGAGCCCTCGTTAGGCCGAAGCCCGAGCCCAGGCCCCCGTGAAGACCAAACCTCCGCGAAGACCAAACCCCCGCGAAGACCGGTAAGTAGGAATCTGACAGCTGAAGAGGATTGCTGATTTACTGACACCTGCACCTGCACCTAAAGTGTCCCAGAACATACCAATCTATACTACTTATACAGTTTTCTTTCAAACTCTCGCAGATAAGTTAAATCACAGATAATCACCAGTTAGCCAACGAATGGACCAGAATGGACGCTCTAAAAATATCACAAATTCTTTAAAACGGACATTGAAAATGCGCACTACCACTTAACGTTTCGCTATATCGTTTGACAGCTGTAAAAATAGTTTGTCAAATACTCAGTAGATGTCACTTGCATGCACAAATTCGAAAACTGAACATTTGTCACAATCCATTTGCTAATTTCGAAGTTCAATTGGTTCATTTACCGTCAGATGTAACAGAGAAATAAGCTTAAAGTGCTGCAAGGACACGATAATATGACGCATGGTTATAACATGCTGTTAATTCTTCTTTTAAACTTTACATCACAGCTCTTACTTGTAGAATTTGTTTAAATGTTACTTATATTTACAGGTTTCGGTTTTCCACTCTGCTATTGTAACAGTAGCGCCACCACATATATAGTGAGCTGTCTCCAAACTAAGCCGAGTTTGTCTCCAATTTGGGACGTAAATTTAGAACATTTGAAGAGCCATCTGTCTAGTTCTATTATCTGTGGTTAAATACACTAGAGACCCTCCTTATAAGTTGAATATTAAATTACACTGTATAGTGAATGACAAAATAATTTAATTCATTTTATCTAAGGAAGTTTTACTTTAAATTGTTTTCCTGTTTTACAAAAATGATTAGACTTTAGGGAACGAAAGAAAAGTTGTCTTTTTTTGTACAATTCACCATTTTGACAGCTGTCCAACTTTTTTGTTTGTCAATCACAGCCTACTCAAATTAGCTGCTTTCGATTATTCGTGTTGGAGTGCATCGGAGTAACTCCGGGCTTCTCAGACAATGAAAATCTGTGAAAATCGAACATACCCGAGCAGCCTGGGGTGTCCTGGAGTACTTCAGTGCATATAATTGAAAGCAGGTATTATAAATTTAGTTGATCTCTCAGTATTTACCTTATGTACTTCCAAGCTTATGGTTGCCAATTTTGATTCTTCTGTTAGATTTATGTTACATTTTAATTTTCTAATAACGTGAACATTAGTTTGCATGAATGAAGAGGGTATAAATCGTTTTCATAAAATACCACGTATGTTTTTAAAGATCTATTAAAAGGATTTCTTCCGTAATATGAATCAGGCAGCAGAAAAGTTGATCTATAAATACAACAATATTTATTTATTGACTGTGAATAACGATTTACGAGCTTCTGCGTAAACAGAATATTTGCGTCATAGCACCGAGTTAGTTGCTAATTAATACGTAATTAAAGGCCGAAGTGGACACACTTTTTTCCAAAGCAGTGAGAATGCTGCATTTTCTAAATTCTTTAAAGTAACGAGCGTCCATGTTACAATAATGAACAAAGGTTGAAGCTGCTGCTGCGCGTTTACCTTTGACATTTAGCTAGCTCCGGCCGGGGCGTGCAGCTCCCGATTTCCGGGCGTAATTAATTTTATTTCATTTTCGAAAGTGAAATCACTCGAGACGAAATGCGAATTTAATTACTGCAATTACATGTTTGTGTATCTCAAGTAGGTTTTGGAAAAGCAGCTTTCGATTATAATGGAAATTGAAGTTTAATTGTTGTTCTACTCCAGTTCTACTTATTATACTGTATTTGTAGTTATTTCACTTATTTCTTAAAAGCAAACCCTTAAATCATACAAGAAAACCTATACTTTTTTGAGAGTGACCTTTTCCTTAAGCCCCATTAGACATCGGTATTAGAATTTAGCAAAGCAAGTTGGCCAAATATTATTTAAAAAATAAGGGGTTTCCCCTATTAATCAATATAATTTCGCCCTTTGTTAAGTTATTTATTTAATGGATGCTGTTCATCTTTAGATAGATTCTCTATCACGTGTTCATAGTCCATTTAAATATCCTAGACTATTCAATTATCAAAATTTCTTTTAAGAATAAAAACACTAATCTTGTTTGTAAAAGCTGGACATAGAATGAATTTATTAAACTCGATGAAATAAAATTTAAAGTTCAAAAAACAGGAAGAGATGGTAATTTCACTTGAAACTTCTAATAGTTCTTAAGAGCCTTTGTCTCCATAAGTGGCTGTTCAAAAACTTTAATGCCTTTGACCGGGATGGCAGTTTAAGTATTTCGGGAGCGTCAATATGTTTTAGGTCTTCAAAATTTGTTCTTAAGTGCTTTTAACTTATCAGTTAACCGCAGTTTTCAGCTATACAGCTTACGCAAACCAAACCATGCATATGTGATTTGTTGGATTTCAGCGATCAATAGATGCTCGTCTGGATAGTCGGGCGTCTCCGCTATACCTTGAACCTTAACAATATCACGGTTCAGACGAATTCTGAATTCAGCGAACTTCGCGTGTCGTTGGCGGTAAAAACTGTTTTCAAACGTAATATGGCTTCGTTTTTCCTTCGAAAAAGGTGTGTTCCGTAGTTGGGCAAAGCTGCCTGAAGTCCATCCGCGAACATGTGAGGTGGGAAAAACTGAAACTGTAAGTGGTTATTTATATTATTTATGTGCATAGTTAAGTAACTGAAAAATCGCGTCACGGTGTTTACTTATCACATCAGTTGTGGTAAAAAAAAGCGATTGGCGAAGGAAGTGGCTGATTGCACGGAAAACTATTTTAAATATCAAAAGTCAAGTCAAAAACATATTGCTTTGCTTGTCATATGTACATACCTCGTAGCTTCATTAACATTATTTCTAAAGAAAACAATGAAATCACAGTTTCTTTTTTGAATATTTTGCAGCGAGTGTTTGCTTTTAAAAAAAAGTTCTGTATTTTTGTGGCTTCGTCCTCAAAGAATTAATTCTAAAGTAATTAAAACTCTATTTAAGAAAATGGGCGATCCTTTTGTTTTAGTGCAGAAAGAAAGAAACTTGCGCAGCCATAAATTTGTTATGTCTTTACGTAATTTGCTGCCACCCAGTTTACCCAAGCAATGACATTCAACGACAAAGGCGTAATGTGTCTTTTCATATTACTTATCTTAGTCAGTTGAATAAATAGTAAATATCAGATAGGTTCTTTTATTGCATATTATTTTTAAAGATAACAACTAGACGATCAAAACCTTCAGTAGGTAAACTGTTTGAAAACTGAGTCATTAAAATGTTGTTGGTAGTTATTATCGTCTATTTTGAAGTGTTAAATTTCTGGTGTGTAAATTGTTAGTTGTAGTAATCTTTGTTTAAATATTTATCTTTATGCATGGAATATTATTTTTATGATGTTTACCTTTTGCTCGGTACATGATAAAACATTTTAAAATCCGATTATTAATTGATTTCAATGTGCTCTTCGCCATTTTAGTCGTAATAAATGAGGCAGAAATCTCATTTATTAATTTCTTGTTCTGAAATTGAAATTCTTGAAGCATTTGGCGTGTAAACGCCCACTAAGAAAATTATTTTCCCGAACTACATCAACCTTAATAATTATACCGATGTTATAGATACAGGGTGTCACTGATGTTTTTGCCAACATTTGGAATCGGCTTCATTAGAAATGCGTTTAAAAAGTTGTATAGCTTTTTTGGGTTTGTTTGAGAAAAACGCGGTACTTTTTTTGACAAAAATCAACCGTTTGTCACGAGACACCGCCGGACTACACCCCCATTTCGACCATACTCACCATAAACATATTGAAAATGTTGAACAGAATGTTGAATTATGAATTCTTTGACATCGTGATTGTCAGCTTTTCAAAATTTTTATGAAAGTACATACATGACAATGCGATAGGCCGTTTGTAAAAATTTGAGGTATATCGGATGTTCAATTTGAAACGTTCGCCCTTGTTAACTTTTTTATTTTTGAAGGTAGAGAATCGGTTAAATGGACAAAGATTCTCTAATTTTCATGCTGATTATGAATTTTTAATCAAGAAAACAAGTGCACTGCTAGTTGTCAAAATATTTGTACGACCGTACTTCTTTTAAATAGTGCAGTGTGGTAATTTTTGCAATTCAATCGGTAGAGATTTTCTTTCTCTTTATAGCGACACCAACATTTCTTAAATCTGCTCATAAAATAACGAAATAATTCAAGGAAATCATTTTCAAATGAGTAGGCCAAGTTTATGAATAAAATACAGTTGCCTAGGTAACTGACGAATGATATCTATCAAATGTTTGTGTAAACAACAGATAAATAAAAGAAAGCATCACCGTTAGCAATTTCCAGTTTACAGTGCACTCGCTCTAACGTGAACACTGCTTAACATGAACTCCTGGATAACGTGAACACCTAACTTTTAGTATTGGCTACTGTCTAACGTGAACAGTGCACCTCGCTAACATGAACAGCTGCTTTATGTACTATAGAAATTTACAACATAAGTCCAAAGAATCACTTTTTACTTCATTTTTTTCCAAAAATACATAATATGTAGTACATAAATAAAGGTTGAAAGTGATGTGTCATATTTTTAATTGATTTTAAGAGATGAAGACTGCATCTCGGAAACATGAACAATCGCGCAAACATGAACACAGCTGGTTTGAATTAGTTCACGTTAGCGCGAGTGCACTGTATATTAATTAGAATGAACAATATTCCATCTCATAGCTTATGCTGTACGTGCTATTTTTATAGTTTATCCTAAACCGTATTCCATCAAATAAATGGTATTAGGAACTTAGTTTAATAATTGGTTATATTCAAGCCGTCATAAACGTAGTCTATTCATTTGAAAGTATGTATATGTATATAATTAATGAAAAGAAAATTGCTAACTGCGACGTATTCTTTGTTTATTTGTTGTTTACGTGCATATGTAGATATAATTGTTTTCATAAGAGAAGAGCTCTGCGTCATAAATAAAACGCGTATGGCGTTGCATCATCACACATAAAAAGCATAACTCCATCCTTCTTTCTTACTCGCCGTTGACAAAGAAATAATACTGAACTATTTATCGGTTCTAACTTCGGTGATTGATGAGCTCAAGATTCGTGAATTTGATATCATCATTTGTCAATTATTTGGACTTTAGACAACAGCATGGCCTACTCATGTGGAAATGATTTTTTAACTACGTTATTATTTTGTAAACAAATTCAAGAAATTTTGGTATAAGATGGGAAAAATTACTTATTTTAATTAATATAAATTCAAAGGAAATTAATAGCGACGAAGTTTTCTTTCATTTATTTGTTGCTTACGTGCGCATTAGCTAGATATAGTTTTTTTTCTATAATATCTGCCAGTATTAAAATTCTAGGGTTTCTGTTGAAACCCTGCTTTTATCACTAAATGTATAACAGAAATTTTTCAAATTTCCTAACATTCAGGTCATAGGTACCAACATCAGAAACATTTCACACGTATTATACAAAAAAAAAGAAAAAACGGAATAATATATTATTAGATTTTGTACATGAACATGGGCATGGCCTACTATTCGAAAATTATTTTCGTGAATTTCGTATTGCTGTTTAAAAAAAATACGGTTGCACAGATATCTTCACAACTAGCAGTGCAATAATTTTTTTATTAGAAGATTAGAATCAGCATGAGAATTAAAGAATTTGTGCTAATTTAACCGTATTTCTATCTTAAAAAATAAAAAAAGTTAGCGATGGTGAACGGTTCAAATTAAACATTCTTTATGAATACATCAATCAAAATATTTTTCTTTGAAACTATACATACAACAGGTTGTGAGAGAAAATTGTAAAGATTTCTTTTGTGTATTTGTTTAACTATCGTATGTATGTACAATTTATAAAATAAGTTTTATATTTATTTTATTGTTTAAATTTCTTGACGTTTATTTGTCGTTATCATATCCAGTATTGCTGTTCTTTTTGTCATTTTCTATTTTATTGTTAAACTTGTTGTTCTTTCATTACTTTAGTTTCCGAATCCAATTTTGTTTCAGTATTAATTGTTAAAATGTCATCATTATTTTGTCTTCCCATTTTCATCACTATCTTGTACTTGATTGTCATTTCCATATTCTTTTTTTTTTAATTGCGTTGGTACTTTCTGCTTCTTTACATTTCTCTTGCACAATTTTATCGTTACCTTTTTCTTTTAACTTTCTGACTTCACTCCTTACTTTCTTTGTTTTACATCATAGGTTCTCAAACTAATTACCACGTCTTAAAAATCACAATCATTACTTTAATAACTTTAGTTAAATTATAGCCTGCCATATATCGCCCACTTTGAGAAAGACTGCTTTACATGCTTCTCGCTCAACATCATCACTTTCTGCTTCTGAACTTTCCGATTTATTTAATTTCGTTTAACTTGATTTTTTAACTTTGCCTTTGTTTGCTTCAATTTTACTATGCCCCTTTCACCTTTGTCTTTCGAGTGGTGTAATTTTGTAACTCTGTATTTTAATGATGCAAATTTAAAATACTGTTTTATCTTCAGAGTTTCTGTTTGTATTTTTTCTTTTTAAATTAGAGTAATGTTAGAAATTCAGGATCTGTTTTGAATACTTACTTTTATTTCTGCTAAATCCTGTAACTTTTTGTTTTTACGTGTCGCAAATGTCGTAAAGCCAGAAATTTTATAATAATTACATATTGTACAGTATGATTCACGGGAACTGTTACTGTTCCAGAAAAAATAGCTTCTGTGCAATGATACTCTGGTGTAATGTTAAAAAATGGAACTGATAAAATACATTTTACGGTAATGGACTAAAGAGTATTCGAAGAAATTACAATGAATTATGATGAAAAAGATGAAGGTAAAACAAAATACGTCAAATGATGCAAGACAAAAGGCAAAATCAAGCAAAAGAAAAATCTATGAAAGGAATAAATGAAATACATATCAAAAAGTTATTCGAGGAAAAGAAATAAAAGGAAAGTGAAACAAACGACAGAGGAAAAATGAAAGAAGTATAAGTAAATTAAAAGCAGAATGTAAAAGAAGAAGTAAAAAAATAATTGGGCAATGTAAAACAAGGAAATTCAAAAAAAGAAAAATAAAAGGCAGAGAATGAGAACGTTTCTGGCGAAAAGCTTTTGAAAATGAAACACTGACAGAAAAAAATTTGAAGAAGCGTTAACAATAAAAATGATCAAAACAGACCCAATGAAATAATATTTTTAGAATAATCTTTTGTCCTTTAATACTCTTCCGGAGGAGGTTTTTTGTGTCTTTCCTACAAAATTAATTTTTGCATGTTTGTTTCACGTATAGTTTTATTTTTGATAACTCATAGTCTTTTGATTTCCAATCACTCTCTGCTAGAAAGAATCATCGATCTTTTTCGATCCCTGTTTTCATCTAAGCCTCTGTATTTAGTTATTGGTTATTTCAATTATCATTTGTTTTTTTTTTTTTTTTTTCATATGAAAATGAACTCACAACATTATATGAATTTATTTTTGTAATGTCGTCATTAGCATTTATTAGATTTTATCAGTTCCAGTTTACGCAGTTAGATGTAATTAATTCCTTTCTCCTACAAAGTGAGATAATCGTTTCGAAAACCTTCAAAGATAATGAATATTGATTAACAATAATGATTAAGTAGCTAATTATAAAACATATCTTTAATCGATGCTTCATAATACATATTTAAATTCTATTCTTTTTTTAAATTTTCTTTAATTATGAATTTCGCTGTGGCGATCTTTAGCATTTTCATTTCGGCATTTTTTATATTACTAAGTTTTGGAGGACTATCATTTTATATTTTAGTATTTAATTATTTATAAATATATATTTATTTCCTAATGCCTTTCTTGTAAGGAAAATGCCGGAGAAATAAATTTCAAAGGCTTTAATTTTTTTTTTCAAGTTTAAATTTAATTTATCCAAAGATTTTTAATTTTTTTTTGCTTCCTTGTAATAAAAGCAGTCCTGGTTTTCGACTTAAATACATTGAAACGTAAAAGCACAATAACCACCAAATTATGAATGAAGTAAAACTTTTATTTATCAACGTAAAAAAAGTTAACTCAGTATTTCGCTGGCCTGCTCGACAAATTTAATGTAATTTAGGATTTTTACATAATTACCTGTTGGCCGAGTACACGCGACTTCATGACATATTTATAACATGACCTTTTCCAGAAATGTTAGCATAATTAGTCCTATAAATTATTCATGATGGAGCACGAAATTAAATTACGAAAGTGAAAAACCATTCTTCAAATTTTGACAGGGTGTGAGGTTCCTAAACGAATAAATTCGCTTGTGTCTGTTTACAAATACAAAAAAAATATTGTGGATTAAATGAGATGGTCTTCCCAGTAAGAGAAAGTCGTATTAAACAAAGGATCTTTTTCATTCATGCTAATGTTTCATGTTTATTCCAGATCTCTTTTGTATATTTTCGTCAAATTGAAACTTACATTACCTTTACATATTTTGGTTCCTTTTATTTAATTTTTCATCCAATTTTCTTTTTTCTTTCTAATAATTTTTATATTATCTAATCCTTCGTGTTTCTATGTCATTCTTTTTGTCTTTTTCAATCAAAAGCACGGACATTTATTTTTCTCTTTCAAATTATTTTCTAGTTTTCGATTTTGATATAATCCATTATCACATAATTGTTTTGGACAGCATAGTTTGATATTTTCTCTTTAATAAATAGTTTAGAAATGAGATAACGCGTTTATTTGTGATTTCTGATTTATTGATCCAAATAACATTCACTGTGTTTACTTCATCCAAGCAAAACACACACACACCAAACAACATTTTGACAATTGTCTTGGACGTTACATGTTTTCGTTTATAAACTTTGGCGCCGTTCACCATGTGAATGTTTATGTTCCTTCTATTTAAACATGAGCATCTGTTTGGCGAGAACAAACGCGACTTTTTTTTTCCTTTGAAAACGAAATGCGAAAATAACTATTCGCCAAACCGCAGATTGCCCATTATTTAAAAAGACACTTGTTACATGTAAAAGTGCGTGGTTTTTTTTGGTACACACGTTGCGCGTTGTTAAATTGTCTAAATATTTAGATACGTTCTTCTTTTACACGCTAATAAAAATGTAACTGTAGAGTAAATTTACACGAAACGGAAAAAAAACTCATGAATCGTAATATGAACAAAAATAGATCTTTGAGTTAAATTTAAGTACATAAACGTTTGTTCTAAATCTTTTTTATAATAATACATAGTAATAATTAACGTTAAGTTAAATTTTTAATCTTAAATGGCTTCTAGCACCAATTTTATTTTAATATGCTTTCAACCTCCTGGATATTTGAAACGAAGATGTAATTAAACCAGAACGATAATTACTTCCTTTTAATAGCATTCCCCTTTGGCAGAAAACGGCTTCAAAAGACAATTAAAATGTATATTAAAGAGGAGTTATTTCTGGATGTAACTCTTACAAGAATAGACAGCCTTGAGGAAGGGTGTATAATTAAATTAAGCAGTTTTAATAAATACTAGACTTCACTAATCGATACGTCAGATTACTACGTACTTTTCATATTAGTAGAAGTAGTTAAAAAATTAGAAGTTTGTACATTAATGTCTTTTTTTTTTGTTGTTAACACTTGAAATGAGTTCAGCCAAGTGCATTTAAGAAAATTTCTTCCGTACTTTAATGATTTTAATCAATTTTAACCATTTCATTCAAGGGTCCATCTACCATCTTTATTTCTCAAACTTTTGACATACATTCTGACATTGTCGGTTTAAAAAAGATTAATAATTTCAGCTTCTGAAAATCTGCAAGCAAAAGTATGTCGTCTTTACACAGTGCTGGCCCTGAAGACATCCAATAATGCTCGTGAAAGAGTATCGAATTCCCCTGCCTCTCACCGTGGCAGAATATCGTATAGCACAGCTTTATATGATATCAGTAAGTACTTCTACGTCTTGCTTATGTGTTCGTGACTTAATTTCTGCTTTTAATTAAATAATTAAGAAAAAGAGCCGAGAAGAAAGCAGCGGGGCCGGCAGTGGTGTGGAAATATTAATCAATGAACCTTACGATGATGGACCCGGTGGAAAAGGACAGTACACCAGAAAAATTTATCACGTTGGCAGTCACTTACCAGGTGAGAAATTTAATTAGCATTGAAACAAGCGTTGACCTGTTTCGTCTTAGGTTGGTTGAAAGGTATATTGCCAAAGAATGCCCTCATGGCCGAAGAAGAAGCTTGGAACGCATATCCTTACACGAAAACTAGATACACCTGCCCGTTCATAGAGAAATTTTACTTGGAGATTGAGACGCTTTACTTTGATGACAATGGCCACCAGGAGAACGTGTTTAACTTGACAGGGAATGATCTGCGCAATCGAATAGTAGGCAAGTAAAGTAAAACTAAGCTAGATTAAACAATATTAAAGTCATGCTGTCCATTTTAGATGTCATCGATGTTGTTAAAGATCAGCTGTACGGAACGGACTATATTAAAGACGAGGATCCCAAAATTTATTGTTCGGAGAAGACGGGGCGAGGTCCTTTGACTGATAATTGGTTGGATGAGTACTGGAACGATGTAAGTCTTTAGGCCTAGTTTAACTTTAATCTTCAGTTTACTCCCATAGTAATAAAAGCAATTGCTTGAATGGAAATTATAAATTAATAAATAAGCCTTAAATTTTAATTTGTTGTCATGGATGTTGTAGATACAGGAGCAGAAGCAACCGCTTATCAATGGGAAATCGATAATGTGCGCTTATAAGCTGTGTAAAGTTGAGTTTCGTTATTGGGGGATGCAAACGAAGATCGAAAAATTCATTCACGATGTTGGTAAGTTTCTGTTCAATTTCAACTATTCAATTTTTTTTTTCTTTGTGAAAATTAAAGAAAAATTATTAACACTCATGAATTTAGAATGTATTAAAAGTTAGTAGTTGATAAAAAAAAGCATTGAAATAACTTTTGATCCACTATAGTCGTGTATGGCCATTTATATTAAATTGTTTATGTACCATTAAAACTACCAGCACTGTCTTGCAGCGCTACGAAAGACTATGTTAAGAGCCCATCGCCAGGCTTGGGCATGGCAGGATGAATGGCACGGTTTAACCATGGAGGATATTAGAGAGATTGAAAGACAAACACAACTGACTTTGAAGCGAAAAATGGGTCAAATTGATGGTATTGATGCAGGTAAAGACAAAAGAATATATCATATACAGGATGTGACAGACAATTTTACATTCTACTTTGTTTAATTTTTTCCTTTTAATTTTAGATGAAGACAATCATTGGAGTAACGGATCCATCGTACAAGACCAAGCTGCTACGAAAACGTTAGCCGCGACGTTAGAATGCATCGAGAAGAAAGAAGACAGCCCGTTATTAACTAAATCTTCGATTCAGCCGGGGGCATCCGGTTCTGAGGGCGACGTTTCAATGGATGAACAAGAATTAAACCTGAAGCTACAAAAGTACGCAGCTTTTTTACATTTAGAAACTAAATTAAACCGAAACATTTGCAGGGAAGATGAAAAGTGGCAGCAGCATCGAGGTTTACACTCACCGGGATCCACGTCAATCAAAAGTTTCGATTTGCAAGTGGCTAACTGGCGCATTGAAAGTTTAGGGCGAGATTCTGAGTCAGGTTCTGAAGAGGAATTCTTTGATTGTCAAGGTAATTGATTGATATGCCTTCGTTTTATTATCAGATTAATTTTTTTGCTTAAAGGAGACCCGGCTGATTCGTCTTCCCTTGCCAAGTGGAGCTCGTTGGATTTATTAACGCAGGAAGACGATACGGCATCACCGACCTTGATGGTCGAACAAAATGGTGCTCTTAAAACAACCGGGCATTATTCTTATAATACAGGGGGACTATTTTTCTAGATGATAGTATATTTTCTCCTGCATTCCTGCAACGCGTAGCAAGCGAGAGGGGTTCAAGGAAGTTGCTCCAGCGAGGCAAAGTTAATTCTTTAGATATTACCTGTCCAGATTCACCAAGTGCTTCTCCTGCGCACCTTTCGTGCACCACAACTATTTTGCTTCTTGTATTCCATGCAGGGAGTGTCTTAGGTAATTTATTTTCAAGTTAATTTTTACTGAGCGATTTACTAATTAAAAAAAAAAAAAAAAGATGCCAATGCTGATACGACAGCGAAAAAATCTGACGTCACAACATTCCGTGGGGCATTTGAATCCGTTATGCGACAGCATTACCCGGCCCTAGTAGGTCACATTGTGATTAAACTAGTGCCCTGCCCTTCTATTTGTACAGAAGGCTTGGGTATTTTGTCTAGGTGAGTTTGTGTAATTTATTGATTGCGCCTTTTATGAAGGTTCGTTTTAATTTCAGTCTTAGTCCGTATAGTTTCGACATGTCTCCTTCGTGCGTTGATGTACCTCAAGTTACTCATGATTCAATTCCTATCGGGGCAGTACCTTTAATAGCAACTTCAACATCCGACTACCAGGACGCTGTTTCAAGAACGATCAATGGAGCAAATGCTGTTTATCAAGGTACATACATAGTTCAACTGAAGTAAATTTGTTACGTATTTTTTTTCATGTAATTTGCTTGTTTGATTGTTTGTTTTATTTACGTAATAATTTCTTACTTTCACAGGCTACATTTGACATAAATTTTGCAGAGTTTTTAAGGTCAGATGAAGGCGAAGGTTTCACCGGTCAGGTGTGCATAGTTGCCGACTCTGTGGGCTCAATTCTTGCTTATGATGCCCTGTGTCGGACGACAAAATATCAATCGAGGCAAGGAAGTGAAAACAGTGTCCTTGATACCGATGGGATTACATTTAAAGGTAAAAGAAATCTGAAAACAGGGTTGTGTAGATAAAAAATGAAACACACTATATACTATTATTTGAAACATATTTTTTTTTATAGATGGTATTCAAGTAAATGAAACCGGACATTTGATAGCACCGTGCCCCCGTCGAAGATCTTCTTCCACGAGCGACCAATCAAATCAATTGAAATTTGAATTCGAGGTGACTGATTTCTTTATGTTCGGGAGCCCCCTGGCCCTTGTGCTTGCCTACCGAAAGATATCTTCAGCCGATGACAAAAGCAGTGAGTCTTTAGTTTCAAAAATTGAAGTAGTAGTTTCTAGCAAACCATTTTTCAGGCAATATCACCCGCCCTGTTTGTTCGCAAGTCTACAATTTATTCCACCCGACTGACCCGGTCGCTTCACGTTTGGAACCTCTCCTTTCAGCAAGGTTTTCTATATTACCACCGGTGAACGTGGCTCGATATGCTAAATATCCACTAGGAAATGGCCAACCATATCATTTACGTATGTACTAATTTAGAGCTTTTTAATTAATGTGCACATTAACATGTTGATCATCTCATTTTACTTATTAATCTAATTTTATTTACCTAGCATTCAATATTCTTTCGTTTCATTTTCATGATCACGTAGTGGTATTAATCGACATGCATTTTTAGTTGAAATTCTTCAGACAAATCCGCAAATATTCAGCGAATCACAGCATAGAAGACTCTCTGAAGTTTCAATACAGAGCACTGTGTCAGGGATCATGGAAAGTTTTACTTTACAGGCAATTAATGCTTGTAAGTCATTTCCTGTTGTACTCATGTATCATTAGCCTCTTGTTTGTTTTAAATCAAATCAGAGAGGAGTCTGAGTGGGAATACATAAATTTTGAAGTTTGCATGAATTTTACAGTGCAACAAAAATGGTGGGGAAGTAAACGAATGGATTACGCCTTGTACTGTCCCGAGGGTCTCTCAAACTTTCCAGCTCACGCTCTTCCGCATTTACTTCACGCCAGTTACTGGGAAAGCAGCGACGTCATTGCTTTTATATTGAGGCAAGTGGGATACTCGGAAGGAATATCACTGTCGGGTGCTGAAGACCGTGAACCAAATTTTTACCCCGGGCAACCGAGGGAGAAGTGGATGCGAAAGAGAACTGCTGCGAAATTGAGGGTAAAATTTCACATGCACTTTTTACCTTTCTTACTTGTAATATTAATGTAGAACGTGGCTGCCAACCATCGTGCAAACGATGTCATAGTTAAGGACGGGATGCCCCAAACTATCACTGCGAGATTCATGTACGGCCCATTAGACATGATTACGTTGACCGGGGAGAAAGTTGATATACACGTGATGACTGATGTTCCGGTTGGAAAGTGGAGTTACATTGCGACGGAAATTACTGATAAAACCGGAAGGATTATTTACACATTCCCAGAGGAGAAGTCGCTGAATTATGGGCTTTATCCCATTAAGGTAGGTAAGATCATTTAGGTATTACAGTATACAGAAAATGCATTCTGCTAGATGGTGGTTAGAGGTGATCATACTTCAGTTGACTTCTACATGGCGGTGATTCCTCCGAAAACAGAATGCGTTGTCTTTAGTATCGATGGTTCTTTCACGGCAAGTATGTCTGTAACGGGGCGTGATCCAAAAGTGCGAGCTGGAGCCGTGGATGTGGTTAGGTCTGTACTTACTGATTCGCAAGTAATTCATTCAGTTGTATGACTTTAAACCTTCCTTGAAGACACTGGCAAGAGCTTGGGTATTTAATTTTGTATACCACTGGACGTCCAGACATGCAACACCATCGAGTTGTTTCGTGGTTATCACAGCATAACTTCCCACATGGTTTAGTTTCGTTCGCCGATGGATTATCCACCGATCCACTTGGTCATAAAGCTGCTTACCTTCATAATCTGATGCAGGTGATTTTAAGACAATTTTTCTTTGTACAATGTAGGTAAGTTGATGACTTGCAGAATCACGGTGTGATTATACAATCAGCTTACGGAAGCAGCAAAGACATCGGAGTCTACACTTCCATAGGTTTGAAACCGAAACAAATCTTCATAGTCGGAAAGGCTTCCAAAAAACAACATTCCCAAGCAACTATACTTACGCAGGGGTATGCCGCTCATTTATCGTCTTTGTTGGTGCATGGTGGTTCAAGGCCAGCGCAAGGTAATGCTCGAATGGTTATCCCAAGAGGATATTTCGGTCTGCCAGGTCAAATATTTTCAAGAAGGCGTAGGTATGGACTTTAATATTATTATTAAAAAAAAACTATAGCATTTGAGAGTTAATTAATTTTTTATTGCTTATCTTGGGAGTTTGGAGGTTTCCCTGTCTGTTATTTAATTTCAGGTTTCCAGTAATATGAATCAATTCAAATTTAAAATCTAATCTAAATTTTTTTCACTGTGATGTACAGAATTTGCTATAAAAAAAATGCGGACAAATTATTTTAATAATGTGACTGTGTGGATGAATAACGTCATGTTTCAGTCATGATACTGGTATCTCTTCTCCTGTGCGGAACAGCGGCTTTCTCAAACGCAAGGTTTACGTTAGTCATGTGTAGCATTCATTCAAGTAATTGTGGTAATTATGATTTTTTTCGTACGGATTATTGTACACTGCACCGTTTGCTTGCACTGTTTTTATATAAACGTAATACACAAATACATAGAGATTTAAATCAAATGTGTATGAAGAGAAAGAATCATCGTACAGCTTTGCTTTCACTTTAAAACTTACTCTGTCATTGTGTATGTAATTCAATAATGCAATAATTGTACTTTATGCTAATATAAGTTGATCACCCAATCATACAACTATTTCTATCGCTTTTTCTTGTAAACACTGCTTTATGTACATAATTACATAAGGAGTTTGCTGTAATTACGACGGTGAATGAATTATTTTTGCAGCCGTTCTGCGAAAAGGACTACTTCCTATCCCATCGACATTGATTCTTATCCGTTGGAAAGGACGATAAGCGCAAGGCGACTACCGAAAGCCACCCTGCCAAAATTGGGAAATCACCTCATCGGATGACAGTCACTTTTTTAGACAATAGACAAATTTTATTGTACATTGTTATTATTTATAGCAATTATATTTTTATACTTACAGAGGAATTATATTTTTAGTTGTTACGTGCATAAAAGTGAGAAGTCTCCTGCATTTTCTATGCGCCAGGAAAACCGTAGCCGTTATTAGGGGGGCGCAGTGTGAATTGGTTTTACTCATTAATTACGCAAGGAGGGATCAGTCTTAGGGGTTCTAAGATTTTAGGTGGTCTTCATAAAATACTTGCTCATAAATTATTGCGTACATCAAATAATCAAAACCTTCTTGCTATGTTATTCTAAACAAAAAAAAAAATCAATTTAAGGAATAAGATTTCATTACTTTTTCTTTAAAATTAATTCTCGTGCAATAAATTCTTTAAATAGCAATAATACATTCTTAATACAAAAAAGGAAGGCAATATCATATTTTATTTTTTTTTTAACTTTTAAATATTAAAAGAAAGTTATCATATCAGTATATTGTAGTAGTGAAGTGAAGTTTGATTTAAGAATGTATATGTAAATAAGAAATTATTTTATTCCTGCGACAATATGTTGAAAACTTGTTCCTTACATAATCGTCATCACTTGTATGTTCCGGTCTTCGAATCTCGCCATGAATGTTTTTTTTTTTAATGTGTCGCTGTAACTTATTTGTGATAGTCTTTAAGCAAATAACTCTCTCTCTTCATTGTGTACATATGGTAAATTATTATTCGTATGAAGTTTGTAACGTAATGGTCTTGTTAAATTTTATAAACCATTTGATTGTGTGTATATAGTCTATGCAACCACATATATTTATATGTATGCACCCTCGAGCACTTGTATATACCTAATTATTTCATCCTCTGTTTAATTATCGTAGATCTCTCGATGGTTTGTTACCTTTTTAAGTTTAGGGTGTCCGCCGCACCATCATATTCCACTTTTTTTTATTCAGTATTTATCACGAGCTCTGTACTTAATTTTTCAACTTAACTTCAGATTTTGTTCTTGAGAAACTGTTCTAAATATTTGTAATTACAAGCTGTGTATTGCGAGAAATAAAATATATGTAAAACCATTGTGTTTATTTACATAAGTAGAAAAGTGTGGTATAAATTATTTATTAAAAATAAGTATTTACAATTAAGTTATCAGTCTGGGTAAAATATGTTTTCTGGATGCTTGAATCTCCTGAGTTGGTCGACTCCTGAAAAAAATCAAAATCATTTTTAAATTGGACGTTTCTTATACTATGATTTTAACAAATAACCTCTGCCTTTTTTGTTAGTGTAAAGGAAATACTTTTACCATTTATTAACATTATCCTTTTACTTCTTTTTTTCAGTACATCATGCCAGGATGGACGCCATTTCCTCGTTGGAAATAAACGTTAGGATTACTGCTCATCGTAGGCTCTAACGTCGTATACATGTTGCCATCTTCTGGATTTATGTAAATACCTGTAAAAAAAACAACTTTTTTTAATGAAAAAGGTACGCTGATTTGTTTTTTTTTTCCTAGTTCTTATTTATTTTATTGAATGCATTTATATTGTATGATTCATTTCAACTCGAAAACGTAAGTGCGCGCTTTTGTCGTAGATCCTTTGATTTTTATATGAAGTTTGTGTCTAGAATATACGTGACAAGAGGACGGTTTCGTTTTATATCTTTTATTTTATAATACAGCCTATTCTCTTTCTTTGCCGTTTTTCATGTTTCAAGAATTGGATTTACTTAACAAATTATTTAAATCAGGTCTTAATTTATAGTAAAGCAAAGAGCAAAGTACTTCCTTTATGTCTGTACATTTCAAATGATTAAAATATATTCAAATCTTAAAATAAATATAAATAAATTACGAACATTTCCACCACTGGCGATAACTGCAACAGAAAATATCTATCTGTTTATACTCTTTATAAATTTTCCCGTGGTTTATGGCACCGTTTCCGTAAGTTATTCGAAATTCAGTTACGTGTTATGCGCTATTAACTTGAAACATATAGACAAGCAGTTATACTTTTAATGGAAAGGCGTAAACGTCTGCATATTAACGATCGAGGCTGATAAATTAGTAATTTATTTATAAACGAGTCGACTTCGCCGACTGCGACATACTTATTTAATTAATTACGCGCAGAGGAGTTTTCTATTATAAGTAAATATAACAATTTCGTATTTTTTCTTCTTTAAAACGCTGCTGCATGTACCGTACATTATAAGTATGTAAATTCGTGCGTTTTACATTGTCCTAGTTCGTGTCTGCATTCCGAAACTGTGCAGTCATTGTTCGCTGTATTGAAAATGGAAG
Source organism: Dorcus parallelipipedus (assembly GCA_958336345.1). Lineage (NCBI taxonomy): Eukaryota > Metazoa > Arthropoda > Insecta > Coleoptera > Lucanidae > Dorcus > Dorcus parallelipipedus. The sequence goes on along the minus strand of OY284480.1, from coordinate 25,703,136 downwards.
TTGATGTTTGTTTTCAGGAGCAAACAATTATCCTCGTTTTAATGCGCTTGTGGCTTTTCACTTTGTTTAATTTCATTGGCGTTTTTTTTTTGTCCTTGCGACGTTATTTAATTTTTTCTTCTATATTCTACGTTAATGAAAATTTAGACTCATTTCAAATTTCTTCAAGTAAATTGTGATATAATTCGTTCAGAATTATTGCAAATTTGTTTTCTCAAGTTTGCTATTTTTCTTTTTGATTTCGGCTTGCCTATATTACTTTATGATTTATTTAAAGTTGGTTCTTGTCCGATGAAAATTGTATCACAAAATCTTTAAACCGGACACTAAAGGTCTGTTGTAGCAAACAATTTCTGATAGTTTGTGTACTTTTCGTATGCGCATGAGTAATCCATAATTGTTGTCGAATTAGTTTCGAACTTTTCTTTGCCAGAACGTTTCCCTGATTGTATGTATATTCAATACGACATTTCGCACCAAGTCAGTTAAATCCGTATCTCTAAATTGTTGTTCTTGTTCATTAAATCAAGTAATAACCTCGTTTGATAAATTGCTTAGGAAAGAGGTATGTAATAAATATTTTCCGCTGTTTTGGTGCTCTGTCTTAGTAATATATTTACTTCAACATAATTAGATTTTTCGTCGCTCTCCTCAAATAACTCATCACTTTCACTGGTAGTAAATAAAATACTGTGTACTAGATGCATCCATTATATCAGATTCAACACAAATAGTAGGTCCAAAATTTCCACGAATTAATTATAAATATTTTTACCGCGCGGCCGTGCACGGTGATGATTCGATGTGCGCATGTTACCATTAGAAATTCGCAAAGAATACGTGAATTGTTTGGACTGCAGCAAACTACAATCCACAGCTGCTAGAACATCAAACTGGTAACAAGAAACTTAATATTTTCATTGCTAGAACGCTAAAGTATTACTGCGCATGTTAAATACAATTTCTAACAGTTATGTACTCTTGCTAGAACAAACCTTAAATAGCGCTATTTAGTGTCCGGTTTAAAGATTTTGTGTTATTATTTATTATTTTTAATCAATACGTATTTACATGGGTGCAGTGTTGTAACAGATATATTTTTCAAAGTATCTAGATTCAGATACTCTAATTTGTAACTAACGAGCTTCTAAATAAAAACCTGGTCAAGTGGGTTGTGATATTTATACAGGGTGAGTCATAATAGGCGGAACAAATTTTACCAGTATGTAGGAAAGACTTTTTTAAGTAAAAAAGTTCCTATAAACCTATGTCCTAAACCGCACAGTTGAGGAATTACAAGAAGTCAAAGTTTTTCTTAATTAAAATTAAATTCAAAAGGTAATATCAAGTGGTTTGCGGTCGTTTTTTGTTTTGCTAACAATTGATAAAATTCTTATATCAGTTTGATGACAGTTCGTATTATTTAAGTCGTTTAAAGTGTTGTAATTTCTAAAATGGGAGATTTTAGTGCGGCTGAATATGCAGACATTGTTTACGTGTACGGTTACTGCGACGTGCGTTTCAAAAATACCAGCGTAGATTTCCAAACAGACGTCAATCATCTTTTAAAGTATTTGCTAATACATTCCAAAGATTAAGGGAGACTGGTACAACAGCTGTAAAAAGTAAAGGAGGTGTCCATGCAAATCGCAATAACGTCGACAATGAAATCAATGTTATTGATACAGTATTAGATGATTCCAGATTCAGCACGCGGCGTGTTGCGGCACAGTTAAATCTTGCTCAGAGCTTTGTTTCCCGAGTACTTCGAAAAGAAGAACTTCATCCGTACCATTTTCAACGAGTACAATCACTGCTGCCACGAGATTATGGCCAATACGTAGAATCCAGTCGTTGGCTGCTACATCAAAATATTGAAAATCCTGACTTTATATCAAATGTGTTATGGTCCGATGAAGCTCAGTTTACTCGAGACGGGATCAATGCAATTCAAAATAGTCACGTATGGAATATCGATAATCCACACGCCATCATTCAAACACGATTTCAACAACGTTTTAGTATTAATATTTGGCTGGAATTTTTAGAGGAGGTTTGCTGGAAATTAAGATTTTAAATGACCGTTTAGATGCGGAACGGTATGAAGATTTTTTTAAACTATCGCCTGTACGAAATCATCGAAGATATTCCGTTGGAGAGTCGTCAAAGGATGTTGTTTCAACATGATGGCGGGCCTTGTCATTATGGAAGACAAGTCATCGGGTTGTTGAATACTCACCACCCCAGCAGATGGATCAGACGTGGGGGCCCTGCTGCCTGGCCTACAAAGAGTCCCGATTTAAATCTTCTAGATTTTTACCTCTGGGGACATATGAAACAGTTACTATACAATATTGAAATTGACACACGTGAACAACTGCGTCAAAGGATTTTTAACGATTTTTAATTCGCAACAATAGTCAAGTGGCTAGAGTGAGCCCGTGCTTGTATTAGAGCTCAAGGAGCACAGTTTGAACAGTTTTTGTAATACAGGAATTTAATTGAACATTTTTTGTACAGTTTATCCAATTTTTTAACAATTTTCACGGTTGCCGTTATTATTAAATATTTGTTTATTACAAAACTTTGACTTCTTGTAGTTCCTCAACTGTGCGGATTAGGACTAGTGATGTAATTTAGCCGGCTAAATTTTTTTTTAACTGACCGCGGTTTTTTAACCGGACAAAAAAACGATCAAAAATGGTAAAATATATTTTTTTGTTTTTTTAATGTGATTTTCGTATTGCAATATTTATTCTGATCATTTTAATACCAAATACTTAGGTCTTTGTTCAAGTTTTAATAAAAATAAGATAATGTCTTTTTTTTAAATTTAAATATGTACATATTTTAAAAATTTTGTTGCAAGTATTTGGGCTTTCGTCAGCAGAAAGTGATGATACTCAGCAGTCAAGATGCCAAAGTAGCCTTCCGATAGTAGAATCACAACATCAGAACTTTATGCGTCTAATGCGACCCCAAAACCCAAAACATAAATTAACGGCAACAAGCGGGAATTTCAATTTTCTTTTAGCCGGCTAAAGAAACATATTTTACTTAGCCAGTTTTTTAGCATAGTTTACATTTTTTACTTCGGTAAAAAAACCACCTGACATCACTAATTAGGACATAGGTTTATATGACTCACCCTGTATATACAGGTTGGGCTAACAGTGCATGATCAAAAGAATGTGGCGTTAGTGATAAATATTTTGAAAATCTGTGTATGCATTAACATACATATCGGTTAGATACACAATCTAAAACTATGTAGACATGTACAGAGTGTCTCGTTAAGAGTGTGGCAATCCTAATTTAAATTTTTTGTAATAGAATACTCTATACTGGGTGATTCTTTAAAGATATGGAGGTTACAAGATTGGAATTAGAAATGTTTACCAATTCTGAATATTTTAACAGTTTTTATAGTGGAAGACATATTTAAAATGACGTTCAACAATAATTTTTATTTACAATCAAAATTATTATAAAAATTATCTGACCTCCGAGCTTTTAATTTGGTAAGTAATTTCATTTAGTTACCTATGAATTTACGTTGACTGAATATGTATTGTTTAATATCAGTTGACAGAAACATAAACATAAGGCAGAATTTTTTTAACATTTCTCCCATGCTCAGAGGGTGTCCCTGAATAGTGCAGAATGGCGCTGTTTCGCCATTTTTTAAGCACCCTGTATATTATTGTACCATTATAATAGCTTAGGCTGAGCGGATTAAAATAATATAGGGTTTTATTGATCTAAAGTTTATGGTTCTCGAGATAGTGACAATTTATCGTTAAAAAAAATAGCAAAATTTGTTACTCTGTAAATCTGTTATTATCAAATATTTGTCCTTGAATTTTGGTAAATATGTTATTGCGATCAGTCACTGCGGTCTTCTGACTTGACATACAAGTTTCAACCATACAACGAACGAAAAACGTTCGAGCGTTCTGGTATTGAAAAATGGTTATGCGCAGAAACCAAATGTAAATTTTTTTATTTTTATTTAATAAATATTAGATACACACATAAATGTAACTAAATACAGTAAAACGTAAATCTTTTGTAAAAGGATTATGTGACACGGGGCTGTCGTCATTATGTATAAAAAGATCCAATTTATTTAGAAAAAAAAATATGTTGAATTCCTGTCAAATTTTGCTACAAATATGTTTCAAAATTAAAATTATTAGTTTTTAAACTATTATTTTCAATATTTTAGCTGCAACCCCGTGTAGAATATGATGTTTACTTTAAAAAAATCTGAATTAATACAATGAATATTAATTCTGTTATATTGATTCTTTGTTGAGTATGTTTTAGGCGTATATTGGGAAGGAAGTCGGGAGCCTTAATCGTTTATTTCAGTTGTTGGACGACACATATTTGTTGGCGGAAGTGGCCAACGCAGAAAGATGTTTTGAAAGTCATATTTTCGCTTTTAAAAGAATATATAATATATTGCCTAAATTCAGTCACTTCGCATAACCTACATTTTTTATTCTGACAGTACCTGTGACAATCGCAACACCTGTACAGTTCAATCTACGATACGTGCTTTTGTTTCCAAGGCTGACTCGAGGTAGGATTTTGTTGAACACTCGGTGTGTATTGTTAATAAATGACTCGTGTTTAATAGCACCCTGTATATTACAATTCCTTTGGTCACAATTTAGGGTGTATTCGACATGACGCTCGGAGTGTTCCTTTGTCTCACTCTTGCATGCACTGAAACGCATTCGCTCTCCCTCACACTTCTGCTCAGAGCGTGTCTCGAGCGTAATGTCGAGCGCCCCCTTAGTTTGCAATTAAAAATAAAACATGTTATAGCGTGAAACGTTCAGTACATACATTAGTGACTTTTTAAAATTATTTCGAAAAAAATTCCCTTTTAACCGCAACTGTTGCAGATTGATTGCTATTTTTATCATCAATCTGTGAAGTCTTCAGATAACAATACTGTTACTTAAGTATCAATTTATTTAAGTAAGTAGGTACAAGAGGAATAAAAGTCGCTGTGAAAGTGGCTAATTATTTTGCTGTGATTGGCAATTCAATTGAATAAATTGACACACTATTCAAGTAAGTAATTGGCAGTTTCAGTTACCTATTCACTTACTATTGTGTAATGATTGATTTTGACCAGGTAAGTACATATAAACATACAAATTAATTTTCTCAAAAATGCGTAAGAATTTTTATTTAAAAAATAATAAGTAATATCTTTCTATTTCAGAAACATTTAAGTGCTTTTTATTTCAAGGTTTAGTTTCAGGCAATACCGATTTTTTAAGCAATCGAATATTTTCTTTTGACTTTACAACAACTTATTGTAGAAAGATTTTTTTACACTTGGTTTAACCTGTTAGAACACAGTACTCTTTTTTAAAAGTACAGTATTAACGAGCAATTTTTCACGCCGTGTTTCGCAGAGTTCATCCGGAGGTCTCAAAGTTATGTAATAATTGAATTAATTCCCGGTGAGTTACTGTTTATTGCGCAGATACACACCGGGGGGCACCGGCTTTTAAATCGATAAGTTCTTAAACATAGTAATTATATGACGTTAATAAAACGTAGAAACGCATTTTAAGTTTATTGACTGTTAATAGTCGTAATTAACCGATTTTATGTACTTCTGTCTCTAGTAAATTAAACGCTTTCTACTACTGAAATTACTTTGCATGTTTCTCAAAATATCTTAGTTTTCAAACACTAAATTTGTACATTTATTCCTTTAAGATAATTTGGGCACAGGAAGGAAACGTTCTGCTTACCAACTTTCTGGTCACGCTGTGACTGATATATTTAGGCTAATCATTTCTTTTTAATCTCCAGGAAATTATGAACAGTTAAAAATTACCGGAACCACTCTTTCTCGAGACAAAGAAAAATCAACGTGGTTCTCTAATTAGGTGGCATGCTCCACATAAATATAAGATGTAAAGATGTCGGAATAAAAAATGCGGGCATATCGACACGCATAAAATCAGAAATCATATCATATGGTTAGCGGTAAGTAATTGCAGCTCATTAAGAAACCTGTGTGATCGTTTAAACGCCATCCTTTCTGTTATTAAGCCGACTGTAAAATCATTTCTTTCCTTTCTGTAGGTACTTCCGAGATGAATGTTTTCTTGCGGAATTCTTCCGAGACCACATAAATTATGACTTGATTTTATTATAAATATTAAATGCAAGTGGAGTATACTGTTCCACATTTTAATCAAAAGCGTCTATAAGCTAAAAAAATATCAGAAAAAATTAAGTTTTAATATTTCTCAATCTGGCGCAACTGATTATTATTATTAATTGATGATCAATTATTCAAGATTTCCCTTATAGGGAAATTCATCTTAGGTGGAGCAAATTGTTTCGTAAAAAATGTTGTAACAAGAGACGCCCATCATTAGCGAGTCACAGACGAGCACGGCGAAGAAGTGTTCGCATTAGCATGTCGCGATTAGCACGAATAGTGGCGGCGGAGTCATTTAAAGTGTTTATGGGAATGGCATAAACTATTTGCTTCATGTGGCCCCACATAGTCACTTATTTGAAAAGCACCCGATATATCAGTAAAATAAAACCTCAAGGGACTTATAAGGCAACTTAACTTCAAGAACCGGCGGGATTTTAACAACCAATTAATAATTTGCGAAGGCAATTAAGCTCACGTGAGTTTGATACCAAACATCGTCATTATTCCGCTTAGGAAATTAGCACATAATGTAAGAACACCGTTTTATAAGAAGAGCGGTCGTTGATGACGCGTTGTAAATTAATTGTGCTGTCGCCGTGTAATATTTTAAACGTCCACAAATGGCGCGAATCTGTAAAAGGCCAGATTTATCGCCTGCCTTAGTGAAAAACGGAAACTACCGTTTATCAACTTGATGTATCGTTTGCAATCAAATCACTCTTTATCATCCATTCACGTTATTAAAAGCACCGTTCTCTAAATGCGATACTAATCACGTGTTTGATTTTCTTTAAACACATATAGGGTGTAATCGATTAAAACATCTGCTCATTCGTCTGCGTTTTTTATAAATACATCGTGAAACAATAAAGCTCCAGCACGGGCACTCGGTCAATGTCGATTTTTCCGGAGTTATTATTGACCTTTGCCTCATAATTACAGAATTTTTTTTTTCTTTTTTGTATACACCAGGCCTCTGTATACTTTTAAAAAGAACATGTCAATGCATTGCTTTATTGTAGTCTATAGGCAACCAACTGTGCAAATTTAAGCCTCGACTTTTGAAAAGAACAGTCAAAAAATGGTATGAAGGTGCATACAAATAAAAAAAAAACAAATTATAGTTACATGAGTTACGGCTGAGAATTTAAAATTACAATTGCAATCAAGGATCAAATCAAAGCAAAAAAAAACGGGGATGAAGTCAGAAATCTACAAGAAAGAAGTTATTACTTAGAAGGATTTTAGGTGTTTCGATATTTGATAAACTTTATGGTGGGTTTATACAGTAACTAACACTAACAACTAACGTTTAGTAATTAATATTTAAACAGTTAAAAGTGAGGTTAAAATATATGCATAAACAGAAGGGGTTTATACAACTTCACTAATAACTAAGCATTAGTATAAACAGGTAACATTGCTTAAGTTGTTAGTTGTTAGTTTTAATGCTTAACTGTTAACTCTTAGTTAGCTGTATAAACCCACCTTTAGAGTTGCACCGGGAATGAAACCTCTAGAACATCGTTTCTCAACCTGGGGGTCGCGTGATATTAAAGGGGGGTCGCAAAAATAGCCTAAACAATATTGAAACTATTTTATGACGTCATACATATATGTTCATATCCGCCGCTATAAACGCAGCGATATAAAATTATAGGAGGGGGGTCGCGAAATATTAATTTTATTTATATTTACTATTTGAGGGGTCGCGGAGCTGAGAAGGTTGAGAATTGCTGCTCTAGAAAAATAATTGAAAAAAAAAGACAGGATGGTGGAGGCGCATAATGGGAATGTCCGTAAGAAGGCTCGTTAAAGAAATATTAAAAACTTAAGTAAATGACAGTAATCAAGGAGGTCGTGGGATGGATGAAAAGTGTCTAAAATATTAATCAATGAATTAAAATACGTAGGAGATGGAAGGACTTCATCAAAGGAAGTCCAAGCTCAGCTCAAGCCCTTTACACTGAAAGATAGAAGAGGATTCGGGATAAGGAATTAAATTGAAATTAAAAAAGAGCTTAATGTATTCTAGATAAAACCAAAGAAAAGGTGGTGATATTCCTAAGGCTGTTAATTTAACTTTTAATTTTTTCAATTAATTTTTTTAATGCAATTGCTCCGGTCATTTAATTAAAAGAAAAAAATCACTGTGGGTATTGCAAAAGTACACAGGTATAGGACTTGTAAACTTCCAGCCAACTTTCGTCATTAATGACGTTAAACCAGTACCAACTGAACTCAAGATGTAACGTACGATGTATTCGTTGAAATTTAGTAACATTATGTTACTACAAGTTTTTGAAAATGACAATGTTGCCACCATTTTAATTATCACTAACGTCAGATGTGTTTACTTTGAATATACAACACGTACATAACCTATACACCATCAACCACCGATCATATGTAAACACTTCAATACTTGGCAACATTGTTATAGCATTACGTCATATATATGAATGACGAAAGTTGGTTGGAAGTTTACAACAACTGTATTTTCCTGTTTATTAATTAATAATGTCCATGTACATTTCAATTTTTTTTGTTCTGTACTACTGGTAAATAAATTATTATTAACTTCAATAAAATAAGCTTTCATTGTTTCTGTCGGGAATTAACACGAAAAAGACTTGGCTCACGCCTGTCCTCGTCTTTAGAAAAGTTCGAAAATAAAAATAGAAAAATCAAGAAAAGCAAATTGTTGTCCTTAGATGTCCTTAAGATAACTCAATGTTTAAATAAATAAAAAGCGAATTTGGAACGTTAGAAGAAGGTGTTTTATATTTTGTATGTTTTAGACGAAGAAGGAAGCGTTCAAAGTCACTTGAGAAAATTTGAAATTAAAAAAATACCTAAACGAAAAGGCACCAATTACAGCACAAGTTTACAATTTTAGGGGGTATTTACCCATCGTAGAATAATACCACCATAATACTTTAACTCGGCCATTTTATTGTATAATGATAAAAACTAATTCAAATAAGTTTTATTCACATAACGAAGGAATAACGAATAACTAATAATTTATTATTTGTAATGTGTGTAATGGTGGTTGCCTATACAGCCAATGTATTGACATGTTTTTTTTTTTTTAATAAAAGTTTACATAGCTGGTATGTATACAAATAACAAAATTCTCTTTCTGTCTCCGAGAGTGCTCTCAAGTCTTTGTCCATTGGTGATTGAATCTCAAGACTGAATCTCGAGAGTATTTTTGTCACAAGTGGACACTTACCTTAAGTCATAACTTTGCTTCTTTTCTTGTGTATTAATAGTAGTAAGTTAGTGAAACTTATTCGTTTCCACACTTAATACACAGTTCGTTCTTTAATTCGAGACGGAACCACACAGAACTTTTTAAAAAATGATAACTTGCAATTTATAAAGAAACGAACCATAGTTCCATTCAACATAATTTATTTTAACAATATACGCTTGGCTGATAATAATAATAATTATTATTAAGGAACTGATACATTTAAAATTTATTACAAGTAATTAATCATTTGTGACTTAACGACTTCTAGCATAAAAGTACGAAAGTGTGAAAAGTGAAAACGGAAATAATCTTTTGAAATCTGTTAATTTAAAACAGAACTAATTGGTATAGTGTTAATGAACAGGTTTACGCATTGTCAGCCGCAAAGTAGCGTGTTTAAGTAATTTATTATTTGATTAACGGGGCGCATTTTATCCGCGTTTGTTAAACGAAAAAGCCCCGACATTCTTGACGAAGAAAAACTAGCCGGGTTTCGCTTGCAAATACATACATAAAGAAGCAACAATCTTGGAGGCAATTAAATCGCTAGATAGTGCTATTAAAGTGGGATTAAATTGCACAGTTTCGAGTCGTTTCAATTAAGATATCCGACACATGTTATGTTAAATAGAAGCTGTATGCATAATTTTTGTTTTTCATTTGGAGATAAATAAACTCGATACTTGTTCTATTTTAATTCATTTTTGTCTTTTATGCAATTCTTTTTTGTTTTTCTTTTAGTCATTAAGATTCACACTGTACTTTTAACATACCACATTTGGAGTGTTTATTTAATAGGTACATAGAACGACAACAAACTGTATATGGAATTTTATAAATAATTCTTCGCATCTTATGGCGAATTCAAGTACTTGTCAACAAGATTTATGGCTTGCATCAAATGCACATCTGATAGTAGAAAGTCTCACGGGTATATGGAGATGAGACGTACGAGAACATGAAATTAAAACAACACCAAAAGCATCAATATACTATGTGATTTCACATTTACAAACGACAAATCGCTAAATCCACGTAAATATTTTATAACGGTTTACAATAATTATGTTAAGCCACAGACGTATAACTGTGATCGCCCTACATAACTTTCAAAAACTGAAGTGCCCCAGGCGTCTAACTGTGCCCAATCTAATCCAGAACATCGGCCATCCAAATTACCCGAGTATTTTAACGAAGGCTTAATTAATTAATCGATCTTGCTGCAAGAGGTCGAAGTATCTCGTTGCGATGTCCGGGAGCAACAAAAAGTCTGATACATCTGTAAGGCAAACAACTGAAACTTTATGATTTTTTTTAAATGATCGATGGGATGAGTCGAGACAGCTTGACGTACATAAAATAACATGACCGCTACGCATTAAATATTTTTTTTAACTTTTACAACATTCGACTTTCTCGTGTTCATCGAATTCATTCACTAGGCTGTTGCTGGAAGGCGAATCCAACTGATGACGGACTTGTTCCCTTTTTTTAATTAAAGTAAATTTTTTCTCATGTACTAAACGCAGTTCATTACAGTTTCACTCGTTTTCTTTATTAACAACGTACAACGTAGCTTTTCTGAAGTTAACAAGTTGACTTTTAATAACACAATTTTTAAGTTTAGTTTAACAAAATTTACAAAAACTTAATATACAAATCAAATTATGGAATTCCTGTAATATCTCTGTTTTAACTGTATGCACGAGCACCCGTTATACAACGAACCTCACGGATCAGAGGATCAGGAGGTCAGTTCTTCATGTATGGCAAACCACTGGCTGTAATAACTATGTACAAGTTATATTCCACATTTAATACCTAAGGAATTTTAATTAAACAACTTTATGTATACAATTACATATTTAGGTACACCGAGCCGTTAATTAGTCCAATCAATTATTTATCTCCTATGAAATTCTCCGGGTTTAATGGAATCGAAATTAATCTTACATTGACTTTAACGACCGAAAACATTTACATGTGTGTAATCTATACGTCTTGTATATTTGTCGACTTTTATGGGCTACTTTCAAGACATGTGTACTTACTTATTGCAGTTTGTATGGGCAGAAATGACAACGTTTTATGTCCGCATATTTAATTCATTTGTACGTTCTGAACTCGATTAGATAAATCAACGACTTCTTCGAAGAGTCCAGTAAAGAAAATTATTTGTTTAATTTAACCAAAGAAAATCTATTTACTTTTGTTTCAGTAATTACATGTTAAAAGCAAACAAAGCAAAATAATATAAATTATTTCGCTGTATAACAGATAAAACTCACCGCACCGTAAATTTGATTGACTAAACTGTTTTCCTCAATCGTTCTATTCATAAGTAAACTTCGACAGACCCATCAATCCCATCAATCGAATCGATTGTGTACTTACATACAAATCACAAAAGTATGTGAAAAGTCACACGCTTTAAATAACGTTATGTTAATGTGCACTTAAGAGAAGTAAACGTTATCGTAAATTTATGAAGTAACGGTTCGTTACTTTGCGATTTGCATGGTACATGCAAAACTGTATAAGTATAAATTAAATGTAGCTCTTACAGAATTTATTAATTTTTTATGTATTGATTTTATTATACATTTCAGCTGGTTTAAATTTTTTTTCAGTTTCATGCTTTTAAGTACTATAAAGTTTTATAGCTTTTTGTACGTACCAAGTCGTGTCTCCATTGAATACTTCTTCAAAATATTTTGGCCATCTACTTAGCTTTCCTTTCATTCCTATCGCTTCCTACCGTAACCATAACCGTAAGCATCGTTGCTTGCTGACGATACAATTTGTTTGGCGGCGATGAATTTGAGTAACGCCGTTTCATACCACCCTGTTTGCTTTTTGAGATTTAATTGTGCACACAAGATTTATCAATTGTAATAATGATACGTATCAGGTTTCCCAACCTCAGCACATAAAAATTTTATGATCATTTTTTACTACTATAATTTGAATGGCTCTTTGGACTTCTTCTTTTTTCTTTTCCTTATATTCATATGCTTGGAGAAGTGTGAAGTAAATTCCGAGAATTACAGTTAGGGAAAGTCCCTTAAGTTTCGTAGTGTAGCTACTGTTAATACTCAAGAAAATAAGCGAAGTTATGACATGAAAAATGAAAATGTTAATAATAAATCCGGAAAAATATACGTTTAGTTTTTACATAAAACGTTTTAGAAGGACTGGCTTAGATTTAAAGCCCCGGCTGAGCGAGGTTTACTATTATACGCTATAAATGATAAACCCCGCAGATGCAATACGATAAACAAAAACTTTCGTAGTAAAGAATACGGCGATTCCCAGCTATTTTTTAAATTAATATTTAGTAACAGAAATGCAATTTTTTTTCAAAATAGTTCTTACGTAATATTAACATGCAACATTTGCATAAAAGTTATGTACATTTATAATTAACGCTGTCTTGAATATCTGAAGTCGTGGGTGCGCTCGTCTTCAATCGATAATTAATCAATAAAATCGATAGGTTAAAACTCAGAAGTACCATAAATCGATAGATTTGAATGTTCTCTTTCATATTTTGCAAGAAATTCGTTTGTGCAACATTTGTATAAAAAGTTACGTGCATTTATAGTTGACGCTGTCTTGAATATCCGAAGTGTCGGAGCGCCCGTTTTCAATCGATAATTAAACAACAAAATCGATCGGCCAAAACTTAAAAATAGCATAAATCGATAGATTTGAATGTTCTCTTTCGTATTTTGCCAGAATTTCGTTTGTGCAACATTTGTACAAAAAGATATGTGCTATTGTATTTGGCGTCTTTTAAAATCGATCGGCCAAAACTTACTGGTGGCATCTCTTGATATATTCGATCATTTGCTATCCGATTACGTGAAGTTTCACAGTGCTGTTAAAATTATAGTTCCGTGATAATTAGGACGGCTTTGTCAGCCAATTTAAATTTTGTTGCTGGAGGTTTGTTGCTAACTTCTCACCGGTTTGGAATAAAAAGCACGCTGAACTCGCCATCCCTTAATTTATGATCCTTTATTACGTTTAGATTAAACAAACAAAATTCTGAAATATCGTGGAGGCCTGTTCACAGTGCCAGTTGATTTATGATAGTTCAAGGGTTGTGTTGAAATTTGCATTTTTAATTATTAGACGTAATTTATCATTTAATATTCTGAAAGCAAACAGTAATTTATAACTGAATTAAACAATAAACATAATTATGAAGACGATATGCCAGAGGGTCACAAAAAATACTTCTAAGGCCTTGACTTATATTTTGTTCATCAGTTCAATAACTATGAATTAGATGATGACACGTTTCGGTTTAAGAACCATTCTCAAATGTGAAATTCATGAATTTGCACTTAAAAAGACAATAAATTAATTTTTTTTTAATTATTAATTGTCAGAAAATTAAAAAGTCCAGGTTAATTCTATACTCTCTTCGTATTTTATTCTAGAACAATACTTTTCGAATCGTGTAAAGATAATGAACTTGAACGCTGTAACTAAATTAATAAATTATAAACATTCTCGAGCTGCAAATTAGCAAAAGAGAGCATTTCTAATCTTGCGAGAGAAAACACAGCGAATCAGTTCGTCTGAGTTTAATAAAGCAGAAAATCCGGTAAACTTTCTACCAGTTAATGCGCCGTCAAAGAACGAAAAAAACTCGGAGAATAAATTTTTGCTTTAACTGTGTATTTATGCGTCATAAATAAGAGATCGTTTTCCAAGCTGCCTACTCCTATTCAACTTATTTGAAACTTAATAATAATAATAATGTATTCACATTTTTTGTTTTAAATAATAAATCCGCATCGATCTAATCAACATACCAAAAAGTACAATAACACACTTGAACCTCAGGGGAACCCATCAATTTGTTCATACTTTAGGTACTTTAAACAAAAATTATAACTTTTGCATAATATATAGTTATGTTAATTATTATATAGTTGTCTTTTATTTGCAATTATTTAATCCAAAATTAACTGATCTTAAATGCACCGTTTTAGTGACATATAAAACCACCACTTCCTTTGGATTGAATCAGTTCCCAAATACCCAAATTTGTTGATCCAAAGTAAAAGTGAACTCATCTAAACTGTAAATAATGGGGCGACTAATAATATGTGCAAGTTGAAATTTAAATTTACAAATATTTTTATTAACATAATATGATAGAACTTTATTAACATTACACCACGTGTAGATTTGTAATTGAACAATTTTATTCTGCAAGTAACATCGTCACCTGTGAAAGTAACTGATTTGTTGATTTGAAAATCAGCTGCATAAAGGAAATAAAATTTAAATTAAATGTAAAATGAATTTATTACTTCGTCGGTTATAAAAGTGTTACTTTATTTCTTTGTTCTATTTACACACTTAAATGACAAGATTCATTGAAGAGTTTTTTAAATTTATCCTTCAACTGAATTATTATTTATGATATGCCAAGCGTCCCAATTTTTTTTCACACATTAATAATCTTGACCCTAGCACATTATAGGATCGTTATTTCTTCTGGGACGACACTCCTTATAATAAGAGTATTCAAAATAAATAACAGTATTCAAAATAAATAAAAGTCTACTTGCATTCAACCTCAAAATTAATTTATAACAGCGCCTATCAAATGATGCCATCTCTAACCGTTTTAAAAACATTTAAATTAATTATTCTCGCATTCCCGCATCTAATTAAAAATTATTACTCGGTACGAGCATCTATTTAGATGCTCTCATTCGATTTGATTGGCGTCTTTATCTATGTACAGGGTTTTTGTATATATTTTGAACGGTACCTACACATTTTATCATTATACAAAAAAATGTTAAATGCAAAAGTTTTAGGGGTTTACCTGAACCGCCAGAATTTACTAAAAAAAGAAACAAATTACGATTGGACACATAACAAATGAGTATCAACGTTTAAGCCAGGATTAAAGTTAATTCTTAGAAAGTGACACACAAATGCTGTACGTCATACAAGTATCACATTCTAACTTAGGATTAAAGTTAATCCTGGGTGAACCCTTTTATACAACCTAAGTATATTTTCTCGAATTGCGAAAGTCATTTTTTTCCTAATTCCAAAAAGTCTAGTTTGTCTAACTGGTTTCATACTTTTTGCGATATTTAAGTTTAAAATTAAAAAAAAATGCATTTACTTTGATTAATAAGAATTTTATTGTGTGTGACAAGTGTTAAACTAATTAAAAGACAAAACGCTAACATTTCATTTAAGACAAACTATATTATTTGAAATAAATTAATAAAAATATACCAAAACAATAATAACGTCAAACTTAAATGTCGCCGAAAAGTATGAGACAAATATAGACAAGCTACATATTTTTGGAATCAGGGTAAAAATATCTTTCTTAAGTATAGAAAATATACTGAGTGTTCCATTTAAATAATAACAAAGTTGATACTCATTTGTTAGGTTTCTGAATGCCATTAGTTCTTTTTAAAAGTTCAGGTAAACAAAACTCTCTATATACGTGAAAAGAAATTCTTTATTTCGCCTTACCTTGTAAGGTAGTTACTGTTTGATTATCCTTCTGTGATTCCGAAGTATCAAATCCGAATTTGGACGGCTTAAAATGGAAAAACGAAGGGGCATACCCCGATCCCGTCCGACTCATCGAGCTGAAAGCCTCCTCCCTATCCTCGGTGTAAACCCCATTTTTTCCTATGGCGGCCAACTGGCGACCTTTCGGCATGAACATCACCAAAAATATTATGACGGACGTAGCCACAAGGCCAAAGGCTAGGCAAGCGTCTTTATGGCGTTCGTTGACCACAAAACCACATAACATCCAAACCAGCCAGGTTGGTATGCAGCATAAAACCGATAGGCCTATGTAGGTAGACTCTCGGTAATTACTGCGTATTCCCCTGGATTTCATGGCCAAAATGCTGACGAATATGATAAGGAAGATGACGTAGATCAGCGAGAGTAAGATGTCCTGGTATGGCGTATGACAAATTCGTATCACAACGGGTTGTATTATGTCATCAGCGGTGACCAATAAATGGTACCTGTGATTAGGTACGTTTTCGACGGTTAAACTATCAACTGCGGGTGGGTTTGTAAGCAACCATTGCATACCAATTGCAACTTGAATGAGAATCGCGAATAATAAAAGCAGACTTTGATATGTTGCCGGTAGATACACTCCACTGTTTAAACTGATGAGGAAAACGCACTTGACCAAAAGGGAGGCAAACACGATGCTGTAAGCCACCCCCGTACCGAATCTTACGATCGCGCACGTGAATTGCGTAGGGGTGGCTGACAAAACTGCACCGAGGACCGCGCATGCAAACAACCCCAATAGTAACATTTGCCCCAGGAATAAGTGTCTTCGACTGGGTGTGGTACGCGAGGCCTTCATCAACACATAAATTTCGAAGCAAATAATAACGATCATGAGTAAACCCGCTAAAGTTAATAAAGGAATAACCCAGGCTTCGTTCCTCAAAAAACCCGAATCACTTTTGCTTTCCGGGGAACACCCGATGCATGCCGTTTTTGTAATGTGCGATTTCGGAGATCCCGTCGTCTGCGTCGGACGTTCCGGAACTAAAAAATATTCCGTGCTAAGTTGCACGCGCCTCTCCAGGGCATAACTTTGATTAGATTGGCCCGTGGTGAAATTTTTTGAGTAGCCGGCACTGTCGAAGCTTCTGTTGAAGTAACTCTCGATTTTGCGCGTGAGATTCGTCCTTTTGCCGAACGCGAGCGTCTCCACCAAATCACTGAACTCCATTGTTTAAATTTTCGCCAAGTCGCCGAACGTGAAGCGAACGCTTAGCTCTGAAGCAACCGGCGATGACTGCTTCATCAAGACGGGCCCGAGCTACAATGACCTCTTTCCTCTGGAAGTCCTTTGATTTACCGCGTTCATCTTATTGTGTCTGTTATACCTACTTTCGACGAGTTTCAAAATCGTGTTTAATAAACGCACATTTCCAAGTAAAAAATAATTCATGTTAAACATTACCTTAATTTTAACATTTTTTTTAATAAATACTTGCAATAAAGCTGAAAATTCGACAAGCTGAAAATTAATTTTGAAAATGTTCACACATCATGAAAATTAACTATAAAATAACAAATATTTTAAATACCTATTTATAAAATTAATGCGGTCTAAAATGTAGGTATTGGAAAACATTCTACATAGGGGTCGTTAATCCATCAGCAAATCAAGACAGACAGAGGACCTCTTTTTTCACCGTTTCCTTCAGGGCTTTTCCCTCATCATAGGGCTTTTAGGCAAAGGATCGCCTCCCTACATCGTCACCAAGAATTTATAAAATTTTAAACTCCCATAGAAAAAAGGGGTCGGCGATTAATTTAAATAAAAGTTTCAAAAGAATATGATAATGAAAAAAAGATAAAAGAAAAAGGGAGGGCTAAAATCGTTCGGAAAAAGGGTTCGGCGTACATTAATAAACTTTTTGAATCCCTTCTGAAACCGCGATGGTTTATTGTTTACCTTAAAAAACTAGAAGCCACGCTTCCATCGCGACGTGCTGCCATCTTTAGCGTTTTCCTCTGGTGGGCCTGTCCAAATAGGTCTTGTGATTATTTACTTCACCGTGTCTTAATGGTCACTTATCTGAAGGAGAGTCAGTATTTCGTCTAAACTATTTCCTCGCAGCTGTTATCGCCTGAATAATGTTTACGTTAAAAATTAAATGATGAAATTGTTTTGTGAAGGCGATTCGATTCTTATTTTAATTTAATAATTTAGAGTTTAAGGAGATTTTATGTTTAATCACGACTGTACAAGGTTAGTTTTATGAATGTTAATCCCCCTTTATTATTTTAATTATTAAGCGATTCAAAAAATTTAAAAATTGTTCTTATATGGATTTTTATATAGGTTTCCCATATTCTAACAGTTTAGCAGTACCGTTTTATATACAGGGTGTCCACCAAGTGCCGCGGTCTTTTCTACCGTCTACAGTACACAGAGTGTCCACCGTTATTTAGCCTTTCCGTCCGGTTCTTCTGTTTTAATTTGAATCAATGAATATGTTATATTTTTTGTTCAAAGTAATTAAATATGTTCCTGTTAGACTAATTTCTACTTTTTTCTACTTTGAAAATACTTAAATAACGTTATTATAATAATTTAAAAAAATTAAATTTAGAATCACGTTACCGTTTGCTAGAAAAGAGTAAAACAGTTGCTATAAGTTTTGAATTGACAAAACAATTTGATGGGTTCACGACATAAATGCCATTACGTAACTCTCTCAGGAAACACAAAAAACTATTTTTTTTTAATTGAACTAAATCTTGTACAAGAAATAGGATAGTGCAAAACGGCCTTTATAAATTACTTTAATTAATGTTTGAAAGTGTTCCGCAAGGTAGAGTCTCCTGATTCGTTTTATACGTAAATAACTTTTTTAACTAGCGACTGAATATGAAGATGAAAAATTTTACGCATAACAAAAGTGGCTTGGATTCACTTATTAAAAACTAGAATAATTTTAAATTTAAACTTTAAATAAGACACAAAAACGACAAGGCCTTTTCACAATATAAGACACAGACAACTTTCTTCAATGAGAATTGAGGAAACCGAAACTTTTTGACTTTCCCACATAGATGGAAATGGTTTTTTGAAAAACATCAAAGGAGTGTCCATTTCATCGTGACCCCTGATGTTTTTAGAATAGGCATAGAAGTAAGGTGTGTTGCCTATTTTTGAAATTTTTAGGGGTCACGATTTAAAATGGGTACCTCATCTGTTATCAGTTTGGTTGTCCGGTCAACTAAATAGCAGAGTAAATTAATATTAATTCATTGAATTTAAGACGACAAATGTAAATCTGGCAATGGTAAGTGCTAGTGAATTAAAACTTTCAGGTATCATCGTCATCTTATACCGTTAGCTGTCGAGGGTTGATTCGATCTTCTAGAAATTTCTCCATTCATTTCTGTCTTTGGTTTTTTCTTCTGCAGTGGTTCATGTTACCGCATCTGCACCTGCTAACTCGGCGTTTTAGCTTCTTCTTGACCTACAGCAATGATTTTTCTCTTCTATTCCTGTTGCCTTCTATATTTATTTCACTACATTTTATTCTTTCATCCTCATCAGGTGCCCAAATCAGTTTTTCTTATTTGTTCGTGCACAGATGTTACGTATAGCCTTGTTCTTATTTCAGTATTTCTTATTTTATCTTTTTTTCTCCGACGTCGTCAATTTTCCATTTCGGTTGCATGTAGTTTCGATTTTTTAAAATATTGAGTCTCGCCTTCTTGGTTACCTCTTTTTTAAGCTAAACTGACTTAGTGCATTAAATCATCTTGAAGTTGCATTTATTCTGTTGTTAACACGACATTCAATATTTCTTTCAATGTTAAATATTCAATAGTGTTCGTCTGTTTTATTTCATGCCCATTTAGATCCATTTCTAGTTGTTCTTGATACAACCGTCACTTCAGTTTTCTTAAAGTTTATTCTCATTTCAGATTCTGAGAATGCTTCTTTCCATTTCGCTTATGTAGCTCACTTTTACTTGTGGATACCAATCGTTTGTCTAGCTTCATCAAGACATTTTGATGATTTTCCTTCTTAAATACAGCGTGTAATCGAATAAGTTTCACATATTAATACTGTAAGTTCTTCATCACATAAGGAATTGATTCTGCAAATATCAATGTTCTTGCTCGAAAATAGAAAACTGACCCACCACAAGAGTGCATCGCCTTTTGTTTGGAAACCTCTGCTCGTTCGTCAGTGCGTCTGCGATTTTTATAGACGCATCGTAAAACGATAAATTCCGCAAATGTCACGGTCACTGGGTTAGTGTCGCCCGCAATACAATTTGGAACGGATCTTCGAACATCTGTTTCATTAAATAATCCACAATAATTACATTGTGATATTTCACATTTTGTAAACAAATACCGCACTATGTGATATAATGTGTTAATTTCTTTTATTAAAATGACGAATGTAAGTTATAAGTACATTGATAAGAAACAAATTGGTGACAGGAGAATTTTGCGGATGCGACCATTTTTTTCGGTTCCGTCAAATAAATAAATGCATTGACTGCAACTAAATACAAATGTTTAGTTTAACACTTTCCCGAAGTTTTGAGAACATTCTTAAATCAATTACTGTAATAAAGTAATTAGGTGCGATTTTATCGCTCGAGTTTAACAGTACGATCGTTTATTGTTTAATTCACGTATAAATTACTATTTGCTCTCAGAATATTAAATGATAAAGAACGTCTAATAATTAAAAAGGCAAATTTCAACACAACACTTGCAACTATCGTAATCAGCTGCCACTGTGAGCAAGCGTACACGCAGTATCTCCGCGATCTTTCGGAATTTTTTTTGCTTAGCCTGAACCATGGCCAGCTACATCTGATAGCTAACGCTATTATGGCCGTCCCGTTTCGCAAGGAAACTGTTTCTATAAAGTTGGCCATGGAGAGTACTCTAAGTAGCGCCCTCAGTATGCCAAATATTGACATATTAGACTAAAGCGACAGATCCGTTGTTTCAGTTGTTTGTTTTAATTAAAGATTTTTCTTTCTGAAGATGGGCAAGAAGTGCTTTGTTTGTGGAAATAAAAATAAACCTCGTTTCCAAGTTCCAAGCGATTTGCCAACAAGGCAAAAATGGTTAGAATTTTGTATGCGTGTCTGTTATGATATTAATCTGTGTCTTAATTATGTAAATAAATTTTTCCAAATTTATAAGTACCTGTTTTTTTTTCTATCCGGGAAACAAACTGACAAAACGAAACTTTACGACATTACTTTAACCATTGTTTATGTATTAATAGTTAGTCAACCTAGTCTTCAGAATGTGCTGCCATCTAATAACTGTTGATTAAAACAAAATACATGAACGGCATGTGTTTATAAAGTTTGAAACTCGGCTGAAAGAAAAATTATTTTATCTACTGTCACTGAAATCTAACGAGCGGCTAAAATCTCCGCACGACTTGTGGTGGGAGAGAATTAGCGGTTTATTTGAATTGTGCCTACGGAGGTTAGGATTTCGGAAGCTCTTAAATACATATTTGATCATAAGAGTAATTAGAAAAGACACTGAAGAATTTAAATTAAAAAATAAACTGATTGATTAGGCTAAAATTTTCCACAAAAATTAATATATTGAACCAAGTTCATTTCAAAATTACTTAAAATATTGTTTAATTGAAGGGCATAAAATATTTCATTACAACATACTGAAAAATTCAAATATTTATTTATATGTTATTACAAAAAATATTACATTATGAAAAAAATTACAAATAACTTATAATGTTCAAGTTCTCAATTTCTGTCTACCTGTTTTTTTTTTTTTTAGTTCTTTCTCTGTGGTTTGCCTTTTTCTTTTAGTACTATGGAAAGACATCTGCTATTTTTATTTTTCTGATTCTGTAACTGATATTACTAAGGTCTAGTTTTACAATCGTTGAATAACTGTTCGCCGAATATCCTTTAATGTTCCTTCATATCTACTCACACCTACATGGGGCCTTTTAATAATATTGAAAGTGGTATTGTTTCCTTCAATTTTCGGTATATTTCAGAAAGTGATTGTTGATCTTCTTTAAAAAAATACATCTTTCAAATTATTTATTAAATTATCACTTTTATTTTTAACCTTATTGCATGTGTTATTTTTTATACTTGATGTAATAGGTGCAGACAGCAAATATGTTTCTGGTTGCTCATTTTCATTACAATAATTATTTTTTTCGTAAGTATTATCCCTAGTGATGTTCTCAACAAGAGAGTGAATATGTTTACAAAATGGGTTTGTACTCACATTTTGCAATACTGACATTAATTTACAACATATTTGTGTTTCTTATAACAATATAAAATTTTTCTTTGGTATTTAACTGATACGTGTTAATATTGATTTGATTGATATTGCAATCAAAAGTTAACGATGCTCTGTGATGATTTATAATTTTTGTTATATGGCAATTAATCTCTCCTGTAGTAATTTTTAAAATTCTTTCGACCGTCTTATCATGAATAAAATTAATTACAGTATGTGGTTTCTTATCCAATCTCTGTACTTTTCTACCTTCCAGACAGAAATATCTAATTACTTTAACGTGGATTATACAGGATGTCCCAAATCTCGTTTGATACTGAAACAGTATATAGAGAGGCGCAAAAGAAAACGAGAGCCTGTGTTTAATTACTTTAGTTTTGGAACATTTGAGACTTTTGTTTTATTTGTTATCACACTAAAATTTACAAAAATATCGTACTACAGTCGCGGACAAAAAAAGTTTACTTTTTTAAGCCAATTTTATAATATAAAATTTTTGCTAGGTTGTTGTAATTATGAGCTGATATTTACGGATGACAAAAAATAAATATTACTGATTGTAATCCATAAGTTTCAGTTCATAATTACAACCAGCAGGCAAAAGTTTTATATTATAAAATTGACATAAAACAGTCCACTTTTTTGTACGCGATTGTATATTTAAAAAAATATCAAAATCGCCTGCATTTTGTTTTATTTTTATTTATCGTTTTACATTTATTTAAAGAAAAATTCATTACAAGATCTTATTTTTTTGTTAACCTCCTGTGAAAAAATTTTTAATTAAATTTTCTTATTTCTCCGTCACAAACTATTTTTAAGAGTGTGTATAAATATATTGAGAGTCCCTCGACATGTGAATTCCAGAATTTTTATTTTTAAAACTATCTACATGAAATTTGAAAAGTATTAATTAAGCAAAAAAAAATGAATTTTCCAGCAAAATATCGAGCATAGAGTGTTCCATTTAAAACATGTAGAGTGCCGCAATGGAAATAGGATCCAAATGGTTCCAGTGTCCACAAATAATTTTTTTAAATTTTCATTTGCTTTTGTTGTGTTGTAAATATTTTGTCATATAATTTTAATTTTTATCTCTATCGGTTGCCGAGTTATTTGCAGAAAACCGAAAATCGCAGAAATTTCAAAGGGTGTTGTTGCTCACTTAGGGCTTTTTTGGGCAGGTAAAATAATTCCGTGTTCACCGTAGGGTGAACTACTAACCCACAAAGTTTCAGTTTTTTTGAATTTTCGGGTTGGGGACTTTTCCTTGTTAGTGGCAATGTTCGTTAACCTGAATTTATAATCCATTTTTTACATCGTACATCGTAATGAATGGGAAAAATAAATTTTCTAAGTCCAGGGTTTCTTCTCAGGCTCTTTTCGCACATAAAATAACTACATTTGTTCCCCGACATCTTAAAAAATTCGTCGAGAAATTTGAAGAAAATGTGACTAATTTAAGTATTATGTTCACAACTATAACGAAACTCGGTGAAATAGACGGCAACACCACAGTGCAACACACCGCAAACAAATCAAGACGGCATTTATTGGAAACAGTTGATGAGTGGAGATTCAAACCTGTTAACGTCCGCTGGAGTGCTACACTTCTAGTCCATCGCCCCCTGTCAATCTTGGTCCAGAACTAAAATTAATTTCCGTCGGTTGACTAACTAGACATATATAAGCAATGCTTTAACCTAAAAACGAGAAGTTTTTACACATCTCCTATACAAGTTATCAATAGGTGGCGCCAAATGAGGAACAAAGTTCAGGGTCTTAAAAGAACAAAAGTTTATACGGAAAATCGTAGAACGGGACGGCCATAATAGCGTTAGCTATCAGATGTAGCTGGCCATGCCTGAACGTAATAAAGAATCATAAATTAAGGGATAATAAATTCGGCGCTTTTTGTTTCAATAATACTTTTAGAATGTTACCTTTAATGAATTAATTGTTATCTACTTTTTTACTTATTGTTAGATAGGATTCATGATTACTGTTTTATTTTTAATTAAGGAAATAAAATTATTATGTAAACATTTTGTGAAAAATCTGCATATCTATTACTTAAATATTAATTTAAAAATCAGCTGAGAATCTCCGTATTCTTTCGTACGACCTGCCTCAACGTTTATTAAATCGCATCTGCGGGTTTACTGCTCTCATTTATTGCGTATAATAGTAAATTTCGCTCAGCCGTTCGGGCCCTCCGGGGCGCTAAATCAAAGCCACCGGTTCTCAAACGTTTTATGCAAAAACTAAACATATATTTTTCCGGAGTTATTATTGACATTTTTTTCAAACGTATGTCGTAACTTTGCTTCTTTTCTTTTGTATTAGTTGTGGTTACAATATGTGAAACTTATTTTGATTACACTTATATTCGATTACACGCTGTATGTTATTTTATACATATTACCATTTACTTTATCACACATTGAACGTTCATTAAAATTAGAACCATTGTCGTTTATGTCAAATTGAAAGGCGCGCTTATGCCATCCGGGTTAATGCATGTTTACACTGTTTGGTACTTATGTCAACTCACTTTCATTAGCTCATTGTTAAATAATCTGGCGCTTGTGTCAATCAATAAGTATAAAAATTCAATTAAATCAGTTTTCCTTGTTTACTGTAAAAAAAAAACAATGAAATAAACACCAAACAAAAAACAATAACTTCAATATTTTCATGCTTCTTGTAGAATATCACATTCTGTGAAAGACATAAACGCCATAAAATATAAGCTGGTTATAAAAAAAAAACATTTCTGATTAGTAATTGGCAATTGCCAAGCGAATATTGCAAGAGTTTCAGCTTGTTGAATTCTACTGATTTATGGTAAAATAATACCGCAAACAGGAAAGATTTTAGCTAAGTTGTAGAAAAATTGTACCGAGTGATTTTTTAAATTTTTTATCAACTCTTTCCATGAGATCTGAGTGGCATGTCTTAGCTTAAGTGAAAAGTCCGTCATTGCACTCCTTTTTGTTGCTTTACAGTAAAGCTGCCATCCAAATTCCATGGCAAGAGTTGATAAAAAAAATTTTAAAAATCACGCGTTACCATTAGCCTAGCAATGGCGCTTGGTGCTTATGTCAACCAATCAAATTAATAATAGTTAGACATAAACGACACAATCATTAACATAAATTTTAGGCAGTAAATACGCAACAAAATAGCAAAACATCACATTCAATAAGGAATTAATGGATTAATTAGGATTGGCATAATAAAATACAATGCGGACGACAACGAACTGGCAATTATGTCACGCTGGGTTGTAAACTTGCAGACCAAGAAAGTGACCCTTCACATTGAAATTTAATGACGTTTTGATTATACATATTTACATACTGGTTGCGTTCATAAAATATACCTTCGAGTGCACCTTGGGCGTGTAATCGTATCTCTCTTAATCATGATTATTTGCTTATTTTGCGTCTCGCTTACCTGTTTCAAGAAGTCTTGTGTTTATATTATTACCGTGACAACGGGCGCACTTTTAATGCCGCACTTTTAAGTAGGGTGTAGAAAATGTGTTTTTTTCCTACACTGTTAGAAAATTAAATATGATATAGTATGACAGCTGCAATAATTTGCTACTTTGACAGATCGAATACAGTTCGAAAGCCAATTTACAATACAAAAAGGAATGAGTTTTATTTTAAGAGATAGAGAAAAACTCTAAATACAAAAATGTAGGATATTATTTGTATTATTTTTTAAACTTCTCACAAAAAAAAACAAAAGTGCTTCGCAAAGTGGATAACACCCTGTATATTGTTCGCTAAAATGAAATATCATTTTTCCTAATTTCAAAAATATATAATATGTTGATATTTGGGTGAGCGGTTTGTTAGGTATTTAATTTAAAATATAATACAAGGTGGGGCAAAAGTAATGTCATAATGTGAATTGGCTACCATTTTGTTATAAATGAAAAAAATTGGAATCTGTTTTGACGGAAAGTTTATTTAAAGATGTTAAATTGATGACATTAAGATGAAAAAATGATATCGGTCAAATGACCACCTCCTAAGTTGATGCACATTTGTGCTCGTTTTACGGCCTTTTAAATTGTTGCGCACAAAACATCTGTCCAAATTGGTGATTTCTTCTGCAATGTTGGCTTTCAAGATTTGCAAGGTTTGTGGTTTGTTATGGTAAACGCGAGATTTCAAAAAACCCCAAGGAAGAAGTCGGGCGCCGTCAGATCTGGTGATCTGGCCGGCCAGTTCATATCGCCAAAACGGGAGATCACACGACCCGGAACATGACGTTTCAAAATCTCCGCGTTGTTCAGGTTTGTATCGCTCCATTGCTTGTTGTCAACTAATTCTCTATCTGTCTACAACATAAATGTCAAAGCACAATGACATTTGACGCCATTTACAAAAATTATGGCACGTTCACATTATAACATTACTTTTGCCCCACCTTGTATATCAATAAAATAATATTTAAAATATCAAGGGCTGAAAAAGAATTTTATTGTTAATTCATTTTGTATAGTTTCAAGTTCAAGTATTCAAGTTTATATTGTCATTTGCTAACTCAAACAGTAATTTAGAAGTTTTTAAAGCATTTTTCTTCAAATGTTTATATGCTAATATGTAATATGTGTATTCAAAAATAACCACAATAAAGTTTTCAATAATTTCTTGACGGAAATCCATTTATAGTATAGAACCAGTTTAATAAAATGAAATGTTTAAAGAATTAAAGTCCTTTTATTCTACACAACTTTGTGTTGTGTAGAATAAAAGGACTTTAATTCTTTATTTAAAATTCTTCTAACACTTTAAACAATTAAATTACATAGTTAAAGCAAGTTTATTCTTTTTATTATTCAGTATTTATAGGTGTCTTCCTTGAAAAGTTTTATTTTTTTATATTCGTAACATTTTTTATTGTACAAAGGAGAAAATAAATTTGACCTTTCTGATTGAATATAATAATAGCAATTATTTTTTTAAGTTATGCAGGATTTTCAACAACGAATCTTATGTGATCACCCAAATTAGGCAACCAAATTTTCACTTTAGGCAAACAGTTTTCCTGAATGGTAGAGTTGGGTGAAGCAGTTTTACGTATTTCTTCAATCAACGATGGTAGTAATTTATAGTCACGTGGTACTTAGACATTTTTAAAAACCCAGTATATTTTATTAAACATTAAATATAAATAATTAAAGCAGGTTCTTGTTCGATGAAAATTGTATCACAAAATCTTTTAAGAGGACACTAAATATGTGTTAGTGCGCATATTTAGTGTCCGTTTAAAAGATTTTGTGATATTAAATATAAAAGAATCATATTTTCGTCATTGAGTTGTTTCAAAACATCACTTCAGTAAAGTAGTTTTGAAAATTTTTATGATTCACATAAATAAAAATACAAAACTTTATTGTATAATTGCATGCATATTTACAATAAATTATTATTTTTTAAATAAATCTAACTGAAGTGAATGTAATCTTGACCCTCTTTCAAATTCAGTAGCCTCAGATTTTCTTCAAACTCGCCACGTGTTAAATCCTGAAATTAAATCAATTTAATAACATCACAGTAATTATTTATTAAATAATTACTCTTACTATTTTAACGCAAATTACAAATGGTGGGAGGGCATTTCTGAAATCAACGATGCTAACAGGACGTCCAGTTTTATGACTTGCATCATCGAAAGGAACATAATACTTCCCTATCTTATTCTTATCTACATCACAAAAGGCTTGTACCTTTCGTTGGTTTTCTGGCGATAAAGACTTGTAAAATCTTCTGCCTTGCTTGCCAGCATTCCATATGGTAAACTTCATCCATTTTGATAACACCACTTTTTGTAATCGATCGATCCTCACTTGCCAGATTGTTTTCCTAAAACAATATTATTTTTTAATTAAAGCTGGTTCTTGTCCGATGAAAATTGTATCACAAACTCTTTTAAACTGACACTAAATGGCGCACAAACACTTAACATTTCGCAGTAGTTTCTGACGAAGCTGCCGAACGACTGCGAAACGTTAAGCGTTTGTGCGCCATTTAGTGTCCGTTTAAAAGAGTTTGTGATAATATTACTTTTTTGAAAAATACAGGCATAAAAGGCAAGTAAAAAGTTATTTTAAATTTGCACAATACTTGTGTGTATCACTCACTCTTGCACAGAAAATGTTGCTCCCCCAGAGTGATAACTATAGATTAAAAGAACTTCATCAATGCGATATATCTTTCCTCCAGTATCCAAATGTTTATAGAAAAATATTAAGTCTTCAGGAGTCCCAACTCCATCTTCTACGAAACCTCCAATTCTAAAATCTTCGAACTTATTAAACAACTACTGATAAAATTAAACACTCTTATATAACATACTTATCAAACACACTTCTATGAAGAAACCATGTTGGCATAATAACAGTAGGTCCATGTGACGTATAAACTTGAGTGTTCAGTTCCACCTGTGACATTGAATTCGCCCAAGCTGTATACCTTATGGTAGAGTCATGGGGGTCTCTTTTAAATTTACTTCCCAAAATAGCATTCTGGGGAAGATTAACAACTGCATTATACTGCATTAGAATTCTGTTAGGCAACATGATATCATCGATGTCTTGAAAGCACAAAAAATCACAGGAACTCAACGAAACCGCCCTATTTTTGGCGTAACCAACACCTTTTGAGTGTCCGCTCTCATTTTCGACCACATGAAACGGAATACCATTTTTGTTAAACGTTGACTTCCACTGGTGAAGTAATTCACTCGTGTTGTCCGTACTTGAATCATCGCAGACGCACACTTCTATGTTTAGCACGTCTTTGGCAGTTTGATTTAAGATTGCTTCGAAACACTGATTGATCCAATTTGAGCCGTTGTAAATAGGTACTATAACGGACTGGAAGTTCTGGGGTTAGTTAAACAAAGACTTTTTTTTGTTGTTAATTAAACGTGTCTTACCACATCGATTGCTTTTTTGATCATTCCGTTTCAGTGTTTTTAATAATTTTGAAGAATCTATTTGTCTTTCCTCTCTTCGCTTGTGACATAACCTCCACGTATTTATCTACATTTGTCTTACTGCCAACAGTCCGAACTGTCAAGATGTGAATTTTAATGTCATCAGAAATTGAAAACAACACAAAAAGTACTTTTGTTTTTTAGCAATTTAATTTTGAGACAGATAGATAATATTATACTAATGTATTTTAAATCTTGTAGTCTTTGATAAAACAGCGACTTTTATTTTTGATTGTAGCTATATTTCATGCTTTGCGGTTGGCGATACTGCTTGTGACGTTTTGACAAATTTTCAATTGTTATCAGTACAAAAATGTCAAATCACTCCTGTGCGTTTTCCTTAATATGTTAATTTCCAGTCTGTTACTCGAAGCAAAATATGCAATGTTTAATTCATACCCGCTAAATATCTGACAAAATGTCAAATCCGTTCGCCGCTCTTATTCAAAGGGCCTCACCCGAAGATGACCAGAGGAAAACACCCAACAAAACCTGTGATACAATCGAAAGAATATTTGGTTTCACTTTGAACGAAAGCAGAAGTACAGAGAGAGGTTTGATTTACCTTGGAGATCAAGCGCTTAGTTTTCCAGACAGGGACCTCGATTTAGAGCTCCTGGAACATGTGCTCTTCGAAAGACTTTTCATGACGAACGACGCAGATGAAGTACAAGTAAAAAGCAAAGAGGGAAACGTCGATAGAAATGTGTGTGAAACAGAAGTAATTACTTACTTATACGGGTGTTATAATGGTAACATTGAAACTAAAGATTTAAACGTGCGCAAATCAATCAAGTCTTTGATAATGCGCAACATCTTAACGTCACTGAAACAACCCGATTTATATTCCAATCAAGATTTATTTGCTCAGTTTTATGAGGTGTTAAAGACGGTTGATCCAAATTCGGAAATGTTTTTTAAGGATATTTACGAAAGCGCATTGGCAGATGATGGTATTTACTGTGTTTATCACATATTAACTTCAATTAGCTTAAATTCTCGTTTCATTGCAGAAGGTATAAACGGCATGGTAGAACCTTACAAGAAGTTATTGAAGTTAATTCATATTGAGGTAGCGAAAGCTAACATCATGACGTTCAACACAAACACCGTAACCATCCTCAATATGTTTGCTATATCTGAAAACTTAGCTTGCATACTTTTGGACTATTGCCAACCTAAGAATCCCGATTCGGGTATTGAATACGCAAACACTCTGCTTGGAGCACTCTTCAGTATATCTATAATTCCTAAAACTGCGCTCGTCGAATATGATTGTTTCGAAAACCCATTTGACATGGTATTATAAAATTAATTCTGAAACTAGACCCCCCCCACAAATATTTATTGTAGGCAGGTATTGCAGCTTCCGAAGGACGGTTGCACGTCGGTATGGTTAAGGTTACGCAAAGTATTCACTCTTTAATATTGAATTTATTGAAAACCAGTTCCGCAGTCAAATTAAAAATATCGACTTGGTTGGGAGGATGTTTAAGGGCGAACGCGGATCACGGTAAAATGTGGAACGTGCAGTCTATGGAAACATCTTCGCTGAACACCGTCAGCGACGGCTTTTTAATCAACTTCCTTATGATAATAATGAGATTCTGTCAACCGTTCTGTTCGCCTGAAAACGAGAAGAAGATCCTCAAAGTTGATCCGACGTATTGCGCAGTTAACGTACGTACTTTGATAACTCACGGCAAAATCTTTGACGATATTTTATGCATTTCAGAATGAGAATTGTGCAGCTAAGGGAATTAGTTTGCTAGATCTTTCCAAAGAAACCTGTTTAGTGCCAGGTTCAGATGAAACTGAGAGACCCTCGTCTGAAAAGTATAATTTTGTTAGTGAATGTTTTTATATGGGACATCGTGCATTCGACTTGGGATATCGTGTTTCAGTAGATAAATTAATGAAGCTTAATCAGGTATGAATCCGTAATACGTATTTACCTGAAATATTAATAATTTATTGTGTAGGAAATAGCCCAATTTGAAAGAGCATACAATAATGCGGTGAGTATGTCAGGTAGCAACAGTGAAGTCGTTGATTCCATGAAAGCTCGGGCGAAATCAGATATGCAAAAGTAAAAACTTACATAAATGAACCTTCCGAAATAAACTTCAATTATTTCCAGGTATCTTTCGATAAGAGCATCCTTATCAGAACCCATGTTACTAGACATGTTATTTAATTTTACATCTGCAAGTTCATTATGGCTCAGTCAGTTGGTCGTTCAAGATGATTTCAGTAGCAATGGCACATCTTCCCCTTTACAAGAAAAAGAAATTGCCTTTCCACTCGATGATAAAATTCCTGAGATATTGAAGTAAGTACTTGGCTTAATCATCGATGATTCTAGTAAAAGAAGAGGTGTGTTTCAGGTGCATTCCAGAATTCATAATAGAAAATATTGTTTGCTACCTGGTGTTTTTAAGACGGTTTCACCCAAAAACATTCGAAATGCAGGGTTACGAGCACATGAAACCAATCCTCACTTTCATTTTGATTTACATGGGCTCACCCCAGCGAGTAAAAAATCCCCACCTGAGGGCTCGTCTAGCTGAAGCTTTGGAAGCTTTATTACCCTCTCACAAAGACGAAAACCCAGCTTTAAATACACTAGGGAAGTTCCAAAGGGAGATGTTGTTCAACAATCATGAACATCGCAGGGAGGTATAAGACAATTTCAAAGCGTAAACCTCGTTTTAATCAAATATTTTCAGATTGTTCGAAGTCTTTTGGAGGTTTTCGTTGGCATTGAGTTGACTGGTCAGAGTGTTGAGTTTGAACAGAAATTCAATTATCGAAGACCTATGTATTCAGTAATGGAATACTTATGGGAATTATCTGAATATCAACAATATTTTCAGTAAGTGAAACAAACAGTCAATAATATAAAATTATTTTGAACACTCTAATAGTAATAGCATTCATTGCTCTAGAGCCCTCTCAGAGAATTCCCATCTTTTATTATTACATGAGATGAAAATACTCTGGGGGATTCCAGAGCAAGGAATCGAAAATGCTATAAGATTTAACTCCTATGAAGATTTAAATTTTGAACATTTCAGACAATTAGCAGAAGAAGCTGAAAGCAACATGGATGCAGTCACACCACCGCTATTTTTAAGATTCATCAATCTTTTAATGAATGATGCTGTTTATTTATTAGATGAGGCCCTAGCAAATATGTCCAAGTTAAAAGAAATGCAAACTGCCAGGTAACACTTGCTTTTTTTCTGTTCATGTTACCCTTAACATAGTGTTTCCATAGGGAAAATGGCGAGTGGGAAAGTTTGCCATTTCAGGAGCGCGTTCAGAATACCGCTTATTTACAATACACGGGAATGATAGCCAGGTTTAATAACATTTTGGGCCGAGATACGATCCGCACCATAGTTGACCTCACGTCTAAAATAACTATAGTCTTCACACATTCCACGATGGTCGACCGTGTTGCCGCTATGTTGAATTATTTCTTGCTTCACTTGGTGGGACCAAACCAAAAGAATTTTAAAGTATATTAATTAATTGAATGTGTTCAAATGAGACTTTTTTGTAAATTTAGGTTAAAGATCAGAAGGAGTATAGTTTTGACCCGGCAACCACCGTACTGGATATCTGCAAGATCTATGTCAATTTAAAGGAAAGCGAGTCTTTCTGTTTGGCAGTATCGCAGGATGGTCGATCGTACAGTCCACAGTTATTTACTTTAGCCGAAGATGTTCTTGTCAGAATTGGAGGGGGATCTTTGGTTGGGGAGCTGCAGGAAGTTGCTGCTAAAGTCGCCGAGAAATCTATAGAGTATCACATAAACGAGGAAGTAATTGCTGAAGCTCCCGAACACTTCCTAGATCCTATTATGTCAACCCTAATGAGAGACCCGGTAATTTTACCAAGTTCCAGGCAAATAGTTGATCGTACCACAATTGCAAGGTTTTATTTTTCTCATAAGTATAAAACTAAGGCATCAAGCTATAATCAAACATTTATTTTGTAGGCATCTCTTGAGTGACCAAACTGACCCATTCAATAGATCACCGTTAACTCTAGATCAGGTAATTCCAAGTAAAGAGTTGGCGGAAGAAATCCGAAAGTGGGTCGAAGAAAGAAGAAGTAACGCCAAATAAAGTTAAAAAGAAATTATACGGTTTAATTTAAATAAATTTAATATGAAATATTTCGTTTACTTCTGTATTTATTTTCAAAATTGTTATGTATCTTATATTTTGATTGTTGAATAAAAATTTGTATTTAGTTGCACTTTTCACATACTGGTTAATTAAATGGTTTCAACTCACATGGTGTCAGCTGTACATCTCACAGCTGTGCAGCTCACAAATTATCTTGAAGGATTTAGAACAAATTGAATTTCTTCACACAAGTCTTTCTAATGGTGAGCACAAAAGTTCCAAAAATCAGCAAAAGTGCAATACCTCATCTGTAATCAAAATAATGAAGTATTAATTGCATTATTTTTGTGATCAAATTAGGTCAATTCTTAAAAAGACCCAATTCATGTAAACACCTACTTTATTAAAACAAATAAAGATCATGCTATGTACGTAAAAAAAATAAATTAAAAAATTTGTACACTTTTTCTTGTCTTGTCAATTTGCTCTTATTAAATAATTTTTAAAAGTCTTTTTCTTATTATACATAACAGAGTCCAAGATCCACTTTTCAACCACACAAGTAACACCGTCACGTCCAACAAATTCACCGACTACTATGAGGGCATTCCGTTGTATTTGAGTGACTTCCCCCTTACACAATTTGACAAGTTCTTGCAAGTCGGAACACCTCGGAGTAGTTGATCTGGCAATGTAAATCGGTCCACAATTCTCAAAGATGTCCATAGAATATAATGGACCGAATGCCTGTTGTTGTTGACGGCATTGCTTTAAAACAATACACAAATTAGTTTACCGTTATTGTGAACGTCTGTTTTCTTTCCAAACCTGTACAGCCGGTGAAAATTCAGTCAACTCGAAGTCTTCCTCTGTCAGCCACTCGTTTGCCTCCAAAGACTTGAACAACTAAAATCAACAGAAAATGAAATGATTCTTAAATTGCACTCGCATTCACTTACCCATTCAGATTTTAAAACCCAGCATCCCCTGGCGATGGCCCGCAGTATGTTTATCGTCCTCTTTGATTCACCCGCAACCAAATGAGTGGTTCTTTCGGTGACCTCATCCTCGACCAAGAATTTCCCCAGCTTTTTAACGACCTGCTGAAACACTTGTACGTCTGGTCTGTGGAACCTCGTGCAAACAATACTCGACTTCTTTAACCGTTTATTGCTCTGCGTGCCTTTCGGTTTAGCAGGCGTTTTAATTACTTTTGGCGCAAAATCTAAGGTGCTCCTTCGATTTTTCTGAGGTGTAATTTCTATAGAAGTGCTCGCCTTTTCCTTTCGTTTTTCTATTCTACCAGATTTTCTTGTGGGACGACATTGGGACGCTGCAGGCGTTTCTTTAATTTTATCACCATTGGAACAAGTAAGTTGTGTATGTTTCAACTTTTCAACGAACGCCAAAGCACTTGGCGTGAGTAAAACGGGGGCCGTACTCACCGAAGCCGGCTTCTTAAAAACCTTTTCTTGAACCTCTTTATCTTTTTCATGCCATGGCACTAACATTTCATCGCAACAATAATTCAAATTATACAAGCGTCTCACTTTTCTCTTTTCTTCTGAAGGAGAACCATCCGAATCTGAAGTTTGTTGTGGACCTTTTGAGGCAGTTTTAGTTTTACGAATGCTTTTCCTCGTGGTAACTTTTCGTGGTCCAATATCACTCTCACTTTCGGAACGATCGGCTTTGTTCTCTTTCGATCCACTTCTTATTTGTATGCAGTTGGCATCCTGCTTTGAAATCTTTGATGTCTTCGGGGAAACATCATCGTTCAAGATTTGTAAGGCGTTATCTAAAGATTGTATTAAACTACAATCTGCAGAAATCGTTTGATTCGAGCTTTCATCTGAAGCTCTCGATTGTGAACCACTCGATTTTCTTTTAGGTGCTTTACGTTGGGAATCATTTGTGTTGGCAGACGTTTTATTTTTCTGAGTATTCTCTGAGGATTTCAAATCCTGAGAACTAGATTTTCTTGTACTTCGAGTTGGGGGCTTTTCTCGTTTTGTTGCTTCTTCGTTATTTGTTGAATTACTTCTTGTACGAGAATCCACTGATAATCTTAACGGTGATAGTTCTTGCGTAGAACTAGATTTCCTCGTTACAATTTTCGTTTCTGCTGTACATCTTCCTTCTTTGCTGGTTGTAATGCTCCTAGTGCGAGAAGAGTCGGTAGATAATCGCAATGATGATAATTCTTGTGTAGAATTAGTCTTCGTTGATGACTTCTTTTCGCTGTTAAATGAAGTTGACTTCTTTGAACTCCTTTCGGCTGATGATTTTCGTGTTAATAATTTTTTTGGTGGACCCCCATCTACGATTATATCATCTTTATTTTTTGTTGATTCCACGTTCAGTAAATCACGATTTCTTGATACCATGCGTGTTCTTCGTTTTGTTACAAAATCATCATTTATACATCTGGTTAATTCCATGTCCTGAACACTTCCTTGATAATCGATCAATTCCTGCTCATCAGAGTCAGTATTCAACTGAACAATCGCTCGTTTGTTACCACCAGGTGAGAGGAATAATCCGTCCTCCACATCTACGTGATTATAAATACTTCTTTGGCACTTCCTTTTGGTTTCGCGTTTCTTAACAGTATTCAAGAGCGATGTTGATTCAGATGATGCGTTTTCTACCGACTCCTTAGAGTTTTCATTGTTTCTATCAGAAGTAACGCCAGAGTTAAAGTCTACTAAATTTCTAGCAACTTTCTTCACAACATGGCCGTTTATAATCCCAACCCCGGATGAATCTGAATCCGATGTTAGTGCTGGAGATGAATGTAATTTTAAACTATCTGGAGTGGTAGGAACTGCTTCGGGTGTATCAGGCTTTTGTAAACGACGACTAGCTTTTGATATGACAGAAACTGCATCGCAATCTTGACTTACGTCGATAACGTCTTCGGTGAGATTATTGGAGGATTGGTTACTTGTTGGCGATGAGCCATCTCTTGACGGTGTCCTCGAAGAATTTTCTTGGTCTTGGCTGTTCAAAGCCATGCTTCGAGTTAATTCATCTCTTATCACATCCTCATAATCTCTTTGCATTTCCTATACAACGAATTTAATAATAAAATAGTACAGTTGATCATTTGAATAAATAATAATTTTTATTCAGGAAGAATTCTGAAGATATTGAAAGCAAAAGTCACTGTTAAAGACTCCATAAAAAAAGCAAGAAAGTTTTAATGACTTAAATACTCCCAGACAAAATACTTATCTGAGTAATTCCTAATATAAACATAAACTAAATAATGGAGGCCCAAGATTCTTTAATTAATACAACAATAAAGATGAACCTACAATTGAAAATAAAGATAACTTACCTCACACAACAAAGATAAGTTTTCTTTAAACATATCTGTCCCAAGAGCGGGATAATTTCTTTCTGGAACATGAGCCTGGTTTCTTCTGATTGCCTCCAGCCAAAGCACAGACACCAGATGAACCTTCATTAATTTGGCCTTCTGATAAGTATTAAACGAACCATCCTAAAAATAAAATGGACAACTTAATAAACAAAGTAAAACATTATTCATTCGTAAACTAAAACCTTAAAGACTACATGCGTAACATCCCGTGTGAGAGTGTCTTTCACAACAGCACCCATGGCTCGCATTAAAGCCTTAGCTCCCGCAGATCGATCGCAATGATTACTTTTAACTTCCACGTAAGCGATGACATCTTGCAATAAATGCTCAAACGGTAACGGTGAAGGTGTTACCGCACAGGAACTAGTTGCTGGGTTGTTTTTGTTGGGTTGTTCTAATGCCTTGCGTCTGAGTAAAGCAGTGGGACTTTCACAGGCAAACTTCTGTTTAACTTTTTTCAACGGACTGGACTGCTTCTCCAAGCCGCCATTTTTGAGGTTATTCTGCTGCTTGCGTTTCTTGATTTCTTCGATTTTGCGTTTGTCTTGCATCATTAGCTTCAGAACGATATCGCGTTTCGCTGGATCGTTCAATAGGGTTTCGAAGAGTGTTTCGATTGCACATGATGATTCGGGGTCTAACACGGAAACAGAGCGTCGAGATTGAGATGAGGTGAATCTCTGGCTTTGTGGGGTTGAAAATGCCATGGAATGGCGGCTTCTGTGACGGTCCATTACCACCAACGGCGAAAGTGTTCTTTACTTTATCCACTTGCTGTTTCTTCACCAAATTCTTAACTCTAGAGAAACACGTCGCAACATGCACGTTACGTCAAACATTGGCGCGATGGCGCGTTTTTGTTTATCATTAAAACAACAGCGCCACCAACAAGAACTAAAAATCTGTAGTTTCCATTATTGTCAATGGGTGCGTTTTTAAAGTGTGCGAACAAGTGTTCGTGTACTCGAATGTCGAATATGTAAAAAGGCGTTTTTAAATACAAATCGAACAATCTAGCTAACGTTTTAAAATTTCCCGAGTTGTTCGAACATAGTGTTCGAGTTGTATTCTCTTGCACCTACTCGGCAGGAAGTGCACGAAGTACAGTGGCGGGAATTGATTAAACATAACCTAAAAATTCTGAAGTACGTCGATCACAGAACACGATGGATACTTCGCCTTCATTGTCAGAACATTATAAGAAAGTTTACATGTCATAGAAATGAACAATTAAATTCATTACCTATTTATGTAGATACATAACTTCAAAAGCAACAAAAAAGAAAAATTTAAGGTTATGTACATATAAATATGACATAATAGCGTTTTTATATTCTAGCGATCGAGCAAGTGTCTGAACAATTTGGAAATTGTTCGAACATATTTGGTTTGAACAGTAGGTGTGATTTAAAAACGCACCCAATAGGCGTTCGCAAAAAGTTTGAGTGTTGAATTTCACCAACGTTACAAATTTAACCAGACTTTAGAAATGATTGTTGCCAGTTCCGGCTCTAGAAGCTTTGGCGCCCCGATGCAATAGGTGTTTCAGCGCCCCATTATATTTTTTATTTGAATTTGGATTCATTGAAACGATTTATTACTTTCATGAATAATTGCGTTTTTAAATCACACCTACTGTTCAAACCAAATATGTTCGAACAATTTCCAAATTGTTCAAACACTTGCTCGATCGCTAGAATATAAAAACGCTAATAGGTCATTTATGTGTATGTACATAACCTTAAATTTTTGTTTTTTGTTGCTTATGTAACTCTTTAATCTGTGCTTATGTAGTTATGTATCTACATAAATAGGTAACGAATTTAAATGTTCATTTCTATGACATGTAAACTTTCTTATAATGTTCTGACGACGAAGGCGAAGTATCCATCGTGTTGTGTGATCGACGTACTTCAGAATTTTTAGGTTATGTTTATTCAATTCCCGCCACTGTACTTCGTGCACTTCCTGCCGAGTAGGTGCAAGAGAATACAACTCGAACACTATAAGCGAATTTTAGCGACGAATCAGGTTATAGTGGTTATGGAACTAAATACTTTATCGACAAACACGTGACGTCATTGTTATATTATTTGAACGCGGTTTGTGGAACTATTGGATGATGGTTAAGAAGAGTGTTTTAAGTTTTAACAGTTTGAATTTAGAAGGTTATGTTAGATGATATTTTGTTAATATTTTGTAACAATCTCTCTATTATAGTACTGTCATCGTCAAATACGATTTCATTTGCTACGATAATAGCCATTTCTACATTCATTTTCACTTAAATATGAAAACAACCTCAATAAATTGATTGATTGACAGTTCACAATAACATGCACAGATAACATGCGATGGAATAGCCCACTTTGGCGAATATAGTTTTTAATGACGTCATAACATAAACCGCGTTAAAAATGTAGGAATAATTGTTCGTCGCTAAAATTCGCTTTATGTTCGAACAACTCAGGAAATTTTAAAACGCTATCTAGGTTGTTCGATTTGTATTTAAAAACGCCTTTTTACATGTTCGAGTACACGAACACTTGTTCGTACACTTTAAAAACGCACCCAATAGGAACCATGAACATTAAGGCACTCGATCTCTGTCTAGGGACACAGGTACTGCCATCATATATTTTGACAGTGATAGTGGCTATTTGACCTTGAACAAATTGGTTGTCATTGTGACAGTCGTTCCATTCAATTTTCGATTCTTAGAGTAATAAATTTATTAATAAAAAAGAGCCTAGGTAATGCCTAAAGTATGTTGTGTTGCCCATTACAGATCAAATACTGCAAATTTAAAGTGTTTAACATTCCTAAAGGTACATATGTACATACAGCTTTTCTTTTTAAAATATCATAAGCTCGCAATAGATACCTTTGTACATTTCATATAATATATACTCCTAATTTAAAATATTTTTTGACTTGACACATTTTGTTGTTTATTTTAACTAAATTAAAATTCATCAGACACTGTTTTTAAATTTGATCTAAAATATGTATAGGTAAGTATACGCAATTTTTTTTGTAAATGAGAATTTTTTGCAAGAAAATTTGTACGTAAACCAGTTAATTTGTCGTTAGTAAAGCTAATAAACGTTAGTAAAAAAGCCTAGCACATTAATAAGTTAACTTTTAGTTTGGAATATCTTAGGTATGTTCTTTTGGTTAGTACTTACAGTTTTCTAATTTATTTATTTATTTATCATGTCATATTTTCCTATAAACGCTTAAATTTATTGTAAACTCACACTTTGTGTCAATAAAATGAAAATTTAAAGTTATTTGCGCCTTGATTTACATAAAGTATTCCAATTTGTCATTTTTGACAACTAATTTCTTCAAGGTCAAATAGCCACTGTCAGTGTCAAAAACATATGATGGCACTACCTGTGTCCACAGACAGAGATCGAGTGCCTTAATGCACATGCGAAGCCAGCGCCACCAATGACCATATTGTGCATTAGTGGTATGAAAATACGAATTGTTTCAAATTATTATTGTACATTTGAACTTCAGTATTGTATTCAGTAATGTATTTCAATAGCAGGAAGCTCAAGTTTTATGTAAGGTACTAAATCAACATACTTCGTATAGAGGTAACGCATTTAGTGATTTTTTATATCTATCCTTTTCGCACATTCCTCTCATCTAGGGATAAAAAACAGTTGGAAATATTATTTGAAGTGACGTTTGTCAGTTACTGTCAGTGGTTAAGAAAATTGAGCTTAAATATCGCATCCCAAACTTTTATCGCATGACATTTAATGATTCCGCCCTTTTTGTAAATGATACATTCTGCATTTCTCAAAATAACAACTTTTTGATTGGTAAATAACTAACTAGACATAACCTAACACACTTTTAAATTGAAACCAGTGACATTGCGGTAAACAGAATTCCCTAAAACTGTTGTCTTCCTTATTGCACTTGCGACAATTATATTTGTTATCTTTGTTTCTCAATCCTCTCACGAGAGGAATGGGATTGCGTTACCTGTACGGAGTGTTGATTTAGTACCTTAGTTTTATGTACTACAATCGCAAGTTGTCATAAGAGTGATATTATTCCCATGCAATGAGTCTCAAGAAATATTTTCATATCACTAATTCACAAATCACCACGCCAGGCGGCGCTGAACGCAGAGATGTGCTAGAAGATGAGCTTGGCGCCTGTAGGTACAGGAGCAGTGTTGTTACAGGGGCGTGTTCGAAAACTAGGAGCGTTACTCTTGGGTAATATTCTTTCTCTCTCATATAAATCCTTTTGTATATTTTGCTTTTCATTTTATTCACTCTGTTAGTATTATACTTATACTTACTCTTATACTCTTATACTTACTCCCTATATTTTCGAACAAGCCCCAGGCGTTCGAAGCCAATCCTTAAGCTAAGTTCACATGCATTGCGGATACGCAAAATTTTTATTGCGGATCGTTTCTAAATGGTTCATTATGTATATTTCAATCAAAATGAACCAATTAGAAACGATCCGCAATAAAAATTTTGCGTATCCGCAATGCATGTGAACATAGCTTTATACAAAGTGGTCAAGAATCACAGTTTGAGTTGGCGGTGCTGAATTTTATTTTTAAATGGTACAACTGGAGTAGCTTCCGTTTGTTGATCGTTTGACACTGACAGCCGTCACTTACAAGCATCATTTGAAATTTCAAATTCAAATTAAAACGATAATTTTTATTCACATAACCTTAATCTTGGCGCTGTCAAATAAACCAACAAAACATATATCCGGTTGCAGTGTTGCAAATAGCCGAATAAGAAAATGATCTTAATTGTATTGCTAACTCAAACAGTTAAGTATCATTCAGAATTGAATTAGTGCAGAAAATTTGTGCAAATCGGTACTGCAGATTGGCCGTGCAAATGTTTGACAGATGTATTTTGATGTGTCTATTCACAATCAACTTAGTGCAAAACGTCTGTTGATTGTGAATAGACACATTAAAATATATCTGTCAAACATTTGCACGGCCAATCTGCAGTACCGATTTGCACAAATTTTCTGCACTAATTCAATTCTGACTGAGCCTTTATTCTTGACCACTTTGTAGATTTTACATTGATGTATCAAACTTGCATGTATGGTTGCCTACCATCACTTTGCTAGGCGTTTCGTAAGGTCCGCGTCAAAGTGTACAAAAGTTGCCTATGTGCAAGGCGCAGGTACGACGTGTGTAGACGTTGCCTATTTGTAAGACGCAGGATTCAGTTTTTTTTTAGATTGAAAATCTAGTTCGAACTCGGGACCCGTCGTTTTCTGGTCGTCCATCTAAATAATGACTGTGAAGCTAGTTGAGCGCGTATGTTCAAAAGATAAATAGAGAAGTTATGTTCGATTTTCGGAAATCACAATTTTTAATTTTTCTCCGATTGCGAAGAAACGGTTCGAAATATTTCAAATTTCTTAACAGATTAATAATAATCAGCATGAAATTTGGCGACTTTGCTTCCATATAACCAATTTTATGTCTCTTATTATAAGCAAGATACTTCTCTCGAATTTCAAAAATAGAAATAAAATAGTTATAGAATAGGGGTGCGAATACCAAACTTATTTCTTTATTTTTATAATTTTAGTATGTTTAGGTGATTGTTAGATTTCATGAAGTGCTTCTAACTTTTCAGTGTGTGTATTGAAGATGAAACGCGCTGCCGAAATACGTATCTACAGATATAAAATAATTGTGGGCAGAGATTATTTTTTAATTATGTAAATATCCCCGTATAATTTTGATTTTGGGCGCCCTTCACGCGAGGCGCCCCGATGCGACGCATCGCTTGCTTACCGTGTTGAGCCCGGCACTGATTGTTGCTATAGTTTTAACAAATGTATTGACGAAGTTAAGCATTAGTTAAATTTAATCAGCGTTGGTGAATTCGACCCTGAACGTTTAGCTTTCATTTTTATTTTATTTTATTTTACCCATGTACAGTAGTGGACAGTAAAATCCGAGCAACAATTTGACGTATCACTCATATTCAGACAAATTTGGTAAATGAGGCTTCTAGAGAGAAGGTTATGTTTCTGTCAAAACGTAAAAAATATTTGAAATGTCAATTTGAATAATTGAAATATCGGCAGAGACTTTTCTTTCTGCCATCTGGCAAAGTCAGTACTCTTACTTTTTGAGCGGAACTTAAATGAGATATTTTGTTCAAATAAATCGAATTGAAACGAACTAATAACAGTAAAATTTGTATTAAACCTTAGAGTTATTAATGATAATGACATTTTGTATGTTAAGTATTAAACGTGACTTGATTAGAAAAGATATTGATCACGCGTTACTTTAAAAACAAACTATAGTAACAGAAAATAATTCACTAAAAATTTCATTAGAAACAAATGTGGAGAAAAGCAATCTGCTTTTATTAAATTAAATACGTTAAATATTTTTTTATTAAAATGAGTGGTCGACAGTTGAAAAAACAAAACAAAAAACTAAAGGAAATCGAGCTTTAAATTTTAGATAAAAATTGATTTTTTTATTGCCTTTAAAAAAGATTAATAACTTTTATTTGTTTCTTTGTATTTCATTATTTTTTATAAACAAAAAGATAACAGATGAAAATCGACGATTTCCGTTATTCTTTTCAGTTTCAATTCAATTTATTGTCACCATTGTGTGTACGTATGGTTGGTCAGATAGAGATTCATAAATAAATAAGTAAATAACAAGTAGCTTAAGTCGAGGCGAGTACATGGAAAAATAAGTGAGAATAACAAAATTAACAATATGTTACATATAAACTCTACGATTCTTATTTAAACGTAAGTCGCAGGTTATCGTTTATGTGGACCCTTATTTTTCACCTGCAACGTACGCAGGGGTCAAAGGTAAGCAGTTGGAAATGCCGACTTGATCTGGTTTTAATTATTTTTCACTTTCCCCTAGATAGAAGCCGCTGTGCACGTGATTGGTGATTTGTGTTTTCTATTTGGAAAATATGGATGTCCGACGATTTCTTTTCGACTGGGAAAAAAGCGAGCACACCACGTTGTTTAAATTTTTGGCTTCTTCAATTGGTGCCTTTAATTTATAATCTGTCAGTGTCAAACAATAAAAATGCCGAACCTTACATTTCCTTTATTCATAAAATCTGCACCTCTGGTATGTTTGTTTCCTGATACTTTAATAACAAATTTATGCTTAAATAAATCGTTGCTTAAAAGACAAATGAAGCAAAATAATTTTTTCTTCTCCACACACCCGCACATTCACGAAAACTTATTATAGGCATTTTCCTTTTTAAAATATCGGTTAAACTCCCTAGTTTTACCTACCGTTGTTTTCTTAGTATTTAATTTTGGGGTGGGTCTGCCAAGTTTTTTATGTAGAGCTTGTCTTTACAATTGAGAGGCCTTTATAATAAAATGTACGTCACCGCATTCATTTTTGTAGCACTGCAACACAGTATACAGTGAATATTCGAGTAGGTACACGAAGTAAATTGTGTTCCTCTGTGGGTGTTCCTGGGCTACGTTGTCATGACAACCTGATAAACACATCGTCTAATTGTAACGGCAATGACGCGATCTCGGGACACGTGAACTTATAGAAGTAAATATTGGTCAGAAACTGCGAAATAAGTATTGAGACTTAACAAGCTAATTTCTTACAGTTTGGTCTTATTATTTATTATTAAAAGAAATAAAATAGTGATAAACGAATAAATATATGAAAGCTTGATTAACTTGGGGGGCACGTGCTCCTGTGCCTCCTTGAATCAGCCGCCACTGCCATTTGTTAAGGACAAATTTAGGAAGGTTTTGTTCAAATGT
Source organism: Dorcus parallelipipedus (assembly GCA_958336345.1). Taxonomy (NCBI): domain Eukaryota; kingdom Metazoa; phylum Arthropoda; class Insecta; order Coleoptera; family Lucanidae; genus Dorcus; species Dorcus parallelipipedus. Next base: position 25,658,467 of record OY284480.1, on the reverse strand, counting down.
TTTTGCAAATAAACATTTCTATTCAATGAATATTGATTAATATAATTAATAACACTAGTCAATAAATTAATAATTTTTTTTGTGACTGGTATTGTAATAGGTGATTCTTAATATTCGAAATACGTTAAATTTGAATCTGAAAGTAAAAAATTCTATCTCGTATAAATTTCGAGTTACGACATGTGCCCGTGTAAAAAAATTCTTCAATCGGTAAGTTTTTTTCATTAGACACAATAAAAACATATAACAGTAGAACTTGAAAACATTGAATATATAAAGTATAGTATTAAAAAAGCAGTTAAAATGAATTGTAGTTGATTTAGTTTGTGCATATGAGGATTCTCGTTTGTATTCTGGATCAATCTCCCTCATAAGAAACCAACAGTAATCTCTCACCATTCCGGGATTCCATCTTCCTCGATAACGCTGTTCCATTATCAAAATATCCCGATGGAAACGTTCTTGTTGCTCATCGTCGACTGCGCCTAAATTTTCCGGAAAAAAATCAGATGAGAGCGTAGAAAGTGAATTTTCAAAGACTTTCTGCAGCCCATTTTGTGATAGTTCTCAAGTAAATCTTCAAGCAGGATTTCACATGTTTCTGCTTTCTCATTACCCAAAAAATTATGTACCAACTCCTATGAATGCTTTCCATAACCCCAGTTCAACATAATTTAGTTTCCCTTCAATATCCTTGAGAATTTTCCTACTCTCAGAGCCAACAAATGTATCTTACTTCAGCTTGACGTTACTCAATTTTGGAAAAACTTTCTTTAAGTGCTTAAAAGCGTCACCTTCTTTATTGAATACTTTAACAATTTTTTTTTATTAATACTACTAGTTTAATACGTAACGGAGGCAATTTTTGAATCAACTAAAATTATGTACACACGACGTCGGGCAAAAGTTGAAATATTTTTTCCGATGTCGGAAGAAAGTTAAAAATCATCGGATTAATTTACCGCCATAACTATTTTTTAAAATTTCAACCAATAGACAGTCGTTTCGTACAATCGGACGTCGTATGTCGGAGCCATGTGAAATCGCCTTTAAATTAAAGGATTCCCGCGCGATAACGCATCCAAGTAGGTTAGCCCTTTCATTTTTTTTTCTTTGATTCTTTTTTTCTCCGCTAGTATACTAATTACTGTTATTTCTTTTTGGTCGAATGGTGGACCATGTGCAACGCGTCGGAACCGAACAATGCCCTTTAATACTGTAGATTAAGGGTGTCAAATGGGATCAGAAAGTACCTAGACATGATGGATTTTCGGGACACTTTGAAAAAATGTAAAAAGAGCGAACTATTGAGGACCGCTGATAATACTTACGTACCGAGCGCCTATTAAAGCAGATGTATCTTGTAGTGTCTCTTCCCCGTTGCACAATTGCAATAATTGTTTGACGATTCGGTGTACGACGCTGGGGAAACAGCCGCCGATATCTACGCTCTGCAGCACGTGCATTGCATCTATATACCAATTCAAAAAGAATGGCATCTCGGTAGGCGTTGGAAATTCAAATTTATGTTTGCAGCAATGCATCCTTGACAATAAATAAACATCCCTAACTTCTGCGTGCTTCTGCTGTCAATTTTTTTTTGACGTTCATTGAAATCGTTTTGTAATTTGCGTATTTGTGCTTGGCATTTCTTTGTTTCATTTGACGTTGCTGATATTCCACCATTTATAATTACTCCTTTAGATACGTCTGACTCAGAAGATGATGAGGAAGACATTGTTATTATGGTTGTAGATGAATCCGAATGAAGAAAATGTGTTACTGTGGTCCATTGCTGATGTAGTTAGTTTGTCTGAAATGTAGTATTTTAGTAAAACGGATGTTCTCATTTGTATTAAATATCAGACAATGGCCGCTTTCCAAAAATGCACCCTGCACTTAGAGGACATGTGTCCCACATTCCAGTAACTGAGTACACGTATTCTAGAAGTGTTTCTAGTGTCCCGGTAGTGTACCTTCGAAAACGGCCGGACACTTGGCGTACAGCAAAAATTACCTCACATTTGCGTATGATTTGAAAATTTCAGAATTCACCAGTTAGTCTACCGATTGAAGCAGTTATCTATGCGTTCCAAAATTCACCGTAAATCCATTCATCCCCAGCATTGGCACTAATCGGTTTTCTATCGGTGCAAGTAACCGGTAGATTTGCAATGGATTTGCAGTGAATTCCGAAATGTGACCATTCCAACACAGAAAATTTCAAATTGTTTAGTTTTAATCATAGAAACAGTAGGAATCTCGTAATATATAATATTGTCAATGCATTTTCGTATAGAAACAAGATATTCCATCGCCTTTAACTAATTTGTAAAAGTTCTTTTATTTTTGCGTGACAACATAACCGCAAAATAATTTAATGGTAGTTTCACAATATATTCTAGTAACTTTTTTGACATGGCATAAAGCCCGATTCACTCAGCCCTCGCCTACTGCGATGCCAATCAATTTGAATTCAACTATACATTCTCCGTACGTTAGAATAATGTCAACAATTTCGTTATTTGTGTAATAATTCATTCTGACACTGACCGGCATACTCTGAAATCTATTGAGACACTGAACGTGCGTTACTTACCTACTTGTCGTAAAACCACAGTCTATGCAGTCTGTTCACTGGCGCTAGTTTCGCGTACAAAATTCTTGGAAACTCGGGGAAGAATGCGCAGTAGTCTCGCTGCTTCTATTCGTAGTTTGGTTTACCGGCTTGGTTCGGGCAACTGCAAACACTGCCAGATTTTAAATTTAAATTGTTTGCGCCACGTAAGAATCAACTCGCGGAAGAATGCGCAGTGGTTACATTGAAGACACAAAGATCAAAGGTGCCGACGCCAAGTGAGAAGACTGTGGTAAAACAATAAACCATCTGGGAATTTATGGCAACGGATCGCCCGCTCGGATGGCGTTCGGCACGTGGGTTTAACAGTAGATAAAAAAATCAGTGGTTTCCAAACAATATTTATCGATTTTTGTTTGAATTTTTTCCTGGAAAATGAAAGCCGCAGCATTCTCTAATTAAATTTTTACTCTACAGAGTGTTCTCAATACGTGGTTTGAAGGCGTCCAGTCAATTACCTAACACCCTGTATTTTGTAGAGTTGCCGAAGGATTTTTTTTGTGAGGATATGGGAACTAATTGTAGGTCTACTGTAAAGACTTTGCCAATAATAAAAGAATTATTTGTCCTGTAATTTCTAAATTAGTATGTTATTTATTTTATTAATCAAATTTAGCTTGCATTGTTGTATGTAGGTCCTCGGATCCAGTCCCCATTGTTCGATTATTTAGCCCAATGCAGCACGTGGCAAATTAAAATCGGCATAAGGGGAGATGGACCCTTCGTTAGTAGAGCTTTTTTTTGCACAAAACAAATTCTTTGTTTCCTCAGAAGCTGCGGACGTTTTATGTGATTTCGCCGTCGATTTATAGGGCATTTTCCCCATAAACTTTACGAGCCGAGAAAATAACACGTTTAAGGCCGGAGTACCATCGGAAATACTTTTGCGTACAGCTGCCACCCCAACAGAAGTTCTATTTAAATCACGAAGGGTGCAACGAGAATTAAACGTCGCAAAACGCGAGAGATCGTAGAAGGAACCCCCCTTTTTGCGCCGGCGCACTTCGTGGTATGAGGAAGTGTTCGGCTCGAGCCCAGCTCCTCCGGTTGTTACGAATCGCGTTCACGCGGGTATCACAAGTCCGCACCGGGTCTGCTTCGCGCTGACATTGATATTCACCGGGCTACCGAGCGATCGAGAGACACAGTGGTTCGTGTTTAACAGTGAAAATACCTTGAACTTACACATTTGCAGGTAATGTGCAGTCATGCGTTATTATCGCGAGAATTCGTTCCCGTCGATATTCCCAGGACGCCGCCGCCGCCACCGACACGAACAATTTCATCACCATCGACAAAGCACGTGCAAACATTAAACTCTTTATGTTTTCGCCAAAACATAAATAAATAACGACGCGCGTTTCTAAATTTATATCGCCTTTGAATGATTATTTATTTATCGAACGACGCAAATCGCTTTCCCATAAATCAAATTAGAATCCGTTTGGAACCTTCTCCTCCATCGTCAGACTTTTTTGTTCATTTTCTATCGGCTTATGTAATTGTGACAACAATGAGTTTCAGCGGAATCCGCTTCAGACACAGTCAAAACATATACCTACCGGCCCGTGTGATTGATCAATAAATTTGTACCGAGAACTTTGTTTAGGAATTTAAACGCTCGTTCTATTACGTTTCTTTTTCTTTTTGGTAGGATAACAAAAAAGGAGTTTTATTTTACTAAAAGTTAGAAGAATTAGAGAAATTCATTCATTAGTAAGAAAAATTATTTATTGATGTTATGTACACTTGCATTATTATTGTTAAATAATTAGGTAGACATTTTTAATATTATGCTAAAATTTATAAATTCGTATTGAATTTATATGTACTTTATCTAAGCTACAAGAAAGTTTATTTCCTATGCTTTACTTGTCAGCAGCTGCTTCGGAATTTATTATAGTCAGAGACATTTTTAGTAATGTTTCTGCAGCTTATTTTTTTCGTAAACCTCTTTGGTAAACTTGTAGTAAAACGTTGCTTATAATTATAGTCAAATTATGGTTTATTATTACTTTAATAGAGTGTACTTTTCGCTTAATTTCTTATTTATATCTTATACAGGGTGTATTATAAGATAACCACCGGTAAATATTTATACCACACGATTCTCTAAGTTACCTGCATACATGTTTACAAACTCACAACATCCTCTCAAATTGTAAAAGGCAAGAAGTTTGTTTCATTAAACTGCAAAAATTTTTAATAGAGAACCACGTGGTGTGAATATTTGCTGGAAGTTATAATACATTCTGTATGTCGGAAATATTTTTCTACGGTGCAATACAACCGTTCAAGAATATTTGTAATAGTTATTAATCTTTTCCAGGTGATAGAACCACTTTTATGTTGACTATACAAATATTCTGTAATAGGTTTATTAATACAGGGTGTCCTATGTCATAACGGCCATAGCTTAAGGGTGTGTTCTTTAGGTGATTTTAAGTCAAAAATATCTAATGAACATATGCTTTAAACTTTGTTGTAATGAAGCTACGGCAATTTTAAGTAAAAAGCCATATAGAAAGAAGAGTTAATTTTTTAAATTCAGTTAAAGTACCTTGATAAATGTACGTAAGAGTTAATTTGGTATTAAATTTGAGCCTATTTCGACAGAAGTTGCTCAAAGTGTCCACCTAATTTTTATGTATACATTTGAAGAAGTAATTCTTCGAAGAGTATTGAGAACAATACGAGTAGTCCCTGCAGCGTTCAGAAGTCTAACAGTAAAGTCTTCTCTAGTGCCAAAATTTTTGGCTTAAACGAGGCTTTTCAGATCCCCCCAAAGAAAGTAGGCAAAAGGATTTAGGTCAGGTAAACTTTTCCTCTATTCCAATCTAAATAAATACTATTCTAGGGTTCTATCTCTTAATAAACTGAGTAATAGTTATCCACCGGCTAATTTTAATGGGCAGACATAAAGACCGGGCCTTGAATATCAGCTTACAAACTTTTAAAATTAAATACGCTTGTATCTCCGATACGAATGAGTTTTGGACATACGTCCATAAAACATTTTCGACATTTCGACATATGGCTGTTACGTCGTGGGACACCTGTAGACATATTAGTATTTCGGCATAGCATATCACATTTCATTCAAACTTGTACTTTTACAGTAACTGTATTATTATTTATTCCTCTTTGTAAACTGTTTCTTGTGAAGGTAGGCTACCATAGTTTCCAAACAAACTCTTTTATTTCTTTTCCGTATTTTTTTAATCGGTACAATTTAAACGAGCAGTAAATAAAATAAAATACAATAATTTCGTTATTGTACGTAGTTTATTAAATGCTTACAATAAACGCGCATTTTGTTTTATATACTGCTCATTTAAATTGTCCTTTTTTTCACTTAGTTGACATAGCGGTGGGCAAATCGATGGTTGCTAGTTAGCAATAGTGAACCTTAGATACATTATACCTAAGGGTCACTATCGCTAAGTAACAATTATCGGTTTGCCCACCACTAGTTGACAAGTTCTGTTTTTATTCGTTTTTTTACTACTTCTCATTTGCGTTTCTAGTTTAAAAATTTCTTCCCATTTATTTAACTTTCCCTTCATAATTTCTCTCAAATGATCTTCTTTTTTTTGTATTTTGAAGTGTATCCGTACGTTTATTTTTCTTTATACAAGGGACCGCGATCTTACAAATCAAGCTTGTGTTTTTTTTACTCAGTAACAACTTTCTGTTTCTCTCCAATCTTGCTAATACTTTACAAACTACTACTTGTAGAGATATGTTCTTATAATAATTTTGTTTCCTTTTTAAGAATAGGGCCGTAATATTCGTGCATACTTTTTTCCATTCGTTTTTCATTCAATACTTTTGCTTGTATTTCGTATTCCTTGGCGCATTTAATTCTTCATGTTCTTCCTTCATTTCTTGATCAGCCTACCATTCTGGTCTATATTTTTGTTACCGGTCCATTTGTGTTTCAATTTATTTAACCTTTTCCTTTGCTCTTCCTTTGCTCTTCTTGTAAAATATTCATTTCATTCCGAGGTCTATTTATTTTGTACATTTATTTTTCTTTATGCACAGATTACGATCTAGACAATAGATCACATTTCAATCAAGTTTGTGTTTTGTAAATCACTTCTTGTAGAGGTGCGGCCCCATAATCGTCGCAAACGGTTTTGTTACCCTTTTTCTTTAAGGGTAGATGGTTTAAAAGTATACACATACTTCTTCCATATTTTTTTGATTTGGTTGACACATTCTCTTTTCTTCTTCTACGTGTTAACTGTTCTTTATCTTCTTTAATTTCTAGACTTATCAATTCTTACATTAGCTTATAGTCATTTTTGTTGCCACTTTTTATTTTGCTCCTCACCTAGAGCACCTTTACTATTAATTTAATTTTTCCTTCAAATTTTCAACCAAATATCCATTTTGAAGTCTTGTTGTTTATTTTGCTGCTTGCAAACCATATCAATTCGTTGCTTCTTTTATTTCATTCTCTTTTCTTCTTTCATTATATTTTCTTTGCCCTAGTTGGTTTCTTCTGTCTATTTTTTGGAATCTTTCATTTTTTTTATCATCTTGTTTGTTTCCACGTGGCTTGCTCTCTTCTTCATAAAAGTTTACTATTTCATTGCTTATCAAATTTTTTAATTCCTTTCTTGATAAAAGTTCATTATTTCACTGCTTATCAAATTCTACGCTATTACTTTTGTTTCTTTTCATTTTTAGACGTTTTTTTTGTATATTTTTATTTACTCTGTTCTAATTTGGCTTATTTATTCTTCTTCTTTTGTACATTCTCGTAAAATTCTTTCGTTTTCATTGTCATCTTTTTTTTGCTCTGCTTTTAAGGTTCCTTTTTTCAAATTTCGTTTTAATGATCCTTCCTTTTTCTCTCCTTCTCTTTAAGTGTCTATTATTCCGAAGTCAAATTGGTTATTTCTTTGTATTTGCGATAGTTCCTTGTTTATATACAAAATTATTTTCGCTGCCGCCAATCATTATTCTCTTCTATTTTTCTGGCTTGGTTACAATATTTTCTTTTCTGAATTTTCTTTAATTTCTTGATGTATTAAACACACTTTATTTTTTTAATTCCTAATTTATCGGTCACACTATTTTTGAGTCAAAGGTTTGATGTCAATTCTTCTGCCATTAGAAAAGTTTTCTTGCATTTTAATTTATAGCGTTTTCGATTCACCTGCACCGGTCTTCTTCCATCCCTTTTTACTATTTTATTTGGTCAACATTGTCCCTTGTCTTCTTTAGTTGATGTTCATGTTGTTTTATGTGCCTTTTTTTACCAATTATACGTTAGCAATGCGCGTTTTTGTAGCAGAATTCATTATTTATTAATTATTAAACATTACGATTGAACTAAAACTAATGTCTTGTGACATAGTGATCAAGCGAATGGTTTCGTTCTATGTATATTTTTATTTTATAAAATGAAGCACGTGCTGCCTCCGCCATTTTCCAACTTTCCATGAAGCAATCGGTATGTATTTTAATGTAAAAGAAAGATAGTAAACTCCAACTAAAATTATTTCCTACTTTACTCTGTCATATGTTTACTAAGTTAAACAACTTCATTGTTTCTTTGCTAACACACGTGACAGGTGTTTTCTTAATAACACGGAAGAAATAAACAGTGCAATTAATTCTAACGATTTTCAACACACCGCAAAAGTCTGTTAACACTTGGGACGTTTAATAAGTGCTGCGGTCAAAATATCGCCCATCTCTTATTCAATGGTTATTATTCTCCCATATTTTCATTGTATGCTTAAATACTCTAATTAAGGCCTCTTGGCCCTCCGACGACTTCCTGTTCGCACGAATCAGATACAGAATCTCTGTGACATTCAGGCGTATTATGTTTTCTTGTTGTTGTTGTTCAAAGAAGCGATTATATTACCGTCGTAATTACACTTGGCTTGTACGGAAATACGTATTAGTGATGCTTCGGAAATTATGTGTAAGTAACTTTTTCCTGCTACCAAAGGACGAAATTAAAACAAACAATCTAGCATTCCCCAATGAAATCTTGATGTTCACAATCTTATTAAACGTGCGCAGAATTAATTAACCATTCCATTTCTTATTCTTTTCGTGTGCCTTTTGTGCAAAGTGCGACGCACATAAGAGAATGTGATGCTAAATGCGTTCGATATAAACCTAAACTGTTTAGATTTACAATTATAAGTCGCCTTTCATCTTCTGCGACGTAAATAATTTGTTGGGGAATTAAGGCTTGTACTCGTCCTCGAATTGTCGTCCCCTTCTGTGGAGGGTAGCTTCTTGTGGGGTGAAGTAGCCATGAACTCTGGAGTAAATCCATCTCCACTTCGATGATATAAGCGGTTGTTGACAACTGCGTCACTTTGTCGTGAAAATGATTGAGTTCTTTTTTAATTCGCAATTCCAGCACTACAAATGAAGTGGATCCATTTTTCTCTTGTTGGTTTTATCAAATACCTCATTCATGAATATGACTTAACGATGAATTTAATTCTTCTTCTGGTTTTGATGCTTTAACTGATACAAGTTTTTTTTTCCAATCGTTAATGTGTTGTTTAACACTTCCATTAGTGGATTCGTTTTCATTTGATTCTCATCATCTTCATTTAGGTATACTGGTTTCTTGGAAATGTAAGTTAAAAAGACCTGGTGAGAAAACCTGTTGATTTTCTAAGCACGCCCAGATTTACGTGGTTATTTATAATTCCGTACTAAAAGCTCAAGAATAACCGGACTAAAAATATGCTCGAGGAAGGTACGTAAACAAATGGCATGCAACAGGCATTTGACTTGGCCCCGTACAAATCAGAGCTGCACCGAAAATTCGACAACAGACACGATCTTGTTGTTAACCGCTTAACGTGATTTACGACCAAATTTATCGGGCTCAGAGTTCAAAAGATTAAGATGCGCGTATTTTTTTCCTTCTTTTATGCCCCGCTGATTATTTGGGGATTTCGACCCAGTCGTGTGGATAAAAATATTCGATCATATTTATTTATTCTAACCGAGTTACACAATCCGTGCAGATGTTGGCTGTACGGATATAATCTGGGATGGCATACTTTTAACTACACCAAATCTTCTGGTTTTTGTTTTGAATGCAAGTTTTTTTTTTATAAATTTTGCAAAACACACGCGTTTACGTCAATGAAGAAGAGATGCTGCTGAGTTTGCGGAATCTAAAAATAAATTGCAACGTCGTAATTCATGTTTACATCTGTTCGGAATCTTCTGTAGATTGTTGTGGTAAAAATATATTTTGTGTCTTTTCAGTGACTTATCACAAACCCAACGGCAACAAAGATATTTTAAAGTGAATTGTTTTGAAAACACATTCATCTTCCCAACGTTGCTGTGCTAGCAATCAGTTTGCGGCGGATCCATCGTCGGCTTCTGTGTTCCTCCGTAATTCACAATGCTGGAAACCTTAAATTTCTTTCTCCAAGTTCTATTCTTAAGAAGCTGTTTGCTTAAGGACTTCAACGCTCAATTCATTATTTCACGTGAATCCGGGAAGCGAAACAAAGACTGAAATTATAGGCCTGGGAGCGTATGTTTTATTTACATGTGACTTCTCTCGGTGTATTTACGTTGGTTACAAATAAAGAACGACCTCATTTTGAGTAATTGCAGTTGTTTGGGTAGTTAGTTACGTTGTAGTTAGACGACAAACGGTTTTTTTTCTTATAATTAACACGATGACCAGGTAATTTAGGGAAAAAAGCTGAGAGCTAAAATTGTTGCCAATTTTTTGTTTAAAGAATCCTTAGGGAATACCTGGATATATATAGGACTTAAAATTCCATTATGTATGTTGGCAAGAAACTTTTCATTGCGTTCATTAGGAAAAGCAAAGAAATAGCGTGTGAAAGACTCTCACCAGTAAGAAACGTTTGTAACGTTGTTACAAAACATGAGAATAGTTTTCATTTAATGAATCCTCTGTGTTATATTGAAGAATATTGCTCTGTATATGTGCGAACATTGACATAAATGTTATGCACAAGTTGCTTTGCAAATTAGAAAAGTTATTAAACTACAATAGAAAAGAATCTAGTTGAAGACTGAATTATTAAATTTGTCATAAATTTTTGGTAATTCCCCACAACTAACGACATCAGTTAAGGTTTTTAAAAACACTTACTTTTTCCAATTAACCTTAATTACCATTTAATGTACGGATTCTTTCCACTCCTATTAGTTACTAACCTGAACTCGCCTTCGACTTAATTAACTTAATTATTGACCTTTTGAACTTCCTTGATTTATAATTGCACTTTACATACATAGGTAGATTAAATTAATTTTTGCGGTTTTTTTTTCTTCTTCAGTTATTGTAGCACAAGAGAAAGTTTTCATGAGATTCATCAAAGCAAAACCACAAAATAAATTGCTTAATCTATCACGAGGGAAAATAGTTCTCGAGATTATAAGCACAAAAGAAGTAAATAAGTAAATTTGTTGATTCAGAAACAATTTAACTTCCGTGTACTAACAGTGAACCCCTAAAAGTCGCTATGCAGAAGACTTACAATGTGAGCACATTTAGAAACACGTCGACCTTGGCGTATTTAATCAAATCATAAACGTTTTTGCACTGACCTATAATCGTTAATATTCTTTTTCCCTGCGGTGGAACGCAATTGCGCAAACCTTCATTATTATTATTTTTTTTTATTAATCCTGTTCATATCTAATTAATCATTCTTAATGAATAATTTATCAGACTTTCACAATTTAAATCTAGCAGATTATGTTGATATCTACGGCGGCGGTGCTGAAAACCTCATTTAATTATAGCCAAATTTTGGTTACTGTAGTGTTGAATATGATAACATTTTTTGGGATGCTTGATCTAGACTTTTTAAATATCTGGTCGATAACAATGAATAATATCCAAATTAACTTCATAATAATCAAGATTATGTAGGATGGTTTTTTTTTGTTAAACATTTTCGACTAATAACAATGTCAGAGGACCGAGTTACAATAAACATGCACTCACCCTTTGGTTAGATCTCTCTTTCCCTGCTTTCTTTCTCTCTTTCTCGTCCACTGCGGAGCTGAGGGTAAACGTCTTAACATTTGGGCTTCCGATTCGATAAGGATGTCATGCAAAATAACCATTTACGAGTATCTACTCAAGACTACAGGACTTGTTTACTCACCGGGGCCCTCTCCCGGCCCCGCTCCCTCCAGCGGTGACTCTAGATGCGGAAGCTCCCTGTTGGGATGCGAATTCACGGAGAAGGTATCCTCGAATGTCCATCTTCGTACTTCGCATGCATAACGACGAACCCCAGGTGGATATTAGCATACCTTGCCTTCTGAGCGTACGTTCTCAGAATCATTGGTGCTACTGCCTTCTACAAGCACAGTCAACACCAAGTCATGACCGTTTTTTAAAGCACAAGGAAATCACCTGGTCAGCTATACAACTAGTTGTTTTTCCGACATCACCGGTCACCTACCAGTGTTCTCCATTGCGACCGCTCCCCGGCGATTTCGTACTGCTGGTGGAGTGATCCCCTACGCTCTCCGATTATCGGCGAATAAAGAGCGATCACCCTTCATCACATGTCGTTGCAATTCATTGCAACACTCTCGAGCCCGTCTGCGTAATTAGCGCAACATTATCACCACGTTTAGCCCTCAAGGACCGTCGCCGGAGACTGAGCGCTAGCATCTTTCTCTCCTTTCATCCCTCTACCTGAGACGCACCCCGTATCATATTCCAAACCATAAGATAAAATAAACAAACGTGCTCGTGTTTTACGGATACATTGGAAATGCGTAAACTTTCTTAAATTCTAAACTTGATAAATTATACAACGACAACAATATAGTTGACTTTCTTCCGTTTCCATAAATATTGACAAACTTATGTCGTATGAGTAGGTAGGTAATAGACGAGGTGCAAAATTGGCTTTGCAGACAACCAAAAAAATTCTTCTCTGTCGATATTTGCAAGTTGCCTGATCGTTGGGATAAGTTTACATTAAAGTAAGGACATTATTTTGAAAAATTAAATTTGCCTCATTGACTTTGTGCTATTATTGTTATTATTAACGTATAAGAAAGTCAAGGTTAAATCTATACTCCCCTCGTATATTTTTTACTGTAGAAACTGAATCATAAGTTCCGTCTTCGTGATTCGTTTAAACAATTTACACGAGGCGTAAATATATTTCTCAAATCTCCCTATAAACTTTTGTCAGTCATGAAGCATACGCGTCCGTTCCCAATGAGGTTAATGTTCGTTCAGTTATTTTAGTTATTTACTCATAACGCCAGCGTTTAAGCGCGATTTGGTAAAAAAAAATATATTTACTTAATGAGCTGTACATACAAACCGAATGTTGTGGGTTGTTGCTTTGTGTTTCGAAAATTACAAGTGCAATTATTTAACATTGAACTTGCACTTCTTAAAGAATTCTTTTTTTATTCGATTATTGGGTGCTTGGGGACTTTGTTTTTTTTATTTCTCCTAAACGTTGTTGCTTACAAAAAAAAAAATTAAGAAAAGAAGAAACTACTGCCAATAGTTTTTCAAGACCCATTATTCCATAGTTGCCCGTAGTTTAAAAATAAAAAGGAATGTGTGCCAACCCAGACGCGTTCGTTTACGTTTCCTTTTTTTTTCTTCGTATTCGTCGATCGCCTTGCTCTTAAACTGTTTCTTAACAAGCAGTTTCGCTCGCCATTTTATTACGTCTTGTGCCTTGCACGACGGGAAGAAAAACGAAAATAAAACGCCGACTTTTACTTTCACTCGATCGTCGTAAACTTTGAACGTGAAAATGTCGCCTTTAAAGTTCATCGTTATGCAATCCGAGAAAATAATAAGAGTTATCGTAAAATGCCGCACTGGTTATTTCATAATAAGTCAAACAGACGAGCGTGTGATACGCTACAAAGTGCTGTTAAAATAAATTTACTGATTAGAGATTAAACCGTCGCTCGCCTTAAAACGAATTATATTTGTATTCGTTTTTATTGGTCCTACTAAAATATTCATGCTTAAAACATTAACTGCATACGAATTCTAATTTTAGATACATGCAATTATCTAAATTGTCAAAAATCTAGGCCCCCTTATCTTCAGAGTTGTACAGGGTGTTTCAATGATGATGCACTAAACTTAGGGGACACTTTTCTGACATTATTTTGAACAGAATACAACAACAGTTGAAATTTGCATTATTTTGAGTCGATACTTTTAGAAATACTGTAGCAATTTAAATTTCTACCGCCGTGAAACAATGAATGTCACACAGCTGCAAGAGAGCAATAAATATCTATCGTAAGCGAAATGTGCATTTAGCGTGCATTTTAGGCTATTCTGATAAACGTTAGGTAATGCGGATTACGTTGATGATCACGAAACCTTTCCGCATAGAGACGTGCTGCTAATCCCGCCTTTCCTCGACATGCTGCGTATAAAATATGCATGTCTGCGTATTCTTGAAACATAAAATCGCCCATCGGAAACACGTAGGACCACATGTACACAAATATACTTACATACGCTGATGAACTGTTAAAAATGAAAGTTACAAACTACACCAAATTCACGTTACTCTTTATTAAAATCAAAAAATCATTGAGTAACCAGAACGGACTACTGAAATGTGTTTCATCATCATCACATCATCTGAGGCGACATTTTCTGAGACAAGAAAACAATAAACCGATTTTTTTGACGAAAGCTAAGGCAGGTTCGACCTCACCTATAATCCATTCACGATCTTTTTAGACTCAGAGTAGGCCATGTTAGGGTGACACTTTTGTTGGTACCTCCAAGTGAATATGTTCCATTTTAATTTGATGGTTATATTTTTGAAAACTGACACCAAAAAATATTGATGATTTTGAGCATTTTGACTTAGTATTACAAAGTCACAAGTAATTTATTTGTTTTAATGCTATTATTTTACTTTCTTCATGCCAACGCAGAGTATAAGAAGCAATATAGTCGATGGGACTGACGTTAAAGTGTCAGAATTTTACATTTGTCACATTTTGAGTTCTATCAAAATCCATGTACGTAACTTAACGAAAAAAAAGCATGGCCCTCTAGAGTCTAAATAGGTCGTGAACAATGTATACGGTACATTTTAAAAATATACGATTCTTCTTTCCCTTCGGTTATCTTAAAATCTATTCGTTAAAAAAAAAAATTATTCGAAACTTTTATTTCTTTTGACGATATCTACCGATGGTGCGTCTACACTGACAAACAGCCTGTATATTGGTTGCTCTTTATGTTGGAAGAAAAATTCTTCCAGATATTAATCGTCTTGCGTTTATCATAATAAACACGTTCCTGAAATTAATGAATGCGCGCATTTATTTTCAATTAAAGCTGGCGAAAGAAAATGTTACCGTTTCTAAATAAATAACTCGTTGACTCAACAGGAAGCGAAACGACATCACTTAAATGAGTAAATAAATAACTGCTAAATACATGTTACCACTGAGCTTTTTAATACGTGTATGTGTACGTAAAGTTTATTCGAGATCTGTTGCTGTTAGCTTATACATTAATTTATTCAATACAGATGTTGTCATTGTCAGCGTTTGTGATTAAATAAATCTATGTATTGGGTGTAACAGAATAGCTGTTCCTAATTCTCTGAAGTGAAAGAGCGAGTCAAAAGTTTTAACTTTTTTTTAATTTTTGGAAAACCAATTGTAATTCAGGAACCCATTTTAAGCAGGAGGAAATTTCTGGAACAGCTCGCTTTTGAAATTTAAGAAAGTTCTTGGCCACCCAGTAGAAACACTCAAAACAATCAATTTGGAGTAGACTGCATGTAAAGAGATAGGAGGTGAACCTGTTAATGCATACTTGATGTTATTCTATGCGATCTGAGTAATTTTCAAGTTTGTTTAGTGCTGTAGTGTAATAAGCAGTAATTGGCAATTTCGAGTAATTGCTCTCGTACAAAGCAATTTCTCAATTTAACGCAGATGAACTTTTGATCGTGTAATATGGGAACTTGCAGGTACTGCAACAGCGGAAACTTTCTACATTCTCTTATCATAAAAGTTACATGTGTATCCGGAAATAGAAAGGTTTAAGTACAAAAATATTGCTTCGGACTTACTTTTATATGTACATTAAATTAAGGAAGTACTTGTCCTAGACTATACACTTTCACAGCGTAAGTAAGATTACCATTTTGCTAATAATGTTGTTATTAAAGTACGAATAAGTGCGAGTTTTAAAGCAGTGTTTATATCATCATCACATTAATCAAAATAACTGTTAGAATAACGATGCAGTTTGATGGATAAAGTGCTTATTTCTGCAAATATATGCACATATACTGTTATCTAAACTGTTACATTTATCTGCTTAGATAGGCGGAATAATATACGCGGTTCATACAGTTTATTATCCATCAGTGCCATTAATTATTGTCATCTACACTTCATCAAGCAATTTCGCTGGTTCTATTGAAACGTGCTGCTGAAATATGGGGTCGCTATTTTCCCCCCAATCCGCGCACACGTTATTAAGTTATAACAAATTAAGCTCCGCGTTATTTATTTGTTTATTCTGTGTAAATAACGACGTTTCGATTTCCGCGAACTTTCACTGATTTATTATTCATCAGCCGGCGAGATAGGGATTGATTTAACTATTCCTTGTATTGTTTTATTTCAGACACACTCACGTTGCTTTCTAATGCAATAAATCGCAGTTGCAAAAGGTGCAATTTCTGCATAATTAATAGTTAATCCTGAATTTCTCTTTCTGTATTCGCCTTTCGGGGGTTTTATAGTTCTACCGGTGCACGTTTAAAGACCGTTTTAGACTACCCTCTTTCTTGTATGTATACATACAACATTTAGTTCAATTTCTACAATGAGACGGGTGGTACATAGAATACGTTCAAATTTTTGATACAATTCATAATATACAACTTGAAGTTATGTATTAGCAATAAACGTTTAGCATAAATGATTTTTATTTGATATGTGTAGATTCTGTGTGGTAATTATCACATTATTTCTTGATTATTACAGAATAATGTCAGTTTTGTTTATATACAATGCCAGTTGTTAATTACGCTCCGATAAAATCCACATACATGGAGAGGAGCACTACTTACATAATTATTATCATGTTGATAGTACGATAGTATTTATGAATCGAATCTTTTTTATTTCAGGGTCTACGTTTTGGGGGAAAATGAGATTGACTCCGTGCAAAAGTAAGCAGCCCGTATAAATAAAAAAAAATAGTTCTAGTGTTCAGTGTTTATACGATTTGCATTGTGCATTCCTGTGATATGTTCCCGATGAGTTAGTGCGTGCGTCAGCATGTTGTCTTATATGTTGTCAGTGGACGAAAAGCCACCGTCGGGGCCCGGAAAAGGCCACCTTCAGCTGGCGTTCTCCTCGGAACCGCTCACCAACGGAAGGACGCCCATCAGCAAGGAAAACAGCGTGAGCAGCTTTGCCAGCGATGCGACGACCGCCACAGCGAGTCACAGTTCCATCACACCCACAAGCACCAGTGATAAAGTTAAGCCTAAACTACTAATCAACGGAGCTAAGCACCAGACTCTTAAACGGTGAGTTGTTTAATCGTTCTTTCATTCACGGTTTGCCTTCATATATATTATACGTGTTTATGGTTTTCTAGCTATTTTCAGCCGGATTTATTTTTGTATTTTGGAATTTTTTAACTTTTAACTTAAAGAACAACTTATCTCAGTTTTTGCACGAAAAAGTTTCATCAATAAATTAAGCATTTTCTTATTTTACTTCTACTGATTTGGTCCCAACTGTATTAAGTCTCTTAAAATGTTATTAATTTAAATAAACAATTGAGGATTCACCAGAGTGCAATGCTAAAAAAAACACTATTCGTATTTTGTTTCTAATTCTAATTTGTAGTCTTCATTGTGTTATAAGTTATAAGAATACTAAACCAAAACAAAAATTACAATTTTTTTTTGAAATCATCGGTAGCTGACTTTCAGAGTTAATTTTCTTTGAAAACCAATAATTAGACTTTACCCTAAGCCTTTGATTTAAAAGAGTTTTAACAATAAGGCATTTTTTAATACTTTCTTTTGCCTACTTACAAATGTTTGTTTACTCTTCCAATTGATTGAGGCAATATCATAAGAGTAGAATCAAATAGATTTCATTCTACATATCCTACATATAGAGTAATTGGTAAGAGGATATATTTTTTATTTATTTTTAATTAATTAATTAAATGGTCGTAAAATTTGTAATAGTAACTGATTCCTGAAGAAGTTGTCAAACGTACAACGAAACGTCGACATTTATACTGGTTTCTTGAATTATTCGATCAATTATTATAACAAATTTTGCCATACTTTGTAATGCACAAGAAAGCGCTTCAATTAAATTCAAAATTATGTGGAAAAATTAAGTTTAATTAGAATGGCAGAATACATATTCCAATTGTATTCATCTGTCTAAAAAGTAGTGATGGGCGAAACTGCTATTTTTAAGTAGCAGTAGCAACCTGTTACTATTACAAAAAGAGCAGTTTAAAATAGCTGCTAATGAATGGCGTTACCTTCAATACAATAACCTTAAACGAAAGTGGTCACTGAAGCTGACGGAAGTGGTCACTGAAGTTGACGGAAGTGGTCACTGGAGTTGACGGAAGTGCCATATTGCTAGCGGTTGGTATTCTGTGATAGCAGTTAAAAAATAGCACTGCTAAATAGCAACCCATCACTACTAAAAAGTAATCTTGTAATATACGAGGGAAGATTCAACAATTATCTACCTAACTATGATGAAACAAAAGAACTACGCTGTAGATTTTTAGCAGTTATGAATTGACAAGTTTGTGACATATCTGTGTAAAAAGAAGAAGGTTCAGAAGGTTTTAGCGCAAAGTGGTACCACCCACTTTGGGAACTTATGTGTGGGAACAGTGTTGTAACAGATACATTTTTGAAAGTATGTAGTTAGATTCAGATACAGATACTTACCCTAATTGCAACTAGATATAGTTACATATACTTCTTTTTGAAAAGTAACTAGATCACAACATAAATGTATCTAGATACTTTTTACACACATATAAATATTATGTATACAGGGTTGCAACTAATTAAAGACTCATTTCTATTCATTTTCTGAAAATATTTCTTAGTAACTCAATATTTTCTTTTAAAACAAAAGCATAAGTGTATCATATCGTCGTACTCAGATTTTATTTCTGCATCACTGGTACGGATACTAAGATAACGCCCATAAGAAAAAAAAAAAAAAAACTGACAGTCGTATCTGCGAAACTATCAATCCTAACCTACTTTTTTCTGAATGTAATAGATTGTCCATCGAATTTAATATAAAACTGCTGAATTTTGTGACTCTATCTCAATAAATGAACAAAATATTTGGAGCTTTCTTGTATTCGTATGCTTGAAGTAAAGTAAGTAAGTAAAGTAAATTCTTATTCCGTATTCATAGTGCTTCCTCGAGGCTTCCTTGCTTGAGGAACTCCTTAGAATGGGATTGTAGTAAGGCAGTTGTATTAAACAACTCACATTCTAAGGGGTCCCTTATTGAAGGAAGTCTCAAGGAAGCAATATGAATACGGAAATAAGAGATTGTTTGGCCTTATAGTAGATATCGATAATTATACTTATTGAAAAATAACTTTGACATTGAATATCCCATTCTTTATAGCTACAGGATTCTATGGAATCCACGTTCTTATTATTTTCTAAATTAAGAATTTTCATATCAGTTAGATGCATAAAATTATTTAGACATGTACAGAATGTCCCGTAAGAGTGTGGCAATTTGAATTTGTATTTTTTTTTAATGGAACACTTTAATGCCCGGTTGCACCAACTTTCTAAGTAGAGTTTAAATTTAAGTTATGTTTAGAATGTGACAGTTACGTATGGTCAGTATAATGTAAAATACATTCTAACTCCAACTTAAGTGTCAATTAGATTGTGACTAACATTTTGTTAAATCTATAAATAATGTCATAGCCTAAACACCACTTAAATTTAAGCTCTGCTTAAAAAGTTAGTGCAACCGGACAGAAATATTGTTGTACGATTAAATAGTTTATGCTGAGTGGAAAATAATATAGGGTTTTATTGATCTAAAGTTTATGGTTCTCGAGATCGTGACAATTTATTGCTAAAAGTGACAAAATTTGTTACCCTGTAGATTAGTTATTTTTAAATATTTGACCTTGACTTTCGGTAAATATGTTATTGCGATCAGTCACTGCGGTTGTCTGAGTTGACAGATACAAGTTACAACCATACAACGAACAAGCAATGTTCGAGCGTTCTAGTGTTAGAAAATGCATATGCGCAGAATCAAAATTGAAATAAAAATCCTAATTTTTATTTAAGAAATGTATCTGTATACCTAAGCGCTCAGATACATACATAAATGTAACTAAATGCAGTTACAGTTACCAAGTACTGCAATGTAACTAGTTACATAATCAGATGCACTGGAAGTATGTATCTAGATACTTGTAATTAGATATGTTATAACACTGGATCTAAAAGATGCTGTACATAATTTGTTTGCGAATTTTTTCAAGTGGGTTAGAACAATTATTGGAAGAAAAGTGGCACAAGTGTGTGGACTTAAATAAAAGTAAAAATGTTTAAATGACCCTCTATCTTCTTCTTCAAGGCCCCTCGTACGAGACACTCCATGGAAATCCCTAACATTACTTGTCCTAATTATTCTATTGGCCTTGAGTTTGTCTTCTCTAATTTGCCTTCACAGTAAGTCTCTTTTTTCGTCGTTTTTTAAAGTATTTTGCATGTGTTTTATTTTTTATAATTTAAGTATTTAGTTTTAATCCGTAAGGATTTTTATTATTTTTAAGTTGGTCTTAATTGGTTTATTATTAAAAAAAAAAAAACAACCAAAAAATCATTAGCTATTCCTATCTGGAGTGTTTCCTTGCGAGTTGTAGGATAAAATTGAAGTGATTATTAAGTCTCAAGTAAGGATAGCGCCGGCATATTCATGTCTTTATTTGGCCTTATAATAAATGTTCCTGAACATCAAGGCAATAAATAAGTACACTCTCGACAACGTTCGTTTTTATTGTAAACGTGCTTTTTTTAGAACAAGCGATTATTTTATTTAAAGAAAGACCTTGCTCGAGTAACATTCAAAAGGACGTAATCACTTTTACACTTAAAAGGTGCAAATAAGTACGATAATTAAGCATGAAAGTGACTTCCGAAACTTATTCATTTTTTGAGCAACTGCATTTCGAGTCCTTGAAACTTTCTCTCAAGTAATTTTGTCAGTTAATGTTACTTATGTGGATCGGTTTTATATTATATTCTGGGGTTCCTGGATTTGATTGACATTTAACTTTGATTGACATTTTTGTTAGTAATTTCAGATGATGGCTAATCTGTTTTGACAAAGGGGGGGGGGGTAGATTTTTACAAGTTAGAATTAAATACCTTTGAAACAACCACATGTCAAAATTTGTAATTACAATCGATCATCATCATCTCGTTATTACCAGAGAATGTGTTCACGTTTTAGTATTTCACTTATCTTTATTACATTGTTATACATTTTTATAGGTTTGACATTTAATGATGCTGAAAGATTACATAAAGCTCACTGGCAAGTAAATATCAGTCGTTCTTACAGATGTGCACTTTTTCTTGCGAAGCTGCTCATAAATTACATCTTGATTACAAAGTTAACGACAAATCATAAAAAAAACCTAAATTGCATTATAATGCGCCCGGTCTTAGGCAAAATGACTCCTGTTTACGGTAAAGTTTGAAGTTTATTGACACGAGTTCGTCAATACTTAAGCGCACAGTTCGAACAGGTTTTACTTTGCCTTATTTAACTTAACCGAAGATAATGCGAAAAGGATCAATTACTTTCATCAAAATACATAATATGATGTTGTTACATATGACATAAGTATGTAAATTAGCTAAGATTTTGAAAAGCGTGAAATGTAATGCGCGTTGGAACTGTCATGTCTTTACGTTTACATTTATAACTTGAATTTGAACACCTCTGTAAACACAAATTCGTTTTATTGTAAATAAAACTCGTTGGTGCGCTATTATATGCTTGACTTTCGAATATGTTTGCATTGTGTTTCCCGAGTTAGAAATAACAAATTAATGCGTGGCTTGAATAAACTGATAAGTTGCATTAGGATAGGGTATTTGTTGTACAAACAGAAAAAGAGACATGGTGATCGATTGGTTGTAAATAAATAATTAAAAATAACAATCTTACTTTCTGATTTTGATATGAATTTGAAAGATTCATAGTCAATTTCCATGACAAAAAAAGGAGACGCAGAAAAGTTTGCTTCGTTCTCTCTTCTCAAAATCAGTTCTAAATGTCCTTTTGTCTTTCATGTGCAGTTTGTGAACATTCAGCATAAACAACTGGGAAAGTTAATTCATTCTCGGATTTTTATGTAAACCGGAAACGGTCGTCGGCGTATATTTACACATTATTTCCCATCCATTCGACGTTTATTGGATTAGAAGTGAGTAACTTATGTCAGCGATTGAAATAGTGTTTCTGACGTCCATGTTCACATAAAACCACGAAAAATATTCCTAAATTTAGCGGACTACTTTGTTTATACCCTGAAACATGAATCTAAATCAGAATTCTTTTCGAAACCAACAGTTTTATACTGAAATTGTTTTGTTTACTTATTATTTTTTTGTGAGTGATAAAATGAAGGCAAAAGGAGATCACTATACAAATACGAATATAAAATACAATTTAACGTAATTGTTACGTTAATGAGAAGTAGTAATCTATTTCTCGTTTGTAAAACCACATATATTTTTGTCTTTTTCTTTTACCTACATGCCAACAACATACAAGGCAATTCATGTTCCATGTAATTACGTTTCAAACGACGAATGCATAATTCAGAACAAAAAACCGAATGTTATTTGTGAAATGATATACATAGATCATGTTTTTAACTGTTTCTAATAATGCTCTAACAGTAAAAGTAAACATTCTCTAAGCCAGCTTGTTTGCGTCGGAATCGATGTGTGGTCGCAACAATTGCCTGGTTGTTTAAATTTTCAATCAAAAGTAATGTGTGTGGACTTATTTCCTGGAATTGTATTTCCTGAAAAGCATCTTTTTGTGTAATCGTGGCAAACAGTTACTGTTACGAATTCAGGGCTCGCAGAAAAATTGTCGTTTAATTTAAAAACACTTTAATGTCCATAGCCCTAACAAATAACATTTCTAAATTTGCTATATTCACCACCTACGGAATAATAACTGATTCAAATTGCCCGCCGGGTTTTGCTTTTATAGTAGAGATACCTTCTTTCTAGATTTTTTTGGCAAACGTCTGGAACCATCTAGCGTTCGACTCGAAAATCACTGAAATGATGGCGTGTAATAGTGTTAATTTTTTATGATAATGATCAGACATTTCGGAGCGTTGCCATGGCTACGCAGTGAACGGGCACTTTTCATTGGTCCTCGTATTGCGTTAATCATGACAAAGCTCCGAAATGTCCGAAGTCTGGTAATGATTCAACTTTAAGTTGATTTTATTTTTATTCAACAGTTAAGGTCGCGACACCTTACGGTCGATTTTTGACCTTATTAGTATTATTTCTTTCAATGTTTTAAAGTTTCAAGTAATTTCTTAATTTTCTCTTCATTATTTAGGTATCAGACAACCATCACCTTTTGATTTTATTGAGATTCGCATTCTTTCAGTTTCTGTTTAAATGTACCTAATTTTCTAAGTTATTTATTAATTTTTTTAAAGGAATTATTCCCTTTTATTAATCAAATTTATTAAAGTTTGGTAAGAATCTCCATAAGATGTTTGTAACCAGTACGTAATACAAAATTAAGAATTTAGGATTTGTCTTAGGTTACTAAAAGCAAACATTTTGGAAGTGGTCTATATTAGTTGAGACATATGTTTCGGCCTCAGCAGAAGGCCATCTTCAGCCAGATCAAGACTACAATACGAAAGGAACGATAAGTAAAAGCATGAGTTAATGAAAGTTTACATTCCGTAATGCATAAATTTATTAAATCTATTTGGTTTTTTTTATTTGGTTTTTTTGAAATACTTTTCCATTTTTTGTATTTATAAATATGTATTTTGAACTATTGTTTTATAACCAATAGCTTAGGTCGCGACATCTTACGGCCAATTTTTTATTTTCTCGACCTACTCTTTTGCTGAAGAGGCCCAGAATAGAGCCAAAACACCCTTCTAGAAAATGTTCGAGAAATCCATTGCAATCAAAACCGACCTGCAATAAATTTAGCAACTGAAAAAGTATGTATGGAAAAATACAGTCAGGACATTGTCTAATAAGCATGTAATTCACGTTTCGCCCCATGGATGGAAAGCATTTTCAATTTTTTTCAAAAGTCGATTGGTTTTTCCGTTTCTTTGCATCAGATTTTCGATGGTCCCGTTTGGTTCCAAACCCGATCCTGTGCATTGGAACTAGGTTCTTGGCCCAGTCCTGTTTGGCATGGGTTCTGCACAATTTTCTAAGTCTCAGGTGGCCTGACGTGAACTGCTCTATTTCTTCCACCCTTGTTCTATCTTCTTCCATTTTCTATAACTCTTTGTCTATAACTGTGGTTCTTTTGTGTCTCCGCAATTTTTTCTGCTTTGTCTGGTCCCGTAAACACCTTCTACTTCTCCCATTACAATCTTCTTCTGTATCTTTATCAATGCCTTCCTGTGTCCTATTTCTGTAACTGATTCACATTCTCTGCCGACCATTCTCATTCTGATCCTTCGAGTGAGCTAAAATTCTCTGCACATAGATGTCGCTTTTTGCATTCTCTAGTTTTCATTTGATAATGTGCTTTCCAATTGCACCGATGAACTACTCGGAGCTACTCCAGAGCTGCTCCAATATGTTCCAATTGGACAAGGCACAGCTCGGAGCGACTTCGGAGTAGCTCCGAGTAGCTCATCTGTCCAATTGGAAAGCCCCTATACTGTGTAACCTTCTTCTTCTTCCTGTATGATTCTTCATCCATGCTTTGATCATGTAGGTAATAACAGTAATAATAATTCCTTTGAATATGATTTTTTGACTTTTTTTTGAGTAAAATTATAGAATTGTGTTTAACTTGTCTTTAATCATTATCATACTTCATCACACGTGCTAAATGTGTTCGAATATATAGATTGGGAAGAACAGTGAAATATAGGTGGCGCAGGGCGCTGCATATGGACCAGAATATGGACGTTATATGTAAGATAACCATAACCTAAAAACGACAAACCTTCGGTTTTGATCAATTTATGCTTAGGAAACGTACGATATAATAACAATAGTAAGTCTGGTACTGAAGCACACAACAGTAAATATTTGATTTATTTAATCTATTTATTTTATTCATTGTGTATTCCATTGACAGTTTATCTCAGACATGAGAGTTCACGTCTTAAACACCAGGGCCAGTGTTGCCAATTCACTCTTAAGTCGATTACCCTTCTCATATTAAAAAAAAACCCGCTCTGACCCACATGGAGTAATGAAATTACTCACTTAATTACCCACACTCCCAAAACAGAAAATAAATGGTACAAAATTGATTTTATTCAAATACCTAATAACTTACCACTTGGATATAACACACTTGGACGTTGTACGTACAGATTTTTTAGGTTAAAATCATATGTGGGACTGTGGGTGGTAATCGGCAACAGTGCTGCCAACTGACCAAGCGACAAACGTACATTTCGGTAGTTGTAAACAATTTCCTTAGATGTCTCTGAATTTCGGTAGATTTATTAAAATGGTTTAAACCGGGGTTGAGCTAATTTAAATCACTTGATTAAAATTATGTTTAAAACCACTGATTTTATTCAAGCGATTTTTATTTTTGAAAATCATGATTAAAAAAATAATAATAAAAAATTCTCATAAATTAAACAAAACGGGGTCCAAATTATTTTAAGACGTTTGATAGTTATTGTGCAATTTTTGACGCAAAGTAAAATAAAAATAAAAAAAATAGCAAAACTTTAAAAAATCTCGTTAAATAAACAAAACTTTCTAAAATTAAGAATTGACAGTTGTGCAATTCTTGTAAAATAAAACAAAAGACGATCGATAATTTTATATCATTTTAAAAAATAACAAAAATAAAGAAATTCTCATTAAAACTGGTTCGACTAAAATTCAGAATTAACAATTAAAATAAAATAAAAGACGATCGACAAATTTATAAAATTAAAAAAAATACGAAAATTTAAAAAAAATTTCATGAACTGAACAAAACTTGGTCAAAATTATTTTAAACGTTTGACAGTTATTGTGCAATTATTGACGCAAAATACAACAAAAGTCGATCGATAAATAAATAAAGAAAATTTATAAATTTCACAAATATAACATAAAAATAAAAACAAATAACAAAAATTTAAAAAATCTCATTAAATAAACAAAACTTTCTAAAATTAAGAATTGACAGTTGCGCAATTCTTGGTGCGAAATAAAACAAAAGACGATCCAAAAATTTATAAAACTAAAAAAAAAATAGCAAAAATAAAAAAAATCTCATTAAATAAACAAAACTTGTTCGACTTTCAATTTTTAAAAATTAAAAAATTCTCATTAAATAAACAAAACTTTCTAAAATTAAAAATTGACAATTGTGTAGAGTTGGCAGCACTGATCGGCAATGTGGATTTGGCGGTTAGTTAAGTTATAGTGTTTTCGATTGACCACTTTAGTGCGCATTCAGAGTATCTTCATCTCGTGTTTTACACGAGGTTAAAAGAAGATGCAACTACACTGAGTGCAACCGGTGCACGTGAATCGAAAACGCTATTACTTTAGTTTGTGCCGGCTTCCGGCGTTAGCGATTTCATTGTTGCCAATAGTAAAGCTGCAACATCACTAACAAGACATCAGTCAAAAATTTAAAAATTAATCTGTTTTTTTTTCTTGTCTTGAAAATACCCATTTTTACCCACGCCTTTCTTTTACTTTTAAATTGCTTAAATTACCCGTAATTCGGGTAATTGCCCGCATATTGACAACCCTGACCAGTGCGGCGACTTTTTCTCCTGTTCTTCCCAATTTCTTATGCAAAATTAAAAATATTTTATCAAAGTCCCCAGATTTGTAAAGTACCGCAATATGTTAAGAGAATTTTGAAGGCAAAATGGCGGAGCTTTGCTTACACATTGTTCTACACAATTTTATATTGGTTTTTGTTTCTTCGAGAAAGTAAAAAATTCTAATAATAAACAAAAATAAATTAAAACTCCTTGCGCGAAAAGTATTGGAGATATTTTATTAAAGAAAGAGCGTTTATTGGATGCGACGATTATTTGCGTCGTTTTTTTTCTCTGTCAAAAAAGAGACAAAAGGTGAGAGATGGCATAGTGAACAGTGAACAATAACCTTTCCACATATTATAACAAAACTTTCGTTTTTCCCCGAAGGGAAGACGAACAAAAATCGACCGCCTTTCTTTTTTTTTATGTACCTATATGTCCCACCTTCATCATCAACAATAATTAAAATAAATTAGCAATAAAAGTATCAGAAAGAAGCTATAAAGATCTGAATCTATTTCAATTGTTACATGGAATGCGGAAAATACAAATGCGGTCTTCACCATAAATTTTCTAATAAAAATCGAGCTCCAGGCACCGAGGTCAGTTTTTATCTAAATCCTCTAGAAATAGGAGTTTCCCATTAAAAGTGTCAAATTTGGCCCACCCTGTACAATGCGTTACAAAAGGTTACAAACTACGATACAATATTAACGATTTATTCGATGAGAAATTAAAATACTGACTTACATACTGGCAGTAAAGTGAAACGAATCAATAATGACATGTTTATTTTTAAACCTGGCGTTAACACGATTATCTTGGCGATGTGACCTTGCGGTTAGAATAAAATTATACCAAATAAAACATACTACATACCACCACCATAATTACGTTACTAATATCGCGCTATTTTCGGACGACGGACGCCAATAAAATTTAATATCTGCTGGCTTATAAATTTATAATGTTCACAAAAAAGCTGGCGCTTAATTTGGCTTTAAGGTAGAAATAACGTATGCGTTAATGGATTTCATCTGAACAGTTATAAGTGGAACAAGACTAATCTTAATTCGTCGGTTTTTTTTAACTGCTACTTTATAAGGTGATGAAAATTTGAGAATGAATTCTTTTTTAATTCTTTCTTAGGCCCGATTTTACAATCGTCGGATAAGCATCATTCGTAGAATAACGTAACGTAGATATGGAGGAACATTAAAGGATATTGGGGGAACAGTTATTCCGTCCTTATTCCACGATTATAAAACTGGGCCTTAAAATGTTCCACGATTGGAATTTTGAACTGCGTTCGAATGAATCTGGAAGAAATCATTTCGAATCGTTTTCCGCAATTATGCAACGCAATGCACTACATATTACCATTTATTATTATTATTACCTGTCCACCTGCTGTATGAAATGCACGCAACGCAAAGTAACGTTATACGGCTATATTTGCACGAGTTGCGTTCTACATCACCGGAGAATTTTAATGAAGATGTGCATATTTAATATTTAAATTACGAGAGCAAGGAGTCAAGCGTGGGCATCGATGTTAGGTCATTAGGTTAATAGAAAGGTCCATTAGTTCACTCTACCATTTAAAAAACACTTACGCTTTAATACCTTTATTTATGGTTTTGTCTTCATCATCCCATTATTTCAATTGTGTAACGTTTATACGTTATTTTTCCTTTCTTCTTTCGAATACTCCTATAGATAAATCCTCATAGAGGGAAAATGGGGAAGTTGTTAAGAAGATTGTTCAATTAAAATCCTCTCCTGAAGATAAATCCTCCTAGAGGGAAAACGGAGAAGTTGTTAAAAAGATTGGTCAATTTAAAACCTCTCCTCTTTTTGAATATTCCTGTAGATAAATCCTCGTAGAGGGAAATGGGGAAGTTGTTAAGAAGATTGGTCAATTAAAATCCTCTAAGTCTAAGACAATGAGGATGTTAGATAACCGCAAAGATAATTTATAAAACCGCGGAGTCTTGTAGTGATTAAAATTTTATTGCTTTCCAAGCAGAGGGATAGGATCTCCTATCTATTATAGTAGGTCAGACTTTTTCCTTTGTGGTTATTATAACGTCAAGTGTTATTACGACAATAAAAATTAGCACGGTACCTCTTATTACAGTTATTAATAAATTGAAACCGTAGCACAGTTGACAATAAGGTAGCTTTCTTCTTTTCTGACGGATGAATAATTCCTCGCCCAGCAAAAAGTTTCGCCGTTACGACGATCAGGTTTAAGTTGTAAGAGTTTTATATATTTTATTACGTAATTATCATGGGAGACTTGTTCTGGAACTGACGATTTTATACCTATAGCAGCGTTATGATTGCAATTAGAGCATGACATAAAGTCAATAACTTTGTTAATTGACAGTGGATAGACAGAGGCTCGTTCCTAGTGATGCTTATCCGGAGATTATTACGTGATTATAATTCTTGCAGTGTATTTAATTACGTTCTGGTTTCGGCTCTGAGAGTAATAAATGGTAATTCAAGTCAGTATTAAACGATCTTTAATTAAGATTTTTTTAATAACTTGGTAAAATTATGGAGATTATCTCATGTTGTGTTTATACTACAGATTTTTATTTAGTTCTTCATTAATTTTATTTGGATTTAATGGATTAACAACTACATTCTAGAAGCACTTTATGTTATGTTGAAAGTAAGAATTGTCTACTGCGAAGTCCTCACCAGAGAGTCCAACCACCAGATCTGAATTATTTAGAAAATGTAACTGTTAAGAAATTTGGGAATACCTTCAAGAAATTTCTCTAAATTCAATTGGAATCTTTTATAACATAATTAACATAATTTCATCTATAATATTTCCAAAGCTTTTTAAAAGTACCTATACATCTACAAGAGTGAGTGGGATATTATCCTCTCGTTCTTTCTTCAGTAAGTGGCATTGTAATCGCGATTGAAAAGCATCTCATAATTGCTAAAAAATGAACGATTTCCTTCGTCGAGCCTGCAATTGTCGTTACCGGAAGGCACGCACTCACACCGTGAAAGGAGTTAATATCCATGCGGAAACGCACACTCATCACCGTCGTCTTTGCCGGAGTCATCCGCTTTGCTAGCAGAGAGAAGATCAAGAGGTAAATCTACCGGTGGTTCATTTGCATGTCTTCCACATGTAAATTGCTCGCTTTGAAACTCGTTCTTAATGATTGTTTATGGTCTCACAATGTGACGGCTTAAATTATTCGCTAATTGTGTTTTTTTGCCTCTTGTTTCGTTTCGATGTATGATTCCGTAATCACGTCCTGTTTGTTTATTTGTAGCGGTAATTGAAAAATATCTGCATATAATAAACTGTTGGCGGGGTAACAAAGACATGTTTATTACACAAGATACATAATCTATTGCCAATTATTTATTATAAATTTTAGAAAAAAAAAAATGTACAGTCAACTATTTGAATTGCAACACAAACTGTACACATGAGAAAATAAATCTTGGAACTCTCTTAGTATTTTTCTTATAAGTTATTTTTATTGCCAAAATTTGTTTGCTTTACATAGTTTATTATACATGTATATATTATATGACATTTACAGATTATTTTTATAACAAAAACGAGTTTTTTCAAGTTACAAAAAGTATTAAATAAAATTTGAGAATTCTTACGGTTTCATTTAAAGAGACTTGTGACACAATTTTTATCTAAACATGATACGGGGTGATACGTGGTTCACTGTATTTTATTAGTTGACGACGATTTCCATAAATACTTAAATTCTGTGTTTCATAGTCTAAAGTAGTCGTTCTCAATCTTTTTTGAGGAAGAAAAGTTCACCGATCCCTTTTTAAACTTCATTTTTAATTACTGTAATGCGCATACTAAATAAGTAGTGTCCGATCAATAGAGAGACTTCTGTACAAAAGAAATTAAAATAAATGAATTTAGTTAGAAAATACTAGTGTTGATAAAAATCATAGAACTCAAGTTTGTTTTAAAAACAAATACCTTTACAAATATAAATGTCAAATTTCCTAAAAATTTTCTGTTTTATTAATAAAGGATGTAAGGAATTTGGGGATCCATCGTATCCATCGTATAGAAACTTTTTTCATCCCTAAACTATGCCGCTCTGCTAAACGAAAAAAACGTATCTGATTGTTTTGTTATTTGGATGAGTTCACTTTTGAAGTATCAAAAAACATATCTTTGAATCATATTTACTAAACAATATTGGGTATTTCAGTCACGGAATATCTATTCTTTAAAATAAATATCATTATAATACATATATTTTACCATTCAGTTCGGGCACTATTTCAAGAAAACTTAAGATATTTCAAAAATATGTAATTTGGAGATAACGTCTTTCTCGCATGGCAAGGCAGTATAGTTTCGGATACTCCAGCTTCATTAGCAAGCGTTGGGATCTATATTGTTTACAACAAAATTTCACTTGAAAATAACTTATGGACACTTAGGACATTCTTTTCATTATTTTTCTGTTCAATGTTTTTAGCCTGTGCCTCTCATGTAGCAGTCTCAATTCTGAATGACTTTTTTTCTATTTGCCACTATTCTTGCCCCAAGCCTTTAGAAGCTTGTCGGAGAGGCGTAATGGCTGATGATTCTGTACTGCCAATTGCGGATGCAACCGACTTACTAGATGTTTTACCTCTTTCGGCATTCACCTTACAAACTGGGGAAACCCCAGTTCGAAAGAGCCGGTATGAATCCGAACACGATTCCAGCTTTGAAAATTCTGTCTCTCACATAGAACCCATACGTACCAAGAGGGGATTCGAACTCACATCCACTAGCTAGGGACTAAAAAAAGTTTAGTTGCCCGGCCAGGCGTGAAGCCCATTGCGAGCGGACTCAACCAATTCTGCTACGCAACTACTTGATAACTATTTTCTTTTCTCCGTGTTATTTGGTAAGTTTAAACTTATAGGAATTTCCTTTAGTATTTTCATATGTTCTTGACCTGGCTTTCTATTCTTTCCCACGTCACCTTTCCCTGTTGAAATAATTATGTATGACCTTGAAAAGTTGATTCTCTCCTCACTATTCCGTACTTTCATGAATTTGGTATCCATACTTTACCTTTACTTTTAATCCCCCCAATGTTTTTGCTTTCCTCCGAGAGTCATAGTTGCTTTCATTTCTTTTTCTTTCATTTGATAATTTTGTTTTTCATTCAGGTTTATAATACTTTGGAGTTTGAGATGAGTTCGATCTGATTTTTTTCTGCCTAGTAATCTAATTGCTAGTAAGGCAATGTTTGGATCGCAAAATATTTTTTATTTGAAACTCCTTTCTCTGCCATCTCAGTAAATGGAGCATACTTGAGGGAGTTTTAATTTCAAATGTTCTTGCAATTTTTTTTTAAGTATTTAATACACTAGATGTCTTCTGCTTTACACGAATCATCTCCAACCACCTAGAATAATAATATTCATGTTTATTCTCAGTTTTCATCAGGTTAACATTAATTCATGTCAACGGATATTCGGACGCATTCCCCACAATTCTTCACAGGACTTGCAATTTCAAGGAATATTTATGGCCCCCATATTATTTTTTGTGCTTCACGCCTGCACTAACTTAACAACAGCTGAATTATCTTCATGGATATTTCTAAACATTTCTTTCCAATTTTTTAATATGATGATTCGCCTGCATAAGAGAAATTTTTAATGAAGTAATATTGTCAAACAAATTTGTAAGTTATTATTACGACTTCGGAGGTCGCAAATTATAATCGTTGTTTATTTTAAGAAACACTGATGAAAGCACAAATAATATCGAACTGCACACTTGTCTAACAAATAAAACTTCTATAACTTAATCGTTCTACTAATTCGCTAAATAAAACTGATTTAAATATACCACCGTAGCTGGCTTATACAGGGTGTATACGAATTCGACCGACAAACTTCTAAGGTATATTATTTGCTTAAAGTTGTACCTAAATTGTTCATATACTTTTTTCATTTACAGCTTCGTCAGAAGCTGTCGAAAGACTGCGAAACGTTAAGTGTTTATGCGCCATTTAGTGTCCGTTTAAAAGAGTTTGTGATACAATTTTCATCGGACAAGAACCAGCTTTAATTATTTAATAAAAGGATTAATGAAAAATTCATGATAGTTTATTGAAAATGTTTTGTCTTACAGACATTATTCTTCATATAAAGACCAATGTTATCTAACCTTTTATACTTCAGATTAGGAGAAGAATGTGCACTAGAAATTTGTCGGTCGAATTCGTATACAGCCTGTATACTAATTCCATCTTTCGAGAATAGCGTGGAAAATGTAACGAATGTTTCAGTAAATTCAACCGCCATTTAATGTTTACAGTTGCTTAAAACCCTGTTTATATTTAGCACCCAAAGGATCTTTAATGATTTTAGTTGAGTACAACCTCTAGGGACCATGCACATGCGACGCCAGCGCCACCAATGACCATATTCTGCATTAATGGTATGAAAATACGAGTTGTTTAAAATTATTAGTGTACATTTGAACTTGAATATTGTAATGCATTTCAATACCAGGAAGCTCAAGTATTATGTACTACAATCGTAAATTGTCATAAGAGAGATATTATTCCCGTGCAATGAGTCTCAAGAAATATTTTCATATCACTAATTCACAAATCACCACGCCAGGCGGCGCTGAACGCAGAGATGTGCATGGCGCCTATATGAAAGAGAAATTTGCAAAATGAAACATGTTTTTTTTTCCTGAAATTTGTATTAACTTTTTACCGACGAATGCACACCTGAAATTGCCAAACCTCTATTTCTTTTTCCCTTTGCCCTCAAACACGTATTAATATTTGTTCCTTAAATTTTAGAGAAAAATAATTATATTAAATCACAATACAAGAAATTAAGCGAAAATTTCTCTGAACTTGAGAATACCTTTTAAATGAAATAAATAAGTTTTAAATGTGTATACTACTTTAACGGTTTATTTATGCAAAATGTCAAATTTAATTAAAATTTTCTATTTTATTTATATGTATGTAGCTTAAAATTAAAAAAAAATCATGAACTCTAAAAATAAATTTCGTTTGATTAAAGTCGGTGATTTTAAACGTGATTCTAATCAAATGATTTTTTAAATCAGCTCAACCATGGAAAATATATTTAAAAAGAATTAATACACATAATACAATAAAGATCTTATTTAATCGACCCCCAGGAGATCCATATCGACCCCGTTGGGAACCGCTGGTCTGAAAACTCTTCATTACCAGACAATAAAAATTTTGAGAAAGTAGGAAAGGTTTCCTTTTTTTATGTTGTTCTTGTAAGTAAGGTTTTCTTTAGGACTTTTGAACTAAAAATGATTATGGCCATCGTCGACGTTTGAATATTTAAAAACAATATTTTCTCAAAATAATTATTGTTTATTTACCTGTATCGGATGTAATTTCTCCATTATGTAAAAAATATAAAGGTAAGTGTGCAGTGATGGAATTAAAGATAAAAGAAATAATGTTTCTATGGAATTAATGTTTATAGTGGAATTGAGATGAGTAATAGGTTCCACATTTTAATAGCACATTGAAAAAAAGATATTTAATTTTATTAATTGCTGTATGACGCAATTTTTTAGCTAGATGAAAAATTGGAAATGTATAAATAAATATGTATGAGGTAACTGGAGACAAATGTCTACAATTATTACTCCATCTACTCCCTACACCAAAAAGTATTTGGCAAAATGACTAGTCTCTTCAATGGTACGGGATAATCAAAATGGCATATGTTTTGCTTTTGCCCTTCTGCCTTTTTATTTAAAAAATACAGTCGTGTATTCCCCTGTATGTTTGCTATTTATTTAATTAATTGAAACAAAAATAATAATTCTGCAGAAACAAGAACTTAAAATAAATGAATGCAAAAATTATGATTATTGTCCAAAGATAAAATTTTAGAATATCAAGCAATCTTCTTGCCAAAAATTATCATGACTATTCCGCTTTCGTTGGCTATTCCGTTTCGTTGAAAAGGAAAGAAGAAATACACACAAATCATTGCCATTAGGAAATGTCTTTTGTTTCTGTTATCTTCACCTAATTAACATAAAATAAAGACAATATAAATTAAAATATTGGCCAAACTATTGCATTTTATGTTTTAAAACGTGTAAAATTTATTAGAACTTTAAACAAAGTCCATATTACTGTTAAAATATTTTTAATTTACTACGTTTAAGGAAAAAGAAAACTTAAATTTTGAGAAAATCATTTAAATAACTTTTCGTTTTGTTTTCCGGAAGAAAATTACTTACAGATAACCATTCTTGAATAAATTAAACAGTACTTCCTAATTTTAAATTTTAATTTAGCGACCGGTTTCGATATCTTCTTCAGGCAGCTAGAAGAAGGAGGAATATAGTATTGCTCCGTCTATTGTCATAATAAAAATTAAAATTGAAAACATCGTCATTGGGAAGAAGAAGGGGGAATACTGTATTCCTGCAGCTTCTTTCCTTTTCAATTTTAATTTTCTTGTTGTGACGATAGTTGCCTGATGAGGACATACGTACATATTTAAACTGGTCGCTAAATTAAACTTTAAAATTATGAATTTCTTTAATTTAACAATTTTACCTAATTATGGACAATCAACAAGATCAATATTCTTGAATAATTTTGGCTAGAATACAAACATGTTTTTATTAAAATAAAATTTTAGGTGTCCCAGATATGCACATAAAGCTTCAGGTATTTTTTTTTCTACAATAGATTCCACAATTGTAAAATTTAATTTTTTAAGTTTGCTAGTTTCACCCACGACTTACTAGATCTCATGAAGCAGTGTATCTAATCCGGCCTGCACAATGACGAGCTTCTTGGAAAAACCTCACAAGTCCATTTTTGCCGAAATCACCATTTCACTGCCATCTTCGCTTATAACTGTAGAGCTATCAATTCCTACACTGAGATTCTGTAAACATCTCATAGGAGCCGGAATATAACTTAGCAAACTCTGTGGGTTTCT
The DNA here is from genome assembly GCA_958336345.1 of Dorcus parallelipipedus. NCBI lineage: Eukaryota > Metazoa > Arthropoda > Insecta > Coleoptera > Lucanidae > Dorcus > Dorcus parallelipipedus. The sequence goes on along the minus strand of OY284480.1, from coordinate 25,622,744 downwards.
GTAAAAACCTCACATGTCCGCTCCAATTCTATCAAAAACATCAAATGTCCAGGACGTGTGAGCTTTTTACAGAAACGCACAGATTTTGCTAAGTTATATTCCGGCTCCTATGAGATGTTTACAGAAAAAAAAAACCCAAAAAGCAACCGTGGTACGTTGAAGTATGTTTTAATTTTGTTTCGTTAATGATAAAGACTTGCTTATTGTTTTCACGACAGTTTCTGTTACAGTTTTAACCGTTTGCTTTGTAGTACTGGAGGATTCGTACATACAAGTTCGCTACCTAGGGAAATGTTATTTGCAGTTTTAGATTTAGGAAATGTAGAGGAATACGTTTACCTTAAGTTTTATATGCATTTCTGGGACACTCTGTATGTAATATGTAAACAATCAAAATCTTTTACAATTTTATTGTGCTATATATTAGTGTAAATAAGCAACTGCAAAACTCCTTTAATTATTTGAAGCTCATTTACAACACCACAAGGAAGTACATAAATTAATCAGTTAATTAAGTTTATTATTTTTTCGTCTAATTTTTATTTTATTTTATTGAAGAGGATGCGCTGTTAATTTCTTAATTTAACATTTGAGATTTAACAAGATTATCAAGACCAGGCACAATCTTGTTAATACGTATTGTTTCTTTTCACTGAATTTTTGTGTGCGAAAAAATTGCTCGCATACGTACACATAATTAGTGCTGATAACATCACAGCTGCCAGATTATTTTTTCATAATTAACACTACCGCTTACGCTTACTTTGTATGTACAATACGTTACGCTTAAATCGCCCGGCCTAATTAGCGATGTGTGTTTGTGTAATTCGCGCTAATTATTTTAAGGAAGGTCAATTATAATAATTTGTTGCACGCTGATAAACGAGTTTGTCAGCACTTAACGAAACAATTTCGTTTTTTGCATAATTTGTTTACTTTTCCTTGTTTCTGTGCTCATTAATACAATGTGAACAAGAACAAGAAAAAAAACTACTTTCCAAGAAGGATTATATAAATATTGTTGATTCAGTTTTAGCCTGGTCACGCCATATAACTTTCCGATTATTCCACTAAGTTTTGAGTCGAACGCCAGAGGGTTCCGGGCGTTTGCTGAAAAAATCGAGAAGGAAAGGATCTCTTCTATGTAAGTCAGGATAGACGCGCTATTTGAAACAGTTATTATTCCGAAAGCGATAGAACGTTTGTTATTTACAAGTTTTAATCGCCACATCCTGCGATCGCTTTTTGATCTAACATTGCATTAAAATTGACAAATTGAAGCCAATTTCCTACATAATAAGTTATCCCATACAAGGTGGCCATGCGTGCTATCAAAGCATAATGAAAGTTTTAAATATTTTGTTGGTTTGATTGATTACAGTGCATTCCTCAAGTATCCTCTGTACAGCTGTTTGGGCCCTATTTGGAGCCTTGTCAGCAGAAGCGTAGCTGTTGAAGCGCTTTTAAATTAAACGATTCTGCGAACCCCGACTTAACAATACTTAGGTCCGAGTTAAATCTACTTCTTTTACAATTTTCAACAGAATGTCATTTCGAGAGAGTAATTGCCTGAGATTTTTCTTTTCGTGCAAAACAACATTTTCGATGCTCAAGTCCCCGACAAAATCAATTTGTAATGCAAACGTGCCGTAACAAATCCAACACAACACGTCAAAACCGTAGTACCGAATAAGAAGCCATCCGTAAAACAGTGAGCAAGTTCATTAGCGAAATTCTAGACCGTGTAAACACACCGCATAATTTTCATTAACTAATTACGCGACACGTCAGAAAATCAACTGTAACCGTGGTGGAATCTTTGAAATTCGAAAGCTCAGTAGATTTTCATTCTATTTTAAAACAAGTATCGCAGTGTTTGTATTTATGGCGATTGCATATTCCGATGAATGCGTACGCTGCGTTCGTAATTAATTACGATATAATAGACTGGCTAATTGAATATTTATTATCTTGGCCACACGTGTTGTTGGGTGAATACTGTAATGGTGAGAGGTCACGTGTAGTTGTAGATCTTTGAACTGATTAATGCAAATTAACTCTCGCAATGAAAACAAAACGTGGGGCTAATAATAGCTCAAGAGAGAGGGAGTTCAACAACAACAACAACATATATTGCCTATGTTACTGAAAGTATTACTCAAACCTAACATCAGCTGCGCACTATAGTTTGACATTTGCAAAGGGCGTTAAATCCAGTTTTTTTTTTGACAATTTTCATGATCGTTTCGGAATTGTAAAAATGAATAACTTATTTCCAAGCTTTCAGCCTTCATGATTAATCGGGGGCTCTTGATTTTCATCATTTATTTCAATGTCAAGTCGCGCCCGTTCTTCGTCTGCCCTATTTGTTTTTCTCAAATCTTTTGGCCTTCTGTTCCACTGTCTCATAGTACGAGTTTTGTTTAATTTCACATCTTTTCAGTCGTACTTCCTTAAGGCGGTATTCCTTCGTTAGCCTTTTCCTTCGCAAGTGCATTTTTTTGTTGGAAGCTCTTTTTATTTCAGACTAGCTTGTTGACTGTTACCATTTTATATGACTTTTGCTTTTACCTTCAGAACTACCAGAATCACTAGTTGGCTTCACGAAGAAAAAAGAATGAATTCTGAAGACCTTCTGAAGCCTTTCTTTGCTCACCTACACGAGAGGCACAAGGCTTTGAGTTGTTTCTACATCCATCCTATTCGCCAGATTATAGAACCTCTGTTAGTTTTCAAAAGTGAAACTACGTCTTTGTGGACACTGGACACAAATGGCCTAAATTTCGTGATGATTGATCGTCCTTTTGGGTATCACTTTATGAGGGGGGTAAACCGTTGAAGCTTCTAATTAATTTTGTGATTCACTTTACTGAAGTGATTGCCTAAATTTGAGATTGTTCAAAATTTTTCTTTTTGCTTCGGTTCTTAGGAAGAACGCAGAAATATAAAAACCCGAAAGTTAAGTTTAATATCCTTTTACGGTTATAAAGAACTGCCTTAACTGTTCGATGATGTTTTGTGCACTTGTCTTCTCTGTAAATTATTCGAAATATGCGGTGAAAGGACCCTTGAATGAATCATCGTTAACAAATTCACAATGGTTCAAAAACAAAGCAATAATTCACGCCCTACTTTTCACGTGATTGATAAATTGACGACTTTGTGCGTCAAGGTGATATGTACAAAAACCGAACGTCGCAAGCTCGGCTCGAGTGCCTTCTTTTATTGGATCCCGAATAAAAGAACGTTCCGGTCTCATAATATCACTTCTACGAAGCGTAATTTTATTGAAGCCACACTACAGCTACTTTGAACTTAACCGAATAATGCTGTCATGTTCCTGTGCAGATGCAATTAAAGAAGTCAGAAATTGTTCGGTCCGCTGATTCAAATAAGAGCACTTCGCCATTAAAGCTCCACGTCTGGTGACTTGTTCGAAAATTATTCATGATTTTGTCAGATTGGAACCAGCAACAATTTGTCAAGAACAAAACTGTTAGAGACTACCTATAATATATCAAGTCTCATTAAAAATAATAGATACAGCTGTGGAATGCATGAATTATCATTCAACGTAACCGCCAGTGCCGTGCCGTGGTTTTGGGTGCGATTAGGAGTTTGTATCGAGTGCATAGACTCACCTTTCATAAATTTTCATCAAAAGAACCCATAGTGTCTTGACCATCTCCATTCAATCAAATAGCATTAGAATAAATTGTCAAAAATCTATAGGTATGTAGATCCTAGAACCTCCAGGAGATGTATCTCCCGATTATGAATTTCTTCATGCTGTTTAGGTATGTATATTAGCTCGGTACGTAAACGTCGGCGGAAAGGCGTAATTGTAAATAAAACGTGCAAATTAGCATTCGACCGATGAAAAGAATGTCGGAGCACCAGCATTTATGTTCGTATTTGAATCGCAAATCTAAATAACGCGTCATGTTTTCGCATGCATTAAGTTCTAATGCATGCCCGCAAATACATATACTGTTATTCTTGCGTTCTGTATCGCTCTTAGAAGTTAGTTGAGAGAAATGTTACGTGCGGTATTTCTTTTTGTGTTCGTGTAAGTTCAGCAAATAGCATGAGCAAATTACACGTTTGAGTCTGCAGTGATTTAGTATTTTTATGCTTATACTAACAGACAAGGCAAATATTAAATTTTGTGAAGTTGCATTGCATGATAGCCAAAGCTTTATCTCGTCCTGAATTTTTGATACTACAGATTTATAAACAAGAATAGAAGGGCATAAGCAATATGAAAACACCAAGCAACGCCAATATTGGTCATTGTAAATAACTTCATTAAAAAAATCAGGAAGTAAAGAGTGTAAAGCCCGATTCGTTACAGTGAGAAAGGTTACCGAACATATGGCTTTTCTTACAACGTTACTCCTGAACTTACATAACATAATGAACGACCGAAAAAGGAATTTAAGTGCCTTTTCCATTTTTGTCACATACGAATTATACGATTTGAATAATTACATGGTCAGTGCTGGGGGCTTGAGTTTATGCTAATGAGTCATTCTTTTAGAATTCTTTGGCTTTTATCTTGTTTATGATTGCTTTGATGTCCTAGCCTAGTTGAAAGACTGATTTTGAATGAACGTAGAGTTCAGTACGGTCCTGACCTCACCTCTTACGCGTATATCAACTCGGCAGTATGTATTTTATCATCGTCCCGGGCTCGTAAACCTCTCCTGCATTATGCGAACACGAAGGCATTAAATTTAATGTTGCGCGAGCAACACAAGCAACCGCCCCATGTCAATTGTAACACGTTACGTAAGGTACAGCAACGTTTCGAATGTATGTAGGTGTGAACAGGGTTTCGCCAGTATTTAGGTTGCCGCAGTCACAACAAACAACAGAGAGGTTTGCGTAAGACCGAATGAGTCACACACAGTCACAGTTCAATGCAAACCAGGCAGGCAGGCAACTATGGGAAAGGACCTCGACAGACCAAGTTCGAGAGATTATCCAAAGCCACCGTAAAATTTAAAAAACTTGACAAAAGAACTTGCTGCTTCCGCGTTGTTTCAATTCTTTGGCAAAAGATGTACAGTTGCGAGCAAAAAAATTATTCGCAAGTGTCATTAAAAATATCGTCTTTTAATCAATTTGACAAATGGAACACACGTGACACATGTACAAAGATTGACCATTTCTATTCGAAATAGAACGACCAATTTTTTTGCTCACGACTGTACAATTCCTTTTAAACTGTAAACTATTTATTCGACCCATCGTTTCACCTTTGTTCCATTCCAATCCTACCCAATTCACTAAACTCACGTGAAATACTCCTCAGGATTAACCATGTGAATGCCTCGCCGTTGCTTAGTCCTTTCTCCAAATTATTTCCACTTCACATCTTACGTCTACACCACCATAAGATTTTGTGAGTGAGCATTATATTAGCTGCTCTGTAGTAAATTCAGTGTAAGATTTAAACTGGTTGAAATAATTTAATTAGAAAGACTTTCTAGAAGCAGGTATAGTTCATTTAATCACACTTTCCCTTTGTGTCTTTTCGATTAGGAAAAATATTAAGGGTGGCATTTTTTCATTAAAAAAAAGAAACTATAATTTTATTGAATTACTAACGTTTATGTATCTGTAGGTATGTCAAAGGAAGAAAATTATTTGGAACACGGAAATGCAATCAGTATACTTTCCATAAAAGTAGGATTAAAATTGCTATGAAGGAGCAATTTATTTTTGTAGCTTCACTTGGAATCCTGCTTTGTTGTTTTCTTCTCAACGCAAGTTACCGCTAGACACGCAAACCAAAACATTTACATATTTTAATTAGGTTACCACCTTTAAATATAACACGAGTGTAATGACTCCTCTATCTTCGTTCCGTGTACTATGCAAACTATTCCGAGTTCTTCAATTAACTGAATTAGCATTAACGCTATGTACAATTGTAAATCAATTTTAGTTACGAATTCTTCGGAGTGAATCACGCAAAAGGTGTTCAATACAGTGGATGACTGGACGAAAATAGACTTAGAACTTGACGGGAATTATAAATAACCTGCGCCTTTCACCAATGGGCAATTCACCTGAAACGGTTACGTTTACACCTGTTAACATTGTATTGAATATGGACACCAAATACATACAATTCAATCGAAAGAAAAACGACACGTAAGTCGGAAATAACTTGAAGAAGCAAGTCGTAGAAGTCACACAGGTCCTAGATGAGACTAAACAATATTTCTGCTGGCGTTGAAAGTTTATAAAATAAATGTTATTTTTATTGTGAGCAATTAGAATCGTGACTGATTAAAAGATTTAGATCTGTGGGGAATTTAAATCAAGTTTCGACGCCTAGAATTTGAAGTGTAATAAAGGAATATTTTAAATTCATTAACGCATGACGAGTTGTCAATTAAGTATAATTGTATTTTTTAAAGCAGTTAGTTACATTACGGTAAATCTAACAAATTCTGCATTATGCAATTGGACTGTAAAGTTATTACAGTTACGAAACGAAAGTTGATTTTTTTTTCTTGTGGAATGACATGCAGCAAATAAAGACAAACAATTCTTTTTCTCTTCTTCTGGCTTCACAAATTCTTCTTTCTACCAATGCTTCCTCTCTTCTTGCAAAAGAACCTCTTCAGAGCTGCTGCAGGTGCTGAGGTTCTTCTTCTTCCGTAGGAAGTGATCGTAAAGCATTTGATTTACTCCATTTGTAGATGTAGGTATGGATGCCTACAAACGGAGCAAGTCAAACGCATCACAATCACTTCCCATAGAGCAGCAGCGCCTCTGGGGAAGTCTTTTTGCAAAAGTACGCGAAAAGTCCGGTAGAAAAAAAATTTGTGACGCTGTACAACCGGAAACCAGAAGAAGATGAGTATTCATTTTTCTCGTTATATTTTTTCTTGTCTTTTCTTTATCTGCTTGCTCTACTTTCGTTTGTTTTGTTTACAGACTTGCTTTACGGAATACATTTTCTTCGTTATACGCTTTTCAGCGCAGCTTGTTGATTGTTGATTCCTATCATCCGATTTTATATACACATAGTGTATCCATCAAATATTTAATAATAATGAAATATTTAGAAACTTTTTTCTATTTCTATCAAGAAAAAGAAATTACTTTTTTTTTGATAAATGAGTAAAAGAGGAGGAGGATTCGTGTCATACAGCAAACAAATCCGCCCAAGATTATGAACTGCATGCCAGGAAGCAGTTTAGTTTGTAAACTCGTGACTTGCGAGCCAAACTTTGCCAATTCGGTGGCAGATGACCTATTATAGACCCTCCTAGTATGAGTGGCTCTGTTTTTCACGGAAGGGGAGCTTTGACCGCATAATTTTCAGGGATTATGACGTAGCGAACGAAAATAATACGAAAACTGACTTCCTTCGCTTTCCGTTCTGAAAATTGCAGCTCACTTTGAGCGTTTGCAGTTGCGAAAAAGTGTGTAGCCCTCATAAAACGTACCAGAGCCCGCTGCTTTAAATATATCCCGTATGGCAGCGGTTGACGCAATAAAATATTTATAGGTATTACGTTAAATTCATTGAAAGTGTGCACATGTGCCCATAACCTTGGTTCACGGTTGGATCGTTAAAAATTTGCCGTTTCAAAATACGTCTATCGTTTCGTGCTGTTTGCATTTCTGCTGCTAAGGTGCAGCAGCTTCATCACTCTTGCTGCTCTTTTCTACTAGTTGTTTGTTTACTTTTTTATGAACGAGTTGTGAGTCATGCTCGTTTATTAATAATTCATAATATGCTGATTTGAGTATAATTTTCCAGCAAAATATTTTGTTAAGTAAACCTGTCTTTATTGATGCTTTAAAGTACCTCAGCTTTTTTTTTTCATTTGTGTTGTAAAATGTCATATTTTATTAGTAATTGGGAATTCCATAATCTTTAATACTAATTTTAAAACAAATGAAATTGCCAAATCATTTTACTTGTAATTGTTGTATTTAGTTTTTACCTAACCAGGGTAATATTAAGTTTTGTATTCTTTAATGATTTATTTTTGAAAAGCCTCCACCCACAAGCTTAGAAAAGCTCAGACCTAATTTGGCTCAAACAAATGTTTATTACAGTAATTTAAAAATGTGTTCGTGACGTCATTAGCGAGACATAGACGGGCACGGCGAAGAAGTGTTTGCATTAGCATGTCGCATTTAGCACGGACACTGTGAGTGGCGTTGTGAATACTAATTATTAAGTCATTGAATGTGTTTATGGTGTAAGATCTGGCTTAAGGGGTTGTAAAAGAAGATCTTTTCAAATCATAAATGGGGAGAGTTCAAGAGATAGGAATTCTAAATCTCTGATTCCAAACAAAACTCTACACAATAACAATTACCTTATACTAAATTTCTCACTATTTACCCAAAATGTTTACAAACCAAAAGAGGCGCAAGTAGTAACTCCTTTGTTTTAGCGTATCTGGAATTAGTCTGAAGATAGCCTGGAATGGCCCTCAGCGCCCTTCGTACATGGTATGAATTTTGGCCCTTTTTTACTAAACCATTAGTTGGTAACTTCGGAGTTGTTACATTTTTCCTGTTCTCTTTCTCTCTCCTACTTTTTAAATTAAAGGGGTCCTAAAGCTTCTACGACGGCTTTTAAAGCCTTCCGTATCAATTTTGGGAGAGATAGCGTGAGAGATGGCTAGCGTGAGCCAATTAAATTTGAATATTTCTGTCTCGCGCGAAGCTTCTAAACGAGGAGTAGCTGCCGCCAGATGGCAGGTAGATGTGCTTTTTATTAATTTCCCCGTGCTATGGCATACATGTTAAGCTGCTCTCTTCTTCATTTGATGATTCTACAAGCGTCAGTTCCGATAAGAGCGAAGTTTTTTCCCGCGTAACTCTATACTCGACACACTTCTAAATCACGTCCGAATTTTATTTCTGCAACCTGAGTTTGGATTATAAAAATTTTAAAAGGTACAGCCTCCTTTGTTTCAATTAATTCGTGGGAATTTATTTTTTATGGCTTAAAAAATGAATTTTCCTTACAGCATTTCCGAGTCCTTACATCGGGAACGGTATACACTATTTGAGGAGTTGATATTCAAAAAGGCGATTCGATAAATTTTCAGGAAACATTAAAAAAACTAATATTTTTAGCAATTATTGATTACTTAAAAATTTTCTTTTTAGTATTGTTTACAGTATTAATAGTGAAGGTAAGCATACTTTGCAAAAATATCTCAATATTAACAATTCAAAAGTAAACGCTAAAATGCAATTAAAATTGGACAAAATGCGTTTTGGACAAAGTGCATTTTGAATGTCAACTCCTCATTTGATTTGTGACCCTACAAAAAAAAAAATCTGAGGGATTTAAATTAGGACACCGGGCGGGCCACCACATGGGTCCGTTTCGGCCAATTCATTTTCCTGGATAGTGTTCGTCGAGCCAGTTTCTAACAGAAACAGTACCTACTGTGTGCTGGAGCCCCATCATGCATAAGCAGCTGCGTGAAGTTGGCCCCCGACTTTCTCCAAAAAAATTTTTTTTTAGCTAAAACGACGCCAAATTGTTTGTAGAGTTATGTAGTGAAAGAATTTTCGTTTGTAGTAAAAAAATTAAAAAGTTATGGGGTTGGGGAGGCGAAAAATGGCCAGCCCCCCAAATTGGGGGGCTGGTCTCTAACCGGCACTAATCGATGCCAAATTGTTTGTAGTGAAGGAATTTTCGTTTGTAGTTATCCAGAAAAAAAGTTACAACCTCTTGAATGTTAAGGATGGCACTATTTCCACCCCCGTAGGGGAGCTGGTATGTTTTTTTTCTTTTAATTTGAATTTGGTGGGGCTAACTGTACATAGATCTCACATCCATATTCGGCTTAGTCTGTGGCTTAACTGATAAGGTGAGAATGGCGCCACACTCAATACTTGAGGGGTTGCCACTTCTTTATAGGATAATTATAAACGAAAATTTCTCTACTACAAACTTCTACGTATTATTTAGAGTGCCATCCCCTACGTCGGCCCCCTACGGGGGTGGAAATAGTGCCATCCTTAACATTCAAGGGGTTGTAACTTCTTTACTGGACAACTACAAACGAAAATTTCTGTACTACAAACCTCTACGTATTATTTAGAGACGGTTTACCAATTCTAGAGTCAGCCCCCCCCCCCTATGGGGGTGGAAATAGTGCCATCCTTAACATTCAAGAGGTTGTAACTTTTTTTCTGGATAACTACAAGCGAAAATTCCTTCACTACAAACAATTTGGCATCGATTAGTGCCAATTTGGGGGGCTGGCTTTTTTTCGCCCCACCATAACTTTTTTATTTTTTTACTACAAACGAAAATTCTTTCACTACATAACTCTACAAACAATTTGGGGTCGTTTCAGCTAAAAAAAATTTTTTTTGGAGAATGTCGGGGGCCAACTTTACACAGCTTGCATAAACCACTAATTATAAAAAATAATAATTGCACGCGTTGTTTAGATCAACCGAATGTCTTAACCACTCTCTCTTGTTAGCAAATAATACAGGGCAATAAATTATGAGTGTCACAAGCATAGAAAATCAGACAAATTCTTTGCTTCGTTTCAAAACATCTGTGATATAATTTATTGCGACATCAAAACAAAATACTTTTATTGTCTTCTGACCTTGGAAAAGTCACACCCTGGCCGTCTCGTACAGCTGTAAAAACTTTAATAATTCATACATTCACAAATCATAGATACACTATTAATTCTTGTCCGATTTTCACGAGTGTTTTTCTCAGTTGTAAATTCGAATTGCTTCCGGAAAATTTAACACATTGGGTGGTATGCATAAAACGAAGTACATGCTAATACTCAAGCACCTACTTCGAAAGTGAAGTACCTACTATAGTAACGTAGTACTTACTACGCGATCTAGTAGATACTAGAGCACAAAAGCACATAGAAGTTTTTCCTCGCTTTAGAAGCACCTACTGTAGTATCTACTTCAAAGCCTCAGATTCATTTTAATAGCAGCGTAGTATTTACTACGTGCTGTAGTATAAACTTTGCTTTCGTAGTATATGCTTCAGAGCTGCAGTAGGTACTTTATGCAATAGAAGATACTTCGAAGAATATACTAATTTGAGAAGTATTAGCATCTACTTCGTTTTATGCTTTCGCTTACGCTTTTATACCTTCGTTTTATAACTTTTTTGTTGCTTGAAATTTATTTTTTGTGAATTTATTTAATTTAGTTTGTTCGCAAATAAATCCTAAATTACATGTTTACTCATGACATTTTACAAACGAGTGTACTGTTAATTTTAATTATCATTTTTTTAAATTTAACTGTTTTAACAATCGAACTTTAAATTTCACATATTACATCCAAAGAAATTTAAAGCTTAAGAATTAACTAAGAAAAAGTTGTACTATTCAATGGCAATAATTTTTACTAACGGATCTCTTGATGCACTTCGTAATTTAATAGTTGCTCATTCTCTTAACGTTTCATGACGTAATGGAAAGCATTTTATTACTATTAAACACTTACTTTGTTATTGTCGTGATTAATGGCTGAAACGTTTTATTTATTAATTGCTTTGAGATAACTGCATAAGTGTTTTAATTGTGAATATTAAGTCGTAGCTGCCGAAATACATACAGTTCATTTTTTCAATATACAGATTCGGAAATTTGGATATGGACATAGCAAGTTTGCTTCGATTCGGTTCTCGGAGAATTAATTGCTAACCGGCATTGAACACAATTGAGCTCCGAACACAAGTGGGCGTGATTAGTCAAGTTTCCTCTTTATCTTTCTAGTGCGTTCCCTGTCGCACGTATTTTAACAGGATGTCTAGTTAAACATTTGCCGAATCTGTATAAGCTGTTCGAAGGATCGATTGAGAAGTCAAAGAATTTTTATATAGCTGTCTCCTTCTAACTTTCGTGAAACGGACTTGCGGCTTTTATCATGTCACGTCATTTCGACGTATATTTTCTTAATAACTCAGACCTATACGATCGGCATATAAATAAAAAATTAACCTCATACATATATCTATCTACGGATGCAAACGTTACGGTGGTATTAAAATAAAAACATGGAGTTGCACTTGTGGAATTCTGTGAAAATTAGTTGGTTCGTTTTGGGTTTTAGGTAATGTGTTTTGTTGAAGTTTTTCTTGAGGTGGCGGGTAATTAAATCAGTAAAAGGGAATTGTTTAGTATGTTGTGTAATTCGATCGATATCGTTTGGCTTAAGATGATTCACGGTTCGAAAAGATCTAGTTCAAGTTCAAACTTGACAAAACTTACCTACATGTTGCGTAAGCCGCAAGAAGAAAAAAATTAAATAAAGGATACGTGAGTCAGTATGGTTGTAGTTTTCGTGCTGTTTAGTGTCGGGACGAGGATTAAAATTCAGGTTGGTGCAGTATAATTTATTCACGTACATTTACACGTTTCTATTGCATTGATATCGCTAAATGAACAGTCACTAAACAAATTGTCAATTAGTACTAGATTGCTGAAAGGTCAATACCATTTTTGATAAATAAGGCTGTATGTGAGTAGTTTTGCTAGACTGAAGGGTTGAATCGAATGGCATTCATGAAACATACTGGGTGCGTTTTCCCCCCAGTGAACTATGAGGAGAGGACTTCCCTTAACCCTACAGTGGGCCTACAGACCCGGTAATTCCAATGTAAATAATAAATGAAACATACTGGGTGCGTTTCCCCCCAGTGAACTGTGAGGAGGGGGCTTCCTTTTTTTTACCTTAGCCCTCATTGCACTACTTACAGCAGGTTATTTACTGATGAAAAGTCGATTAATTTAGGTTGGTTGCCGAGGCAGCATTATGCTTTTTTCTGAATAAAGTGTTGATCAGTTTGTTAAAGTAAACAAAACAAAATGTTCATTATTGATATTAAGGGCAGCGAAGACGTTCGATATGAAGTGAAGTCAAAACTCTTGAATAATAATTGTGAAATTATGAATTCTTTTTTAATATATTGGATGCAGGCGTCAGTTTCATATAGTATGTGTCTGAATGCATATGCAGGCACTTTAAATTCAGCAAGGCGCAGCCGTTGAGAAAACATTTAAAGAAATCGATCTCGTCTTCGAGTCTTTTTATTGCATTCGCCTGGCTGATCCCTGCCAATTTTGAGAAACAGACGCGCAGAAACTCTTGCATTACTCGCTCTATTTATACAGGGATATTCATCAGGCTGTCATCTATTTTTATTGCAAGAGTTAAATTAAAGACGTACATAATTACAGTATTCGTACGTGTACTTATGCAGATCTCGCGATATTAATCACTAGTAGTTCCGCCTCAAAACAGGAATCGTTTTTATCAGCTCGTTTGTTGGAAGTACTTACCGTACGCGTATCTTCAGGAAAGGATGTAATTATTTCGCTTTTGATCTGTTATAATTAGGTTCCGCACAAGGAAACGCCTAATTAAGGTCGGGCCTTATCAAAGCTGCAAAACGAAAGTAAACTGACACTCGCTTTTTATGTTGACTTTCCAATCTTATGCTTTGTGCTAAGCTTTCTCTTTGTTTCTGAATAACTTATCGTTAACTTGAGGGATTCTTTTTTTTTAATCGTAATTACACTAGTAATCTAGTTACACAAATTATATGTATAGGCAAAGCGCGGCGTAGCTTAAGGTTCGTTCACTTAGGTTAACAAACTTTGTTAGCAAGTGCAATGAATTACATAAACGAAGTCTATAAATCGCAAGCACTTATTGTTTATGTATGCTATGCGGCCGTGTTATGTTTTGCACGAACAAGTTTTAACAGAATTTTATTTTGACGCAATTAGTTTTTTTTATTATGGCATGACATATGTACCAACTACCATGTATAATCTGCTGAAAGAGCAATTATAAATGTCGAAACTACCATCGGATTTAATGTACAGTCATGGACAGTTTGAAAGAGAACTATTGAAACTTTGCTTAGTACACTAACGTTTTTTATTTTATTTTTTCTACACACACATGAACCTTGATCACAATTCTTTGCTCAATTAAGTAGCCAAGTATAAATGTAAATTCCAACGCTAATTTAAGCGAACGGTTCCGAGTTTTATTTGCCGGGAGCGGAGCTAAAAGTGGAAATTAAATTTTGACAGGTGAGATACACGCGTAAACAGAGCCATTACTTTATTAATTTGTTATCACGTCGACGATGAAGACGTAACTGTTCTAAAACAGTTGGCGGACGACATTAATAGTTAATGCCGTTGGGCTTAAAACGATGTTGTATACTGATTAACTAATTTACATTTCAGAAACACCTAAATTCGTGTGAAGCATTGTTTCCGTTAGCTACAATAGATGATGTCACCGTATTTGCATAATTAATTTTGGTTATTACCTTGAGATTTATATTCTTGTCCTGCATTATTTTTTGAATAACATGTTTGTTATGTAACTAACATTTAAAAATTAAAAATTCGGAACGCTTTCGGTTTTCTTTGATTTATTCAATCATTAGTATCATTAGTATGTACGATCTCTATAATCTGTGAAAATCCAGCTTAGAGCTGCAAATAAAAGAACGACTGCGTTAAGTCGATTTCCGGAGTCAATCTGGAATAATCTGATTTCCGGTGGAAGTGTCACGTCCGAACGAAATAAAAAATTACTATTTTTTATGCAAGAGAAAAGAACGAGAACAAAGAGAGGGCGAATTTTTTCAGAATTACAAAAGTTACTTCTCCAGTAATCCCACTCAGTTTTAAGCTGTGAAACAGAGCCCGCCGTTTTTAAATATTTACACGTCTTTCAGGGTTTTTAACTTCTTCATTTAACGTAGCGATTTGCAAACAATTACAAACACGTTTCTATTCTTGTTCTAAACGGTTTCTGTTTACTGACATAAAGCGGATCTATGCGCGTAAACTCGTCGTCGACGGTTAAGAGAATAAACGTTTACGCACAAAACTGCAAATGACCAAAGCAAATGAATATTTACGTTTATTTTCTTGACACAACGGCGAATATGAAAGCCACTTACTTGCAACTACGCCTTTATATAGTTCAGGTTTCGTAATTGCATGGGAAAATAATAAATAATAATAATGAGTGTATTGAAACATTCTTGAATACTAATTTGTATGCTATTTCAATTTTTTTATTGCCTGCTAAAGATTTGCAACTGAGACTAAATCATTTTCTGGGCAAGTTTATAATAATAATTAAAATTGTGGTATTTGAAAGCAATGAACCATATTTGATGGTATACAACAATTGTATGACCCTTCACTTGCGAAGGGTCTTTTGTACAATTTATAAAATTATTACTGCGAATAACATTTTGATTTATTTATGTGGATAATGTTTTTAGAAATTTGTAAGTGTCTGTAACTTAATTCTCATTGAAAATTTGCCTCACGGCGATAAGTGCGTAGGAGACTGTGTGAAGGTCAGCTTCAGTTAGGTCAGGGGTGCCGCTGCACGGAGGAGGAACACTCGGTATTGATTCCAGCAGCTGGTGGCGGTTGTGGGCGGGGGAGCTCTTTCGTCTGGGCAGCAGCCCCGCAGTTCTGGACTGTAGTTCTTATAAATTCCCCCAGCGTCCGCACTCGTAGGCCGGGCTAAATACACCAATTATTTTATGTATCGCGAAGCTGAATGCGATCAAGGACTTTGCAACAAACAAATTATCCTGTCCTACATCAACCGCTGAATTAAATCATAGCGCACGCATGTAGGTGTATCGTTTGTATGTAAACAAGTGTAATTGACTAATGTTTATAAATAGAATGGAAGTGTATTGTTTGCACATCGATACTGTTTTATTAACATCCTATTTTTTGTTTTTGGTGAGGCTTCGGAGTTCAGGATATTTGGAATCAAAAGAACAGGACTCTCCTGTACTTATGTATATTAGTTTTTAAATCTTTAGTTTTCTTTTTTTTGAATTACAATGATCGAAACTATCTTTTTTTTTATTGATTTCTATAAGGTTTCCATTCTTTTATAAATGAATTGTTACTTGTTTGTGCCTTCTTGTTTAACAAGACGAGTTAAATTGTAAACATTACATACGTATTTACAAATAGTAATCTGTACATACATCAAGTAAAAGCGGTCGTGCAAGTGCAGTAACTAATCCTCTATATACAAATAAACCTCGATGACACAAAACACGGAAACTTATTAGGCAAATAAGCCTTAGGTTGTATATGGACGGATTCGTATCTCGACGAAGATCGCGAACAATCGGTACGGGCATCTCGTGATGTCACGTTTGCATAGCATTTATGGAAATTAATGCTAATCTAATATTAAAATCAGCGAAGATCAGAAGAGAGAAAAGCGTGGAGCGCGGAAGTTATCTCTGAAGACCGTGAAATCCCGACTTTCAAGTGTACACGTCTGGTATTAGTCATTCGGATTTGCATTTTCTGCTTCTAATGTAAATCGACGGGTATATAAGATGGAATCGCGTTCCATTATTGTTTGTGTTTTAGTTTCCGCGAAATTATGAAATCAATTTTACGTTACGATAAAAACGACAAACACATGCTCTCTCAGACGGTATATTTATGAGTACATTCCACGTTGTACATCATTCTGCGCTGCAAATATATACTTCTTGGTATGCGGAATAATTTTAGCTGGCGTACATACGTTTTCATGAAATAGGTTAAATTTCCTAGCATTAAAATAAATTACGACGTGCATGTACTAGTACGATGCGATGGTGTAAATGATGTTGGCAGGGCAGGACTTGATCTGAGATGAGTCCATCAAGATGAAAACATTTCGAATCTATTCACTTAACATATTTTTAAAATCTGCAAATATTTTTTATTTTGTAAAAAAGATTTATCTAATTTAATCTAATCTATTTGGAATGTCCATATTTTCAAAACATTAGAAACAGTAAAAAATGTAAAGAACTGCAGCAACATCTTTTTAAAGCATTACTTACCCTTACAAAAATAAAACAAAAACAAAAATAATGTCTGGGTTTCACTACTGAAGGACATTTTTTCTCAATGCTGAGGATGAAGAGGGACACATTAATTAACAGAAAGGGCAGTTGTCAATCTCGTTACCATAAAATGTCCATGGCCATTATTAATTTCATTTAACATTTATAAAGATTATTAATTTAATTTAACATTTAAAGAAGAATCAGATCTAAAGGCTGGTCTACACGCTACGACTTATTGTACGTTTTATCGGTTATGTAAAACGTACGACAAAACATACGTTTTGTGAAGTGTTCACATGTTAACGTCTTTTCTTCCGATTTTCATCTCAGTTCCAACTGCCAGTAGTACAAGATACCATCTTGTATCCAAAGTCCAAAGTCATGGAGGAGGCACTGTTACTGTTTTCTACAATTGTTTCGCTCTTATGGGCGCGACAACTTATTAGAAAGCGAAAACTAACTAGGAAAAAAATGAGATAGGCAAAAGCGTGGCTTTTGAAAAGAAGCCGGTATTCTCATATCCAACTTCTAAGAGAATTGAGAGGTGAACCAGGTGTATTATTCCGATCATGGTATACTTTATTTTTGATTTGCCACAAACACGGATAACTCTTATAAATTTTGATAAACTCCGTGGGAGCATTGCCGCAAATTCGATGACATATTTTTAACAGGTAAAAAGTCCACAAAACAGGTCGAGAGTTCGAAAGAAATAGAGCTAAAAAGGGACGTTAAGTGCAGATAGTGTTTACACACTCCGTCATATCGCACGCCTTCTCGAAAAATGATGCTTGTCCCGTCAGTTCTTCGATCCGACCTTGGATTTCATTTCGATTCGATAAGACGTACGTTTTACTGTCTACACGCTCCGTTTTACCTGATACTACTTGTCCTGTCATACAAAACGTACGTAGCGTGTAAACTGGCCTTAATACATAGTGTCAGTTTGTCCATCTTTTTTACTTCCCTGCTACATCATTTTCATCAGCTCTTCAAGGGTTAACCAAAACTGGAATAAAATATTAAGCGTTAAGTTTTATTTGTGAACGGAAGTAAAATTGGTTGTCTTTTTTAAAT
Organism: Dorcus parallelipipedus; assembly: GCA_958336345.1. Taxonomy (NCBI): domain Eukaryota; kingdom Metazoa; phylum Arthropoda; class Insecta; order Coleoptera; family Lucanidae; genus Dorcus; species Dorcus parallelipipedus. Next base: position 25,604,752 of record OY284480.1, on the reverse strand, counting down.
TTTTAAGGCGTTGCAAAAATCCCTTAATCCCTAAATCCCTGACTCTTAAAAAAGGATGTATCCCTTATACTGTGTACGGACTCCTTTAAGGGCGACTTGTATAAAAATTAGTTCACCGGTGAGTCAGATAACAAGAGAATCACCTACAGATCACGGTAACAAATGGTTAAAGGTTAGGTTATGATTAAGGTTAAGGTTATGGTTAGCATTTGAAAACCGGTATGAGAACGTTGATTAGGTACAAACTTTAAACTTGGGGTAAGTAAAATCATACATTACGAAGCTTCGAGCACATAAATTACATAAATTTTATAGCTTCTCTTGACTCTGGTGTTGGCTCTTTGGTGGCTTGTGTCTAGCATTTGGAAACTGATGTGAGAACGTTGATTAGGTACAAACTTTAAACTTGGGTAAGTAAAATCATACATTACGAAGCTTCGAGTACATAAATTACATACATTTTATAGCTTCTCTTGACTCTGGTGTTGGCTCTTTGGTGGCTTGTGAGCTAATTAATTGTACAAAATGTCGTATGTAGGAAATTGTAAAAATAAAAGGTCAGTTAATTTTAGTGATAAAGAATATAAAATTTTACTTGCATTAATTGAAAAACAGAAAAACATTATTGAATGCAAGGAAACTGATACGACGAGCAATAGGACAAAGAATGAAACGTGGGTGAAACTGGCAAAAGAATTTAATGGACTCTCAGGAGAATCACCACGTGATCTAGGAGCTTTAAAAAATAAATATAATAATTTGAAAAAGAGAGCTAAAGTAAATTTTGCCAAAGAAAAGTAAAGCCAATATAGAACCTACGCCATCACCTATTACAGAAATGGACGAAACTCTTGATTGGAAAGCAAGTGACCGGTGATGAAGCAGTATTTGACAGAGATACATTCCACACAGAAGAAAATGGTATTACGAATAATTATAAAGTGCATTATTAACGTTATTCATTTGATTTCTAATCACTGTTACAGCTACAGAAACCAATGTATTTGAAATGCAGGAAGTTGAAGCAGGGCCAAGCCACATAGAGGATGAAATCCCAATGTATTAAATATTTCAATGTATTAAATATTTCTTATTATTTCAAAAATGAACAGAATAAAATAAGTGAATATAAATTTGTTATACAGAGTGTCTCAGAAAAACTGTTCCTAACTTTCAGAAGTAGTAGAGAGCATCTGCTAGAAATGCAATTCATGAGAGGTCATTCAAAAAATATAAATAAATGTATTTGTAAAAATAATATATAACTTGTTTAATAAAATATATTTTATAAGTTATCTGTGATTATTAATTTAACAAATTTTGAAAATATTGATTTATTAAAGTTTGCCTTCCAATATGGTCAAAAATAAAATTAGGTCCATCATTGTGTTCAATGACATGATCCTGTGGCTGCTGCAATTTCTCGTTCAATGTCATCATTTATATCTTCAGGAAGGTCATCTCGCATTGTGCATGCAATATTATGAAGTACAGCGCAAGCAATTATGATGGGTTGTACTTTTTCCAACTTTAGTCTTATTCCATATGCCAATATAGGGAATCTTCGCTTTAAGACTCCAAAGCATCTCTCAATGGGGTTTCGTGTGCGTATTTGTGACTCATTAAATAAATTTTCAGCAGGAGTTTGCATATTTCGTAGAGGAGTAATCAAATAGGGCTTCACAGCATACCCTTTGTCTCCCACTAGCCAACCATCTCCAAATTCTCCTGTCTCAAAGCGATGTTTTGAGAATTCGAAAATATATTTGAATCATGTGCCGAACCTGGCCAGCGAGCTACAATATCAAGAATTTTCAGGTTTGAGTCACATACAGCTTGCACATTATATGATAAAAGTCCTTTCCGATTCCTATAAATTTCTGCTTCTGGTCCTCCTGGTGACATAATTTTCACTTGAGTACAATCTATAGCTCCTAGGCAACGAGGAAATCGAGCGATATATTATAGAAGCCTTGTTTTACTGCATTTCTGTCTGCCTCTGTCTGCCATTTTAATTATATTTGGTCTCATCCTTGCAATTGCCAGAATAACTTTTGAAATTACTCTACTGGTGGTTGATTCATCTACACCGTTATTATTTCCTATTAGTTTCAGAAAAGCTCCCGTTGCAAGAAACCGTAATGTGATGAAAACCATTTCTGCAGCAGACACAGCATGATTTTTATGGGTTATGGGTGCAACTTCATTTTCAATTGTATTTATCAGAAAACGTGCAACATCTTTAGAGAGTCTGTATCGCTGCTTAAACTCTTTATCATTGTAGATCTCAAAAGGATTAATCCTATTTCGAAAAACACGGGCTCGTCTGTCTTGCACCACCTAAAAATTATGTATTTATAATTTTTTGTAACATTAAAATATTGGAATATATTACTTACTACATCAATTAATTCCAAGAAGTCTTCATCATCGGTTAATTCACCACCTAGATCCCACAATCTTTCCATACCGGCAAAATAATCTTATCACTACATCAACTTTTTAGGTTAATAATCTGTTAACTACACAAAATTGCTTGGTTATCTCTACCTGCAGTTGACCAGTAGATTAATGTTTGACTATCTTTTGAACAAGCTATATTTTTGTTAATTCACTGATCATCATTGGATCACATTTGATCTCTTGGTAATTATCTGTTATACAAGTCGCCCTAAGATATTCCCATCATAGTCAACAGATATCACTTGAATCACTTTAAAATGTAGGTTAAATATTTTAAATTTTGTATAAAATACGGGGTTGTGTTCATAAACTACTCCTTGGAGTGCACCCTGGGTGTGACCGCATCTTTCTTACTCACAATTTTTCACTTATTTTGCATCTCGCTCATCAGTTTAAAGAAGTCTAGTGTTTACATGATTTCCATGACAACGAGCGATCTTTTCACGTCCCACTTTTAAGTAGGATGTAGAAATGTGACATTTTGTATATGCTTTAAACGCCAATAATATTAAAGTGAGGTTTACATTGAACAAAGGACGTGCCCGGATTTTATTGTCCGCTACTCTACATTCACTTTTGTAATGAGTAACTAAAGTTACACGATTTACTAAAGGCCTTTTCGGAAACTCGCTCGGGTTACTCCGGTTAATTTATTTTCTCACTCTTACATGCACGGGAAACAGAGTCGTTGTTTTTCATATTTCTACTCGGGTTGTGCTCCGAGCGAGTTTTCGAAAAGGCCTTAAATTTTGTCGTTGAAACCTGATTTCTTTTAAATCCCGTACGATGTAATTGAGACTTTTATTTTTAGGTTATTATGTTGGCTTCAATTTCGTACTGTTATTTTGGATCTTTGGCTACCTTTACCATGCTTTTCCAACATTTTATACCTAAATATGTTTTTGTTTGTTTCGTAATGGATTTCCGGGTCATTTTTAAAAATTGCACTTTGCAATTGACAACTAAATTGTCACAAACGATAATTTGATGGACAAAACTTTAAACGCAATGCCAATCGTTTTTGTAAGACAACATAACAACAATTAGTTACTTACTCACTACAAAAGTGAATGGAGTTTTAAAATAAGTTAACTTCAGAGTACATATTTCTAAATATTATTAATTATTAATTTTTAACTTTTTACATTCATGTAACACGTTGGTTTAGTTTGTTTGCTAGCAAATCCTACAATGCATGTTTTCTCATGACGTTTTAGAAATGAGTAGTACTGTTAACTTGAATTAATTTATTTTAATTTAACTGTTTACTGTTGAACCAATACATTAGACGTTCTTGCAATCCTGCCTTAAGTTTTACATCCAAAGACATTCAAAGCTTAAGAATTATCTAAGAAAAAGTTTAAGTATTGGGTGGTAAAAATTTTTACTAACGGGTTTCTTGATGTATTTGATAGCTTTATATGTAATTGTTCATTCTCTTAACGTTTCATGGCGTAATGGAACGCATTTTATTACTATTAAACACTTACTTTGTTTTTATAGTGGTTAATGGGTTGGAACGTTTTATTTATCAATTTCTTTGAGATATCTGCATAAGTGTTTTAGCTATGAACATTAATAAATTCGTTTTTAATAAATTGAGAAATCTGCCAAGATTTTTTCAATAGCTCATCTTTAAGTAACTAGTATACTCTACTATATGTATTAGTATTTTGAACTGCAAAATCATATTTTTTTTCATTCGATTGATGATTCGTTAATTATTATTCTGTACATGCACGTACAACGCAATACCCAATATGTTACGGTATGTCTCATAAATCCTAACGTGATTGCTTCTTAATGACGGATATTTTTATTACATCCGACGTTTACACGTAGTGTAGTTTTATGGTTTGAAACTTTTGATTATTGTCTGAATATTTTTGCAATGCATTTTGAATTGATTATTGTCTGAATATTTTTGCATTTGTTTTGAAATAAAAATGATAAAGTGTGGAGGAATTCTTGCTTAAATTTTTTAGAATCGAATTGAATATATGTACCTACATACGTAGGCGTTGGTGTACTCTTACTTTTAACAAAAATTTAAAAATTTAGCCCCCTGAAAAACCTTACTATTAAATTCTTCATAAAATTAAATAACTGAAAACTCGGGAAAAATTTTTCATTCAATAAAAGTTTTGATGTACATACTTAAAGAATGATAATAAAAGTAGAATTTTATGATAATTGCGAACCAATTGCTGAAAGGCAAAAACATAGGTAACTGTCGAAAAATGCGAAACGAAAGAAAATTGTAAATATTTTATTTATATTAGTTTACAAGAACCAATGATTTTTTTTTTTGTATTAAACATGTTCAGTAATTACAAGAATTGATTTCCCACATTTTCATCTTCCTTTCGAGAACGACGAAATATTGAAAAATTAAAATTTCTTTTCCTGTTACATACATATACGAATTTACATATTGAGGTAATCCACATCAACAGTAGTATAAGAAAAATCAGTACGATCATGAGTTTATTTTGAGCGTCGTTTTGTCCTCCTGCGTCTACAGAATCTTTCAAATCATCGACCTTAGAGTTTAGTAAATTAACATGACTCATAAATTTTTCATAATCTGGTTCGCTGTCTTGTTCGTTGCTTATCTGCATTTTTCCTTCGATGTCGATGTCTCCCGAACATGCAATTCCATTTATGTTTTTTATCTTAGTGCTTCTGCCGAAGTCTATAAAAATTTGTTTTTTACGTAAATTCCAGATAATATTTGATAATATGCTGCAAGTCCAGTTATTGCCGTCTAAAGAAAGACGTTTTAAAACTGGCAGGTAATCAATGAGGATTTCAGTATTTATGTTTTTCATATAATTATTGCTTATAAAAAGTGAAGTAATGCGAGGCAAATGAAATACAACATCTGAGGGGAAGAAAAATATTTCATTGGAGCTCAGGTCAAGTGTTTTCAGCAGATTTAAACTGGCAAATGATCCAAGCTTCAGGCTGTTTATTTTGTTCGCCGACAAATTCAAAAATATCAGTGAATGCATTTCTTTGAATGTTCCTATTTGAATGTGCGATATTTGATTTTTTTCCAATCTTAAGGATTCTAAATGGTTCAGATCGGAAAGACAATCTTTGGATAATAGGGAAATTTCGTTTGAACTTAGATCAATTGTTTGCAATGAATTTAAACCAGCGAATGATCCAGGATCCCAACTGTTGATTTTATTCACAGATAAGTTCAAAAGATTCAAGTAGTGCATGTCTTTGAATATTCCACATGGAATGTGCGATATTTGATTTTCTGCTAAGTTTAAGAATCGTAATTGACCTAAAAGGGAGAAACAGTTTTCTTTTAAACTTATCGAATTCCTTGTTAAATTTAGAGTGTGTAAATTTTTCAGGTCAGAAAATGAATTGGGTTCAATTATGGAGATGTTATTAACAGATAAATCTATGACAACTAACTTATCCATGTCAGTAAAAATATCCTGTGTTATTTCAGAAATATTCGAATGCGTAATACTTATCCATTCTAACCTTCTCAGTTCACGAATTGAGTCGAGTTCAGTAGTTTTTAGATCACTTCTTGTAATAAGTAACGCACTTATATCATAGTTTTCGGATAACATGTGTGTATTCACATTGTCTTCACATCTCATTGTCTTATATAACCGAAATAAATCAAGTGGATAGTTAAGGTGCTCATGGCTGATAATGCACTCTGCTTCAGCATTTATTAAATAAACTAGTTGAATAAAGGCTGTTATCCACGGCCAAGGCACCATAGTCTGTAAAATGAATTGTTTAATTAAAGTAGCTTCTGCACTATTTAGTTGAGAAATACTTTAAAAGTTAAAATCTACTGTGGTTGAAATAGTAACTGAAGTGGTTCCTCTTTGTTATAAATCAATAAATTAGAAATTATCTAAAGTTATAAATAATACACAAAGGAATTGATATTGAATTTATTCCAACATTTCAGTTTATGTGCCTTTATTTACTTGACGATAATGCATAAAAAAACCTAAAATGGTATCGGTTAGTTTAATAGAAAAGAAAATTAATTTAAAAAACCAAAAGCAAAAATGAGCAAGTAAAATATAGAAACAGCATTGAATTTTGAAATTTTAGCTATAAATTACATTATTTAAACCTTCTAGTGATAGAGACGGCATACTAATCGAGATTACCTAACAAACTTAGAAAAAACTAATATGAACTGTCACAAAATTAAAAACTTGTAATTCTTTGGAATGTATCAACGAATTAGACCAAAAAAGCGTTTAAAAGCAAGAGTAGTTCTGAAAAACATATTTTTTATTTTATATAAATTTATTTAAAATTGAAAGAAAAAATATGACAATGACAACATAATTTCTGTGCAGAAAATTAAATATTAAAAATTTTGGTTATTGCAATGAACTTTTAACGCGAAAATAAAAAAGAATGTGGTAAGAAAATATAGGTACATATTAATATACTTACTGAAAATAAATTACTGTTTTTACGTACAAATAAACTGTAGTTATTGTAAATAAAGATAATAGAAAAACAATTTATTTCTCACTGTTTGAATTTATACTGATTTCAGTTCCAGTATTCTGGAACGTGTGCACATTTACTTCCTGTCAACGCATAAATAGTGCTGATAAGTCCGAAATTATACAGATAATTTATCTACAAGGTTCAAATGAAAAGTATTCTTATTAATCGTTCGTAATTCGTGCTTTATTGTAACAAATTTTTGCTGCAAATTATGATCAAAATGCATTAACACAAGAGTGTAAGAGGTATTACAATAATTTCTTAAAAATTTAAAGCAGGGTGACGGATAAGTAACCTGTATTGACGATAAATAACCAATGATATCGTGTTGCATTTCTGTTTGTAGGTTTTGTAATATTAAAAATAATACTTCTGTGTCCTTTTTACAAGTTTTATTTTAACCCATGATTAATTTCGCCTAAATTTTAGACATTTTGAAGTGGTGACAATATAAGAAAAAAAATATCCGTAGTATTTAATAAATATATATTTTTTTAACTTACAATATGTATGAAGATGTGGATTTCTAAATTAAATTTTAAAAATAAAAATAAATTAAATTTCTAGAGTACATTAAACATTTTTGATCCTAATATAAACTCAAAATGAGACATTAAACCAGCTTATAAAAATTATTCATTCATTGTTACAAAAATTATTACAAGGATTGATTTTCATCATTTTCAATATCTTTTCTGGAACGTGGACATTTTGAGTAACTAAAATAACATTTTTTATTACAAACACTTAACAACTTACATACTAACATAATCAATATCAGTATCGATACAAAAATTAAAACAATTAAGAGTTTATTTTGAGTCATGAAGATCATATTGTTTTGTCTTCCTTCTCCATGATTTTCGGGACACTTCGATTGCAATAAATCAGAATAATTTGTGAATTTTTTATAATCTAATTTGTTCATCTGCGTGTTCTCGTCGATATCGATATCACCTGAACACGCAATTCCATAAATGTTTTTCACCTTAAAACTTCTGCCCATTTCTACGGTGATTCGTTTTTCACTCCGTAAATTCAAGATAATATCTGATAATTTGCTGCAAGTCCAGTTATTTCCATCCAAAGAAATATGTTTTAAAAACGGAAGATAATCCATGAGAAATTTACAATTTACGTCGCTGATGAAATTATTATTTAAAAAAAGTTTAGTAATACAAGGACAATGGTGAAATATTTCCAATGATATCAAGGAAATCTTGTTGAAGCTAAGGTCAATTATCTCCAAGAAACTTAAACCAACGAGTGATCCGAGATTCAAAGTGTTTATTTTGTTTACAGACAAGTTTAAAAACGTCAAGGAATGCATGTCACTGAATGTTCCTGTTGAAATGTGTGTAATCTGATTTTCTTGTATGTTTAAGTATTTAAGTGCACCTAAATTGAAAAAACAATCGGCGGGTAACAAGGATATTTTATTGTGGCTTAAGTCTATTGTTTGCAGAGAACTTAAACCAGTAAATGATTGAAACTCCAAAATGCTGATATTGTTCATAGATAAGGTCAAGTATGTCAAGGAATGCATGTCTTTGAAAGTTCCTATTGGAATGTGCTTTATTTGATTTTCTGACAAATCCAGTGATCTTAATTCTTTTAAATTGGAAAAACAATCTTCATTCAAAATTATCAAGTTCCTTGCTAAATTTAATTCCTGTAAACTTTTATGGTTAGAGAATGAGTTCGGTTCAATTGTAGATATATTGTTGGCAGATAGATCTATAACTTCTATACGGATCATATCGGTAAATATATCTTTAGGTAATTTGGAAATATTCGAATTTGTAATTTTTATTCGTCTTAAGTCACTAAAGTAATAACCAGATAAATTGGATTCAATAGTTCTTGCATCAGTTGATGTAATGAACAATTCTTCACATTTCTGTGTCATATAATTTTCTTGCACACATTCTGCATCAGCACCTATTATATAAATCAGTTGAATCAACACTATTGTCCATTGTAACGACACCATTATCTATAAAAGTACATTTTAAATTACTTATCTGCATAATAGGGAGATTTCGCAATCGGTATGTTGTTATGTTAATGTTTACGTCAAATGCTACAAAAATATTAATGCGTGTATAGCGTAAACATTATTTTATTTATTGTAAAAAGAATAAAATATCAAATTTGTATTACAAAATAGGGCAGTAATTCAATGACTGCAATGAAGTTATTTTTTGTAGAATAGAAAAGAACTCTTATAAAATAACGAAATAATTTAAACATTTCGTTTTCAAATCAGTAGATTATGTTCATGTATAATTTCAAGGTGTCTAAACGATTGATAAAGATATATGTATGTTTAGAGTACCGTGCCATAGCTGAGTAAACAAAGAAAATAGCCTGCAAGAGACAATGCTACAAGAAATTACCTCTTACAATATTTGACTAAATATGTATTTATAAATACGAACATAATACTTACTGAAAATAAATGATCAATTCGAATGGTTCTTCCTTTTTATTAACAAATTAATAATCTTGAAATTACAAACAGTGCAATAAGCGACTCATTCGTCGCTCTTTTAATTAATACTGAATTCGTTCCAACATTTTAATGCATGGCTTTATTTGTTGATAATACATAAATAGTGCTGATAAATATAAAATTATATGTAACGTTTTAATAAAAGGAAGTTTATCTATTAAGTGAAAAGCAAGCATTTTATAATTAAGTGAAAATGAGCTCAGTTATTTGTGATTAATTGTTAAAATTACTTTTGCAATCGATCATATAACTTACTTACATATTGATATTTCCGCGGTGAATTCTTTTTCAATATTTATACAGGTTTGAAACTAAAGTATGAAATGACCCAATATGTACCTAAGCAATCTACTTATTCGTTTATAAATGCAAAATAAGACAATAATATGACTCATAAAAATGTTTTATTCAAATAAATTTACAAAAATTATTAAATTTTCTGATGCAAGTATTTAGAGATTACAAGAACTGGTTTTCCATATTTTCAACGTCCTTTCGAGAACGACGATATATTGAATAATTAAAATAACCCTTTCTATTACAAACATTTAAACATTTAAACACCAGCGTAATCCATATCAGTACCAAAATAAAAATTAGGACAATTAAAAGTACATCTTGAGTGTTTAGGGCTGCGTCAGCTTGGCTTCCTCTTTCTACATGTTTTTCCGAAAACTCATTCTTCAATTTTAATAAATCAAAATAATTTATGGATTTCTCGAAGTCTGATTTGTTGTACTGGACATTGTTCATCTGCGTCTTCTCTTCGATGTTAACTTCACCTGAACACGCAATTCCATATATGTTTTTCATCTTCGAATTTCTGCCTAATTCGACTAAAATTCTTTTTTTACGTAAGTTCCAGATGATAAATGATAATCTCTGGCAAGTCCAGTTATTACCGTCCAAAGAAATATGTTTCAAAAATGGCAGATAATTTGCAAGGCCTGTGATATTTATGTCGGTAATGCAATTATTGTTTATAAGAAACGTAGTAACATAAGGAAAATTATATAGGATATCTGTAGATATCAGCGAAATTTTGTTAAAACTAAGGTCAATTGTCCCCAAAGAATTTAACCCAGCGAACGACCCGAGGCTCAAAGCGTTTATTTTGTTTCCAGATAAATTCAAAAAAGTCAGGGAATGCATGTTTTTGAAAGTTCCTACTGGAACATGCGTTATTTGATTTTTTGCCAAATTCAAAGATTTCAATCCACTTAGAACGGAAAGGCAATTTAAACTGGAGGATTCTGATCGGGTTGTATTGGTAAAACAATCTGCGAATAACAGGGAAATTTCGTTGAAGCTGACATCAATTGTATTCAAAAAATGTAGACCGGTGAACGACTCAAAATTCAAAGCGCTTATTTTGTTTCCTGACAAGTTCAAAAAAGTCAGAGAGTGCAAGTCTTTGAACGTTCCTACTGGAATGTGTGTTATTCGGTTTTCCGCCAAATTTAAGGATTCCAGTTTATTTAGATCTGAAGAACAGTCTTCATTGAAACTTGAGAATTCTGATCGATTTAAGTTTGGAAAACAATCTGTGAATAATACGGAAATCTCGTTAGAACTGACATCGACTGTTTTTAAAGAATGTAAATCGATGAATGAGCCGAAATTCAACGCGTTTATTTTGTTTCTAGACAAGTTTAAAAAAGTCAGTGAATGCATCTCTTTGAATGTTTCTACTGGTATATGCGTTATTTGATTTTCGACCAAATTCAAGCTTTCCAATCTATTTGATTCGGAAAAATAAGTAATAATGAAATTTAAGGACTCTGATCGATTTAGATTGGGCAGATAATCTGCGGATGAGAGAGAAATATTGTTAAAGCTAATGTCGATCGTTTCCAAATCAGTTAAATCAGCAAATAATTTAGGCTTCAAAGTGACGACTTGGTTCATAGATAAGTTTAAAAAATTCAAGGAATGCAAGCCTTTAAATGTTTCTAGTGGAATGTGCGTTATTTGATTTTCTTGCAAGTATAAGAAACGTAATCCATTTAAATCGGAAAAACAATCTGCCGACAGCAAGGATATTTTGTTATCGCTTAGATCCATTTTTTCTAGAGAATTTAAACCAGCGAAAGATCCAGGCTCCAAAACATTGATTTTGTTCCTGGTCAAGTTCAAAAAAGACAAAAAACCGAGGCCGTTGAATATTCCTGTTGGAATATGCGTTATTTGATTTTCTGTAAGGTCTAGCGTTTTTAATTGATTATATAAATTTGAAAAACTGAATTTGTTTAAAGTTATCAAGTTCCTTGTTAAATTCAATGTGTGTAGATAACTCTGGTCAGAAAATGAAATTGTAGAAATGTTATTGTCAGATAAATCAATGACTCTTAAATAATTCATTTGGGTAAATATGTCGTCAGTTATTTCGGAAATATTTGAATTCTTAATACTTATCCAGTTTACCCTACGTAAATCAGGTACTAAAGCAAATTTATTAGACCCTGCATCATCCTGTGTAATGGATATTGAACTTTCGATATCCGCCTTGAATTTTTCTATATCTACAATGTCTACACATCTCATCATCAAAATATCTTGCGTATCTCCATTTTGAAAATGTACGTTTCTTTTATTGGAGACAATACACTCAGCATCAGCACTTATTGAATAAATAAGTTGAATCAACACTATTGTCCATTGTGAAGGTACCATTTTAGCCTGTAAAATAAAATCTAAATTATAACTTTTACATAATTATAGCAAGAGCACATTTTGTATGTATGTTATACAAAAATTTTCCAAATTAATGAATAAATACCACTACGAGAAAAGTTGTCTAAAGCGTCTTTATTATTGTAAAATAAATTCCGAAAATTTAGTTGAGTATTATAAGCAACTTTAAGATATCAAAAAAATGTCTGATTTTAGTAGACAATATAGACCAAGGGAACTAGAAAGAACACATTTAAAGAATGGGAAGATTCTAATGTGGGGTAAACTATGGGCGTTCGTCAATAAAGACTGGTTTATACAACAAGAATAAGAAATAAGGACTAACGCCTAATAGATAAAGCTTAAGGAATAAGAATGTACGTGTTTATTCAACAGAATAAGAATAAGATACGTTTTAAAACTGACCAATAAAATTTAGTTCTCCTCCAAAGCACGCATGCGTGGTTAGGTTTGTTATTGTCAATCGTCAAAATCGTGAGTTGGGTATACCGGTTATTTCGTGAAAAATAAACGTACAAAATAAGTGGTTTTAGAAATTAGCAGGTAAAACTAAATAGTAATATTTATAAATAATTTTAGAAAGCAACGCTTTGTACGCATGCGCGCATGACATATCGCCTAAGAATAAGGCCTAAAAGTTCAATGTTAACCAACTTTTGTTATCTTACGCGGTATACCATATTCCTTATTCGGTTTATAAACGCAAACACACAGACCCGTAAGATTAACTTTTATCTTAAGCGTTACGCCTTAAACCTTATTTCTTATTCTTGTTGTATAAACCAGCCTTTAGTATAAAAACTTTAATTTCGAACATATTCATAGGAATTAAAAAGAACGGTAGCAGAGTGACTAGCGGGTCAGGTTATACACGTAATGATAAAATAAGAAAAATTGCAGACACCTTATTTGAAGGTTGTTTTGGACTAGCCTATTTCTTGTAAAAGATTTGGTTCAATTTCTTAAACAATTTAATTTTTAAATTGTAGCAAAATTTAAATTGGATTAAAATTTGAAAAAATAGAACATGTTCTATCTACAAATCGTATCTGCAGTCCAGGAATGTCTTGTTCAAAATTTTTATTATAGAAATTGAACCAAATATTGAACAAGAAATAGGTTATTCTAAAACGGCCTTAAGAATGAAAAATAACTTCCAACAATACTTCACTGAGTATTTGCAAAATGTTTTAATAATAATACTTACTGCGTACAAAAGTGCAACTCCAGTGATTCTTCCTTTGCAAAAGCAAGAAACGATTTATTCGTTGTTCTTCTAAGAAATCGATTTGTTCGTTGTTCTTCTAAGAAACCTAAAATTGTATCGCACGTTTTAACGAAACAAAGTTTATGTACAAGAACGAAATGAGAATAAAGCATGTTATGATAAAAAAAATAAAAAAATAGGAAGCTTTTTATTCGTGTTTAAGTATTAATTAATTATTGCAATAACAAACACATGTAAAAGATTAATTACTTTCTGAAAATTGTATTAGAAATTTACATTTTCTGTTTGAAACTTCTAGTGATTGCTGAGGATAGAAATTTAAAATAATTTGAAATGTACAAAAAAGAAAGATTCCTTGAAGTACATTAATGAATGCTGAGCTGAAAGCATTTTGAAAGGAACAGAACAATTTCAGGGCAATAGTATTTTTGCAAAATTCTAACATATGAGTAGGTAATGCGAATAGATTATAATAATCGATATTTAAATGTTAATATAATACTTACTGCCAATAAATTATAATAACAGTAACAAATTTCCTTTCTTATATATAAAAAGCGGTTTATTCTTCACTGTTCTAATTGGAACTAACTTCAATTCCAATATGCTGAGTTTATATTTGTACATATTTACTTATTGATAATGCATAAATAGTGAAATTAGTAAACGTCTGAAATTATATTGAACTTTTGAACAATAAAAATTGTAGAAAATTTTTGCAATACCACGACTGATTATAATAAGATTTTCTGATTTATTTTCAGAAATTTTATTATAAATATCATTTCTATTCCAAAAATTTCCATGATAGTAACATCACCGGAATCGGTATGTTCGAAAATTTGTAGGATTCCTATTGTACGGGGTATTTCAGAATTACTATTTCTAACTTTGAGAGATGGTAGGATAGAGGGCATCGAATTAAGTATTTTTTCTTAATGAAATAATTTCCTGAAGATCTTTGTTTTCGAGATAATGCGAGAAATCTTAGGACTTTTCGTTACAACGTTAAAATATTAAAACCGCCTCCAAGTGAAGGTATTATTCTAGAAACCAGACAAGTCCAAAAATGATAATTGTTTGGCTTACTATTATTGGTATAACCTGTGGTATAACGAGACGTAGATATGGAGGAACATTAAAGGATATTTGGCGCACAGTTATTCCGTTCTTATTCCACGATTGTAAAATTGGGCCTTAGAGTAACTGGTCAGTTCCAAGTAAAGAAAGAAGGTTCAGGAGCCAATCGAACTGTTAAAACAATGGACGTTGATGATGAAGTATTTGAACAATTTGTAAATAATCCTTGAAATATTGTTCAAGCAGTGAATAGATACTAGCCACGTAATCTATGTGTATAGTTTTAAAAGATTGCGAAAATCATCCGCTCAATATTCAGAAAGTACAACCATTAATGCCAGCTGATTATCTAAACAGAGTAAGGTTTGCTGAATGGTATTTAAATAGAATTAATGATGAATTTGTTTTTGTTAAACGTATATAATGAACAGATGAAACAGGTTTCTCAAGAGATGAGTTATTTAATACACACAACAGCCACATTTGGACCAATAACAATCCTCACGCTGTTGAAAATACACGTTAACCAATTCACCAATGGAAATTTTATTGCAACATATATAGTACTTTCTTCATATCGAATTATCTCCCAATTATCTCCCTCTATCATTTCTGAAAGTTATGAATAGTTATTCTGAAACAACCTGTACACAAGGAATAGTTGTAGAGATTTTAAATTTGTTTTGTAAAAGTAATACATAATAACTTTGTTATTGACATAATTATATGTATAAATATGTAAGGTCATTTACATGATGTAAGGTATAAAATTCTAAAATAGAATTTTTGGACAACCCATAGGTTTTGCTGTTTGTGTTTTGAGCTTTCACGTTTGCGTCCAAACAAACAATCATTCTTCCGCACTTTATTTTCGATCAGTCACTAATTAAATTTGAAATCAAGCGGATATTGCCTGTTTACCGCAAAGCTTTCCGTACAATGTGTAATGATACGGTCTGCATATATTTGCATGTTTTGCAATTAGTGCGCCCGTTCCATCGATTATTGGTTTCCTGTACTCACTAAATAGCGCTCGAAATGTCTGCGCTAAACAAAAGCTTAATTAGATCGATGACTTCTATAACTATACATACCATGATCAAACCAAAAAATATTATGTATTATTTGTTTAAGCATGAAAATATTGAAATTGAAACAAAAGGAAACTTCACAATAATTGTTTCTTTAAAACCTTATGAAGAATAAATGTAAAAGTTTCTGAGAAGTAGGTGCAACACGTAAAGTAACGGCCTCAAACCACTACCTTGCAGAATTGCAGATTTGATGTTAAAGATGTTAGATTTTTCTTTTAGTATGAAACGAAAATCCTTCACCTATGATTCGTGACATTTTGATTCAATAATTTCTCAAAAAATAACTACTAGATTGCCATTATATTAAAAAAAAAATCTATTTTTTTTAATGACGCGACAGATTGCACTATAAGTTCATAGGGTTACTCGTGACGTTAGTCTGCCATTAACCTAATTTTTAAAATTATTTATTTTTAGATACCCCGTCGACCCCGCAATAAATATAACTGCTGCACCCTTATCCTGACACTCCTAGTTTTACAACCTATCCGTTGCAGACTCGCTCTGTGCATGAACTTCCGACCTCTCCTGCCACTTTTCACATAGCACAAAATAAATCGACAAAGGTCACCATGTAACAAACGTTTAATAACGATTTAATTTTACAGTTGATTACAACACGTCTGTTTCATTCAAGTACAGGGTGGGGCACAGCTTCTCCTGTACATACACGGTACACTTAAATACTTATTGTATTTTCACAGAGTTTATTCAGAAGCGCAAATATTTAAATAAAAAGTGTAGGGAAAACACAAACAGAATTAAAATGGAAGGTCGCGTTGCTTCCGGTTTTTATGTAATACATCAACTACTAATTATCCTATCAGCATGTGTACAGTACGGCGTATTATTTAGCTACTTAAAGCAATTACATAAACGAATTAAATTCGTCAAATACCAAATTTACGAGCTTTAATCAATCTATTGATATAAACTCTAATTTCCTAAAGTACTTATTTAATGAAACTACTTTTGTGCGTTGCATCATCAGATAATTGCCGAATTATTAAGTGTAGTTGATCTCTGGATTAATTAAGTGCTTGATTAGATAAAGATTATTGACTTGATATGTTGCTCTTGCCTGCATTTTTTTTGGATAAATTGCTTTATGACTTCCCGATTTATTTAAATAAATGCATATAATTGACAACAACAAATAAAATTGTCCAGTCAAGCGATTGGGCAATAAAAAATTAGTACGTTTATTATTTATTATTTGTTTTAGTTAAGTTAAAGTCATCTTTGTAAGTTACTATCAAAATAAATGCTTTCTTTTTGTTTTCCCAAAAAAAAAAGAAAAAATTGTTTCGTATAATTTCATCAAATTGCAAACTCACAGTCAGCCGAAAAAAAAAACCTGCGAATCTTGCGACCTGTTTTCGTCGCCCCACGCCTTTCAGGAACTTTGCCAAAGAAAACTCGGCGGTATTTCAGCTTTCAAACTAAAATACAACAGGAAATGTATTCGACGTCGTCGATATCATATCGATGATGTGATAGCTCCAAGGATGCCGTCGGTATTAAATGACAACCAACCTCCTTTTCATCTCTTCCACGACAATAACACGCCGAAACAAAGGATAATTTTAACTGTGCTGCTATTTCTGTTAGGAACGTGTAGATATTTATAGCATTTCTTACGTAACGTTATGTTTTAATTGAACAAATTCCGAAATGAAATGTGTTTTTAGGTTTTCTTTAAAGTAACTGTAGTTTTAACCGATGAAGTTCTTTTGAAACGAAAAATGACACTCTTGTTATGAAAAAGAAAGGAAATCCTGAAGTTGTTATCGATTAGTGCATGAAAAGTTAATTTAACTTCATTAAGGAGATACTTAAAGCTTAACAGTTCATTTAATTACAACGCTTTTAAGGTTTGTAGAAATAACAGGTGCAATAATTAATTTACGTTGGTCATGTGTCATATACAACACGATTTCTGTAATTAACCCACTTGTTGCGGAATAAAGATCAGTTGCTGCAACAGCTGTTGGAGTAAACAACCCGTAAATTTACACCACGAATGCAGTTGTAAGTATAACAAAGAGATTTCTGTTTGGAGCCAAACAGTTGAAGGCACTTATGTATCTATTTTATAAAATTTTTAAAAATTATACTGTAATGATTTGGAAAAATCCGATACGTCCCTGGTTAAGAAAGAGCAATGTTTTATAGTTTTATGATTGAACACCTGCTTTGACCAGGTAAACAAATAAATCACTACAACACGAGAACAATTCCTAGTATTTTTCTTTAATTTTAATTGTATTGGATAAATAATATTTATGAAAAGGAAGCTGTAATCCGGTCATATTCATAGTTGTCGAGGATTCTATGTGCCTGAGCTTACTCTGCGAAATACAATAACTTCCCTGATAATTACGTAGTCCTTGGCGTTGAGAACTGCTTACTTGTATAAAAACGTCAACAGTAGCAGCTTCCGACAATAAACTACAAAACGTAACTGCCGAAGTGCATACCTTATTAAATTTTATTGCGAGTCATCTTGTTAGCGTACGCTTGTCGTCGACTGTGGGAGGTTTGTAGTTTACATTTTATACGAAGCTTTCAGCAATAAAGTTTGATAAATAAATAATTAAATGAGGTACATTAAGGTGATGTCTTTTATTTAAACGTTTATGTACCTAAGATCTTTTTTATTTGCCTCATTTTCAAATTAATTTGGGAATTAAGTGTTAGTAGTTCTCTCCCCTTTTTTTTGTTGATCTATTGGGATGAGTTGATTTAGTTTTGACTGACTTTATAATCATCTTGTTTATTTGTGAAATGTTGATGTAATAATAATTCGTTTCTGTTACAGAGTGTCGTTTGGTAGTTCCAAAGGTTCGATGGTAGAAACACTTATATTTGAAAGTCCCTTGCAAGAAGAACCAGAACCTAGCCCAATACTAGAAAACCCAACACCTTTTCCTGAGGACTATGACCAGACTGAGTAAGTTTATTTTTTTTATAACATTGGATAAGCTTAGTTTCCGAAATTATTGACGCCCTATTGCACTGCGCAATGCTATGCTAAAAATAAATTAATCTACCAGGTTATCACCATCAGTGTTCATAAATTGCAAGCCTAATTAATTACACGTCAAAATAGGCAATGTGAAATTATAAATGCCTGGCCTGGACCATTAATATTTGTAAGCTGCTACAAGCCCCAGTTAATTTATTATAAATTTGTTGTTGTATGAAGCACAATGAAGTATGCGAATACATATTAAATATTTATGTTTCTTTCTGATAATATGCCTCTGTAATCATAATCACATAATCATCGTGGAATTTTTTTGTGTTCCCTAGAACAACAAGTTTACATTATTAAAAAAAGGTCTGCTTTGTTTTTATTTTGTTGCTCAGCCAATTTCTGGCTCAGCGTTTTCAATATTTCCTTCAAAATACTGATAAAACTTTGAACCTTGACCTTTAGGTACGTATTTAGAAATGATGGCAGCTCGTAAAAAATTTTAACGTTTAATATGTTGTTCGATAAAATCGTGTTGCAAGAGTGAGTGCATTTATGAATTCGCCTGAATGTGAATATATTAAATTCGACTTTTAAAAATATTTACCGCACTTCACAGCACGACTATGTTTTTTATTATTTTACATAATAACAAGTGAAAGCATTGGATAATACAATAAACAAAAACGGACTTTCACGAACAGTCAAAAATTGTAGGAGAATTATAGATACCGTATGCTTCATGTCAACTTGGAAACATAAGCGCATATTCTGCGCGCTCTTGTCTTAAATCCTTTTTTTTTTAATTTTTATCTTACTCTACTTATTTTCACGTTGTCTCGTTTTTTTTTTAGTGTTTTTTAATGCCGAATTATGGTTTTGATTATGATTCATTCTCATATTCATTTCCACCCGATAGACACAGACGACATTTTACAGATAGTGAGTAATTTTAAATCCAAAAAAAGTGCGGGAGAAGACGCCATCCCAGTGTTTATTCTAAAGAAATCTATAAGTCTTTTTATCGAACCATTATTAATATTAATTAATATTAATTAATTCATCGTTAGTAATAAATGGTGTATTTCCTGAACAATTAAAAATCATAATCGTTAAATCAGTCTTCAAAAATGGGGAAATCACACAGGAATCCAACTTCCGCCCAATAGGTCTGCTTTCATCATTTTCCAAAATATTTGAGCGGATAATCTATAATAGAATCCACAACAGCACGACTTCATAAAGAACAGAAACACCGAAACAGCGATGTCTCATTTTGTTACATCAGTCTTGCAACACCTCGATAAAAAACTTGTGACATGTGGCATTTTTCTAGACTTATCCAAGATTTTCGATTCATTAAATCATAGCATCATAGCTGCTTTCTTTCGTTTGATCCAAACGCAACATAACGCGTTTAGATTCAAAGATGGATGCTCTCTTGCAAATGGATCTTCGTCAAATTTCAATCCCGATCGGTAATCCCATTTCCCATGTCAATTTTCCAATTTTACGATTCGTTTGGATTGAAATGCATTCAGATCCAGAGCGGGTAACGAAAAATTATTCGAATCACGATTCAAACTTTTCAGCGAAAGAAAGCAGCTATTATTAACAAAACTGGATCATTACGGAATCCGTGGCACTCCCCTAGCCTGGATTAAATCATATTTGCATAATCACAAACAAAAAATTGTACTAACGGGGCATGAAAAAATCAAAGAATCTAGCTTGCAAAATCTCAAAACCGGTGTTCCCCAAGGAAGTTTCCTTGGACCGCTACTTTTCGTATTGTTCTTAAACGACCTTCCAGAATGTGTTAATAATTATAGTCAAATCCTCAATTTATTATGCGGATGACACTGCTTTATTAGTAAAGGGTTTCTCCTATATAAAGAGCGCTACAGGCCTTCGAGGCCGAGGGCTTGAATTTTCTCGACGATCTTCCTCCAACTTGTTCTATCCTTCGCTTTACTCTTCTAATTTTCTATTCCTACATTCCTCAGATCTTTTTTGACATTCTCTAGCCACTTTTTTCGCGGGCGGCCTCTTCTCCTTCTTCGTCCTTCCCCACTTTCCAGTACCTTCTTTGCCCAACGGTTATCGTCCATTCTGGCTACATGACCCAACCATGCGACTCTTCGTGTTTTTATTACTTGGATTGTATCTGGTTTTCTATGCAGCACCTTTAATTCCCTATTCGTACGCCTTTTCCATTCAGTTTCGTTTGTTCTTATTCCTCCATAATTTCTCCTTAGAATCTGTCTTTTCCATGTAGCTACTTTCTTTTCTTCTCTATTAGTCATCACCCACGTTTCTGCCTCGTACAGTACTGTAGGCCGAATTACTGTAGTATACAGCGTGATTCAGAATAAGTGTTCGACCTGTTAACCGCAGATAATACATGAAAAAACAAAGCAAAAAAAGCTATATGCATAGGGAGTCTAATATGCATAGTTTTTGAGATAAAATTCATTGAAAATTCGGATATAAATTGGTTGATGGTCACTGGAATAATTTTATTACGTCACGAAAGCGCAAAAAATGAAATGAAACACGTGAGTTTGCCCTGCACCAAAACTGAAAACGTTTTTGTTTATGGCCTTCTGCGGAAAGAATTTATAATGGGCAATTCATTGGGCGCGTTTAGCGAACAGCAGCTGCTGAGTTGCTTACTCAGCAATCGTTTGTGATTGGTTCACATTAAGGTAATAGCCAATCACAAACGATTGCTGAGTAAGCAACTCAGCAGCTGCTGTTCGCTAAACGCGCCCATTTATTGCGGAGTTCGAACTTGCGTATGCAGACTGAACCAATGAATCACAATTTTTTTTACGACTAAGTAAGGGTAGACACTAGAGACACTTATGAATTTATCAGTGCAAATTAGTTCACGATAGTGCGTGAAACGTTCGCTAACTTGTAGTGGCAATTGGTGGAAATTTATTGAAATCAATGCCTATGAAGATTACCATGGCTATCATATTGAGCATCGACTATAAAAACCTTAAGTTTTTTTACACCGTTTCACTTTAATATGAAACTCATAAAAGACTTGACCTTAACTTTTATAACGGCCAATGCAGCTGATTAAAAAAAAATTTAGACTACCGACTGTAAAGTTATTAAAATTATTAATTTCAAATAAATTAAATTATTCTATGCTTTACATAAGATTCACGTAGTTTTACGTTGTTTTTAAGCAGTCGGAAGTGACACGTTTTCTAAAACAAACATTTACAGTTTACAATACTAGGTACCAAAGCGCAGTTTCTTTGTTCCTAATTATCGATATTACTAATTTCACAATTACCAAGCTACTCCACGGCACTGCCAAATTCGATTGATATTGCCAATCTCGATTTAATTCGCATTCTAAATCTTCGTTTATTCGTTTTTACTACGCGTTTATTGCTACAGCTGCCAATAAAATTTATTGTCCTTATAAAAAGATGCCTCGACGGTAACAAACGATTTTCTTACGTAATTTTATAAATACGGCATCAGCGGTACTTAATCGGTTTCAATTTAGGACTCACAAGACGCTGATTTTTCAAATGTCTCCGATAAATTTATTTCTTGCAATTTCGTACTTGTATGACTTTAATGAATACGCCCCTA
The DNA here is from genome assembly GCA_958336345.1 of Dorcus parallelipipedus. Lineage (NCBI taxonomy): Eukaryota > Metazoa > Arthropoda > Insecta > Coleoptera > Lucanidae > Dorcus > Dorcus parallelipipedus. The sequence goes on along the minus strand of OY284480.1, from coordinate 25,582,565 downwards.
ACGGGTCGGATACTTATTCTGAATCACGCTGTATAATCACAGCTTTGCTCCTCTTCAGACGATTTTTGAATTCATCATTGCTTTCAGGGACCCCGCTGTCTTACTTCCTTTCGCTAACCTGTTGTCTACTTCTGGGTTCCTCCTACCCAGATATAATTGACACTAAGGACTGCATGAAGGCAGCAAACGTCTGCTTCAAAGTCAAATAAATTGAAATTGAATGAAACAAAAACAAATAGCGTGCTGTTCAAAGTGACAAATACATACAATACCCCTGAAACCATCCAACTAGCCCAAACCGAAATTTAATAATTAAAAGTTGAGGTCAAATGTTTGGGTATACATATAGACGACACTCTTTCCTGGGATAGACACGTAAACTACTTGTGGTCAAAGCTCTCCTCAGTCTGTTTTGCCTTTCGTGTTCTCAATCAACATGTTAATTCTTCTGCATTAAAATCAGTTTGTTACGCAAATTTTTATTCACTTATTCAATACAATATACATCGAATTTTTCTTATTCAAAAGAAAATACTTAGAACTATGTTAAAGAAAAAAGCAGATGAATCTTGTCGTGGTTTTTTTAAAGGGGCCAAATTACTTACTGTTACGGGTATACCTATGTCTAATTTTCCTTAGAAAAACAGAGAAAATTTCACCAACTGACAACATGATCAGTTGAACAAATACTCTACGCGACAGCAAAATTTGTTCCAATACCCTGTCCACCACTTAAGGAAATTCGAAGGACCTTATTACGCCTGCATGAAGTTGTATAACAAATTACCTAACAAAATACGCGCTGAATGTAGCCACTGGAAATTAAAAAAAAACAGTATTTGATATGTTAGTAAATTTAGAACCATATTCTCTTGCAGAATACTTTAATATGTAATGAAGAGTTAAGTACATATTATAATCCTGATGTTTCCATGTACTGTTTACTTGTTTCAGCATATTGGAATAAAGATATTATTTTTATTAGTATTACATATATTCATTTCGTTTATTTTTTATTTCTGTAATTAAAATTACTTTTTCATATTTCATTAACGTTTTTAGTTCATTTTCGGTATTTGCATTTCATTGTTCTTTACTTGACTTTCTTGTCGAATTAATTCAATTTGTTCTTAAATTACAATTACATGGCGTTTTTATTTTGTTTTTCGTTGATCTTTTGATTTTCCGAAGCTTTTCCAAGGAAGTATCGATAGTCTTTAGTTTTTGTATTTTTTTCCCCATCTTACCCTTCTGAATTTCACGTTGTGTTGTTTTTGACTTTTTCTCATTTCTTTATGTCGAATTAAGGTTTTGATTATGATTCATATGATTCATTGTCATATTTATTTCGATTGTTGTAATGTTTTGAGTTACCAGAGATACGGCAAAATGATACTCAGGATGTAAGAACTACACTTAACGTTTATTAATTGCTTTGTATTACATCTTATTGATCCGCGATCGGTATTTACCTGTTCGCGATTACACTTACTCTGCTATCTATTACCTTACGCTCAGCTTATATTATATGGGTTAGTTGCAACATGCCAGAGGTGCATTTTTACCACTACATTATCCTTTCTTTCTATAAATAGAATCAATTTTTCATATTTCATTTCGTTGACTTTTTTAGTTCCTTTTCGGTATTTACGTTTCATTGTTTTTTTTTGTCGAATTTATTTATATAATTTATTTTAATTATTGAACGTCCTTTGCTTTTCGATCATTGTTTGTATTTTCCTCATCTTACTCTTCTTATTTTCACGTTGTTTTTCTTAACTTCTTTTCGTTTATGTCGATTTATGGTTTTACTTAAAGTAATAGTAATAATCAGGGATCATATTTGGGGTCACTTCCTGCGGAGAAAATACGAAAACTTGCTATTCAGAGTAGTGTACACAGGAACAATAGATCGAAGAGTGGGAGGCAGTGTTGCCAGAAGAATTTTAGGAGAAATATGGATATGGAGGAAGAAATTGATGGATTTTAGCTGAAAAAGATGTATATTACAAACATTTAACAATAAATACTCGTTTTCTATCCGAAACAACATAACTAAATCTTCAATATTTCAACGGGGAAAAGTGGATGAATAAGGCCCGATTTTACAATCGCCGGATAAACTGAGTATTGGAATAATGTAACGTAGATACAGAGGAAGGTTAAAGGATATTCAACGAATTTGTCTTTATTCTACGTTTGTAAAACTGGACCTAAGAGTGATATTAAGTGCGTTAAGAAAAACTGTTATCAAGTAGACAAGTAGACAGTAGACTTATGTCAAATTCGAATTTTACAGTCACGTCGTAACCATACGATTATTATAAACATAACCTAACTTTTTATATCCATTTAATCGCGATTTTCTACAAAATGGACAATAAAACACAATTAATGAAATAAAATATTTATTTAATTGCAAATACCTCGAAGATGTAAACAAAGCCTTTGACAGTTGACGCTGTTGATAGCTCACAGTTATTCAACATAACATACATACAGTACATTGTACTAATAAACTACGACGTCTAAGACCTATTGTCATAAAAAAGCAGGTTCGGAGTCTTCCTGATAACGAATTTTTTTGAAAGCACGTTATAAATTCAATGGATATACCAAACGGAATCTAGCAGGATTCGAAAATCGAACCAATCAATGTCAATTGTGTGTCGTCATTGTAAGAGTGAGATGGGAATGCAGCTAACATTGCAAAATTATTTTTCCTAACATAAAAACCAGTTTATCATTTTTTGAAAAATATTTTTAAGTATTAAAAGTTAAATAATTGGAATGGGATTCGCAACAGTAAATTGATGGAAATTTATTAAAATTGATGGAAAGATGGAAATTATTTTGAAAATCTTAGAAAATCCATCAATTGATGAGTATCTGGCAACACTGGTGGGAGGATCGATCGCCCTTGGCACTGCTGCCTTAGACAAGGTGGGGACCGCCGAGTACAATCAAGTTAGAAGTGCGTGGCCAGTAAGTGGTCTCAAATATGATCCTTGGTAATAATCTTTTATTCATTCCTTATGACATGATTGCATGTATTAAATACAACAGTACTCGTAGTTGATCTAAATAAATAAACACATATTTCATCTATCAAGTTTTCTGAGTTCGCTGCAGTATGCTGTCTTGTTTTGTTGGTACTCCTTTCTTTCTTCGCATTTTGTTGTTTTTTATTTCTTTATTTTTATTTATTTTCCCTTGTTTTCATATTATCCAATTATTATTTTTTTACGTTTCATTTCGCTTCCTACAGTCTTTCTTCGCTTTTTCTCTGTGACTGTTTAATGACGTCGCGGATGTCAAACGGACTACTAAATGGAAATATGTGTCATCGAATTAAATTTTTTTGAAAAAAGAATTCCGTGTCTCATCCTGTATATTGCCCGAAATTATTAAAAGGGTAACGTTATGATACTTCTGGTTTTATTCCATTTTTTTTTTAGTTCAAATGATATTGTAAAATTCTATTCGAAACCTAGTTCCACTATGTACATATTTACATAACAAAATATACAGGGTGCTCCATTAAAAAAAATCATTCTGCATACAAATATTACTTTGCAGAACATTCTGTAATGTCATAATATTTTTATAGTAGTTAGAGTTAATTTTTGTTTCTTTTTTGTGTTACCAAAAAAATCTTTTGAAAATCTAACTTTTATTTGTTTCCTTGCATTTCGTTATTATTTTTATATTATTTTCTTTTTTTCTACAAGCAAAGAATCAACGATTTCCGACGGTAAGCTATTGAAAATCGAACTTTCTTTTTGTCTTTCCGTATTTTATTATTTTTTTGTTTCTTTTTGTGAGCAAAAAAATCGCCACGCTTTCCCACCATCTTTTGAAAAACAAATAAAATCAACCTTTCATTTGTTTCTTTGCATTTCATTTTTCTTCTTGTTTTTTTTTTGTAAGCAAAAAATAACGAATCAACGGCTTCCGGCGCGAAGGTTTTAAAATCGAAATTACATTTGTTTCTTTGTATTTCCTTATTGGTTTATGAGCAAAAATATCGTTTTCCGACGCGACGGGCCTTTGAAAATCAAATAAATCAAGCTTTCATTTGTTCCTTGCACCTAATTATTTTTTCAGAAATTTCAAAGACAAGAAATACTGTCATTTTATAAATAAGGTATCGATGAAAGAATGCTTAATGTCGTGTCTCACCCTGTATGTTGCACGAACTTATTTTAAAAGTATAATTAGCAATAATTTCAAAGTGTTATTAAATATTTCCGTCTTTGTTCTTCCGGTTTCGTTTGAAAACTTTTTTTGTCCAAATGATGCTGTAGAATTCTATTCGAAACCGAAGTTCCACTATCAGCTGGCGCTCCGCGGCGAAAGTCCGAACTAAAAGCAGGCGAGGTGTGGCGACGCACGTTTATGTTTCAAGTCGCGCTAACATAGCGTGAAACAAGCGAGCACCGAGCGAGCTTCCAGACAATTTTTGCTTCGCGAGATAAAAGCGTCGCCCCGCGCCGGAGCAATTTCGAACACTTTTCCGCGAGTGACTTTTCCGCAGCGTCCCGGAAATCGCACGCTTCCCAGGTGAGTAAATCCGTATTAAAATATTGGCGGCAACAAAGAACCAGAAATCCCCAATCGATTCCCCTTTATTCCGTTAAACTATACTAGGTACATACTACCCCGTATTGTTATGGTTCGTGCAATTAAGGGGTTAGCATGGCCGATTAAGGGTTTATTATTTTTTTTTGGCGGGATAAGTAGATTTCAGCGTTACGTGATCGAAATAAAATCGAACGAGAGAAAGTGAGGATTTTATAATAAATATCACGCGCTCCCGGCGAATATTACGAAATTGATTTTTCTTTACTTTTAAGTCACACTATTTTGTAAGGATAATATTTTTTATTCACTTCGCTGTTTTTTTTTAATTGTTCAGTGATTAAATTATTTTTTCTTGGGGAACAGAAGCGCAAGGCATTCATTTCATCGAACAAGTTGTATCCTCACGTGATAATTTCGCAAATTTGATAGCGTCCTGTATGTGTATGTTGTGCATTTAAAACCTGCATCGCCGACGTCACAATGTTTACAAAATAATTTAATTATAGCGTTGACAGTGGCGACTCGTGTGTATCTCCCTCGTGTAACGTCTAAATTTAAACAATAACAGATTTGTTACAGTAGCACATTAAGTTTTAACAATGATAATAAAAGTCGTTGAATTACTTTTCGATTTATGCCGAAATCATAATTCGATTTAAACAAAACAAAAGTTAAAAAAAAACAACACATTTCTATTAGGCGACTTTTGAAAATATGTATTAGACTCATAGAAATATGTAAAATAAAAATGTCATCGAATTCTGTTAATAAACGTATAGATTTTGCAAATTTAAACGATATATGTATTTTGTAGTTTTCTAGATTCTTTAAATAGGATATAGATCTGTCAGTTTTTAACATTTATTAAAATAAAATATTATATGTATTATGTTTCAAATTAATTTTTAGATTAAAAAAAAAAGATCAATTACTTTTACAGTTTCTATTAACAACCTTGTTTCTATTGACAACTTTGTTTATTTTGACAACCTTGTTTATATTTTTTCACTTCTGAAGAAGCTATCAAACGATAGCGAAACGTAAAGTGTGCGCATATTTAGTGTCCGTTTAAAAGATTTTGTGATACAATAATTTTCATCGAACAAGAACCTGCTTTAATAATGAAATGCTTCAATTGCTTTTTTCTACTTTGCGTTCACAATGAATTCATTGCGACACCAAAAACAATTTCACAATGAAGCTCATTGTGAAACTGTTTTTGGGGAAATTTTAGTCAATTTGTAATTGAAAATATTTAATAGATTTTACAAAATGATTCATTATTTATTTGTTATTTAACAGAGTACTCACAATGAAGCTGGATAAGAAAAATTAATAACTTGTCAATGTGGTTTTTGTTTAAAACGAAGAGTTGTCAGTGTTGCCACGCATTACAACTAAAATTCTCCATATACTAAGGAGACAGTATTTTTCATATTTTTGTTCAATAAGTGACGCAAAGTTGAAAAAATACTATATTTTACACGTTTCACAAGAGGCATTGTAACACTCGTTCCGTTGGGGCACTTCGAGCTTGCTTACAATAAGCCTTCTTGTGAAACTCGTCAAATAATATACTATTTGTTTGTAACTGCATTTTACTCAAGTCCAAATTGGAAGCTCCAAAAAAATTAAATATTTGTATTTTTATGATGAAATTATACAAAAGCATCTAAAACTCATTTGGGTGACAGAATTTTGGGAAACGCGTTTTAGTTTTTTCAAAATCGGTCCTCAAAGTTCCGAATTATATTTGAATCGTAAAACACGTTGTGACGTCACAAGCCCGTTAGCAACCCGCTTTTGATCTCGTATTAAGGCCCGTGTGACACTATGATATTTCTTGTGAAGATTTGTTACAAAGTGAGCGAGAAGTGCCAATTCAACCAATCAGAATTCACTGTGGTAGCTCATCTCCCTCACTTCGTAACAAAAATGTTATCAAATCTTGCATGGTGTCACACGGGCCTAAAACACAAAATAAACAGTTGTGAAAATTTGACAGCGGAACGTTCTTCTAGTCGGTGGATATTGTTAGGTGTTTGTGGGTACAGTCCCGCGTACCTTAAATGCACCTCCCGCACGCAAACCTCACCCTTAACACCTTGCGATACAAGGCTCACAGAACTGTCAAATTGTGGCACATAAGCTGCGCGCGACTATACTTGTGCATTGGAGGACAAAGCACCACTTAGACATATTAATGCGAAACATGTATTTAAAAGCTGATGTGCTGTACATGAAAAATTGGCTTCAATATATTGTAACTAAATATCATTCTTTTATATGCCGGTCTGATCAATCTGAATTAAGAATACAACGTGACCGATTGCGAGAAGAGAAACTGTTTCATGAAAGTTAAAAGGGGAAAGCCATATAAAAGTTTTTAAAATTCTCAAATCAATCTGACGTTAATAGTATATCGGGCTTCGTTCGCGAACACTCGTATATGGCTTGTGACGTCAGCATGAGTACCCTCGCACTGGGTGCGTTTTCTAGCCTCAATCGAACACATGAAGAATAAAGTGAGATAAAGAAGTTAAAAATTTACACATTACGTTTTATTTTTTAGAGTTCGATTGTTTTAGTGTAAAATTGAAAAATCTTGGAGCTTCCAATTCAAAGAGAACGTAGATGGTTCTTCTCTTTGAATTTGGACAGAAACAAAAAGCGAAGAAAAAGAAGAACAACCAACAAAAGAGACTACGGTAGACTCAAGAAACTGACAACAAATGAAGCATCGATTCCATAATTCGAGTTTTGAACAAAATAAAGTTAAAAAAAAGGCGAAAGTAAGAAGAGTAAAACACAAAAGACAATCGATAATTCCCTAGTTGGAAAGCGTCGGAAAATCAAAAGATGAACAAAAAAGCAAAACGAAAAATTAAATAGGACGTATTAATAATGAAATGCTTGAAAAACTTTTTGACTTGAAACTGGGATTTCAAGGGTTGATGAACCTGTGGTGGTCGACTGGAGGGTCCACTTTTGGGGTCGATGAACTTTTAGGGGTCTTTTGGAAGACGATGAACTATTAGTCGATAAAATAAGATCTATTCGTTATTTTTTATTACTACACTATTATTTTATGTTATTCGTTATTGAAAAATTTATTTGTTTATTTTTCAATAACGTACATATTCATCTATAACTTGAAATTCTTTCAAATTCAGGGCGTAATCTTTTTCTTTTGTTTTAACTTAACAAAACCTATGAAACGCTTTCGGGTTCTTTGCACGCTCGTAGATAGATTACTTCTTATGCTTATTTTGAATAAATTAAAATAACTCTAGTTAACTTAAAATTCTTTATTAACAGTTTCTTTTGATGCAACAATAGTGGCTGTTTGTTTGTTTTAGTTGAATTTAATATACTAACTAACTAAGTTCCTTTAATAGCCATGTATTTAAATACGTAATCTCAATTGTTGTTATTAAAAGCAAATTTAAAAATTTATAAATAATTTGATTAATAATTTGTTCAATGTTACGGTTTTATATGTACATCAACTAACGTTTATTCACACTTCACTTTACGTTATTTAATTGAATCGCCATAATAGATCGATACATTCAACCTCGCAGGTTTTATTCGACTCTACCCCAATTGAACTCTGGTCCTATTTAAAGACTTGTATTGAACGCGTCCTACAACGATGAATATGGATCAACATTTATCTGTGAAAATGCGAAACCAAACTTGCGAAACTTGATATAAAAAATAGCTTCTTTATTCTTTGTCCTAGATATTCGCGCTTGATCTTAAATGAATCGCAATGATTCTTATTTTAGTTATGAAACAAATGAAACCGTACATGTTATAAAATTGGTTATATTGGACTTGCAAATCCTCGACGATGGTTTACATCCATCGGTACTGCTTTTAGACTGGTGATGGTGGTTGCATCTTTTAATCGTTCCCCTCATGTTTGTTTTTCTTAACAAAAATTTGTGTTTCAGTAATAGAAATATTTTTGTTGAAATGCCTTGGGATCATAATTTTTTTTCTTTTAGGCCCGGTCTTTTCATCTCCAATTAACTTTATCTGACAGTTTATTCTCATAGTAACAATTGTGATCACAATCGTTACTACAGGAATTAATTGCCAGATAAATTAATTGGAGATGAAAAAATCGGGCCTTAATGTGCAAAATTTAATTGATGTATCACGAACTAAATTACAATTAATACATCAAAACATAAATACAAATAATATTGTTACAACAATTTTCAAACTTCTAAATTAAAATAACATAGCAACGCCCCCTCTAAAGATTCTGTTTATTTGCTTTGAAAATGTTATAATTACCTGTGTAGTCGTTAATAATTAGAGATAAAAAGGAAAATTGAGAATTTTATTGGTGCGTTACATAGATTGCCTTTCCCTTAAGAAAAAAACTAAATTGAATACTATATGCATAGAGCATGCACATATCGTTTTAGAGCATAGGTTCCCAAAGTGGGCGGTACCACTTCCAGTGGGTGCTGAAGCCTTCTAGGGTGGCGGTAGCGGGTTCAGAGACAATTGGGGGGCGTTAAGGCGGTCTGGGGGTCGGTGGTGAAATTTGTAATAAATATGTACTTTAAAATTAATAATTTTTGTGATTTTGTAAGCGGAATACTTTTGTCTTGCAAAGTGAGCGGATGGTTCCAAAAAGTTTGGGAACCTTAAGTCTAAGGGGGGGGGGGGGTATCAAGGAAATATTTTTTTCCAAGGGGTCTATGTTTAAAATTGTCGTTGAGAATTCATACTGAATTTCTTTCTTTCTCCACAACCTTTTATTGTTACCCACTTGTAAGTTGAAATTCGAGAAAAATAACCCTAAGAAAAAAATTTATAAATTTGTGGAAATTACAATTTGGTGAGGAGAATAAACTCTAGTTTATACTAGTTACAAAGTGACACTCGTGGGTGTACTAAAGATGGTAGCGTCAATATGTCAAAAGTTTATACAAGAAAATTTTTTGAATTTCAAAAGAACACGCATTTTATGAAGAATTATTTTGTGGTCTGTTCCAATCACGCTTTGTGACGGTTTCGAAACCGTCAAAAGCATGCCTCATCAAAGTTTTACACTTGACAAAGTTCGATCATTATTTTGGCGTGCAACTGATTATGACGGTCTCTTAAACGGTCAGAAAGCGTGGTTGGAACAGAGCTGTTGTAACTTCATCTTTTCGGTTCAACTTACTCTCAACAATGATCAATTTAATTTAATTTTTTTATTTTACCACACTGTTTTATTTACAAACAAAACAAAGAAATGCCAGTAATTCGCTGCGTACGTTTTCATTTTCAATTCAGAAATCCTTCTTTGACTATACGCACAAACTTCCCCAATAAAATTTTTAGAATTTTTAACGGCCTTAATGTTTCGTTACATTTCGATGCTTCCAACTACTTTGATACTGACCTTTTCAGCTCTGCATTATTGGTAACATCACGACAGAGAAGGGAAAGGAATACACACTTTTAAAAATCGGTGACCCCATTTCACTTGCTGTTTAAGCACTGTTTCGAAGCTCGTTCTCGATTAAAGAAAGTAAAAGCAACAAGCTCCAAACCGAAATAATACGTTTTTTTAAGCAAGTTTTATTGTTAATTTACGTAATGTTAATGAGTTTACTTTCACCATTAAGAGGAGGTTCTTGTATACATAAAAACATCCAATTTTATGGTCGGATATTTGCGATGGGGTTTAGAAAAGTATTCTCAAAAAATCGCTTTAAAAGTGAAGGCCAAGTTTATTAACAACCAACAGGGAATCATTATCTATTTAAAGGCCCATCATTATAATGTGCTCTTGTAATCACTTAACACTCAAAAAAGTTGATGATTAATAGTTATTAAACTATTAGGGTCATAATATCATAAGAAAAATAAGCGTTTTTCAAATTCGCAACATTATTTTGTCCATCCGCTCGTGTCAGTTTTAGAAGTGATCTCTTGAGTATTGAAGCGTGTTGGTGTGTTCACTTAAACAATTGTAGCAAATACCTACATCAACGAATTTTCCTCCTACGCAAATTGAAGTTAATTGTCAAGATCCCCATCGTCCTCTCCATGGTGAGGCAAGAACGACGAAGAACCGGCTTTTTCAGCCAACTCCGTGACGTCACCGCTCATTTTATTCCCAGTTCTGACCTTTGCATTAAATACTTGCACATTGCTGAGCGTTTCGCTTTCTAAAAATGCGAGTGATAGTCCCATGTAGTTGCTTGCGAGTGCTTTGTGTCTGCTCAGCACAGTAACGGTGGTTTAGTTAGTGTTAAAACACGTGGAAATCGGATGCAGTTCTGAGGACGTGTTCCAGGAACACAACGTAAATGTTTACGTGAGTATGGTTTTAGTGGACTACGTGAAATGGTTGGATTTTTTTTCCGACCTTGGTGTGTGTATGTGTTTTGAGTGAATAATCGTTGATGAGTTACATAATGATTAACTTTGTTTGCATATTCATATCTCTCATACACACATATCTTGATGGAACTTTAAATTGGCTAGTTAAGACAATGTGAGGAGCGCTTAATTGCGAACGAAATAATTGTTTGATAATCATAGCATTCAGTTTTGAATTTCATTGGCGTGGAAAAATATTGTAAATAAAGATAAAAGCAGTCATTATTTGTTAACTGTCGATAACACCTGAAACTAATTAAGCATTTTTTTTTTCTTGAAAGTACCTAATCAAGTGTTTGTTCGAACGCACAAAGCCCCCAGTTCTTGATTTTCATAAAAAAATTCATCCTCAGTTAGGTCTGTAATTTAATATCTATTAAATTTGTAAAAACGTGTTTTCTCTTTTTGCCTGCAGGCAATTTGAATTTAAAATCAAAATAATAATAGCAAAATTGAATTATCTTCAAAATTTTTTATTTATTGTTGTTCCTATAGAAAAAAAAAACTGTGAAGTGAAATAACCACACGTGCCAAAAATTGCCCGCAATCTACAAGTCACTTGTTATTTGAGCTGCACTGAACTTCTTTGGGTTGAAGTATCTAATGACCGGAAATTATCAGAATTTACCCCCCAACAACCACTTGTCCCAAAAATAAAACTTCCAAGTTTTACTTTTATTACTAGGGGCAATTCAAAAATTATCTACCTAGCCATGAAGATGAAGTGAGGGGGTAGTTTTAAATATTTTTATTTTTTAATATATTTCCATTTAAATCCACGCATGAGCCACTTTTTTCCAGTTATTGTAACTCACTAAAAAAATCTTTTGGAAGCTCCTCAAAAAAAATTGTCTACAGCATCTTTTAGATCCTGATCTGAAGAGAATCGCCTTCCTCACAGGTTCTTTCTTGAAATACGTTAATAGGTAATAGTCGGAGGGGGCCAGATCTGGACTATATGGGAGGATGATCCAGTTCAATAAAGCCAGTTGCGTCGATATATTCCTTAATTCCTATTGCTTTATGCACCTTACAATAGTCGTGCAAAATAAAAATATCTTTACAGACCTTATAAGGTCACTTTTGTTCAAGAGTCTTTTTTAAGTCTCAAATTGTACTTTATTTTTTGGCATATATTCAATTAGAAGGAACAATCACCATCCCAAAAAGTCGTAGCCATCAATTGTCCTGCAGAACTTTTTCGGTGGTGGAGAACCTTTATACATCCGTTGCATAGATTCTTTTTTTGTCTGTAGATCCCAAAAATGTACCCAAGTTTCATAGCCAGTGAACATTTTGTGAAATTAAGTTTGGATTCCCTACTAAAGTAACGCGCCTGAAATTTTCTTGCGGTACAATTTTTGTTCTGGCGACAATCAAACAGTCTAGGAACCCCCAACGTGTAAACACGTTACTAAAGCCTAAACCTAAGTGCAATATCCTTAAAATTGAAACTTGAGGTATTCCAAACCTCAAGTTTCAATTTTAAGGTTCCTAGACCTGTTGATTGTCGCCAGAACAAAAATTGAGGTTTGGAATACCTCAAGTTTCAATTTTAAGGATATGCAGCAGTTGATGACACTTTCAGACGTCGGCCCGTCATCACTAAATATTCAATTTTCTTTTGCCAATTCTCTATTTCGAACTTCAAAGGAACTTCCACCTCTTGGATGGTCCTGAATGGATTCTCTATCGCTTTTTGTTTGAGAGGTTTGGAGAAAGACATCATCAACAGTATTCCTCTCTGTGTTGGAGACCTTCACAAAGGTACCTACCGACTAAAAAACTCCTGCAGCTGCTAATTCCTGGAATCCGCCGCTAGGCATTGCATCAGGAATTTCGCACTGTCGGGCACTAATGTTTACAAGTCAATTCAATCAGTTTCTGTCATTCTGCCTTTCTTTGTCATCCTTTGCTTTAATTTTCCTGATGCTTCTCAACATATCAATGACGTATTTCCGGTGGTTTTCGCTCGTTAGCATTGTCGGCCACGTTCTCTACAGAGATGGTTGTGCCGCATTTCCTGTTAGCCTTGTTCCTTATTTCTTGCCATCTCACACACTCAAAGATTGTATGTTCTGGCGTGTCTACATCGTAGCAATACCAACAGGCGTCGCTTTTTAGTTTCCCGATTTTGTGGAGGTAGGTCGCGAACTCTCCATGTCCCGACGTGGCTTGCGTGAAGTGGTGGTTGACATCACCAAATTTTCTATTGCGTACCATTTGCGCAGGTCCCGAATGAATGTCTTGGTCCATCCACGATAAGCGTCCCAAGTCCCTTGCCATGCTTCCATGAACGTCTCTCGTGCTCCTGCGGTGGTTGCTCTGTCAACACGATACTGCTACATCCTTTCCACTGCTTTCAGCTATATTGGTGGTATAGCTGCTACCGCCAGAATGGCCTGACTGTTCTGTAAGCCGAAATTATAAGGATAGCCATTTTCCTATTTATGGACTCGAGGAGACCCTCATGGTGCTTACACATATTTTAAGGCCGGTGACCAGATAGGCGTCGCATAATAGATTGTCGAAAGAACGACTCTAGCGAGCACCTTCCTTTCCCTAACATTTGGCAGGAGTATTGCCAGCGCCATTAGGAATTTGCTAGCTCTTTATGCGGACAGTCATTTTAAGGTCTCTATCCAAATGGACTCCCCGATGTTTAAGCTCTGACTTGCTGGTTATTGTAGACTGTTGAAAGTTGATGGTCACTTCTTTTAGCTTTTTCTGGACTCTGCCAGAATCAGCATCTCCGTTTTACTCGCGGCCTAGCTTCAGGTCTTCACCCAACGCAACAACTTTGACCAAAATTTTGACTTGGATGTCATAGTTATCCATTCTCATGGATATTTTTAGGAATATTTCCTTCTTTAGTCAAAAATTTTATTACATTTCGATATTCTAAGTTTAAAATACCTACTCATTTTCTACTTTCAAAACTTTAATAACTCCTATATATTTTTTAATCAAATGAATGGAATTTTCACACATATGTGTTGAAAACAATGTAGCTTTTTTATTTCGTAGTTAGGTAGATATTTATTGAATCTCCTCTCGTACTTTATAAATTTTGAATTTAAGCTTTCTTGAATTGGTAACAACTTGTGACCTTGCGTTCGTAATTATTTATTTTTTCTTAGAACTTATTATTGAAATCCATACCGCAGCACATTACCAGCGGTGTTGTCGCAATGCTGCGAAAATTTATGAGTCAGACAATCCCAAGAAGACAACCATAAAATGGGATGAAGCTTTATTGATTTAGTATCAATGGAGACAAATTTTCTCTAAATGATTTATGCCTATGTGCTCAAACAAAAAGGGACAATTTTTCCTCCCTCACTTGTACATGATGATAGCTTTGGCAACTGTTGTATGTAGCGCAGAATCTACAGCAAATTGAAAATGATGCCAGTACCTAAACATGATGAACATTTCAAAAATGATCAACACTATTGACCAGTGGAAAGTGGTCAATATGAGTTTTAAAATAATTCTTGATAGGATGTTTCATTGTTTTAATTAAAAAGAGCTAGATTGTAATTGCACATTTATTATTTTTCAAGACTTGTTAATTTCTCCATTTGTATTTCTATGTGGTGTGCAGTTTTGAATCAGTATAATCCATTATTACTGGCATTGCCTTGTGAACATAAATTTACACTTTCATACTGGCTTAACTGCAAAATTATGCAAACACCAACCTAACGTGAACAACATTAAAAATTTAATGGCATCTTTAGTTTTACACAACACAAACGACTCGAAAAGAAGATGCTTACAATAATTAAAATTGTCCGCATGTGGAACATCCAATTGTCTCTTGTTTCTGAACATTCGTAAAACTGTATAAAAACTTAATCGCCAACCTTGAAACGAAAATTTAATACTTTGACCTCGTTTTGTCCGTTTCGCCGTATAAGGCACGTGCGACGCAGATTGCATTCGTTCGTTTCGAAGAGTGGTCAGAAAAGCCTTTTTAACGTGCACCTGAAAGTGACAACACGATTTTGATCACTCGATAATTTTTCCAAAATCAAAACGGAAAACTTTGATGAACATGTGAAGTGCAATAAGACGTACGTTCTTACAAGAAAAATGCAAGTATGTTTGCACTGTTCATTTGTAAACCAGTTCACTTTTACTTATGTTATAAAATAAAAAGAAATTGGATTGTATTTAATAAGTGTAGCTGCTGGCAAACTTTATTTGTTGCTTGCCTGCTTGCTTATCTGTCCATTGTAGATTATCTGCAAACTCATTAATATTGTGGAATTTTTACGTGTTTAGATAATCTCTTAAAACAAACAGGCGTTAGCAACATATACATATACGACAGATGCCTAACAATATTGAGTGAAAATGTGGTTGGTTGTTCAGCGCAGTTCATAGATTTTTTTTTGCCTGGTAGTTTCTTTTCTCGAATTCACTTTGGCCAAAGAAAAAATGTCAATTGCCTTAGGTACATTTATTTTCCTTGCGTCTTAATTACGATTGAATCGATTCAATATTTTTTTATTTATGCGTGAGGGGTAACAGACAGCCTTGGCCCGAAATTCATCAAATCATAGATAAGCAAACGGTTTTAGGAACATCTCGAAACTCTATTTATGTTTCTTTTATATCGATGGCAAAACGCCAAACTCTATCGTCAACAAGTTGATGTTTTCGCGTGTGTATACCACCGAAAATAAGCTCGTTTCAATTACGGCGAATTACAAGAGTCCTCGAGTGCTTATACTTACTCATAGTCATCACGTAAGTCCTTTTAATCGAAAGTTTTCGATGACGACACTGGGAAAATTGCGTTTCACTTATTGATTGATTGTGAAGTGCGCTTCGCGAGTTCAATTAATAGACTCGGAAAGTTTGCTGGCATGGCGATTCAAGTTGTGCATTGGCGTGTATGCATTCATTTACTTTAAATATAAAACCTAGTTTAATTCATAAGGAACGTGGAAATTTTTTGGCGAATGCTCAGAAACTCTGGGCTACTTTCCCACGTGTAAGAATTTCAAGCTTCGTTCATATTTTGATTGTAATTTACTGAAGTGTAAACTCGGCAAGTTCTTGAGCACACTGTCTATTAGACTTTCTTGGAGTAAGGCAAGCTCAGGAAGTTCATAACAGTGTGATTCTATTTTTTAATGGATGTGATCTGCACTAACAAATACCACTACAACATAATTACATATTGGTACAAATCCAAGCCAAAATATTAGACGAGCTAATGATGTTATTGGACTATAACGATGTCATTGCCTAAGCATTGATCTACATTTGAGTCCTTGAAAAGATTCTGGTCAGTAATAAACTTGTGGCAGACTCTTTTTTTCTGTTATTACTCCTTTGAAACTTGAGAAAAAGCGAAGTTAGAACAAATATGACTGCAATATAAAATAAAGGATGGAAAATGCAAGTTTGCCCCGTCTTCTTTCTAAGGGCCAGTTCGAACATTTGAACCATGGTTCTATTACCATGGCAACTTTTGTAAAGGCACATTTTGCTGCAATGATAGAACCAAGTTCAGAGTTAAACGTTGTTTGAACTGCCCCTATGAACTGGAGCTATATTACTCCAGTCGATATTGCAGGCTCTATAGGTGTAAAGCGATTTAAACATCAAGCATCCAGATGTTTTGGATTGTTGAGTTTTTGGGGTGGTGTTGAGGGTTGACTTTAAAAATCCTTAAATCTGATTTAATTATAGACTTCAAAAAACGTATCGGCTTTGATTCTTCGAGAACTACGCGCTGGTGTTAAGACGGCGGCACATAAAATTTATTTTAACATCAATAATAACAACGATTTCTATAAATAAGTTTAATGTAAACGCGTTCGATCGGCTTGGTACCAAGACACCACGCAGCATAACAGCGTCGTTAATTAATTTTCCGCAGTTTCGGTTCATAAATTTACGGATCCGAGCCCAAGAATTTTTTATTATATTCTCAACAGAAAAGATTCTTCGTGTTAGTACATTACCTACACGAACAAACATAACGGATGGGAATGAGTGAAGTGTTTGTTTAAAATGTTGTTAATTGCGAATCTGCGAGGACAACTCTCGTAGACTTTTTTTTACAACAACGTGCAGATTTGCTGTTTTCAACTACCATGATGATAATTTATTGATTAAATATGCGATAGCAACAAGCACATGATTCTGGATTGTGTTAACACTTGAGCATGGCAGAGCCTAATGGAATTCGCATTAATTTGACTTGTATATGTATACATATAATTAACAGATTTTTTTTTGAGTCATCTTGAGCCATAACATATTCATGTTGCGCATAGAATTACAATTAAAAATTTTGGAACACGTCTTGTAGAAGATTTTTAGTAGGGATGTGTGAAAACAGTGTAAACATTAAACTTATAAAAATAACAAATTCAGCTTGAAGGTAAATAATTTATATAAACTTTTCGGTAGTGTAGATTTAAAAGCTGTTTTGTGTTCAGTTAGGAATATTATTGTGAAATGGAAAAGTTTTATAACTTTGCTGACGCTCGTTAAATGTAAATTTCTCGTGTATACATCTGAGGGTTCGTTTTAGTTAATCACTGTTTGGACAGTTTGCAGGGAACTTTTTTTACACTAACTTAAACTTTTTTAAAACAGTTTTAGGCCCGAAGTTCATATGAAGTTTTCGTTCATCACATCGAAAAGACCACATGACCACGTAGAGTTATTCATGTTACCGGTTTTTCCTGAATACGTAAGAAAAACTCGATAGATTTGCTTAACTTATCCCACTCCAATAATTTAAAATTTGATATAATAGGCAAAAAGTATAATAAAACTTTTTTTACGTAATTATTACGCAATATGTACTTACGTATATTTTACTGATGTTCTAAAAGTAAGCACCCAAATTACAAGAGAATTTCTTGTTCAAGTTGTTTCTGGAGGTATTACCACCAAATTTTGGATTATTAATTATTAGAATCCATAATTGTAATAATCTAAAAAAAACTGTGGTAATAACACAAGACACAATTTGAACAATGTCGAGATTCCATCATTAACACAACTCCTCGTTCAGAATATTTCCTGTATAAAAATATTTAAAGAATTGTCAAGTAGGTAATAAAAAAAAATCCTTTGTTAAGACAGTACTTTTACTTACTTTGCAAATAAATGTATAAAAAATTAAAATTTAATTCTTTCAAATGTTTATTTGCAAAGTAAAAGCATTGCTGCAATCAAGTGAGTAGATCTACAAAAAAATATAGTGTTGTTATTAAAAAAACAAAATACTGGGTGTCCCAACAGTGTGTTCTCGGGCCATATCCCCATAACTACTGAAGATACAAAAAAAAATTCAACACAATTTCTTTTTTAATTTAAGAGATCTACAACACAAAATTATTTTCCTCTGTACAGAGTGAATCAAAACAGTGGTGCCGGACACAACTTTTTTATTTTAAATGGCATGCCCTATATATGAAACCAAATTAGGATTTCCCACAAAATTCTACACATTTTCTGTATAGTATTGCCTATAACTAAACCTAACCCTTTTTGAGATATTTAACATTTTGTCTAACAACTGCCATTTGCATCCACTATTTTATTTATTCATATTTTATTTATTTTTAACTCTTTTAACATTAAATGTACTTTTATTGCTACAGGATGGTCATGGTAATAAACAAAATCTCAGAAATTTCAAAATGACAAAACTCAATTTTCTTAAATAGCATGCCTTATATTTTTCTATCCTATATTCTTCGTTTGAGTACTTTCATTTTTGTTAAGTATGTCTTATACCTATCTGAGATATTTTCTGAGATTTTTAGATATGTTTGAATTATTTCTTTTAAAACGAGTTATTGTCTAAGGTGGCCGTGGAAAACGGCAAACAAATGAAGCTGTTGACTTTAATAATTAATTTTCAATTGACAATAACGTACAGGCATTAGTTAGTTCAAGTACGTGGCTCCTGTATATCGACGATGTCATATCTTCTTACCGTCACTAAATAATTACAGTACCGCAATCAGTCGCCATTTTGGTGCAAAATATTGGCGGGAAATTTAAATGTCTAACGCTAACAACGACACAGGTTTGATTAACCTTGCCGGAAAGGCAAATCACTAGAAAAGTCGGCCATTTTAGTGCAAAAACGTGGTTTATTTGTCTTACACATTAAGCATATGGATTACTGTACTGTATTTATCTAGTGACTGTAATATATTCTACTTCAATATCGCCATCTATTGTATTTTCATATGAAAATGTGGATAAGAAACAATAAAGTCGATCTGTCCAAGGATATTGATCGAAAATGCACTTTCCCAAAAGTACAGAATTTATTTCAGCCTTTTCTGACGTTTGATTCGGTGGATAATTTTTTCGAAGAAACTTAAGAAATTTTTTTCCACAAACCTTCCCCCTCCAAATTAATTGCTTTTAAAGAAATATCAAAAACGTTGTAAGAGCATTCAACCAAAAAGTATTTTTATGATTTTTTTTGCTCAGAACAATCGTTTCCGAGATATTCTGTAATATCTGGACGTGTATCTAAATACATACATAGTATACATATAAAGAAACAAAAAGTCGGTAATTAAATGGCAAAAGGAACTATCTGCCTCTTTTTGAAAATGCACTTTTTGGCATAAACTGTTTACAAGTAGCATAAGCTTTAACGTGACAGAAGGATAAAACTGTGAAAGAGGCAATTGACGAAATAATTATATTAACTAATATGGTTAAATAAAATTTGCTTTTGTTTCTACGGCACACTTTAATAAAAAAACAGATTGCTCCTTTTGCATTGAACTATTGAAGTATTAAAAATGCTATGAATAAACTTTTGTAACATATCAACAAATTATTATTTCAATAATTAACAAAAAGTTATCAATATACTAACTCTGTGACATATTCTGATTATTAATAATTTGAATGAGACAATTGTAGGGGGAGAGCTAAATTTCCTTAAGAAGAGATTTTTCGAGTATTCTTGGTTTTTTCTTCCCTATTTCGTGTGCCTTTCTCTTGCAAGTCCGACATAAGCATCTCAGTCCATCTTTTTCCTTGGTCTTCCTTTCTTTCTCTTTCCGTCTGGACGTTTCCACGCTATTTTCTTAAATATTCTGCCTTCTTTCATATGTGCATGTCCCAACCGCCGCAATAGCTTCATTCTAATCACTTCTGTTATCCATGTCTCGTAGAACATTCCATAAACTTCTTCATTGAACCTTCTTTCATATCCACTTCTGTAATTTAGAAAACTTAAATACATACTACATTCATTAAAAAGAGCAAAATAGTTTTTCTTTCACGATTCAGCTTTGAAATCTATTCAAAATTTCCTTTCATTTCTTAAGTAAGAAGTAACTTGAAACAATTAAATTACAGATACGATTTCTCAATTGAGAACCTCGTTACTTAAATTTCTCTAGATTATGGCGACAATCCCGTTTTTCCTTTAATCCCCAAGGGCAATTTTCCCTAAATTTCGCAAATTTTTGAAGACCTGGCAAACCTGGTCTCATCCTGCTTTTTAAGGCATCCTATTTTTGCCTGTATTTTATTTTTATTACTCCTACAAAATTTTGAATTATTTAAAACTTTTGTTGCATTCTACTAAAATATTAAATAATAAACATTACTTAATTTTCGTTTCAATTAAAAGTTTTATTGTAACATGGTACAAAGGTACGCCCTAATTTGTTTTAAATTTTAATATACTTACCTGTTTCGATATTATATCTTCATCAGGCTGCTATCGTCAAAAAAATTATTAAAATTGAAATCAACCTTCATTGGAAAGAACGAGGAATATCAGTTGATATTCAACCATAATATCAATTGATGAGGAGGAAAGCCAATTGATATTATTCCCCTTTCTTACCAATGATGGGTTGATTTCAATTTTAACAATTTTTTGACCATATGAAGATATAATATTGAAACAGGTAACTACTAATATTTAAAACAAATTTTATTGTTGATGAAGTGTTGACATTTAATTTAATTAACCAGTTTATTTTGTAACTCATAACGACAATCGTCAAAATATTTTTACCAATCAGTACTTAGATACAACGCATTTCCATGTAGATTGTCGTTATGAGTTACAAAAGACAGAGGTAAATTATGATCTGTGACAGTGATGGCGAACTCATGACCCTCGCGTCACTAATTTAGAGAGGCCCTTGCAGATATTTATAAGTCGATTTTGTAGAAATTATTTTCACCATGGACGTTTTTCACCTCAATGTTAGATGATATATTTTTTTAATTTAAATTGGTATTGGTGTCAAATGTCATATTTCAAAGGTCAAACTATTTTAATTTCCGAACTCTTACACCACAGATTAGTTTGTCGCCACCTTTGATGTTCCGAGGATAAATAAATTAGTTTCCTGATATACAAAAATTATCATCAGAATAGCTCTAATAAGTTTAATACACAAAAATATGATGAGTTTAATGGTTTAGGCCCAGTTTTTCAATGTCAATTTAAATTTAAGCGGAAACTAAACCTGCAACAACGATTATTTCAACAATTGTTGTTAAGGGTTTAAGCTTTAGCTTAAATTTAAATTGGTAATGTAAAACTGGACCTTAAAGTATATAAGCGTTTATTTAATCGGCCATTTAAATTAAAAAAAAGGGGTTCGCCATCCCTGAACTGTAAAGTCCACCTCATATTTAGAAAAAACAAAAGCTATTTATTCAAGTAAAATTTTTTTGATTGGCCATTCATGGGTTTTCAGTTGAAAAAGTTCTATTATTAATCATGAAACAAATTTTCTTTTACATTTATTTACACCTGAAATATTTTAAGTGAAAATCCCTGCGGTCAGGCTTTTTTACCTACTTTATTTATTTTTACTTCTCCAGAAACTGAAGGTTTTAATTTTTTTAGGTCCAGTTTGTTTCCATAAGCACCTTGTGACAGAGGCCCGGTTTTTCAGTCACAGTTTAACTTTAACTTTCAGTTTATACACATGGTGCTTATAGGAATCAACTGAAGATTAAAGTTAAACTGTGACTGAGAAACCTGGCCTTATAATAAACCATTGCACGTATGTTAACCCATCGTTAAGGTCAGTGATGCATTGCGTAGGGGAACGTTTTGTTAATATTTATAAATTAGCTCCGCATTTAAATGTATAATTGCCTTGAACAGGTGTTCAACTGAAACTCGAGTAGATGTAATTAATGTCTGAACTATTACAGCTAACATGTGCCACGATATTAATTACATGATGTCTCTCGCCTGGTAAAATTTTCGTAAACCATTGCATTCTTCCTGTAAAATAATCAAGAAAGTGTTCTTTATTTATATCATATTCGTACTTAAAAGAATTCTAATTTATAATATAGGTTAATTTGCGTTTTCATTATTGATATCCTGTTGCAAGCAACAACCGACCATGTCCAAGAAACAGCGTTGCGTAAATTTTACTTTTCAAATAAGTACTTTACGTAATTTTTCCTTTATAAGTGTGTATTGATTGAAACATGCGTGTTGTACACATTCTATGCCTTTAGTTTCTCTTGTTACGCAGTCGTGTAATAGAAGTAATTTATTGTTTTTAGAGACGAACGAGAAAAAGTACGAGTATCATTCTTTCAGCAGTCGAAACCGCAGGAGGTGGACTTGCCGGATGAGCCGGTTATCTACCCTGATTCAACGTTCATAATGGCGACGACGATCAACGACCCCAATCACATACCGTACAACCGGCAGGAAAGGTAAACATATGCTTCTTATTGTGCAATTTCATCGTTTCAATGGAGATTAGAGATTACAGTTTATTACCGAAGATACAAAACCATATACCATACCGTTGCTTTAAACCCAATCTACAATACCAATCATGTTCATAAATTAATCATTAAACTGCGTTTTTTTTACTATTGATTTAGACTACCCTATTTCTTAAACAAAAATTTAGAACAAGAAATTTTTGTGCAACAGATACGGTTTGGAGATAGAACATGTTCTTTTTTTCCCAATTACTTAAAGCCTTAAGGTGTGTTTGTAGAGCACTTCTGATCAGTTGTACAATGAAGTTAATGATCGATTTTAAAAGCGCCATCAAGAATACATACAACTTTGACGAATGCATGCTTTTGATGGTTTGGAACTGTTCTACTAACAAAAAGATTGCTAGAAAGAAGAAAAGTAATATGTAATGAGGGTTTCTATAAACCAGAGTTTTGTTTTATAAACAAAGAGCAAATCTCTTCGCAACTTGAAAATGTTTTGTACATACAACAAACAACACGACGCCTAATCAAAACTTGGCCATGGCTAATCGAATTATCGCGTTCCATTTGAACTCCAAATGTCAAGGTGAACCTAAATATACAACAAACAGACGGCCATTGAAAATTTCGTTTTGGTCGCGCAAGCGTTTCACAATTGACGCCCGATCATGTAACGCTTCTGCAGGAAGCAACAATTAGGTGGGATCGGCCCCCATTGCGTCGCCGCAAATCCAAGGCAAATCCGTCCCGTGACATTTTGGTTTTTAACGCGTTAAAAACGGCCATTCTGCACGACAGCCGCGCAACAGTTGAAAGAGATCGGGCAAATGCCGAACGCATTGACATTAACTGTTGCCGAAATGTCATCGACCTCCATTACGACGTGATTCCGACCACAACGTTCTTCCATGTATTTAATAACACCTCTGTGACATTTTTAGATGAATTATAGTAATAGCATCGTTGTTTGACGATGTGCTCTTTTTTAAAAGCCATTTTAGATTACCCGCCACAAGATTTGGTTCAATTTCTTTTTGGGCTACAGAGATAGAACACGTTCTATTTTTGGATTCAGTTTAATTTTTGATACAGTTTACTGCATAATTTAAATTGTTTAAGAAATTGAACCAAATCTTGTACATACAAAAACAGGGTAGTGTTAAGTGGACATTATTTTGTATCTTCTTCGATTTGTTTCTTTAGTCAACAATAACCGTCATTCCTAAAATTCTATTTAAACCAAATTTTCTTTCAAATATACGTAGAGTTATCTGTATGTGTAATAGTTTCCGGTTGTCTACGTATTTCTTTTAAAACGGCTCTACTCTACTTTCACTGCTTTTTCTGGTTCGGGGACCCGTTTATATCCAATCTAGGATTTCCTATACGGTGTGACTTAAATAAAAGACCGGAAACAAAATATAACCGTTACATTAACGCCTATTAAGTTAATAACTATCCGCCCCGACTGTTAGGCCTGTACTTAGAAATACTTGAATAAATTATGGTAATTGGCGGTCACTTTTTGTTTAATAATAACAGGCCTGGGCTCAATAATTATTAATTTTTTTTAGTCCATAATAAATTTTTGCTCCAAACTTTGCTGCCCTATCACACATAAATAATCTTCAGTATCATACTATACCTACTTAATTTATTGAAACTTTTCAGTTTTAAGAGTAAAAGAATCATGTTTAAAGATTGCCTCTCGCTGCTAGCTTTCGTTGTTTTATTTAAATTGTCTTTAATGTATGTGTGTGTGTGTGTGTGTGTGTGTGTAATACATACTCTGCGTGGAAAGCAGATTCTACAAAACGTGTTGGCCATGTGTTTCGAGTACATTTCATGATACTGTATTCATTTTTAACGAGACTTCTTTGCCCTTGCTCCTCTGCGTTTTGAAGTTTAAAAAGCTTTATCGTACATCATGTTACTTGAATCAAAAGCAATTAAAAATTAAAAATGTAATATAGAAAAAGTGGATAATTCATTTTATGTGTTTGTGTGACTCAAATTTTTCATTTCTTCACTAGTTTTTGTTAACTTTATAAATAGATTGGCAAAGTGATTTCACTAGGTAGAAAAAAAGCAGCGACTTTCATTGATTCTAAATAAAGAACTAATTCTGTAGCCTAGTATCGTAGTTAAATGGTTCTGCATTACATCCAGCTCTCGGTGGGTCAATGGACGAAGTTGAACAAGCAGCGCTGCTTTTTTACGTCTTTGCTCCTTTCCTTCTTCGGATGACTCACCGGTGGTATTCTTAAGGTAGTTGCATATACAATCGGAATGATCACGTCTGTAAAGTGTATGATATACAAGGGCAGTGGTTCTGTTTTCACTCGATTGCAAATTGGATCCTTCAAGGCATTTAAATAATATGTATTGCAATTTTCTTCTTATTATTATTATTATTATTACTTGAAAACTTGAGCGAGAGATGAAGTTTTCAACGGGGTCATTTCCCTTAGTTTATCCACCTCTTAACATCAAACCACTAAAAACTTTCTTTGAATACCTCACGGAATTAGAATTTCGTTCAGCTTTGCTCGTGGTATTTATTTATTATTCACGTGGTGTTATTACACCTTGTATGCTTTCTCTGTTTCGACGGAAATTTAAAGCCGCCTGTGTCTACACAAAAGTTAATGGCTTGCAACATTTCCTATACGGGCATGACGTGATGTCGAGGTCGAGATAAACCATTAATCTTTTGAGGTGGAAAAAAATCTTGGCGTGTTTTAATATACCGAGTGATTCTTGGATCTCGTTTTAAAAATTAATATCTGCAATTGAGATTTATTTATCCTTTTGTTTTACGTTTTTCCTATTCAAAACTTTCGAAAATCGTTCTGTTTGTTACTTACTAAAGCAGAAGACACAATTAATTCTTTTTTTTAAGCATGGTTTACAAAAATATGTATAATTTCTATCAGGATCACTTTCTGTGTCGTTGTTCAGATTTCGATCAGAAACGGTCGGTACCCAGATCCGTTTATGAACCCAGCCTGAATTTAGCCACTCCCTTCTCTTGTCCTGTCCTGTGGATAGGTACTCCTGCGCAAGTCACAAGAAACCAGCAATAGTCGAGCTCGAGGATAGAATCGATCGTATATGCTTTCACATTTTAGTTGTAGGTTATAGCTGCATAAGCAACGTGAACTTTTTCTTTTAATGTGAACAGCAATAGAAAAAGCGAAATGGAGCAGTTTTTTGCGCTAAATTACTCAAATATCAATAACGGTGAGCAGTTAATAAGTGAAACCCGAAAGAAAAATTCATTTTACATAAACTTGTCGTTTAAGGTCACTTGCATGCGCGTGAAACTATTCTTGCAACTTGTCCCCACGTGTAAACAGTAGTTTCATTTTTTTTGAGTTGATTAAATATCGTCAAAACATCTTAAGACCTCATCGCGACGAGTAAAGTTCGCAGACGATATGTGTGAAAGTATTCCATCTAATTTCCTTAGGCAGTTATGCGCGCATGAATACGTCATTAAATGACAAGTTTACTTTTCCTTTAAGCTTCGTACTTATGCACACAGTCGCAAGCAAAAAACTTGGTCGCCAAAGCCATTCAAATCTTTGATGGAATCGTCACATTGTCATTGTATCAAAGACTGACACTGACGAACATTTTTTTTTGCTCGCGATTGTACGTCAGTTCTTGGTTCGAACAGCTATCAGTTATCTGAAGCCGATAGGTATCGGATAGTTCATGGTCAAATAAAAAACTGACGTGAGGCTTTAGTTTAATTAATAACGTATACAGCATTGATTACATTTTAGAAGAACTAGCGTGTATTGTTGGATGTTCCACGGAAAATAACCACGATAAAGCAAAAGAGGCTTTCCAAAAATACCTACATAACGACTACCAGATTAAAGACGTACATCACCTTCCAAGTCGAAGGAAACCTTTCTGCAGATGGCGCGTTGTATACAGTCGTAAAGACGGCTGTGACTTACCACCCCCCGGACCACAGCTAAAACAATGTATCCGACATTTGACCATGTTGATTCCCATCGATGCAAGAATCATGAACAAACGTTATCAAGAACCAGACACAATCACAATCATTTATGCGATCAATTGCAATTGCGAGTTGCCTGCCGATTTTAATGTTGCCAAACTCTTATCGACACCTCTAGTGTGGCAGATTGAGGAGGACTTTCCTCCCGAATTGGATCACTTCGTTTCATGCCTGATGGAAAATTAAGAAGGCTACGTTGTATTTTATTATTGTGGTATATCGAATTATAGTTTAATTAAAGAATTCTTTTCACTTTTCATTCTTTACTCTGATGGTAAATTATGTCAAATCTAAATATTGAATCACAGTAATCCTTGCGTAGTGGAAAAACTTATTTCTGTGATTAAAAAAAAATCGTCGACCTAATTCAGAATAACTAACGTATGGCATCGCCTGGCCTAATGTGTCTAACGAAGGTTAAAGTACTGACCTTTCTTTTGAAATGGCCGGCGCTAATTTCAATAAAGCAATAAATCTTGTAACTGCGTGCAATATTCAATTACCATTCCATCGCGGCTCGGGCGTGTAATTCATATTTAAAGGTTAAATCAAGAATGGCGTGGAGATTAACATTTTAACGTGGAAGACAATGGTGTGACGTCGTAGACCAATTTAATCTGAAAGAAAAATTAAATTACCTGCATCCCTTTGAAGATGACAAAAAGTGTAGTTAAAAGAAAGGCAATATCCTTCTCGTTCTTGTTCTTAAAATACCAATGAAATAATGTATGAATTGAAGCGAAACGAAAACAGTCTACTTTTGATTGCAACTCGATCAATGTTAATCCTTTATTTGCTGTTAATTAATACTTTGATTCGATTGACAGATGAAGGAAAGATAATAAAATTGTACACCCAATCATCTTTAAATTACCTACTTCTTTCGGGTACATCGTTTCTTGTTCATTGTTTCTCTGCGACATTATATTTGGTTGGTGATTGTACAATCTACATTATCGGTAAAACCCCGGTTACGCGAACAGAGAGCAGTTGACAGTTTATACACAACTAGTGATGTAAAAGTACGGAATGTCTTTAGAGCCCTTTGTGTATTATACCGTATTTTATCATAAATACCGTATTTTATCATATATTACCGTATTTTATCATATATTACCGTATTTTATCATAAAATATCATATTTTATCATAAAATAAGTAGTACGCGTAGGGCTGTACGAAATACATCATTTTTTACATCACTATACATAGCCTTCAAATTTTGATAATCTACGAGTAATTGATTTTTGATCCATGGAATGATGAAAACGTGTTCGTGTTTGTGTTACTTCTAATTTTTTGTCTTGGACTAATAACTATAAGGACTGCTGGTTACACCTAGACAGTTGGTATACTCTTATACACAGATGTCATCCATTGTTGCTGTTGCTATCATTCATCCGAAAACGAGATTGAGTTCACATCGTAAAATTTGTGGCACAATAAAATTCAACTTTATGGGTATATGAAGTTTTGAACAAAACGTAGATCACCCTGTATATATTCTTGCTGAAGTTCAAAGTAGGTCAAAGTGATAATACTACGTTTATTCCGGTTCATAATTTTTAATGTTGCTCGCGATCAATTTGAAAAATTTAAATTTATCGAGTGAGTACGTGTTTTTGACAGTATATTAGAAAACAAATAACTAACGCAGCCAGATATTTTTTGACACCTTTATTGGAAATTGTACAAAAATTAAAGTAGGGTTAACTTTCGATAGATACCTTTTCGAAAATTGCATTTACATCGGATGATCGAATACTACCCTCCCATCTTTAAAGTTCTTTGACGTCCGCTCGTAAAAGAAAACGAATCTGGGGAACGAACGAATGACGTAGATCAATCTGTATACTATTGCTGAAGTTAAATTTAAATCTTTCAAAGTTAGTCACGTGTAGTGAAGTGAGTGTTGAAAGTTTCATCTTGAAACTGTCAAAATGACATTGAAAATTTCGAAATTTCAAAAAGCTTTCTATAAATTTCAAAAATATTTGAAATTTATGAAACTTTCGAAAGTTTCGAAAAATTTCAAAAATTTCTGAACCTCATAAATTTCACAAATATCCTCCTTCTTTTGTTGACATGTGATTGGTGCGTGTCGAATATCGCGACTGTCGACACTGTCTTATTCAGTTCGGCGTATTCACTGAATCTATGTATATTCAGTACCTAGAGATTCAGAGCAAACACTATCGGCAGTAGAAGCTGTCACTGATGTTGATGTTACTAATGACAAAGTAAACAATAGAGTAATTAAAGCTGGTTCTTGTCCGATGAAAATTGTATCACAAAATCTTTTAAACGGACACTAAATAGCGCACAAACACTTAACGTTTCGCCGTCGTTCGACAGCTTCTTCAGAAATGAAAAATATAAACAAGTTGTCAAAATAAATAAGGTTGTCAACGGAAACTGAAAAGGTAAATTGATCTTTTTTTTAAACATAATAAATACTTTACTTTAATAAATGTTAAAAATTGCCAGATTTATATTCTATCGAACGACGGCGAAACGTTAAGTGTTTGTGCGCTATTTAGTATCCGTTTAAAAGATTCTGTAAACAATAGAGCAAGAAGAAAAATGAAGATATGAAGAAAGAAATGTGTTTTTAATTAAATATTAAATTTGATTTGATTTTTGTATTTAGTATTTATTTATTATTAATACATATTAAAAATCAAAATTGAACTTTTTAGAAATTTAGTACAACAGTTCTGTTATAATCATGATCTTAAAGGAATTGTATTTTACGATAGCGATCATCTCTACTAGTGAAATCGAGTCTTTCTTATTCGTTCTCGTTAATTATTGTTTGAGTTTATAAAAGATAATTATATTTGACGTTCAATTAATTAAATCTTCACTTTCCTAATTTTTATAATTCACTTTAAATGAACAACTTAACTTTCTTATTTTCATTTTCTACAAGATCTGGAAGAAACAGGAAAATCGAGAGAAAGAATGTCACAGTAAGTAAACTGTCAAAGTATACATCATTCAGAAAGTTGAAAGAAAGTCTAATATTTGACAATTAAAATCTAAATACTTTCATAACGTAAATAATAAATTTGATTCAATTAAAGAATACTTTTGTAAACGATTCGTGCCAATCGTAGACAAGGTATTTAAACTAGAGTCTACGGTTTTGAACGTGTATTGAAGGTACACGTGTACACGGAAATCCGTGTAACGACATTCGCGAATTAAATACACGTGTAATTAACTCTTATTCTACGTGTACACGGATATAATTACACGTGTATTTTTAACCTTTTCGGTACGTTCAAATCGAGGTTATCTAGCAACGGATGTGTTTTTGAATTAAATACACGTGTAATATAACTACACGTGTATCCGCGAAATTAAAATTAACGGGTACCCGGGTATTTAAAATTACACTGACTAAGATCATGATGCGTGTATTACACGTATACACGTGTACTGACATATACGTGAAGTAGAGAGCTCTAATTTAAACCTATTGAAGTAAACTTATAGTAATATTTAAATTAATTTTAAGGATTATTCAAAGACGATTCGTGACAATCGTAGTTGAGTAATCTAAACCAAATAAATTTAAATGTAAACAAGAACCTGAAATTTCTATTTAAAGGTAAATTGTAAACGATTCGTGACAATCGTAGGCGATTTATAAAACTTATTAGGAATTACAGAACACAAATTCATAGCAAAATTTTGAATAAAAGACTTTCTTAACTAAAAGAACCACGACCCTAAATCAAGCCTTAAAATTCGAAACAGAAATTAGAACAGAAAAACAAATTTTATAAACAAAACCATATCACTACAATATTAACATTTTATAGCGCCACATAAGATATTTTTTTAAATAAACGCAAATTAGAAATTCAAAAGAAAATGGTGTCTACAGTTCTTCCGCTCGATCTTTCCAGTTACGTCAGAAAATTATCGACTCAAAATGACAAATTTATAAATTCTATCATTGTTTTAACATACGTATTAGATAAGGATAAAAGAATATGTTGATTTCGTTTCTCGAATTGGGAAAGTGTGACGTAACTGCAAAGATCGAGCGAAGAACTGTATCTACCTAATATTTTAAGAAATGACTTAATTTTAAATGAAACAAAATACAAAAATTGTTTCCCATACACTGTTAGATGTGATGACATTTATGAAAGTTTCTGTGGAATTTATGAAAATGTCATAAATTGATGAAAGTTTCGAAAATTTCAAAAATTTCCGAAATTTATGATAAAACGAAAGATTTTTTTCATCATTTATAAATTTCACTAGTCACGTGATAATACCACGTTTAGTCCTCTTGTAATTTTTAATGTTACTCGCGATTGAGGATCAATTTGAAACGATCAAGCGAGCTTGTGAAAATATACCAGAGAACAACGCATCCAGATTTTTTTTGAAACTTTACTTGAAACTGTACAAAAATCATAGTAGGGTTTCGATGTCTTTTCGAGAATTGCATTTAGGTACATCGGATGACCGGATACTCTCCCATCTTTAAATTTCCTTGATATCCATTCATAAATGAAAACAAATCTGAGGAATCAACGATTGACTTAGATCACTCTGTCTATTCTGAAGTCAAATTAAAATCACATGACATTTGTTCTTGTTTGTAATTTCCTACGTGACTTACTTGAAACAAAAATTTAATTGATCAAGTGAGGACATGTTTTTGAAAACAAATGAATGACGCAGCCAGATATTTTTTGACACTTTACTGGAAATTATACAAAAATTAAAATCATCTTTAATTACACGTCCATTCATAAAAGAAAACAAACCTAAAGAACGAACGAATGACGTGGATCACCCCGTATATTCTTAATGAAAAATTAATTGATCAAGTGAGTACGTGTTTTTGAATATACATATATTAGAATTCAAATGAAGAACGCAGTTGGATTTTTGTACTACTACTATTACTTTACTTATTTTGAGTTATACAAAAAGTGTTTAAAAAATTAAAAACTCAATTTTAATATTTCATTGACGTCACTAATATTCGAAAATAAATCTCAGGATCCCTGACATGGTTCACCCTGTATAATCAGTGACCATTATTTTTAATGCTCATATTTGTTTTTTTTTGTTCATTTTGGTTTAATTGTTGTGCGTTTGTGCTAAGTCCAGGGTTGTTAATAAACATCGTCGTTCTTTTACTCGGTTTCAAATACAATGCGATCAATAATGATGACCACCGCGCCACTGTATACATACTTCAATTTATAGGTACCGACTACAATATGAGGCCACCTTTTAATAATGGAGGACTGCATTGGATCAGATTTATTTTTTTTTTTAATTAAGAAATGCGTTTTAATATAAAGCAGTTGATTGGTTTCAAATAACTTTGCATAGCAACGCAGTAAATGAATAAACATAAAAAGTATCGCTAGCGAATGCCATTGAACAGAAAGTGAATTAAGGCATACAAAATCAACTGAATTTCCTCAGAATTTCCCAAGTTCTAACTTCAGGTAGTACAGTTGACGTAACTCGGACCTAAATATAGTCTTTCTTGGAAAGTAGTTTTTTTTTCAGATCACATTGTATTTTTCAGTCTAGGTTTTTCAAATATCAACGGAATTAGATTTTTAAAAATGAATGAATGAAGCCAAATAACCACATCGCACAATGCACATATTCCAATTCAATTCAATTCAATTCTTGTCACTGGCTATTATGAACAACATGTTTGACTATAATGTTTACTGTTCATACAAAAGTAAAAGTGTACCATAGGTTTGAAACGCGCCAAAGCAGCCCTTTTTTTTATTAGTCCAATTTTTTTTTTTTTATTTGGCGAAAATGCGTCTTTTATAATTGGTAGAGTTTACAATCATATCGGAAATAGGAAATTGAAAAAACAATGCAAGTGTTTTATCGATTTGATTTAGAGATTCGATTTTTGTTCTTTATTTGAATCAGTTCTGAATTTTCGGTATGTCCATAAATTTTCCCCTTTAATCAGATGAATTTTAATTGCTGCCATTAAACGTGATGATGATTTATTAGGTCCATCCCACAAGTTGACAATTCAATAAAAAAAGGCAATAAAAGTATGTAACCTTCAGCCTCTGATGATCTAATTGCACCGGTGACGTCGCCATGGCCTGCATTTGGAGCGCAAGCGTGAATGGACCCAATCCTCCGGGCCCCACAATCGATTTTGAACACTCCGCGATCAGCATCAGTGTCTGTGGTTATGGTGATCGGGCAGGACTCGCTCGTGATGATCTCCTAACTAAACAATGTGTTGATTAAATTTCGTGTAAGATCCTGCGTCCATTTTAAATCCAAATCGCATAACGGTGCTAACGAGGAAGCTATTTCGGAAGATGATCGTGAAAATATTTTTGTACGCCCAGTGAATTACAAACCACGTCATTATTTTATTTAATTAATTATTTATTGCTGCGCTTGTTATGCAAGAAACGTACGTAGATCAATCTCGCTAATAATTATTAACCATCACACGTATGCGTCACACTAAAACGAATTAATACCATACGAATTCAGCACACGGTGACTTACTAATATTTTAAATTTAGAAAATCTTGTTGTGTTAGCCCACGCGGTCGTGAACAAATAAAGAAAACTCGTTTTCTCGACTAAATTATTTTTACGTCGTAATAATCTGTATATTTACATTCGCCGTTTGTTTATGTTACACAATTACGTTTTAAATGTATGGACTCTAAAATAATTCCTAAAAATTCACCAAACCCTAAAACGTTCAATTCAATCTGTGCTTAAACTAAAGTACATAAAACTGTGTCCTTAAAGTTGCTTTGCTTCTCTCTCACTATAATTGTGGGTCAAACTTGTGCGTATTGATTTTCTTGATACCACCGCAGGAAGCATTTGTGTCGCCAGAAAAACTCCTTCTGAGCGAAAGCTTCCTTGTTTTCGCTGCAGGATTCTTTGCTCGTTTAATTAAGCCCTTCCTGCCTGCTAATTGGGAAATAACGCGTCGAGTATTTTCGAAGCTTTGCTTAAATCTTCAGTTAAGAGCTTGAAACCCCCAAGTTCTTTGGAGTTAAATTATTGAGGTTCGCATTTCCTTTCTTTACTTTTTCTTGCAGTTGGAGAGTAGTTCAGTTTAATAAAAACTGCAAATCTGTGAAACTTTTAAGAGCTCTTTTATCTCTTCAAAGTGTTTTTGAGTTAATCAAAAAATTGTTCGTTTTTACCATCTGAAGTGAACTGTCTTTGCTTTTCTTTCTTCTTCTTTGATTTATCAGGTTAGCGTAGTGGACGGTAAGTCTAGTTATGCGTCAAGACCCGCTTGAAGACTTTTAGGCCATGTGTTCAAAATTAGAAGCCTATCTACTTTTCGATGATAAGATGAGGTGGGGTTGAGGCCCATTTTCTTCCACATCTTTTTCCATTGCTTTCCGGCAAATGCTCTACTAACCTCATTTCATTTGACTCCATTTATTATGTTGCTTCCGCTTTCCAGTTGTTTCGGGGTATTCGTATTTTCTTTTTCCATATTTCCTCGGCTCATAAATTCTGTCTTTTCCCATTTAAGTCGTCTTAACTGTTCTAGCAAATTGTTGTAAATGATGTAAATCCCCTTGAACTCTTTCAGGCCAACATAAATGGCTTGTGGATTATTCGTTCGAAAACTTATTATTTTTTTTAATTTCGAATTTCGATGTTATGCTTACCTTTCTCCTACATCTTATTCCATTACTTTCGGCATGTGCTAGCACCTCATTCCACTCTTGCTTTTATTTCTGCTGCTTCTCTCACTTCTTCTTCTAGTTGTTAGGGGTCTTCTTTTTCTATTTCCCCCTCCTTGACTTCTTTTTACGATTCCTCTTCCGATTTTCTCTTTCCTACTTCCTTGATTGGTTGCATTTCCCATTCAAACTCTCTTAACTATCCCTGCTGAATTGTTATGCCGAAAAACGTAGCTTCCTTTCACACTCCTTGACTCGTAAACTCCTTTTACTATTGCTCTTTCCAGTTGTTGTAGTAGAGTTTTTCTCTTTCCTAGTTCCTTGGTTGGCAAATTTTTTTTTTGCATTCTGTCATTTCCCATTGAAGCCGTCTTGACTATCCCTGTTGAATTGTTATACGAAAATAGGTCACTTCCTTGAAGCCTTTCAGGCAAATAAACTCAAAAGTTTTATTACTTCTTTTTTTAAATTTCAAATTGGAAGCTATTTGCTAATCTGAAACCCGTCTACTTTTCGATGTTAAGATGTGATGGGGTTGAACCGTTTCCTCTTTCACGCCTTCGTCTATTTCTTTTCGGTATGTGCTAACATCTCATTCCAGTTAACTCCCTTTATTTCTGTTGCTTTCCTTGCTTCCTTCTTCTAGTTGTTAGAGGGGGTCTTCTTCTTTTTCTATTCCCTACTTCCTTGCCTCGTAAATTCTGTCATTTCCCATCCCTGTCGAATGTAAAATTAAATGTGGGCATGCTTGGCATTTTTTACGTATACTCCATCTCAAAATTATAACCGTGTCAATAACTTTACAGAAATTTACGTTTCACTAAACTGTAGATATTTTTGGTTCCAACCATCAGATAAAGCTTGTGATAAAATGTTATATTTATACAATAATAATGACAAGCGTTATCTGGCGGTTGGAACCAAAAATATCTCAAAATTTAGTGAAAATGTAGATGCAGTTATAATTTTGAGTATATTTAAAATATTTTACGTGACAAGGTAATTTTATTTTTAATTACGTCTTGAACTTTTAATACACATACGTGCAGTGGATAAGTAAAAAGGTGATGAGTAGACTGCGGAAGTTTAGGCAGTAACGAATTTACAGAATATCTTTTAATGTTCCTACCAGTTCCTACGTCACGTTATTCTAAGAATAATACTTATCCGACGATTGTAAAATCGGGCCTTAAGTGCCTGAAATGCCTAAACTTCCGCAGTCTAGTGATGACAATCCCAAGCGGAAATAAAATCTTTTCTATTGTCAAAAAAAAGGATGCTCGTGTTAAAGGCGTTTGATCGAAGTTGTCTATCTTTCAGACGTTTATAGGGAATCACAGAGCGAAAGCTCGATACTATAGGGCGAATTCCGCCCTATTCAGACAAAACATCATTAAAGATAATGCTGTAAAGGTACTTACCTCCTCAGCTAGTTGCAGATTGGACGTAAGTACCGCTCACAATTGCAAGCCACAATAAAAAGTTGACTTTAGAACTTAACCTTTATTAAAACTTGTTTAAGTATCAGTGCTTGAGGGGGCTCAAGCTTTTTTTTTGGCATCCTGTGAAGGGTGTGTATTGCAACGTTCGTCACCTTTTCATTTGTCCGACTCTATTTTATTTATGTTTTGGATGCACTGTAAATAAAAAATAATAATGTTAATTTCTCAACTCAATGTATTTGAAAGTCTCTCTTTTACGCTTACTAACTTTTCCCCTCATCTTTTTTACATTTACTTAACAGGAAAGTTAAATAATTAAATCGAATGAAATTGCGTATTTCTGTTGCTTTTGCTCAAATCATTTATTAATAAAACGAGGTCGACTTTTGAGATTCTGTTTTTATCCAAGTCAATGCAAAGAATTCTACGCAAAACAAATTTTGTGCTTAGGTATTTATTGGTATAATTTTTTTAACCTAGTAACTTATTAAGCTCGTTATGACCTAATTACATATAATTAAATGTAGGAAACACAATTAACAGAGCAGTTACATGAGCGACCTACATACTTTTCATACAGGAATTTTTTATAGTACGTTTCTCACATACATACATATTTGATTTAATGTGGTTATTAAATTCCAAGAAGAGTATTGGGAAAAATTATGTAATGTAGTAAATTAATTAATAATTTAAAAAAAGAAGTAGTTAAATATATTTTCTAATAATACATATATTATGTATATATATTATAATTTTATTTAAGGACCTTTTTTTAATGATTCAACTTTTATTCTACAACGTTCACGCCCAATATATATAGAATTAAAACAGATCAATTAAAGTTACTATAAATGATTCTGCAAATCACCAAGGGAATTTTTTCGCGAATTTTACATTGAAATGTAAAAGTTAACTCAATGACGTCTTAAGGTGACAGAAAATTCACCTTTGACTTTGATAATATTTTATTCTACAGATATACTATGCATTGCCTTGAGTAAATATTGAAATCCTTTTTTATTTCTTAAATGTTACGGATTTAAAAACATACACATACACAAATTTCCAGACGTTCAAATAGAAGTGATTTAACTGGCAATAAAATAGTTACAATCAAAACAGAATAATAAATTTAACTTTCCTGTCAAAACTTATCTTACAAACAAATTAATTACTTAAAAACAAAATATTTTGAATTGCGTAAATGTAGATTAAATTCAAGGATATTCAAAATTGCGGATATACGTACACAACATATACACTGCAATTATACAATTAATTCATATGACAATCGCAGCGTAAAATTTGCTCCACTTTTAATTTATTCTAATAATATTATTGTTGGAATGCGGTCAATAACATATAATTCTTAATATAAATGGATGTCTCTGTCTGCGTTATGATAACTTTTCGTAAAAGCTACTTACTTCGTGATAATGATAAGCCCATTTTTTTTTAATGTTATTACATAATTTCGTTCGGTAAAGTTTGTGTCAGTCGGTTCCATAATTTGATTAAGTGAAGGTCGTTATTGTGTACCCCCCTAATAACGTAATAAGTAAATTACAACGAACTGACCTTAATTAATCGATTGATTGATAACTGTTTTTAGGGCGGGTGATTAATGGCGTTTACATTCGATTAACTGAATCTTTTTGTTTATATTCTCAAAGTTTTGGAATTAAATTATACTGTGTAATTAATTTTAATAGATAAATATATTCTAATGAACGCGTAAATAATTTAATCAAATTCAAAAATCATCTATGTATTTAGTTTTTGCTTTAGTAATTCGTTTTCAGATTTCCTTTAATTTTCATTTAAGCTTTAAAGCAATTTTTGTTGCTTTGGCCCAATGTATTTTTTTTTTAATGGAATGACTTATTCAAAATTTATTTTCAGTAAAAAAGAGTTCTAAAATTAAAACTAAATAAATGTTTGTGTCTATTCTGCCTCTATTCATTTGCGTGAATAAAAATTAAAAGGATGTTTGTTGTTCACATATTTTTATTTATTTATTTATTTTCCAAATACGTGCGTGTTTCCATCTTTCAAATTCGACTTTGGGATAGAAATTATTTGATTTTTAATACATAATTCTAATTTACAAAGAAATATTACGATTTACGAAATTTAAAATATTTCAACAAGTTAACTGCCGCAAGTTAATTTTAAATAATGTCAAGTATCCTGTGGCCCATAAAGGAGGGTGCGAAAGGTTAAGGCATTTCAGGGATACAAAAACCAGCTCGGTTTCTACCAGAAAATAGCATATTTTACACTTTTAGAAGTTGAACTTTACTAAATTGTTAATTTTTTTTTTCAGATAGACAAATTTATCGGGTGTCTATACATAGAAGTAGAAATTATATCGTTGATGAGTATCTACGTTACTGCCTTGTGTATTAATCGATTAGATACTTATTGTTAGTTAAAATTGAATATGTATGGAAATGAATATGTTCTATGTTTATTTGAGTGGATTATTTAAATACAACGCCTAGCAAAGGTCACGATAGGCAACCATACATCCAAGTTTGACACATCTATGTAAAAACTCCATAAAAAAGTGAGCCAGAAGCCGCTCCCGTGGTTTATCTATCAAGAAGTTAGTAGCACGTCCTTTTTCACGT
The DNA here is from genome assembly GCA_958336345.1 of Dorcus parallelipipedus. NCBI lineage: Eukaryota > Metazoa > Arthropoda > Insecta > Coleoptera > Lucanidae > Dorcus > Dorcus parallelipipedus. Next base: position 25,544,030 of record OY284480.1, on the reverse strand, counting down.
CCTAAACGATATTTACATGTGACAAGGAAATTCCAACTGTTCTTTTAAAATTTCAGAATGCATAATGGTGATTCTAAAACGTTTACGGAAGGTCAAATCATCTGAAATGTTGAAAGGATTCATTTTGTTTGTAGATTTATCCTGGTAGTTCATGCTCAATAAGTACTATCACTTCAATGCCATCACCGTTCACAAGATCGATTCTTTTAGTAAAGTACGTCAATTACTTTTTTCTAGGCACTTCAAATACTTTATGTAATAATGTACACTTAGGCTTAGGTCCAGTTTTTTCACCTCCAGTTAATTTTATCTGACGATTAATTCCCTTGGTAACGATTGTGGTCACAACTGTTACTATGGGAATAAACCGTCAGATAAAGTTAAATGGAGATGAAAGGACCAGGCCTAAGGCTAACAGTTATTAGACGAATAACTACCATGGAAACAATTCATAAAAAATCAATCAATAATTCAGAAAAATCAAGTTATTCGTCGATAACTTTAATAGGAGATGAATATCTCGACCCTTAGGCAAATAATTGACGAACATGTAGTTATTTTAACTGAACTAAGTTTAAAATTTAATCTTAGTTGGTGCAAACTACCCTAAAGTGACTTTATACTGGAGGTAACTTGTTAATATCAGTGTTAATACCAATGCTGTTAACAAATCTTAAGAACTGGGCCAAGAAATATTAGAAACTTCTGTTATTGACATTGTTATCAATATTGTTGACAACATTTGCGATTAACATGTGAAGAAATGTTAGTAACATGTTGAAAATAATTTATGTTAATAACATTTGCTGTTAACATTTGTTACTTTTCCATTAACTTGTTGATAACATTCTTCATAACTTTGTTTCTAGATCAAAGAGTGTTGCTTGCAAATTGTTACTAACATGTTACATTTGAAAACAAAATGTTAGTAATATGTGGATAACATTCCGTTACTTTCCGAGAGCCGTTAACTTAATAGTGATTTATAGTTTTGAACGCATCTCCCCAATTTGTTGTTATTCTTGCTTTCCTGAGTTCAGTACTCGCACTTTTCAAAGCTCCAAAATGGAATGGTTTAAGAAAAAGAGTATTAAATTATGGAAGAGTGGATGCCGTAAGCATTAATGTTTATGGAACCACCGGGTTTCAATTTACAAGGACAGACAAATTTACCATCTTCATAATGCGCAGTAACAGTGTTGAAAGCAATATCAGTAATATTGTTTATAACAGTGTCAATAACATTGTTACACATCCTTAAAATTCATTACAACTTTTTGCTAGCAACAATGTTAATACACTGACCGGCAAAATTAATCCATCACTTAAAATGCGAGGACTTGGGGTTATGCGATTGTTAGAAAAATTCAAAGGCTGATTGCACATTGTAGTAGGCTTATTAAACAAGCTCAGTAGTTGGCTATGGATACTAAAAACCAATCGAAATACACTTTCTTTAAAGTTAATTGTCAAACAATCAAAACTGCGAGTGTTGTTTTAATTGTTTCTACAACAATTGAATTGAATTTTTGTTAGAAATTAATGTCAGTTAACGTTTCATTTTATGCTGTTTTGTTTAATTAATCATTTTTAACGGATACAGACAAAAATGAATAGAAACTTATCATTTAACAGCTGAACAAGCTGCAATGGCAATTGCACTCTTAAATGACGGCAGGAGTCAACGCTATGTTGGTAGAACTCTAGGAATGAATCAGTCGACGGTTTCTAGAATTGCTAGAAAGTACCAGGACACTGGTGAGCTCAAACGGAGGTCAGGTCAAGGTCGCAAAAGGGTTACATCTGAAGTTGATGACCGATTTGTTCTCTTATCATCTTTGCAAAATAGGCATTTAACGGCACCACAGCTCCAAAGTGAGCTTCATAATGCTAGAAATGTCGAAGTGAGTGAAAGAACGATACGAAGATGACTGATAGAAAATAATTTAACCAGCAGAAGACCAGCGAATGGACCTTTACTGCTCCCACATCACAAAAGAGCAAGGTTACAATTTGCGCGCGATCACATTCATTGGAATGCCGTTGATTGGGGAAGGGTACTCTTCACGGATGAGTCCAGATTTGCCCTAAATTCACCTGATGGTCGTCTTAGAGTATGGAGAAGAGCCGGAGAACGTTATGCGGAGTGTACTATGGTTAGCAAGGGAAGTTTCGGTGGCGGATCTGGTATTGATTTGGGGAAGAATCAATCTCCTGGCTAAAACAGATCTCGTTCTTGTCGCTCGTGGTGCTCTAAATGAACATCAGTATATAATCGAAATATTGGATCCACAATTGTACCATTTGCACTATTTGTGGGAGACAATTTTAATATCAAATTGTTATCTATGTTTCCAGTACCAATCAAATGAATGTTATTCACATATTGTTACTAGCATTTTTGCTATTAATATGTTTTTGTTATTGTTTCGGTGTATGGGAACCTTTAGACATGATTTTTAATTCCATGACTGGAATCTGTGGATTACTTTAAATTGGATTACTTCATAGCTAATATAATAGGGGGAGGCCTTCTTTAATATTTTGATCATCACTTACATACAGAGTTCTTAATATTAGAAGACAGAGAAAGACAGTATTTGACAAAGAACGAAATAAAGTTTCTTCTTTATGACGTCAATAATTTGAGCTAAACACTGCGAGTTTGATGCCCTACAAAAAGAAACGAGAGCTTCTTAGAAGTTTCTTCAAAGTTAGATCCCTAAGAAAAGAACTAAAATATGCACTTGAAGGGTTTGAGCAAGACTCTAATAGTGACAGTACTATACAAACAATTTTTGAAATTGTTCCCCTGAGTTCTGCAACCACCCCATTCGCTCAATGATCCTTAAAGGCGAAAATATGTACACGATTCAATTTGGTTGAACAATTTGATTAATTCAGCCAAATTGAAGCAATTATATTGGTTTTGTGTTTGCTTTCGACCAATATACGTAATTGCTTTAATTTGATTGTATCAACCAAATTGTTTTACCAAATTGAATCGTGAATTTCTCCCTTAAGGATAGACAATCTCGTGAAAATTTTTATGTCGTTTTGATAAATCGAAAGTAAATTTAAGAATGACTATTGCTAAACTGAAAACCGGTATCACTTTTGCATATTTATTAAGCAGAGGTGTTGTTAATCAACCCTTTCCAACTCTCCTCCCTAACATTGCCGGGGTGCTTTAATCAACATTCATAATGGAAACTCGCTTTGTATAATCAGAGCAAGTGACAGACTAATAAATGCTGTTAAATACTGCTGCGTATGCGTCAGCAAATTCACGAAGTCCGGTCCTAAAATTAGCGCGGTAGCCAACCGCGCGAATATTTGTCTCCTCGACCGTTCTAGATCAGTGCCGCGGTACGATGGTGGTGTTCAAGTCGCGTAGAAAAACGTGAATTATTTTAATTAGCGGCAGCGAGGAACTGGTGGTGAAAGTGAAAAACCGCGTTACATCACTTGCACATAATCAAAGTTGGTGACCTTCCAGTGATTTCAGGCTTTCACATAGTTTTCAGCTCTTGGCTAGCATAACAGCACAACAACGAACAAAACAACAATATTGTCTTATTTTTTTATGGACAGAGTGTGTTCTTCTTTTGTTATTTTTTTGCCATTTTGATATTTCTGTTCTTAAAACGCAAGTATATTTTTACGTAAAGTGCGTTAGCCAAAAACGATGAGTCAAAATACACATACTTTGAAGGGATCAAAAGAATTAAAAATAGACATTGTTGTCATTTCGAACTGCTTAGATTAAATAGTGACTCAAACATGAAGTCGCAATTTGTTATTTTTTTTCTGCAACATAGCACTGTTATCGGAGTAAAAGAAATTCGGGTCCCTAGATCTCAAAAAAACTATGCAATGAATAAGTAGAATCACTTCTGGCCCACTTTCTTATGGAGTTTTTACGTGAATGTGTCAAACTTGTATGTGTGGTGGCTTTAGCTAGGCTTTGGTGGTGATTGGTTCAGGGTTGAGGAAAAAAGGAAAGTTTTCGTGAACTTGGTGGAAAGGACTGGCAACACTGAGCGGTGGCATGTCATCTTTCTTTATATCAAAACCGCGAAATTCAAAACAGGTAGCAGTTCATAAATGACAGGCAAGAAAATGTTACTTGTATTTATCTATTATTTATAAACTGCTATCTGTTTTAAATTTCTCGTCCGGTTTTGATATAGAAAAAGAAAAGTTGAGGAACGTTTTAGCAAAACAGGACATGTCCATTTTACTCGTATATGGAAAATGAGATTTTAGTTGTCAATAGTCAAGGATTTACTGGTTTCAATAAAATAGTAGATGTAAGCAGCTCAAGTTGATCATGGCGCATGGGCTATTTTAAATGCATAGAATGTAGGGTGTTCAATAAAAACTTGACAAATGGTAACTCTTAAATGTAATATTGGTGTTCAATCAAAGGTGGAATGGACATGTCCTGCTTTGCTGGAACGCTTCTCAGTTGCCCTCTCCTACGATATGCTACCGCCAACGCCTAGCAAAAGTCACGTTAGGCAACCATACATGCAAGTTTGATACATCCTTGTAAAAACTCCATAGAACTCCACGGAAGAGCATCCGAAAGCATGGGGAAAATATTTAAAAAATTCTTCGTACTTTAGTTTTCTAGAAATAATTAATCAAAAATTAACCCCGCCTCTGGTTAAAAAGTAGAAGAGCAGATGAACGAAATAAATGCCCTCGTAAAAGTTTTTTCGCGGGCGCGGCGGCGCACTATGGGGCCAAAAGCACTTTCGCGTGTCAAAAATCTGTAAGTTTTTTATTTACTGACTTACGTTAATGAAATATGGTACATAGATTAAGAAGACTATATAGGCTTTATGACCGTGATGTGATTTTTGTAAAAATTTTATTTACTTCTATATGTGTTGTAACACCGAAAAGTGAAAATTGCTTAAGAGTAAAGTGCCCTTATTTTAAAAGAAAAATATCATAAGAAAAAGTTGTTTAGAATTAAAAGTACAAAATTAGAGCGATTAGTTTGAAGGTTGAGAAATTTAGAGTTTGATGCGAATCAAATAGTTAATTATAGACAGTTACATCTTTAAGCTAAGTTTTAAAATGGCAAATTAAACATACCTATGTTTATGTTTTTTTTTTAAATAAAGCAGTAAGCAATGTACATGTTTATGTAGTTATTTTAAAACTAGAAGATGTGCCCTTTCCAATGATGTATAAATACTACACGTAGATTGTGTCTTATGTACGTAATCGTTCATTTAAAATGAGCTTCAGAGTAGCCGCTATTTGATTCACTTCAAACTCTAAATTTCTCAACCTTCAAACTAATCGCCCTAATTTTGTATAACTTTTAATTCTAAACAACTTTTTCTTATGACATTTTTCTGTATCTTTTAAAATAAGGGCACTTTACTCTTAAGCAATTTTCACTTTTCGGTGTTACACACATATAATAAAGAGGTAAATAAAAATTTTACAAAAATCACATCACGGCCATAAAGCCTACAGTCTTCTTAATCTATGTATCAAATTTCATTAACGTAAGTCAGTAAATAAAAAAGTCTCAGATTTTTGACACGCGAAAGTGCTTTTAGCCCCATAGTGCGGCGCGGCGTAGCATCGGTCGTGAATTTGATCTTTAAGTGGAATTTCACGCCAACTCCGTTTTTAGGTCAACGCCCGATGCGGTGAAATACGATCTACAAAATATTTACTTGACAAATGCATGCAAATCACCTGAAGCAGATTATTATTATTATTTAACACCGTCTTTGACAGGTAAACAAATAAATCACTAAAACCAAAAACAATTCAAATCTCCGTGTTATAGTCGTCCCAGTTTGGTACCGGTTTTATGATCTTGCTATAAAAAAAGCGACAGAGAGGAGACACAGACACTGCAGTGTCGGTCTCTTTGAAGAATTTTTTATAGTAAGATCATAAAACCGATACAAAACTTGGACGACTATAAGAATTTCTTTCATTTTAATTTAAATTGTATTGTAAATAAGTTTGTTAACACAAGAAATGTGTCCTGTTACCAGAATTTAAAACATTATAATCAATAAACTCATTCCTAATATGTTTCGATTGTTAATTATTATTATTTCAAAGATTTTTTGCAAGTCGGTTTTAATTGCACTGGATTAGGTCGAAGGATGTCGCGACTTAACCTTTTTATTATAATTTCGTTTTGCACGTGACAAATTATTATTAACACAAGTCTATTAAACGTTTAACAAATTCAAGACGCGTTTGCAACTTCATATCCTATGTTTTTAGCGCACTTATTCACATTATTTCGTCAGCTGGTTCAAGCTGTGTACAGACTTGGAAAAGAACGCGAACTGCCGCGTAAAAATTCCCCATTAGGACATATGTCGTCAGTAAACAAATTTGAATATAAAATATTACGTCTGTACTGAGCTCCGACAGCATTCGGATCGAGTCGAGGTTGTACGCCGCGCATTCCGAGGCATGTTGACTGTATGCACTTTAACACGTCCGTTATGGAAGGTCAAGTTTTACAAGCTTTATTCTGAATAAATGTCGTAAAACGTGTATAACATACGTACGCTGTGAATTTGGCGTTTTAGCGTACCTACTGTTTTGGGTAAATTTATAATAAATTTTTTAAACATTTTCTCGTAATCTGTGACATGCATTCTACACAATAGTAGCGACGTTTAAAACAACTGTAATCGAATATTCTAGTTATATTGTCTCCGTGCGATAATGAGACGAAAGATTTTACTATCAGCTGCCTGTCGAGCCGTGCGATCACCATATCGAAATCCTTGCGATTCATTTTTTGTGGATGAAGCAGCTGGTACGTTCCACTCTAGTAAATAATCGGCAAGAATTAACAAACAATTAATTGCGAATTTGTTACCCTTATTTCAGACGCAATTCCAGCTATTTTAGAAATTGGTAATAATTACGTCGCGTAAAAGAACAACTTAGATTTCCGTTCCCAGCTCTTAAATGTGCAATAAAACAAAATTGAGATATGTATCAAAGTCGCATCGTGTGCAGGCAAGAAGTCAATAAAATAGTAAACATAAAATTTGTAGTAGTATTATACTGCTGCGTTTATAAAACGTGGCGTCGTATTTCGTACGCAGTGCCGCAGCTTTATTTTAGGGTAATTTTTGATTAATTGTAAACTGTTCAAAAGAATTTTTTAAACATTTTCCCCTTAATCTGTGACATCGATTCTCGTTTTTTTTTGTTGTTGGAACAATTGTCATTCACCTTGTAGAAAGTACATCAAATTTCCTAAACATTGTTTTTTCATTATTGTACTACACTCATTGTTAATAAAATAATTCACATACTGTCTGTAAATCCAGACTTGGTCATCCACTGCGAAATATTTATATTTAAATAAATATTTAATGGGGTGATTGTATCTTAAACGCGTGAGCGTGGGGAGATTACGTATGATATATAGTGCAGGGGTTCTCAACGGGGTCGATATCGACCCCTTGAGTAATTTAATTATTTTTCCTTACTTTAATTTTGGAAATTTACTTTATACTGGATAACTTGAATGTTACGAATTTATAAGGAAAGTAATAAATAGTTTCATTTTATATGTATCTATTAATATAAGCCCTACGAACTGGTAACATATAAAAATGAAGTAAAGCAATATTTTTTTTTACATTTCATCACTCAAATGAGTTTTTATTTTTCGAGTGTGAATTTTATTTCGTAACACCTTTTATTTACCTCACGCAATTACGAACCCACATACATAATAACGCGTTGCCAAATGAGAAGCCTCCTGTCCATCAGCGAAAACGTAATTTAAAACGTGTTTAAATTATAACCGCGCCGCTCGCAACGTAATTCACCGTAATAAATTCGGAAGCAGGATACGTCAATAAAATTTTAATGCGTTCGCCCTGCGCCGCCTCACCTCCGAGGAACTAACTGTATTTTAGTAAAGTCCTCGAACCTGACACTAACTTACACAATAAAAACAGATACGTAATGTTACTGGGTGTATCTTCCTTTTTTTTTTTTTTTTCATTAATATTAATGTCTGAATTTTTAATCATAATTTCAGGGCAACTAATTAAAAGTGTTCATTCTGTGATAATTAAACCCAAAGGACCGCCGCGTATATTAATTAATTAGTGACCTAATTTTTATATAACATTTACTTACTACTATGCCTAGCATGGCAACTACACATGGTGGAGTTTTATACTACGTTGTCAAAGTTCCAAGGGATTCTATTGAATGGTAGGTTTTTTTTTAAAGATCATTCTTTAGACAAGTTTCAAAATCACACATATGTAGAAACGAACGTTAATAAATAATTGTTTTCTGGGGTGCACTTGCCTTGGGGTATATGCCCCAACGAAATGGACGTAGTCCTATCTCCGCCTTTTTTCAAGTTTCAATGAAGCACTGGGTATAAGTTCGTAGTATTAAAATTAAAATTTCTCCCTACATAAAATAAGCATGTATTTTATTCATAGAGAAACGTAAACGGAGGATTTCATTTCAGGATATTATAGTATTATAATTGATTTTGATTGGTAAGATGCTTTATGATTTCACTTTTGTATCGCTTCAATATATTGCTTTGAAATTGCCCATAAAATAAAAGCATTCAAAGAAACAGGATTTAATTTAAGAACGCCGGGGAAGTCCCTTAATTACAAAGCTTCATGTTACAAGGTAACCGAAGATTCAATTGCAGATAGAATCTGAGATTATTAAATGATAAATAATTTTAAATAGGAAATTTATAGTTATTTGAAGCATTAATCTAAGTATTTCCTTTCTTTTTCAGTACGGATAGTGGTTGGGATAATCCATTCCGACCAGGTGGAGACCTAAGTAGAGAAGCAGATGAAATAGTAGAACTAATTAAGGGTGGAAAGCCCATAACACCGACGTCAGGTGGAACGGCATCTCCAGTACCATCTTTCGACCAGGCAGATGCAAAAATCGACCAGAACAATACGTCTCAATCACCGCCACCGACGGAACCCATCACGGAATCCCCGAAGAAAATCGTCAACGACTTGCACGCCACTCCCAAGAACGCGACGAACGGAAACATACAAAACGACGCGAAGGCGGGCGACGGCACCGTCGATGTGCAAAGGGGGACTATTTTACCGCAGGCGCCCGCCGACGCCAACCAAGTCGAACACGTCGTCATCAAAAAGAAACCCAAGTGTAAGTGCTGTGTGATACAATAATTCGGTCGAGCCTCATGTAATAGTCAATAGACTTGTTAATGTTACATAATATTTTATATAGAACAAAGATGAAGCTTTGTGCTAACAAGCTTTTTACCAGCCACACAAAAATACGGTTCGGTTCTACATTATTGTATTTTTTTTCTGATGCTTTCCTGCTCTATCAACAATATCAACCGTTTTTCGAATCTCTACTGTAATATGTAATATAGCAATATAATATTTTGTACTATTTTGTAGACATAGAGTTTTTATAAGTATTTTAAAGAGAATTCTTTACTTAAGCGTATAAGCAATTTTTAAATTAAATTAAATTAAGTTTTTTTTTGTTTGCGAAGTACAAATGTAAGAAAATCAACAACCAAGACCACATATGAATATTTTTTTAGTTATTTTAATTAATAACATCACGTGATATCCTATTTTTAGTCCATTTATTGAAGCAGGTAATTTTTATTAAATTGTTCTTAAAAAAGCTAACCCAGTGTTATTTTAAAAATAGGATATTTGCATGTGTTTTATGTATGTATTTATAGTAAACTGAAATAAGTGCAGAATTCTCTGATCGAAAATATTTCCGAATATTAGAACAGTAGGTAGCTGTTTGCAGTTATATATTATTATGATTATTATTAGTTATGTATGTGCTTTTAGTTTATCTATATGATTGTGATCTAAGTCAGAGTAACAAGATATGTGATTGAGATAGTTAACTTCCAGCTATTTTGAATATTATATTGATTTACTTTTTACGAATAGTAATAATCTCTTGGTATTATTACATACTATAATAATACGCAGGTTACTATATATTTTTATAATTGTGAAATTGCAGGCTTTCTCTAACTTGATTTTATTCGGGTAACGTGGTATATTATGTTTTTTTTTTTAACTCTTAACGTGTGTTTCGATCAGTTGTTGTTAATATTATTTGTTGATGTGTGTTTGTGTGTCTGGTGTGAAAGTCGTAAATCAAAAACGTGTATTTATTTTGGTAAAGGAATATTTATTAAAACGACCAGAATAGTTCTGGTGGTTGGCGAGTTTCGGATTCAGGAAGCTCGGTTGTATAAATATCAGGTGCAGAGATGAAATATATTTAATATATAACCATATAACGTCCTTTGTTTATAATTAATATCTGTGTCTGTAAAATAAACGCAGCTTTTTGCTTAAGAGATGTATAGATGTAGATTGTACATTCAGAAATATTATTAAGAAACAATTATGGCACTCTCCGATTAATTTTCTTTCATTATGGTTTTATGTATACAGATTTTATTTATATTTTTAGTTATACCATGTTTAATCGACTCGTATGTATTATATTGTAAAATCTTACCTAATGTATATATCAAAAATCAAGATTTATAATTTTTGAAATCACTCTTTAACCATTTATTATTAGATTTTCTTTTTCTTATAAATAAAATAAATTTTCGAAAAATTAGTGCTGTTTTATTACTCTATTTATAATTGTAACCAAGGACTACAATATCCTTGTAGGTATGTATATAGGTGTCCACCAAGTGCCGCGGTCTTCTCTACCGTCTACAGTAGATACATAAGATAAATAAAAATCAAATTACTTTCAAATATGCAATTATATAAAGTTTTAGATTAACATTCTTTAATAGAGAGTTAAATTCTTTAATAGAGAAACCTGTAAATTTGCTAAAGCTTCGGCTACTAACTACCAGATGGCGCCACTAATACACGTTTTACTTTCAAATATGCAATTGAATATGTGAGATTAAAAAGGGCCCAAGTCCAGATTGTACATGTCTATTATTTTGATAAAATTTAAATAACGTTTTGATCTGGTTATGTGATCTAAACACAAAGAAATTTAATATAGTAACAGGTGAATGAAAAAGTTTACATATTAAAAAAAAAACAACTTTCAAAAACCTTTTTTCTTCAATTTCTCATAATCATTCGAGCAGGGCTTGGGGCCCCTTTTAATCTCACATATTTAATTATATAAAATATATATAAATTAGTTAACATTCTTTAATAGAGAGTTAGGGGGAGGGAAGTTCCCCGGGGAAAGAAAACCCTTTGCGAAAATAAATTTTAAACATCCAAATCTTATATTTACAGAAATATGTAATTCTGCTTCGGCTATTGGCTACCAGATGGCGCCATGCGTTTTAATTCTTTAAATAATTCTTGAATTTTGAACCAATTACCCTAAGAATAGCGGCCAGATATTTTGTTTTTCCTTAAAGGATTTTACCGAGCATGGAGAATTTCATCATTATTACCCCATTGACTTTGTTTTGTCATCTTTTGACAGTTGTCAGTTATAAATATTTCTACTGAGAGATGTGTCCAAAGTTATAGCGTTTTCGATTCACCTGCACCGGTTGCACGCAGTGTAATTGCATCTTCTTTTAACCTCGTGTAATAACACGAGATGAAGATATTCTGAGTGCGCACTAGTGCAGTCAATCGAAAACGCTATTAGTGTCTACGTGAGTAGCAAATTCCCAGAGGATATTTTGATGGTTCTTAAAAGAACCGTCCTTGTAATTTGGTACTTCTTGGTGTCTGGTTTTGAATTACTTCCATCCCTGTTTCAAATCTTCGTTCTCAGTCAGACGGGCACCTTCAGAGCTGTTGGACTGTCGCTGTTCATGGTCCTGTAGCTGCTGCAGCATTCCATTTGATGAGAAGTCTGTTGTAACCCTGCACAGGGTTAACGAGCTGTAACCAATCCAAATCAATGTGATAAAGATAAAAGTGAATAGTTATGTTACGATGTTTAAGGGCCAATTTCGAAACATCACTCATACCCAATTCACACTCAAACTTGACGATTTGACTTTATTTGAAATTTAGAAATGCTTTTTTTATTACTTATATATTCAAGTTTATGGTCAGTATAGGTATTTTGATCATTAGTAATTTACGATAGAAAGTCCAAAAATCATTAAAAAGAAAATTAAAGCGTTTCTGACTTTCATATTATTAAATTTTAAATTTTATTTTTGTTTAAAGTGTTTCATACCTATTAGTTTACAGGCAACAATAATACACGTGACATCATATCTGTCACTATAACTACACACCTTTGAAGGCCGGCAAGCACTTGGGTATATAGCTGGGCGGGGAAGGTGGTCGGGGTACAAGTTTTACTTTCAAATATGCAATTATACAAAGTTTTAGTTAACATTCTTTAATTTAATTTAATTTAAGTTAGGGGGAGGGAAGTTCCCCCGGGGAAAGGGAACCGTTTGGGAAGATAAATTATACCGAAATTATTTTTAAAAATATTTCCGTTCCCGCTGGCGACATCTACACATGAGTAGCCGAAAGTCGAGAAATAATTATACCCGACACGAAATTTTCGTACAAAACTAGAATTGTATTAGGATCACATGAGTGCGATGAGGTGTCAGAAGGTACGTAGCACTTTCCCGCCAAAACAAATACCCGAAGATGAAACGAAATTATTTTTAAAAACATTTCCGTTCCCGGTGGCGACATCTACATATAAGTAGCCGAAAGTCGAGAAATAATTATACGCGAAACGAAATTTTCGTACAAAACTAGAATTGTATTAGGATCACATGAGTGCGATGAGGTGTCAGTAGGTACGTAGCATTTTCCCGCCAAAATAAATACACGAAGATGAAACGAAATAATTTTTTTTTAATATTTCCGTTCCCTGTGGCGACATCTACACATGAATAGCCGAAAGTCGAGAAATAATTATACGCGAAACGAAATTTTCGTACAAAACTAGAATTGTATTAGGATCACATGAGTGCGATGAGGTGTCAGTAGGTATGTAGCATTTTCCCGCCAAAATAAATACACGAAGATGAAACGAAATCATTTTTTTTAAATATTTCCGTTCCCTGTAGCGACATCTACACATGAATAGCCGAAAGTCGAGAAATAATTATACGCGAAACGAAATTTTCGTACAAAACTAGAATTGTATTAGGATCACATGAGTGCGATGAGGTGTCAGTAGGTACGTAGCATTTTCCCGCCAAAATAAATACACGAAGATGAAACGAAATCATTTTTTTTAAATATTTCCGTTCCCTGTGGCGACATCTACACATGAATAGCCGAAAGTCGAGAAATAATTATACGCGAAACGAAATTTTCGTACAAAACTAGAATTGTATTAGGATCACATGAGTGCGATGAGGTGTCAGTAGGTACGTAGCATTTTCCCGCCAAAATAAATACACGAAGATGAAACGAAATCATTTTTTTAAAATATTTCCGTTCCCTGTGGCGACATCTACACATGAATAGCCGAAAGTCGAGAAATAATTATACGCGAAACAAAATTCTCGTACAAAACTAGAATTGTATTAGGATCACATGAGTGCGATGAGGTGTCAGAAGGTACGTAGCACTTTCCCGCCAAAATAAATACACGAAAATGAAACGATATTATTTTTTTTTTATAGTTCCGAAGATTTGCATCTGAAATATTTCAAATGTTATCAATTTTTAGTCTACAACGAACATTTGTTATTAAGAATGCCAATAATAACTTTCACACAGCGCCATGTGGTAATTTACTTGTTTCATAGGGTGTTTAATAACAAGCGATCAATATAATAATGAATTAGGGTAGGCGTTGAAATTTGCATGTCTTGGATAACGTCATATTAATACTAACTGTCAGTCAATTATAACACGCCGGAAATGTTCTTAAACGATACTCACGCTCGCGCAATTATTCATAGGGTCAGTTGTACAAAGTTGGTTTAAACTCAAGTTTAACTGAACCAGGTTTAAAGAAAACAAATTCGCATAGTATCTTAATGACATATGGCATTTAATGCATTCATAAACAAAATTTGATGCGATTTTGTTCACTTTGAACTTGGTTCAGTTGAACGTCAGTTTAAAACTCCTTTGTACACTGATATGCAACATAAATGCTCCAATTCCGGAATTCTGTGAGCCTTGTTGCAATCCAAGGATGGGACGCTAGCGGGCCCAGTTCCGTGTATTCACAATCCGATTCCCCACCATAAAACCATAAGTCTCGATTAAAATCACGTCTGTATTGCGGTCATTGTGATCGTTCAATCTAATCTCGCACAGGGTACCATTCGCTCATTCCCGTAACAATGTGGTCGTTATGTGGAACATCAAGATGAGCAATTTTATCGTTGTGAACGTTAAGTGGAACGTACTCTATGTAAGGTATGCTTGCTCAGGTTCTCAGGTACGGCATTAATATGACCGTCAAATAAAACTCGTTTTTGCCGGAGGAAAAGTTTACATGCTTACCTAGAATGTGTGACGATTAATATCCAAGCAAGAAATAAATCTTGCCACAAAGTTTCACGACATTATAGTGAGGGAAAGAGAACCTACCTTTGAGGAAAGAAATTTCTTGGGAAATGTAAAAATCTTTCAGTTTTAGCAGTGGATCTCATTCAAAATCTACACTTCAGCAATTTTGTAGAAATCTGTTTTGGCTATTGAGCGATAGATAGCGCTTCAGGCGGCTGCCTCACTTGGCGCCCTCGGAAATTTACAAATACAAATGGACGATATGGAGCAACTGTCCTGCTTTGCTCTTACACTATATTAAAAGAGGCAGTTCTAATTATCTTAAAATTACATTACTTTTCTCCAATAATTATCAGGAATTCTGTAAACCCTGTGAAATTCTATAGATGGCGCTTAGGTAGTTACACTTGCATCATTAGTTGCGTTCGTTTATTCAACTCCGTTTACTCTATATGCTTTTTTCGCACTTTTGTCTCACTCTTACTTGTACTAAAACTTACTTGCTATCACTCTTTGGAGTGCGAAGAATAAATAAAATGAACAGAGTTGAATAAACGAACGCAGCTCTTGCACGGATAGCACGGTAAAATAGATAACGGGATAACCTATATCGTCTCGAATAAAACTGCAACAAATTAAAAATGAATTTTATAATTATCACTGGTAATCCATGCATTTATTGTTAAACAAATTCATTGCTCCGCCTTGAACCAAGTCCAAGCCACAAGCACATGATGCAACGAGGCAAAGTTCACTGATTTTACTCTGGAGTTATTTGCTTACGTTTTCGGATTCTTTTCTTTTTATTACGACGACAAGTAAATCAATTGATAAGGCAACGAGGCACTGTAAACTGCAATAATAAATCTTATGTCTTGACACTTACGCCTTACGTTTGCTGTAGCTTGTCAAATGAGTCACTGGTTTCGCCCACATAAGCCGCTGTTATCAATGATGACGTTAGTACAATAGCACATTTTCGTTTGGAGGCTTGTCCGGAATTACAGACATTGGTTGGCTGTCGATGTTACACGTTTTTGTGGTTCTCAAAGGCGCGAGGATACAGGTTAGAAAATCGACACGTTTAGAGAGGTAAGCGACGATCATTTTAATTTCGGTGCTTACATAAACGAATTCTATCTAATTCAGTCTATTTTGTATTTAATTTTTTTTCTAAGCGTGGTGGAAATCCGGCGACCTTTTCCCGGAAATGTCTTCCGGTTTAGCAGCCCCGGATTTTAAATTTGTATTAATTATTTTAATGAAGGTGTTTGTAACGAGAATGCAGGTGTAAGTAACCCAGTCTCTAATGTATATATGCAAATTTTGACCTTACGTTTTGCATTACGTATACACGTGTCGTAAACTGCAGTATAGAGCAAGTGCAGTTTGGAATTATAATAAATATACTGCGGATTGTCCTGCATGTTTCCTTTGGTTATAGATTAGCCCAATTAGCCTTCAAGTTTTTCAGTCTAAAATATGAACGTAAAATATCGATTAAATTGGTGAATTTTACAGTAATTTAATGTGTCGGTGGAATTTCAAGTTTTTTTAATTTTTGGATTTTCCAATTCTTTTCGAACGATTTTTAAATTTTTGGTAATCGTTAACATAATTATTAAACGTACAGGGTGACCGACAAAGAAAAATTGGCGAAAGAATAGACTCACAGAACATGGAAAATTTTTTATGTATTTAAATTTTACAGAAGTAATTAATGAAACGACGATAAGTCCCTGGTTAAGAAAGAGCAGCAGTTGAACGAAATAAACACAGTCATAAAAGTGTTTTTTAGTTTTATGATTGTTACGGCGTGGCAGTGTTGCCAACTATCGACAATAGCTTTTTTCTCTCACATTGGGAACAAAACTCCTATTTATGCATATTTTTTCCCTCTATTGCATTTTTGTCAAGATTTGATCTGAAATTTAAGTAATTTTGCCCTCAAAAAAGTTCCCGTTTTGAAATTTTAAGACATAAACATTCCCACGAATTGACAACATTGTGGTGCGACATTTGGCGTGAACTTGACCCTTAAACTCAATTGACGTGATCAGCTGAAAAACGAATTCCAAACTATTTACTTGACGAATGCCCTGAAGTAAATATTATAAAATAAGGCTAAGCCCTCACTTTGGACACCTGGGCCCCGATTCAAGAAAGTTACACGTCACGAAGTCACAATTTCACAATTACAGGCACCTGTAATAACAAATATACAAATACAAGGCTGTGTTCATCAAAGACACTTTCGGCTAATAATAATAATAATTATTTTTCAAAAGTTCAATTTAGAAATCGAATAGAAAACGTCGATGTTGGACTCAACATCGATATGGCAAAAATTACATCGATCTTCGATATATCGGATGAAAATATCGATTTAAAAAAACATCGGAAAAAGCGAAAATAAATAACTTTATTTTTAAAATTAAAAAAATAAACAATTCTAAATAAATAAACAATAGACAAATACAGTTTTAGTTTCAGTCTTACTTTAAAAGTTAAAAAATAAACTCAATTCTAAGGGCCAGTTTCATAATGGAATTTAAAGGAGACTTTAAATTTAAATCACAAAATCTTTTAACTGGACAAACCGGAAAATATTTTTCACTTCTGACGAAGCTGTCGAACGACGGTGAAACGTTAAGTGTATTGTGCGCGATTTAGTGTCCGGTTAAAAGATTTTGTGATACAAATTTCATCGGACATCGGTCATTTTCAGATGTCAAAACAAATATGAAAACATATTTGTTTACACATCGAAATGTGACTTTAATTTTAAAGTCTCCTTTAAGTTCCATTATGAAACTGGCCCTAAATAAATAAACAATAGAAAAATACAATTTAATTTGTATTCGCAGCCTTGGTTCGATGAACAGTCTTAAGCACGGAAAGGAAAACCGAGATAAAAATAAACGAACTCGAAACACACAGTGACGTCAATGACACATAACCTATACCGATGCCAATGTTACCACTTGAGTCGTTGAGTGGTGAAAATTTCATCATACCTCGATTCGACTGAAATTATCGAAACATTGAACATCGATTTTCGACGATATATCAAACATACGAATTATCGATGTAAAAAATCGATGTTAATTGTTCAACATCGATGTTTCGATAAAATCGATGTAAAAGTCCCAGGTCTAGTTCAATTTATTGGTGAATATGTAACTTGTAATTTTCGTGAAACGGGGCCTTGCTTTGACAAGTAAACAAATAAATCACTACGAAACAATTTAACAACGCGAAAACAATTTAAATCTCCTTGTTAAGAATTCCCAGTATTTTTCTTTAATTTAAATTGTATCATAAATGAAGTTTATTCTCACACGCAACATGTCCGTCGTAAATATTTCGGCATCCTTTCATGGCCCAATATTAAGCATTTTAATGTCGGGTTTTCTTTACGACGTTTATTCGGTTCATCGCTAAAGTTTGAATAATAACAGACTGCTAATAATATAGAAACGGTGATGACAGCCACAATTTAAAACATTATAATCAGTAAACACTTCCGTAATCTGTTTGGTTTGTTAATTATTATAATATCGTCTTCTGTACGACGTTCAATGAGAAACAAATTCTATTATTATAAGAGACGAATTATTAACACGAATTTGTACGAAGTCTAACAAAATTCAATACGTGCGTTCGGTGTGTTATTTTTTTAAGAATTATCTGTCGTAAATTGTAGTTCGTTTCGATGTAAGCATTTCACTTTTCTACACCTTTGAAAACGTAATTGATTTCAATTAATCTCGTAGCACATTCATCATCAGCTGTGCAACTGTGTTATTAGTTCACAGTCAAGTTTTACGACTGAACCACAACCATAAACGTTTATTGCACGCATTTAAAGATGTTTAAAATTTTAGTTCTCGTTTCATGCACGGGGTAAATTTTTAATCAATTATAAATTGTCGTGTAGAATTATTTTAACATGTTCTGGGAAGTCTCTTCTTTCGTTAGTATTAAAAAATTTAAGGCGAAATTGCAAAAAAGTACTTTTAAAGCTATTAAATGAAATTTGTAGCTCTGCATCCACAGAAGACTGTTTCCTACTGAAAAGAAATAAGGTTTCTTTTTTTTCCATTACGCAAACGCTTATTACGCAGTTGTGTTATTGTTATTTACTGTTAAAATAAAACTTGTCCACATGAGTTCGAGTGCGATTCAAGGATTTCCAAACGCCAAAGGTTAGCATAATAAGCAACTGGTTTTCTGCAACTTATACTCATTTAGAATTTATAAGTATACCCAAAATCATTATCATTTTATTCTGGTGACTTCTAGACTACCACTACTTTCGCAGAATTACCCGTTTCTTTTCTTTGTATGTAAGTATGTTGTTACTAATTTTATTTATCCAGACAAGAGCCACTTGCACTTAAAAAAATTGTTTAAATAACTTGCGTTTAAAGTCCGTCTTGTTAATTAATATTTATGACGCAGTAAGGTTGTTTATGATGACTTCATCATGTTTTAAATACTTTTGCAGAAAACAAAGTATCACTGAATGAGTGCTAAGTAGTAAGTGAATAAGTAAGCAAGCAAAATAAGATAAATCTCGTTTTTATTTGTCCAATTACTGTTTATATGTATGTAAGTATGTACGTGAAAGTCGGGAGTTAAAAATATATATTATCAAAGAAAAAAAAAGCAAAGTTTTAACGATATTAAAGTGTACGTTATGTTTTCTTGTTTATTGTAATTAAAAAAATATGCGATATATAAAATGTATCTCGTCTCCTTTCTGGTTATACAAATTTGCAATTTTTCATGTCAATAACAACATTTATAACGTTTTTGCTGTTTACGAGCGTTAAAATGTTTACCTTCACGATTTGATTTATCAGAGATTAAGCAGATAAATACTAGAAAATTATTGTACTTGCTCCAGTGTTTGCACTCCAACAGATAAAAATCTAGATTAAGTTCGTGTTTTATGAACGGGAATAAAGTTCAAACGAGCACACATATTTTATGTATTGTATAATAAACAGAAGTATAGAAATGTTTGTCTTCTAGTATCTAGTTCATTAACATTTAGAAGTCTCCAAAATTTCTGACAAAGTTTTTAATAAACAATAATAATCCAATTAAATGAGTCAGTAATAATTATACAACTTTATTATTATTATTAATCACAAGATACAGTTGCCAGTGCCTTAGTAATAATTGTTTTTAAATTCTTGGATAATCTAGAAAGAGGGTTTGTTTCGAAAATAAAATTAACATTTCAGAGCTACGCATTTTTTAATAAAAAAAACTCTCACACGCATAAAGCAGAGGATGTTTTATCTTATCTTGTTTGAAGAAAATCTTATTTAAACGGCCCACTCTTCAGGAGTATATTATATTTATTTACTTTCACTTATTTGAAAGGTATTTTACTTTCATGTGTCGTTTCATTCACTAATTTTTATTAATATTAAACATTGCTAATTCTTTTCAATTATTTGTTTTTATATCCTCAGCCAGATACCGTGTCAAGCCAAGATAAATCTTTTTTTTGCACGCTCGATATTTTTATCGGTTTACATAAGCTACATCTGGCCATAAAACCATAGTTTAATAATACACATGTGTGGGTCACCAATCACAGATAAAATTTCATATTACAACCTTTCAAAATGAATTTGTGCGATACAGGGTGTCCAAAACTGGATGGTATTCTAACTCTCCGTATACGATGATATGTATCTCAGTTAATAATGAAAATTGAAGAAAATTAAATAAGTTAAAGCTGGTTTCAATGCTCCAACCAAAAATCTAAAAAAATTTAAGTCCTCTAGCTAGTAAATGCGTAGAAATCGGACATGTTTATATGAAAACAAAATGTTTCAAATTCCTTTCCCTATAACCCCTTTCTTTTTTCGTCGCGAATTCACGATTGGCTGAAAACACGTTACGTCATCATTTGGCGCGAAAATCCTCTATTTAAAATCCTACATGCAATTCAATGTTTTGAAAATTTGTAACTCGGGGACTGCAGTGAAAATACGCATACATTTGCTGGGAATAAAGCCTAACAATATATTATAGGCTCGAACGGCCCATTTTAATTTATTGTAATCAGTTAAATTGCTCATTATCTAAAACCATAAATTTCGCCATGCATAATAAAACCATCAGATAAGAATCTGTTATATGAAATGTTGTTTCGTAATATATTTGTTTTGAAACTAATAAGGCCATGTCGTTTTTCACCGATTAACGTCTGATTGAAACCGTCTGCTTACGTCACTGTAGTTTACCGCATATTTGGAAGTAAATAATATGCGTTCGATCAGTCCCTAAAGCTTCTATTTAAAAATGAATTGCGACGGAGTAATGTTTGCACACTTATCGAACACGAGCAGCGTTTATACAAGGAAAGTGTCAAACGCTCAAACATACAAAAAAGAAAAATAAGTTGGACATTGAACTGAGTCTTCAGAGATGTCTTAATCATTGTTTATTATTTTATTAACGAAATTAACTGTAATGTTTATGATTTTAATTTTTTTACATGTATGTAGCAAATTTTCCATTAGATTGGAATATTTTTTTTTAATCTGACGGAACTTATTGTATTCAGTTTTTGGCTTCATTGATATTATTTCCTCACATTTGTGTGAATAAGTTTGTTTACTGAATTATTTACGTAAACAGTACTCGATTAAGCAATGGAAAATAATCAAATACATGGAAATTCTGGTCATATTAAATAATAGTTCCTTTATATGGATGTGTATGTAAGAGAAACCGATTAGTACTTTTTAGAATCAAAAATTAACTTTTTGTTTAACTTTCAAATATGTAACTAGTTTATTTCTAAAAGGCATCGTTTTTGTTTACAGATTAAACAATGCCACACTCTACCAAAAGAGAGCCTTTAATAGGAGTCATCGACGCAGGCACTAGGACAGTAAAATTCTGTGTGTTTCGCAGCAATCACACCAAAGAGCTAGTCGAGCAAGCCGTCGATATTACTCCGATAACACCTCATGAGGGTTGGCACGAGCAAGACCCCAAAGAAATTTTAAATGCCGTCTACTTCTGCATGGAGAATGTTTTAGAACGAATTCCTTCTTTAGGTAGATAATCCACGATAACAAAACATTTTTGCTTCCATATAAACCTTGCAAGCCTTAGCAAAATAAAGAACACAGTTTGATGTTTCAGGTCATAAATCATCTGACATAGTTACCATAGGCATAACGAACCAAAGGGAAACGACGATAGTTTGGGATAAAACCACCGGACGACCATTATACAATGCAATAGGTAATAATATCAGAACCTCCTGATATTTCCACACTCATATGTTTCGTATAGTTTGGAACGACATTAGAACAAACACGACGGTTGATAAAATACTCGCAAGGGTGCCGAACAATAACAAGAACCATTACAAGTCGATATGCGGCCTGCCGGTTTCACCCTACTTCAGCGCATTCAAACTGAAGTGGTTGAAAGACAACGTGCCCGCTGTGAAGAAGGCCTGCCAAGAAAAGAAATGTCTCTTCGGAACCGTCGATACTTGGCTGCTATGGGTGAGGACCGCCTGACCCAAAAACCTGTGTGTTATTCAATTGATTTGCAGAATCTAACGGGCGGTGTAGAGGAAGGCATCCACTTGACGGATGTCACGAATGCCTCGAGGACTTTTCTCATGAACATCGAGACTCTCCACTGGGACCCCCTGTTGCTTCACACGTTCTCAATTCATCCGAAGATATTGCCTGAAATTAGGAGCAGTTCAGAAATTTACGGTCACTTGAAATGCGGCTTACCAATAGATGGAGTGTCGATATCAGGAGTGAGTTTCATATTTGGTTTGTTTGCTGTTAAAACTTCCGGATTAGATTTTAGGCAATCAACAGTCCGCGTTGCTTGGGCAGAATTGCTTCAAAGAGGGGCAAGCCAAAAATACGTACAGAAGTGGGTGCTTCTTGTTGTATAATACGGGAAAACAGGTTTGTTTTTTTTTTTTGGTATTGATTGGACGAAATATTTATTTGTGTTTCTAGAGGGTGCAATCTACGCATGGTTTAGTGACTACTGTGGCATACAAATTTGGTGATTCCCTTCCGGTGTACGCTTTAGAGGGTAATAAGAATAAAAGCAACTTCATGAGTTGATTTATTGTTTAAATATTTTAGGTAGTGTAGCAGTAGCTGGAGCAGCAATGAACTGGCTAAGAGACAACTTGGGTTTGATCAAGGACGTCCAACTCGACACAGAATCCTTAGCCCAAGAAGTATTTAACACCGGTGATGTGTACTTCGTACCTGCCTTCAACGGATTATACGCCCCATATTGGCGAAAGGACGCTAGAGGGTGTGTAAGTTTCGATTTCTGTTCTGTTAATTGCGTAGCAGCAGCTTGCTC
This sequence comes from Dorcus parallelipipedus, assembly GCA_958336345.1. NCBI lineage: Eukaryota > Metazoa > Arthropoda > Insecta > Coleoptera > Lucanidae > Dorcus > Dorcus parallelipipedus. Next base: position 25,521,150 of record OY284480.1, on the reverse strand, counting down.
TTTGCTTGTCTACATAATAAAATTTGTACTTTGTAACAATTTGTTTTCTAAATTGTTTTTGCAGCATAATTTGCGGATTAACAGCTTTTACGACTAAAAAGCACATAATAAGAGCTGCTTTAGAAGCTGTTTGCTTCCAGACCAGAGATATATTAGAAGCCATGAATAAAGATTATGGAATTCCACTCTCGAAATTGTATGTTGATGGGAAAATGACAACGAATAATTTACTCATGCAGCTTCAGGTTAGTCAATTTTCTATCAAATAAAAGAAGAGGTAGAAAGATTGTTAGTAATTGTTAATTCTTAAACTTACAGGCGGATATTATTGGCATACCTGTATTTAGAGCGAAATCACAAGATATAACTGCCTTAGGAGTCGCCATGGCTGCTGGACAAGCCAAAGGCATCGAAATCTGGGATTTAGAAGCACCCGACAGGGAAGTCGTGTCAAGTGATGCATTTCTACCAACAACCACAGAAGAAGGTACTTTTAAAATACAAGTGTAGTAAAATATACTTAAAATTCGACCTTGCAGAGCGCAATGTCAGATACACTAAGTGGAAAAAGGCGGTGCAAAGATCTCTAGGCTGGGCCACTAGCAAAAAGTCTCCAGATATGACTGGTATAAAAAAAAAAATTGGGGGTGGCTTAAACTAACTTTGTGCTTTCAGATGAACGATTCAGGCTTCTCTCGAGTCTTCCAGCGAGTTTATATTTAATATCGAGTTTCGGATTGCTAGTTTTATCCACGGTTTTAACTAATTCGAAAGTATGACGACCCACTTTGTTTAAAACAATTTATTTATTCTGTTGAGTTACCCCGGATCAAACTAATTAGGTAATGTAATTAATTACTCAAGCTATTGTGTATTCGGATTATACATGCTCATCACCAACTGCTTTTGTACTTATTATATTAATTATTACATATTTTGTTTGTAGTCGAACTACCCAAAATAAAAAAAAAAATACATTTTATTGTTAAATAACTTTTGAGTTGTTCTTTGCCTGAACCTTGTAAGAGAATGTTACATACAAAAACACCTTTAAATTGGCTATTATTTAATGTAGTCTTGTTATACATTAGAGTTACATGGCGAAATATTTACATGAATAAAAAACATAGATAATCCATATCAACCGTATCAACTATGTACAGACTTTGGTAGTTTCCTGAGGAAATTATAGTATTTACATTTTGCTTTATAATGTTAACGCCAGACTTACATCCTATCGAATAATCTATATTTTGATTGAAGGAAACTTTATTTAGAACATGTATTTCACTGTTCATTGTTTAGCTTACCACCAAACATATTATTTATTGCTATTATCTAGATAATTTTTTTCCTGTAAACTTAAGACGTCCTTGTAAAAACCAATGAAGAGGTATGCATTAAAAAAACAATTAAATTCTTTAACATTTTTTTTTATTTGTGGTAAGCCAACCAAACGAAATTTAAAAAAAATGAAATCTGTGTTAATTCACAATTATAAATACTTGTTCATAATCAGCCTTTATTTTGTATTTGTGTACACATCTCTTTTTTTTAACAAACATACGATATGTGATCATTTCTAAAGCGTTTTTTTATATTGCGTTTAACTTGGCTGTATAATAGTAGTACTGTTACGTGTTTAAAATCTAAGAAATACATCAATTTTACCGACACACTTACTCGGTTTTAATTTTTTAATTTTTTGCGAAAACGTCCCGACAACGAAGCCTCAACTACTTTTAACACATAAAGTAGATAAAATAAGCGCAACTGCAAAATTCTCTCTATAAAATAAATATTTGTACTTAAAACAGTTACAAGTATCCTACCCATCGGTTTCTTTTTTATTTTATTTTGTAGTTAATGAAATTAGAAACGACAGACGCGATCTCAATTACGTTGGACCTCTCTTTTACCCTTTTTTAAATTGCTTGCTCTCTTCTAGAATCATTTTAAAAAATAGATTTTCTGGTACAAGTCACTTGTATTTTTAGTTCTTAATAATTTATTTGTTATAAATCATTCTTGGCCATTCTAATTTATTTCCTTTAATACTTGCATTCTTTAAATGAAAATTACACATGAAACTGATTTTTAAATTTATTGAATAAGCTAATATATTTTGATAATTGTAAACTACAATAATACAATACAATTGCAAACGTTATGGTTTTATGGCCAAGAATAATACAAATTGTTTTTTAATTTAAAAAACTTGTATAGTACAATTTGAGCAGATTTTCACTTTTACTCGTTTTCAATTTATAAAAAAAAATTGTTCCTTTAAGTAATTAAAATTCACTAATCCTCTGTTTCATCACCATCTCATTTTCAGCAACAATAAAAATATAAGTGACTTGTTACTTTCTACATAGTACGCACGATCAGCATCAAACTGATGCAGGCAGGTCTATAATTGAATATTCTACTGAAAAATCTCGCTTACCCCTTCAAGCACATTAAATATACTATCCGTGTTTAGTACCAAATTCATGTAAAATATCACAAGCCATGTCAACATTATTCCTAGTAATCCCTAACGCCTTAATCACAGCATCCCGGCTGTAACCCTCACTAACAAGTTTCTTAATATAGTCCATGTTCAGGTTTTCGTAGCAGACGGAACTGTTGTCTTTAGCGGTGAGCGGATTGTATTTTTCCTTGGTTTTCGGAGGCACATCGATGTGAACGTTCTCGTACGTCGGTTCCTCTATGATTTCGTTGCTGTTGAAATTCGGAGTCGTGTTAGACTTGACGGGGCAAGTCGCTTGCTTCTTGCTCTTCGACGTCGGGCAACTCTGATGCCTCGTCTGAGTCTTAGTTATATTTATGCTACAATTGGAAGTTACCAGTCCAAATATGGTTTCGGGTGAACTCAGTTCGATAATATCCATATCACTGATTAACTCTCTGTGTATCTCTTGCATGGAATTACTTTTCGATAGCTGCGAATGCTCGATGGTGCTCGGTGATAAGTTTGTAACCGATTGGGCTTCGTTCATGCCGTTGTTCTGATGTTTGTAACCGACGGACATGCCGTTGTTGGTCGAGGTGCCGTTTCTGGCTTGCGAGGTTGTCGGTATCATTATTTGCTCGAGGGTGGGGGAGCTTCTTCGAGGAGGGATGGGTGGAGGAACTGTCATACCGGTACCTGTAACAGTTGGGGTTGCACTTCGTCGTGAACTGCGAGGACTTGTCCTGGGTGAAATCATTGGACTAGCTGAATTCTGAAAGAAAAGAAATTGTTTTATCAAACTCTTTTAACGCCAATAATATGGAAGTTAATTTGAATAAGTCATAAAAGTCACTTACTGATATTTCACTTCGAGGAGATAAAGCCAACGCTTGCAGACTGCTTGCGGTACAATTCCACAACTCTCCGGTTTCCTAAAAATATAATTTCATAAAATCGTTAAGACTATGGTTTTTACTTTTATAAAACCTGCAGTTCATTTGACATTTGGTGCAGGTTTTATAAATTTCAAGACACTGGAAGCATGCTCCTCACAAAAACTATATACTTACCATCACATCAATCAATGAACACCAAACATCAAAATATCAATGTCCACATCAGCAAAATAATACATGCGAAAATACTGTGCAAATTATGTAGACATGTGATATTTCGAGTGAAAGCAAAAAAATGACATGAAAATGCACGAAATAATAATAAAAAAAGACCAAAACTGATGAACATTAATTGAAATTAAAGGTATATTGCAAATCTATATTTTGTGATATAATAAGTTGTACAATTGTTACGAATCTTAGAATAAATAAATTAAATGCACTTTCTGTCCATTTGTTAACATAAAAACAACTTAAAATGAATACTTTAATGTTTATATGAAAAAATACTTTCGATTTACAACTTATGTATAAAAAATAGACAAAAACGCACCTTCTTTTATTAAAGTAGTAATACTTTAGGTAAGTATCATACAGATAAAGTTATAAATAATACCACATATATTAAACTAAAGCTTGAACATAATTGGTGATTTAAACAGAAATTTTTCTGTACACATGTCTCCTCAGCAAATATGATATTATTAATATACAAATAAAAGCAAAAATTTGTAATATTTTCAGATTTAAACAGTCCAAAAAGAAAAATATAACTATTATTAATAACATCACATTCTCATCTAGTTTGAAACGTTTTCCATCACAAACTCAAAGTGAGATTTTTTAAACCAACAGAAATAAATAGACCAGTGAAACAAATTAAGAAAAAAAAAACCAGTAAACCATTGTAAGCTGTGTACAAAATAAAACACATGCAAGTTCACAAACAAAGCCGTTCACACTCAAATTCGAATACTTCTGCGTTAATGCAATACTTAAATAAGACCTAATTTGAGTGTAAACCCTCTTGAAACATGGAAAAAAAAAACATCATCCCAAAAATAAATAAAAGCTAAAAACACATAACAGAAGCTGAGCCCTCGTGTGAACTAAGCGGTTTCATTCTGTATATTCATTCGTGCAAGAATCAGCTTGTACCTCTAATTCGAAATCGTCGTCGTCTAAATTGCCTCCGGTTGGCGAGCTGGTAGTCGCTGATCTCGATCGGTTGTGAGATTTCTTTGGGTCGAATGGGTCGACTACGATTTGCTCGGTGCCTTTGATTTCCGCCCTGCAAAACGGGCAACCCTGTCCTTCCGAACCCTAAAAAGCACAAATTAACAGATTGCCATCTCCGAATGATTTGCTCAAATTACAATTTGCCACGCTGTTAGACACGGTGTGCAGAGTAAATGCCCGCAGGGCTCTATCCGAACATCCTTGTCATTCTCTGCACAGATTTTACAGAGTTGAAACGTGCTTCCCATCTCACAGTATAATTCGTACTGCTCTTGAGTCACGGCTATGTGATCTTCGGGCGTCTGCTGTATGGCCCAAGATAAATCCGGGTTGATTGATCTACCATCGGGATATAAGTAACTGCACAAAAAAAAAAACTAAGCGTAAGCAATCTAAACTAAATTAAATCGATGTGAGGGGGGGTACTTACAATCCTTCTCTGTAACCATCTAGTAGCGCTTGAATGAGGCTTTTATTCTGCGGAATAGTTTGTAGTATTTCACCTTCGCTGGTGACATACCCTATTGCCCATTGTCCAAGCCTCGTGCATGACAATCGGAAAACGTAGCTGCCAGCTTTGTTAATATACCTTTGCAGCCTCGCTTTCACCTCATCGTAAGTTAGGAATGCTACATAACCCGGATGCGTAACAGCCAGTATCTGCCAGTTACGTAACAAAGTGCCCCACGGTTGAAATAATCTGAAAAAATTAAACTGCTGAGTTCTCGTCAAGACTCAAGAGTGGAAACGAATTAATTCAAATTTGCTTCGCCTTAAAATACTCACCTCGTAAATACATCGAACTCAAAATTTGATATGTAATCATTGCAGGTGAGGTCTATTGTTGATTTAAGCGCCATTGCTTCTAAACCTGAACTAATAGGATGGACTCGATTCAGTTCTTGTCGGAAGAGTTTCCAAGGGACCAACGTGCTGAAAAAAAAAAGAGATAATTACAAATAAAGTTCATCATGGAAAAAAGGCTAATGTCCAATATGCACGTATCTCATATGGTTAACCCTTTAAGTGACAAAACCCTGGGACATGTTCAAATGAAATGTTATGCTCTTACACCTACTGTAAGACTAATTACATGTTTTTTTTTAACCAAGCAGAAAAGTCAAATTTTTTTGAAAATTAGTGAAAAATACTTTAATATTGCTTTAGAACATGGAGTGGGTAAAGCAAGTGATATTAAAAAAAAATAAACAAAATATTATGAAATATATAACAACGATGGACAAAGGCTCCGGAAAATTTTTAAAAAATTCTGATGTAGAAAAATGTTTATATACATGGTTCTTGCAAGAAAGAGCCAGAGGTAAATTTTATTTAAGATAATTTACTAGTGCTTACAGCAAATGTGTATGTGTATTTTTAACAGGCACACCTATTTCTGGAGACATTCTGTGCGAAAAGGGAAGATTTTTTTATACACAACTTACTCAAAAAGATAATTTCAAAGCAAGTTCTGGTGGGCTTCAAAAATTCAAAAAGAGATTTGGTATTCGTGAATTAACAATTAGTGGGGAATCACTTTCCAGTAACATAGTAACATGCCGTGGAGCCTTTTGTAGAAAAGCTAAAACTAATAATTGAAGAAAAGAATTTAAATTCTCATCAAGTCTACAATGCTGAGGAGAGTGGCCTCTTCTGGAAGGTTTTGCCGAAGAAAACATTAGCCCACTCTGAAGAAAAATCAGCACCTGGTAGAAAAATTAGCAAGGAAAGAATAACTTGCCCTGTGCTAATGCTGCTGGAACTCATAAAAATTGCTGGTTCTGGGTAAATCTATGAAGCCGAGAGTATTTAAAAACTCTCTTTTACCTGTTTCCTGTAAAGGGTAAAAAAAAGCATGGGTAACAAAGGAATGGTTTCATACAGGACTCGTACCATCTGTGCGAGAGAAAATGAAGGAGTTGAATTTGCAGCCGAAAGCACTCTTAATATTTGACAATGCACCAGAACATCCTTGAGAATTGATTAGTGATCATAATAAGATTTCAGTACTCTTCTTACCTCCAAATTGTACGCCATTATTACAACCGATGTATCAGCATGTAATACAAGCCATAGAATTATTTTATCGCAAAAACTTATTACTTATTATTATTATTATATTGGTGAAACACTAAAAAACATAAATCTGAAAGATGTATTCTCATTAGATAAAGCGTGGCAACATGTGAGTTCCGACTTAATTAAAAAAAATCTTGGAAAAAAGTGTGGCCACTTCAAGAGAATTTGCATAATGAAGATGACGAGGATAATATGCCTTTAGCTGCATTGGCAACGAGGATGTTAGGCCAGGTGTGTGTAACGGAAATCGAAGAGAATTTGCAGGAGGTTATTACTTTAACTAGGCAACTTGATGAAAATTTAACAAAAGGTGAAATTGAAGAATGGGCAATTGGAAGTAGTGAACCTTGCGATTTACAATTAACCGATGTCGACATTATTCTGGAACAAATTGACTAAGACAATAATGAAACAAGCGATGATGAATGTATCAATTCACTGAAACATGGAGATGCTGTGTCAAGTTTTAATATTTGCATAAGGTGGGCATCGGAAAATAGTGTTCCCAATCATCAAATATTACTGCTTGAGGAGCTTCCCAAGCATGCTATTAATTCTGAAATGACGAATAAGAAACAAAAGAGAATAACGGACTTTTTTAATAGACCGTCAGAAAAGAAAATGTTCATTACGAAAATAGGATTTAAACATAAACTATTTCTGCTTTAACATGAAAACCATTTCACAGGACAGTACGATAAAAATTAATTTAAAAAACGCCAAAATGTATCTGTCAGTTGACAACGCAAACGTGTGATAAGTTATAAGCTAAGACATGCCTTTTTTTGGTCTTTATCATTTCACGGCATACTGCGAGAAGTTTCTTAATTGAAAACCCGTTACTTCGAAGAATATACCAATTTGAGAAGTATTAGCATCTACTTCGTTTTATACATATCACCCATTGTTTCTTGTTTGTCTAACTTTCGTTTTGAAAAGTTTTAAACGAACAAAAAAAAAACAAAGAAGAAGAAAAAGTCGAAATTCTAAGATAAACGGAAAAATAAGCGTTATTCAAATTTCTTTTATACTTGCACAGATTTTTTTAAATATTACAACTTGGACGAAATATAAAAAAATTAACGCCGCTGTTTTTCCAATAATGTCTATGTGACGTCATACATAATAGGTAGCAAAATGATTTTTGAGAATAACAGTGATGGAGAAAATATTTTAAATTATTCCTGACATGAACCATCAAAAAGTAAAACTACAAAAAGAACTTTCACGTAATATCAATTTGATGTAGTCATGCTTTAAGTAAGCATTTACTTTTTTATTTTATTCTTTGACCTGGTTTACAACTTTCCTATACATTTTTGTCTTTTCAGTTTCTATTATTTTTTCAGCTGTCACACTTCATGAACCGTTTGTCTTTCACTTCTTTTCAGACTGTTTACTCACTTATATATCCCTTTTATTAGTCACATGCAAAACATTTTTGATTTCATGAAAGTTTTTCCAAAGAATTTATCATGATTTTTTTTCTTTCACAGGTTCACAGCATTTCAGTTTATTTAAAAATGTTATAATAATAAAAGTTGAATGCAAAGGTCATTCAATTAATTTAAAAACAGAATAATTTCTCTTTGTTGAACAGGTATGTAATTGTATTTACATTTCTTTTCTTCTTCTACATTTTGTAATGTTACAATATTTTATATCATTGTGAGATTTTTTTTTAATCAAGAGTTTAGGATTTATTAAAAATAAATTCTAATTGTCTTAATTACTTGAATCCACGAATAAATATTTGCCCCATCGTTTATGGAACCTCCGCAAGCAATCTCCCAACATCCTCGCTAATTTTAAATTGTAACCTTCGGTGAATTTTTGCAGAGCATTATTTGCGACTGGCGATCTGTAAATTCTTGGTAATACACCTGGCCTTTACCAAATCAAAACCACGTTACACGGATGTTATTCTTTCTTTAATAAGCACGGCGTTTCTCGAAATTTCGCCTCTTAACTAATTCGACCTAACAACGCACAGCAGAAGCAGAACGTAGAAGTAATTCCCACGCGTTCCTGTTACTGTTATTTCGCGATTGTTTATCTGACGTTCTCTTCTCGCATCTGCTCTCTTCGCCCAAAGTCGATAACAGGACGTTTTTAATTAATTTTAATTTTTAATCGGCGAGCCCGATATCGTAGTTTCAATTTAAATTAGAGCCAAACTAAACAATGACTTAAAAGTGATTCGTTTTCATCTGTTCGGAGGAACTTTTTAATTTGTTGAATAAGCGTTCTCATGAAGGCGAAGAGTAATTAAAATTTCGTAAAAGTATAAGCGAGGAGAAGTTAAAATAAACAGAATTAAAATTGATTAATATTCTAATATTTTCAAACTGAAATAAAATCGCAATTCTAGTTGCAATTAACTTCGTTTTATTAGAATAGAAAGCGTTAAGGTTACAGAGTGGGAGTCTGTACATTTAATTCCATTTGGGAAAGATATTTGTATAACTTTGATCGAAGATTTTTAACTGCCTTAATCAGTTTGGACAAGCAGATGTTATTGTATCAAGAAAGTTTCTGTTTTAATGATGACCTCAGATAATACTCTTAAACAACAGTTTGAGATTGATCATCTTCAAGTAGCCCTGTGACTAAAAATAATTTCCTGTCTTCATGAAACTTATACATTGTTGAACTGCGGCGAAAAATATCAGGTTCAAATAATTTCACGAACGTACGAGCAAATTTTTTTTAGCATCCTACGTATGCAGACTTTCAAAAGACTTCCATCTTGACTAATTAAATATAAAGATCCTTTATGTAGGAAATTAAACTTGCCGGACTAAACCGAGTAAAAAGAAAAAATACCTACAGGATATATATTTTTAATTAAGCATGCATTCAAAATGATAAACATTTGCTTCTTTGTAACGCCCAGTCAACTTTCTATATAGAGCTAACGTCTATGTATGTAATTTTATTAACGGTCCTTCACTTTCAATACCCATCAAAATGATAATTGAGTAAATTTATTTCATCCAGCTTACGCTTAAGCGCGTTTCCTGCGAAGACATAATAAATGAAAATATAAAAGTATTGTTGGAATTAAATAGACAGTTATTTGGATTTGTCACAAATTGCAAACGTGAAAAGGCACGTTAAGGTATACGAGGTGTGCCTGTATTGCAAACAGACAAGTTTAAAGGATGCATAAAAATTCATGGTTTCTTGATGTAAATCAAGACTTAAAAAAACCATATTCATTCTGAAACGGTTCACTAGTGCTCTAAAATTTCATTTTGATATAAATCACAAGATGTTTAACATCGACACGTAATTAGAAATCTACTTCATTTCCTTCAGAATGCGGAAGCCACTTACTGAGAGGAAATGCCTTCTAACCTATGCTGGTAAATTTATTACAATCTTGCAGATCTTTCGAAGTGACGATCGCGAAGTTTGGTTTCGATTTTTTAGACATAGAAAAAGAGCTTTCGATCACAGATGTAATCAGTTAATCTTGAAACTTTGAATGAATTTATAGGTGTTGCCACTTCTTGAGAAAAAAATTAATCCCATTACTTTAAAGCAGACCTCGTATGTACATGTAAGAACTTACGATAAGTTACCCCAGAAATAAACATTTAAATTATTCAAAAATCACATAAAATGGCATACTCATAACATGCATGAACAACGTCATTGTTCAATATCACTTCAGGAAGTTTCCTAAAATAAAACCCATGGTATCACAGGACCTTTTGGAGACTTCCGACTTCCAATGTAGCAAATTTAAATGCGTGGTATTTTCAATAACATAACACTATCAGAATGCTTTAATTAGACTCATAAATAAATCAATCGGTAATTATTATTCTACAAAGAACTTTTAAAAACAGACGTCTTTCTCTAAATTAACAGCTTAACTAAAATTAAACAGTGTCGATTGTAAAAGTAAAATATCCAGAGAATTTTACACAATAGAGATTTTTAATTCCATTAATACATGACGAATGCTATTGTAATTAAAAGTAATTACCGACCCTTATAATTACTTTTCCAGAAAAAAAATTAAAAAAAGTGTTTTTTTTTACGGGAAAATCCCACATTTCCTGTATTCACGTAATTATCCAATAGTTCTCGAAATTCTTCCTTCAAACATTTACAAAAATAAAAAAATAAATAAATAAAAGTAAATAAAAAAAATGCAACTGTTTAAACATTTACAGAAATATAAACAATACAGTAGTAACTGATACTCTGGTGATGCGTTTTCTCAGAACCAATTAATAATAACACACACAAAAAAAATTGTATTTGCGATAGAAAACCGGATTAGGTGTCCCAAGGACTCAAATCAAAACTGTTTTCCGCATATCCGGGATGCGTGAATTGCCGAGTTTCCTATGACGTGCAGTTGCTCGTTATGTTAGCTTCTGATTAAACAAACGTTAGATGCGTGTCAACCGATTTATTTTTTACTTGTTAAAAACGTATTAATAACGCTATTTTTATCGTACAGAGAATTAAAGCAAAGTAAATAATCCTGTGGAATTTCTTTGTATTATCATTAACATCAAACTGCTTTGCATAACTACTGTTAATTTTTTTTTATGACAAATTTAACGGCTGACGAGAAAAGTCTAGACACAAAAAGCAAAAGATCCGGTGTAATTAACGACAATTATACAAATTGTAGTTATGCTCGTAAATGTACTGTTATTGCTCATCACGAAAAGATGTTCACTAATTTAACCCATGCGACGAAGAATTAATGACCAATTAAAAATAAAAATACAGTTAATATTTCTTAGGAAAAGAAACGGAAAATAAATTATACTTTAAGTAGCTCTGTAAATTCAAAAATTATCTATCTAACTATGAAGAGGAATTTAAATTTAATTTAAACATTTCTTTTTATTTTTTTGGAAGCTCCACAAAAAATCTACATCTTTTAGATCCTAATCTAAAGAAAACCGACTTCCTCACAGGTTCCTTTTTTTTTTTAATCAAATTAGGTAACAGTCGGAAGGTGCTGGATCTAGATTACATATATAGATTATAGAGGATGACCCAGATCCAGTGGCGTCGAAAAATTCCTTAACTTTTCTTGCCTTTATACATTTTGCAATTGTCGTGCAAGAAAAAGATTTCTTTGTAGAGCTTATGAAATCTTTTTGTTCAAGAGCCTCTTTTGAAGTATACTTCGATAATCTTCTACATTAACTGTTGAGCCTTTTGGCATATAATCAATTAGTGAAGGGGTTCTTCATTATTCCAAAAAATTGTAGCCATCAATTTTCCTGTCTGTGCCTTTTTCGGAGGTGGAGAACCTTTATTCATCAATTACACTGATTCTTGTTTTGCCTATGGGTCTCAGAAATGTACCCGAGCTTCATCGCCACTGATAATTTGTGAAAGTAGATTTTGCCACTAAATTTTCTTGCGGCAGAATTTTTGTTCTGTCGTCAACGGTAAAGAAACCCCCAACTTGCAGACATTTTGCTAAGGCCTAAATCTAAGAGCAGTCTTCTCAAAATGAAAGCTTCAGATACTCCAACTTGGCAGTTGATGACACTTTCAGACGTTGATCCTTCATCACTTAATCCTCAATTTTCTTTTACCAATTCTACTTCTTGGATCGTCCTTAACGGATTCTCTAACCCAACGAAACTGCTTTGACCAAAATTTGACTTAGGAATATGATGACCAATCATGGGTATACATTGCCGTGGAGAATCCCTTCTTTAGACAAAAAAATTTAAAGCACATAGACGTTCTAACTTAAATCGCTCATTTTTCACTTTTAAAAATTTAATAGCTCCTATTTTTTTAATCAAATTAATTGAATTTTTACACGGGTGTGTCAATTCATAACTGTTAGAAAAATCAAGAACGTAGCTCTTTCGTTTAACAGCTAGAGAATTATTAAACACAGAAGTTGATAATAACTGTTCACGACGACATTCTTTTCACTTTTTATCAGCAATAAAGATAAAACGATTACACAAATAAAACTTTGTAATACAATTTATAATACCTGCAATACTTAAAGCAACTAAGTAATTTCCATTGAATGATGACTTGATTGAATGAAAAAAAAAATTAAAAAGATGAGAGAAAAGAAGAACAAGTTCATAAATGACAATAAGAAAAATACTTTCCCCTTTTTCTTATATGCTAAAAGAAGAAGAAAAATGGAAAATAAATATATGTACAGTGAGCGTCCCGATCTAAAACGTTTTGGATTTTATTTCATGTTTGTTCATTTGCTTGTCCGTCTACTTATTATATGGTCAGAAAAGAGTAAGGCCGCAATTTAACATGTACAGGAGAGACATTATTCTTGATTCTCAGTGTACTTATTCGGACCCATAATAAATAAATCGGAACAAATTCCTGCTTCGAATATGTAAGCCGTGAAACATTTTGTCATTCCGCAAAGAAAGAACTTTGGACGACAACCTCTTCATGTAATCTGTGAGATAAAAGTCGAAAGAAGTAGTAGCATTTTTCACGCAACTTTGGCGGCTTTTGTGAGCACAGGAACCGAATGAAGTTGAGCACTTGAGCAAACGGATTAGCCTCGTGCGAAGATGCTATGATTTACGATGACGACACGACCTACTTGAAAAGAAGTCTGCTGAGCTGGCTGCAAAATCTGTTATGTTCGGAGGCTTTCATGTTGAAACTGCTACTAAATAAGGTCGAGCTAATAATGAAACTTGACGCACCCCAGTAATTAGCCTAAGTAAAATGTTGACACACACTCTGGGTGGCGGACCTCATGCTGGATTCTTAGATGAAGTTGTAAATGTTAAGTGAAAAGGGTGTCGACTGATATTAAACTTTTCGAGAGAAATCAATTCTTTATCACTTAATATTCTCAGAAGATGTTTCCGTTTAACTTAGGAAATCAAGATTAATTTGTTCTTTAATTTGGCACCTCTATTTTTTTCTGACGTAATAGGCGAAAAAAACGATCCCGATTTTGAAAGTATTTAATTTGTATCTCAGTTTCTAACGCAAGCCAGCTTTAAGAGATTCGACCAAAAAAAAAACCTTGTTATTTTAAACATTATTAACTAAAACATCAAAGTTTATAAGTATAATAAAAGTCGAATGTGTTGGCCAACTTTTTGGAGACGAATTTGAAGTCAATTCATTAAACACATTTTTTAGAATTTGTGATGAGCTATTTAGCTCTAACTTTCAAAACAATTCGTACCTGAACTTCTTCAATTGTGTTCACTGTTTACATTATTTTTTTTAGATAAGAAAAGAAAAATAGATTAACACAACGTCATTCTAAAAGATTTCTTTCGTGGATTCTCTACGTGTCTAAGATATTGGGCCTGATGAATAAAAACTAAGCAATTGCTTTAAGCATTGACTGATTAGCAAAAGCAAAAGCTGTAAAAGCAAATGCTTCAAGAAAAAGCAATTGCTGAATTATTATATGAATAAAAATCCTAAGCATTTGCTAGCTTTCCGGATTTGTTGAAGCAATTGCTAGTACGACTTGTGCAGATTTGCATATCTACATAGCTAAAGTAGGTACGTTAGATTCGTTATCGAAGCGGTGCTCATTTTTAATAAAATATCGGATACTAGTGATGAGATAGTTAGTAGTGATAGTGAGACCGAGTTAGACAAAAAAATTAAAAGAAAATAAAATTTTGGATTCAAATTTTACATTTGTCTAAGTTTGAGATCTCTAATAATTTGACTGTGTTGTATGTACGTAATCAGTTTTAAAATTGTCTTTTAATCAATTTATAATTGTTTACTTATTCTTAATATAACTCGTGTAAATAAAAACCTGGTCAAGTAGGCTACATTTAGTAATTCTGCTAGGTAAATGCAATGGAAAAAGTCTCGATCACAACCCACTTGACCAGGTTTTTATTTAGACACTTGTTATTTTTATATAAATTTTCAAGTCATTGCCATTCTTAAAAGAAAGAACGTAATTTTTCATCAATCCCGAAAATTATATGTAGTGGCGGGCAAGGGCAGAAATCTCATTCCGTATAAGGAGGACGTAATAGCAATTATCTGACTAAAAATCTCAAACCAAATACCTAAAAACAAAAAAAATGCTACTTGGGTCCTTTATGGTCTGATTAAAATTTCAGTAAAAGAGTGAGGAGAAGAAGTGGAAATTGTTGATTGTGGTGTAATTAATTTTGGGAAATTAAGATCTAATTTGGACATAACAATAGAATTTCTCTCTTACTCTCGTCGAGACACTTAGAAGAACATAGTGTTTCGATGAGGCCTTGTACAAAAAGATAAGGTTGAAAGTAAAGGATAATTCATCCACTTTCTGTTATCACCATTTTTAACCACCCGTCCCTCACACAAGTAATAACTGATAATTACAAGGAAATTTTTAATGTTTCCCTTAGACTAGACAAGTTGCAAGGAAAATAAGCAATATGAAAGGAAAAGTGAAAAAAAAAGTTTGATTTACATTGCATACCATCACGTTTCTCGCCATTACCTTCTAAAAGTCACCAAACGTTTTCGCTGTTAAACCAATGCAATTTTCTATCATCTTCTAGGCATTCGTTATGTATTTTATAGTTTTTCTATTTACGAATATAAAGAAATGCGCCATTATTATCGTGCGAATGCGATAAATACGAAATTATAACTGATTTAAGCAAATGCAAGGATGAGGTAGAGTAACCTTAAAAAGTTTTAAGCAAATGCTTAAATAGAAAAAGCAATTGCTACCTTTATTCATACAACAGTAAGCAAATACTAGAAATTTTTAAGGAAAACCTTTTGCTATAAGCTTTTCCTTAGTGTCGTAGCAATTGCTACAAAGTCAAGCAATTGCTAAAGATTTTATTCATTAGATATTAAGCATTTACTAGTAAATTTCAAGAAAAAGCAATTGCTTAAACTTTATTCATAAGGCCCATTATGTATAATTTCACAAATTCCTAGAAAGATAATAATTGTGAGCTTCATAGGTTGGTTTAATCAATTGATTAAAGGCGCCCTTATCAAATTGGATACTTGAAAATATTTTCCAGGTATTTATTACACTGACAAAATATGTATCTTGATTAATGAAGATGAATGAATGGTAGATTGTTTCACTTCCAAAACTTTCTTCATTCTGAAGTGCTAACCTTTTTGCAAATAATTTAGATTTACTTCTGCATAATCAAAAACGTAATAGTAGTATGATATTCCACGAATCATTAATGTACTAAGGGCATTAAAAAGAAAATAAATAGCTTTTTGAGGAAAGCTATGTAATTGATATGACTTGAACCAATACTGGCGAATAATATCGACTTTCTAAAAATAAAATTAAGAGAAACGACAGGCAATCGAACGGCCCCCACAAAACCAACAACATAAAAATAAAACGGGCCGTATTATACAAGAATTCCGCGAACATACGGAGCATCCTACCTCCTCGTCGTGAATGAATAAATATCACCGTCGGCCTACTACGTCTGTTTGGAGTATCGGATATTGTATTTTCGGAGTTGCCCGTGTGATCAATACTTCATTCATGGCCTACGCAGGCGAGCTTACATTCAGCCGGCTGTGTTTTGGCAGAATTTTGAGCCTGTTAAAATTAGGAACCTTTAAATGATACGTTCACTTTTCCGAAACTATTTTTAAAGGTTGTTTTTTCCGACGGCTCCACGACGATTAAAAGCTAATTTTATACTCTCATCTCCCGGAAATTCTTGGTGGTTATGCGATCGAACTTGATAAAAAAAAGGTGTTCTTGAAGGAAGTAGCTTATAAAACTAAACATGCTCCTATCAACTCACTATTTAAAGAAAATAAGTTATAAACTTATAATTTGTGAGGCGAAAAACTCCATAGAGCATATAGCTTTATTCAACCAACCAATTCACTTATCAATAACAAAATTTTAAAGAAAATAAAGGTATTTAATTATCTGGGAGTGTAATAGACAGAAGAAGCAAGTATTATAACGAACATTAAAGAGATAGTATGGAGATGAAAATAGATACAGCTTAGATAAAAATATTAAAGCTATTATATTCAGAGACAAGACAAAAAATACCAAAAGAGAAGAATACGAAGTAAAGTTTAAATCCTTTGAAAAATTAATCTAAAAGACAAAAAACAAAGGTCATAAGACCATCAACTTTACCTAAGACCGCTGAATATAACTTTATCTAAGACCGCTAAATATAACAGGATATAACAGGATTAGTTGTATTTGAAGAAGCAAAAAGAAGAAGGTTTTATCTAGACTACTTGAGCCTCCTACCTTAATTATTACTTAAACCCTCTTTATAGCAAGACAGTTGAATATCATCTTCACGAAAGACACAAGGTACAATGAGACAAACAATAAAGGCTAGTCCTAAATAGAAAAAAAAAGCTTCCGGGCTATTTAGGCCTATGTGAATCCTCAACAATTTGGCAACTTCGAAAAAGACAAAATACGAATCGCAATGAAATGCATTAGACATATCGAGCCCAAATTACAAGAGGAAGAAAAAAAACAAAGGTTTCCGGGCTATCGAAGTCTATGTAAATCCTCAAAAAGTTGTTAGCTTCGAAAAAGGCAAAATACAAGGCGTAACGAAATACATCAGGCAGGTCTAGCCCTACTTACGAGAGGCGGAAGAAGAAAATTCTATCCAACTATGTATTAGGTTTGTTCCAACAGCAGTTTCTGACCAGTTCGAAACCGTCAACAATAAGATAGCTACTTACAAGAGGAAGAAGAAGATTCCATCCAACTATTGGGTTTGTTCCAACAACAGTATCTGGCTAGTTGAAACCGTCGTCAACGTTGGTCATTTGATGGCGCAGTTAAATCGATCATTACTTCGGTTCCGGCGTTTCGAAATAGTCAGAAACTGCTGCTGGAACTAAACTTTGAAGACCCTCATTTTAAATCCTATAAACCGCCATGCAAACACTGCACAAGTCACAAGGCATAATGAAGCAGATAAACAGGACCAGTTCTTCTTAGAGGAGAAAGAAACAAACTATTTAGACGTTTACCTTTCTGACTACTCTTCTACATTTTTCCTGTAATTGCATATTTTTTAAATACATTCTGCAAGACTGTATCTTTCTTCTCGGCGTTCTTTTACTTTTACCTTGCCTATGCTCTCCCTATGCATTACATTCTGGATGACTCAGCTGTGATTCTAAGTTATATTCCCTCCTTCGCACGTCTTTTAAAATCTACATTAGTTCTGCTTGTTCTACGGAGCATATTTCTTCCTCATATTCCAGTTTTTGTTGGTCTTGATATATAGCAAATACAGTAGGTCTTAGTTATTATTAAAACTAACTGAGGGTCGACAGTGAAATTTTTTTTCCTCAAATCAAATCACATTGCTTTTATTTGAAATTCTTAGGTTTTTATATTTTATTAAAGTTACTACGCTTGCATCGATTCTTTAATCTTATAAAATGTGAGCAAATAAAAATCAGATTAGAGTAGGCGGTGCAAAGAAGATGTATGTCTGTGATTAACTGAATTAATTAATGTAATACATTTATGGACTATCAAATTTATTGACTTTTTATCTAATCACAGACACGCATTTTCTTTGCACCGCTTGCTCTAATCTGATTTTTATTTGCTCACAGTTTATTTATTTCGCAATCTTCTTTATGTATTTATTCATAACGCAGCTTTATAGGCCATTGAGGTTTAAATTTTCAGCTAAACTACTTCCTCATTTTTTGTCCTTAATGCACTGTTCTCATTTTCTTTATATTTTTTGTGATTCCTTTTTTTTACTATCTTTTCAGTTTTCTCATCAATGGAAGTTCTAGGTGGACCTTTCATAGTCGTGGTTCAAAGTCATTGTACTCAATTTTCAAATGGGATTTCCGGGATATCATCAACCTACTGCCGCTTCATTTTCTTAAATCATAGAAATAGAGTCAACATCAGCATCATATCTTCATTGTTCTCAACTTCGCAGATGTAAATATCAGAAGTAAATTTACAGTACATTCTTTATGGGATCGCAAGGTAAGTGATTAATTTTTTTAATTTGAAAAGGTACTTACTTTTTTTGGTCGCTAAGATAACCCCGGAGTAAATATAAAAATAAGATACAGTTCTAATCGTTGTTGATTCGATTACATATTCAGATCAACCAAGCAAAGTTCCAGTTCAGTGATTCTTATGCAGCCATTGTCAAGAACACTCACAAGCCTCTTATGCAGGCAATGTCAAGAGCATCTACAAGCCTCTTGTGCAGCCATTGTCAAGAGCATCCACCACAACATCTCTTGTGCAGCCGTTGTCAAGAGACTACACGCACTTCACACACTCCATCAAAACTTTCGAAGCCAGTCGTTGAAGAGAGAATAGAAACACCGCAGGAATCGTTCGTCCTGAAAGAGTTCCCACGCACTCCACACACTCCATCAACACCTTCGAAGCCTTTAAAGAGAAGAGAATACGAACACGCTGTACTTAAAAAAAAGTTTCAATGGAAGAACAAAGGTCAAAAAATTTACTAATGGGTTCCAGAATAGAACCGAAGACATTAACTTTAAAGATCTAGTAAATTTTAATACTGCAAGAAAAACTTGAATCTAATTAAAGATTAATAAACTTTATCATGTATATCTAAGCAGACAACTGTTTTTGGAGATCACCTAAGAAAAGAACTGTCTTTAGCAATTAACAATAAAAAAATCCAATCATTATGAAATTTATGGAATTTCATTAATATTAATACACGTGACCAATTTATACTTTATAATTTACATGCCCAGACTTGGTTTCATTTCATTGGATATTTTTTTTTTCTTTTTCAAGCCAAAAGGTTAATTAACATCAGAACTTTCTTACTCTGAATTTCATATTTTTATTAAAGCCAGGTACGCAGGACATTGTGCGTGAAATCTCTGCAACAACCTTTGCTTTTGTTACGTTTTAACGAGAACGCTGCGCTGTTTTCGCTTTTGGACACGGGAATAATACACCTACACCCCGAAAAACAGACCGTGAAAATTTATCGTTGGCAATGTTAATTTCAACATCGCGTCACTGCCCGAAATTAACATTAAACGGCCTGCATTAAATAGGTATGAATACGTTATTTGCCTGGACTTTTTTGCGTATAAAATCCATTAGAACGGTCAGGTAGTTTCGTGAACTTTCTAAAATCCCACGTATAAGTTGCCATGGTGACTTTAAATGGAGTGATGATGTTATTGAAATGCTTCCAACAATAAGATACAAAATACATGCGAAATTTTGAAACCTGATGGTCCCTAAATTTCCCTCTGATAAAAGCCAAATAAAACGAAGTGAACTGGAAATAAAATATGACTCTACGAACTGAATTTGAACGAAATCAAGTTCTGATTTGCAAGTAAAATTATGTATAACGAACGGCGAAGAAGTAATAGACGTCCCCGTACATTTTTTGACCTATTAGTTCGCAGCAGGATATTGATACCGACGATATTACACACTCCCATACATTATTCAAAGGTCCGATTTGCATTATGTCGAAAGAACAATGCAGCCAGTTAATGAATACTTATGTACAGTATAAACGAGGATGTGAAACAAAGTAATTAATAATTAATGAATTATGATTGCGACACAAAGGTTCATTCAGCGAATTCTTCTACTCTGCATAAATTTCTTATTATTACTCACAGTTCAAGCGAACGTAGTATCATCAATGGGACGTTAATAATTCATTCTGAGATGTTTCATTTTAACCTAAATATTATTATTTTATCAATAAAAATTATAGAAATAGAAAAAAGTATCATAAATCCGTCGCGTCTTTAGTGCGCTTTTTGTATTGTAAACGTGTTTATTATAAACCTGTTCCACCTTATGTAATTTATTCTTCCTGTAATTAGAAACTGGAAAGATAGAAATAGCTACACGACAGGTCTGCTTTATAATCATCTGATTACGCCTTTAGCATACAAACGAGGATACTTCCATTAAGCAAGTACATTTTTGCCTTGCGCTTGAGAAACAGAGAAAATTATGAATAATCTACGGGAGTGCTGTAGATTAATTGAATATTTAGAATCCGCTATTTGGTTATCTCTCGTTAATTATTTAAACCGTTATGTCGATACTTAACTTTTCTGTTAGCACTTAGCAGCAGGATTTAACCTAGCACTATAATAAAAGCTAGATAAATAATTTTATACATTAACAATGAAAAGCGTAAACACGATTACCGTATTTGTTAATAAGGGCACTTCACGTTGGATGGTGACCCATTTTGAGGCTCGTGTGCGCAAACTTTGGTAAACAGATATACTAAACAAATATTGGCGCAAAATCACTCACTTAAATTTATATGTATATGTATTTTTATCGTTATTTGGACTGACATTAAATTAATACCGACATAAAGTTTTCATTTAAAATTTTCTTTGTAAATTACAACCGAAACACACGATTGTGTGTATCAGTGATTAATGGTGTGATTAAGAACTTCATTTTCAACGATAACGCTCTTTTTTCTATATGCTTTATTATGTATGCGTCACATAATTGAAATTGGAAAAATGAAAGAAACCAAGGAATGAAACTGTTCTTGTATCTCAACTGTAACTTATCACAAAATAATTAAATAGGTTATTTATTTGATACATGTAAAATCGAAAGCTTTAATTGTCCATCACCTTTTAAGTCATAGATTATAGAGTATGGCATGTTAACAAGCGCATCTGCGCGTATGGAAATTATCAGTTTTTGCTTTTCATTTTAAATACTCCCAACAGTTTTATAATTAAGCATACTTATATCTATTTACATAACAACTTTACTTTACCTAAGAATTTGAATGTTGTTAAAATTATTTGTCGACAATATCAACAAACTTTTTCAAGCATTTCACAGCAACAAACCATATAATACTATGTTATCTTGTTGACTTTATTATTCAATAGACATTATCATATACAAACTTAATATCAGTGAATGGAAATCGTAAATTCACGGTGTTAGTCATTTCGCCGATAGGTTTATGAATTTATTCCGACACGAGCAAGTTCCAATTCAACTACAGTATAAAACTTTAGCCAGAAAAATGTAATGCATACCAGTGAGTAATTAATGACTCCTTGAAAAACAAATTAGAGAAAAATCAGTCAACAGCTTACATGTTTGTGCTACATGGTTAATTAAGGCGGAGAAAATGGGTTTAAGTCTATATAGCTCAGTTTCGTAAATTAATTACAAACAGACCACACATTGAATTTGCAAGAATTTTCTTTTCGCTGGTAAAATAACTACGCAGGTGCTATAAGAATTAAGAAAACAACAATTAAAGTTCACAGCACGCCCGCATAATTACTTGAGACATCGTTTTGCAATTTGCTGTGCACCTGTTTGTAATTCAATGCAACAAAGAGAAACTAAATTGGAAGCAAAAACTTGCATGTATAATTTTCAAAACTATTACTTCTTGCTTTTAATTTCTCTTTTTTTTAGAAATTCAAAAAGTACTTGATTGGTGGCATTAAATTAATGTTCAAAGTGTAAGGACCTACAAAAGCAGAATATTAAGAACTTATGATTTTTTAATAACTTTACGTTTTTGATTGACTACTCTAGAGCACTCTCCATCCCTTATTATTACATAAGGTTAAAATGAGATAAGAATACTCTGAGACTCCTCTAGGGCGGTCAATCAAAAACGCTATCATTTTTAGATGTGAAGTGACATAACCTCAATGCAAATTATTGCGAAAGAAAAAAGTCCCTGGTTAATGATGCTTTCACAAAGATAATTGACATTACATTATGAAAGCATTAAAGTGCATTTAGATAAATGCTAAATAATCGATGATATGTATACACGAGCATATTATTGATGGGGTATTATGTTGAAAGAGTTTCTAAACTATTAAAGTAAAGGTTGTATTACCTGTTTCCAAAATTCGTCTTCCAAAAATCAGCAGCGTCAGACTTTGTTATACGAAATTGGTCCCCCGCAAACAGTCCGTTAGGAAATAATGCTTTCAATTCACTTAACATATGACTAAAAACTAAACTAAGTTTCGTTAAATTGCGTCTATAATGCGAGTTCTCATCGAACATTTTCTCCTTGCCCTCTTTAAACAATTTGATAGCCTGCTTACACTTACGCATTAAATTAATAATAAATATGTAAAAGTGTTCGTTAGAATGCAAGGATATCATATTGTCCTCGTATTTAGAATAAATAAGTCTCAGTCTCTGGTAGGTGTCCGGTAGTATGTCCAAAATAAAGGGGGGCGAATTTTTTAGGTTCATTTTTTGATGTTGACACAGTTTCACAACTTTGTCCATTAACTTCCATGTCTTATCCAAAGTTCTTTTGTCGGTGGCGTACTTCTGATGTGTGCACGCATCCGTGAAGGCGCCCTGCAGTTTTGAAAATATCGTCGAAAAGTTCTTGTGCTGGACAGGACGATTTCTGCCTGCCATTTTGATAAGTGTCTATATTTCTAAAGGACTTAACGAAAATCACTATCGAACACAGTATTCTATTGAAAACATGTTACTTCACTATTATTGCACTGTATATTCTAGAGTTGAACGTAATACCATATCATTTATATCGCACTGATAAACCCGTGACACTAGAGTTTTGACATTTTGTTTGAACGCTCTGAAGTTTGAAATGACGCGTCCTACACAACCGAACCATTGCTGCCAACATAAGATTTACGACTCATGAAAAAAGATCTCAAAATTATCAAATTCAAATTCACTCCATAAATAAAGAAACTACCTTTATTATACTTTATTAACAAGGAATTATTAATTTTATGTTATTATTTAATAAAAAAAGAAAAATTAACTTTGCAGTTTTCCATAAGATCTGCGAGCCTATAATTATATATTTCACCGATAGGTGGCGCCTGAGATGAAAATCGAATTCAAAAGGAATTTGAGCGCCAAATTTTCTTTTTAAAAATAATTTACTTTCAACCAGTACTACAATGTTCAAAAAATTATGAGCGGGCAACTTTATATCTATAGCGTCGAGAGACATACGCCGGAGGAAAATATGTTTGAGCTCTAGAGTAAATAAATTACTTGAAAATGTTTAATGCTTAGGCCCGGTTTTTTCATCTCCTGTTAACTTTACTTGTCGGTTTATTCCTATAATAACGATTGTGATCACAATTGTTACAATCTTTCTCTTTTGCTTTTCCCCCTTTTGTCAATTATTATGTTTCCGAATTTGTCAAATGACTTTCCAATCCGCAGGCCTACTGTACTTTGAACGGACTGGATACTGAATAGTCATTTGACGAATTAGGAAACACATTTGACAAAAGAGGAAAAGCAATAGAAAAAGAGAATATATGGGAATAAATCGACAGATAAAGTTACCTAATTGGCGATGAAAATACCGGGCCTTATGGCGGATTTCTCCAACGTTACTTAAATTTATTCATCCGTTAAAAGTAAACGTTACCATGGTTACATGTGTTGAAGGTATAGGAATAATAATTCTTAATCGATGATTAAAGTGACGTTGGTGAAATCCAGCATAGTGAAATTAAGCCTCCTATACGAAAAATACATGAAATTTTTAACTTAAAACTTGGCTTTTGAATTGAATGCAATGTTTCCTATCGAAAATCCCACTTTTCTGAGCGTTTTAAAGTTATGAGTTTGAGGAAATTGCTTTGGACTTTAATTTTCGCCCCTACGGTTATTTGGGGCGTAAAAAATAAATTATAGAATTTTTGTAGAAATTTTTCTCCGCCATTTCTCATTCCTTTCGTTGGGCGACCTGGTAGCAACACACAACAGTAACATCTCAATTCAAATAAAATCGCAAAGAGCTTCTGAAATAGAAATTTTAGAACTAACATTTGTTAATTATTTTAAATGCAATCAGGTGAATATTTGAAAATTAAAAAAAAATTCGAACAGATTTATAGACAACCCTAATTGCAACTTTGATCGGCAGTCTACATGTTCATTCACTTTTTTGCTTTAATACTCACACTGTCACAATAGTATTTAAACCCTATTACATGCGATGCATACACGTACAGCAGAGGAAAAACCAAAAGTGCCAAAAGTACCACGTAAAGACAATACAGATTCAGTTGAAAAGAAAAATCATGCTGAGAACGCTAAAGATAATGTGGTGGCAACGAATGAACTGTCACCGAATTCAAGTAGCATCGAAGATGATCATGAGGAAGAAATAAACCCCTTTCTGAAGATATTAAACAACGATAGTGAAACGAATCTACCGTTCAAGAAACGAAGGAGGTCCGTTAAACAGGGTTTAAATAATTATTATGGTGCAAGAAGAAGAAGTAATAAAATAAGTTATCCGTCCACACCTCTGATCAGCATTGCAGAGATTGAATTTTTATTGCAAAGCAAGAATACGGTCAGACCATAGATAAGTTTAGATAGGCATCTGCAACACTAGCAACTGAAGTTGTGTTGAGTCATCTGTCGGCTTGTGCTCCCTTATGTTTGGTGACACGGGTTTTTCAAAATATTAATTTACAAAATTTGTTCTTGCTGGGTTTCACAAACATTTGTTAAATTTAATCTTCCTTAAAAGTAAATTTTGCTGTGATTATTTATATGTATTAACCACAGCAATATTTATTTTTAACGAACGTTTGTGAAATCGTTAACAGATACAGTTCAATATGAATCTCCGTTTTACTCTCGTAGAAACTAATGTTAAAAAATTCTACATGAACAAAATGTACATAAATGAAGAATATTATTACAGAATTAGAAAAATACTACAAACAAATTTGCAACATATCCATATATTAAAGAGGTATATACATACAAACATATACACAAATTACAAGAATATATTCTATATACCTACGAATTGTAAACATGTTTCAACATACAGTTACACTTTTTTTCTCTTTTTAATGTACATATCTGTTGCTTGTTCGTAAATTTTATCTTTTCTTTTAATTCTAGCATCTTTGCCTAATAACAAACGATTAACTCCTGTACACCAATTATGTATACACAATTTACTGAATTTAATAATTATATAATCAATTAAATTGTCCTTATGAATACATTCGTTAAAATTATAAATAATACGGCGTTTAATTTCTTGCGTTAATATATCGAAAAAAATTTTCTCATGGCAAATGAGTGGCAACAATTTCTTTATAACACATTCACCACAACCTGTCATAACATTCAATAAATGAGTGGCCATACCAACTGCAAATCAGTACTGCCAACTATAAATATTAATTTATGACATCTTGTGCCATCTAGCGGTTTGTGCTCCTGGAAAAACTCCACCTCCAACTCATCCGTATAAGTTGTTGTCTTAAATTGATTGTAATGAAATAAATGCAAACCCAGTCATGTTACAAACGGCATTTTCAACCATTTTTATAAATTAAAAATAAATTTTTAAATGTCACATTTACATGACAGATTCCATTGTCCAGACCAGACTGGAGATTTGATTTTTTTTAAAGGCTTTTTGATTTTTTATGAACAAATTCCACTGGTTTTGTTGGTAAATTGTGCTAGTAATGGAAAAAAAAATGTAGATGGAAAAGATATTTTAGTGAAAATTATATGGAGAAACGAGTAAAACATTTTATTAAAAAGTTTTTTTTAAGCCATTTTCGAGATATTTTTTGGACGATAATTTTTTCAAATTACCACCAATGAATCATTATCAAAATAACGAGTGTTCAATTAAAAAAACGGTCTAGATAGCTGTGAAATTATTCTGAACGTATGGCGTATGGCGTAGGGTTCTTCATATGACTAGTGTCACTTACATTTCTAACCTCACTTTAACTCAAAGAAAACATTTCAAAAATAAACATTTATTACTGTAACTTATAAAACTTTTTACAACAATTATAATAAATACTGAAAGTGTCTACCTTCTTCTTGAAAACATTTCAAGGTTCTATGCTTAATTGCGTTCATCAGGTTTCTTTAAGACAGGAGGAGATTCTTTCAGTTCCTGAATTTTATTAGCAATCCGCTGTCTTAGGTCATTTAAATCAGCAACTGATGTGGTAAATATGAAGTTCTTTATGTAAGGCCACAAGAAAAATCACAAACGGTTAAATCACAGGACCTCGGACGTCAAGTAATTACAGTGTCCCGACTAATAATTCTGTCTCCAAAGACTTCTTCAAAGCACCTTGCCACAGAATACGTCCAATTTCCATCAATTTTTGCACAGAAATTTACAAAATACTTGCCAAAATATTCCAAAAAACTTCGAACAGCTTTCGAGTTTTGTTGACACAAAGGTTAACCGCCGTCAACTTGTCAAAATTGAAATATAAATGAAGTTAATCATGACGTACGTTCCTGACAACAAAAGCGTGTCACAGCCTTCTTGACCGTTTTTTTTTTATTGAACGCTCGTTATATGAACAAGACAATAAAAAATATTAAATTCCATACCGCAACCACCAAATTATATAGCAACTACTTAAGCATCATTTGGTCTCGAAACAGATTAGGTCAAATATCATTGAATACATACCGCTTGGAACTTATTAACATGAATAATAAAAATATAAATACATAGCAAGTACAACAAAAAACATGTCCTGTGTGAGCATAAAAATTATCGTCAGAATTATCAGCCTTGTTCTTTAGCTTTTTTTTTAAATTTTTTATTCACTTCTATAGAGCGTAAATATTAAATAACTACTTTGTTACAGGAAATAATGTCGAAGGTTTTTACGAACATATTAATTAAGAAAATGAAGAATCAACTGAAACAAAGCCAACAAACTCAAAACATTTTAAGAAACATTTTGAAAAACTTGGAAGAAATCCAAAAAGATAATTTAATTATGAGGAATCAATTGAAAGAATTGGAAACAAAAATGATATTCATTGAGATGGGCCAAGTTACCAATGTTTTAAAAAAAAGATCAAGAATCATATTTTTCGGGAAAGACGGGTGGAATTATAATAGTTAATATTTGAGTTTGTGGGAATTTGTACAGGTGAGAATAATATATTATTTCAGTTGACAAATTATTTCTGTTATGATCGCTGGAATGTAGAAAGGTCAAGATTGTTAATAATTTATAATGATTACTTTAATATCAACAATATTGGCAATTTACTGTTAAAGCAAAGAATGATTGGTTTTGAATAACTAATTTTTTAAGGCTAATTATTAAAGAAAAAGAAATAAAAGGGGAGATTGGAAGATTTTCAATTGCTGTGACATAATTTTTGTTGTAATTTCGACCGAGACGTCGTGATATTTTGTCTGGAGTTTCATGAAGATCATCCAAAACGATACGAATTTCAGCTTTTGCGCAGCCTTGAAATTCTCAATGTCTAAATAAAATCCTATGGTTTGTGTATTATGTGGTTGTATCTGCTTCACTATTCCCGTTTTTGTATTGTTTCTGGGAATGAAACGTTTATCTAAGAGTTTCTTTTGTAGGGTGAAATTGCCCTTTTTTTACCAAAATGCTGCCTTTCAGAGGGTAAATTAAATTCCACTCTATTAATAATTATTATTTAGTTTATATTATTTAGTTTTTTTTATAATAAGAAGTGATTTAACACTTTCGCGGTCAAAGCGGTATATGCCACTCTACATATTGGGACAACGTGGGAATTGCCGTTCAGATTCAAATATGTTCAAAACGCAAAGCGGGTAATGCCGTCAACTTTGCTATGGATATTCATATACTTTCAACTTCACTGTCCCTACATATCATTAAAAAAATTGAAGTTTGTCCATGTAAAACTTTATGAGCCCAAAAAATTTTTTTTTTGTTTTTACTACTTGCACCAGTGTGTTTTTGGAAGTACCCTCGAATTCATAACTGTCCGCGAAAGTGTTAAGAAACAAAAAGATCCCAGATGTTCAGCATACTGCTAAATAAACAAAACTAACTTTCATCAAGAGGTTTAATAATAGCATAACATAAGTGTACCACACTAACCTCACTTTAAAAAATCTAACTTTTTCCATACATTTAACCTTTCTAATTTCTGTATTGGTTCTTATGTATATCATGATTTACTAAAAAGTATCAAATTTATCTTTTAGGTCAAAATCAAGCATTTAAAAGATGTAATAAATATAAAAAAAATCGACGAGGAAAATTGTCGTCTAAAATGATTAGTCTCACAATTGGAAATAGCGGGGCTCAAGTTCGAAGACCTAGATGGAAGTGTAGAAATTTTAAACCGTGTACGGA
The DNA here is from genome assembly GCA_958336345.1 of Dorcus parallelipipedus. Taxonomy (NCBI): domain Eukaryota; kingdom Metazoa; phylum Arthropoda; class Insecta; order Coleoptera; family Lucanidae; genus Dorcus; species Dorcus parallelipipedus. Next base: position 25,492,329 of record OY284480.1, on the reverse strand, counting down.
ACCCTATCGCACATCCGAAGCAGATACGATCAACAGGAACTCAAAAAACAATCAATACCATTATGTCTAAGGATGTGTTTAAAGCCTTGTCCAATACAACAAAAATGGCTATTTATATTATAAAATAGCTGATTTCGTTTTATTTAAGTAAGATACAATACACATACATATTTTAAAATGTTGATCGTTTGTTTACATAGTAATAATTTTTTTAATAAATTTAGTTCACATTTTTATACTATGTATTTTTTACGGTTTACTTTTTATAAACACTATCACTAGTTTGCACCACTTAAAATTAACTTTTGGATTAACTAACCCTGAGTTATGTTTAATTAGTAAATAAATAAGTGCATCATTGCACACTGTGTCAATTAAAATAAAAATGCTAAAAATGCATGTGATCCTAATCTAAAATCACGAACAAATAATAATTGCATCTTTAGCCTCGCCTGTTTTGAATTATAAATTAATCAAAATGCAAATTTAAAAATTTTCTGCTGGTAATAAAAAATCTGGAAGTATGAACTTACAAGTTTTAACATTCGAAAATTTGTGAAATTCTAAGAAACGCTCAATTTCCACCTAAAATATCCAGGACAACTTGTTTTGATAAACGAAGTCTTCTAAAGGCAACATCATTATTATTTCAAAATAATTAACTCTTTCATACACGTGCCTAGGAATACCAAACTAAATGAAGTTGGACATGAGTTGAACACAATTAAATCATTTTCGTCAAGTTTTTGTATTTCCTCGGCATGTAGTAGACAATTCACGTTATTTTCTGTCGTTTTTGCTGTTTTTGACGACAGATATGCGTACGCAGACTTTAACAAAAAACTTAACTCTACCTGAGGTACGGCTTAACAATAACTAATAATTGAATGATTAATCCTTATTTATTTGACCTGTGCAAAGATATTTCAACTTTAATTATGGTTACATTTTAACTAGAACTTAACCACAAGCGGTGCAAATGGCCGTATGGTGTTTATTTCATTTCGGTGCGATAGATACAATCATACCTATAAACGGTATAACTCTTCCATCTATTCAGGACTCAGCAAAGCTTCGTAAGCCAAAGGCGAACTTACAGTAATATCTATCGAACAATAATGACCTGTCCTGTTAATTCAGGATTGATGGTCGTGCCGATGATTCTCCTCGATAGACACATACCTATAAACGGCATAAGCTGTCGTGAAAGAGGATATGCTGTAAGAATAGATCGGATTGTAATCGGAACGAAAACGAGGAATGTTTTGCAGCACTTTTTTTTATTAACTAATATAATAATAATAATTGGGGTGTCTAATTGTCCTGGTCTAGACTAGGATATTATGAACAAACAGACGAAAGTATAGAAAAATCAGCAATTTTCATCAACGTAATCTGCCTGTGCCGGATCCCTTGCCTAGGTAGTGTTGGATTCGCACACGCCACCCTCACGGCCGCACCCTGCACGTCCGTTAAAATCACGAGCACGCCTACCAACAAAACTGCTTTCCTCTTTAACTTATTCGAAATTGCACGGTACCACCCGGAGGTATTTCTTCGTGGCAAAAGCCGTATCCACGTCTCATCATTAGTTGATCTTCTCATCTAGGTCTACGTTTCGTCATAAGGTGATCTTCTCATCTATGTCTCGCCATTGGGTATTATTTTTTACTTATGTATTTGTTTTGAACTTATCGTTTGTATCTTTCACTTTACTACACAGTACCTACTATTTTACTATGAGAGCCCTCGTGCCCCTCGTTACTAATAATTGTATTTCTCTGTCAGAAAGTTTCAATATTTAATCGTAATCTCTAATTGAAACATGCCTACACGTGTTTATAGCACAACGGAAAACATTTCTTTTGCTGCGTAAACCCGAATGCCTTTCGGGCACCAACGTTTCACTCCTCCAAGCTTCGAAGGTATTGTTTAAGTTAGAAACATAAATTTTAGTGGGCGTAAGTTTCCAAGCTTAATCTCCAAGATGATGCATGTTGTACTTTCCCCTACGTACGAATTTAATTTGCACAAGAGACCAAGATGAATTGTTAATGCTGGCTAAAGACGACGTAAGTTTTTAAGCGTTGGGGCGAAACCACAATAACACCATAATAAATATAATCTGTTTTATTTGTCTTAACAAATTAACGCTGCTTGAAAATTATGTACCTTTGTCTATTAATTGTTAAATATGTATTTCAACCCTTACATCTATTGGTGTATTGAGCGTACTTCAGGAGACGTTCATAAAATCATTGATTTTCGCTCTGACGCATTATTGTTCATAAAACAGATATCTCGGCGACGTAAAACGTACATAACATTCCTCGTCGGCCCCTTCCGAAACAGATGAACTTGAAGCCCCGTCGTGCAACTTTTTTTTGGTAATCTAGAAAGATCACTTCAATTTCGGGTCGACTCGACGCTGCAGTTATCGCGACGCCTCTAGCCAACTCTAATACTCCGGCGCTATTCATAAAACATCCCCTCGGCTTTTGTTAGCGAATCCCTCTGCTGAAACAGATATTAGCGTATCTCGGCTGGGCAGAGGAGCTTTTAATAGTAAAAATGTAAAAGGAAACTCGTTCAGATATAGGCGTCGTTATGATTTTTAATAAAGCGACCTCTCGTTAAAATTGGAAATAATAATTCGAAATGACTTTTATAATACATAGTTACAGCAATGTTCTTAAGACTTAAAGCATTAAAGGAGGTCCTTAATGGGACTGTGCATCCTTGAATGATGATAAGCTTACACAGATGACGGCCATATTGTTTAGGATTAATTAATTGCCGTGATAAGTTATCATTTCAATTACACAATCCATTTAGTATAATTATTACATTAAGCTTATGAGACAACCAAACGAATTAAATGTTTGGTTTATAACTAGACCTCACACAGACTGTCTAGAATAAGTTGTCCAGGACAGACAAAATATTCCTTATAACTTTTGCACAAATCCTTTGATTTTATAACGTGGCTTTTTTTAATATGTTTCCTCGTAGTTGGCTGTGAATTGTTAATTGTCAACCAGCCTCAATCAACCTGACGTATGAAATAGCATAGCCTCACTTTTAAACTAATAAAAGGAATGAATACGCTTTCCGAAGTAGCTCTGAGGTACTCTGGAGTAACTTAAAGCTACCCCGTATAGCTCAGAGCGACTCCGACGCTAACCTGGAAAGCGCCTAATAAAAGAAAGAATAGTGAGGTTATGATTTACGTCAATTTATTAAGTATCAAGCAAGGCTGGTTCACAACTAACAATTCACTAACTACTAGGAAAAATTTAAAAAAGGGAAAGTTATGAACTTTACGTCTAGAGTATACAGCGATTTCGTTTTGAATTTTTATTTTATAACTTAGCTTATCATATCTCTGCCGTTTTTCAAGTTTCAATGGAACGATTGGTCTGTACAAACTTCGATAAATATCCAGAAACTTTGCACAGATTAAAAGTAAATCTCGAAAAATTTGAATTGCTCCTGTTAAACTTATTTTATTAAAAAAAAAATTCGAATTCATAAAATGTGCACCGATGTTTCGAGAGAAATAATAATTCGCTTTGACCCTTTTAAAGTATTTGGTGGATTTGCTTATTTTCTCTTGCGTCTTCCGCTGACAACTTCGACTTTGCAAATTTCTGAAAGTGAAATCTTTCGTTACGTGTTAATCCCACCTACAATGGAGGCACGAACTAATTAAATTAAATGGTCTTTGCGTCTTTGGTATACATTTTGAATAAAGGCGGCGGCGTCTTATTTCCCTTGAATAATAATTAATTTAAATGGTCTTATCTGCAAAAGGTAACGCGGAATAACTTCACACAATTTACTTAAAAATCCTAAGAAGAAGAATGTAGTTATAGCATAACATTGAAAACAATCTTATTTATTTATTCATATTTAAAAATGATCAATGCAAGGAATAATTGATAGACATGCGTAAATATCAACTGTTTTACTATAACTTGCAAAGCCGACAGACTACATTGTAAATTGCTACTCTGCTAATTATGTATGTACCTATAGTCTATTCAAGATAAGAAGGTAGTAGCCGTCGCTGCGTTCGAAAGAAAATACACACAGCTAACAATATAAAACGCGCCAAATTTTAAAAGAGAATTAAATAAACGTTCATTTAATTCCTTTTTAAAATTTGGCGCGTTTTATATTGATAGCTGTGTGTATTTTCTTTGGAACGCAGCGACGTTTACTACCTTCTTATCTTGAATAGAGTATAGTTGCAAATTTGTTGAGCAAGCAAATTAAGTTACGATCCCAACTGCCGGACTATCTCTGTGGGATAGTTCGAGGACATACGTAATCTTCAAAACAAAGGCTGACTTTAAAAATAAAATAAAAGCTACCAGTAATGCGTGCACACTTTTGTCTTTGAGTCTAGATTTTAAAATAGTAAAAGACAATAAATCAACGCAGATCAAAACTAAATGAACGATAAAATGCCATAATTTAAATGAAGTACGGATCCGTTTTTCCTTCACAACCAAAAATAAATATCAACTCAAACGTTTAAGTAAAATTATAAAAGAAAAGCTTCGGCTTTCAGTCGTCCAATGGTGCAAGTGCATCAGCTGCACTAACGTCCTTCGAATATCGAACGTCCGGAGGGTAGCATCCAGTACGTCACTCCGCGATTCCGGAGAACCAGTTCCCTCTTCCGGCAACTTTGTCAAGCAAAGAAAACTATCGAAATGTTCTACCATGTCCCAAGGACAACACAGCCAGGTAGTCCCAAGGACAACACAGCCAGGTAGTCCCAGGTCAAGGCTCCAATAAAATTTCGGCAAAATTCCCGGAGCGAATCTCCGATCGAAAGCCTTCGGTAAAACGACCAGAACAAAAGGCCTAGATAAATGATCGAGAAAATACGTGTTACGGAATGAACTACGCACAACATTGCTTATAAAAATCCTACTTGATTGTCTGGCTTCTAAAATCCTGGAAGAAGGCCTTTTTGTGGCTTATAACACACTTCTCAAAAGTCGGAGTAAAATCCTGCGTTCAAACTTCACTTTACACAAAACAGTTTGGCGATTTTCTCAACATGGCAGAAAGGTCCAAAAACACGAGGCGTACAATAAGCGAGGATCAACAAGACTGAACGGAACTGGCGCGGTCGTTCACGAGTGGGGGTTGACGGTTGCAAGGGGAGTTGTTAAGAGAGACACCAGAATTACGCAGGTGACAATTCCTTGTGGCGGAAGTTATTGCATTTGTCTACCTGTGATATATTTTGCAATCTTGCGAAATTAAGGAAAACCAGTAACGTATTTTCCAAAATAATTTCCACAATATACGACAGGGTGATCCGGAAAACTAATAATAATTTGAAATAGTTTTGAAACCGTAACAACTCTACTTCGCTGCACCAAAGGATTTAAGACAAAAGAGCGCAAAAGATGTGCCTACGTTTTAAGCTTAAAATGAAACATATAATGCCTATGTATTTTAAAACGAACGAATGTTTAATTAACAAAATTTTTGTAATTGTAAATTTAAGGGCCGTTGTGTATGCGACTCTGTAATACTATTATTATTCTTATAATAGAACAGCCATCTTTAATTAATTTATTATTACACGATGAATAATTTTAACGTTAAATTATGTCGATTCTAGTGACACAATTCTTAGTGATTTGCTGTAATAAGTAGTGAGCCCGTGCCTCCATTCAGCAGGAAGGCGTAGTTCTTGACACACTTAAAGGATATAATGGGAGTAATAAGAGCGCGTCAAAGTAGGCGCTTTGGAAAAGCTTCAGCGTTAAAACTCGACGAAAGCTTTGTAAAAAAAAGGAATGAGTATTTGCTGTAGCACTCAAACAAATAAATTCATAAAAGAATCCTTTGCTTCTAATTAAAAAAAAATGTATTTCTAAACTCCCCTCATTACTATCGTCTGTCGCAAATATGAAACGTGAGTTTTATTTAAAAAAAATAATTCAATTCATTATTTACGTGTTGACTGATTTAATTCTTTTAAGTCCAGTGATTGGAGGTATTTAGGTTGTAAATACTCCTTCACAAAAAGAATTTAAATTATAACTTTGCGCGGCGATAATTGTACACCCCCTACCGAATAAATTTAAAAATAAGGCGTGCATATCGGGTGGTATCTAAGTACCTTATTTTTACGACGCACGCAAATCGCTCGTTTTGACAAAAGTTATTAGGCAATTGAAATATATCAAATGTTCTTGTTTATCTTGAAACAAGATATTATTTATTTGGATAATTTTCACGTTACGTCAATGTTCCATTAAAAAAAATTGGATTTACCGAAGCATCTTGAATAGAGAATAAAAAGGCTTAAGTACCGTTTCATATTGCTGATATAATTGATGCGATAAATGCCAAACCAAAATTGATTTAATTTTTCGTAATCTTCTAGTCTCTTCTTCTCATATTTCCTAATCTTTTTGTTCACTCATGCCATTCCTTCCTGTTTTTCTTTTCCCTTCTTTATTGATCATATATTTCTTTTACCGAAGCCTTTAAAAAATCATTTCTAAATAATATACTGTGGAATCGGAGTCGGAAGCAATTGGGCGCGTTTAGCGAACCGCAGCTGCTGAGTTGCTTACTCAGCAATCGTTTGTGATTGGTTCACATTAAGGTAATAGCCAATCACAAACGATTGCTGAGTAAGCAACTCAGCAGCTGCGGTTCGCTAAACGCGCCCATTATTGCGTTGCTGGAGTCGGAGTTGGAGACGATAAAACTGTATCGACTCCGACTCCGATTCCTGTGATTGTTTATGTAACCTTTTGAGACAAATAAAATGTCAAGAATTTCATTTTCTCGGTTTTGATTCGAGTTTAAATTTTAAGATTTTTTCTTTAAGACAAGTTACGGTTTTGATTTGAGCTCAAAATTTAAGATTTGGAATCTTTGGAATTGTAAAGTTCGAAAGGAATTCCTACCCGACTTTTGGATTGCAAACTTAGAAACAGATTGAAAATACATAATTCTTTTTCTATTCGACGAGGAAAAGGTGTTTGATTTAAGAAAATCTCTCCGTCCTTTTCTCACTCCTACATTCTTGAACCCTGAGGAAAGAGAAGAGCAGAGAAATGGGAAAATACGAGTATTCAAAGTAAGTCAGAATCCATTTATCATCATCATCATCATCATCATCATCACACACAGACACACACTTACACAAAACATAAAATCGACGAAGCAGAGGAGGGTTTGGTCCGACGGGTTGCGAAAGTCGATTGGATACGATCTGCCCTCTGGTACGAGGGTTTGCCCAAATCAAGCGCACAACCAAATTTCCGAGTACCATAGAGAGGATACAGTCCGGCACTGATTGCGAAATATGTCGGTTACGATTCCGTTTGTGGTACTGGTTTTTTTTTTGTACACATCCACACACACACTCACCCTTTCTCATACATTTTTCGAGCACACTTCAAAATTCACACACACACTCTCACCTTACTGCTTGTCAATTCCTTATCTGACTGAAAAAGAGACCCACTAAGTTCATTGGAGGAATCCACCCTGATTATTACTGAAATTAAAGAACATTACACTGTGTGACATTTAGGGTTCAGAAACGCGAAACACACACACACAACCCACAACGAGTACATGAACCACACACGTAGAAAAACACTACAATACGCTATTTATGTTCCTTATCATGAATTGTACACTGTATATACAGGGTGTTTCAATGATGATGCACCAAAGTTAGGGGACATTTTTCTGATATTAGGTACTTGGAATAAAATATTTAATACAATTTTTCGATCTGAACAAGTTGAAATTTGCATTATTTGGAGTCGACGTTTTTAGAAATACTGTAGCAATTTAAATTTCTGCCGCCGTGAAACAAGACGAGCGTTCTACATTGTTTTTTGAATATCACATAGCTGCAAGAAGGCAATAAATACCTATCGTAGGCGAAAGAATTTATGAGCGGCTTTTAATTCTGCTCTTGACCGAAAGACGTGTTAAATGTAACAACATTGAAAGAATGTGCATTTAGCGTGCATTTTCAGCTATTCTGATTTGATAATGCGGATTTCGTTGATTATCAGGAAACCTTTCCGTATAGAGACGTGCTGCCAATCACGCGTTTCTCCTACATTCTCCGAATAAAATATGCATGTTTGAGTTTTCTTGAAACGTAAAATCGCCCATCGCAAGCACGTATGACAACATATACACAAGCACACTCACATACACTAATAAATTGTTAAAAATGAAAGTTACAAATTGCACCAAATTCACACAAATTATGCTTCGTTTCCAAAATTAGTTTTTATTAAAATCTAAAAATCATTCAATAACCAGACCGGACTAAATGTATTTCATTACATCATCTGAAGCGACATTTTATGAGGCAATGAAACAATAAACCAATTTTTTTTTACGGAGGTTAAGGCAGGTTAAGGATTTCGTTCGAGCTTATCTACGGTACGTTTTAAAAATACACGATTTTCCTTTACATTCGGTTTTCTCGTATTCGTTAAAAAAAGAACTTTTCTTTTGTCGATATCGACCTACATACCGAGTTTGGTGCACCTTCATTGAAACGGCCTGTATGTAATACGGAACTGTTCGTCAGTCCTTTATAATTAAATAAATTTTTATTTAAACTCTCTTATTAAATCAAATGGCGGTTTTGTTAAAATTTAAAAAAAAGTGTAGAAAGGTACTACTTATTTATAATTTATAAAATAAGACATTTTCATTTTTTATTTATAGCGAATACTGGAAAAGATGATTTCTGGTTTACGTAAAGTTTCTTTTGATCTTCTTTCAATGTAAAACATTGTTATTTTTACTCGATATTATATTTAGGATAGTTTCGATTGAAATTCTCCTTTCGTAAAGTGGGTCAAAATCTGTTCCTTGTGGGACCTCCGACCAAGTTACCATTACATAAAGTAAAGTACAAATGAAGTCATTCTCATGCCGGAAGTGACCTCAAAGCTTTTATGATTTTTTTTTCCATTACCGGATGTTTGTGGGAAAAGCACTTTAGTGCACACACAGTTCCTCGTGATTTATAACGAACTAGCAATTGTGCTGTAATTTGCGATTTGCAGATTGCATTCTTTAGGAAAAATAACAATAATAATTATTTTATTTAAAATAATACTTTCAAACAAATTCGTTTGGTATAATTTAAAATCCGGATCTTACTTGTACGAGTATATACAGGAATCGTCGGCAACAAGTTTTGAATAATGCAAAAAAATCGTCGTTCTTTGAAAACGAAAAAGTTCAAAATTGCCCCAATCCGAAAGCGGGTGCGATTCGCAATTACGCCAAGAGCGAGGTGGAATTTACTTTCAGCCGTTCTGCACGATTATACGTGCAGACTTTGTCCTGCATCCCTTTTCTCAGCCATCAGGATGTGCGCCGGATTTCCTTCGGACTTGGCGCACGCGTGCGCCAAAACTACCCTGCGGCCGCAACCGCTGGCGTTGTGTCATCAGTGTGTGCACCCCCGTGTGATATGCAATCGCGCTCACTTCCCGTTCCCGTGTGATTTCTGAAAGAAACATGGGCAAGAAAAATTCCAAACTAAAGCAGGACACCATAGACAGGCTGACCACAGCGACTTATTGTAAGTCACCCCCAATTTTCTTTTTCGAATTGAATTCCGTATTGACACGGCACAACTTTTTTTTTTGAAAAAAAAAAAAAAACTCCAGTCAAAGTGCAAACGCAATCACCGGAAAGAGTTTTCTCGAGTTTGCCGTAATCCGAGAACTTCGAAAAGTTTCGCAAAGTTTGGCGAAGGAAAGATTTGGGGCGATAAATTTAAAAACGGAAGTTAAATGTAGATTTCTACGTACGTACGCACACGGGTTGTTTACACGCAACACGCCCCTTTACGCAAATTTCGACTGCCCCCTTGAGAATGCGTTCGTCGTTACGTTTTGGAATTGTTTCGTTATGCTTTCCGCTGCGAGCTGGTAGCTACTTAGCAATTCGGTTCAAAGATCAATAAGTTTCTAGAAAGATTTCGGACGATGATAATCTATTTTAAGAAAGAATTGTTTACTAGTACAATAACTTCGCTAGAAATTATTTATCAAAGTAGCCAAAAAGGTATTCGGTTAGCAACAAAAGTTTTTTTTTTATTAAACTCTCTGATGCGTTTGTTAATAATAATTTATTGCTGCAAACTATGTACATGCGGATTGTGCGTTATTATGAGAACGAACAGATAAGATAGCGCATAATTATTGTTTGTATGTATGTAAATGTAGCTAGGCTAAATGTGTTGTTATTTAACTATGTATTAGGATGCGCGTTCGTGAAATTGAATGCCGAATATTGGACCATTTTTGCTCGTAACAAAAATTTCATGTGTATTTCACACACGTATATCGGGGGCAATTAATTGCGAAGCGGAATACAAAATTGAAAGCTATCTCGTACCAGTCACATTCAATTCTATCATGATTCTATTTGGTGCATGTAATTGATCTGTTAGTTTATTAGGGCTCTTTGTTGTAGTTTTTATTTGCGAAATGTATGGATATTAGCTTTTTATTCATACAGCTACGTTGCCATCTTCAGTATCAAGTACGCAAATAGTTGAAATTTTTAATTATTTTCACCATTTATACTTTCACTTCACACTTTAGTTAGGCGTTTCGCAAAATCACAATGACAAAAACTGAATTGTGAGTAGAAAGTTCTTTTTTAATGCCTAGCCGCTCTGCTTAAAACAAGCGGATATTGAAAAGTTGCGTTTTTCAGGGGGACTGCATGAATTTTAAAGCTCCGCGTTGGTCTCCGCTTGAAAGTTCGTGTTTTGTAAGCAGATGGTCAGAAAAGTTTTGCGGAAGCTTTTTGCTTTATCTATATTTCATGCTGCTGCTGTGACCAACTTCTTATGTGGGGCTACGTGAACTACGTGATAGTTAAGATCCTCTTCAAACCTCACAAGAAAAAAATAATCAACTTACTTACTTACCTTTCGTTTAATCACCAGTAGGGACAGCTCGTGTCGGCACCTTTAATGTTCATACTACCGTTTTCAGAGCCAATATGGCCGTTACTGGCGGGCTTTCATTTTATTGCTACTAGATGTCACTGGTTGAAAAAATGGCACGGATAGAAATGATTGCAAGCAAATTATAGAATGCGATGTTGTTTTACACAACTTCAGGCTTTCTACACAAGATAAATTCATTATAATCTAACAAAGACGGTTTTCTGTTCAATCTTTCTCATCTCTCCGCATCCATCACACAAAATGCTGAATTAAAAAACGCCCGCTTAAAAGCAATTGATGAATTCACCGGTACGCCACACGCGGCCGTTTGTGGAAAGTTCGCCAGTTTTCGCACATGCGCACTCAGAAACTGTAGTGCCAGAAACCCCTAGCTGTCCCTACTGATTGAGGTAGTGTTGTTCTTATCGATGTTTGCGTCGAATCGATTCAACATCGATTTTCAACTAAAAAAATCGATAACACCGATTCGAATCGGTATTTGTTTGTTTCTGTTGTAAAATTTCAGTGAATCCAAAAAAAATTCCTAATAATATTTAAAGTGTGAACACGGTATTCATAAAAATAGAATAACAATGATAGTGACAGAATAATTACTTTTTACAATAAAATATTAATATCAATTCAATCACATTGAAAACTTTATTTGTTTTGCTTTTTCGTGAAGCATGAATGAGTATAGATCTAACTAAAGTTCATTCTATATGTACTTACATGCCGATCGCATAGATAGTTAAGAAAGTATACGACGAAATGATATAACGGATATAACAGAACCCGCAAGGCCGTTTCACGGAAGTTAGAAGGAGATAGCTATATAAAAGTTCTTTGACTTATATAGTATATAGTATGTATAGTATATAGCATATAGTAAAAAAATGAACTGTAGATCTTATGGGTATGTATACTCACTGCACTGACATAACGCATATACAGCATCGAACACATATATGCATCAAAACAAAAGATGTCGCTACTTAAATGTTTGAAATTATAGGTCTATTCCTGCAACGTTCTGGACTAGTTTGAAACTGTCAAATATATTCGCCCATCGAATTAATCACCGCTTTCAAGAACTACCTTAAATGTGAAATTTTGATCGGCGCATGCTTCTGACGGTTTCGAACCAGTCAGGGAGTGCTGCAGGAACAGACGTTACATTTGGTCTTTTTATTTGTTATAATACAGGACAGGTTAAAATGAGAAATGTTAAATGTTGAGGATAAAAAGGAATTTTAAAAATATCGATAAATCGAATATATGTTTTGAACGAATCGATATTCATTTCGGTGTCATCGAATCGATGTTGAATCGATACATCGAATCGGTAAGAACAACACTAGATTGAGGGTTTAATCATTTACAATTCGTTTAGAAACTAAAAACAAGAATCAGATACTGGCGATGGCATAATAAAGAAAGATAAGTGGAAGAGTACTTTAAATTGTTGGGTTACAATTGCTACTTTTTATTTTGTACAACGTATTTATTTAATCCATTCCTGCCTTTTACCTTCGAGTCTTATGTTTTCATCCGCTTTTTGCCCTCAGATTTTTTGCTGGTATCACATAATACGCGACTCTTATTTTCCTGATTGCGACATTGCTCGCTTCATTTAACCTGAACAAGAACTTGAATTTCTTTTTACGACTGCAGCATATGAGCTTAGATTCTCGCAAGCAAATGGGGTATATCAAGAATGGGCTTCTTTGATGTATCCATTTATTTATTTTTTCATTTAAGATAGATTAAAGAAATTATAAAGAGAGAGGAGATTTTATTGCTGTGAGACGCATGAAAATAAAAACGATTTTTTTCTTTTTGTTTAATTTTATTTTACTAATCGATAAACAGATTGTTTATCCAAAATTATAAGTAAAAAAAAAATTAGTTTCTTAATCGTTTCGATATCCATTAAAGTTCGTTGCCAGAATGTTTTAATGCTAATTAGTTTGGTTTCTCTCGTTTGCTTTAATCTGGAAAGAAATAAAAGTCGTCTCGCGGAAGGGCGAAGGGTTTATAAATGAAACTTTAAATGAATGGGTACAACTTAATGCGGATATCTTGGTTGGTTTCCGAGAGGTCGCAGAGATATTGTCTGATATCTTTATCTTCAGGGAAAAAATCATGTACAGACTTGCGGTGATATTGGGGTAGTTCTGACAGACGAATTAATATGTTGTGATTCATTCCTAATTACAAAAATCGCTTTAAATTTCAGAAGAGCTTCACAGGAGTATAGCTTTGATTTTCGAAGTAAAACGCTTTTTTATGTTTCGTTGATTTTCATCGGGAAAAAAACCTACATTCTACTCCTTGTAATACGTCAGCATCAGTATCTCTTCGAATGAATTTTTAATTTATATATAAAACAATTATTACGGAAATTTGCGAAGGTCAATACTGAAGGTCAACCTAATCAGAAAAGGCAAGCGGCTTGCCAGTAATATGCAAGATTGCCTGAGCCAATGGTACGAGCTACCATTCAGTCTTGCATATTTCTGGAAAATTCCTTGCTTGCAGGGAAAATTGCAATATAACATTTTTTACTGCTTTGACAAAAACTGCTTCAACCCGTGCCTAACCAAGATAATCTGCTTGCAGTCACCTTTTGATTATGATCTTTGCTATGACCTTCGCAAATTTCCCTAATTTATATAAAAATTAAAAATTCATTCAAAGAGGTACAACCTTTACTGACGATGAGCTCCTATAATATATTTATTAATTGAGAATAAGGTCACTTATCTATAACCTTGTACTTACTTACATATTTCCGACATCACTCCTAACATATCGTCCGCAGACGATTATTACTTTATGCTATTTGGATGCATTGCGACGTGTCAAGTTTTTCTTTTGATTTATGGTCTAGGTTTTGGCTCTTCACGAAGGAGTTTTCACCGATAACATTCACCGGACTTGTTTATAATGCACCGTACCGTGTTTCAGCGTGAATAATGGTACGATGTATCTGAGTGCTTTTTTTAACCGAGTAATAAAAGCTCCTGTAAAATGGTTCGTTCCATTATTAGAATACGAAAACAAGCTGGGCGGTGTTTCATAAAATTACACGGAAAACGAACGGAAGGCGACGAAATTACTTTCCATTCTAAATGGAGTGTTGTGACTTCATGTCTATTGCTTTTATAATTAATACACGAACGTTGTTACGGCGCGGCGTCAAGCGTGAACTTGACCCTTAAACGGAATCGACGTGAATAGCTGAAATATGTAGTCTACTTTTTTGTTAGTCTATTCAAGAATCACCCTGTATGTAGAAGAGTTTGAGATTTGCTAGTTTTAAGTTCAGGAGTAGTTAAACTTTTTTCGGTTCTAATTTACTTGGCCACTGCACATGAAAATACTAACTACCCCCATTTAAACGGGAGATCGTCTAAAACTGGAAAAGGGTAGCGGAATTTACAATGGACTTCCCAGACGTACAAAAAATATTGGAAGTAATTTGCTGAACTTTAATGTCAGTGCAGCGGTACTGAATCACTTTTAGGAGTTCATTAATACATTGTTTTGTGAAATTCTATGTTTATATTATCATTTCATTAAGGTTAGCGATGTCAGGCTTCACCTCATTATCATTATGTTAGCATTGGCTTAATTAAGTCAGGAGAGAGATCACACATGGTTATTGTTGAAACACAAACGAAAGCAAATCAGACAGTATTTTATTTATCTGTAAAGGACGGGTAGTTAAAAAAATGACAAAAGGAAGGGGATGAATTATCCTTTACTTTCAAATTTATCAATTTTACAAGGCCTCGTCGAGACACTGTGCTCTTCTAGAGAGAAGTTCAAACTCTATTTTTAATTCAACATTTACAAAAAGAATTACACGGAAATAATTAACAATTTTCACTTCTTCTCACTTCTGCCACCAAAAGGATCCAAGTAGTACGTATATATCTGGTTTGACCTTTTTAGCCAGAAATTGCCCTCAATGTCACCTTTATATGGAATAAGATTTTAACCCTTGCCCGCCACTACATATATTTTTCGAGGTTGACGAAAATTTCCTTTCTTCTAAATGAAATTTAATTAAAAATAAAGAGAAAATGTGTACAAGTGTATATATGTAGATTAAGTGAAAACAATTACAAATCGATTTAGACGGTTTTTTTTAATTCATAACTCATAATTCCTTAATGCCACGTGGTAATGTATGTACAAAATTATAATGCGTGATCAATATCTTTTCGAATCAAATGACCTATGGAAAAAAAGTTGTATGTCTTTGATTAATTCATTTTTTAAGTGTCATTTTAATTATTAACTGTCAGTGACAGGTCTTTCTTCATTCTGATTTAATAACATTTTCCGTTCCGTTTTCAGCCGTTTACTTCGCAGTTTGCTGTTAAAAGTGCTCTATTTGGAAGGTTCGTACAAGAAAAGTATACTACCCTGGGAACCGTTTTTTGCGGAAATGTAGAGGAAGCTTTATATGCATTTCTGGGACACGGAGTATATATCGACGGCAGAGTTAATATACTATAATTACATACAACAATTTACTCAAATTATTAAAGAACACTATTTAGATAAACGTAAAATTTTAATGTAATAAGAGATTACTTCCGAACGATATCATACGAGGCAATGTAAAATAAACTCGAAACGATTTTATAACGAAAAAAATACAGCATTTCATAAATCAAATAAAGCAGTTGTTAGTTTCTAAAAGCATAACTAAATGGCAAATAAATTAGTGTTTTCTCACCCAAACCATGGTACCAGATACAGATACAGATACAGAGAGGGACGGATTCTCGGAGTTTGTTCACACACTCTGACATTCTTCGAATGCTAATTACCAAGGATAGGATTTGGGGCCTCTTACTGACCACGTACTTCTAACTTGACTGTACTCGACTGTCCATAATCGACGATTGTATTTTACGGCTATGTTTAAGTAATTTTTCGGTGAATATACCTATGCGTTGCAACATCAAATTAATATTGCTTTGCATAAGTAAATACATACTTGCGTAAACGAAAAACAGCGTTGAACATAATAGTAATCTTTTATATAATTTTTGAGAAAACTCCTATGCCTTTGAATACATCAATCAAGTTATTAAATACAATACTATGTAAACTTCTCAAGTTATAAAAATTATCGTTTCTGTTGCTAAATGTAATGTTTCTTTTGCCAGCGACAATTCCTTGCATAATACAGTTTTACGAATGCTCCCTCGACTCGATCATCCCACTGTTCGATCTATTCGACCGGTGTACACTCTGAATAGTAAATTTCCGTACGCTTTCGAACTCGGGTGAGATGTTCACGATCAAACTGTTATTAACTGTCTGCTATCTATCGTGGAACTCGGTTGCCTTTTATATCGTTTACACCGGAAATTCCGATTATGAATACTCTTGCACTTGCCCTGAGTAATTATGTTTTTCATAGTTTGATCGCTTTTAGTTATGTTTACATGATCTGGTTTCTTTGATGAATAACCTCGGCGATCGTTTGATATCGCAATATGCATCTGTCGTTATCCGAACGCAGTTTTATTTTAGGTATGCGTATTTTTAGGCGAGGTTGTATTGAATTTAACTAACGTATGGAGCTTAATGATTTATGAAATGCCAGTTTCTTACGCATTTATTTATTTTATTCAATCCCCTTTGAATGAAAATATAAAATGAAAACAAAAACTCTACTACTCCTCAAAGACAGACTATGTTAAGTTCAAATTTCGACATTTTTGACAGAGTATGTTAAAGGCTACTGTGGTGACTGGATTTTATGATTGCATACATTCGTTTACTTGGTTGATTTAAAAAAAAAACAGGATCAATTTATTTGGGACACTCGATACTGAAAAATTGAATCCAAACTAAAATTTAACTTTCTGACCGGGGTAATTGCGATACAATTACGTGAAAACTCGTGCACGAACAGAAAGGGGGGGGGGGGGTTGAGAGGGTATCGTTGGCACGAAAAAAGTAGGTGTTTACCATAATCGATTGAACACGCCCGCACACAAACCGATAATTAATATTCGCTCGCATTTACATATGCAACTTTTCAAACGCGTCCTTTTCGCGTGACCGGGCGCCGGCTGTAATCGTTTTTCACGCAGGGAAAAAGGTTTATTATGAACGCTCCCTGGTGAAATAGAGGAATAAATCATTCGGTTGCAGACCAATTTTTGTTGATTAACCAAAAAAAAAATTGTGCCCATACATAATCTTCAAAATAGAACGCTTTTAGTACATCAGTGCTTTGTTGGTATGAAATGACACACTGTATTAATTTAATGGGAATTTCGGTGGCACCTTTTCAATTTTCAATAAAATTGAAAATTCAATAAAACCAGAAGAAGATTAAATTTAATTTTCCATTGTTTACCGTCAGGGAAACTTCAATCAGGACGCCACATGATACGTCGGTCGGGGGGTAATTTTTCATTGTCACCGGTGGTGTTCAAAGGCGATAAAGATCGCGAAATGACAATAGGCGGTGATTATGAATAACGTCTCAGATAATTTTCCGTGGAAAATTTATATTTATTTTTATTACGAGCGACGTAAAATTCCCTTCCCTTTTTGTCACGGCCACATAAATTTAAACCAAGCAGCAGTTATTAAGATACACGCAATAATTTCTTTTTCTTTTTTTAATTTAGTGACGTATTTAATTTTTTAATACGCATTGGCCAAAAAGAAATAGATATTTTTTGCTTACAATGTATTATACACTTCAATTTAAGATATTGGAAAGCATTTAACGTCCCTATACAATTTGCTTTCTCCCCTCGGGAACATGTACTTGGTCTAGACATGTCGTTACACTATACTTTTACGATAGGCACATGAGCACTTTTATGACCGAAAAGGCCATAAACCATACAAGCAACAAATTGATTAACAATGTTTTTGATGCGCAAGCCTTTTACGCCCATTCCGATCGGCGTTTTATTACAGGACATCGTTTTAATTTTTTTTTCTTTAATTTAAGACTCGCCGCCCTTTAAATTACGACCACTGCGCGCGAAACACAATGAACACGAGTAAAGGGAGCGATTTATTATTTCAGAATTTAGCGAAACGAAGGAGGCCGCTGTTTTCGACGAGAATTAGGGGATTACTACGCAATAAAAGTCTCCCCTAACTTTTCCCCAAAATTTGCATAATTGAATTGCAAAACTAAAAAACTGTGACGGCGACGCTTTCTCGGATTGCCCGCCTGCTTATTGCAAGCAAGCAGCATCTCATAAGCGCGGACGAATTTGTAATTAATAATAATTTCGGGGGAGTGGAATTTTCAGATTCCTTTGTGGACGACCTTAAACTCGGAGCAATGCGAATAACAAAAGAAGAAAATGTGTTATGGGGGGTTCAAAGTCTGAAACTATGCAACAACTTTTGCGGTACGTTTAAATCCCCGTTTATTTGTAAGGATTTTCATTGAGTTGAGTAAACAAGATGAAGAAGTCTAGACTTTTTTATATTTGATTCGCCATGGTACGTTTTGAACACCTCATACAAAATATTCTTATAAAACTCAGTAAATTATAAAACATTTAATTTAATCTATCACAGAGAGGTTATCTTCTCGATCGCAAATCGATATTTCCAGTTTGCGCTTTCGCCGAGCATTTTTCCAGAATTGACGTGAATAAAATAAACGGTTCCTAAAATCTGTTCGGGAAAGATGAATCTGACCATCGGATAAAATCCACAACTTGCGGAAGATCTGCGCCGTAAATCATATAGGGAGCTTTGCGAAAGTGCGTTCGAACATGCGATTCAACGTCGAACTTTCGGCGTAATTTATAGTTTTGGTTAATCTCAGTTCGTTAATTTACTTTGAGTTCGCCTTAATTAGTTTAATAATTCTCATTGAAAGAATTCATTTTTATCACTGTGCAATGAGTTCTCAGTTTCATAAGCGGCTGCAGTTTTATATGAGACGGGGCTACTTGGACACAATCCAACAAGTCGGCTGTTTTATTTCAGAAGCTGAAAAGAAACACCGGAAGGCCACGTCGCTTTCAGGAAAATGTACTACGTGCATTTTATTCGAAGTGCGAACTATGAGTGATACTTTCCACTTTAGAACAAGCACGAACCTGCTTAAATGCCCATCCCCATCTTGAAAGTACGAGGGTGATTCTTAAAAACAGGTCGTTTATCATGCATGAACATTTAATAACGTTACGTTTTCCACTGCCCTTAAGCTTTCTCTGCGCACACCATAAATATAATCGATTCGATTTTCATTAAATAATACATAACTACGTGCATAACTTACGTAAGTAAGGTATCTTGGCTTTTGCAATAAATTATGTACGCGGCAAGTTTATAAAAATTCAATTTGTGCGCCGCCATGTTTTATTCATTTTCGTAATCATTATCTGCACTTTCTTGACGCTCAATAAAAAAATTA
The DNA here is from genome assembly GCA_958336345.1 of Dorcus parallelipipedus. Lineage (NCBI taxonomy): Eukaryota > Metazoa > Arthropoda > Insecta > Coleoptera > Lucanidae > Dorcus > Dorcus parallelipipedus. The sequence continues at coordinate 25,472,896 of OY284480.1, read as the reverse complement.
CCCTCAAAGGGGAGTTAATTTCCGTGTAATTTCGGACACAAACTCGAAATTCATTTCATACAGAGGAACCAGGAAAATCACAATTACTCAGGGTAAGTGCAAGAGACTGTCTCTGAGGAGTAGTAGAACTTTTATTTATATTTTATATTTTCATTCAAAGGGGACTTCAAAAATAAATAAATAAATAGGTACAATGCGATCGAAAATGATTGAGCGTCCTTGAGAAAATAAATACTCAAAGGTGATCAAAACTACCTTCGGTCTAGAGAGTTTTCGCGTTTATGAATATTCAAGGTTAGGTGACAATCAATAGCGTTTCTATGTTGTGCATAGTTTGTTTATTAATTGAGTTTTCTACTAGTTTCTCATATCGCAATTAATAATATTTTTGAAGGACGCTCAATCATTTTCGATCGCATTGTATGTAAGAAATTAGCATTTCAAGAATCATTAAACTCAATACGTAAATTCAATTAAGTTCAATACAACCTCGCCTAAAAATACGCACACCTAAAATAAAACTGCGTTCGGAGAACATCAGATGCAAATTGCAATATCAAACGATCGCCGAGGAGATTCATAAAAGAAACCAGATTATGTAAACATAACTAAAAGCGATCGAACTAGGAAAATCACAATTACTCAGGGCAAGTGCAAGAGTATTCATAATCGGAATTTCCGGTGTAAACGATATAAAAAGGCAACCGAGTTCCACGATAGATACCAGACGGCTAGTACGTTTGACTCCTCTTTTCTCTGCAGCTAAGCGTACTTCCGCCTTCCAGAGTTTTCTAGGCCGGCCTCTTTGCCCTTCTCCTGTTTCCTTAGCTTTAAACATTTTTTTCACACAATCTGTCTTCCCTCATTCTCATTATATGTCCTAACCATCTAATTTGTTTTCTTCTTTTGAGGTCTCTATCGATACAATTTCCAAATTTTTTTTCGAAGAAATATCATTTCCATACCCGCTAGCTTACTTATTTGTTTCTTATTTGTTGTCCATGTCTCACTCCCATAAGTTAGAACTGGTTTCATGATTTCTCTTACAATTTCAGTTTTTATATTGGTTGGAATTTCTTTCTTACCCTGGAAAGTTGTCTTAATATTCTTGAATAGTCTACCTGCTTTCGTTACTCTCTCATTTATTTCATCCTCTAAATTCCCTTTACTGTTGATCATTACTCCCAAATACTTATAGCTTTTTACTTGTTCTACGCGATTTTCATGTTGTGTTTCTCCTCTTTTCTTCCGATTACCATGGATGTAGTCTTCTGTAAATAAATTTTCATCTTCTTTTATTACGTTTAAATTATTTTCCAATTGTTGCTGTCATTCTCCCATAATTATCATATCGTCTGCGTAGCATAGTTCGGTTACAATTACTATTTTCATTTTCCGGAATCCCATTCTGTTTTTTTTAATTTTTCTTTACATGTCTTGACGACCTCATCCAACACTAGGTTAAATAGCAAAGGGCTTAATATACATCCCTGCCTGAGGCCTATTTTGCTGGTGAAAATACTCGATGTCTCATTTCTTACCCTTACGTAGTTATCTCTTTGTTTGTATAGGCTTTATATACACTCGATAAGATGATGTTCTAGGCCTTTCTTTTTTCTATTTTTTTTTTTCATACGTCTTTCCTTTGTATGCTGTCAAATGCCTTTTCCATGTCTATGAAACATACTTGAATTTGTCTTCCCTCTTTGTTAGCTTTTTCACACATCTGTCTTACTATGAAGATTTGATCTATTGTACCTCTATCTCTTCTAAACCCGGTTTGGCTTTCGTCTATGGTGTGTTCTAATTTTTCCCTTATTCTGTTTTCTAGAATGCTCTCGTACAGTTTTCCTACCGTGCTCCCCAACGTAATGCCTCTGCAGCTTGAACATTCTTTACTGTCTCCCTTTTTGTATACGGGTGTGATAATACCTAATTGCCAGTCATGTGGGGTCTTTCTTTCTTTCATTGCTTGATTAAATATGGTTAGGAGTTCTTTTTCTTCTCCATGTTTGTATATTTAAGCATTTCTATTTGTATTTCGTCATGTCCTGGAGCTTTACTTCATTGAGTGCCCACATGTTATTTCCTCTTCTTGTGTCAGGTTCGTCGTATGTTCACTTTCCTTGTCTTCTCTTTCTTCGTTTTCATTTTCTTCTAAAAGATCTTTGATATATTCTTTCCATCTTTCCATGATATTTGTTTCCTGCATTAGAATAGTCCCGTTTTTGTTGTTGTTCATATACTCCTTCAAAAAATTTTGTCTTCTCTTCTACTGTTGCGTTACCGTTTGGTGCGTATTATATGGTACTTTGTTTGCTTATTATTGCTATTAAAGTAATTAATCTTTCATTTATTTCTTTCACTTCGACAATTTTTTCCGTATATTCTGGGCTTACTATTACTGCCACTTCGGCTTGTGCTGTTGTTATAGTTTTTACTCCTGTCTAAAATATAGTATAGCCTTCTGTAATTACTTCCATACCTTTGTCTTTCTTCTTAGATATTAACTTTACCATTGATATATATTTATCGTTGCATAATATGGGTACTCAAAAATAGGGAAACAGTACCTACAAACAAGTAAATTCATGGTGTAGGTACCAGGTCTGGTAATTTAGTCCGAATATCACCACAACTGCTCTATTCGAAAAATCCCCTTTATACGTATCGATATCATAATAACAGAATGTTTATAAAAAGGCAACAACCGTTAGAAGTTTATTAGAGTAAATAATGTCCTTTTCGTAAATTTTAAATCTATTTAGGAACTGTTTATGGCAGAATTCTTTTTATTTGTCGAAAGTTGAAAATTGAAAGAACCTAACAATTTTCAATCAAAATAAACCAGAGTAGAGTTTTATAAAAACATATTGATTCAACAACGCTTTTTACGACATATTGAAAGCTATAAACATGCAAATATGTAAGTAACGTACTGGAAAAAGTATAGTGTAATTCACAAATAATTCAAACATAATAAAACCTACTGTTTTATGTTTTGGGCTGAAATAAAACCACTGCAATGAAAACTCGGTCATAAACTTCAACAATATTCATGTATCATGTAGAATAGCAAACACAAAGGGGTAAAGTAATAGGAACAAGAAACAGAACGCACTTTGCCCCCGACCTTACTGCAATCTCATCTGCATTGCGTACAACGTACAAGCAAAGACAGGGTTATTTATATTGGGGTGATTGTGTGTCCCAGTTAAAGCGCGGCTCCAATAAATTAAAAAAAAGGCGCGACTTAATTACGTCGGCTATGATTCGCTGGGGTGGTTGGAATTAACGTTTTTATTTAACCCTAAAATTTTTCATAATTTGTCGGCGTACACTAATTGAGTTTTATAATCCTGCTAGGGATTGCGATTGTATCTTTTAAATGCTTGAAATTTGAGGCAATGATTTTTAACATAAATAGTTAAAAATTTCACTAAATTTTGTTTAATTCGATTACTTAATCGTCAAATTTGAAAATGATATTTCTTAGTCCAGATTCTTTTTGTTTTATTTGGGTGCGTTTCAAACGTCCTCATTCGAATCTAATTACGATAAATTCCATTCAAGTTTTCCAATTTCAGATAAAGATCTATACCTTCTTTATTTTATTGGGTATTTTCAGACGCGCGTTCTCTTTTCAGTCAAACAATAAACCGCGTTATCGGCCTTGTATTTATGGAATTTAAACCCTATAAATTTCCGTACGGTGGTGTGCGGTGGTGCAGAGTACATTAATATCTCAAGCATTTAGATGGCCGGGATCCTATTTGCGTTCTAATTTATCGCCGGCGTTAAATTATTACGTTAATTACCGATCGGTTAATTATGCTGCCTAAATTGACTTGTATTTTCTTGCTTCACTGAGATTTGTAATAACTTATAATCTGGGTTTTCGTTCTCACTTTCGTGCTGCTCGACACTCGCGAAATTACGATTCACTTCTCTCTACAGTCACGCACATCTATAATTCACTTTATCCCGTTAACGTCGTTATCCAAGAACGCCCAAAGCGACTGATTAAATATTAATGTGGAAGAAACTTTAATATAATAAACCGACGTTGCGAATATTATGTATAACTTTACATAAAATCCTAAACTCAAAAGAAAGAAAGTCTTAGTTAACAAAAGCAAGGATATCAATAAAGGGGGATCAATGAAGAAAAAATGGTGAAAGAAGAAATAACATTTTTTGACAAAAAGAATACCTTCGTAATCTGTTTGTTATTATAACTTTGCTTTGTGTGTGACGAATTACTATTTTTAAACATTTTTCCCTAATCTGTGACATCGATTCTCTTATGCGATTTTTTGTTGTTGGAACAATTATCATTCACTCTGTATTTTTTAATGAAAAGTCTACAATGAAACCAAGGAGACAATTTAATAACCATAATCCACACCTGAAACTGAGATGATTTTCACAAGCAAACAAAAAGCTCATTCATTAACCTTCTGAATTGTTGATACAATGAATGGCTACGGGATACAGTTTTGCGAATGTTAGGGAATACAATAAATAGCAGAAGCGTTGTGCGAGATACCTGATCGTAAATTAAGGACTTCTGACGTGGCACGTGAAAGATTAAATACGAAATGAATTATTACAACGTGAAGATTAATTAATTTTCTCTGGGGAAATATATCTGATCGGGCCAGATCTTCCAATAATAATCTTTCATTTTCTTTTCTGCGTATTCGTGAATGTCCTGTTTAAGGTTTAATTACTGAATTAACTTTCTTTTACATTTTTTTCTTTTGTTAAGATATCAGTATCACCACTAATAATAGAGCTTAGCACATGGCTCTCATTAAATGTTTTAAATTTGACGCCCCAATTTGGAGCCAAACTCGGTGTTAGTTTGGAGTCAGCTCACCAAATACGTAGTGGCGCTACTGTTATAATAGCAGAGTGGAGAAGCGAAAACAGTAAATACAAGTAACATGTAAATAAATTCTATAACTATTTCTGTATTCTATAACACATTATCGCATCCTGGCCCCAATTTACACTTATTTTATCGCTACTTAAAAGAGCCATCTGGCGGTGAATAAGCATCGGAATTAACAACTGGTTTGTGACAAATGTTCAGTTTTCGAATTTGCCGCAAACAAGTGACATCTCTTGAGTATTTAACAATCTATTTTTAGAGCGTCCATTCATTGGCTATCTGTAGTATCACACCGAGTAGTAAAAAAATACCGTTATTACACACGCTAAATATACACGTGGATATTTCAGATCTTCTCATTTTAAAAGTTGTCAAAGGCAGCTCATTTTTAAACTAATTTCCTGTCACGCTCTGCGTTTGTTTTTCATATAGAGAACTATGAAATAATACTAAAAAAATAATCAAAGCCAATTAGATTAAAATTTATTTCACACACACGCAGGTCCTTGCAGGTTGATGTTCTTAAAAGTTCTTGAATATAAATACCAGGGCACCACGCACGTGTAATTAAGGGTTAGATATGTACTTATAAATAATTCAGATTCTATGCGAGGGTTAAAAAAGTTTTTCTATAACGATATAAGAAGTTCGGCAACTCTTAGGACGTTTCGTGAAAGATTAAAACAATATTTACTGATATAGTAATCTCGACTGATGAATCAGTTTTTTATTTCAACAGAACTCCTCCTAACAAATAAGGGAATCAAGCACTCCCCGAACTCAACCCCAATTTGTCAATCACTCTCGCATAATCGGCGCGCAAAATCGAAGAGCTTTTAGTTCCTCGCTCCGCATTGTGTCAATTTTCGCCTTATTTCCTCCGGCCCCATTTGTACGACGCATTAGCAATAAGATCGTGATAAGGGGGCCCCGCGATAATCACGATACTTGAACGCATGTTTGAGCGAAGTAAAAACCGGCAAGGCCGTGTAAATCTTCCTCCCTTTGATCCACGGATAGGGTGCACGCACGGGGTTTATTACTTTGAGTAGTTTATTGGCGAGGAATTCGATTATCTTTTACGACGAGTACGTCATCTTCTATTTTAAGTGGGTTTATGTTGTGTTATCGTCCGTCATATGATCTTCGTCTCGGTTGACCCTCGTGTTTCAAACGGGAAGGCGTTTGAGAGATTTATTGGGGTTGTAAAAGACATAATGACTTTCTTGGAAGTTGCCCCGTGGGGTTAAAACGATTTTAATTAAGGGTTATGCGTTGTTATTAGATTATCAATCAGTGTGTAGAACTTGCCACACATACAAATGGTTTGGTCATTATGTGATTGCCCTTTCAATCTATTATTATATCTTAATTTAAAGTTAATTCTGTAGTTTATGTCGATCAATATCTTGCAAATTTTTTGAAATCCGAAACCTCAAAGAAATAAATGTATACCTATACATTCGTAGCACAACCTGATGTGATTTTCCCTCTTTCAAGTCCAACATAAACGAATGACCTGGCTTGTATTGATTATGAACATGCACGTGATTGAAGGTATTATTATTATTACTATTGCGTTGCGAATATGAAAAAGCATTCTTTGATTAATGTAATATTCAAGCAATTCATCGATTGTTAGTTGAAATTCATGGCTTTGAAGTGGGTGGAATGACCTGCAGGTCACCGATCAAATCGCACAAAGGAATGCGTTCATTGTAACCACGCTTCGAAAACGGAAAATGGATGATAGATAAACAAATGATTGCTTTAATTTTGAACGAATTCCAAAATTATTATATGCTTTTTCGTACATGTTTCAACAAGCCTTACGGAATTTAAAAATAAATACAAACAATCGTATATTCCATAAATTTACATAATAGTAAATTGTATGTCTTTGTACATAGTCACATTCGTTATATACGTGGTATACATATGAGAGGGAGACTGTTATGAAATCGATATAACAAGTTATGAGATTAGAAATTCCTCGCCTCAGTTATTTTACTTTAGTAAAACGACGAGGAATATATAATTAACATAGTTCAAAACATTTACATTCAGAGTATGTATAATGATAACGAATGCAGCAGAGTCATTATGGAAACAACGTGTAATTTAAATAGGTACATATCGTACGTGACTAAATTAACACTGTTTTAGGGGCAACACAATTAGCATCATTTTGCATCTCGTTTCTGTACGGCTGTATTTATGAATTGCAGTGTGAATAATAATTTGGATGTGCATGGTTGTCAAACAAACAGGTCCTTTTGATCGTGTGTGTAACACAAAATAATTAAAATTGAGGAAAACAAAAGACCAAAACCGTCAGATCTTTACATGATATTACATGTATGAAAACTCTTGTGACACTGGTAATTTTCATGAAAGAAAATACGTAATAACAAATCAGACGAGTGAATTTAATAAAATGCCTTATAGCAGTGGTTTTAAAACTAAACAAACCAGAAGTTACGAGACATTGTAAATTCTTGCACGCCACATAACTTATTAGGTAATCCAATTAACACCATTTTGTATTTACTGCAGTTGGGCTGTTGCATGCGGACTACAAATGAAGCTCACTTGAAATCGTTTCCGACTTAAATCCAATTGTATTTATTCGAAACTCAATTTTATTTCCTTTCGGGAGAATCTAATTATTTTAAGAGGACAAAGGTACGGTACGGTTACAAGATGCAGAAAGTACATCACACCTAAGTCAAAAATAAATTAATTATTACAAAAAATAGTTTCCTTCTTCCTTGTTTTTTTTTTATCCTTCACATTCAGGAACCAATTAAATAAAGCTGTTTCAAATGAAAGTCGAAATTCGTTTTTCCTCGTTAACTTAAACATCCATTCTCAATAGGTAATTAGGGGGACTAAAATGGAACGTCTTCGCCTCCGTTCTAAAATTTCACTCGCGGTTATAATTGGAAGCGTTAAGCTAATATACTCCAACGTGAGTGAGTCGTTAGAGTAATAAATGTCCCCTCAATTACGCCCCAAAGAATCCCTTCCATGATTCCGTGTGGCGAAATCATAATCGTCCAAATGACCCTCGAATTTTGAGTTAGAAATTTTTCAACTCAACGAGAATGTGATTAGGGTCGCAGTAGAAAATGCAGGGGCGTAAATCTCATTGCGCTCTATACAATTGACACGGTATCCTGTATTTTAATGCACACTTGTTGAGCTGATTTATTCGTCTCACGTTTAAACTTTACCGTTCAAGTGATGAATGTATGTATCGCCGAATTGTAGCATGAAAAATGAACAGGATATTTAAATTTGCGCTTCAAAAAAATCTCCAACATTGTTTACCAATGCCGTAGAAGATACCCAAGTAGAAAACTCAAAAATAATTCATAATTTATCTGATGATGGAGACATTGAATATTTGTACCTTAATAATAAATAATAATATGACTCAGGTCATATGGCCAACTCTACTACTAGAATTTAGCCGAATTTCACCTCAATGGGGATTTTTAACATGCCAAGCATTACTTTTATTTAATTATTATTTTGTTAACAATTTTTATTTTTTTATTTATTTATTGTTTTATATTTTATGTGAATAACAAACTTAAGCGCTTATTTATTTACAATAATTGGTTCAGAAATTAGTTTATTTATATTTGTTTATTACCTACTATTATTCCAATTTTTTATTAATAAGGTTTTATTAATAAGAGATTTTATTACATCAGTTAATTTAAGGTGTATTCGTACAGGACGAACCTATTTAGTTCTCGGTAGGGAATTTCTTGAAAATACAGTCGCACCTCGATAACTCGAACCTTCACAAGTCGAAACTCTATGTAAGTCGAAACTCTCTGTAAGTCGAAATTTACTGATGTCCCTGCACATTGTGTATAATTGAAATCTCTTTCTTTAACTCGAAATTTCTATAACTCGAAGTAATTTTCCGGTAAAGCTACCTTTCTGGCAGAACTTCGTTTGTTTCTTGTAGAATCAAGTAGAATTTTACTGTACGCAGACGACTTAAAAATTTTTCGTCAGATTAAGACGTTGCATGACTGAATTATTGCAGGCCGATTTGCGTGCCCTAGTAATCTGGTCTATTAATTCTAAATTGCTATTCAACATAGACAAATGTAAAATTATGACTTACCACAGAATCATTAACCCAATAAAACTTAACTATGCAATGGGCAACACCTTTTTAGCAAGGGTTTATACATATTTTGAAAGATTTAGGAGTTACTTTTGATGCCAAACTCACTTTTAACAATCACGTGCAAAAAACGGTATCGGAGCTCTGAAGTTACTGGGTTTCATATTTAGACAAACTAGGGATTTCAACTCAACTAAACCTTTAGATGTGTTATTTACATCATTGATACGATCGAAATTGGAATATGCTTCTGTAATCTGGGAGCCTTGCTATGTAAAATACGAACTAATGATTGAACGTGTGCAGTTTCGATATTTAAAATTAAAATACTTTTTAGATACAAAAATATACTCTAATTATACACGGTGGTGATAAAGTCCCGCAACAAGCTCATAATTTGTTTATTTCATGTTTTTTCGCAAAATCCTGAAACAGGTAAATTTTTAATTCTAAAAAGACACCTTTTAGAGCAAAAATCTTTTCTTCATCGGCATTTGTTTTTTCGCTGTGACATCATCACTTTTTTTAAATGGCAACCCTAACTTTTTTATGCAGATTTTGATAGTCCTTCCACAACAAATTTTTCGAAAAAAAAAATAGATATTACATTTCAAAAATATATTACATTAAAAAAAATTAATAATGACGTCACAGCGGAAAAACAAATATCGATCGAGAAAAGACTTTTGCATTAAAAGGTGTCTTTTTAAAATTAAAAAGTTACCTGTTTCAGGATTTTGCGAAAAACATTAAATAAACAAATTATGAGCTTGTTGCGGGACTTTATCACCACCGTGTATATCGTACAAAGAACTTTTACTAATGTAGGTACAACTGTGTGCCTCTCAAAAAGAGAAGGCAATATTTGCAGCTACAATATTTATATAAAGTGGTGAATTACATAGTTCATGATGCTCAAACTTTGAGTGGTTGAATCTTCAGAATCCCGACATTTTTAACACGTTGTCTAAACACTTTTTATCTACAACTACCTAAAACAAATTGCTTGAAGAAATCGCCAATATACGGTATGTGTGACACTTACAACAAAATAGATAATGATATTGACATATTTCATTTAAACTTTGACGCTTTCAAGAAAGCTTTACGGAAACAGCCGTAATAGGTACTGTTGTCTTCGGGATTAAATTTTTTAAAATTTATTTACTTATTTATTTTGTATACTTTTGTTACTGTGATCTGAATGTATCTAATTGTACATATTATTACCAATGTAATTGACTTACACAACTTGTGTTTAATGTGTTTACTCTGTAATTGGGTATAGGCTGTTGGGTGAATAAACCATCATTATTGTCCCTTGAGATTCGAGTTATGGAGGTTCCACTGTAGTTGGCGACTTTGCCCATTTGAGAGCCCTCTTTAGGCAATCATTGGAGTCAGGAATCTGGGATCTGGGCCAAGGTTACCAGATCTACCGATTTTTCGGTATATCCACCGATTTTACAAATGTCCTACCGATATACCGACTTTAGACACGATTCTACCGAAAAGTTGTCTACAATGAAAATTTACCAATATGCAAACGTTTAGGTTTTAGACTATTTATTACAGACATTTAGATTTTGTTTAGAATTTTTTTGCGAAATAATCAGAGCCATGATTCTTTTAGAGCACATTCTCTTGCACATTCTGAGATCTGCCCAAAGATGTACTAAATTAATAAATACCACATTACGCCTTTTACTTCACAACAACGAGTAAAGAATAAACTGGAGAGAATCATAGTAACAGTAGTGTCTTGTTCAAAGTGGTAACTAAATATGGCCGCTGAAAAAATTAAAAATTGCTTCGATTTTTAACAATAATAATAATAATAATCATCTTTATTAACCACATAGACATGATTACATAAAACCGAGTGTATAAGTAATAATTATTATCTAAATGGTTAACGAAATTGGGATCAGTTGCTCTCGAGTTTGCGTTCAATTGAAAAAGAAAAAAACTCATTAATAGTATGACAAGCATTATTTTGTACCAAAGCAAATAAATTTTCTTAAAAAAATTGAATCACTTGTAATGTTGTCATATTACCCATATTTAGTAATTAGGTATCTACATCTACTTATTTTGTAGTGTCCTTCTTTGTTATTTTTGTCATCTGTTTTACTTCAATTTGTCATTTATAAATAAAAATTAACATTGCCATTTATTGTTTAATTTGAATTTACCGAATTTCTACGTAATGTACCGATAAAACAAGCAGAGGATCTAGCAACACTGATCTCGGCACTCTGCATGTTGCATCCTGATACTGACAATACGCTAGGTGTAAGAAACAATAAAAAAAACCTAAAGCTAAAGGATACAATAATTGCATTTACCATTCAAATAAAATGGAAGAGATAAACAAATTGGTTTGACTTTCAGTGTGCTTTACAGAAACGAAAGAAAATGGATCTCCTTGGTTATATGAAAAAGGATTACAACAATTACGCAGTGAAAATAGAAAAAGTTTCAAATTCAAACGAGATGTTAATAAAGGCACTTGATCAACATTACGAAAATATTTTTTTTCTATTTTGGTGTCTTAACGACGACATTATGAAATCCATTTGGGTATAAAATAGCTCGCTTTAATGAGCTACTATCCAAAATTTTATTTCATTAAGTCAGCGACAGCATATACAGTAACATTTGTTGATATTTCAAATTACAGAAATAACCACCAAATTGACTTTTGTTTGACTACCTGTATCGGTTGGCATCTCAAATTGAAAACATAACGCGCTTTCGTTTTTAACAGATCACGCGTTTGGATCAGCGAATCGTGTTCTTTTCTGAAAATGATTCATCCCCTCCACTAATAGTTTTGGATCATGGTTCGATTTTCTGAAACAATAAAATGTTTGTTTTGCTTGTTTGAATCAGGTTTAGAGGGAAACCTAACCTCAAATATAACTACGTTTTGACAGTTTACGAAGGAATGTTCCAAACACGTTTCAAAGGAGTGTTCTTTTGTAACAAGAACAAACGAATCATGATTCTCTAAACATGTTCAGATCGGATCAGGATCATTTCAGAAACGAAAGCGCCTTTTATCTCAAACTGACATTTGTTTGTAATAATTTTAAACGTCAACCAATATCACCAACCGCCACATTTTCAAACAGAATTTTCCTATATTTAAATTACAAAATAACGCAGATTTTTTTACATTTAAGCAAACAAAACAGAAAAATAGTATAAAATACATGTTTCATAAGACTTTTCAGCGCACTTAGCAGTTATTTACAATTACATAAATAAGTCAAATTAGAAATCTTACGTTGGAAGTTGATGTTTAGTACAGGAGTGCTAGCGAATAAACTGATTCTTTCCAGTATTTCGCAGTCTGTATTATGTATTAATTGTTACAGATTTTTTGGGCAGTGATTCGGATTAAGGAGCACATTTGTCGCCTGAGCTATTAGATTAAATGAAATTATGTATGTATATTGGAATAATAAATCACATCTTTGTAAATTATTTGTAATTTACTTTTAATGAGAAAAACACTTGGCATTGTTTCACAAAAGATATAATTTTTACTCGGTGCGGAGTTTAAAACTCCTGATGATGGTGTAAAAACCGAAACGCGCATCGAGTAAAACATTATATCTTTGGTGAAACAATATCAAGCGTCTTTCTCATTAAAAGTGAATTACAACAATGTTTCACCAAGTATCGACAGTTCCATCTGTGAAATCATTAAATTATTTGTTTTATTGTTGAACTTGACAGTCATTACAATAAAAACAACACAAAATTCTTAATCAAAGAGACCAAAGCCCATGTCATCATTTTCAGAGTCAGTTTAAGTTAATGAATTATATGAATTTATGTATGTACAGTGATGCGCAGCTAAAATAAAACTCCTGCACGCAAACCTCACCTTTGAAACCTTGTGGTACAAGGTTCACAGAACTGTCAAGTTGTAGCACTTAAGTTACGCACGACTACACTTCATTGGATTATTGTTAAGGCATTTAATTTCATTTAAATAACTTTCATCGATGTTTCGTTGCAATGGTATATCTATATGTATCGAATATTGATCAGAATCCATACTAATTTATTTATTTTTAAAACAACATTTTTCTATAAAATAATATTTTGTAAGATAGGGTACAACGAGAGTCAGATGTATTCGTCCGATTAACAATAAACACGTTCGATATTGAATCTTATTGATATGCTCGTGTGAAATAAACAAACAAAAGAAAACAAAGAGAAAACTACAAAACTAGACAAAACAGGGTCAGATTGTGACGCCATTTATAATATATTGGACAAAGTGGTAGAAAATTAAAAACTAAGCAAGACGAACATTACTGAACATTGCATTGACAATAATCACTTTTTCAATACAAAAGACTGTAAATTGTTACACCATTATGTATACATACATAAAAGCATAAAACTAAATTTACTTGAAACCTTAGAAAAAAAAACATACAATTTGTAACAACAACCTAACTAATACGAGTATATACACAGAATTTTTTAATACACCAGTTATAGATAAATACCTGGAACTTATTAAGGATTAAGACCGGCTATACCTATGAAGCCCTACACGTATATTTTTGTTTTAGTTTTCTTGAACTCTTTGAAAATGATATAATAGTTGCGTTCAGGTAACCGCAGTGCTGCAACACTTTACTAAAGCGCTTCTTGGAGATGCATGCGACGTCTTTCTTTGCAGCACTATCTTTGAGTGACTGCATTTACAACTGAATAAAGCCTAATATCTTAAAAACGATTGAACTTTATAGGTAAAGGGAACCCCGTATATTTCACAATAATTTTAAATTACGCAGAGCTGAAAAGGATGAAACTTTTTTCATGATATGTTAAACAAGAGAACAGCGTTATTGAAGAAACCCGGTTAAATGTCACACCCTGTATATGGGCTAATCGAATATACGTGAGAAGTTCGTGTGCCTCAATATTTACATTGTTGGCGTGTATTGATTATTTATTGAAAAGTTGTGAAAAATAGTTATTGCAGACGAAATTTGAACGGTAACCGAAACATGTCACGTCCCTGATTGAATTGACTCCGAAATCAGTGTCAGAGTTACAATTTTTGAAGCAATATGCGATTTATGATTGCGATCAGTGAGTATGGTATAAAAGTTAATTCTATACTCAGTGTTGCGATACTGCAAAATGCACAGGATTAAAGAAGAACGTGTTGGCATGTCGCCCACAGTATTCTTTTTCGCAGTTGGCACTCTGGCACAGCGGAAGCCGACGAAAATTATAAACCCCTGGGGACATAAAAAATTGCCCTTTGAATTTATTACGATTTTTTTTTTTGGTAGAAACGATACTAATTCATCAAATAAAATTAATAAAGCAAGAAAAGTTGATACAAGTTGTGATTATCAACAATATACAGGTGACTCTTGAATAGACTTACATGGTGAACGAATAGACAACAGAGGAAATTCTATGTGTTTAATGGCCGATTTCTTCACCGTGTTTATCCTAAGGTTAAATTTATCTGTCAGTTAGAGTGTGTCTTAAAGTTGACTGAATACATACTATGTGTCACATTCTAACTGACAGATAAATTTTACCTTACATGACGATAAAGAAATCGGGCATAAGTGTCCCAGAAATAATTAATGAAAAATTACGACAGAAATAATATTATTAATATATACTTTATTGAGCGCAAAATTCTAGTTTATGGAGATGTTATTTGAAGTGAAGAAGCTTATATGAGCCTTGGCTATATTCTGCATAGTTCTCAACTATAACATTCGAAGTTTTATTAGTATTATAAATTTAACTCCCCTGTATAAAAAACAAAATAGTCAGAGCACTGCTCTTGACGTCTACGCAACTGATATACAGGGAAGAATTAAAACATTGAAGCTCCACTCTCAACTTGAAATAAGTACTTTGCCTAGCATCACACATTATTTAGATAAAAAAAAATAGTAATAATAATAGAAAGACAAACCAATAAAAAAAATAATGGCACTAATTCGTGGGGTGTCACATCATAAACCCTGCCTATTACAGCGTTTTATTATTTTCTTTACGATCTCGATTCAGTGGTGTGAACATCGTTAATTTCGAATTAACCCTCGTTGAACTTGAACCCCTGCGTAGAGGGATGGGGGAAATTTATGCGAGCGCAAAAAATGTGGCGGTGCGTGATTGAGATTACAGATCAGGTAGGCGTATGAGTTTCCAGGGGATGCTGTTTATCTGCAGTGGGGCTCCTTACAAAATTTCTGAACTCGGCCCTGAAAGGCGCCAGGCGTTCCGGCGCCCAGACAAACGCTGACGGCGACAAACACTGTGTTACACGTATAACAACCCCACCGGCTGTCCCCCCGCAAGCGATATATCACTTATTGTAAGGTAGAGATTCCAATTCTTGTGAGAGAGATATGCAGATTAGGGGTTTATCGGTTTAATATTTTTCGCAACTTTGCAATTGTTTAAATCAAGAAAGGAGTTGCATAGGATAAGGGGTTAATAACAAAGCACTGATTAAAAATTAATAATATTGTTAATATTGTAATAAAGTTAAATTTTAAATAAAATGAGATAATCACACATATTTGAAAAATAAATTTGAGGACAAGTTTAAGCAATGAAACTTGCTTGAGATACACCGTTGGTTCAAATGTTTGCCGTACACCCTGTATCTCGGAAATTTAAAAATAACAGACATTGCCGGGGGTATTGTCGGTGGCAGCCGTAAATTCTTTCGTTATTGTGAACGCATTAACTCGTTAACCGGAAAATTATTACATTGTATGTATAAAATGATATTAATTATCCCGCTTAAACGTCAGAAATAACTATGATTAATTAGCAATAATTTAGGCCATTATTAATTATATGAAACATTAAAAACATCGCCTTCGTGTTTGCATATACATTACAGATTTACGAGCGTATGGAACAAATGCTTTACGCATTGCACGCATAGTTTTATGTTACTTCATTATTTTTTATGCTTGCTTCACCCCTCGTCGAGGAAATGATGTCATTCAGGTCATCTTATTATGTGTGCTAAAACGAAGAATTTTAATGATAACTAAAGCACGGATTTTGTTGGATTTTTAAAAGAGATGACGCAGTTAAATCCGTGCCTTAATGATAGATAACTAAAGCACGGATACAACTTATTCCACCATCCTGAGAGGCTTTTGTTGCATAGAAAAATGCGTTGTAGAGAAAATCAATATCGGTATCCTTTTCCTGCATCTCCGAATTTGTATCGTCGAGTTGCTTCCCGCGTACGCAACATCTTTCTTTGCCCAACAAATTTATTTATATTCGCTTTTGTTTTACGACTCCGAGCATATAAACGTCTTCATAAAGTCTGGAATTAAGTGTTTATTGCCGTTGCGAAAATGTTGCCGTTTTATAAAGAAATTTTGCCCCAATTTAATTTTTTCTTTTATAAATTTTACTTCATCTTCTATTACTATATCTATAGTACACGTATTGCACGCTCTATCTATTCTAAATAAGTTTTTTTTTACGTATTTTATTTTGGCTTCATTTTCAATTATCTTTGACAAAGTTTCCTTAGAACTTCCTCAGTTCTTTTACGTTACGATTGACCTATAACTCGTAATGTATTGCTGCTAAACTTTTGAAAGCCAACATTCATTATCGGCTGTCGCAACACGCGATTAAAATAGTTCGTTGATGCAGTCATTACTCTTTTCCCAGGGAAATAGAAAAGTTTCATTTTAATATCAGGGAAAATGCCTTGAGCCGTGACCCTAATCGCGTAAATAGTGATGTTTCACGGGGTACGTCTATTTTTATCACTACACTGCATTATTAAAGCCTAAAGTATATCTGTTGTTGTTACATAAACTTTCTTTTATTTATTTTAAATGTAACTATGGGAAAAAATTATTCTATTTTTTCTATTTTGCTTTGCGCAGCAAATGTCTTTCGGCCATTAGCCATTCCAGACAATTACGACGTATATTAAAGTTGGTCCATGGCTAATGGTGGGATTCGAACCCACGCCGCTGAGCCACACGACTTTCCAAGTCGGCTAGGCTAGACCGCTAAGCCGCTCGGCGACTTCCGGAAAAAATTCAGAGATATTTTAAAAAGAAACATAATGGAATGTAGGTGGAGACTTATCGGAGAAGAGTACAAAAAACGTCCAGTTTGTTGGAAACTTGACACAAATGTTTATTAAATAATATATTACTAGATGCAATATTAACAATATCCCTTAATTTTTTTCGGTAATTTATACAAACTGTCCTATAAATAAGGGGCTATGCGGAAGCAGTTGATATGTGACCATGTTTCCTCTAACAAAATTGCGAAAACGACATCGTTTGGGAGATATGCTAAAGTATAATACTAAGTCAGTACCTGACTTCCCTGACCTGCGCAACCCGACCCCCATTGTGCCGCAAGGCGAAAGCTTTCAGTGAATCACAAAGTTTAATCAGTTCATTTGTGACATTGTGTTGATATAGAAGCACTAATCGCAGCATGTTGACGACTGCTGAATATGCGGATATGTTTCTAAACCAAGTTTTACACGGACGCAATGCAATGCAATGAACATTGCATACAAAAATTACATTTGCTCGCGGCTATTTCTGAATAGTTTGCAAAGAAGGGTACCAATTTCTGAACGTAAATATTTATGGACATTTAAGTAGCGACATCTTTCGATCGCTTGTTGTAAATATTTATGGTGTCTCATATTGGCACGATAAAATAATCTCAAGCATTTACCATATCAAGATACGAAAAGATTGTTTACAAAAGTTATAATTTCGGCGCTTACGCCTTGTTAGGTACGTTATAAAAAACGTTGGTTCCCAAAAAGAAATAAATTGTCCTTTTTTAAGTGCGCCTCCATCATGTTACGTTGTAAGGGAAATATAGTCAACGTCAAGTTATGTTATAAGGGGGTCGCCATCACGTTACGTTTTCCCTTATATCGAGCACTCGCTTGCAGGGCAGGATAGTGGCGAACGAAACATAATAATTAATTAAGTTTTACATCACCTCGCTTCTTTGCACTACACTCGACCAAACGCCGCCACCAAGGACCGATTTCAGAAGTCACAAATAAAATTCACCAATAACATTAAATTACATAATTATATTAATAAATATGTGAGGGACGGGAGGTTAAAACTGAATGATAACAGAAGAAAGGGGATGAATTATCCTTTACTTTCAACTTTATCAATTTTAGTACAAGGATTCGTCAAAATACTATGTCCGTCTAGATATCTCGACGAGAGTAAGAGAGAAGTTCTATTGAGATGCCCAAACTAGGTCTTAATTCTCAAAATTAATAACACCACAATAATCAACAATTTCTACTTCTTTTCCTCACTCTTTTACTGAAATTTGAATCAGACCGTAAAGGACCCACGTAGCAATTTCTTTGTTTGTAGGTATCTGATTTGAGCTTTTGAGCCAGATGTTGCTATTATACGGAATGGGATTTCAGCCCTTGCCGCCACTTTCGGGATTGACGAAAAATTACGTTCTTTCTTTTAAAAATAACATTGACTTGAAAATAAAGACAAAACTCATATAAATAAATATATTAACATTAAGTAAACAATTATAAATTGATTAAGACAATTTTAAAACTGATTTAGTACATACAACACTCTAGTTCAACTAGAGACACAACTTAGACAAATTCAAAATTTAAATGCAATTACAGATTACTTCAGAACAACACACAAGAGAACATAAAACAAGTTCAAAATAATTTTAGGACGAGAAAAACAGCATCTCATAATTAAAATAAGCAATGTTAGTTTATTTACAAAATAGTAAAAAATCAAATTATTAAAATTCTTACCCAACCATAGCACTAGATACAGAGACAAACGAACTTTTGGAGAACAGCAACACCCATTATGACATTCTATAAATGTCTTCGGGCTCTGGAGATGTACGCGACCAAACTGCTTGAAGCTGTCTGATTATTGTGTTTTGCCACGCCAGCTTTTATTTGGTTTCCTTGATCACGTGGTCTAGCTTAAGTGTGCGATATAGCACGAGATCAGCTAACAACTTTACTGCAGTTGCAGGTGCATTTCTTAGAATTTTGCAATGTCCATCGTGTGTCATCTAGCGCAAGGTTTTTTTTTGTAAAGCGAACACCTGCTACGGTTATACAATTCTTTTACGTGGAGGGATTTCGCGTTGCAGTGAATTCATTTCATAATTATAATGATAATTATAAGATGCTTGGATTCTTACAAATACTCTGGAAACTACCTGTCGACTCTTTCCGACTATACCACTCTTTCATTTAATAACTAATTAATTACTGCCCTATTTGATTTACAAATGTCCCTTTTTTATACAACCCGTGCCGGATGCCACAAAGTGCGTTTCCAAAGGTTCGGGTCAAAAGATCGATGTTCCAAAATTGTCAGCGCCAAGTCAAACACATTTAATGAGCGAGCACTTTAATTGTTTTGAATGAAATACGAACTGTTGTGTAGCATTCTTAAGTTCAAACAACTTGGTTTTCATTTGTCAGCATGGAATTCCCTCTCTACTAAAACGTTAATTTTTCATAAGTTCCATCGACCGAAAACGAATTTGACCTCTAAGTTAAGCAGACGTCGGTAATTCATTCTAGACAACTTCCGCGGCGATTAAGCCTGTGTCGATGACCGTACTTGTGAAATGCTAACTAAACAATTTTGTCAGTTAAACCTAAAAATACGCGCGTTAAATTTTGTGTAAGTCCAAAAGTAAAAACGAATTTAGATAATAATTTTTCAAACGTGACAATATTTGAGTGGTATTATTGCGGTTAATTAACAATAATTATTTTTCAAACATACTTGTCACGATAAAAATTGCGTCTTGCAACAATACAACTAGCATCGTGTAAAGCCTGCTTAATGATAATAATAATAATAATCCAGGACGTAGTACACGTGAAATTGACGTACCACGTACTATTGTGCACTGTGTTCTGAAAGAAAATTTGTTACATCCCTATCACGTGCAACGTGTGCAACACTTGGTAGAAGAGGATTAATATCAGCAGTCTTTAGTGGATGCAAAAATAAGAACTGGCAGCAGCAAACTTTAGTGGAAGCAAATTTTCCTCGCCGTATGGATGCCAACGGAGGGCATTTCGAACACTTGCTGCAAACATCACGGTAAGTAACGACGTAACGGTCAGAGTTCAGAAGCCCCAGCAATATGTGTCATTATGTTGAGCAGGTCACTTTTATTATCGTTTTACATTACATCTGCATGCCAATGATGCATAGAATTTATAACCAAACAGGACCATATCGTTATCCTAATTCGCAAATGTCGTAAGTCCACTTTTTGTCACCATTTCGTTAACAAATGACTAACCTACCTACTAAAGGAATTGTAGCGCAGAGACTTACCGTTTTCTATTATTAAAAAAATGGACAGCAAATTGAAAGACTGTAAATTAAGTTCTCCAACACAGCCGGCTAACTCTTGGAGAAGGGTATGGGTCGTACGTAACCCCAAAAATTTAAAGGAGCAGAATTTGCTAATAAAATAAAATTCAATACAGCACAATTGTCTTTATTTGTGATAATGTGTAGCACGGAATAAAAGAAAGAAATGCAAAGATAACGCAACGAAGTTGTCAAATATAAAAAACCCGAAAATCCTGTACGTTACGAATTCGGAATTCGATGGAGAGCCGCTGAAGCCAAGAAGGCGTGTCTCTGTTGCCAGCGACCTCTCTCGTCGAAAGACACCAACATTGGTTGGGTGAATCCAAGTGTGGACAGACGAGGGAGTAATGGCGGTAAATGTAACCGTCGTTGACGAACCGATCTTGCGATAACTTCAAGATGGTTAGCCTCACATATCACCACGAAGGTTTGGGTAGCCAAAGGGGAATGATAGTAGTACTCGAGTCGTAGTAGCTGAATAATGTTAACAGCAACGCGAGAAATGCAGAAATAGAAGAAAAATACCAAATACAGTCGAACCTCCATAACTCGAATCTCAAGGGACCGCAAAATTACTTCGAGTTATAGAAATTTCGACCACACCACGACGCGCACCTTCTGCGTTTTAACGAAGAACTGGCAAGGCGTGCAGGATTTTCGATGCATGTAAAGATGGACGGGCAACATAAAGAGGGAGGTTGATAGAAGAAAACAATTGATTCGCATAAGAAACGAGGGAGACGACAACAATTCTGTGTTACGTAGTGAAAGCTCTCGTTTAATTGCGCACAGAATTAAACGCGGATGGCAAATAACGGTCTTTTCGTGTTCCTACGCAATACAGGGTGACTCGAAAAATTGAAAAGGATTTTAACGGAATTTTTTCCCGTAACAATTTTCACAAAAGAAAGTTGTGTGTATCATTGTGTTAGCCTTTGCATTATGACCCCTATATAATATTTTCCTCTGGAATATTCGCGAACCAACAACGAATTTTCGAGAATTGCCCACAAAGCAACTAGATGATGTGGCAATTAATTTGTTGGTAGCCCATCCATCAGGAAGTAAGAACTTTTTTTGTTGCAATTCGAGTCTTTAAACTGCAATTCGAGTTTTTAAACTGTCGTTTATCGTCTTTTAAAAATTAGTAAAAAAAAGCAACACATTTTTCATTAAAGATACGGGTGAAGCAAACTCTAAATGTTTACACCTTCGTTCGTCAGAACAAAACCCCCAACTTCAACGAAAATAAAGCGACTTTTGTTAGAGTTTCGTTAAAACACTGAATTATTTATTTCTATTTGAAAATAAAACGTCTCACGTCGTGTCCGAAAAGAATAACAATGATGGGAGGAAGTGGATAACATAAATAAAACATCCAAAAACGTGTTAAGATCCCTCATAAAATATTTCTCTTTATTCGTTTTACTACGACACCTTATACCAGGAGAAGCAGGAGCTTAAGAATACTGCAGGTATTTTAGTTATTTCCCACAGGATGTAAGCAATGATTTGGGGAATATTTTATGAGAGGGATATTGGAAACAAACAGAGATTTTGCTGCACATATTTAAAACTTCCCAGGAAAGGTTTTTTTGTGCAAAAATAAGTTATTATATGAGATATTAAAGTGGATAGAAACTTCAAAAGTAAATGTGCTTTGTGTCTTCTGTTTGAGTGATGAAGAAAATGATAATATTCCTATCTTATGTTTTGTTATTTTTAAATGTTTTTGTGAAACACTATTGGCAACCTTTGGACATGATAAATGTGCAACAGTTTTTAATATCGTTTTTAAATTCGACCCCCTCGTGAAATTCTGCTCTAATAAAAACTGCATTTAAATATTCGCAGCAGACGCGAAATAATTTACGAGATTTATGTTCAAATGTAGGAAGCATGCCATTATACAACAACTAGGTATTATGAAATGCAGCGGAATTATGCGTCAGATCTCCGACATTAAAACCATTGTGTTTAAAAAATTTTAACAAAAGGATTTAGAGAACCAACTTATTACATAAACACATTTTCACAAACAAAAATACGTGCACGTATAACGTTCATTTCTTCTGAAGTTTCCCTCTGCACATTTGCATACCATTATCCACGACTACTCAATAATTTGTCAATTATTCATGCGTTGATGATATTATTATGACTAATGCAGACAAAGGTTCTGTTACCGTTCTCATGTCAAAAAATTATTACATTAATAAATCTTTTGATTTATTAAATGATAATACAGTTTACAAGGAAATGAAAAGAGATCCTTTGTCGAGCTTACAACAGAAAAACAATAACCTAGTTAAAAAAACTATTTTCAAAAAAATTTATTGACAAAAATACACTTGATAAATTAATCGTTAACAATTCAATATTACCAAAATTCTATGGTTTACCAAAAATTCATAAAGATAATGTCCCTCTTCGACCAATAGTTTCTTGTATCAACTCTCCAACTTACAGTCTTGCAAAATTCATTTCCAACATTCTAACTGCTAGTTTGTCTAATAAATATGAATATAACATTAAAGATTCTTTCACTTTTGCTGAAAAAACTCAAAACTTCAATTTGCCAGAAGATCATCAACTCATTTCCTTGGATGTGGTATCGTTATTTACAAATATTCCTTAGGAATTAGCTTTAGACATTATTTCTAATTGCTGGAACGATATAAAAAAGGAAAGTAATATTCCAAAGAATGATTTCCTTAATATTATCAAATTTATTTATAGTAATTGCTACTAAAATATACCTTCAAATACATGGGTTTAAGCCCAATAATAGCACAAATTGTCATGGATTTTGTTCTTGAAAATTGCATTCCTAAATTAACTTTTCAACTTCCTTTTAAATTTAAATATGTTGATGATTTGATCTGTGCTGTCCCTATAAATAAAATTAATGA
Organism: Dorcus parallelipipedus; assembly: GCA_958336345.1. Lineage (NCBI taxonomy): Eukaryota > Metazoa > Arthropoda > Insecta > Coleoptera > Lucanidae > Dorcus > Dorcus parallelipipedus. Next base: position 25,449,481 of record OY284480.1, on the reverse strand, counting down.
AATCTTAAATACATTTAATAATTTTAATAATAACATTCAATTTACCCTTGAAACTGAAAACAATAGAGACTAAATTAATCAGAACTCCTAACAATACCATCATTTTGGATTGGTACCATAAGCCCACCTTCTCAGGAAGATTTATCAACTTCTATTCAAACCATTGTTTAAAACATCAATTAAATACCATTGTTGCCATGAAGAATCGTGTTGATAGAATTTGTCATAAATCTCTAAAAACTAAAAATTTTCATAAACTTATTGACATTTTTGTAAATAATGGCTATCCTCAGCATCTTGTTAAAAAAATAATTTTCAATCAAAGGAATCCTAATGCTACACAAAGTAGAAACAATAATGTAATTGTAAATTCCATATATAGAAAATTACCTTTCATAAAATCAGTCACTCCGAGAATAGTTTCATTATTTAAGAACACTCCAATTAAAATAGCCTATTATAATCCTAAAACAATTAGACAAATATTTAGTAATTTAAAAAATCCAACTCCTCTTTTACTTAACTCCAATGTTGTATATAAAATCAATTGTGATTCTTGTAATAAATGTTACATAGGCCAAACTAGTCAATGGTTTAAGAAAAGAGTCTCCCAACACAAAAGTGACTGTAGAATTGGAAAAAGGTCCTGTGCTCTTGCCATTTACTCAATTGATGATAACCACTGTTTTGACTTCAATAATATTAAAATTTTAGAAAAAAAAATGTTTTATAAAACTAGATTATTTTTGGAAATGTCATGCATTCAGAAGCATAATGACGTAACTGTCAATTTCAGATCCGACACTGACGATCTTAATAATATATAGGTCTGTTTGTTATCCTGCACTGGTGTACACCAATGCATATTTTTTCGCAAAATACTTTTTAATGCAACTTGAAATGTTTGTATGGTATGTCAGTATGAATGAGTATGATTCGTATTAATACATTATCAATGAATTTAGGCTTCATTAAAGCATATTTCGTAAAAAAAGTGTACACTAGTGCACACCAGTGCAGGATAATAAACAGACCTTATATGTATTTCAATCTAATAAGTCACGCCACCTAGAGTTCTTTTATTTATTTATTTATTTTTATTTTTGTTATAAATAACACATCAAATTTTAAGTTAAAATTTTCAAAATGTATTAATTTCTTTATTATTATAGTAAGTATTATATATAATATTGTATCATATTATAATTAGTCGTCCAATTGTAGTATTTTAATGGTCCTGAAGAAGTAATAAAATATTACGAAATATCGACCAGTATAATCGAAGTTTTATTGAAGCCGTTAATCCCCGTTCTCTAAATATAGTTAAGAAGTTATTAATATTTACATTTGAACAATTAGATAAGATATTTGTAGTCGTGGACAAAGTATAGTATACGACTTACTATAATGGCTATTATCATCTCGGATAATTGCAAAAATCTCTAGCTACACTCCCTCGTGTTGCAAATTATCCTCGGCAATAATAGCATTCATTGTAGCCTCGTATATAATATACTATTAATAAATTCATAACGATTTTTGTCGGTCATATAAATTATTGTGTTTGGGGCATTAAGACATTATGAGACAGTAATAAACAATTTTAATAGCGGGATATGATCTATAAATCAATAATAAAGATCAATTATATATTTTATTACCATCCCAATCAGTAAACACTCTCACGCCCTGAAAAATTGCCCTATAATGGTAGCTTTATGGCCGTTGGTAGCGGAATTTCTTTTCATCCAAGTCGAACAAACTGCGACATCCCTACATTATCGCCGTTTACATCTTATTACCCTTTTCCATTATCATTATTGCTGGCTGTTCCGAGGGCGACACTGTTCGGACTTTAATTGAAACTCGCCCTCGTCGTCTGTTCGCCTTAAAAACTTGCTTATGTTCGTATATACAAGGCTCATGGTATTAGAATTAATCAAAGAAGTACATTTTGGCAATTGTGTTTAAATGAACTTGTCAGTGCTTCGAGATTAATTGTCGTTTGGTGACTTTTTTCCCCAAGTGCGGACAGAATTATTTACGAGGCAAACATTACGGAAGAAAGAAAATTTATTTACTTTTGCTACATTACGTATAACGCAAAAAGTTTCAGAGATTAGAAAAAAGAATAGCAAGCACGGAATTGATTGTTACCCGTCACCTCCACCCTTTCTTTTTGTATTTTAATAGACATATTTAAAAACATTATCGAGTTACTTGCTGCATTATACTTATTTCTTTTTTAAAATTGTTATTATTTGCACGTGCACGGGTAATTTGGGAAAAGTGAAGAGCAAGCTGGTCTCGCTGCAAGAGAAATTGACACACAAATCACGATCACCGTTCAAATAAATCCGTGAAAGTAACTGCACGTCAAAAACTAATTGAAATCATAAGTTAGAAACAAGGGGTGGTTGCAAAGGGGAACGTCGAATCTCACCGGCGCTGATTGTATTGAAAAAGTCAGGTTCACGTTCAGGTGATTTTTATTTGATGATTTTGTTATTGAGGGGCGAAATCAAAAGGCTGAAGCTGAAGCAATTTCTTTTGCGTGGTAAAGAAATAAACAATTATCTAAAAATATAAATTAAGTCTCTTACGTTTAATGTAGTAATCAAATTTCTGTTCTGAATGGATTCGAATGCATGCGATTTCCATCGCGACTATCACACGGAAGCAACGATCGTCCTGGGAAATATATTAAGCCTCACCAACCCCCGCTTTGATCAAAACGGCTCAAAATTTAATTGTGTGAGATGATCACTCCTATTCATGAACATGCGATAACAAATATTGAAGGTACACACTATAAAATGAAAAGCACTTCGGGATAAAAATTAACTGCCTTCTTATTGCTTGGATTGAACTGATGCGACCCCTGAAAGGGTTTATTCGTTATTCCCAAATGTAAGAGTCCAACGATTCAATATTCCATAGATGCAACGTGCGTGAGAGTTCCAGACGAATAGAACCTTAAGGGGGTTGCCTTTTTACGTCTACAAAATACTCCACTTTATATTCACAATAAAAAGTCGAATTTTTTTGTTTGCGGTGATGACACGAACTTACATGCCAAAAAAAAAACAGTAATATTTTTTCCCCCGGTCGTCAGGGATCGTAGAGGGCGAAAGCTTCTTGCATAGTATCGATTAAGTTTTTAGTGGTTTCTTGGGGGTTGACCTTATTGCGATTTTATCGTCGTTTTTATTATTCATTTAGAATGTAATTAAATCGCGTCGACAATTAAAAAAAAATGTGCTCTACTTGTGTTATGAAATTTTTTGTAATTAAAATAGATGTAATTTTAATTAAATGAGAAGTGCTTCCGTATGCTCGAATGCATAGAAAATTAAAAGATAAAGAAACCGTAATGAACGTTGCCACACCGATAGAATTATCTAGGGCAAACTCGTAGCTAAAAGTTTCATTATTGCGGTGACGTTTCTTTAAAAGAGAAAGAGGTAACAAGATCACGTTCAACCCTAATGCAGCCGACATGAATTTAATTCACGTATGTCATGAAATTTACGCCATTATTCTCGACAGTCGCAATAGGGTTCAATTTTGATGACATTAAATTATTTTTAGAAAACATCAAAGTTTTATTTGTTGTTGATATAACTCATAATATACGAGTTACATTAACATCGAATAAAACCTTCATGATTTCTTTCAATTCAACAAAAAGAATAAAGAAAGAACCGTGAACAAAATTACGTCTTTTACATCTTTAAGAGAGGAAAAAAGAAAAGAATTGGGAATTCAAGTCAACGAGAACTAAGTAATCTATTAGAACGTGCACTTAAAAGCATTCCAGCTCTCTGTAATTAAACTCTTAGAACGCTTGGCATACCCAATTCATATCTACATGAATGCTTCAACCAATTATGTATAGAAAGTCCGATTTGTATAGTTTAGTATAAAAAAAAAACTCTGTAAAGGATAAAATTTCAGTAGGATCAAATCAATACTGCAATATCTTAAACCGTCTCACATTCATATTGTAATATCAAATGCATACGTCTGCCTACGACGCATATTACAATTTAGATCCAAAGCAGATTTCTTAAGTTATTGCATTGCAGGATCTCTCAAATCTATTGTGCTGCAGACAAATGGTCCTTGGCTCTGTTTACACGAATGAAATTTCTACTTCTTTGCCCCACTTGATATAAATCTCCCCGAGGGTAAATTTATAATTTCTGCAATGCATCGCACGCTTAGATGCAAAAGCTCTTTAAGTTCCGTGATAAATTCCGGCGGGCAAGCCAACCTATCCCGGCCACAACATAAATAACGCAGGACGTTCATGATTTATTCACAAAGCCATAACGAAAATTGATTCGGAATTCAAATACCGCACGGAATTATTATGGTGAAGCTGCGCCATTACAGACATTGTTCGATTATAGTTTCGTGACTTTGAGAGGAATAACCTGCATTGTGGGCATGCTGAAGTGATTCATGTTGCTCGGCTTAGAAAGGTAGTAAATTATCAAATTGAAAAAGAGAAGGCATTAAATATGTTTATTACCGTGGAAGTTTTATTGCTTTGATAGCACCTGCAATTAATAGCATGGTAATACTCTGTAGAATAATAAAGAATTGGGAATTAAAATGAATAGTCCTTCTTAACATTCTGAAAATGTACATAAAAAGAAATTTATCAACGTCAACGCCTACAAGAGATGAAAATAATATCACCATTTTTACACAAATTGTACCACATAATTACATACTTCATAGTCACGAAATATATCGATTCGTTAATCTTGAAAAAAAAAAGTGCTTAATATTTGTATTATTCGTTCAATATTATGACCTGTCTGGGCACGGAATTGTTGGATTCGCTTTGAAGACCTAATTGCCTCAAAGGCGTAATGGAATGGAAAATGTGTATTTCGTATTTAGCTTCGCCGCCGTCCGTGAAAAAGAAATGGCATTAGAGATCAAAGTACTGTGAAAGTTCCAGTTGGGAAATTGATAAATCTTTCATGGACCTATTCGATTTCAATTCAATTAAGTCATTGAAACTTTATAAACTGAATAATTCAAAGTTCAAAAATTTCTGAATGTATTGTGGTACAATTCTAATCACCAGAAAGAAGAAAGAAGTAGAAAATATTTCCAGGAGATTATAAAGAAAAGGAAGAAAAAGAAAAAAAGTACGGTTGTAGTGTTCTATCAGCAGCATATCTGAAGAGAGCCTGTAGAAGCATCATAAAAGGATAAAAATTAACGATTTCTAACCTGGAAGCTAAGAAGTACTAATTTAAAGAAGGTAATCAATAACAAGAAAGCAAAAGATATAAACATGTGAGGAGATAAGTTAGTTTCCAGAGAATAACATCGTTTTGAGAAAGCGGCGAAGACTGCTAGTAGATACTAACAGAGGATGCCGAATTGGACGAAACGGTTAGTAAAGTATTAGGAGGACTAAGGAACATTACATCTTCAAATAATGTATCCAGAGGAGTTAAAATCAGGTCCACTGTATGGACCAGTGGTTTTGTACGGTTGTTGACGTCTTGGGCTGTTATCTGATTGTTCAGCACCTTTACGACGTTTCTGCTAATGGTTTACTGTATTGAGTGTATTGAATGAGAGTCAAAGTAATAACGTACTTATTTATTCAACGTCTCATCTACAACTGATCTAACGCTACTTCTTAAAATCTAAGGGTGGTCAGGGTGAGGTAAATACAAATTGGGGTGCGTGAGAACTGAGTGTTGCTTCTTAGAACGACGGTGTTTACATGAACCAGAAATTCGGAAATACATGGAACACGATGTGGTCACTTTAACGTTAAATATGAGACCGATATATTTCCTAGACGGACAATCATTATTAAGGAAAAGCAAAGATTAAAATACTGATGCAAAGTTGCCGGAATGTTGAATATTGAACAACGGTTGTGGAACAAAAGCGTTTAGAAGTATCTTCATATTCTATTATTACATGAGCTTAAAATAAGATGGGAATACATTCGTAGTGCTCTAGAGTAGTCAATCGAAATAGCTATAAATAAATACATAGTAAGTAAACGTGAAATTTGAGAGAGAAAGATCGTAAGAAGAATGCTGAATAGTGAAAACAAAAATACAAAATATGCAGCTAGAATGGTGACGCCGTTGTGAGGATCCGTGGTGCATGGTGGGGATCGGAAAGGAATGCAAAAAAATTAGTAGAAGCACGAAGAACATGAAAAAGTTTATAGATAAAAAAAAGAATGATCGGCACCCTTCATACTAAGATCCAAACTTGTATGTTTGGTGATTATGAAGAGGAAGCAAAAGAAGAAAAGAAGAAGAAATGAGAGAGCAGTGAAGAATTCAGACACAGAAAGAAACTAGGTCTTCTCGTTCTTGTATAAACCAATGTCCTAACAAGCACAAAAAGGTTTGAAAATAGAACTGGAAATAAGAGGATTGAGGGCAACAACGGAAGAAAGTCGCACACATAGAATGAAAAATAAGAGTGTGAGGAAATAAGCGGGAATATAAAAAAGAGTTAAATTTATTCAAAGGAGAAGACATTTTTTCCGCTTTTAATGTAAATTCACATTTTTTTGAGTCGCAAGAGCTACAGGAAGTATTTTTTAACTCTATGTATCTGAAAATGAAGAGTACCTGAAAAAAGAAACTACTAATTATTGAATATGAGGGTGATACATATATGTGTATTTATTTTCGCCCATGTTAAAATTAGAGCAAGAAAATTATCTGCCTCTTTTATCCTAAGATCATCTCCTGGGAAAGATAACTCTCAGCGTTTGTTTCATTGATTCAGATTAAATATTTCCTTAATGATGCAGTGATGAGTTCGCCCTCTTCAAAATTTAATATCACTTTTTCCTCTTCTAATTGGGCTTCTGTCTATTTTCATTTAATACTTTGCTCCTTTTAACATTTCCTTTTACTTGTCTTTTCTCTCTTTTTACTTCTACTATTTTACTTTCTGTTTCCTTTTGACTATCTTTATTTTCATCGCCCTTTCTTTTCATATTCTATGTACAACGATGCTCTTCTCTATTTCTCTTGCTTCTTGGGTAATCTTCTTTTCCATCCCTTACCGATCGTCATTTATTTTTACCTTCTCCTCCAAAATTAATTTTTTTTCCTGAGAATCACGCATCCTTTTTTTCACATCCTCTTTTTACTTATTGCCCTCGGCCCCCCTCTTCTCCAGCCCCATTTTCAACTCTTTTGTACTGATCGTGGCGGTTTGGTTTATATCAGAAAACCTCATTTCTTCAGCTATATTATTTTCACATTCAGGCATCCGTTTTTCATATCTTCTTTTCTCACTCTGTTTGTATGAAACTTTTTCGTTATTGCCCTCAGTCCCCTCTTCTCCAATTCCATTTTCAACCCCTTTGTTATTGTGGCGTGCGTTGGTTTATATGAGATTATTTCCTCTTTTTTCTTATTCTCTGCCTGCCTCATTTCTTCAACTGTCTTCCATCTGTCATTCCCTAGATCGTTCTCTCAGTGCCCCCCCTCTACTTTTTTCTGTTCTTCTTACTTTACTACTTTCTTTCACTTTCATTCGTTGCCCGTTTCGTTTTGTAGCATCTTTTTGATACTGTTCTATCTTTTTCTCTGTTTCCTTTTACATTCTGTGTGTGACCATAATCACCTGTTTTGCGATTGATTCTTTGATCATCCAGGTAATCATCTTCTTCTCATCAATTCATGATTTAACTTATAATGATTATGATTTACTTAGCGAATTTTGTTTGAAATTGTGCTGAATCTCAAATCTCCAATTCCATTATCAACCACTTTGTGCTTGTCATGGCGTTAGATTACTTAAGAGGACCTAGTTCCTCTTTTTCTTCGTATTGTCCACTACTGCCTCCTTTCTTCACCTATCTTTCTCTAACTTTGACCTCCATACTTTCCGTCCTCTTCTTCTTACTTCTCCTAACTTTTTCACTTCTTGTTCCGATCTCCACCAATCCCAACCATGACTTCAACATCTTAGCTTTCCAATTCGTATTTTTTAAAAATAAACCTAGCAAGTAGCCGAGTTGGTTAGTCTTCTTTTAACAACGAACTCTTCTTGGTCAGGAAATTATAATTCGGTTTGTTCAGGCCCTATGTAAAGATGTCCTGGACCGCGTTTGAATTTGTATTGCCTGTAGTTCTCAGACAAGCATTAACTGAGAGTTAAAAGCACGTGATTAAAAAGAAACAATATTGCCTTTCAGTAGTCCTTAATGTGCCCCTTGTTTCTATGGTATTCACACGAGTCTCTGTAAAGGCTCTGTAAAGTCTCTGATAAAGGCATGATAAAGGGCACTAAAGGGATTGTATATAAATTTGGACATACGTTTGGGACAACATCTAGAAATACGTTTTATTCTATCTCTGTTAGACATACATTTAAAGTATATGTTTTCCTTCTTTAAAAGCCGGCGCATGCATGCCATGCATTTTTAGCTTCTAGACGAAGAAAGATAATTGATGTCAGGACGCTTGTATGCTGAACAAAGTAAACCGACTTGCAATCAGTCGAGGATTTCATCATACATGTTAGCCCACAGTTGCTGCTGTATCTCTTTATCTAGTTATAAATATCTCTGATATCTGTGTACAATTCCTTCAAATAATGAGCCATTTTTTTAACCAAGTTTGCAAATAGACTGTTTTTTTTTAATATTGTTACGATTCCAATTAGATTAATGCCTAAACTGTTTGACAGTCGGGTTCTTCATCGCTTTTATAATTGTCTCGCTGCGTCTAGGGCCGACCAGCACCGTCACAAAATTTTTTGGAAACATGTACGCTATTCTAGACAGATTATCATCCCTTGCCTTTTGGGTTGCCTATACACCACAACCTAACATTATTTTATTACATACTTTCTGCTCTCTTTCTTTACTATTTTAATTCCATTTTTAGTGTTCGCCCCCACTATCATTTTTCTTAAGCGACGAAAGCGAAAAAAAAATGAGGGCGATCAAAAAGATAAATAATGTGGATGCCCGAATAAGTAATTTAGCTACGTGTACGTTTAAGTAACGTTATTTTAGACAGCGCCAGTTTAATTAACTCATTTAAATAAACGCAGGAACTTTGCGTTGAAATAATGAACGTCTAGTTGAACTTTATAACTGCATTATTCACGAATTTTGTGATGTTAATTATTTGTAATAATACGTAATGAATTAACTGGCACCAGTAACAACAGTAAACACCAAATTAAAAAAAATGTACGTACGGCATGGAATTAGCGATCATCAGGGAAACAAACAAACAAGACTTCATTAATCATTTTGGCGTTTTACATAGGCAAAATATATCACGTGTAAACATGCCCCAGGACGTTTTTCTATTTTCGGCACCAGACGGAAGTTCGCGATCAGATAAATAAGTTCCCGTAATTTACGACTTGATGACCCGATTTAACTTTAGCCGGCCAACTACTTATCAGATAAATAAATTTACAATAGCGGCGGACGTTTCCGGATATCGACGCTACCACCGACAGTAAATAAGTGTTAATTCAATAAAGTTTGCTGTAAATAGCCTGAAGAATTTGCTGCTGCGGCTGTCCCCCTCACCCCTTCCTGACCCTTGTGAAGCATTGATTCGAAATATAAATTTGCACTGCATTAATATAATTTATATTGGTTTGAATTTATGCAATTCGGTTGTATGCTCAGTGTTGTTGTTGTAATTTTTGGAATTTTATTTCTTTTTACGAAATCAAAGAAAATTTGAACCTACAGTTTATTTTTTCTCTATAAGCCGATCGATCGATAGAGAAGTCAAAGAATTTTTATGTAGCGACCTCCTTCTATCTTTCGTGAAACAACCTTGTGTCATTTGGTCTTATATTTTCTTAACCTATACTTTATACGATCGGCATATAGTAAAAAAAAATAATCTGTATGCATAGTGTTTAAACAATTCAATATCCGAATAATGAAACCACAAAAAAACTAAAATAAAATGAATGCCATCAACACTGCACATTTGCATAGGCTGCTACGTAATTGAATTTTTTATTGCATTCACAAATACTGGAAAAACAAATTTTACGCAAATTTAATAACTTTCATAAACGAAATTTATTAAACGCCCATTCTGCATGTTGTATAGGTATACGCATTGAATTACCAATAATTTCAAAGGGTATTACGTGGTATTAATTTTATTTACTTTCGACGTTTTATCTCTTTAATGCCTTGAAAATTTTATAACGCGCACCAAACAATAATAATCTATTGATTACAACCGCAAAGCCGTTGCTTTAAACTCAACATTTTGTGAGCGTATTTTCAAGTTAGAAGAATTATGGCAAAAGGCAGAATCCTATAAATTTATTGGAGTGAACGCCTACACTAACATACAAACATAAAAATAAAGAAAAAAGAAACGCAGAACTTTTTATTTGGTTTTCTTTGAGAAGCGAAAACTCCGAGCTGAAAAGGAATAGAACTAAAATCGAATGTTTGAATTTGCAAGTTTATTATCTTCTTTGTTTTTATACGGAATTGATTTAGATCTTTATCTTTTTAACACGTGGCTTTTATAGAATCCTTGAGAACGTTATTAATCATCCTGCGAGGAAAATTACTTCCGCGTGTATAGGAAATTACATTTCCACGTAAGCTGAAAATGATGTAGTAGACTTCACCTTAAACGTACTCACAAGTCGATGTAAAAATAACACTCATCGGTAAGAATTTTTTTGAATAGATAACAGCATTGACTTTAGTGCGTGCAATCACTGATTATTTATTGGCGTGGATTTAAGACAATCAAATCAATAAAAGCTCGCGAGCTTTTGCTCGAAATTGTCGGCAAACGAATTGCAATAGATTTTTCATGCGTTCAAGAGTTTAGATTAGGTGCTATACTTTAACATTCCGAAGTTCATCTGCAAGGAACAACAATCTGATGCAGTGATTCACTGCACAATCGCAGACCAAGCGAACCAGATGCAAAAGTTGCAACATTAATATAAAACTTTCCAGTTAGCGTGGAAGTTAAACTCGTTACGTTTAACAGCAAATTATTATCGCAGTTGACCTTCTTTTTTGTGGGCGAGAGTTAATTTTATATTATGAACTAGTCCTTAAAACGAAACGACCACAATAATGTGACTCGTTGGCTATTTTAAAAATCAAAGTGACCCAGTTTCTATTTCTTTCGTGCCTTCTTCTGCATTGCAGGTCACACGTCAAAATAACTGTTTATTCACTCCCGTCAGGTAAGAATTCAATTCCTGCTCCGCCAAGGGATGGAAATCTCTTCGATACCCCCCATTTCAATAACATAACACCGAAACGCCCGAAAAATCCGCTGTAATTCCATTACACCAAGGATGTTATTTTTAATTTAAAAATCAAGCAGGCTGTTCTTTAAAAAAAGGTCCTCTCATAAATCGAAGTAAGTGCGCTGCGCAGATTACGATGAATGCAAAGGAGGCCCCCGTTTCGGTTCCCGTGGGATTCATGCATGCGAGAAGAGGAAAGTTCTTGAACCGGTACAACGCGCTTAGTTAACTTTGCTCGGCGGAGCTGAAGAACGCCACTGTGTTTAATCAGGCTTTCTCACACGTGGTCTCTCTTGCCGAGTATTAAGGGCAATAAACATGTCGAGTCCTGAGCTTGTAATTTCACTCCTGATACCTACTGATTTGAGAAAAATAAAAAAAAATCCAACGCGTACATACGACTTGTTCGTGTAAGCAGACTTTCTTGTTAATAAAATTACAGACGAGAAATTGAGGCTCTCAATAACTACAAATAATCGTCTACTTTCGAACTACTTTCGTAATTGACATACAACGTTCACAGGACCTTAGAGAATTCCGTTAAAGTAGAAACATTCTGGTTTATGACATGTGATCTCTTTCCTTTATTTTTTCTGTAAAAGTTTATTTGCAGTATTTTCTTTCCTTCAAATCATGTTGAAGTCAAATGAAAGCTTTTCCTGTTTTTTTAGTTTGTTGCATATGCTATCAAAACTTTGTATGTACTAGGTATGTAACGAGCGTCTAAATAAAAACCTTGTTAAGTAGGTTGTGATCGAGAATTTATCCATTGCATTTACATAACAGAATTACTAAATGTAGCCTACTCGACAAGGTTTTTTTATTTAGCCAGTTGCTACAAAGCAATAACAAACACAAATCCTTGATCCAGTCGCCTCTTCATTTCTGTGATAAATTCGAAACATCTGTTGTTTTGCGCAGAGCAAGATTGCAAGCCAAATTGCGGTAAGCATCGCGTACAGCTTTACCAACCACATACACTTAATACAACACTGGAAGCGTTAGTGCATTAATGGAAATCCTCTTTGTCTTAATTGTTCCAACTTATCAGTAGGCAAAAAGCGCCCCGCAAAACTGTACGTTCTCAATGAGTAATGTTCGCAATCTCTGTTAATGTTTTCATAGGAATCACTTCTACATACAGTTCGAACTTTGAAGCCAAAATAAATTTTGCTGTTTGTAATTAATACGGACAAAAAAACAAAGTTACGTTTTAGACGTGCTTTCAGAGTTATACAAACTAGGTAACGCGAGATCAATATCTTTTTTAATCAAGTGAAAAAAATATGTCTTTGTTTGATTAATTATTTCAAATGCCATTTGAATTATTTTTATTGCATCCCTATCGTTTTGTATAGGAATGCAATATTAATATGTAATTCAAGTGGCATTTGAAATAATGAACTAATCAAAGACACATGATTTTATTTCCATAGGTCACTTGATTAGAAAAGATATTGATCATGCGTTATATGCAAATATTCTACAAACACAAGGAATTTTTATGCACCTTCTAATACTGATTGAGAGCTTTTGTAAGACCTGGACTTAAGGGTTGTAAAAAGAAGATCTTATTGAAACATAAAGGGGCGCTTAACATACTTCAGACAAATGTGAATTTGAAGGTTAGGTTGATACATACATAATTACATATTTTGTGATAATTTTCAACGGAAAAGAAAGTACTTCAGTTATGTTTATCATTTAAAATGCCAACAGATATCGATAATTTCAAACATATGTCAATTTGGAAGCTGTTTTTGTAATTTGAAATGTGAACACATTTAGCCGCCAACCTAACAAATTAAAATTTCGGATGCTTTAATGAGCTACTTTATGACCCCCAAATGGGTTTCATATTGCTGTGATATTACCCAAATTAATAAAAATTTCATACATACCATACCATCAAAGGAAGGAAATCCAATCATTATTTCTTTAATTTATATAAAATTATTTAATGTATCACATCTACACATACATCACAAACAAAGTATCTGAAAAATAAAAATTGTTATTAAAAACCGAATTTAAAGAAAGTAAAATAATTAAACTTACCAAAAGAATATAAAAAACTAATATTCTTTTAAAGAAGCAGTATTGAGGAAAAGGAGCAAATTCAACTCCACATCGAAGACGGGGAAGTGGAATGGGTCCAGGAGTTTGAGAAAGAAATGCAATGAAGGGAATTCTGCGAATGGATGAGTAAAATTAAAATTAAAATGAATCATCCCCTCACCGCAAGACATTGGCCAATCTCAAGAGGTAGTAATGATAAGCGCAAGAGGAGGTTGGTGTATCTTGAAGACGGTCGGCGGGTACGTGTGAAGATGAGTGATGCAGAGGACGTCTGTATAGATTACAATAAACTTTTTGACCAACACCTGAAATTATAAATATTAGTTTGGGATGTCAAAATTATTCATGGGTTTACTTTTGGGATATCTGTTTAGGAAAAGTTTAAATTATATTAAGATTAGATAAATATTGAATACATACTTACAAATTGTTAATATATTAAGAAAAAACTGTATTATAACAAAATTTACACGACATTTTAAATTGGCATTGATTAACGTCAGAATTAAAATTTGAAGTTTGATAAAAAGAGATGAAATTAAAATCCGATTTGAAAAAGCTCGACATGTTGCCATAAAAACGGTTAACATGGAAAATAAATATTTATACGAGCTGAAATAAAAGCAAACGGAATCCAAAATTTCATTTACAATCAAAGCTCTCAATACTGAACATCTGAAACATAATTCTCTCTGATTTTCATAATTCAATTTAAACTTTACATTCAATTCATTCTTTAATCATTATTCGTTCACTTTAATTTATCTATTACGTTACAAATAGTTTTTCTCGTTAATTATTTCATAATTTTGACGTTAATAGTGTGATTTTGACAATTTACATTTTTCATAAATAAATTCTTTAATTAAATTGAATTCTATTTGTTATATTAATAAGGAACGAGTTTGTAAAGAAGGAAATGTCACAGTAAGTAACAGGAAAGTCTAAATTTATACCATTATTGTCAGAAATTTTTAGAGAACTGTCAAAACATAACAGTTAAATTTAAGTCAATTAACGAATACTATCGTTTACGATTCGCAACAATTGTAGGCGAAGTATTTAAACCAATTGATAAAAATTTAAAGCCATATTAAAAGTTATTCAACGGATGTATCAAAATACGATTCGCAACAATCGTAGTTGGGTTATCTAAACAGAGTAAATTTTAATACATACAAATTCTTGAAATTTCTAATTAACAGTAGATTGGATACGATTAGCAACAATCGTAATCGATTTATAAAAAGAATTAGAAATTACAATACATACACTTTTTCAAAATTATAAATTATAAAAGGACTTTCTTAACTGAAGGACCCACAATCTAAATAAAGCCTCATAAATAAAAAGAAAAATCCTATAAAAAGAAAATTACAAAAGAAAAAGAAAGAATCAACTAAATAAGAAATTAAAGGGATTCATCACTACATAAAAATTTGGCTTCATCAACGTAAAGCCATATCACTACAATATGTAGTTGTTAAGCAACCAAAATAGAAAAAATAAGATTATACACAATAATATAAAGAGACCTATATTAGTATAATCAAAAATTAATTTGAAGAGAGAAGGACGGAATGTTCTTTACCTATACACGATTAATGCTTTTTGTGAATTATTTAATAAAAGCCAACAGAGGCTTGCCAACGTCGGATCCAATTATTTTTCCCGTAATCCAAAAATTAAGGGACACTAATTTAAAATTACGTTAACGGCGTCACTTGCGATTGACTATAAATTTATTTAATTCACTGAAAAAAACTCACGGAGAAGATTTAATTCTTTTCTACCGAAACAAACTGTGGGGACAAATTAATTGATTCATTCGTCGAACCGAATTTGGAAGGAAAAATTAGCGACGAGAGTAAACGCACAGTCTAGTTAAAAAAAGAAAAAAGCTATTTACCGGAACGGAACTGCCGTTTTTCTCTCCGCGACGGCTTTTAAAACCTTTCTTATCAATTTTGGAAGAAATGGCTAGCGTCACGTGAGCCAATTAAGTTTAAATATCACTGTTCCGTGCGAAGTTTCCAAACGGCACGTAGTTGCCGCTAGATGATAGTTGGATATGATTTCCATCTTTTCCCCGTGGCACGTATAGTAACATGTATTTTATTCAGATGCTGTTTCTAGATTAAATTGCGGTATAGAAGATACAGTGGTATTTTTACAAAAAGATCATAAAAACGCCTCGTATTAGCTCTTTTTACGCGTTGTCGAGTCCACGTTGGCTAATTCATATCCTCTCGCGCGAAATAGCAAAGGAAATGGGAAACAAGAGTTCCGTTTATATCAAGGGTTCACAAACTTTCGCATTTCGCGCCCTCCGTTTTTTTATCTTGAATAATTTTGCGCCCCCTCTATAGTATAAAGACAATGCAGGGTCCTTTAGAAAATGAAAACATGAAATTAGATGACTGGAATTGGGTAATAAGAGAATGTAAAAATTTAATTTTGATGTCTCGCTCATTTATTCGACGCCCCCCTTGTACAGCTTCGGCCCACAGCTTGAGAACTGCTGGTCTGTTCCAAATACGCTCTGTGACGGTTTCGAAACCGTCAAAAGCATGCACTCACCAAAGTTTTACACTTGACAAAGTTGTCAAAATCGATCATTATTTCGGCGGGCAACTGATTAGGACGGTTTTGAAACGGTCAGACAGTGATGCTGGAACAGAGCTGCTATTAGCCAATTACGTTGGAAAATCGAGAAATTATACCCGATAGTATTCATCTTTGATCTATTTCTATCATACTTAGAACCAGCCACATTGTTGCGATACCGCGCAACAATTTTTTAACCTCTAAAGATAGCGCTCTTCTGCTGATGAAGCCCCAACTAACGCCGAAATAGCTATTAGCTATACATAGGATGCACTGGGATCTCATTGCAATCCAGCCGATTTACAGCCAAATTTTATATTTAGAACGTAAATAGCTTTATGTACTTTTCTTCTATTGAAATTGACTGAAAGCACCGCAAATGGGCAACGCGTCCATAAAGGCGTCGTAAACTTATTTATTGAGGTTCAGTTTCCTTTGTCAAGTCGAAATTGTGGAACATGTTCTTGATAAAGTGCATGCTACTAAACACAAGATATTCTATCCTCGTTTGCAATTGCTGACTAACAAAAAAGATATAATTTTTTTGAATTATTGGTTTCTTACGGCGTCAGCCCGCATAGTTCTATGACTGGTCTGGCTAGGACAGAGTTTCGCACGTCTTAAGTCACGTTTTGAATCTTTGCAATATAAGATTTTCGTCTCGTTTTTGAAACATAAAAATTTTGCTAAGGTACGGTCTCCTGCGTTTAAATTATCGGTTTCTTACGGCGTATTTTACTTGACCCTCATGTTGAGAAGCTAATTTACGTAGTACTTGTGTACTTATACAGAGTCTTTTAATTGTCCACATGTTAGGTCTATTTTATGTGGATGCCAATTATGTTACGATGGTTCTCAAATGTTGGGTTTGGGTGCAATTTATATAACATTACTGAGTTCTTTCACCTTTTATTTTGGGTGCCTTTTTATGTGGTATCTTTTGGTCTGGTGTTTATTTTACCATTGGCACTGCTTAGCTACGCCCAAGCGTTCTGAGTTTTGAACGCAACAATAAGAGAATTATTAATGATGTTAGTTATTGGGGAGATTTTTCGTATTGGTGTTTTCATTAGTTGTAGTTTCAAATGTGTACGAGTAAGCACAAAACCACATTAATAAGAAATGTTGGACAAACTCAAATGAAACAAGATAGAATATCTCTTATTAATTAAAACGATTGCGTTTCTGGACGCATGTGTATAAAAGCAGGAGCGGGAACAAAATAAGAAGTAACAACACAAACACACTACAAAAGTACACAACTATCATAATGTTCCCCAAGATAGCTCTACATAACTTCCTATAATATTATAAAATGTTTACTTTACACCTCTGTGAAGTCTCAAGTTCCATTGAATTCTATTGGAATTCGAAAATATTGTTTTCTTTAGAGAGTCGCCACCGTCTTCCAAAATAATTACAAAGATCATTTCTCCCCTTGATAAATTGAAACAATAAGGGGGCGACTTAAAACAGTAGAAAAAGCAAACGTAAGGCGATAACTCACTGCGTCTTATCGATCCCGATTTTATTTTTCTGCCACGCTCTTTTTCGAAACGCCAGCGCGATAAATTTAACGGGCGCATCCGTCTGCGGCACTAAAACTTATGAAACGGACGAATAAATTCCATAATTCCATAAACAAAGTACAAATGTAAAATTTATTTAGGCGGTGGCGCGAGTGTTTATTTATTACGCGAGTTCTGCATAGAGCTTGTATTTTGGGATATCGATTTGCAATGGAAACAATGCGGGATACCCGACTGCTACAATGGCAATTAGTAAATAAATTTTTACAATAAACAATAAAAAAAACTGTTTTGTAACTTACTTCGTAAAGCAGAACTCAAACAATTGATAAAAAATAAGTGGTTTCAAATTTTCATGACTTCAAGATATGTGAAAACTTTTACAGAAAATAGGGTGGTCTAAAATAGTCACTCTCTTGAATATTATTTTGAGAGTCGATTTAGTTTAATCATCTCCCTCTGTGTATAGGAAAAATCGATTTAGCAATTTCCTATTCAACTCATCAAAATTTTTTTGCCAACGTTAACAAAGTACGTTAATTAACAAATACATTCAGAAGCAATTACTGTTTGGCCCTTTTCCAATACTTATTTGCATATGCAAATTCCATTCGAAAGAATGAAACCCACCGCAAGATAAATACCGTTCCATGCTCAAAAGTCATGCTTGCATGTCTTCTCGCGATCTCAATTAACCAGCAAATTAACCCTCTCGTTTTAGCATTAAATCGGGATGGAAATATCGCATAGCCCAAAGAATGATGATTGTCATATTTCGCAGATACGTTTCGTTAATGTATGCCACCCCTCGATGCATAAATAATTATTAAGTTAACGACACCGACGGATTAAAGTTGATGAATGTAATGGTTTTTATGTTCGTGTTACTTTATCTTGTTATTCATGTGACTTTTGTTAAAACTACTGTCATATTTATTCGTATACGCAACAGCAAACGGAAACTGTATGAAGCTTTTCAAATATTCGCACTTCTGTAACGCAATCACATTTTACGTAAGTTTATTGGCAAGATTTATTTGGGCAAGTTGGCTGAACTCAAAGACGATATATTTCTTTATACACAATACAGAAATACATCCCTATTTTTAGGGGAGAAAAAATGTCATTCACAGACAGGGTTTGCCTCGGGTGTGCCACATTTCTGAATTATAAAATCAAATCTTTCTTTGTTTAAGTATACGAGTTTATAAATTCGTGCTACTGAAGACGTCTCATAAAATACAAATAGTTTCAAATACTTAGTTAGGTATTGAAGAGACCCCTAGATTACAAATTTGTCAAAGAAGAAATATCACGAGAGAAGTTTCACATTCATATGTATGATGTTTAGGAATGCGTTTAAATAATTCGCCACTTAAAATATACAGGGAAGGAAAAAGTAAAGCTTGCATGGAACTCTTAACGAGTGCGAGTGAAACGCACTGCGATTTTCTAGATATAGAACAGAGATGGATATAACAGCGACGTTGTTGCAGTTCCTGCACTGTTCTTCCCCTTCTAAGGCGTACATGCAGAGCTTCGATATATTCATCTCTGTTCTACATCTAGAAAATCGCAGTGCGTTTCACTCGCACTTGTTAAGGGCCGCATGTAAGCTTTGCTTTTTCTCGCCCGGTATAAGTACACACAAGCACACAACAGAAAGTCCTGTTTTTTGTGTTTTGCGGAAAGTCTCGAGTTTACGTGCGTCGTAAAATCTACATTAAAACAATTATAATTTACTGCAGTTCTTTTCGGCGGCGGTGCACGTTTACTACCTCCTATAAACTTACTTTGGGAATAAGGAAGTCGCTGTGCGTCTTGGGAGTTAAAAGTAATCACCTCTTAGCAGGAGCTTTGGTGTTAGTTATAAAGTGCATCATTACGTTTAATTTCTGAAGAGCATTAAACTGGAAACTAAGAACTTAATTTTGTGCTACTGTGGCCCAAATTTAAAAAAAAATTGAGTATAATGTATAATTTCAACAAAATTGACAATTAATGTTTTTTACTGCCACATAAAAGAAACTGAAAACTTCAGAGTACGTGAGTACGCTAATAAATGTGGAAAGCATACTCCACTAAACTTTGAAATTAATGTATCGTAAAATAGCAATGAATCTGTCGAAGTATCGCAAACTTCGTTGTTTAAGCTTGTGCCCTGCAACTTTATACGTATAAGTACATAGCTTTGAAGTGCTTTTAAACAATTCAAATTTTGTGTGCGCCAATATTTGGCATCCCAAAAGTTTCCCAAAGCTTAATCTGTTCTAGCTTATCTAGGAGAACGTGTTTTACAACGGAAAGATTATAAATTACAAACAAATTAAATTGTTTAATAATAATTCCAGAGCCTATGATTAGTTATTCCCAAGCATCTGGAAACTGTTTGAATTCTACTAACTAAACTAAACGACAGTCATAAATTTATCTCGAGTCATCAAGCTAAAATTAATGACGTCCAGCAAACTGCAGTTTACAACTCAAATACACTACCCAGTTTTATCCGACAACGCAGATCCCCTATTCCCTAAGTATATTTATATCGAGGTTATAAACATGCACCTCGGGGAAGTGCGACAATAAATCATAATCTTTTTAGCACAGATTTTACGGTCCACATAAAAAGCCGAAAGGAACTTTCGCGCACATAAAGAATTTACCGAAAAGTGCGCGAGGAATTTAAACTGAAGACGACAGAAGGACAGAAAGATTAATTAAAACGTGTGCCACTAAGTAAACTCATCCTGGCGGAAGGAATTAAGGACTTAATTAATTCATTCACACTTTAAAGTTGGATCATTTGAACTATGGAGTTTAGGTTGTGCAAATATGCAAATATCGATTGCTTTGTGCAGTTTCAACCAGCTGGGAACTGTGAGTGAATGTGATGACAATGTATGACGGTGCATTTGGATAATATATGAGCTTCTTTACGGGCGCTCTGTTCTAATTGTTAAAGTTAATTAAACATTTAAAACTTATTCAGAATAAATTTCCGAAATGCAGTTGACTTGTTTAACTAACGATTTCCATTTCCTCCTCAGTTTCTAATATTTAATAGTTTCCTTGGTCTTTCCTTTTTTCCATTCCAGTACTTTAATTTTTGGAAACTTGGCCCAAATTATCCATTGAAGTCTAATAACTACTGTGATCTAAGGATTTTCTTATAAGTCTGGTTTTTTCTTCGACAATGTGGATCCAAACTAATGCTTCTTGACAGGAAAAAAACATTTAATATCTTCGCGATTCCTCAGAACACCATTTCGAAATGCCCACTTCGATTACTCTGCGTGTGGAAAACTCGAGAAATCCAGTGTATCAAATAACAATACGTACGAACGACATCCTGCGTAGTTATTCAACGCGACAGGATTAAATAAGGCACGAAACTTCGTCCAAACTGAGACGTAACGGTTGCTAGCAGCCTTACGTCGGCGTTGATTTAATTCCTCTTCTGGCACGAATTTATTCTGAGAGTAAAGAAGTTCAGGGAGTTTGTCTCATTTTCTTTGTGTGAGTTCTCCCAAGTCTTCAACGTCGTTCAGGCAAATATTGGACCGCCTTGCTGAATTTTGATGTGGATACGCAGTTTAAGTTTGAGGGATCCCAGGAAGTTCGAGTTTTAGTTCTTGGGGGAGAGTATCAAAAGCACTTTAATTTTTTGATGGCATATTCTGACTAACCCCAAAGAGACCCTTCAGTTAATTAAAGACAACAATAAAGATCAATTTAATAAATTAAAAGTAAGTCACGTTCTGTAACAACGTATGAGTTGAAGTTGGCCTTAGTTGAATTAGTAGAGAATAGGCAACAATAGAAAAAATGTTTTGTCCAAATATGCTGCCCCCATACAATACGCTTCATTCAAACAAGTGACACTTCAATTTCCACTGTGACAAATTGAGATGAACGACGACAGATGATTTTTCCAAATCAAAACCCGCCGGCTCAGCAGCGCCAAAACACGGCCGGCAAATAATAAATAAATCTTTATTAATCTGTTTACGCGAAACGTTTTACTAATGGGAATAACTCGAGGTGTCGAACAAACGTGCCTTTACATTCGCTTAATTGCGCGGAAACTTGAAACCGGACTCGCCTTGAGTAGGTTCCCGTGTTCAAAATACATAGTTTCATATTTGGCCACTCTCAATTAATTTCCTTAACGTCGCTTAACTCGCCCAAATTAATTCACTTGGACGTTCCATGGTATACGAAAAGTTTACCCGTTTATAAGTAGTTTGGAAGTTGTGATGTTTACCTTAATTTAGACAAGCGAGGGATTTGAATAATTCTTGAAAATTTTTGTTATTTAATAACTGTAAGAAATCATTAAGTTAATTTCGTAAGTTAAAAAATAATGTAAACAAATGTTACTTGCTTTATCAAAGGCTTTGCCGTCACGATAATGAGACCGATCTTTACAATAAAACTGCATTTAAAGAAAGCCGAAGCTGGTTTTTGCATCATCATTACCAGAGGAACCGCTGTTACATAAAAGAAAGTTTGTCTATTTTAAATCGAACAAGCATGACTAAGAGCGGTTGATCCGAATGGAAAAATGTGCGTCAAGTTACAACTTGGACCCTCACGCAGAGTTTTGTTCGTAATCGGAATTTCCAGTATAAACCATATAAAACACAGGTTATCACTAAACCGCGGGGAACTTGGGGCATTCAAAGTCCGAACGCTTAGTAGATAATGATGAAACTTTAAATATTAATCCAAACATTATTAGTTTGTAAATTCGTTGACGAAAGGCCTGCATTTTTGAGTTTATCGCTTCGACAGTACTGATTTGCTAATAAAGACATTAAACACGTGTCGATATTTGTTTTATTTCAACACCGAACGCAAGACGGCATCCGCCACTGACTGTTGTTTACGTATTTTATACAGTTTTTGCTCAATAATTAGGTCAATCCCTCAAAGTTCCCACGCTTTAGTCATCACACAGCCAAAAGTCGTATGGTCGTGCACATGAATGTCGTAGTGTGTGATCAAATTCTGAAAATTCTGTTGGATATATAAAATGCCATTTTTTCCTCTTTGTAAAATTATTTTGAATTTCATTTGCATTCGTAATTGTTTTTACATATTTTGAATTTCTACATTTATATTTTTTTCTTTGTATTTAACTAAATTTCATTTAAGAAAAATGAGAAGAAGAGGCGTAATCTCGTCAATCCCGAAAATTATATGTAGTTGGCGGGAAAGGGCTAAAACCTCATTCCATATAAAAGTGACATTGAGAGCAATTGCTAAACCCTCACTATATATAAAAGGGGCATTGAGAGCAATTGCTGGATAAATAAAGCTCAAACCAGACATGTACAAACAAAGGAATTTCTACTTCGATCCTTTATGGTTTGATTAAAATTTTGGTAAAAGAGTGAGAAGAAGAAATTGTTGATTATTTCTGTGTAATTATTTTTATAAAGTTTGAATTAAGACATAGAGTTTGGGCGTAATAGTAGAATATCTCTCTCTCTCAGGTAGTTGTTAGCCGAGTGGTTGAGTCCTCTGGCAGCCCACTTGATGCTTGACCGGGCAACTATTAGGTGTGGGTTCGAATCTCCTCCTGATGCATATGGGCTCTATGTGAGAGATAGAGTACTTATGTATCGGATTGTGTTTCGGATTCATACCGGCTCCTTCGAACGGGGTTTTCTGCGTTTACCCAGTTTGTAAGGCGAATGCCGAAGGAGATATTAACATCTAAGTCGGTCGCAGCCGCCACCCTTCCCCGACAAGCGCTGAGCTTGGGGTATGTGGAGAAAAAAAACTCTTATCTTGACATTTAGAGGAGCATAGTGTCTTGACGAGGCATTGTAAAATTGATAAATTTGAAGGTACATGATAATTCATCCCTTTTCTTTTATCATTTTCAACCACCCGTCCCTCATATAACCGACGCGATAAAAACGATTAATTCAGGATTTCTAAAATGATTTGAAATCTGGGGCTCTGAAGACTTAATGCTATTGTAAAGGCCGGACAGGGTTGCAAAGAATAAGGGGTTCAAGAAATAGAAGTTCAAATGAATTCAAAGGATCAACATCATCTTCATGTTTGCCATTTCATCGTTTCTTCTTTTTCATCCTCTAGATCATGTAGCAGTTCAGCCACATTTTCACATGTAAAGCCACTGCAGTACTTATAAATATTTAAACACTTCAACCCTGCTTTTCGACAGGAACATGCACCAGTGCAACCCTTCTTGCAGCAACAAGAAAGAATTTTAAGTAGTGATTCAGGTGCTGGATCTCAGGTTATTGCAACAAGCTCCAGGCCATGAGCCTTGCTTACCCAACCCCACTTTTCTGGGTGTTTCATATTTCCTAACCAAGTTTGTACTTGGTGGTAAGACCGTAGTGAATGTTGGCGAGCAGCATCTTGTGTTGGTGGTAGCCTGGAAAGATTTAATTTGCTCTTTGTTGCAGACTTTGTAAACAGCTGGTACCTCAGTATATCGAGCGATTGGTCAGTGGCTGATTTGCGACTGTACAATGCAAAAAAAAAAACTTTTCTCCAGCAGTGGCTACTTCTTCACTGGTGGCATCTCGCTTCTTAAACAATTTTACAACTTGCTTCTTTTGTGGAAGCTTTCCCAAAGCAGTACAGCATTTAATCTTTCCTAGGCCAAACTGAGAAGAAGTTGTATCGCCCAGTAAAGGTATGGATGAAAAAGAAATATTTACAGGGTCATACTTGAATGATGTAGTTGAGAACAACTCGTCTGCTGCACTTCCTCTCCCAGGCTTGCAAAAAAAAGTTATTAAGACATTGTCCAAGCCCTGTCATCAGAACAAGCAGATCTATGTCTTCTCCAACAATTTGTACTTTATCGAAATCCTGTGACTTTGAGAGGGCGAGATTTACTACTGAAACGTCAGCATCCTCTTCTACTTGTTGTACTTGGATGTCACATTGTTGAAATTTGCTTTTGAGCAGTTCTATTAGCCGATTCTTATTACTGCTATTTCCCAAGAACTTGTCTTGAGCAACTTGATTGATCTTGTTAGCACTGATAACTACATCAGTAGAAGTATGAATCTTAGAACGGCGTAATCTTTCTGAGTTTTTTGTGCCACTTCGTGCAGGATCAGATGGATATCTGTCAAATACAACTGCAATGTTTATTCCATAGTGCTTTTGCAAGTAAGAAGAGTAACTGATGGCAGTGTCAGAGTAGGAAGCAGTTCGAGTCCAAACAACTTTGCGTAGGAGATACCCTCCATCAACTACAACAAATTTATTCATCCCAAGTGACTGTAATGGGGTAAATGCGCTGTATAATGCAGATTTTGTTCCCTTTCGAATGCCTTCTTCTGTAATCATAGACGTAGGATAGGGCGCTAGTTCGTAGTTGAAAAACAGTTGTTTGGCGATACACACCCTCTGGAACAGTGTCAAAGGATCAATAGCTACAACTTTAATGTTCCTTGCTTTTATTGTGCTGATAGCAGATGCTAGGGTTATCACTTTGTCTTTTCTCTTGAAATGTACTTCTCGAAAATTAGCTAAGCATACAAGAGCGTTCAATCCCGCAGGAAAGTGCAATCGTGAAGGAAAGAACGTGTGTTAGTGAAGTACAAGATGACGAGCCAACATTCTTACTTCCTTCGGGAATCATATGTATTAGGGATGTTCCAATGTTCTTGACCGACACGATAAATACTTAATTTCGTGTAGACTTGTTTATACCTCCACTATTTCCAAGATTCAGTTTGTATTAGTGGGTTAGAACAGGATTTGTTTCGTTTCAATTTCTTGAAGGGAAAGATTGTCGAAGGAAAGAATGACATGATTGAATGCTGGTGTATGCCTACCTATTCTTACCAATTATTCTTTCGATTCCTGTCATCCCAAGTTCTTGAGACATATGGCAGTTCACGTGTGCCCTTCCCACGATTCTACTGCTCAATGACATAATCACATCAGTATTTGGAAAAGGAGGTTGTTCTGAAAACCAATCATGTAGCTTCTTAGAGTCACTTTTGCCTCGGGCAATAGGAGAACCTCTCATGTCCACTGCTGGTCGGATGTTTCAGAACGTATATTGCTGAATACTTCAACTTCATTACAAATGTTCATCAGGTTCACCATTCCTAAAGTCCATCTTGCTAAAACAGTATCTGTAATACCTCTGCCAAGAGAACTCTTCATGTTTTTCTTAAGTGTTTGTTCAATGGTCATGTCTGACCAAATCCCACATCAGAATTTCTCTGAGCGACGTATGGTAAAATGTCCCAAAGAAGCAGACGGCTAACCTAGTAGAAGGCGTTTCACTGACGTCAAGACTTTCGTCAAGTTGGAAAAACTGTCCTCTTTTCCGAGCGCAGTGGCACGCTTGCTGTTGGGTTTAGAAAAAAATTGTAAGAATAAAACTTGTTCAAAATTTTGGCCTCTTTAATATTGATAATAACTTCCGAAGGTCTGCAAACTAACAGTACCGAGATATTTCAAAAAAACAAGAAAGATTCCAAAAATTTCGAGGTTTTCAGGTCACAGAAAGTTCCGCCGAGGACTTGGTTTTTTATGATTGGCCTCAAATACATATAAACAAGTAGAAGCAAAAAAATCTAATATCCTACCTTTTGAGTGGTAAGGCCATGTTTTTTTAATCCAGCTACTGGGTTAAAAACTTTTACTCAATAAACAATTTCTTTTTCCTTTTTCTCACGCTTTTACCAAAATTTTGGCAAAACCTTAAAGAGCCCAAATTGCAATTCCTTTGTTTTACTGTTTCTGGATTTAGTTTCTTGATAGCCAGAAATGATCCTCAGTGCCCTTTTGATATGGAATAAATTTTGGCCCTTTTTTACCGTACCGTTAACAGTATAAATAATTTCGGGATTGAAGAAATTTCTACCCATCCTTTTCTCTTACTTATTTGTTTCTTACAAATTATTGCATTCAATAATATACCTCTTAAAACAAATATATTCAAATAAGACACTGTATAGAATTTTAGAAATGAAATAACATAATAAAGAAGAATACGAAACATTTATAATATTGTTAATAAGTAGAAAATTCATAATGTGAACATAGAAAATAAATAAAATCACAATCAATCAGTTCAATCAGAAATTCAATTCGAAGAGAGAAGAAACGACATTCTGTACAATATTTAAGCTTTTGTAAATTTTTGAACTCTAAGCAGAAAAATTGATTTTAGCTCATCAAACGCCGAGTCTGGTTATCTTTAGGCAATCCAAACTTTGGGACACTTTAGCTTTAAATTGATACCGACTGCACTTACGATTTACTTAAACTAGTTAAAACAAAACTAAAAACACTCACGAAAAGGATTGTTTATTTTCTACCGAGCTCCCGACGGAGCTCAAAATAGGAGCTAACCTTTCTCTGCGCACTGGGGTATTTAAATAAAATATTTGGCTTTCTAAGAGGGGTAAAGTGTAACATTTAAACTCAAAACATGTTCATACTGCGCAAAGCTTCCAAACGAAACGTTTCCTTTTTCTTCTTTTTGCGCCTATGCAGCGTCACAGGTGTTTATCGCACTTGTGTCTCGTTGCAGTCTCAGCAACTTCTCTCAAGGTTTTGCAGCTGCAATTCTTCGAATGATGTAGCGATAAGAGTAACATACAACTCACTTGTTCGCGTTAGTTCCAGATCATTGTGCAATGTGACACGTCTTGTTTTAACTTGATTGATAAATCGGTCCCTTTGCATAATATATTGAATTTGATGATTGCAACGAAATAATAAATGTTTGTACAGAATTTCGGTTTCTTGCACTACTAACACTTGACAAAATAGACAAGACGAGACGAATTCCGACAGGCAACTGATGTATCAATAAATCCTTGTTGGGGAATGTTTTCAAGGTTCAAATAAATCACCGTACTTGGCAAGAATCAACACTGATAGACGTTCCAGTTCATCTACTTGAACGGTGGCGGCGGCGGCGGCAAGGAGAAATAAAAGGCAGCCAGGAATAAACGAAATTGAAAAATTCCCTCCGCAAGTCCCCCAGCTTCTATAAGTTTCCTCACGGGCTTTCGCCGTACGTGGTTACTCCAGGAGGGGTGAATTGACTCGTACGCCGCCGCCGCCGCCGTCGTTGAAAGCTTTCCATGTGTGCATACAAAGATGTTTTATTCAATCGACTGGAGACATCGGAATGTAATCAATTCGCTGTATCTTATATGACATATATACCGAAGAAAGAACGTTCATATTTCATGAGGAAATCTTCGCTGCTCTACATCGGCGAAGCTATTTTTCATTTTGGGGGAATTCCCGACGAGAATTAAATCTGACGCGAGCTTTAGTTATTATACTAATACTCCCCCAAAGTATAATTTATGCTGAGGAATACACTATTATTAAACGTGCATATTAATCGCGGGTAAACATAAACGTTGTTTCAAGGTAACGCGCGGAAAGGCGAGAACACTTCAGATAATCAGCCTTGCGGTTTACGAAAGATTAGAGGTAACCCTTTTAGCGGATAATGTCATTGAAAGTAGCTTTCGAGGTGAGACGAGGTAACTTATGCAAATTTAAACGGTAACCCTTAAAGCTATGTGCTAGTATTTGTTGTTTTCGTATTCAAAACATAAATATATTTACTTCTACCGTAACGACATGACAGTGAAAACTACCCCTTTATTGTGTAAGTGCGAATTTTGATTTATAGATCTGTTTGGATTTAATTAATTAATTAAAATATTTTGTGAAAAGTTTTCCGGTTAAATAAACTGAATTTCAGGAAATACGTTCTGAGTGCACGGGCACTAGTAGATTTAGTAAATGGGGATGCTGTGGTAATAACTTACTTAAAATTGAAATTATATTAATCAGGAATGGATGCAGGATTCGCAGGACTGCAGCAATATCCCGGCGGAAATTACTGTACGTGATTTACAGTTTACAGCATATGAAAACTTTGCATTGCCACGTATTTTGTTTTGCAACAAAATTTACGGTTTTGATTAGATTTTATTTATATCCAGAGGAAAAACGTTAATTTTTTGAGAGTACAATGTGCCAGAGAAAAGTTTAAAACTATTGAAATATTAATCAGAAATTTGTGCTTGTTAGAACATGAAATAATCAAGTTATCTATAAAAAAATGAATAAAAAATAATAATTTTTTAAGTCTTGATGTAAACCGTTGTAATGTTTGTAAGTTTTCTTAATAAGTTTTCATCAAAACAAATAAAAAAGTATAACTATTATAATTTTTTTCCAAAACGTTTGATTCATTAAAACACGTTTTGATACAATTTAAATTCGTTGTTTGTTTACTATAATGTCCACAGATGGCGCAACCGAATTTTGTTCCTAAAATGTACACATCTGCCGCATTTTAATTAAAAAAATAATCATAACCCAATGAATTTTTGATATAAGGATGTTACTGTAGTTTCATTTACACAAAAGAATTTTTATTTTGAAATTGGGAGTGCTTAGCAAACTTACGTTTTTGAGTTTTCGAAATAAAAGGCATGCATGGCAGATCTGTTGTTATTTTTTTTTCCTCAAGATGTTTCATGCATTAGAAAATGTTATTAAAACTTCTTCTTCTAAAGCAAGGCGGTTAAGAAGTTGTTGTTAAATGTAAAGTACATAGATGGCGCCACTGAATTTCGTTTATAAAATGTGTTTATTCAATAAACATTTACTTTCGGGGATGAAGCGTATTGAAATTCACGCTTTAAAAAAATAAAACTTATCGGTTTCAGTTTTTAATAGAAGGTTTTGTTTGTAATTAGGAGGATTTGGAAAATTCACATAGCGTCACTGTTATTAGAAGTGCCTAATTATTGTGAACCCTCTCTGACTCATGGACCACCAATGGGGTATTTTTAAATATACATAGATGGCGTTGGCAATTTTTTCCAAGATGTTTCGTGCTTTTAGAAGTGTCTATTTGTAGACTTGTATTTAGTATGGCCGACTCTATCAATAAGCTTTCAATTTGCTTGTAAACTTGTTCTTCTTGTTATAAAGCATGCCATGATCGTACGGTGACAAAGACATGAAAATTACTCTAAACGTAATACAAAGATATTATAAATTTTTGTCTTTTTCCTTTGGTTTTCCCCTTTTGTCAATTATGTTTCCGAATTTGTCAAATGACTTTCCAATCCGCAGGCCTACTATGCTTTGAACGGATTGGAAAGTCATTTGACAAATTAGGAAACACATTTGACAAAAGGGGAAAAGCAATAGAAAGAGACTGTATCATAAAATTCCACTGTAATTAATTTACAGATTTCCTAGAATCTATGTATGCAACGAGACAAACACACACTTTAAAGAGTGAATTTTATTTGACGGCCCTTTGAATAACATAGATCACATATTAGTTATAACTTTTGCACTTTCACCACAGAGGTTACTGTCACCGTTGGAATCATAGATTGGAATCTCAAAGTCAAAAGATTAATAAAGTACCGATGACATCACGGCGAATATGGGAACACCACAATGATCAAACAATAGGTGCTGCCGGCGTTGGTTTCAATTATAAAGTATAATATATTTTTATAGATAATTTTGGTGTTCAAAGATTTTCTAGTCGAAATACAAAAAATAAACATCACCTTTATCCCTTATCATTAGTGTCATTTACAAAATATTGAAAACAAAAACATGTGTGCCCTCTACCGGATTGGCGTAACTAAGGGAAAACGCACGAAGTTCTCGCCTCACAGTCAACGGTGGGAAAACGCACATCGTACTATTGCGAGATAAATAATTGGTACGGTTGCTTTTAAAGTAGACTGAATTTTCAAAATTTTTGCATATTGAATTGCTCTTAAATACTAGGATTAAAACAACATTTTGAAAAAGAATAATATTTTATGGAACCACCAGTCTGTTCTAACACATCGTCTCATTGATTCTACCAATGTTCGTGTGTATTGCGGAGCGAGAGTTTCCCATACATGTTGAATTGCCTGAATCAGTTCATCCCTATTCTGCGGCCGAAAATCATTCATGTAATTTTTTTTAACAATCTAACCCTAAATGTTTTCAGTCGGATTAATATCCGGACTTCTTAAAGGCCAAGGAAGAACTTCGAGTTCATTTTCTGCCATCCAATCTTGAATGCTTTGAATCTTTATGCATAGGAGAATGATCTTAGAAAATAGAAATTCTTTAGTCATTTTCAATGAAATTAGAAAAAAAAGCATGCATAGTGTCATGCTCAACTTGCTCATACACAAAACCGTCATGAAATTTTTCTGTAACATCTATAAAATGGGCCCTCACTCGAAAACCAACCCCAACATGCACGGAAAACCGACCACTCTGCTCTTATGGTGCAGGTATTCTTGATTGTATCGTTGATTTGTCTGACATTCTTTGCTGATTCAAAGATTTTTTCATCCGTGAAGACAACTGTTTTCTAAAAATCGTGATTCCTGTTTACATACATATTTGCAAAAGGTTCTTGCTCCGCTGTCGAGTTACCTACGTAAACCTGCATCTTTTAAACGTTTCCCAGCAGTATGCTCCCCAGCAGGAAAATTAGTTCTTTGCTTGGCCTCTACAGCCGTAGAAAAGTGATGATTTCTCACATAATTAACAAGGTTTTCGTCTTCATCATGTGTTGTCTTCCGTTTACGACCCGCATCAGGAGTACGGGCCAACGAATGCGCTTCCTTCCATTCCCTCTTGAGGTTCTGAATAGGGGATTTTTTTGAATCTAGATGATCTGCAAGGACCATCCCTCTTCCAGCTTAGCAATGGCGGTTCCATTTTCTGCCTCCGAAAGAATCTTGTAAGGCATCATACAATTTCAAATTTTATATTTTTAGTACGAAATCGCATAAGCCATAATGTCCTATTTAAATAGGGAAAATCTGCAGTACCGAATATTTATCTCGCAATGATACCTTTCAGAAATGTGTCAACTATGTAACTGCACCACTGTAGATTGTGTAATGAGAACTAAGGGAAACGCACTTTTCACAGTGAGTCTCAGAAATGTACTACCTCGTGTAGTTTTCTCTACTGGCATTCCCCGGTTAGGAACCATCTGGTATCCTATCCTGTTGTAGGTTGTACAATGAGAACTAAGGGAAAATGCACGAAGTTCTCGCCTCACAGTCTACGACAGGTAAATACACACCGTAGCTTTCAGGAATACCAGACCCTTCACATCTTAGGCCCAATACGTACTAAGATTTGGACAACATAGACCTTTCTTAATTAATCGGTAAAACACTCGACATTAATACTTTAACATAAAATAATTCACCAACCTGTAAATTCTTGTAGCTGGCGAAGAACACTCGAACGCACTTTTCCACAGCACTGTTGCAACAAAAATGCCGGGATCTTCTTTAAATAATCCACTTTTTCGATAACCTCACTTGTTTTATCAGAAACAGTGATTCAGTCTTAACACGTAACATCATTGTCCGTTCGTCCGTACTTACTACTACTTTTGTTAATCAAACACCGTATTATAATATTCCGCGCTATTAGGTAAACAATATGAGTAAAACTCATTCCCAACTAAACTTTCTGTTATTATTATGTATTGGAATAGCCAGAATTAACAAACAAACATAAAGAATAGCTATCCTACAAGAGTAATGTGTAGAATCAGAATTTGTAACAAAAAGTATAACATTCCATTTAAAATAAGAAATTTAACGGCGGCTTCCGGTATAACCGGAAATGATATAAACGTGAAAATAATTTAATCTGAAAGATCGCCTTCCTTTGGGGCAGTGTACTAGTTTTCAGAATTTTTGTATATTCCCTTCCACGAAAACATTTAATAGGCCACTCTAAAAAAAAAACTTGGGATACCTGTATAATATCACAATATAATAAAAATAAAAAATAGTTAGTTTTAATAAGATTAGAGTAACTTCAGGGAGGTTAGATAGTATCAAATTTTATTCACAATGCATAGACTTCAAAAAAAGAGAAATTGTTAAACCATCTATTTGACATACATTTAACTACACTTAGAAGAGGGATCGCATCTTTCGACTTGAAAAGGAAGTTAAAGCTAACAAGGTCCAAAATATATTACCTATCCCCCCGTTCATCGATTCATGCTTGTAACATCCCGTTTATCTTTCCGATCGCGTCCACGCCGAAAATATTTATAAGGTGACTGTGCAGAAACCTCCGAGATTTCCTTCGGACTTAAATCACCAAAATGTCTGCGTTCCCATGTAAATATTTATGTCACGGTCTTGAAAAATTTGTGACTATTTTGCGTGTATGTACATAAAGAAAAATATACAATTTTTTATGAATAAAAAAAAGAACTTCAGCGCATGTTGCAGAGGACACGAGAATTATCTGCGAATGCTTTAATTACGTCGCGTGGTCTCAATTCTTGTACTACCGGTTTAGGGTATAACTCTATCCCTGACGAGTATCCAGGTTAACGCCAGCCGACGATAAAAGACATAAAAATGTGAAATACCTATTTAATAAATTGAATTCTTTTCCGTTGTTATTTATTTCCTTTAATAAAAAATGCAATTAAGGATCTCAAGTGACATCAGAAAAACAATAAAAATTTCCTTTATACAAAGCACAGAATCAAAACACCAGCTACAAAACAAACAGGGGGTGGAGGGGGGAAACAGCGAGCCCGATGGATTACGCGGCGAAAGCAATTCATAAATATTAATGTTCAGTGTTTTATCATTTGGTTCGACTTATTTACCCCATTTTCTCATTCCCGGCGGAGCTGTATTAAGTCAATAAGCCTCCAAAGTAATCAGATAAAATTAATGAGTCCAAAAAAGAATGATCCCTCCGGAAACTCCGACTCCGATTTTATTGTTTGTCTGTAACACTAAGCGCCGACAGATTTGTCTTAGGACGAGATTAATTAACTACAAGGCCCTGTTAATGAAGAAAACTGCCTTCTCCTACTGCTTACTTTAACGAAGTAAACCAACAAAAAAAAACCTGCAGTGTAATTTCGTTTTAAAATGTTTCAAATTGCGTCCGGAGATTGTTTAAAATTTATGTGCGCGTGGGAAAATAAAATTTATACTCTCGAATTAATTAATGTAATCCGGTGAGAGTACACAAACAAATATAATAAATTTTGACTAAGCAAATTAAGCGGATCTCCAGAGACTGATGTGTAAAGAAAGGCGGAGGGGAAAAGGGTACAAATTGGGCTAAGAAACTTCAAACGCGGAAAATCACACACAAACCCCGAGCTCGAAATGCTTTATTATTACCACAGCATGCAGTTAAAATTTTTCGCTATATACTTAGACCTACGTGAAAGAAAATTGTAATATTTAGGTACGGCGAAAATCACTCAGTTAGAGCTTCATTCAAAATAAAGATTTGAATGAAGTTTTCATTAGAAATCCCTGAGATTTCTCGGCAAGGTAAATAATTGGTTTGAATTGGAAATCGTTTCGATATAATTTAAAATTGAAATGAAGCGAGTTCAGCTGTTATTGTTGTCGGAAAAAAAAAGTTACTCGAACGTATTCGGGCGAGAAAAATGTATTGAAAGACTTACTATTTGTTAAAGCATTTTAATTAACTAAAAAAGATTTGATCTTATTGTAAAGCTCGTCGTCATTCATCGTCGTCGTCGTCGTCGTCGTCTTCCTCACCCGCAAATAATTCGGCAATGGAGGGGCCATACCTGGCCACCAAATGTCCAACGTACGCAGAACCGAAGAAACATCCAAGCATTTTTAAATTTTCAAGTTGCCTATTGTTCATCGCCTTTTTAAATAAACTAAAACATTAAATGCTCACATTTCGGAAGAAAAGTTTACTATAATACACTATTACCTTCACTTTAAATTTACGCTCATATTGGTCGAATATTGCCTGTCAGTTTTGAAAGCTCGGAAAGCAAAGAGTGACAAACACGTTCTGGATATTATTATTTAAAGCACATATCGTGCGATAATTTCATGAAATTAACATAAAACGGAAATTGAAATAATTATTAATGCGATAAATGGAAAATCAACGTTGAAATTTATTGTGCGTGTTGAATTTTGTAGCTCTCCGACGTCAGCTTTTATATTGTTATCTTCTTTCGCTAGAACTGTCAAGCTCATGTTATACATCATCCACTCACAGTGACCTTCCGGAATGTATCAGAATTCCCTTTAAAATTGATCGTGCTTCTCGTCATGTGTGTATTTAGTATTATAATTTTGTAAAGCAAAAAATTCTAAATTATATACGACCTAGAGTAATACACATTAAAAATTATTAAACTAGACTCCAGATAACAATTTGTTTAAGTATAACCTAATTATAAATCGTACAATCGATCAACGTTTCGCTGTCGGTTGATGGCGAAGCCAAAAAAAATCCTTCAAAATACATCCTGCACTGTTACGCCAGTTATTTGACCGGTCCTTGCATCCTATACTAAACTGCAAAAAAAGGACCACTGTGGCCATTTTTCAACTTTTTGACTAAAACAGAATAAGTATCAAAATTTGCAAAGATACAAGAAAAGTTTACTAATGAATGAAAAATAAATTAGTTCCGCATTAAGAATAGTAAAGGAGACAGTGGTTTAGAAATAAATCAAGAAAAGATCTCTTACTATAATTAGTTCATGTCCGTAGATACGTATTTCGGCAGTCATCTTCAGTACACACTCGCAAGTTAAATGTTTAGTAGATTCAGTCCGCCTTGGTGGGTGACGATTTTAGAATTATCAAGAAACCGTGTCATTTTCCAAACGTTTTTTAAAATATTGGGTGCTTAACAAATGGCGAAATAGCGCCATTCTGCACTATTCAGAGACACCCTTGAGCATGGGAAAAATGTTGAACAAATCTCGTGATTCCTTAAAGATATGGAGGTTGTAAGATTGGAATTTGAAATTTTTATTATTTATCAATTCTGAATATTTCAACAATTTTTATAACGGAAGACATATTTAAAGTGATGTTTAACAATAATTTTTATTTAAAATCAATAAATAGTACATGTTTTGCACAAAAGTTAGCATAAAATGATCTGGCAACCAAGCTAGTCATTTGGTAAGTAATTTAATTTAACTTTGTCTGAATATGTATTGTTTACTGTCAGTTCACAGAAGCATAAATACAAGGTGATCTATGACGTCGGGGAAAAACTTCACCGGTTGATTCCTATGAGTAATTCAAACAAAAAACTTTTAATGAACATGTGTTCGATAATGCTTTTTAATGGAAGTGTAACCCTTCAAAGTTTATAACATATAACGTCAATGAATCAAAGCAATAGCATTAGGCTTATTTCGTATTTCATTTGTTACCTATGATGAAAACAACAATTAGTATCTTAACATCGTCTTGAAATTGTAAACATTCACCATGTAATAAACTTTGAAGGGTTACACTTCCGTTAAAAAGCATTATCGGACACATGTTTATTAGAAGTTTTTTTGTTTGAATTACTCATAGGAATTAACCGGTGAATTTTTTTAACATTTTTCCCATTCATGCTCAGAGCGTGTAGAATGATGTTTCGCCATTTTTAAGCAGCCTGTATAAAAAAGAGATGGCGAAATTTCTGTAACAATTTACATAAGGATACCCCTTTAAATAAAATTTGGAATACAGTTAGAAAAGATGTGAAGGATATAGTCTGAATCTGAAGAATGGCTTCCGGAATTCCCGGAAATGTTATCTCCGCCTTTTGTAGCAACTAAGAAAAGAAAAATTAAAAATAACGATGATAATACTTTTCTTAGTCAGCCCTTTACTTACTTATGTCCAATTTCTTCACCGCCTTATCCTAAAGATAAATTTATCTGTCAGTTAGAATGGGACACATAGTTTGTGTACAGCCAACTGTACGTCACATTCCATCTGACAGGTAAATTAACTTTAAGATAAAACACAGTGAAGAAATCGGCCTTTAGAATTACAACAAGCGCATCGTAGTAGCAATTATAAAAACAATTGTTTTTATGGAAATAAACAGGAGTTTAAAGTTAAACTAGAACTGAGAAACCCAGCCCGAGTTAGGTAAAAATAGTACTTCTGGTTCGATAATACTGTGCGATCCAATATTTTTTAGATAAGGGGAGGCTATGAAAAATGAAATCAGAGTCTAACGCCTGGTTGCACCAACTTTTTAAGCAGAGCTTAAATTTAAGTTATGTTTAGAATGTGACATTTACGTACAGTCAGTATATTGTCAAATACATTCTGATTGAGATTTAAACTTCAACTTAAGTATCAATTAGAATGTGTCTAACATTTTGTTAAATCTATAAATAATATCATAGTCTAAACACCACTTAAATTTAAGCTCTGCTTAAAAAGTTGGTGCAACTGGGCATAAGGGCCATATGCACCAAACACTTTAATCGAGCTTAAATTTGAGTGCCGTTTACATTGTCACATTTGAAGTTTCATAACATTGTGTAAGTTACTTTCTAACTGATGCTTAAAGTTAAGCTGAGTTAATTCGTTAGATGCATACGGCCATAAGGCTGCGTTGTATAAAAGGTTTAAGCCAAGATTAAAGTTAATCCTAAGTTAGAATGTGACACACCTGTGAACCTGGCTTAAACCTTTTATACAACGCAACCTTAGCTTGTATCAAAACTTTTAGTCTGACATTTTTGTTTTCTGACTCCTGTCAAATGTTAGTTGTTTAAACGCTCTCGAACACTCCCGCGGCATTTGAAATTGATCATTATCATATTATTATAGAGTTTTAATAAATCCTTATGTATTCAATTAAAACATTTAGGAGATGTATCAGTTTTGACAGATGATCAATAGATTAATTGTATCAACTCTGATTTTATTTTTCATAGCCTCCCCTGATCTAAAAACTTATTGGATGGCACAGTATAACTTATTTGATGTTAAGACATTTACCGTCAGACGTTAAAGAACTGTTATTATCTGCTTTCAACTCGAATTAAAGAAGATTATGGTAGTTCCTACTCTTAAAAGTAAAGCTGATCCTTCTGGCCTATTTCTTTATTCCCGTGTTTAACGAAAATTTATAAATGTATGATAACCATAGACTATATAGAATGGTGGATTGATATAGAAAAAAAATTACCTGAGAATCAATATGGTTTCAAAACGGGAATGGGTACAATAGAAGATTTAACGGATTTAGTATCCGAGATACAATTATAATTATGTAAGAATTTTACGACAGAAACGATTTTTCCTGACATTCAAGGAGCATGTCTTAGATAAATTGCTTGAGAAATTAATTAATTTGGAATAAAGAACTTGTAGCCTCAAATATAATTAACCATTTTAGAGATAGAACAGTTTACGTTGGGAAGCACAACGGCCAACTATGGGGCCTAGAAAATCTTCTAAAAGGGATTCTACAAGGTTCGATTCTTAGTCCTTTATTATTCAACCTTTATAGAGTGAACTTTCACAAGTCACTTAGAACGAGACTAACGATTCAATATGCCGATGATTTTTGTACAGTCGCAGCTGAAAAATCTACGGAAATTTTAATTAATAACTTACATGTAATTGTGGCGAAAGTAAAAAGTTGGTTGGCAAACAATGACTTTTGTTTATCAGCAAATAAATCATACCCGTTGTGCTATTTTCCAGACGCAAAAATATACCGTCTGGTAGTACCTAACACTCTAAATAACACCATTTTTTTTTTTAATTAAAAGTTCAATAATGTATTTAGGACTAATTTTAGACAGCACATTAAATTGGGTGATTCAAATTAATGTTATTGTTGAAAAATGTTAAGAATATATTAATATTTTTCGAATGATTTCAAAAGTTAGATCGGGAGCAAATTTTTTGGTTACATAAATGTTATACGGCCTGTTTTTTAACTTCATGCAAAAAATGAAACCAGTGAAAGTTGACATTAAAAATGATAGAATGAAGCAGTTTTTGGTATAACAATTGATTAATAAATATATATTAGAAATAATAAATGTTTTCGGCGAACGATGAAACAGTCCCTGGTTTATTTTTATTACGTAATCGGATCGGAGAAGTATGTCAGAATCGGCTGTTTTAGGTGGGTCAGCTCTCAACTACACTTCGTCGCAGATAGCGTTGAAAACATGGCCGAACTTTCCAATAGTGTTATTGTGGACATGATTTTAATTTACGGCGAATGTGGTCAAAATACGTTGGCTGCAAGGCGTTCGTGTGCACAGTTCGTATGTGTCCATTGTGCAGTTTGTTGTCTGGCAAATTATTCGTGAGGAACAATTACCCGTTCCATTTTCAAAGAGTGCAAGCTCTGGTGCCTCCAACGCATGCGATTTTGTCGGTGGAAACTCCGGGAACAGCCGGATGTCGGTATGAGTTTTTTGATTTCTTTTTTCGTTGTAATTTTGATGCATTCGTGAGAATATCTGTTAGCAAATACGAGCTTAAAGAACATCCTGTATACTGCCTGTATTAGATAGCAATTAGACTATGGCTCTAACTTATGGCTCGGCATCAAAAAACGATGTGTTACTACCTTACTAAAAATAATTTCCCGGTTAAGTTTTTAAATATGCAATGTATCAGTATTGGATTCTATTTGGTAAAAAGTCATGTTGGGATTCTTCCTAACGAAATAGTTGACCATTTAGCTAGACATGTTAGCTCTTGTTCGGACATAACTGAACATCTACCCAAGATCTTTTGGCAAGACTTAGCTAATATACTTAAAACAAAAATTTTTCAGATTGAGTGGAATGAATTTTGGCGGAATGTTGTTTCTAACAAAATCACTCAGTATGCACTAATACCGAGTGGTTTTTTAAATTTCTTATCAATTCTTGCCTTGAGATCTGGACGGCATGTCTTAGCTTAAGTGAAAAGTACGTCATTCCACTCCTTTATGCTGTATTACCACAGTATAAGAATGCTCGGTAGCGACACTCTGTGACGTCAATCAAATTCGATCCCCCCCACTATTTGATACCTACACTCATATGTAATGTATACGTAAGGATGATATTTGCAAATCAGTAGGCAGAATGGCGATAGCCGTGTAATGTGACAGTTATACTCGAGTGTCTCTATTGGGTCATTTTTATACTGTGGTTTTACAGCAAAGCTACGACAAATTCCATGTCAAAAAATTAAATAAAAAATAAATTCAAGGGCTGATATGGAAAACTAAAAATATCTGAGTTTTAGTATTCCACTATCGCTCGATTGAAATTTGGGCTCGAACAATTTCCAACTCAATTATAAACTGGGTATAAATAACAGAGTCCTCAGTGTGGTTGTGGATATGGGACCGCTGATACCAACCACAAGTATGTAATTGCGTGAACTATGAACAAAATAGACAATTATTAATAAGATACATAAGATTGTTTTTCCGACCAACATTGTTCTAGTTTTACGAACACTTAAGTACAGTATTTTTGGAGCGACAATGTGTTTTTTAATTAAATCAAATATGTATAAGAATCTGACTTTAATTCTCAATAGCAATTATTAATAAATAACGGTAGGCTAATGGGCTCTGATCCCTCAATGAAGTTTTTAATAAAAAAAAAATTAAAAGCTCCTCATGAAATCTTTGGTTAGTATATTTCCTCGCCAAATTTTCAGTGGAAATAAAATATAGTATAAAATAACTGATGGAATTAAATTGCTTCAGAGAAAGATTGAAATTTTTGTTGAAAACTTTTTGACATCGACTAAGCAGTTTAAGAAAGAGATGCACAGGGCGTTTTCCTAAAAAAGTCAAACTTAGCAAAGTTTGTTTAGCTCGACTTGACTCACCCTGTATAAGAATGACTAATCCAACGATACTGTGTTCAATTGAATTATGCCCGATACAAAGTAAACATGAAAGTGAAAAGCGGAAAGAAAATATTTTAAAAAAAAGGCGGGAAAGACGGAATGGGATAATATGAGGTGAGAAACGAAAACTTAAGAGAATTGATAGCCAAGAAGAAGTAATTAAGCATTTACTTTTCGTAAAGATGAAAAATAGTCAAATGGTGAAATATATCTTCAACCCCTTTATTTTGTAACTCATAACGACATCGTTACATAACGATAATCGTTAGGTGACATATTTTTGACCAATAAGCAGTGTTGCCAACCGCATTGTAAAAATTCCGCTACATCTGCCTCCAATCTAAGCTGGCGCGCTGCGTAGACCGTCAATTGCCGCTATTCCAATTTCAGTCGAACGGAGGTGTAGCGGGCAAGTTGGCAACACTGCCAATAAGTACATAGAAATGCGTTGTATCTAAGTTCCGATTCGTAAACTTTTGTCAATTAACGATTGTCGTTATGAGTTACAAAATAAAGGGGTAAAAATAGATCGAGGGGGTTGAAGACATACGAAAAGGTGGTTGAATGAATCGAAGGAGCTAGTAGAATAAAGATGGAAGACAAAGGAGTTTCCTGGACACGGAAGAAACGTAGTATATGGAAGGACATGTTAGGAACGAAGAGATGAATCCTAAAATTATTGTTAACTTGTAGAACAGGATAAATTCGTAAAATAGAACAAACAAAAATGTATTTAATTAACTAAGGGGCAATGTTTTTAGAAAATATTATTTAAGAAACCACAGTCTTTAATCATAAAAAAAACTCTGATTTTTATTATTATTAACTCGTGCACACTTTAAAAAAATAGTAAACCACTTTAGGGGGAAATCTAACGTAACAAAATCCTCTTTTTCATTTATGATTGTAATCGAACGTCTTCTACTTTTCGCTTTTAAATATTTTAATGTTTTAATTTTCCATCCAGAATACTTTACAATCAAAGGCACTGAGGAAAATTGTTCCTTCAAATATGCATTTAATCCATCACAATACAATTTTAATAACGGCAAAATCAGATTTCCATGGCACGTGCTGAGGGGGGGGGGAGAATAATTTTATCTAATATCGTGTGTGGGCGAGCATTCCACCCGTGCAATGTTCATAACGAATTTGCAATGCATTAAAATGCACCACGCGCGCATGCAACCGTCGTTTGACGGATCTTTACGAAACCTTATTTGAATAACAAGCAATTCGGATTCAGTCGTGTATATTAAAGTAGAATTCTGCGCTTTAGCAATTTTTTATTACGTAAATTCCGGTTAAAAAACGTACAGCCAATTTTTTTGACTTTTAAACTTTTCGCGTTAAGTTAGTTCGAGCATCTAGGAGGAGGATTGCAAGCGTTATTATCCATATTTATTTCTGCAGGAGCCGAAATCTTGCGAGAGAACGAGCCTTTTGTTTTTCAGCACGGCTCGGTGGGCCGTTAAGGCTGCAAGGATTACCTACGCCTGAAAGATTTTTATTTGCACCCACCCTTAATGTGAAATTTGATAGAAAAGTTTCGTTGCCAGGCAGACGGAAGTCTTACAGAAATTATTTACGTTGCAATTAACGCACTTTTTGTTTGTTCACAGTTGTACATACTTCTTTGTAATAAAGCTACGTTTTATCGTTGTATTTATCGCTAGTCGCAATCGCAACTTTGTCCAACTCTGAAATCAACTAATAATAGAAACAATTGAGAAGATGTCAATCCAACAAACAAGAACGAAAGTTAAATCCGAACATAACGTAAAACAAATAAATAATAAAAACAAAACTAACCGAAAATGCACGTTATGAAGTCTGCAAGAAAATCAATGAAACACACACACTGTATGTATCCGCCTAGTTTATTTCATGCTGCATTTGCTGCTGTAATGAACCTCTCAGAAACTTGTAATGCAACATCATTTTGCATTAGGTAATGGGAACATATTGGAGAAGTTTGCAGAAGTTAGACGAAAGAGTTTTAAAATCTGCATCTCGAGGGTACTTCACCAACTCAAAAAAAGAAACCTGGTATTACGGTTTCCAACAAAACTTTTTTAGCAGTAGGCAATATTTAAGCCTACAACTGGTGACTTTAACATTTCCACACAGTTTTTAAGGGTACTTGTAAAAGGAATTATTGAGGACTGGCGTTGGTGTTATCGTTGAGTTACTTTTTAAATTGCCGACACTTTTCAGGCGTGGTTAAACTTTAAATCCTGTTTTAAGCCTCAGGATTAAAATTGCATTTTATATTTAAAAAGCAAAACACACACACAATCATAGAGTACACTTAAAATTAGTTGGAAGAACCGACTCAAAAGAGACAATTGTACAGGGTGCATTATTGATATGGATTTCTTCAATAGCTCCTTAACTATTAATTATAAATATAAACAGCTGTATGTTGAAGTATAAATCACATCCACAATATCTGCCATAATAATAAAAATCTGTTCTGTGGTGATTGTTTTGTGAACCATGCGTTTTTTTAACTTACATGCAAGTAAAAAAATATCTGGTAGCTTCCAAAAAGCACGATTGGGGCTGACATGCTATCAGCTTTTTGGCCCCCCTTTATAAATATATCATTTTATTTTTTTTCGATTTATTGTCTTTTCGTCTAAAACTTTGACAAACAATTTTGAAGAACAAGATTCGATTGCCTACAGTTTTCATTGAACTAAATATTTTAAACAATTCATTGCTGAATCGAGTCAAAAAACTTTCGGCTTACGAGAATTTAAAAGTTTTTGAATAACAATTGATTCATGAAATGACATAGGAATCTTGTATTTAAAATCAAAAGTCGGTTATCAATTGTCTTTTGATTAATTTAATCAAAGAGAAAACAAACAATAAGTAGAAAAGTTGAAATTACTGATATAATCAGAGCTAAAATAGATCAAGTCTTGAAGGGGAAGAAATAATTGATAACTTTTCAAAGATAATCGGTTCGCGAAGTGATAAACAAATCTATCGTTTTAAGCATTAAAGAAAAATCAGATCTGCTTCTGAATTTCCCACAAAATTTATTATTTCCTCTATTCACCTCAAGTCGTCGGGATGTTTAAATATATGAAGTGTTTTGTAAAGCAGCCACGTAGTTTTCACACGAGTTGTAGTGACAACATTTTCAGTAAACTGAACCCTAACAACTTGTAAAGTTTTTCGAACTGGAACTCCTTCTGCATCCCAGACATAAGCAAATCAATAAACTCGATAAGTCTACGAGCTTTAATACTAACATGAAAATTTGAGTGGATAATGCATGTTGGTCTGCTCCTTGCTGGTATGTAATAGATGTAGATCTAGCAAACCTACTCGTAAAAGCTGAAGATGGTAATTTTTTTCTTTTTTTAATCTTTTTTATGTGTGTAGTATACAGAAAGTTAATAACGCCCACGTTTTCGTCTGCGAGGTCCTTTTGTATGCGCCCACGTCCTTGCATTTCAGTTTTTTTGCGTTACAGCGAAACATCCTTCAGCCGGAAGCGCCGTTTCTTTTCACACCCCCAACACTGATTCGCGATTTACTGGATCTCATTACATTAAAAGCAAGGCATCGTTTTCGTACTTCATTGTTTCGGTTTTCTGCATTTCGTCTCGGATCCGGCTTACATAGGCTTCGCGGTACAATTCTATTCCGGAGCCTGGGCGCTATAAAAACACCAGGGAGCTTCACTGAAAGCGCTGTTTATCTTTAGCAAATGCCTCGCGTCGAATTGCAAATGTACTAATATTCTTTTTTTCTTCTCTTATTGCAGTTACGGAGAAAGAAATTAGGCAGTGGTGAGTACAATTCTTTTTATATGACACCCTTACATTTGTAATGGAATTGTTTTATTGTATTTTATTTGCTAAAAAAAAACTCATCGTCAACATAATATTATAAAATCAGACCATACAAATTTCTCTTAAGGCAGAAATGAAAGAAGCAAGAGAAAAAGTAAAATTTGTGTAAAAATAATAAGTTAAGAAAGCAGATATACTATGGCGGTTTTAAGCCACTTTCTTATGGAGAAATAACATTATGTGCCAAACGTATATGTATGGTTGCCTATCGTCATTCTAACAGGCGTTCCTGGAATCTTTTCCAGGAACACCTTCCGCACCGAGCGCCTGTCAGTATGACGATAAGCAACCATACATACACATTTGGTACATAGTATAGTATCTACTTAAGAAACTACCAAAGCGATGGACTTCATTGGCAACAAAATAAAAGAAAAAACAAAAAATAAATCCCCATCCGAATAAAATAATTCCGAATACGCGTAACTAAGTTATTAATAAATGCATGCTCACGTTTCAAACGGGGCCTTCCCACGAACCTAACATTAAAATAATTGTTTTAACTTTGTGTCGGGCACTAGAAAAATCACATTTACGTGAAATACAATCTCATGAATAATGAAAAAGCGTTTTACGACTTTCATTTTTCCAATGGTGTTCGCTGGACTGCGGTAATTCCGGATGGCATTTGTTTCTT
Organism: Dorcus parallelipipedus; assembly: GCA_958336345.1. Classification (NCBI taxonomy): domain Eukaryota; kingdom Metazoa; phylum Arthropoda; class Insecta; order Coleoptera; family Lucanidae; genus Dorcus; species Dorcus parallelipipedus. Next base: position 25,404,741 of record OY284480.1, on the reverse strand, counting down.
TTCGCGTTTTATTTCTTGTTTTTCTATTATCCATCCTATTTCGCCGGAAGCCGAGTAATGTAGCGGAAATTATGTGCTGTCCGACGAGGCTTTCGTTTACGTGTTGCAATGTTTTCATTTTTTTTTAATACAGATTGATCCTTCAATCAGGACTATAGATGTTTTTCTCTTCCTTTTTAGTTTTCAATGTTTTTTTACGAATTTTATAACTTAATTTTTAGTACATCAGAAAGGAGGTTTTGTAGATTACATTCGGTTGTCAACCGATTCCAAATTTGTTCTAAAAACAATCTTGTTTTTAGATTAGTAATAAATTCTTCTCTTGTAAACCACAGGTGATTTCTTTTTTAAACAAATATCCGGCAATTTAACTAAAAACTGTACGCGGCCGAGCAAATCTTTTCGCTGTCTGAAACGAGCTGTTTCTCGTTTATCTTGAAAGCGCTGTAATTTCTCTTCTCGCTGTGAATCAAATTTTCGAGCTCATTAACTTTAAATGCAGACGTTCCGTGTAATCAAGAGCCCTCTGATTAACTCCTGCGTGTGAGAATGCAAACACCTCAACATTAATTTCTTATCGCACGATTTAATTAAAGCTAATTATATCGAAGCAGTATGGTATTTCCCGGTAGTAGTAATTTTATTTTTTTTAAATTAAGGTTGCACGGATGTATCCGTGATTCTGTGTTTATGGGAAGTCTAGTAATTGGAGGGGGTGTTTTTAATGTCAGCTTTCGGGAGTGCATGCATTAATGCAAATTTAGTGGCGCACGACTTTATGTATAACAGTAAAAGTTTCATTGCCCGCGTATTAAGGTGGTTTTGCTTTCCCGGGAAACTGTTTCGTAATTTTTAACGGAACTTTCCTCTGAATTATTACAGTGCATTTACCGTTTCACCTGGTATTGCGTTTTAAAAATATCCTTCTTTACGATTTATTTACGCTCTTAAAGCTCGTTCGTCGAAACATACAAATGTAGTTTATTTTTTAGTTTCACTTCAGACTTTCTTTTTTATTTTCTGGAAAGTTTATATCTAAAGAACATATACACATTGCTATGTTATTTGTTAACGACCAATTTGTTTGTTTATACTTTAATAACGTACTTACATATTTATCTAAATACATGAGATTCTTTACGTTCAGGGCGTCACCTTTTTCCTTTGTTGTAAATTAATAAAATCTATGAGCGCTTTTGGGTCCCTTGCAGGTTCGTAGATAAATCCTTATGTTTATAAGACTCAGTTTTAAGAAAAACACAAACATGTATTTCATTGACGTAAAGTAATTTAAGGGTTCATTGGATTGATCCTCTAATTAAAAAAAAAATACTATTCGCATCCGCCGAAGAGCTGTACTTAACTTTACGGTTTCTCAGTGAGTGAACGGAATGGTCAATGTTCAAAACTGATTCAGCTACAGTAACGTCACCTTCAACGATTCAGGGCGTCGACCATCATTAGATTATGACTTGAATTCGGAAAACCACACGCAACTCCATACAAGAGCTCTTTCAATTTTAATACGTTAATAACATTCCCCTGCACTAAGGCCTGCTGTAGGTTATACAATGAGAACCAAGACGAAACCGCACCAGGTTCTTGCCTCACAGTCTACGGCGGAAAACGCACACAGTAGCTTTCAGGAATGTGTCAATTACATAACTTCACTACTGTATGTTATGAGAATGATAAACTAATTGTCTCTAATACTATGCTTCAGTTAACATGCTCGAATCATTCAAATGTTAGTTCACCTATCTCTGATGAGAATAATATAGCTAATATATCTGATCTAACTTTCTCTAATGAAGGTACTGTTTGGTAAATCTCCTTCAATACCTAATAGAACCTTAAAAAGAAAAAGGACGAGTTTAGTCGACCCTTGCAACACCTTGCACACTTCAGCATCCGGCTGTGAGAACACAACAGCTAATCAAGGGTCGTATTTTATAAAAAGAATAACAAAACTTGACAAAACATTCACTTTTGACAAAGCGAACAATCAAATTCGTGAAACGTCAAGTGAGTACTTTAAATACACTTTTACTCGATATAAATTTGTTTTTCTTTTCGTATTATTAGCCGTCCTCCATTTACAACCCACTTGCACGCAAATCGATTCAAATTCACTTAAAAAAACACTGATTGTATTCCATTTGCAGTTATTGAATTGGTGGTCACTGATGAGGAAGTGATTGAGTTTCCCATCTCGCACCCCGTATTGATCAAACTGGTTTTTTTAAATCAGTTATCAGTTTCATGTGATTGATTTCATACGTAGTTTGAAGTTAATGTTAATTTCATTTCAAAAACATCATTTCTTTAAGAATCTTTCTGTTCGCTTTAAAATCAGTTCAGTTCAAAATCAAATCGATTTGATTTTGGGTGAAGTGAATGTAAATGGAGGACGGGCTATAATATCACGAGTAAGAACTACCATACTATGTAACCATACTCGTTATTTTTGGAGTGTTCCCTTTTTTGGTTTTGTCAAGTTTTGTTATTTTCAATTTTTCCAAAATACACTATTATTTTGTTTCGGTTTTAAGACAAATGGTAATGCAGCATATGAGGGCATTTTTATTGAATTTTGACAGATTTATTGTAATTAATTTTTTTTTTCACGTTCAACCGTTATTTTCTCAAAATTTTTCTTATGTAACGTATCAAAATTTTTATATGACCGTTGAGAGAATATAATGAGCTAAGTAAAGGAAAAAAAATCGGAAGTTGTCATGGATCTAATAAATAAAGGGGGATAAACAGATGATATATAAATTAATAATGTAGATCATATTGATTCTAAAGCACATGCCAAATTTCATTCGGATACGTCAAACAGTTTCCGAGATATTAAACCAGTTCCATAGTTTTGCCCTTCCCTGTATATTTGCTCTCTAAGGTCCGATTTTACAATCGTCGGATAAACATTATTCTTAGGATAACGTGACGTAGGTGTGACATAGATGTGGGAACGTTAAACGATATACAGCGAACAGTTATTCCATCCTTATTCCACGATTGTAAAACTGGGCCTAAGTATGTATAGAGTGGTCAACGTTATGTGTTATTACAAGGCTACGAATGGAAAATGAAAAGGCCAAAAAAGTCGAAATTCGTCATAAAGGCGATCGTCTTTTGTTTGTCTTCCAACGAAAAAATAATTTTGTTTTTGAGACAAAAAGAAGAAGCCCTATAAAACACGATTATTTTCTTTAGTTTTTCTCAAAGAAAAAAAAAAAGAAATAAAACAATGCGGACAAAACTTGCCATAATTTCGACGGTCTCTTGTATTTTTTTTCTTCTTTATTTTTAATCTTCTTGGAGACGAAGAAAATCAAAATTCAGAGAAATCAACTTTGACTTGTTTTGTTATTTATTCGATGAAGAAATTATTTTAAAAATGCATTGAAAACATACGTTATGCAATCGATCGTCTTTTCTATATCGGATAATTTTTGAATAGACCAATAAAGAAAAAAATGGCGAAAGTATAGACAACGCAGAATGGGAACCACATGGAAAAAATATTACAAAAATTTTATGTATAGTTTTCCAGAAATAATTGAAAAATTGTTCCCGAAACGACGAAAGAGCCAGCAGATGAACGAAATAAATACAGTCATAAAAGTATTTCATAATTTTGTGATTGTTACGACGCGACGTCGGACGTGAACTTGGCCTTTAAACGGAATTGGCGTGTTCCGCTGAAATACGAAGTCCTAAATATTTACTTGACAAATGCATGCAAATCACCTGAAATAAATTATTTCGTACAAATTGTATAAACTAACGACTAATCTTTCCATCTCCTATGCCTGGTTTCTAGAACATTACATAAAGTTAACGGTCCGATAAAAGTAAACGTTGCTATGGCTACTACACATATTAGAACTATAGGAACTTTTATTTTAACTTAGTAGTTAACTTTATGAAACGTTTCAGAAACCCGACCTTAACAAACTAACTAATACCCATGTGATACCCATGTAATAACCCATGTGACCAATTTGAATTAGGATTTGTTTTCTAGAAGTGGCAACACTGAAACAAGTGAGGTTACTGTTTCAAATTAGCGTGGATTTATCATTGATTTTCGTGACTATAGGTGTTCTGTTGTGTTTAGCACTGCATTGTTACCAACAGAGTACAATGTGTTACCTATACGGCGGGGTCACGTGGGTTGACTTCACGTGATTTCCCTGTTGTTATTCGTCGAATATTACCATGGAAACAATTTATAAAATCAAACAAGCATTCCAAAAAATCAATAATAGGAAGATGGAAAGACTGGGCCTAAGGATAACAACTTTGAACATTTGTTTTGACAGGTAAACAAATAAATCACTACAACACGAGCATAATTCTAATCTCCGCGTTAAAAATTCCTATTATTTTTCTTTAATTTTAATTGTATTGTAAATAAAATTTATTACCACAAGCAAGTCTCTATCATAAACACTTCCGCATCTTCTTATGGCCCCACATTACGCGTTATCCTTCCCTTGCATTTAAATCAGTCGATTTTCCTTATGTCCCTTTATTCGATTTATCGCCGATGTTTGAATAATTATAGACTTTGTTAATAACAAACAAACGGTGATGACAACCAGAATTTAAAACATTATAATCACTAAACATATTCGTAATCTGTTTGGTTTGATAATTATTATAATTTCGTTTCGTTCACGGTCAAGTTTAACGACGAGCGACTTTGATTCTCTGCGTAACGCCTTAAACGTTTATTGCAAACTTTAGAAGTTGTAAATGGTTCCCGTCTTAATTTTAATTAATTATACATTTTTTTAAACATTTTTCGTTGGTCTATTCAAGAATCAACCCAGATTTTTTTTTTAGCTATAATAATAATAAGGCTCTTAAAACATCATGTATGTATTATGTCACTAGCTGCAAGCATCTTGGGGAATGCATGGCATAATTGAGGCAACTTCGGCGTAATTACGTAGTAATTTGATCTGCCAGGTGCGCACTTCGATCAATAATCAAGAAAACCCAAGTGGGGCTATTAGCACGCAATTATGGCATTAATAATTCCTCGTCGATTCACACAGAAAATGCAAGGCGACGCTAATGAAAATTTGTGGCTTGCGATTAATAATGATTAAGACACGCACCCCAAACGTTGCCCCCTCGCCAGACAAGTGCGTTCGAAACAGATGGGGGAAGGTGAGAATAGGTGGTGATATAATAAAGTGGTCGCGTTTATTAAAATTAATACCTTGAGGAGAATATTGTAAAATATTTTATGTATAATGGGTAATGGGTTTACGTGTAATAAATAATTTGTGACGATTATATACCTCTTAATATAAATAACATTAATCAGTTGTGGTTTTCATATTATTAATCACCTAATTTATTTTCAGGCACAAAGGATTTCTTAAAGACTGTCCCAACGGTTTACTTACGGAACAGGTAAAGATATTTTGTTTCAATTTATTATATTATTAAATTAAGCTCACTGACATTTATCAAATACAAAAAAGAAATGTGTACTTATATAATCCAAATGCACTAAATTATCTTCTTAAGTAATTCTGCAAGTCGTATTACTTATTCATAATGCCTAATGGATTCAAAGTTTATTTAGATAAGGGGTGATTATGCAAATTCGTCGTTTAAACTGGTATTACTCGTGCTAAATATCATAATAATATGAATCGCGTTTTTAAACCTAAAATCCCCTCATATTTATTAAATGTAAAATTGAATTTCGTTTCAGGGGTTCATAAAAATATACAAACAGTTTTTTCCACAAGGAGATCCTTCCAAGTTCGCATCACTGGTGTTCAGAGTATTCGACGAAAATAATGTAAGTACACTAGTGAATTAATAGTTTAAGCAACGACGAAATTTTTTATTATAAAAATTGCCTCTTGACTGAAATTAGTGCTACGTTTTTCATTAATTATTGTAAAACTTGTACGAAACACTAAACTGAAATTAATCAAGCGGAAATTAAATGATACAGCTGCTTTAAACGACAGACGCTTTCGAATGCCGTCAAATTTAATAACACAAGTGCAAGTGACATGATTTTCTGAAGCATTCTCGGAGAGACGCCTCTTATGAAAACCTAATTTCAGCGGAAACGAATTTCAGAATTGATTTCAGGCAGGTTTAACATATGCCGGAGAGGATTACATGCAACAAATGTCGACAAAAAAACACCTACTCTTGCATGTAACTATTTTATTTACTTTTATGTTAATGAAAAAATTGTTATTTACTTGAACGTATACAAAAACTAAAACACATCAGCTTTTTATCAATTTACACAGTGCAATATACAGACTAACTAAAAAGAAAGGGTAGTTTTTTTTCGTATGTTTCAAGTAAACCATTTATATAGGACACCCATTACTTACTCTTGCATGTAACAATTTTTATTTACTTTTAAGTTTATGAAAAAATTGTTATTTTCATTGAATGCATACAAAAACTAAAACACATCAGCATCTTATCACTTTACATAGTATAATATACAGACTGACTAAAAAGAAAGGGTAGTTTTTTTTCGTATGTTTCAAGTAAACCATTATGTATCACTTTATATAGGACACCCATTACTTACTCTTGCATGTAACAATTTTTATTTACTTTTAAGTTTATGAAAAAATTGTTATTTACTTGAATGCATACAAAAACTAAAACACATCCTCTTTTTATCACTTTACACAGTGTAATAATACAGAATGACCAAAAAGAAACGGTAGTTTTTTTCCGTATGGTTCAAGTAAATCATTATGTATCACTTTACATATGACACACATTTAATTTTCTTTATATGAGACACTTTAGAAGCTCACGTTACTTAAGTTCAATTATCATCTAAAGTATCTACTCATGCAATTGTCATTTGCAAAAGGAACGACTTTGATACCTCCAGCAATCAATACATCTAATAAAGCAAAACCAAAGCAAAGAAGAGAAACAAGCTGAAAGCTGTGCCATAATCTCGTTATCTTCTCCCCTTTCGAGCTTCTCCCGACATTACCGAAACTACAAGTCACATCTGAAAGTTGGAATGTTTACAAAGCGTTCGATGTATCGCCCCAATGGCACTGACAGATGGTTTTATAATTACCCCAAGTTTCGCGCGCGGAAGGTTTCCGTTATGTGGGCGAATTTGTGTTTAATTGATGCACTCCCCTCCTTCATAAATAAACTCATACGTGACAAAAGCCCCCTCAACTTACTTCTCTGCATATCAGCGTTGCCCACACCGGAATGACAGCGATTTTCCATTTACTCGAGAGGTTAATTTACTCCAAGTTGTTGGAAACACGCTCCAACTACTGCCGTGGAGCATCAAATTTCGTAAAAATATTCATTAGGTGTAACCTCATCAGCATGATATGCCACTCTGCATGCATTAAAGCTTCCGAGAGAAAAAAAGAAGTTTTAAGGTGAAGTTTTAGGTACACATACATATACAAAAAAGCTCAGTTCTTTTTTTCACTAATTTTATTATAGGTTTATAGCCAATTATGTGAAAAAGGAGACGGGTGTTTAGAAATTTGAGGAGTTGCTTAAAATTATTAGTTATACAGTTACTTTCACAAGTGAGCATAAATCAGCCAAATGTCTCTCCTTTAACAGTCATTGCTAAACACGTTCCAGAACGCAGAACACACAATCAACTTAACTATTCATGAATTTAGAGCATTGAACAAAACAAATACCGGTTATAAACGAAGTTCAAACTCGTATTTTAGCATAGTTGTGTAATTTCTGCGGAACAGGCACTGTAATTATTTGCCCGATGAACACATAAATATACCTCGTTAATTTATTGCTTTTCCTGAAGGGCGGCGTATCTGGGGGTAGATTACACGAATGTTCGTTTGGTTCATTAATTCTAAACAAATATTACGAACAATTTCACAGCAGAAGTTAAGAGTTTATTAAAATATATTACGTTCTGAGATTACCCAAACAAATAATATCAAACCGAACAAAAAACGAAACTATTATCATAATTTATTACATATCATCCGCTGCATCAGCATAAAATCTAACGTTTTGAAATTACGTTTCAGGACGGTTCCATTGAATTCGAGGAATTCATCCGAGCTTTGTCGGTAACGTCACGAGGGAACTTGGATGAAAAACTCCATTGTAAGTATGTTTTCCAGCAGCTCTCACCCAAGGACCCATATTCTAACCACCCTTATATACGACGATATAATACTGCACTTTGCTTTGAAAATAGCCCACGCATTTTTCACGCATTACACAGGGGGTCGATCAATAAATCATGCTGAATAGGTTACATTCCTCATCCGGAATACTTATATCTGAAGTGGCAACAACTTGAGAGTGATACTTCCTGTCATCGAAGCAATATAAAAGCCAATTTGAAATTAATATACACATCAAAAGATTGGCTAATTAACAAGTCTAGAAAGTAACACTTTTAATTCTAACATCAAGCAAGAATGTTTCATCATCAACTTTAATTAATTTTATTTTACCAATGTTACGATAGGACAGGCAATTAATTCGTATCACCCTTCCCCCCCTAAGCGCGTAAACTTAAATAAATGTTCGGGCCTTGGGAAAACTTTTCACTTCAAGTTCGATTTAGTACTACGCTTTATTTCGGCGAGAATTTATTTGAGCTGCGTTTTTGAGCGAAGAGATTTTATAAAAATGGATTGTGTGTAAAAGTTGCAAATTTTCCAAACTTCGCGGAAACCCTGACAAGATAACAGATGAAGAATGATGATTCGATGGGGGTAGTTTTCCCCGTTTTAAAGTTTGCGTAACAAGGGTCGAATTTCCTTTATTTTTTAAACACGAATTTAAACCCTACACCTTCTTGAATATTGTATGTATCTGTTACGTTAAATGATTTATCGTTGGGAAAATAAATTCATAAATTTAAAGAAAAATGTATGTATTTACTTTTCCAGAAATAATTACTTGACCTTGATGATGTAAACTTTTGATTCTCATCTTAAGCAAGGGTGTAGATTTTCAATTAATTATAAATTGTCGTATGGATTTTTTTAAACATTTCTCCCATGTTCTGGGTTGTAACTAATAAAGATCCTTGCCTGAAAAATGTATACAATTTACAGAAATGTTCTTTTACAAGCTATGTACGTGTAAAATTTCCGCCGCTAAGAGCTTTCAGAAATGAGAAACTTTTATAGCCCATTGCTTCCTCACAAGCGGAAACTCTCCATTAGCTGCATGTTTTCTCGTGTATTACATTACGAAATGAGTCCGCCGATCTTTTCTTCTTGAGTGGTAACGTGTGAACGGGATACTTCATCATCTGTTTCCGTACAATGAGAGCCCCAATCGTTATACGTCGAGGGACGACTTTTTTTACGCCCCTCGTCCACGACTAGCAACTTTTCTTGCGCATTAATTGCGCACATTTGTCTTTCAGAGAGGCGCGCAGGCGGAAGCAAACAAACAAAATTTTATTCATTCGGCGAAGTTTCGGGACCGTTTTTATTGATACAGAAATAAAAAGTATGTTCGCAGTTTGTCTTCCTTTATCATCATTCTTATCGCTTCTTTGTATGTTATGAAGGAAGTTTGAAAACTCAGCAAAAAAAAAGAACTGAAATAGAACCCTCTTCCGTAGTTGACTTGCGTTTTAACCCCTTTCATGTACTTGCAGTTAAAACGACGCCCGAGTGCAGCGAAATACAATGAAGAACACCTGCAACCACCTGTTAATTATAGCTTAATTACGATCGGTGTTCGGGAGTTTAATAGTCCATTTGAAACGAATTAAGTCTATTTAAATTAAAGAAAACAAAATGTGGAACGGAATTAATACGTCTGGTTTCTTCAATCTACTAATTACTATTGTTCTTCACTTCGTATAACGAAGTCTATGGCAGAAAACATAAGGCAGTAGAAAATTGAATAAGCACGTAGAGAATCCATTATCCTTCCTCATATTTTACATAAGGTATGTGTGTACCTGATAAAAAAAACTTATATAAAAAGCAAACACTTGGTATATTGAAAAACTCGATTCAAAACTCATGGCTGGCGTTAAGGAAATTTTATTTTCTGAATTTGGTTATCGTTCCGCAAGTTAAAAACGTGACCTTTGTACTTTATCCAGGAAGTGTAGGGATAAGTGGCCCGTAAAGTACGACGCGTTAGAAAAAAAAATTATAATCTGTGAAAGTAGTCAACGGTAGTTTGTGTATTGATCGCAAACACAGGCGACGAAAACTTGTCATTGGGTGGACCCAGTGGCCCATTTAGTCCTTGGTTCAGCCGACCTTAACGAATCCGCTCGTTTCGCTTGCGGTACGTCCTGAAACGAACGTAAATTCTCCAAATCTGCCTACAAAAGTAGAACATCTAAAGTTACGATAATTTATTATTATTATTCCTCGTTTCACAATTAAAAAGTTTTCAACGTAGGTACAATTTCTCGAGCTTTTTTAAAAGTATTTCTAATTTGTATTTAATAGGTTTAAATTCTTGATGTTTCAGTTCAAAAAAAAACTGAAAAATGTAGTGATGTTTAATAACCACCCGACAGTAAAAGTTGCTGTGTCAATACTGTCAAAATTCCTGCATTCCATTAATTTTTTTTTTTTTGAACGAAATATGAACGCCAAATATGTAGTATGTCTGCATCAACAAGGGCGTCATTATTAATGTTACATTCAATCACTATTTATTTACAACTCAGTTGTTTCAATCAATTATACAATGACAGCGTCAATTCAGCGCAGATTTCAATTTATCAATTTCGATATTATTATGAAGCCTATGCAAATATAATCAGTTTATTTGTAATAATAACATTTGTTATAAAATATAAATAACGACCCGTTTCATTTCAAATCATTTCATTTCCTTCAACGTTTTTGTTTTCTCCAAATTGAATAAGTTCTATATTATTTAAAACAAAAATAGCGTAACTGTTTATTACCTCCTTGCTGCAACTTGTGCTTCAACCCTTCACACTAACGTGGCCGCTTTTACGAACTACTTTTATGGCTGTAATTTTTTTTGTTTGTTAATGTTCCAGGGGCGTTCAGACTTTACGATGTGGACAACGATGGTTACATTACGCGTGATGAGATGTACAACATCGTCGACGCCATTTACCAAATGGTCGTAAGTACTTTCGTCATTAAGCACGGCACTATCTGTATGCAGAATTTATTAGCATTTTGCAACAGGAAACACATCTAGCACTTACAGAAAAAAGAAAACAGCCAATTTCCATTTACTTAATTAAACCAATTATAATAATATAATATTTCACAACAAAAAGTAAAAAGAAGTTCTCTACTATAAACTGCTAATGATATACTGTAGCAATTTATAAATAAAGCGTATCTCCTGATGCGTGAGAGACTAAATTCAACGAGAATTTATAATCTAATAACTGATTTATAAGGCACGAAGCACCAAAACAGAATGAATAAACGCCAGAGATAAATCAGCTTTTTTTTCTGGTGAAACTCCAGGTGTGACGTATTTACAGCCATATTTCATTAAGCTATTCATTTCCCGGAGTATCTCCGCTAGTTTAAAGTATGTACTTGTACAACATTCAATACTCAAACGCTCGTGTTCGCCATTAATAAGCAAAAACCCACCCCACTAAAGTTACGGTTTTCCTGATCGAAGCGAAGTCACCGTTTTTCGCTCCGGAGGATTCCAATTCGATTCGTCTTCTAATGTACCCCACGATAATGATATTTACTGCTGTTTCGATCGATTTTAATTGCTCGTTGTAAGTTAGTGATCGTTAGCAACAGGACGTCCTGCATTGCTAACTGAATTTATGCTCAATATTATCCGCGTCACTGAAGTTTCAGGACGAATGATTAATCGCTTCCCCCATTGCAGTCCGCTACAATGGCTTTCTCAATAACGGTTTCATGCATGTGGGGGGGTTATCAGTTGGAAAATTAATCTTAATAATATCCGTTAGTGGGCCTAAAGATTATCTTCTCTCTTAATTAATCTACAGTAACTGTATTAAATTATCCCCCTTAATATTCTCAGCTTGAATGCCTTTTTTTAAATGACAAAATCTTCAATAAAAACCAATAAATTCGCTATTCGGTTTCATGCATGTGGGGGGTTATCAAATAATAATCATAATAATAAATTGCCTTTATTTTTTTCTGCAGTATTTCCCCAAGTAAGGCGAAGTTTAGCTAAAGCTACTCTTACACTTAACCTTACTTAGGGACAAGTAAAATACAAAAAATTTCAGATACAGTATGCCAAAAAAAAAAATAAAAAATAATGATTATAACAAAAAATAAGAAATGGAAAATTAATCTTAATAACATCCGTTAGTGGGCCTAAGGATTATCTTCTCTTTTAATTAATCTACAGTAACTGTATTAAATTACCTCCTTAATATTCTCAGCCCTGAACGATTTTTTGTAAATAACAAAATTCTCAATAAAAACCAAATAAATTCGCTATAAGAATCAAACGACGGCGGGCGATCAATTCGAATCCTTGCATGAAATATTCAGTGCCCCGAAGAAGGACGAAAAAGGATCACTGATTGATTGTTTCTACCGTATCTCCGCCAAATGTAGTTTAACAGTTTCACATACATACGAACTGAAGTGCTTTGAGGTTTTGATAGATCAAACGCTACAAATAATGCATCGCAGGCAAAAGAGGAATCAAATTTTCGGCCGTTTTAAAGGTGCACGTGCGATTTAGAAACGAAACGAAATAGAATGTGAAACGTAAATAATAAAATTAATAATAGTATAAATTTTCGCGGTTTCCGGATTGGAATTAGGCCAGGAACAAATTTCCGATACCCCCCAAAGCTTTCGCGATGGCGATGGCGTGATTCCAAACCGGAAACACAATGAGCGGCGACCACGAAAGCTCTTCCTATAGTTGAAGGCGAATTCTAAAATTATTATTTACAGCTTAGAGATTGCCGTAAAATAAATAATACCGGTAGGATCTCGATCATCTAACTGAAACAAATTCGAAAAATAAATCTAATTTAATGGGGGTAAGCGATACAGTTTGAGGAACGGTTGTGTTGTATCTCCTCTTGCATTTCGATTACACATTCAATTTATGCAAACATATTCATAGAGGGAAACACGTATGGCGATCATAAAATACAATACACAAACCTATCCTGTAGCTATCTGAAATTAGGCGGTTCATTTCTAGAAAACAGGGACAGGGGCAAGTTATTTTTCGGAAACTATTTTTATATGTACGAATTATGTATTTCTTGATCTAATTCCAGGGTCAACAGCCGTCGGAAGACGAAAATACGCCGCAAAAGCGAGTGGATAAAATCTTCGATCAAATGGATAAGAACCATGACGATCGCCTGACGCTGGAGGAATTCAGAGAGGGTAGCAAAGCCGACCCCCGAATCGTCCAGGCCCTAACTTTGGGCAGTGGGGAATAGCAGAGGGACGTGGGTATTCAGCCCGAGAAGCTTTGACGCTGACGGCGTATCTTTTGCGGTGCCACAAGCGGTTTCATACAATTCAGACTTTGCGTTCAGATGCTCTTTCAAGGTTACTTCATGTCCGAATTTGTTGTTTACGCGAAAGTACTCAACTGCCTCGTGGTACTGTATAAAAAGCGGTTTTATTTCGACGTAAGCAATTTGGTGACCGTAAATTTCCAGAGGTAGAAGAAATTATATAGTACAAAGAGTTTTTAACACTTTTGTTTACAGCGATTGGCAAATAAAAATAAGCAATAATCTCATTCTTCTTCTGATTTTTTTTCTTGATTGCTAAGGCATTTTAACAACGTTTTAAACAAAAAAACATTTTAAACCTTCATGTACATAGCATTTATTTTTAGTCATTTAATGTATATAGAGAATTTGAAAGAGTTATTAACTGTACAGTTAATGATTGATATCCCCCAAGGCATTTTGTAGAAAAAAAATCGATTAACAATTATAACTACATCTATATAGCCATCGTAATTATGGATTATGGAAATATCTTCAAATACAGGAAAATTTATTGCCGCGAGTTTTTCAACCGCCCCTTCTATAAATCATGCCAACCAAACATTAGTTACAGATGTACCCTGACAGGCTTTAGTTCGGGTGCGTTTCGGAAATTAATTTTACCATTACATACGTATAAACAACACACATACACTTGATGCCTTGGACACGTGTTTGAATTGTTGAAATCCTTCGTCAACGTCACTTGGTTACAAAGCTCAATTATTATTACATTAGGAGAGTCAGGTTAATCGATTGTATTCGTCAATTCAATATATTATACACACATATATTATTAATTAATTGTAAGAAATTATATTTACCGACGAAGAATGTCACGTGTAGTACTCCCAAGGAAATAATAATAAGCGCTTTGCAAAATCGCGGTTTTCTGCAGTTGGACGTAATATGTGCGCACATTTTCTTAAAGTAACCCAACTTATGGACAATCATTAGTTTATTATATTTTGGGTTTTGCCAGCATCTCAGTATTATTTGTTTTAATTTTGCAATTCAACATTGTATAATAATAAATGCATAACTTTTACATTAAAGTTACGTCAACGTTTTTCATGGCAACAACTTTCATTTTAGGAGTATTATTTAACAGATGAATTAGATAAACGTATTTTACAGTTTTATTTCATATTTTTTTACATATTAATAACTTATTATTAATATAACAAATTCCTAATTACTTCAAACAGATGGCTTGAAAATTGCAAAACTTTTCTAGGTTTCGCTTTCGTTTGACAGGCTTCTTCATAATTGAAAAATAATCAAAGTTGTTAAGGGAAATTAAAATGAAATATGCAAAACCTAATTTAATTGTTTGAATTGGCTTCCGGTTGGAACCGCGTCACGTTGACTTCTTCTACTGTCGACGTTTCGTTCTCCATTGTAGAAGAACTTCCTCAGGGCTGCGGCTGGTAGTGTAGTAACTGCTTCTCGACAGTCTCAACAACTAACGTTACTGATATTTCTCGTCGTCGTTGGCTGACGAGAAACAGCAGCAACACTACCGGCAGCTGCAGCCCTGAGGAAGTTCTTCTGCAATGGAGAACGAAACGTCGGCAGTAGAAGATGCGGTTCCAACCGGAAGCCAATTCAAACATGGACGACGGCTGCGGAGGCCTTCAAGTTAACCTAATTAAATTTTTTAATAAATATTAAAGTCTTTAAAAAATTTTTAAAAATACTGTTTCTGCAAACAGTTAATATTATCTGAATTTTTATGAATCATTTTGAGAAAAATGCATTCAAAAATTTATTTCACCTAAATCCCTCTTTAAAGGATTTTCCTTTTTAAAGATATTTAAACGAAAATGACTCAGTTCAACGAATACTTACTTCACAGTAATTTGTAAAATGTTTTTCGTTGCTTTTATTTTTCGTACAGACCTTGTAAATACTTCTTTCGTCCGTCAAAGGTTTTGAGAACGCCCATCAATACACAGCGAAACGCAGATTAAAAAAAATGTCCTGAGAAGCTGCTTGCACAAAATATTTTGTTTCTGCTGAAAAGACTTTACACTTATTTCTATTTTTTAATCCCTGACTTAATATAAAATGAAAACTTCTTTAAAATCTTTCCCTTACACTTCTTTAAGATTTTTTATATTTAATAATTTACTCTTACAAAAATTAATAAAATTCTAGCGGCACTATCTCTGTATTACATAATACATGATTAAAATGAAACTTTATAAACAGGGTGCAACATAAACACAATTGGATAATTAATATTCGGCATTGTTGATAGATGGCACGTCAGAAGTAACTGGTAACTTCCGTAGAAAGGACTTGTTAAGGCAATTTTACATTACATAATTTATTGTACAAGAAACAATCTGACTTAGATGGCACCTTGAATACTCCAAAAATTTCTTGTTTGATATTCGCTCTCTAATTCTTGCACAAGAAATGGCCAGTGATTCTGCGCAGTTAATTGCCATTTGACAGAAGTTTGCCTTTTATTTTAAAATAGATGTAAAGTTAATTTTTTTGTTAGGTTTATGCCGATCGTATATATCTGAGTTAAGAAAATATACGACGAAATGACATGACATGACAAAAGCGACGAAGCTGTTTCACGAAAGTTAGATGGAGATGGATATATAAAAGTCCTTTGACTTATCGATCGATCGGCATAAAGTAAAAAAAATTACCTGTAAATGGCAAATAAATTAATGTTTTCTCACCCAAACCATGGTACTAGATACGGAGAGACGGACGGATCCTCGTAGCCAAACGGCTACTAACTATCTGGTATCTATCGTGGAACTTCGTTGCCTTTTTATATCGTTTACACCGGAAATTCCGATTATGAACTGTGATTTTCCTGGTTCGATCGCTTTTAGTTATGTTTACATAATCTGGTTTCTGTTATGAATCTCCTCGACGATCGTTTGTTATGCAATATGCATGTGATGTTTTCCGAAGTTATATAAAAGTTCTTTGACTTATCGATTGATCGGTCGACATATAGCAAAAAAAAAATGAATTGCAGAAGCCAGTGCTTGTGTTTAGTAAAAAAAAATGGTTGCAAAGAAAACTAAAGAGTAGAAACTAAATTATGTGATAAATAGATCTGTCTCACACAATTTTTAAAGCAAGCAATATTTCATTCAATTTGCTGTTTGAAACTATGCAATTCAGATTGTTTCAAAAATTGTACAATTTCCTGTACAATAAATTGTGTAATGTAAAACGGCGTTAGTTACAAAATCCCGAATCCAATAGAAGTCATTATATTTATACCAACAAAAAATTAAATTAAAAAAAAAGAAACGCAGATAAAATAAATTATTCTGAGATGTTGCATTATGAGTATGAATTTTTTTAATTTTTTAATGACACTTTAAGCTTTATTTCGAAGACATTTGCATTTTACAATTACAAAAATGCATCGCAGCCTTCCTTAGTTTAACGAAAATCGCCATTTTTGATGAGGCCACTAAGAGAGAGGGTACTATTTAAATCAGACGATGTGCTCAAGGATTGGACTTACGTCTCCCATCTATGTAGTAAAACGAGACGTACGACCACATTGACGGTTTACACAGGACTCTCGCCCCATCTTCGACGCCATTTCCCTTTTGTAAATAACAATAAAGTAACTGTTAACAATTACAAGAGTTCACCAATCTACATAAATTATCTAAATTTTAAAATTAACGTCGTTGTTTGTGCCAAATTAGAAATTAACAATTTTTTTTGGAAAAGTACCTAAACGAGTAGCAGTAAAATAATTTATTGGTTTAACTTTAAACCTAAACAGTATTACTTTTTTTTTTAAATTGTATTTCTTAAATAAAATGCACGTTGTAAATATGTTGAATTAAAACGTTAACAGTTATTTTATTTCGGGCTTCACATGTAGCTAATTGAAATTTGCAAACGCTTGCAGTGTAAATATTGAACAATGTTTTAATTCGAGTCGTGTCTGGAAAGATCAAACTTTCACTCACACGCATGCAGTTCATTGTTTGAACTTTGAGCAATAAAGTTTTACGTCCAAATAATGAGATAATACGACGAGTTTAAAACGTCCTTTCAGTTCTGATCCCGAGGACCTTCAGTTCAAAGAGTTGTTTGCCAGCAATATATTATTCGAGGGAGACGTGGAGAATTTCGGTGAATCTGAGTAAACAATTTTGTAACAAATTTAGAACGACACTAAAAATATGAACGGTGTTTGTAAACATCAACATAAATTTTGCCATTTAAAGAAGTTATTATGCAAGTATAGCATTTTTGTGTTTCATTTTAACAAACACTTGTGAAATACGAAACAACGTCGTTACTTGATGAGACACATATGACGTTTTAAACTCAATCTTATAGATGTTAAGTCTAGAAATTAAAAAAAAGAGGAAATGCTGCATACAAAGGTAGTTAGAATTAGGTCACTTCACTGTACTTTTAACTTTTCGGTCAGCTAAAATAAATAGTTTTTAAAACTGTATCTAATGGACTTTATTATATAAAATGCGGTTTCATGCCAGTGACAAATAATAACAACGTCGACGAAACTTTGTCTCAAATAAGAATCCGAAAAAGCGTATTAAACTTATCTAAGTAGCTTCTGCAATTTCGTAAACCCTTTTTCTGCTGCCGCTTAACGTCGACGTTTCGTCTTATTTGAAACGTATGCAAACTGGTCGATTGCAACTTATATAATTATTAATGAAGTTTGTACCCTATTAGTTAGAAATTAATTAGCGGTTGTAATTATATGTAGCTCAGATTACATAGTTTTACATTTCATATAAGTAAGTAGTTTAACACAGTTGTAATAATCAAAAAAATAATTTTTGTGTTCGACTAGTCGAGTCGTTATCAGTGTCACATTTTCTTTTCTTTTTTTAATTAGATTATTAGCTTCTAGAGTTGCACTCTTTTAACACTTTCCCTTCTTTAATACTTAGGATGAATGTAAATAATTTAATTAATAACAATAATTGAATGTCAAAGTTTTGCGAGAGTGTAAAATAAATTAAATGCTAAATTTAAAAAAAATGCTGGTATTAGAGATTTTGTTTGGAGTATAGCTTGGTAGATTTGGATTTAAAAATTGCGAAAGTGTCTTCCCTTGTATTCGCTTTATAATTTTTTCACATTCTGAATTCCATCACACTAAATCTCTAATATCTTTAGAACTTAGAGTAAAATGAAAACAAATGAGAATTTATTTCCACTAAAACTTTACACGTAAATTATATTCATATTACTCTATAGTTTCTTATAAACATGAGTTGCTAAAATCGCTTAGGTATGTAGATAGAACAGGATATCCAAGAAACTATTCGAAAACATTTATTTTAATTCTAATAAAAACTCGATCAAAACAAAAAGGAGAGGATTTTTCTTCATATTAATAATTTTAGTTCTGTTTTTTTACTTAACTTAAGACCCGACGAATTACATTTCTTTCTTTGTAACTACATAACAAAAAGAATATGTTCGATTCTGTACATACAGCAATTGTAAGAACAAATTAATTAAAATCGAAAAGTTTTTGAACATTTTCTTGGAATCAAAAACAGAGAGAAAGTCACCTCACACACATAAGCAATATTCGCATGATTTATTTTCAAACATAACAATCGTGGCCTAAAGTCGTTTTACGCATTAATATAAATTGAACAGTAGCATTCGCGCTGAGTTTGTGTTACCAACTTTCTGTGATAATTAACAATCATTGTATCGCAATAATGAAACGCTGTGTCTTGTATTGCATTAGGCAGTTCTTGTTGTTTGTTTTAGAGCTCATAAAAACGGTTGTCTTCATGGTTGTTGTTGTTGTTATGATGCGGATGTAAGATTATTGTGTTTTGTAAACTTTAATAAATGTACAAAATATGTTACTGGTTTCTTATCTCCTTCGCCTTCTTACCGACCTTGTCTTTATTAATTAAATAAATTAAGCAGTAAGTAAGTTTTGGATTACACTAAATATACACCCACTTTTTTTGAAAGGCCAAACAGGCAAACAAAATTGTTCTCTAAAGCTTTCATTGCTTCATATTTCTCCAATCTTCTTCTTGTCTACTTCACTTCATCGTTCCAAGATTTCCTTTTTCTAGCCGATTGCCAGAACTTTTGAGGCCATCTTTCTTTTGGCATTCGTCTCATGTACCCACACCCCCATATCCTTTTAGCCTCAATTTTATCCCTGTTATATAATTCGGCTCTAGTTCTAATTTCCTCACTCCTAATTTTCTCTAATCTTGTTAATCCACAACTCCGATGTCAATCCATTTTCTTTCTTTAAGTTGTTTAAAATTTTTTTCTTTAATTTCCTTTTGTGGGGAACCACGTGTTGTCATAGTTTTAAGTATTTTGCTGATTATGTAAATAAGACAGTTGAATTATTTTAATTTTTTGACATAATTTAATGTGATTGATAACGAAGGAATAAAGATATACAGTGTGGTGATAAAGTAACGCACCAAGCGAAAAAACACCCTTAGCGTTGACTTTTTCGAAAAACGCTCGGACAGGTCGATTTTATTTTTAAAAAACACATCTTTTACAATCAATTTTAATTTTATGTCAGTTACCACTTTTACGCTGTGACGTCATTGACACTTTTTTTAAATGACAACTTATTTTTTTGAAAATGTCATTTGAAAGCACCCATTTTTCTGAGTACAAAAATATTAATGAATCACTAATGCATAAGAAAATTTTGAAGAAAAAAATTATTGAAAAATGCAAATGAGATTTTTAATTTTAATAAAATTTCAACCTAAAATAATACTTTCTTGTAAAAACATAACAAAACAACTTAATAAAATTACAATAAATATTGGAAATGCCCTCCACCAACCACTTGACAGTGACCAGCTCCTGTGTAAACGTTGTTAATTACTTTTGCGATGGTTTCACGGCTAATGTTATTCATTTCTGTCCTAATTTTGTTTTGTAAATCTTTCAAATTTTGAGGTTTGTTCACGTAAACTCGACTTTTTAGATAACCCCATAAAAAAAGTCTACGGGAGTTAAGTCGGGTGAGCGGAAATGAATAACATTAGCCATGATACTATCGCAAGAGTCATTAACAGCGTTTACACACGAGCTGGTTACTGTCAAGTAGTTGGTGGAGGACATTTCCAATATTTATTGTAATTTTATTAAGTTGTTTTGTTATGTTTTTATAAGAAAGTATTATTTTAGATCGAAATTTTATAAAGAATAAAAATCACATCTCCATTTTTCAATAATTTTTTTCTTCAAAATTTTTTCATGCATTAGTGATTTATTAACATTTTTGTATTCAGAAAAATGGGTGCTTTCAAATGACATTTTCAAAAAAATAGGTTGTCATTTAAAAAAAATGTCGATGACGTCACGGCGCAAAAGTGGTAACTGACATAAAATTAAAATTGGTTGTAAAAGATGTCTTTTTTTAAAATAAAATCGACCTGTCCGAGCGTTTTTAGAAAAAGTCAACGCT
This sequence comes from Dorcus parallelipipedus, assembly GCA_958336345.1. NCBI lineage: Eukaryota > Metazoa > Arthropoda > Insecta > Coleoptera > Lucanidae > Dorcus > Dorcus parallelipipedus. The sequence continues at coordinate 25,383,784 of OY284480.1, read as the reverse complement.
AAGGGTGTTTTTTCGCTTGGTGCGTTACTTTATCACCACACTGTATAATCTTATCACGGATAATTAATTCAAGAGTAAGAAGCCACAATTGGTGACCCCGACGCGGAAAACTGAATTCCTTTTACATTTAATAATTTTTGGAGACACGATGGAAGACGAGGAACAATTATCTACTACACACGAACATATTGCAAAAGTTTCTATTAAAATTCCACCGTTCTGGAGAATAAATCCTGCTTTATGGTTTCATCAAGTTGAATCTCAATTTATTGCTAATGGAATTTCGAAAGATGCCACAAAATATCATTCTTTGGTGGCAGCTCTAGAAAGTGACGTTGTGCAACAAATAAGCGATATGATTTTAAATCCGCCTCAAAATGACATGTATCAAACTCTTAAAAGAAAATTATTGGAATGTTATACTGAATCAGGTGAAAAGAAGTTACGTAAACTAGTGAACGAATTAGAATTAGGCGACAAGAAGCCATCTCAACTCTTACGTGAGATGCGAGAGCTTGGTTCAGGGAGATTAAAAGATGACATTTTGAACACTCTGTGGCTACAAAGGCTTCCAAGCTGTTCTTATCAGTTCAGAGGGACTTGGACAATTAGCTACAATGTGAAAATTTGTGAAAATTTGTGAAATTCCACATGTACCTGATGTATTGAACATTCATAAAGAAAATGCATAACGAAATCCTAGTAAATTTAACCGCACAAGTTGAGAAATTAGCTACAGAAATAGAAGAGCTAAAGCAGTCTGATGGGATATTACGACGAAATACGCAACATCATGTAATAAGATCAAATCGCAATAATTTCAATTTAAAATCAAGATGAGAACTTTGTTGGTATCACGAGCGTTTTGGAAGAAATGCACGCAATTGCAACTTCCCATGTGATTTTAAACAGGAAAATGAATTAAACCGTTACTAGGGGCGGCTAGTAATGGTACAAGTTCAAACCGCCTCATTATAAGTGATAGGTCTTCGGGAAGACAATATCTTGTAGATACTGGAGCTGACATTTCAGTGGTTCCAAAACCTACTCAAACTAAAATCAGTTCGACCCCCTTCATATTATATGCAGCAAATGATTCACCAATTAAGACTTATGGAGACCAACTTATTAAACTGGATTGGGGTTTACATCGTTCATTTAATTGGAAATTCATCGTGGCGGATGTTACTAAACCTATTATAGGAGCGGATTTTTTGGCACATTTTGATTTATTAGTTGACATCAAACGGCAAAAATTGATTGATATAATACTACTACTGCTTTATGTTCGTCAGGTAAGAAGTCAGCATTTATTCAAAAAGGCATAAAAACAATCATGGAGGGTCCATTTTCTCATTTACTACAACAGTTCAAAGAAATTACTAGACCTAATTCTTTTAAATCTTGTAAACATTCTGTTGTACACCATATAATTACTAAAGGTCCTCCTATCACAGCAAAACCAAGAAGGTTACCTCCAGATAAGCTTGCCATTGCAAAGAAAAAGTTTGAATACATGCTCGAGCAAGGGATTTGCAGACCTTCAAAAAGTCCTTGGGCTAGTCCTTTACATTTAGTCCCAAAAAAAGAAGGTCTATGGCGTCCTTGTGGTGATTATCGGAGATTAAATGTAGCAACTATTCCAGACAGATACCCGATTCCTCACCGACATGATTTTGGCTCTACATTAAAAGGAAAATTATTTTTTTCAACTGTTGATTTAGTACACGCTTACCATCAAATACCAGTGAGAGATGAAGACATTCCGAAAACAGCAGTTACGACACCCTTCGGTCTTTTTGAATTCCCAGTTATGACGTTTGGGCTATGCAATGCAGCTCAGACATTTCAACGTTTTATAAATGAGGTAACTGCAGGTTTAGATTTTTGCATTCCTTACATTGATGATATTCTAGTAGCATCACACAACATTCAAGAACATGAAGAACACCTAAAAATTTTATTTCAACGCTTTCAAAAATATGGTCTGGTAATTAATCCTTCGAAATGCAATTTTGGTAAAGAAACAGTAAAATTTTTAGGACATGTCGTATCTAAAAGAGGAATTGAATCACTTCCCGAAAAGGTAGCAGTTGTAGCAGAGTATAAAATTCCAAATAATATCGGAGAACTTCGGCGTTTCTTAGCCATCGTGAATTTTTATAGACGGTTTTTAGCGAAAGCTGTAGAATCGCAACATATGCTCCTTGATTTATTAAAAGACTCATGTAAAAATGACAAGCGACCTATTATTTGGTCTGAAAAACTAAAAAATGCTTTTGAAGAAGTAAAGAAAAGTCTAGTAAATGCAACAGCACTCGTACATCCATCCGTGGATGGTCCTTTATCTTTAACAGTTGATGCATCGGATATCGGTGTTGAAGCTGTGTTACATCAAGAACAAGAAAGCATTTGGAAACCTCTTGGATATTTTTCTAAAAAATTAACAGATACGGAAAAGTGATACAGTACCTATGATCGTGAACTATTAGCAGCTTATCTGGGCATTAAACACTTTAGACATATGTTAGAAGCAAGATCATTTACTTTGTTCACAGATCACAAGCCACTTATTTACTCGTTACAGAAGACATCAGACAAACTTTCACCCCGACAAATACGCCACCTTGACTTTGTAGCTCAATTTACAACTGATATTCGACACATATCTGGCAAAGATAACATTATAGCTGACACACTATCACGCATTAATACACTGCAGTGGAATAATATAATTAAACTGGAAGAACTTGCAGAAGATCAAACAAAGTGTGAAGAAATGCAAAGTTATATTAATCAAAATTCTTCCTTAATTTTAAAAGCTTATTCACTTCCTAATAAGAAAATATTATACTGTGATGTTTCACAAGGAGTTCCAAGACCTTTTGTTACGAAGAAGTTTCAAAAACAAATTTTCGAGAACTTGCATGGATTATCACATCCAGGAGTTAAAAGTTCAGTTAAATTGATTCAATGCCGTTTTATTTGGCCCTCTATGAAAAAAGATTGTGCTAAATGGGTACGAGAATGCCTCAGCTGCCAACGAGCAAGTTTTAAAACACATTCATTTGGACATAATAGAACCATTACCAGTTTCTGAAGGTTGCAGATATTGTCTTACTTGCATTGATAGATACACTCTTTGGTCCGAAGCATGGCCGATAATTGATATTACAGCAGATACAGTAATAAAAACATTCTTTAATGGATGGGTTGCAAGATACGGCATATCGCGTACTATAACAACAGGTGATCAATTTAATTCATCGTTGTTTAAAGAGTTAACAAAAGTATTCGGAATTAAACATATTAAAATAACATCATATCATCCACAAGCGAATGGAATACTGGAAAGATGGCACAGGCCTTAAAATCGGCATTACGTTGTCATAAAAATAGCACTTGGACTACAGTTTTACCCGCAGTTTTGTTGGGATTAAGAGCAATAATTCGTGAAGATGCACAATTTTCTACAGCTCAAATGGTATATGGGAAAACATTGAGACTGCCTGGTGATTTTTTTGATGAAAGAAGTTCAAATATAGATCCTGCAAGTTTTGTTGAAAAATTACGTTCTTTTATGCAAGATATTAAACCGCTTCCAATGCGTTATCATCACAAGAACAATATTTTTGTTCATCCAGATCTACTCCATTGCTCACACGTATTTGTGAGGGAAGATGCAAGTCATTCTAAATTAAGTCTACCATATTTAGGTCCATTTAAGGTAATATCAAGATCTATTAAATACTTTTGCATAGATTTCAAAGGTAAACCGAAAAACATATCAATAGATAGATTGAAACCTGCATTTTTGGCAGCCGCATATGGTAATAGTGAAATATTACATCGTTCATCAAATAAACAAGAAGATAATTCAGAAATGACAAGTTCTTCACCATCGATAATTACGCGATCAGGAAGACGAATCCGATGTTCGGACAAATACACCATATGAAAAGGGGGGTAGTGTGGGGAACCACGTGTTGTCATAGTTTTAAGTATTTTGCTGATTATGTAAATAGGACAGTTGAATTATTTTAATTTTTTGACATAATTTAATGTGATTGATAACGAAGGAATAAAGATATATAATCTTATCACGGATAATTAATTCAAGAGTAAGAAGCCACACCTTTCACCCATTGCCAATCCAGTTTTCGTATTTCGTATCTACTCCTTCTTTTGTATGAGGTATGACTGTTCCAAAGTATGGATTGCCTCATCCGTGTTTCCGTTGCGCAAATTACTTACGTGCTCAGGATTCTTATTTTTAGCCAAACAGCACCGTTTTTGACTAATCATTGCGTACAGCAATAACAGTCCTAAATTTAGAACTTTCCCTGATAACTAAAACAATAGTTGATGATAAAATCGCAAGCACCACGTGAGTGCCCCCTCACGCACACAAGAACCGAATTAGTCAGTACCGTACCTAACACATTCTTCTTCGGCCCAAACTAAATCAAGATCGACGTTTCTAAGACGTTGGGGCAAGACGACTTGATCTAAGCAACCAACGTAAACAACGGTTAGTCTTTGGGCTTGCATTATCTCTTGTTTTTTTCCTAAGCGAATCCTCGACGGATGGAAATTTCCCGCGTTCCAACCCTTATCAATGATTACGGTTATATATTAAGAAGGCCCGGCCTTCGTGATTCAGTTAGAGGCCGATTTTTTTTTAAATCAAAAACAAGATGAACGGTGCAGTTTTCGCCCATCATTTTTTTTTCTGTCCGCACTTACTTACTACTTTATTTTAGAAGAATACCAAGTCGTAAGGAAGAACAACATACTTTACGGGCCGACGTTGAACGCCGACGTGGACAGACGAGGTCTTGGGGCTTTCATATTTTCAGCTTTCGAAAAACAAAGTGAACATATTTTTGCGGTAAGTATTTGTACAAAAGGTTAGGCCCAGTTACACAATTCCAAGGCAAACCTGGAACTCTTAACAACAATTATTGAAGTAATCGTTATTATGGGTTAAGCTTCAATTTAAATTTAAACTGTGGGACTTTTTTTTTGGAAGGTGCAATATGATAATCGACGGAAGGAAACTTATTCCAGCATCAAAGAAAAAACGATGCGGATTGCAATCGAAATGCGTGCAAGGAACGTAAAAGAAAACGACGTAATCGTGATTTGCTCAGGCAATACTCTAGATGGGATGTTGCCTGCGCTTTCCGCGTTTTATTTAAACGCCATAGTTTCTTCTATAGAAGCTACGATGCCGTTGCGCGATGTGGTATATTTGGTTAAGGTACTGCGTCCAAAAATGATATTTGTGGAACCAGTTAGCCTGAAGCTGATTGAAGATGTGTTGGAAGAGCTGTCGTACAAGTGCGAGGTCGTAGTGTTTGGCCAACATAGAAATTACACGTCGTTTAGCGAATTCCTGAAGCCCCAAGTCAACGAAGCAAAATTCCGACCGAAAAATGTTAAAGACGATCAGAGTACCGCCTTAATATTTTTTAGTAGTGGCACAACTGGTATGCCGAAGCCCATATGCCTCTCATCTTTTAGCATGCTTTCTGCATCAATTTCGTTGTTGTATGTATAGCTTTGATGGTATTCAAATTAGGTTTTATTTATTTAATTTTAATTGCAGAAACATGGGTGTTAAAACTGATGTCGTAGGGCAAAGCACCACTTTGTACTGGATTACGTCTTTTACCAATATATTACTGTCGATTATCAGTGGAACTAAACTAGTTCTTATTAATCATTATCCAGATCTTGATTACTTATTTAAAATAGTTCAGGATTACAAGGTGAGCAATTTTGACCTGACAATCATCAGTCTACATAGGTATATTCTTCAATCTTGTTCCAACTGTGAAAATTCCTAGTTTTTTCTTTCTTGCCTTCGTTATGTGTTCTTTACTGATAATTTCTTTTTCGCAGATTACGTTTTTGTCAATTCCTGGCCCGTACAGTTATCAAATCAACAGAGAAAACACCAAATTATACGACTTATCATCTCTGGACACTTTTACATTTGTCGGTTATCCTGTAAGCAGTGATCACGTCGAGAAACTTCAAACGTACATCCCCAACGCATGCGTTGCGGTAGGCTATGGTATGACTGAGGTTTCGGGGTACATTTCGCTCTACACGAAAAACACCGCCAAAAGCAACTACAAGAGCAAAATCAGTAGCAGTGGGAGACAATTATTTAATAAAAATATTAAGGTAAATGCATAATTCTTTTTTGTTTCTAAGAAGATCACACAGGTATGTTTTAGATAGTCAATACTGACACAGAAGAGATCCTTGGCCCGAACGAAAAAGGCGAAATACGAATCAGCACCAACACTATAATGAAAGGTTACTATAACATGGATTCCTCAGCAGTATTCGACTCTGATGGCTGGTTCAAAACCGGCGACTTGGGTTATTACGACGAAGACAACTGTCTCTATGTCTACGATAGAATTAAAGACTTGCTGAGGTATGAACCCTGGCAAATTGTGCCCGTCTCCGTCGAATCCGTCATCAACCAGCATCCAGCAGTTCAAGAAAGCGTCGTTATAGGGATCCCCAAATTCGAATGTGGTGATGTGATCACTGCCCTAGTTGTTTTAAAGAAGACTCACCAGCACACGAGCGCAGAAGTAATCGAGAAGTTTGCGAATGATAACTTGAGCGAAGGGGAACAGCTGAGAGGTGGCTTGAAAATTGTTGCCAAGTTACCGAAGACGATCACGGGGAAAACCAAAAGAAAATTGATAAGAGATTTGTATTTGAAGGGTGATATTTAGTAGAAGAAAAAAGAAACTAAGCCTTAGCCTGATTAGAAATGAATAGGAATTTAGAACCACTTATTATTTATGGTAATTTGTTTTAGAAATACAGAACGTTCAAGCAGAAAAATACATATTTTAAAAAAACAAACAAACAATTAACAAAAACCATAAATCAAAATACAACAGGAAGTTAAATCACTGTGGTTACACGAACAAAAAATTACTTGTCTGTAAATTACTCTTATACATAGGTATATAATTACCATGTCTTTGCCTCCCTCACAGAACTAAACGATAATTAAAAATCCATATTTTTTTACGCAAACATTCCTCATGCGTTCAAGCATACGATAATTATAAATGCGTATTTATTTAAATTATGTACAGATCGTTAATTAGCATTCGCAATTTTTTGGAAATCAAGAGCCTGCAGGAATAATGCAATTTGAAATATTTTTTTTCACGTTGATGTTCTACCTCCAATGGTGAATAATTAAATAAAAATTTTCTTGCAATCGAAATTAAAGGTTTACAAAATTTTCTGTAACTTATTTGTGCGTGTACGGCACCACTGTTTTGATTCACTCTGTATAGATGAAAATAATTTTGTGTTGTAGACCTCTTAAATTAAAAAAGAAATTGTGTTGAAATTTTTTTGTATCTTCAGTAGTTATGGAGATATGGCCCGAGAACACACTGTTGGGACAACCTGTACATCCACGTCCCAAATTCTCCGCTTTACTTACAGGAGTGTTTCAAAATGGAGGGTAGCTCCTACTAGAAATTACTTTAAAACTTCATTTAATCGTTTACATTTATTTTCAGACAACGATCAGACTAGAAAATCTGAAAATATCTTAAGAGGTCCCAGCCTAGATATAGAAGTCGATAGGAGAGGTATAGGCGCTTATATTTTTGAGTGTTTCGAAAAGCACAGCGACAATAGCTTCGAGGTACAATAAAAAAATATAATTATTGTGTGCAAACCAAAATTTATTGCAGATACAATACGAGCCTTACATAGAAGAGGCTTACGCAAGCATCAAGATAAAATCCACGCGAGTGGCTCTCGAAATGCAAAGAAGAGGGATAATGAAAGGCGACGTGGTTTCTATTTGCTCGGGAAACTCAATCGAGAGTACCCTATCACTATGGGGGGGGGGGGCTTTTTCCTGAACGCCATCGTCAATACCTTAGAGATCACCACGCCTTTACGTGACATGATATACCTGGTGGATAAGGTGCGTCCAAAAATGGTTTTCGTCGAATCGGTGGCCCTCGAAGTGTACAAGAAGCTCTGAAGGCGTTATCAGCAGAAGCAGAAATCGTGGTATTTAATGAAGAGTCTTTCGGGAATTTTTGTAAACCAAAACCAGAAGAAAATGAATTTAGACCTGAAACTGTCGATAGTAAGGAGACGGCAGCCATATTTTTTACTAGTGGATCATCTGGTATGCCAAAACTTGTTTGTTTGGCTCACTATAAATTGCTTCTTACTATAGCTATTGGGTGGTAAGTACTTTTCCCCTATTTTGTGCAACACACCACTGTAATTGTAATTACAGGAGCGTCGTAGGACTTTGCTCCACTATTCTGGCTATCCACTTTCTCCGATGTAATCATGGCGGTAATGAGTGGAGGCCAATTAGTCATCATCAAGCAGTATCCCTCTCTAGACTATTTATTTCAAGCAGTTCAAGACTGCAAGGTAAGGAGAAAACCATTGAAATTTCAGTTTACCCTTTCCAGATTACCTTCCTGGGGGAAGCAGGGCCCGCTTGTTACCAAACAACGGAAGACATCGTGAACAAATACGATCTATCATCGTTGGATACTTTCTTCTTCATCGGTTACCCAGTCGGTTACGAACACTTCCAGAAGATGATCTCCTACTTTCCGAACGCATGGGTTACCATGGCATACGGAATGACCGAAACTGGCTACATTTCGTTTTATACGAAAAATTCCAGGAGATGCGGTCGCGAGAGCAAGGTCTCCAGCAGTGGTAGACCAGTGTTTAACGTGCAAGTCAAGGTAAGTTTCCTTAAACGCAGTTGATCCGTAATCAACATTTTTTTTTGCTTAGATAGTCGATGTTAACACTGAAGAAACATTGGGGCCTTTCAAAGAAGGAGAAATTCTAGTTAATTGTGGAAGTATAATGAAGGGATATTACAACGCGGATTCATCAGAGGAATTCGATTCTGACGGGTGGTTCAAAACAGGCGATATGGGTTATTACGACGAAGACAACTATCTCTTTGTTCACGATAGAATTAAGGACTTGCTTCGATATGAACCTTTTCAGATAGTCCCCGTGTCGGTGGAGTCGGTGATAAACCAACACCCAGCTGTACATGAAAGCGTGGTCTTCGGCGTTCCAAATTTTGAATGCGGAGATCTCATCACGGCGTTGGTTATTCGTCGCGAAAATTGCACTTCCGTCAGTGCGGAGGAAATCGAGAAGTTTGCCAATCAAAATCTGTCCGAGGGCGAAAAGTTGAGGGGCGGTTTGAAAATTGTGAAAGGTTTTCCGAAGACCGTATCAGGGAAAATGAGGAGGAAATTTATAAGGGATTGTTATTTAAGTGGAAATATTTAAATAAAATAGTCTTAAAAAGTATTGTCTCTCCTTTTTCAGTAGAAGTTGCCATAGATACTACTTTCTCAGCCAGAAAATTGTTGGTTGCAAATCGGCAGGATTGCAATGGGGCTTTCGAGCATATTCTGTATAGCTATTTCGGTCCTATTTGGGGCCTCATCAGCAAAACAGTAGGTCGAGAACTCCATTGCAACCCTGACGACCAACAAGATATGCTGGTTTTTCAAAATTTTACACGTCCACCTGTTCCTACGTTCGATGTGAAGCGAACTTGTACATCGGCTGCGCCACCTATCGAATTTAAGTAACAAAAAATTTCACTGGCCATTTCTCCCGTTTGGCCATATCCCTCGGACTTACCCTAGGCGTGAGGAAAATTTGAGGATTTGAAGAACTTGGGGGCAAATTTGAGGATTCTTTCTATTTCGGTATCAGTAACAATTTAAATACATCTGCTAACTGGAATTCTGCACATTAAATATGTACAGTTGCAATCAAAAATAATGTCATACTTGTTGCAATTTAAATAATCATATACTTAGACCGGTTGATTTAAATCACGTACATTTTGTAACAAAACATTGTTTGAACCTAAATCTTCTGTTTTAAGAGATACAATTACTAAATCATGACAAAAATATGTGTAGATAAGAACCCTGACATTATTTCTGATTTCGATTGTACCTACATATTAAAAAATATGTAATGGATAGTTTAGGTCGCGGCATCCTGCGCCCTATTTTTGACTGCCAATGGGATGGGATGACTTATTATATTAAACAGCAAACTTGTTATTTGTCAATTCTCGCACAATGTTAGCCGAAAATTGACCGCAAGATGTCACTACTAACAAGATGTTGACTACTAACGTGCTCCACTTTGAGGTTACTACGACAAGTCGGTTTGATTGAGGTGGAGTTCCCGAGCTACTCTTCTGCTGTTTGTAATCAAAACCGACTTGCAACAGATTTATAAATATGTAGTTAATAAAGGTATGAAACTGTTTCTATGAAGATATAAACGAAAAGAATTATTTTGAACTGATTTGAACATTGATTGTTAGTTTGGGAATGGTTTTTGTTTTAAATGTTTTGTTGTATTTCTTAATTTTAAAAGTGTTATTCTATTTGATATTTGGTAATAATAGTTTTTTCAACAAACTGCAAAATTACAATTTGAATTTTGAAAAGTTCCTGAGGAATTTCGAGAAAATTTGGTTTTATTTATGTATTTATTTTCAAATCAGTCATAAAAGCATTTAATCCTCACATTTGCACAGATCGTCTAATATGCATTGTTCGTTTGCAGTCGGATAACCGCTTAATGAATTTAGGAGCCGTACGCGACCTGTATACAATAATCAATTATCGTAGTAGCATTTGGAATTATATTTTGGTTCTATTTTTTAATTCAAACGTTTTCTTGTTAAGTAGAAATATTGAAAAATCTTTGTTTTAGTGTTTCCTAAAGCACAGTTCGAAGATACGCCTTGCCCTAAAACATGATTTTCACAATAATTTCCACATGACTTTGCGGTAAACATTATATGCATTCTACATGATTTGAGTAAACAATCTGTCAAACTGTTATCACTAGTTGTTATTTATTAATAAATATAAAAACTAATCGTGTACGAACATGAGGAGTGTCTTTTTTTAGTGTTAAAGAAAATTGCCCTCAAAATGACTTTCAAGCAACTTCCACATGACTTTAGGTCTGTTTGTTTGTATTGTTAGGAGTTACTCTAAAATCTATCATGTGTAGTTTTCAGTCGAATTCGAAGTTTTTTCAACACGAGATAAACGAATATGACTGAAAACTACATATGATAGCTTTTAGAGTAACTCCGAACAATACAAACAAAGAGGCCTTTTGCAGTGAACGTTGTATGCACACTTACATGAATTGAATAAACGATCTATCTTTACAAGTAAATTGTTATCGCGAGTTATTTATTAATAAATGTAATAGTCGCAGATAATTCTAAACAATACACGTTGCAACTACAATTTTCACAGCTTAAGTGATTCTACAACAACAAAAGAAAAGAATGGGTAAGGATTTTATTGGAGTTATTGAGTCTACATGAGATAAACGGATAATAAATAGAACTAACATTAATTATGCAGAACACTATGAAGTAAAACGTATCAATGACGTCGTGTATGGACCAAATTTAGAAATCGAAACAGATCGACGTGGTCTCGGAACGTACATATTTGAACATCTTCAGGAGCATGGTGATAGAATATTTCAGGTAAATAAGTTTAAAAAGATTTTTCAATTCATTTAAGAAGAAGACGATAAAGTTTTCGCTTAAATATGTTTTCTAAAAATCTTTAAAAAATTGGCTTCCATGGCTTCTTCATAACAAGAAGATTAACGAAGTCCAGTAACTACCACTGCCTTTATTCCATATTTTAGATCAATTCAATGACAGGAGAAACAGAAACCTATCGAGCCTTCAACCAAAGATGTGTTCGGACTGCCTTGAAAATGAAACAACTGGGAGTAAATCAAAACGATGTCGTCCTCGTGTGTTCCAGTAACAACATGGACACTGCAGTCCCAATAGTCAGCACGCTCTATCTGGGGGCGATTACCGCTTCTTTAGATCCAAGTCTGTCCTTGCGGGACACCCTGCACTTGCTCAACATCGTTCGGCCCAAACTAATAATCACGGAAATGACTTGCCTGGTGCAGATGGAAAATACTCTAAAAGAACTGGATCTTGTTGCTGATTTGGTCGTCATGGGGGAACACCCAAAGTACACGTCGTTTGCTGATTTTCTTAAGCCCTGCGCTGAAGAAAAGGCTTTTAAACCCAGGGTGATTGAAAATGATTTGGATACGGCCGTTATATTTTTCAGTAGTGGGACCACCGGGTTGCCAAAAGCAATCTGTTGTACTCATTTTGGGCTAATACATTCCATACTGTGTTGCAGGTAGAACTGATAGTTCTCACAAATAATAGTAGATACTTCTTCGTTATTTTAGAAATGTGGGTATAACAGCCAAAGTCGGGTTACATTTCACATCCTTCTATTGGATCTCTGCTTTTTTGACCACGATTATGGTGATTACAGTAGGAGGCAAGAAAGTGGTTAGTTCAGTATTCGAGCCACACTCAACATTAAAACTCATCCAGGATTATAAGGCAATACTTTAACGCCTTGACGCTTAGATTTTACACTGAATGAACATATTTTGATAGGTTACGTTCGTGTTCTTGGGGCCAACGTACGTCTACCATTTAACAGCCGAAAACACCGCCGCATACGACACCTCACATTTGGAAATGATTTTCATCAGCGGAAGCCCAATTAACTACGACCAAATGGTCAGGTGTAAGGGTTACTTTCCGAAGAGTCTGGTAGTGCTGATTTATGGGATGACTGAAGCGAGTGGTTTCATGGCGGTGTTCTCAAAAGCACACCAGACGAATTTAGCTCAACATAAAATCACGTCTTGTGGATTAGCAATGCCCAATTCAAAAATAAGGGTGAAATACTATTAATTAAAGATCCAATTGGGTTTATCGAACGTCTTACTTTTTAGATAGTCGATCCACAAACTGAGAAATTGCTGGGGGTTAACGAACAAGGGGAAATTCGATATTTCTCGAACACTTTAGCAAACGGATACTACAACTCTAGCAACAAGGACTTCACCGATGCCGACGGTTATGTAAAAACCGGCGACATTGGATATTTGGACGAAGACAACTGCCTGTACGTCTGTGATAGAATCAAAGACATGTTTAAGTACCAGTCATGGCATATCGTGCCTGCGTCTATAGAGACGGTTATTTACCAACATCCTGCGATAAAAAGGGCTGTGGTCGTCGGAAAACCTTTGACGGAAACTGATGAAGTGCCTCTGGCCGTGGTGGAATTGAGAGAGGATTGCAGCGACGTCACGGAGGAGGAACTGATGAAATTTGTGAATGAGCGACTGATCGAACGTGAGCAGCTGCGAGGTGGTTTAAAGATTGTGAAAGAGTTGCCAAAAACGGTAACTGGCAAAGTTATTAGGAGGAGAATAAGGGAAATGGCTTTGAATGGTCAAATTTAATCGAATTTGCTTTATAGTCAAAATAAATAAAAGATATTCGATCCGATTAAAATTAATTAATTAAAATTAGATAAGTTTAACAAAAAAATAAAATCTAATAAATAAGAAAGTTTATTGATTGGTAGAATTTATTTTATTTAAATTAATTACGCTGCCACCACCGGAGTTTTAAGGGATACCGGTCCCTTGTACGTTTGGTAAAGCGGATTACCCTAATTTACTTATTCATTGTCGGAGGACGTAGTTCTTGGACTCAAAAGCTGTAGAAAGTGAATTAAAAATGCAAAAAAAAACCCGAAATTAAAAGAACGAAATTAGGGACTATAATTATTTATTAGATGAACAGTTACTTATTTAGAAACAGTTCAATGAAGCAGTTGCAAATATTACATCGGGAATCAGCTACTTGTAACTAACTACATCGTCTACTTTATGGTAATGAAATATTTCGTGAAGTCCTCCCACGTACTATTTATTATTCAAACGTTTCGACCGCGACGTCATACTCATTTTTGATATGCTACCAGTATTAACTCTGACGTTATTGCTTCCAGACTCGGAAGTGATTGTAACTTTCCCGGAAAGAAAACGATTCCACCAACATGTCTTCTTTTTGGTTGGATATACATACATATTAATTAGAAAACTCCATACAGTGGGGATGTAAATTGTTCCTACCTTTTGGGAGGACAGACTTTCGTTTTCCTTAGGACTTATCTTTCATCCCCTGGGCTCTAGGTCAGTGATGGCGAATCCGTAACCCGCCACGGAGTGACCGGCTAGAATATTTAGAGTGACCCTAGTAGATATAAAGTGTATAATTAGAAATTATTTTCATCATGGACATCTTTTCACTGCAATGTCCAAGACCTACTAGATTTCACGAGACAGTATGTGTTTACGTCTTTCTCCGCTGGCGCCACTTATCAAAAAGAATTGGAAGCGATTTATATCTGGAACGTCATTTTTTCTTATTCTTTTGTTATTGCGTTTACGTAAATAAAGGATATTATTAATTATTTATTCAATCAATTAATTTATTTTTTAATTAAATTTAATTTTAATTTAATAAAAAAATTCTCGACTATGGATGCAGGTAAAATGAAGTGTTCTACACTTTTGCAAGTAATTGATATGTATAAGCGATTTCTTGTAAATGTAACCGTCGCGTCCCATAACAATGTTAGAATCAGAGAATTTTTTTTATTGACTTAAAATATCTGACCCACAGCCACGTTCCGTTACTACAAAATTTTCAACTTAAATTTGAGCCGTTGTTAAAAAAAAGGTTCGCCATTCCTGCTCTAAGTGAAGGGTCTTCTTCCTTGCACCTCACTTGACCCACACCAAGAATTTTAGAGTTTGAACTCTCGTTCACAAAAAAGGACCGGCGATTGATTTTGAAAATTTAATGAAAACTTGACACACATATAAAAGACAGGTCGGTCCAAGAAATTAATTTTTTAACTTTTTCGAATACCTCTGAAACCGCGAAGGCTTGTTGTTTACATTTTGAAAAGTAAGATGCCACCCCTCCTTCGAGACGTGCTGCCATCTTTAGGGTTTTCCCCTGGTGGATCTATCCAAATAGATTTTTTTATCGATGGGGATATTTATCTGAATGGTCACTTATCTGAAAGGGGTTCTGTGTTGAAACTGGACCATTTCCTAGTGAAAGTTATCGCCTAAGGCTGCGCTCACACTGATGAAGCAAAAACGTTTTCGGACAAAACGTTTGCTGTATTGTAAAACGTTTCGGCTAGGCTCACACTGATAAATCGAAAACGTTTTCAAACAAAATGTTTTGCTGCATTATAAAACAGTGTGACGTATATTAAAGAGACAAAAAAACGTCCTCCTATTGATATATTTACTTCTAGGCGTCTACATGCATAACCGCAAGTATTTTTTAATCTATATTGGGGATTTTAAAACCCTGTTTGTTAAATTCCTTAATTACTAACAGCAAAAACAAATAATTAAAAATGCCTTCGAATAAAACAACGGACTGTTAACTTTGGGGGCCGCATTAACATTGTTTGGAGGCTTACCTAATAAATTCAAGTTTGTTGTAGCGATTCATTCGCCATTTTGTCGAAAAACTCTTTATTTATTTATTTATTTATTTTTCTTATTTATTTTATTTGATGCACTTGGATATACAAACTTTTATATGTAAACAGTTACAATGAAAAAAGGTTTTATATACATAATGATCATCAAACATCAAAAATAAAATGTTTAGGTATTACTTTTAATAACAAACAAAAAAACGAAGGAACTAATTCTCAGGTCAAGAATAAAGACTAAAGCGAATACACGATTCCACATGTCTTAACACATGTACGCGCATACATGTTCGCCGAACATCAACGTGCGTGTATTGGCCCGAAAAACGCTTCGAACATGTACGCACATACAAAAAGTCCGTCGAACTTGTTTTCTGGATTTCCTGAAAACAAGTATGTGCGTTGATGTTTGCGCGTATATGTTCGATCGTGTGGTTGCCAAACGCACATGTTCGCCACGGACTTATTCAATGCAGTGCGTCGACGTCGTGCATACTCTTTTCCACAGCATCTCGAAACAGCCAATTTATGATTTTTAATAAATAAATTTCCGGAAATGTGTGGTGCCAGATCCTGCAATTGGAACTATTAAACTGGGGACTTATCACAGCTTTGTTTATTATTATTATTTTTTTTTGTATTTCTGTTTCACTATAATAGCGCACGCCAGTGCCACCAAAGATAACTCTTCCGACATCGTCTTGGTTGATAACTGGACTATGATGTCTTAAGACAAGTTCGATCGTGTGTAGTATGGTACTATGTGACGTTGTTGTTCGGCGAACATGTACGCGCATACTTGTGTTAAGACATGTTGGATCGTATATTCCCTACTTAAGAAAATGAAAACAAAAATCGCCGTGTTTACTATTTATTGTCATTAAAACATTGATTTTTAATATTTTATTCAAATGCAATATTGTTGCAAACCAACGATTTAAACTTTATCTAGTTACGAAAAAATTTTGAATATTTTCTTTTTTCTGAAATTTTAAATTTAGATTGTTTTTAGTTTTATTTTTTGATAGCGAGGGGGGCCCTTTGATTGAACGGGGCCTTGGGCTGCAGCTCTTAAAAACCGTGTCTAAATCCGCTCTTGTTTGCACATCTGACAAGAGGAAACACTTCGAAATGTTTGGTTCGCTTAATTATATTGATAAGAAAGTAAAGCCTAGCATAAGCTTCGCTGCGTTTTTTTACGATGCATTTTAATGCAACGAAATAATCGCCTTGTGGAACCTGCACATTGCGATTTTTCATATCTCTTTCTCTCCCATTTTATTTGATCGAAAGTAGGTAGGTATTCTCTCTCTGTCAAAGAAACTCTTCGTAGTTTACGAGAAGAAACCTCTACTTTAGCACAAATCGTTTTTTTGGGGTGATGTAACTATTTCGTTTCATGTTAAAACCACAGTCATTAGATCAAAACGTTTTGAGTAAAAACGTTTTGACTGCAAATGTTTTAGCGTGCTTTAAACTGTTTTTTTGTTTTGATGTATCAGTGTGAGCCTGATCCTATTTAAAGCATTAAAAAAACGCTTTCCAACAAAATTAATCAAAAACGTTTTGTTTGAAAACGTTTTTGCTTCATCAGTGTGAGCGCAGCCTAAGATTGTTTGCATCAAAAAGTGAAAATTCTTTTGTAAATACAGAATACTTACTTAAAATTGATTCATACCTTGCATGCAGCAAAGTGATGCAGTAAATGAATGTTTAAAACAACTTCTTATTTTGAAATTTACTCAACTCAAATGACGTACGTATATTATTAAAAGATTAACGAAAAACATGTTTGTATGGAAATTTAACGCATCACATGGTGCTTATTCATTTACAGCTTTTTAGAAATTTTCCCTTAAAGTTGTAACATAAATAAATAAGCTATGTCACTACTGATTTTCTTTAATCAATACTGTTCAGAACATTATTTGTAATATTTATCACAACAGCGCCCATATGCATTTGTTCTCATTTATCATTAGTTATTGATTAAAAGGTTAATAAATAAATATTATTCTCCTTCATAGATAAATCGCTTGACAATTTTATTTATTTTATACTTATTATTTATAACCAAATGAAATTACATTTCATCAAAATTATTTATCCAATAAAATACTAATTTTTTTTGTATATATTTAGACAATTAGAAATGTAAATAGAAATATTTCTCTCGTTCTAAAACCGATTTAAACAACGAATTTGTTTCGTTATGAAATTCTAAATTAAATACGTTTTGTAACACCCAGAAATTACTTCCCCTGACTAATAAATATTTTTGAAAGATGACATAATAAATTAACTTCTGTTCAAATACAGAGTGTTATTACTTAGCGAAAACGAGCACTACTCATACCGTGTAGGATTTGAGCAACCCGAAATTTGCGTAAACGTACTTATCACTGTACCTTATTATGCTACGGTGTAATAAAAACGGCTTATTATCTAAAACATTTTTACACACCAGCGCCTAAGGTTTCCCAGGAACAAAAATATAGATAGCATTATTTGCTCAACTCTCTATAAAATGTAACATTAGCGAGATCTTTGGGCAGAGTAACGCAGCCTATCATCAGCAGTTAACATGGCATACCCAAGCTTATTCGCCCTAGCACTTGTAAGTATTCTATAAATATTTTTAATTAAATTATTAAATGTGAAATGATTTCAGGTTTTAATTTTCGTCAATGGGGCTTTTACCCAGACAAGTTGGTCCCCAGAAAGTGGAACAGCAATACGCGACAATATCTTGAAGGAAAAATTTGACTTCCTGCAAAACCTGCTTCAAAAGTACAACGTCGATGTAGAGGCACTCAAAGCCAAATTCCAGGCGGCCAGAGCTGACAAACCGAAAAGGGAAGCTCGGGATGTTTCAACGATACACGAGAATATTTTGAAGGAAAAATTTGACTTCCTACAAAATCTGCTCCAAAAATACAACGTCGACGTAGAGGCACTCAAAGCCAAATTCCAGGCGGCCAGAGCTGACAAACCAAAAAGGGAAGCCCGGGATGTTTCAACGATACACGAGAATATTTTGAAGGAAAAATTTGAATTCCTACAAAATCTGCTCCAAAAATACAACATCGATGTAGAAGCACTTAAAGCCAAATTCCAGGCGGCCGGTGGTCCAAAAAGGCACGTGCGGGATGTTTCGGCGCAAACCGAACCCGTAGACCCTCTTGTTGGGATTATTGATGGGATACTCGGAGCAATCGCAAGCACTTTAAAAAGTCTGGTGGATTCATTCCTGCTCATATTCAACGCTAACACTGGAGGACTCTTCAGGGATTTGTTGTTGTCAATTCAGGCACTCGCGTTTGATTTAATTGACGCAAGATTTCCATCCAGCTCGACTTCTTACACGTCTAACTTACGACTTCAATTGTAACGTTATGAGGAATAATGCTATAAATAAATTACAATAATAAAACTGACGTTTCTTATTACTTATTCAATCGCCCAGAAATTCACCTAGATGCTTTGAACTTTGATCATCAAATCAAGATCGAATGAAAGAACTCTTAAATGGGGAAAATACCCCAAAAATTTATTGCAATGTGCTCGTTGCATTAATATTAATAAAAAATGTAATGAAAACTGACTTCAACATGTTCGTTTGGAAAAGAATTAATTTCACATTCAAAATTTACTTAACCCTAACAAACGAATAATGCATAGTAAAGGGTGAGAAAATAAAAAATGAAATCGGATTAAACGCAGGGTATGACAAGAAGCTTTCTCGCTTCAGAGCAAGATGAAATCGAAAAGAGAAAGCATAAACGCAACCAAAAACACATCGGGAGTCAACAAATTGAAGAAATCGAAAGACCGTAGAAAGGAGAGAAGAGGGGATGGAAAAGGCAGACGGTGAAAATCCAGGGTTGGGAGGCATAAGAAGGAAAAAATGTGAAAAGGAAAGAGGAGAAGAAATTTGGGGAGAAGTATAATTTGAGGAAGAACCCCCCGATGATTATCTTATCAGTATAACAAAAGAAATGTTAAGTATGAAGTGATTGATGAAAAAAGTGGGCCGCCACTATAACAACGATTATAAGGAAGGAGAACCTTATACATATGCAATCGTTACTTCTAAATCAAAAAGCCTGCACTTTATAATTAAAAAAAAATATATATGAGACGTAAGTTTCTCTGTAGATTTATAAATAAATTGTTTCCTATAAAATCTGGCTCCCTGATCCAACGAAGTAGGCCTGTATATAGTAGGCCTTAAGAAGATGATGATCAATATGGTTGTAAACAAGTAGCTAAGTATAAAATATTTTAACCTTAGCTACTTGTTTTCTTTTTTGTTAAATTTGGAAATATTTTTGTTACTTTAATAATACAATCACATTGGGTGTTTTAGGTCCGATTGTACAATCATGATTTAACTATAAACTTCGCTTTGTTCCCATAGTATCAATTGTAAAGACAATTGTTTCCATAGATATAAAACGAAGTTCAAAGTAAAACCATGATTGTACAATCGGGCTTAAGTTTCTCTAAAAGGAAGAATACTTAAAATCGTCTCACCTGACCTTATATTTTGTTATTAATTTCGCAATTAGTGTTAAATGGGTGTTTTGAGACATCAACCAAAGTCATAAATTCGCTATCTTATCTTAACTGAGAAATTCCATGTTTGAAGAAGTAAAGATGTAGAAATAGTATGACGTAAAAATAACTGCAAGGTAAAGTAAAACACCATCGTGATATCACAATTTTGATAACGCGTAACAATGAAATAAAAGAAAAAAATTAATCAATTAAATAAACCCTAAATGTAAATATAAAAATACTTTTTAAGTACAATTTTCATGGTGCGCTCTATAAATTTTTTTTTTTAATTTAATGCTCTCCCCCACTAGCAATTAAATCGAAAATAAGAACACAACAGTCCGAGTTCGAAACCGACACTAATATAAAATAATACAAACTTAATGATTTTATATATTTTTAATTTTTTCAAATAATCTACCAAGTTAATTAATTATTTCAAAAGTGGCAAAGGTTGTGACTCTTGACTGTTCTCGTTTCTAGTTATTTATAAACAAATGGTTACACAGAACCGAATTAAATGTAAAGTTGAAAATTTTAAGGGCCTCGTAGATTAAGATTTACTTTTTAAAAGTCCAAGTAACACATCAATCACTAATTAATACGTAATTAATTCATTAGAATGAATGTTATTTGTTACAGAAATTCTGTTTAGATTTAAAAATAATTAAATGGTACAGCTTTTAATTCCAGGAAACTTTATTTTCTTGTTGGTTAAAAAATAAGTTTCTTTGATGGCACATAAATATTTCTTAAAATATTTGTTTAAAATTTCTTGTTTTAAAATTTTACTTATATTTAAAAAGTATTAGTCCGAGGTTCATTTATGCGTGATTTATTTATTTTCTAGAACAATCCAGCTCTGCATATCCGAAGCGCTTATAAATATTCAATGAGCTAAATTATCACCAGCAGAATTCAGCATTTATTAAACATGAAATTGTTGTTCGCCTTGTTGTTTCTCACGTTTGTGGCGGAATTTGTAAAATGTGGAGTTTTCTTAGAAGAAGGTACAATTAAGAAAGGTGAGAATAACAGTTTGATTTCTTTTTTTAAAAAGATTAGAGCAGGTAATTTTATTTTAACATTGCAACATTCTTGAAGTAAAATCTTATTAAATTATAAATGATATGCATATACATATGATAACAACATATGAATCATATAAAAGGTATGTGTTACAATAACAAAATTTCTAGATAACAAAAATTCATGTTAGTTTGAAATGTTGCCTAATACGATGAATGATTAACTATTTTATACTGACCTTTTCAATGCATGGATTGTAATTGTAATTAGTAAAGCATGGATTTAGGTGCATTTTTAGGTGATAAGTCATTATTCTACGACGTATACGCCCAACTAAAAAGATGACTTAAATCCATGCTTTAGTAATCAGACACCGAATAATCTTAGGATTTGAAGTATAAAACTAAAAAGAAAAACTAAACAAATCGTTTTTTGCCATAATGAATTTAAAACAGTCAATGGACACATCTTCACTTGTGAATGTCTTTATGCCTTGGTATATTCAATTCTTAGTTACAATATTCTGATTTGGGGATCATCTCCTTCTTCGGATAGAGTGTTTATTGCACAGAAGAGAATTATCCGCTTAATGTTTACTTTACCGGTTCGGACCTCATGTAGAACTATCTTTATAAAATATAAAATATTACCCTTACCCTCTATTTACATATTCAAATTGTTAACTTTTGTTCACAAAAGTAAAGCAGATTTGACCACCATCATAATTTTTTTAAAAAATCACCCTTTATGCGGGCACACATTATTATAATCTGCTACCTAAAGAACTTAAGGAAATTGAATCACACAACGTCTTTAATAGCAAACTAAAAACAATCTTATCAGCCCATAGTTTTTATTCAATAAAGTAATTCGCATCATACTTACAACCTTAAATTTATTCTAATGAGTCCCTCTAATTGTAAGTTGTTATGTCCCCCTTTACACATATATTATATTCTATGTACGACACGTCAAGCTTGCTTGACAAGCACTCTGTATTGTATTGCATTGTATTTTATTGTACTATGTCATGACGAATATTAACTAATGACCATCCACATGTACCTGAATTTGTGCCTGACGTGGTGAATAAATTATTATTATTATAAAGGCTAAAATTGCAATACCTTATTCAAACCACGTCCAATGTTTGATGGTTCCACTAGAAATTTTTTCTGAGTACATTCACTGGGATTTTTGCATGTATGAGAGAGCATACTGCCTAAGCAGAGTTCTTCGTTGGCCCTGGTAAATGCCCCAACTCTAAATAATACGTACAAATGCAAATAAGTCTTATACTTACAAAGTTTTAGTAACATTCACGTTCAATGTTTCATTTTTATCTAACAACTAGCAAAATTTTATACAGGGTGACTGTAATAACCCCGACAAAATAAAACCACTAAGTCATAGAGTACAGGAAAAATATAAAGACAATTCCAAGTCTCTTAGTTTTCGAGATGTACTATCGCGGCCTTATAATTTCGCTCGATTCGATTTCACTGTCCAACAATGAAAATGTTTCGAGCTCAAAAATAGCTAATTCTTATGTATTTCCACCTACTGAATTCAAATATCACCATAAAAATGACAGATTAGCTCTGCTTTGGAGATACAGTGACATGTGATTTTTTAGAGTCTACGTCTACATTTTCAATTTGGGGGAACTTCCGTGTTTGGGAATTGTCACACCTGTCAACTGACAAAACGCAACGATCTCTAGCTGTTTGTAAGTTATAAATATAATTACTGTTGCTGTGACTGTGAGTTTCTTATTGTTTCTGTTGTAATTGCAGAATTTCTGGTTTTGGGGTGCTTTTGAAGTGTAACATTTGTTAAAGCAAAATGCCACGAAAATGTGTAAATTCAGTGAACAATTTTTGTTACATTTGTGGTGAAATAACATTTTCGTCACAGAAACGCAATCTGACGCCTCTTGTGAAGACTGCCTACCAGCAGTATTTTGGTATGAAGGTAGGGTGCCAGGATAAGTCATGGGCTCCTCATATATGTTGCAACTCTTGTTCAGTTATACTGCGAGAATGGCTAAGAAATAAAAAACGATGTATGCCTTTTGCTGTACCTATGGTTTGGCGGGAGCCTACAAACCATACAGATGACTGCTATTTCTGCTTGACTCCACCTATAAAAGCAGGATTGTCAATGAAGAAAAGAGGAACAGTTGACTACCCGAATCTTGCATCTGCTGTTCGACCTATTCCACATTCAGATAGTTCCTACTCCACCTCAAAATTATGAGCTTGAAGTAGAAAATGAAGACAGTGTGGTAGAAGAAGAACCCAACATGCCTTACACATTCCACGATCCTGATTTTGAGGTAAAAGATGATAAACCGCACAGACTGAGTCAAGCGGAATTGAGTGATCTCATTCGAGATCTTAACTTGTCGAAGGAGAAGGCAGAACTTCTAGGGTCAAGACTACAGCAATGGAATCTTCTCCAACGTGATGTCAGGGTCTCACAATACAGACAACGTCAGAGGTATCTGCTTCCTTTTTTTGAGAAGAAAAACAATCTTGTTGTTTGCTGCGACGTTAATGGCTTGATGGAAAATTTGAATTTGAATCATGATCCAACTGACTGGAGGCTATTCATAGACTCCTCCAAGCTTAGTTTAAAAGCTGTATTACTTCACAACGGCAACCGTCTTCCCTCTATTCCTGTTGCTCATGCGGTTCACATGAAGGAGACTTATGCAAACATGTCAGCCCTCCTTCAATCAAATATGCTGAACACAAGTGGAAAATCTGTGGAGATCTAAAGGTCCTCGCTGTACTATTAGGAATGCAACTGGGATACACCAAATACTGCTGCTTTTTATGTATGTGGGACAGCAGGGATAGGAAATCACATTATATTCAAGCAGACTGGCCTGCAAGAAATCTTAACTCTAGCGAGAAAAATGTCGTTGCCGAGCCTCTCGTGGACCCAAAAGATGTTCTTCTTCCACCCCTACATATAAAGCTGGGTTTGATGAAAAACTTTGTCAAAGATATGAACCAAGGACAGGCCTTTAAGTACTTAAGAGACAAATTTCCTAGATTAAGTGATGCAAAAGTTAAGGAAAGTATTTTTGTTGGGCCACAGATTCGACAACTTGTAAAGGATCCTGCGTTTGACCGAGTTTTGGAAGCCAAAGAAAAGGAAGCTTGGGAAGCCTTCAAGGGAGTTATTCATGGATTTTTAGGCAACAAAATAGATGATAACTATACTCAGTTGGTGACAGTACTACTGCAAAAATACCATCAACTCGGATGCAACATGTCCCTTAAAATTCATTTTCTCCATTCCCACTTAGACTTTTTCCCTCCTAGTTGTGGAGCTGTCAGTGATGAACACGGAGAAAGATTCCATCAGGATATTTCTTTAATAGAACAAAGATATCAGGGCCGTTGGAATGAAGCAATGCTTGCGGATTACTGCTGGTCTGTGTACAGAGATGCTTTGGAAGTCACTTACAAGAGGCAAGCCAAAAGACGATCTCATGAAGCTACCATATGATTCTCTTTAGACCCAACCACCTGCTACGTATTCTTCCATCAATTTAGAATTCTTAGAATGTAACTGTTATTAAAAAAAAATTGAAATGGACTTTCAGTTTTGTTGGCACATGTAATTAAAATGTATCGTTTTCTTTTAATCCGTTAAAATAAAAAAAAACTTCCACCTCTTCTGTATCACAGAAACTAGAGCTAATAAATTTTTTTCTTTGTCATATTCGTTTTTCTCGACCCAA
This sequence comes from Dorcus parallelipipedus, assembly GCA_958336345.1. Lineage (NCBI taxonomy): Eukaryota > Metazoa > Arthropoda > Insecta > Coleoptera > Lucanidae > Dorcus > Dorcus parallelipipedus. The sequence continues at coordinate 25,358,944 of OY284480.1, read as the reverse complement.
AATTAGTACGATTTGACTCATGAAGTGAAGGAAACATTCAATTTTTTTTTGTTGGACAGTGATTTTCGGCTGTAAATATGGGTTTCTTTGACGGCTTGTCAAAAATAATTATTTTAAACGTCAGATTTCAAATGTAATGCTAAAGTTGTAGCAACACAATGCCGAATCACGTGCTTTCTGAAGGAGAAAAGGGTTTTGCAATCGCAAAATTAGGAGATGGTTGGTCGCTACTTTTATTTTGTTATTTAAGTTCGCTAATAAAATAATTAAACATACTTAAGGCGATCCCACTAGCGGCGTGTGCTCTAATTACATTTTTGTGTTGGAGATTTTTTTTGCATACGCACTGTGCATTACCCTGTTTATTTAAAACTCGCTCTACCATGCCTACTTAAATAAATATTCGCCTTTTCATTCTAATTTTAAATGACTCGGTACTCATCTTTTGGTTTAATGTCGTTGATACGGGTGTTGCTTGACTACATGCCAACGTTTGCCTGTCTGCAAGTAGAAGCCGTTAACGCATCTGGTTATTTACAAATGCTTTGCCCATCGCTGTCCTAGCGCATATTAATTTGCGTGTATCGATTTATTCTTCCGTACCAGCTGATACGTACACGAGTAATAATTATAATATATTATTGCAGTTTTACTGCTTTATCTGCAAAACGTGGCATTGAATACGATATCTCAGGCAGTGTCGTAACTCGTAACATGATGTAAATGGAAATATTTTTCACATTCCAAAACCGATTTAGACAAAAAATTTATTTCGTTATGAAATTCTAAATTAAATACGTTTTGTAACATCCAGAAATTACTTCCCTTCACTAATAAATATTTTTAAAAGATGACATAATAAATTAACTTCTGTTCAAATACAGAGTGTTATTACTTAGAGAAAACAAGCATTATTCATACCGTGTGTGATTTGAGCAACCCGAAATTTGCGTAAACGTACTTGTCACTCTACCTTAGTACGCTCCGGTGTAATAAAAACGGCTCATTGGCTAAAGTATCTTTATACACCAGCGCCTAAGGTTTCTCAGGAACAAAAATATAGATAGCATTATTTGCTCAGCTCTCTATAAAATGTAACATCAGCGGGATCTTCTATGCAGAGTAACACGGTCTATCATCAGGAACTAACATGGCATACCCAAGCTTGTTCGCCCTAGCACTTGTAAGTATTCAATTAATATTTTTAAATAAATTATTCAATGTGAAATGGTTTCAGGTTTTAATTTTCGTCAATGGGGCTTTTACCCAGACAAGTGGGTCCCCAAAAAGTGGAACAGTAATACGCGACAATATCTTGAAGGAAAAATTTGACTTCCTGCAAAACCTGCTTCAAAAGTACAACGTCGACGTAGAGGCACTCAAAGCCAAATTCCAGGCGGCCAGAGCTGACAAACCGAAAAGGGAAGCCCGGGATGTTTCAACGATAGACGAGAATATTTTGAAGGAAAAATTTGACTTCCTACAAAATCTGCTCCAAAAATACAACGTCGATGTAGAAACACTTAAAGCCAAATTCCAGGCGGCCGGTGGTCCAAAAAGGCACGTGCGGGATGTTTCGGCGCAAACTGAACCCGTAGATCCTGTTGCTGGGATTATAGATGGGATACTGGGAGCAATCGCAAGCACTTTAAAAAGTCTGGTGGATTCGTTCCTGCTCACGTTCAACGCTAACACTGGAGGACTCTTCAGAGATTTTTTGTTGTCAATTCAGGCACTCGCGTTTGATTTAATTGACGCAAGATTTCCATCCAGCTCGACTTCTTACACGTCTAACTTACAACTTTATTTGTAACATTATGAGGAGCGATGTTATAAATAAATTACAATAATAAATGCTTTGAATTTTGATCATCAAATCAAGATCAGTTGAAAGAACTCTTAGATGGGGAAAACACCCCAAAAATAGCAATGTGCTCGTTTCATTAATGTTAATATAAAAATGTAATGAAAACTGACTTCCAACATGTTCGTTTGGAAAAGAATTTCACATGCAAAATTTACTTAACCCTAACAATAATACAAAGTAAAGGATGAGAAAATGAAATAGAAATCGGATTAAACGCAGGGTATAACATGAAGCTTTCTCGCTTCAGAGAAAGATGAAATCTTTCAGGTTTACCGATAAGAGAAAGCATAAACGCAACCCAAAACACATCGGGGGTCAAGAAATTGAAGAAATCGATAGACCGTGGAAAGGAAAGAAGAGGGTATGGAAAACGCAAACGGTCACAGTACAAGGATGAAAAGGAAAAGATGGGAAAAGAAAAGAGGAAAAGATTTCGAGTAGATTTTAAACTGTTAAAAAATTGGAGGAAAGTATACCTTAAAGGAGAACCCCCCTCCCGATGCTTATCCTATCAACATAACCAAAGAAATGTTAAGTGTGAAGTAATTGAAGAAAAAAGTGGGTCGCCACTATAACGATTACAGGGGAGGAGAACCTTATACGCAATAGTTACTTCTAAATAAAAAACCTTTGCACTTTATAATTAAAAAAAAATGTGGAATTATAATATCTGGCTTCCTGATCCAATGAAGCAGGCCTGTATAGAGTAGGCCTTAAACGAATGATGATCAATATGGTTATATTATTAAAGTAACAAAAATAGTTCCAAAAATTAACAAAAAAAGGAAACAAGTATCTAAGTATAAAATATCTTAGCTATCTGTTTTCTGTCTTGTTCATTTTATATAAAATATCTTATGCTTAGCTACTTTTTTGTTAAATTTGGAAATATTTTTGTTACTTTAATAATACAATCACATTGAGTGTTTAAGTTTCTCTAAAATGAAGAATACTTAAAATCGTCTCACCTGACCTTATATCTTGTTATTAGTTTCACAATTAGTGTTAAATGGGTGTTTGGAGACATCAACCAAAGCCATAAATTCGCTATCTTATCTTAACTGAGAAATTCCATGTTTGAAGACGTAGAGATGTAGAAATATATGACGTAAAAATAACTGCAAGGCAAAGTAAAAGACCTGATATCATGATATCGCAATTTTGATAGCGCGAAATAATGAATTAAAAGAAAAAAATTATCAATTAAACAAACCCTAAATGTAAATATAAAAATACTTCTTACAATTCTCATGGTGCGCTCTATTAATTTTTTTTAAATTTTTGAATCGTGATTCACTCTGTATAAATAAATACATAATATTTTTTAATATTCTTACAAACAATTATAAAAAAATTCTCTAATTAAAAGTAATGAAGAATTTTTTTTAGGGACGAAACAATACGAAGAAGGTTTTCGTTGCAAATCAAAACAGCTTGGACTTTTGAAAGCGTCAGAAGAAAAGTCTCTTCATAAGAAGAACATGTGTGCGACAGCGATTTGTGACGAAAATGGATTTATTAGCTATTATGGGTAAGAAATGTAACTCAAAACCCATCATTGAAACAAAAAAGTACAATTTTTAAAACGGAAGTTATAATTTATTACCATTCTGTGTTCAATCAAAAATCAACAAAAAATTATATTTCCTGGATTCCAATTTAATTAACTATACACCTATGTATCCTCACTGAGTTAATTTTAATGACTTTATGTTAGTACTCACCAAGGTATCCTCATTGAGGTAATCTTAATGACTACGTTAGCTGTGATAGAGGTCTTGCAACTTGAGAAGAACCTGTCACGTGACTCGTGCTACGTAAGCAATATAAGCAGGTGAGCTCCGCCCACAGGTTCTTCTTCCATTGCGAGATCTCTAAATATTATAAGGAACTCAGAATTTTGTTTGGTTTCAGATGTGGTTCTGCACATGCAGGCTTCGGTTGCGTCGTAATTGAAACGGACTTATCTAAACCTCATCCATTTTGTTGCCCCACCGTTAAGTGTAAAAATGTACTCAATAAAAAAAACACATTTTAAAAATATAAATTATTATGAATACATAATTCGTTTCCCTTATGATCTTTCACGACTTTAACAACAAAAGACACATCCAAATAGTTTGCAGGTGGCAAATCTGATTATGCCAAAACATCATTTATTAAGATGCCACACTGAGAAAGACCAATTACTGTTGTTCTTTAAATACCTACACCTATTACTTATGTCTTTTTATATTTTGCTTGACTACCTTTTTTCTGTTTAAAAGCAAATAAAATATTATAACAATCCTTCCAAAACTCTTCGCCTAAGCACATTCCTCTTAACTTTCCCAGTGGGCGTGTAAGGTATATCTTTAATAAATCGCACACCCGCCCTCAATCTTTGCTTATCATGCACTCTTCTAGCCACATAGTCTTCCAATTCTTTCGGCGTTACGTTTCCGGCATTTTCCGTCAAGACCACCAGCCCTAAGGGATGATCACCGTCCTCTTCATGAGGCAAACCGATCACCACGGCCAATTTAACAGCAGGGTGTCCAAGCAGAATTCCCTCCAGCAGGGCTGGCGTTACGTGTCTGTTTCGGTACTTAAACATTTCTTTGATTCGATCAACGACGAAAAAGCAGTGGTCCTCGTCATAATAGCAAATATCACCAGTTTTTAACCACCCTTCAGAATCAAAAGCGACAGATGAATCTAGATTGTAATAGCCGTTCATTCGGAACTTCGTTTTTAATCTGAGTTCCCCTTTTTGGTTCGGCCCTAAAACCTCCTCCGTTTCGGGATCAACTATCTATAAAAGCAAAGGCAAAGTAAACGCAACGTTTTAAGGCCAACTGAAATAAACGAGTACCTTGTACCATAAACCTCGCAAAGGTCTACCAACAGAGTTGCCTTTCCTCAGCATTAAATCCATGTCTTCTTGCGTGAAACTGAAGGAAGTTATGTTCCCTGCGACTTCCGTTTGGCCGTAAGGGAACATGATTAATGCGTCGGGAAATAAATCTTTTACTGAAACTAAATGTTTGCAGCTTATTGTGCCCGAACTTACCGTTACTATTTTCAGAGAAGATGTATCCACGCCACTAGGACGTCCGGCCTTCAACAAAGTCATAGCGTCAACTGGGGCGAGAAAGGTAGTCGTCGCCTGGAATTTATTTTTCCCACATTCAAGCTTTCCCTTTTCATTTCAACTTACACGATACATTTCGATGTATTCCCATATTTTTTGACTATCAAACCTAGGACATACTATCCTTGTAGTCCCTATCAAAATCGACGTGATTATAGAACCACCCCCAGAAAGTCCATACAATGAATAAAACAGGAGTTGTATTACTAAGGCCTTCGCCGATCTGCAAGTTATGGGAAATTAGTTGTAATTAGGTGGTGCAAACTCTAATAACCTGTAACGACCCATTTGACTCAGCAAACTGTAATGGCTGGTGCAAATGCCTTTCGGAAGGCCCGTCACGCCACTACTGAAAAATATGATGGCCGTCTCGTAAATAGAATCGACTTCGAAAGGCGTAAATCCTTCTTCCTCCGGAGACGGTTCAATGAATTCAGAAAATTGTGATCCAAAGACGACAATTTCTGCGTCCAGTGATAACTCGCGCAGGGCTTTCTCGACGTCTTTTTCGGATTCGGGCACGAGGAAAATCATTTTGGGTTTCACCTGTTGCAAAAGGTGCTTGATGTCGTGGAAACCTAGCGAGGGATCCAAGGAGGCAACCTTTGCTCCCAGAAAGAAGGATGCAATGAACGGAACGCAGGAGTTTAATTGGTTGTAGGTGCAAGGGGTGATTACGTCTTCAGATGTTATTCCTTTCTGACGCATTCTAATCGCGGTCCTAATGCATCTCGTTAATAGGTCTTCGTAGGTATCCTCATAACCAGTTTCTGCATCAATCTAAAAAAATGGTTTCATAAAATAGATCAGAAGGAAATAAATAATTTTTTGCACTGTCTGTGTAGGTTTACATTATGGTGGTGAGCCTTGACATTTACCTGAGCTATGGTCTTTCCATGTTGTTTCATACACCAAAATAGCTCGTGTCCTATGCCCTTAGGATTAGGGTCCTTATCCACATCATAAGTTCTAATTATGTTATCACCTTGATCAGGAAGTTCAGCATTTACTGCAACTTATATAAATTTTATACTATTGTGCTTAGATTGTGTTAATAATCCTTATAAAATGTTATTAGCTGATGACATTGATATTTCGAGTAGTAACAAACCTGTACGATCAGTAAAGTTCAATGAACTTGTTTAAAAATAGTAAATACATTTTGTTTGATACTGATTTCTATATAGAACAAAACATAAATAATTAATTTATTAAGAGTACACAATAATTAAGTAAAAGAGAGTTGTGAATTTCCTAATTTTATTAAACTAATCAAGTCCTACTTACGATTCATGATAAATACTTGTTTACAGTAATCAATTCACGTCTGATTTGCCGTAAGCATGACCACGTTCTCCCATTTTTAAACTAATCTAAACAAACAACGACATGGCATTTAGATAACAAGTCCGCAAATAACTGTTCTCCTCGAATCGACCTAGAGGTAAGCAGAAGTTCAACTCGAAAGGAGAGGCCCCAACAATAGGTACATTCATTGCTAAATAAAAACAACTTTATAAATAAAAAGACTCAACACCGAGTCGCTCTTCTAAAACCATTCGAGGAAAAAATAAGGACAATTAAGAAGTATAAACGCAAGAACAAAAATGAAGGTATACAAGCAAGACAGTTTTAAATATTCCAAGAAACGATTCTATTCGAAAAAGAAAAAAACGTCGGATGGTCTTCAACATTTTACAACGAAAAGCCTTACCAGAATTAAAATTAAAGAACTACCAATTACCAAATTGCGCATTTCGCAGCAGGATTCATAGGTGAATCGAGCGGGCATTGATATACTTTAGCAAAATGAACGGAATTTCTTAAAGTTCCTATAACACGAAAACGACCAGGTGAATGCACCGCCGTCTTCAACCTATTTTTGGCAGCTTCTGGCCTGGAAGTGCCGCACCAAACTTGAGCGAAATTTAGAAAAAACAGCTGCTTATTGGTTAGCTTCATTCCAGGAAGACTAAAGTCATTGTTGTTTTTCAACCAATGAATATACGCCTGGTACGACTGCTTCAAACCTCCATTATCCGCTATGTTTTCCCCTTGCGTGCTAAGCCCGTCCAATGGTGCGTTTACTTCCGGTACAACAAATGAATTGTATTGTTCGATTATACAGTTGGATTTTTCCCGAAATTTTTCCGTTGCTTGATCAGACCACCAAGTATTCAGATTCCCCTCCTTATCGAACAAGCGTCCCTTATCGTCGAATCCGTGAGTTACTTCATGGCCTATAACCACCCCAATTCCACCGTAATTCAACGCTCGCGGGAAATGACGGTGGTAAAAGGGGGGTTGTAAAATCCCAGCCGGAAACATGATCTGATTTTTATTTCTGCTATAATAAGCATTCACCACGGCAGGTGCTGTGTTCCACATGTTCTTATCGACCATCTTCCCTATTTTCGAATGTTCGTTCCTAGTCAGATGCTTCAAAATACTTAAGCTGTTCTCAAAGTAGTAATTGGGATTTATTTTGATGTCTTCGTACCTCTCGATTAGAGCTTTCATGTCGAGTATTAAATCGGGGTAGCCAATTTTCAAACGCATTGCATCGATTTTGGCGATTGCTATGGATTTGGTGGCTTCGTCCAACCAATCGCTGTGCTGCAACATGTTTTTGAAGGCGTCCTCCAAACTCTTCGTCATTGCGATCGTGTCGTTCTTACTTTTCTCATCGAAATGACTGTACACAAATAAATTTCCAAGGGCCATGCCTAAATTCGAATTAACTTGGGCCACGCAGAATTGCCAACGAGGGGGTGCAGCTTCGCGCCCAAATAGGAGATGATAAAATTTTTGCTTTACGTCTTGAAATCGGTCATCCAAATTATTAACGCGATGTCTAACAAACCTCCACAGTACGTAATTTGCGATTATTCTTGGCGGCGTATGACTCAGCAAATTAACCAACTCTTGTAAGTATGGCATGCAGTAACAGACCAAAGGGGTAGTAATTGGGATGTCACTCTCGGTGACCATTTTAAAGTAATCAATCCATTCAAACTGAGGCACGTAAGCTTGCAATTCTCCAATGGTTAATCGCGTGTAGATATTAGTTATATTCCTTCTGTCTTCAGGATCGGCTATGATTAAAGCAAGGTTAGTTTCAAATTCGATAATCTGGTCAATATCTGCTTCTACTTGTTCGGAAGGAGCGCCCAAGATTACGGCGATGTCCATCATAAATTTGCGATACGCTTCCACGTACTCCTTAGAGCTGTCGGCCAAATAGTATTCACGCGTTGGCAAACCGAGGGTGGTCTGGTCGATCTGTATGACATACTCATCCGAATTTTTTATGTCCGGCCCAATCCACTCCGATATTAATATGTCATTATTATAAAGCCTCAACTGCGCCAAGAGCCACATCAGCTCAAAGTTTGACTCATTCCAGTTTGCTTCCAAAATAGGCCAATGCCTCAACTCCGCTAGCAAATGCAGTAACGGTTTTTCCCCCCTTCTAGAAATTAACTTCCCTTTCATGCACGAACGGTACAATAGTTTAGCTTTGATGATTGGATCGTGGGCTTCTGTGTTCGGCTCTTTTAATACTTCCTCGAAGTATGGTACTGGTAGAATCTCAGTACTTGAAAAATTGTACATTTCCACGTGCGATTCGCCCCAGCTTTCCGATTCATCGACGGAAACTCTTCGTTCCAAAAGCTCTTTCAAGTGATAATCCAGGCTCTCCCTCAACATTTCGAAGGTATCGAAACCCCCGTGGTCTGCCGGAATGGGGTGGTACTTGTGCCAGTTTCCGCAAGCGTACTGGTAAAAGTCGTTGCAAGGATTCTCACTCAAATCCATGTACTTCAACATGTTCTGCGCCTGATACTTCCTAACTTCTTTCGGGGTAAGTTTGTTATCCCACAGTTTTAATTGGTCCTCGTCGTAGAAATCGGAAACTTCGTTTTGTGTTAAATTCTTGCTTTCGCTGCCGTTTCCGTACACGTCATAAAGCGATTGCAAATATAGATTCTTCACTTCCTCGAAGTCTTTGTCGTTTAGGTAATCTGGAATTTGAAAGCCGCCCTGTTTCTTTACGACTGCTCTCTTTTTCTTGTTTTTGTTGAATAGTAATAAGCTTGGATCGTAATGCACTGGTATGCAAGATGTTTTGACTTCTGGAAGTATATTTCTATCGCAGGCGTGTTCGAAATCTAGTGTTTTTAATGATGGCTCTTCTTCGGTTATGTTGAGTCTGGCTTGGGAAAGACGTATTGCCGTCGCAATTAAAATAATCATAAGTAACAGGTTTTGTCGAGTGCAGTTCTTGAAGTTAACACACATCAGAGTTTTGTAAATTATCTCAATTTAAACTGTCAAGAGATTTTGCATGATTTTAAATGTCAAATTAAAAGCAACTTTAAACTGCGCTAAGTGAGCATTAAAGTCGTCAAGTCAACAATAAATATCATAGTAATACATGGTAAATACCATGGTTGTAAATACGAAATTTGTCAATTCAATTTTAAATTTTCAAATAAGATGCCCACGGCCCACGCCATATTGAAAAAGTGTCAATTTTGACGTTACATTTTATAGCGTTTTCGATTGACTGCACTAGTGCGCACTCAGAGTATCTTCATCTCGTTTTATTACACGAGGTTAAAAAAGATGCAAATACACCGAGTGCAATCGGTGCAGGTGAATCGAAAACGCTATTAGTGTAATTTTTTTTGCATGCTATGCAATAGTAAACTGTACAACAAATTCCAAAGAAGAAATAACTATGCGATAAATTAAAATTAATGGACTTCTTTGTTTCTTGTTAATAAAATCTGCTTCAAACTTAAAGTAGTATCTAGGTATTATATAGTAAGTTTCAAAATAAGAATTTTTAATTTGGCAACATTGTGCATGTGTTGCGATGGCGGCGCCACTGGCACTCAATTTTCTAACCTAACATTCTTAAAATTCTCTCTAAGGATACGAAGGCAACTTTAAATATTTCTTTTATTATCTAAAATTGAATGTAATCGGCAAATCTTTCTAAAATTAATTCTGAAAATTATTAAGTTACAATCTTATTTCTTTAAATAACATATAACATGGCCCTGTCTCAGAAGCATCGTGGAAAAATCTTGGTGCCTTGGTTTTGCAGGTAATTACTATTTTTAGAGAATTTCTATGCCCTCAAATTTAAAAGAACTTTGCACTTACAACATTCACTTACTTATGATTTATGTTTAGTGATGAATGGAGGACAGTTTATAACTTAATATATTCAGAACACAGTACCACAAAAGATAAAGAAAATGCTTTAAACATCCTACGACTGTGGAAAACTCGAACGCCCCTTCTTTTTGCTGGCCTCGAAGGAACCCTCACCATCTTAGAAGTCTTGTTGTTAGATCAAACCAAGTTGCAAGAGAATGTTCTGTGTTCATTATACGCAACAGCCATATTAAGGTACCGACACCTACACGTTTAAATTAATCCAGAAAAAAAAAATTGGCATTTATGTGTTTAGATTTTTGAATATATCTGCCACCAATAGTGATCGCCAAGGAACTTTCTACCAAACTGCTAGAAAGAAGAATCTACCTGACTGGTTAATTAATATACGGCATGACTTGGCACACTCTCAGAAGCTGCCTTCAACATTCATGTTGAATTTGAGCTTGAAGTATTGTCTAGATTGGCTCAAAAGTATGTACTGGGATCTTCAGAATGACGTAATCGAAGATTACATTATTAATGAAAACGATACAAAATCGAACATTGAGGAAGTAATAGAAATTTTCTGCAATAGCACTTTTGCATTTTTAAACAGTGAAGACGCTATAGAGTTATATCTTGAGAGAATTAGGCAGTTGGGTGTTTACATAAAGAAAAACACACCCTTTGTGGTAGTGCAGAAAAATATTTTGAATATTCTTGATCCAGGAAAACTACTTACTGAAAGTGACACAATTATCGATTGTATTATCGAGAATGGAAACATATTTTTAATTCCTAAGAAACGTACAGGTACATTTATTACAGCGTTAAAATAATTTCGTGCTGATAGTGTTTTTTGATTTGCTATCCCAGAGCACACTCAAATTATTTTAGATGCTCTAAAAGTACTCTAGCTCTAGAGTAATGAATCGAAAATGCTATTCGCCTCATTTCATCCCTAAATCAAGTTAATTCGCAGGTAAAAGTAAACACATCCCAAAGGAAGTGTTCAAAGCATGGGAAGTATTACTACTGCTTTTAGAAAAGCAAAATTTATTAATGAAGTTTATAGAAAAATTGTTTAATGTTATTATCAGCAGTGAAGCTGCGAATAGTGGCATCAAACTAAAAGCAGGTCTGTGGTTGAATGAAATTTTTAAAAGCTTACAGAAAAAGCAAACGGATTGTGCAAGTATATTCAATGGAAACTGGGTATTAATTAAAAAAAACAAACATATAATTCACCATTCGTTACTTTTTTATTTAATTTTAGGAAGACACAGAAATCCTTGAAACAAGAAGTAAAAAATTGAAAGGATCAGAATTTTCAAACACCTTCAATTTTGTAGAACATAATTCAAACTTAATCAAAGAGTTGGATGCATTTAAGGACAAGGTTTTGCTTAATCCTAATGAATACGCGGAATTTTATTTAAGAAAGTACTTCAAAAAACATGTTATATTATTCTAGGCTAATAAAAAAAATGCATTTTTTCAGTTTGCTGCTTGTGGTTGGTTGCCCTAAAAGCTTCATCTCCGATATGGAACTTGCAGTAAAAAGTTTCTTACAGGTTAATTACGATATCATTCCAGTCGATAAGTTGTACACAATAGAAGATGTAGATAAATTACTTGAGAATGTTACGATTGAGGAAGTTATGGCAAGAGACAAAACTCACACACAAGAAATGGATTTTGCAATAAATGGTGATGCTTTTTTAAATATGGGTAAACGGTGGCAGAGAGTTGAAGGTCAGATATAATTATGTATTATACAGGTGGTGTTTTATCAAGTATTGTTACAGATACTTCTGTTTTCGATGGTTATCCATTGGGTGTACTTCCACATCAACATAACAGAAATAAGAATCCTATTTTATAAATTATTCCACTTCGTGTTATTTATATAAATTAATGAATGTTTTTCTTAAATATTTTATTACATAAAAACAATGCAACTACAAAATTAAATACATGTAATACAAAAATAAAAATTTCCTTGCTACCCGTACAAAATTCATTTCATAAACAATAAAATAAATAATATATAATAACACGTAAGTGGGGGTACTGGATAACATAAATATGAAATTATCATTCGCATATTGAATCTTAATTCTTTTCAAATGTAAATAGTGTTGAATAATTTTATTCTTTTCTAAAAACTACTAACTTTTACTACTGGCTGCTAGATATTATTTTAATACATAAGAGATTTATATTTTCAAGTATGTATTTATGGAGGTATTTCTAAAAAAAAAATTAATCAAATAGAACTTAGGGAGTCTTTGGGAAATTGCTATTGATTTACATAATTTTAAATAAAATACATTATTTTTTATATTTTTAGAATTTGGCAACAGGAATTGCTTCTATTTAAAAATTGTAATTTTTCTATAAGCGAGGTTCTTCTTTCAACGTTCTTATTTGATTCACAAACGTGCGAGATGTTAACTCTTCCAAATTTGTTAAAATTAGGAAATAACGGGACCCACTTACGTGCTCAGATGGTGGTAATTCACAAAAACAAAAAGGAATTGATAAAGTGAGTATACTAATGGTGCAAAAAATTTTCTAAATTATCTTATCCCCATCGATAAACACACTCCCATTATTACCATTTGCAACCTAAAAACTGTACTTCTGCTTTTGTCCTGGTACGCTTTAATGTTTCGATAAGCCCATCTGATGTACCAAGGCCCCAGACATCAAGAGGCTTTCGATTCATACAAGCAACGCTGAAAATATTCAATTTTAGAATTCCTAAATTACTAAAAGATTATTCAATGAAAGAAATATTTTACATAGAAAGTTTAACGTTATTTCTTCAATACAAACTCACCGCCCACCAGATATGGATACTAAAAATTTCCAATAACTGCTCCTTAAATTATGTGGCTCTAATAGGGCTACATGGAAAAGAATTGCCGTACTAAAACAATACAGCAGCATATTAAATCCTGGTACTTCGGGTACATATCCTTTATCCACTCCCAAATTATAAGTAATCTACAATTACAAGTTTAGTTACTTTTTGGTTGTAATTAAATAGCAAGTATCAGACCTGTGCAGTTTTCCAAAAAACATAAAGTGCAATCGTAGTATCTGGATACTGAGTGAAAGCAATACCCGCTAGTAAACCAGCTGGCAAAGCAAAATATGTACTATCTTTACCGGTGGTTCTACGCAAAAGGCAAGATACAGCCTAAAAATATATGGTATATGTGGCCACGCAAGAATTAAGACGGGTCAAATTACGTACTCGAAATATTCCACTGGAACCAGCTAAAAACGCTGCTAAATTTAAATTTTGTTTCCTAAATATCGCATTTCCAAACTTCTTTGGCGACTTAAATAGTGTTTGTACATTTAATATTAACTTCAGTGTTAGCTGCAGTGCTAAACCAACTGAAAACATTTTGCTTGAACCCTAAAAACAATTCTGCTTTAATGGATTTAAACAAGCATAATTATTTCATTTACCTGCAATGTGTAATATACACAACTAAAAGGATGTGGACATGTAAAATGTCTATCACAGCACTTTACTCTATTAATTATCTTCTTGTAAGCTCTTAAGGCTTGAGTTAGAAGATGGAAGACAATGTTCTTCTTCTTTCTACTACTAGACCAACAAATGCTACTAGACGAAGAATCACTGAGAATATTTCGTTCTTGTCTATAAAATGTGTTAGCTTGACTGGAACGTATAGTGTAATCTTTCTCTTCGTGAGGTCCGATTACAAACCTGAAAGGTAACAACTCATCGCCTAAATGTTAAAATAGTGTCGTCGAATACCTGAGAATTTTAAACATAGGATCTATTTTCTTTTCATCGTTACCATGCTGTCCACCTCTGAAATATGTCAGCAGTAAGGCTATGCTTGCTCCGAATATCACCACCTGCCCATACTTGATGGGCCTGACAATGTTCCTTGCGAGCAGCATGTTCCATACAGTTTCCGTAGCAACATTGCTCACATACAGACACAGCAGTGTTCTTCGAGACGGCCGCTCTATTAAAATTGCAAATACACTCGATAAAAATGCCGGTAAGAATGATGCAGATAAAATATTAAAATGACCTAATATTTTCCTAAAACAAAAGCCACTTGTTAATCCTAATTTTGCTAACTTCTTTAGAAACAGAGATCACATAGAAAACTAGCCTCTGTGAAAAGCTTGAGAAAGCTTCTAATTATAATAAAAGTTTTATTGCAATGAATTGTCAGCATCATTTAAAGTTTTGAAATATTTTACTGTGCTTGATCTATCCAAGTTAGCAACTCATACAAAAAAATCTTGTCCTTAAGGTACTTCAATGACCAAATGTTAAAGACATTAATTGTCGTATCACTGAAATGTGTACAAATCAAATGGACCAACCTTAATAAACATAGAAACATAGAGTAACCAAATGCAGTTGCACTTAAAAATGCGGTCGATTGTAAAATCCCATTTAATGTTTTCTTCAAATCCTGTTTCGTAGGAATTCTGCCTCGCATTAGAAGTGCCAACTGAAACAATAATTAATATTGAAACAATATTAATTGAAGTACTGATTTTATCCTGCAGACAAGGAATCACACCAGTTGTTCACGTTTGCTAAATCTGTTTATTTAAAATATAATGTTTTGAAATAAACAGAGGATTTAGAAGTCTTTTTTTTAAATTTAATTACAGTTTAAATGTCTACTAACCATATAAACAGTTCCATATATCCGAAGAGAATCTACAAAAGCATGGGAGTAAAGCCCTACGGTTGCTTCTAAGCAATTATCAGTCCACGGATGTACATAATGCTCGCATGTCACCCCAACAGGAGAAAGTTTACTTATCACTTGAACCATTTCTTACACTTTGTATTCAGCCTGAACTGATGAGGAACTCAGTTTAACTAATATCATGTACGTAAAATAATAATTGGCCAACACCAATTAAAGCATTTTCTTCATTAAATACGTAATTAAATTTTATCCTTGATATGTAACGTTTGAACCCATTTTTTGTTTACGCTTTAAAGCAGCATTACAAGACGTACAAGTTTTTTTTGGTTAACACGAAATTGATGCAGCACTTAACAGCTGATTCAATTATTTACTTCTTTGTATTTAAGTGACCAACACAGATGTCCGTACTATCAGACATGGTGGCAAACTCTATTCTTTCATTTCTTTGATCCATCCAGATGTACAAAGTGGTCAAGAATAACTGTTCTAGTTGGCAATACAATTAAGAGCATTTTTTATTCGGCTGCTATTTGCAAACGGATATTTATGTTTTGTTGATTTTTAGATTTAGTTATTTAACAGCGATAAGATTGTAGGTTATGTGAATAAAAATTATCGCTAATTTGATAAGAAAAATTTGGAAAGTCACTAAAGTGTCAAATGACGTTTGTAAAGTGACGGAAGTTACTCCAGTTCTACCATTTAAAAATAAAATTCAACATTGCCAACTCAAACATTGATTCTTGACCACTATGTAGTTAATTAATTAATTCAAATCAACAAATAAAAAAATACAATTGTTTTCCATGCACTATAATCGTTTTAATGACATAAAAAATAAATGTAGAAATATATAGAGCAAGCAAATTCAAGTGAAAGGGGTTGGTAACGTTTATAAATACAATGATGCCAAATTTCACGATTTTGGACCGGGTGTTTGTAAAATAATCACAAGCCAATTATTTTGTTAATAATTAAGATATTTAAATGTTTCTTCTTTTTTAATAGCGGGTGAGCCAGAAATATCGTTGCCTGTTTGATCTTCACGCAAATTCGATTTAATTACTCATGTGTTTTCGATTTAC
Source organism: Dorcus parallelipipedus (assembly GCA_958336345.1). NCBI lineage: Eukaryota > Metazoa > Arthropoda > Insecta > Coleoptera > Lucanidae > Dorcus > Dorcus parallelipipedus. Next base: position 25,342,954 of record OY284480.1, on the reverse strand, counting down.
TGACACGTAGCATCTTCATCTTATATTATTACATGGGGTTAAAACAAGACGCAATTAGTATCACAAAATCTTTGGCAACATTTCGTACATTGGGTGGTGATTCAAGAAATACAGAACATGGGAATTTAAATTCTTAAAGTCGAATAAATTACGAAAATTTTTGTAATAAACAACTTAGTCCAGTTCAACAAAAAGTCATTTATTTATTTCAACAGCGAAGGAAATAAAGAGAACGATGAACGTCAATAATACCGTATTCATCACACGCCAAATTCAAAAAATCAACCGTATTTCTGGCTCACCTGGTGTAATGAAAGTAATCTATGAAAATCAATGAGTTGGTTTTATGTCAAACCTAAATTCAACAACTTTGAGTCTTCCAAAAGTAATAAGTAACATATTTATTTTAATGTATCGATTATTATTTTCAAAGGTACCTACCAACAAACTGACAAATACAATTCAGAGCAGATTCCAGGAAAGGTAGCCGGTGTCGTTTTAAATAACACATTCCTTATATTTCATGGTAAAAAAAAGTTAACTCTTAAAAACGATCAAATGTTAAAGCTAATTTGAAATTAAGACATCATTTTGCTTTTTAATTTATTATTCTATTATTAGGTACAGGGTAATTTTTGAATATATACGACAAAGAAAAAATGTTGAAAGACTATATACATCACAGAACATGGGCAAAATTTTATATTTTAGTTTTTCAGAAATACAATATAATTAATGAAAAATTATCCCCCAAAATGATGATACGTTCCTGATTAAGAAAGAGCAGCAGATGAACGAAATAAATACAATCATAATAGTATATTATTATACAAGTTTCACAAGAAGGCTTATTGTAACACGAGTGGGGTTGGGGTACGACTAGCGAAGCGTAGCGAGCTAGGAGTGCCCCAACGGAACGAGTGTTACAATGCCTCTTGTGAAACGTGTATAATATACTATTTTTTCTACTTTGCGTCACTTATTGAACAAAAATATGAAAAATATTGGATCTTCTTAGTATATGGGGAATTTTAGTTGTAATGCGTGGCAACACTGAAAACCTTTCGTTTTAATCAAAAGTCACATTAACAAGTTATTAATTTTTCTTATCCAGCTTCATTGTGAGTATATTGTTAAGTAACAAATAAATACTGAGTTATTTTGTAAAATCTATTAAATATTTTCAATTAAAAATGACTAAAATTTCCTCAAAAACAGTGTCACAATGAGCTTCATTGTGAAACTGTTTTTGGTGTTACAATGAGTTCATTGTGAACGCAAAGTAGAAAAAAGTGTTTTATAGTTTTATGATTGTTGCGGAGCTGCGTCGCGCGTGAACTTGACCTTTAAACGAAATTGAAATCATCAACTGAAATACGAACTTCAAAATATTTACTTGACAATGCATGCAAATCACCCGAGGTAAATTATTCCGTATAAATTATTTAAATTAAGGATAACAACACCCCTACTTTCAACAAATGCTTTGACAGGTAAGCAAATACATCACTACAACACGAAAACCGTCGTTTACTAGTCGTCCATCTAAATAACGACTGTGAAGCCAGTTGAGCGTGTATGTTCAAAAGGTAGAAAAAAATAGGGAGTTTTTGCAATCACGTTTCACGTGCCCGTCATCCTTTAACTTAACTTTATTAACCCCGGTGTAGGAATTTACGTAATTTACACTTTGAAAGTTTTTGCATCATATTACGTCGACCTAAACGTGAATGTGAGTCAAGAAAGTAAATCATAGTATTTTGTCTCGCCAGATTTGGTTGCAGTCATTGTCATTTAATTTATGTACCAAATCTGAGTTTTGTGATTTTTGATAACATATTCCAATGCTTTGAACTGTCAAATTTCATAAATTGACCGGCCCGTCATTGCATACGTGATGAACTTAGGTTTCACGTAGTCCGTCATACAAAAAACGTGAACGTAAACGTTAAAGCTGAATGTAACTAAGCAACTGGTCGTTTACGTATATGTTTAATACGAATACGTAATTGCAAAAACTCCCTAATCCAATGCTTTGAAATGGAAAATTTCCTAAATTCACCGGCTCGTCATTGCATACGTGATGAACTTAGGTTTCACAAAAAACGTGAACGTAAACGTTAAAGCTGAATGTAACTAAGCAACTGGTCAATTTACGTATATGTTTAATACGAAAACGTTATTGCAAAAACTCCCTAAATAAATAAATAATGTAACCGTTCGTTAGTGCGCGCTAACGTGGTTCGACTGATGTAGCAGCAAGGTGTTTCATTGTAGAATGGAGACATCTATGAACAAGGGGGAAAATACAAACATGTAAAAAATAAGCATAAAATTTAAAGTTTTCTTCTTTATTAAATATATTCATATGACAAATAATAGTTTTCCTATAGTTATTAAATATTAGTTAAAAAAATTGAAGACCTCGGTGCAAGAAGGGGACAGCTCCACTTTTTTCCGATTTTGTGTTTTACACTGAAATATATGAAGAAAAATATTCTCTTTCATTCTGTACAAGAACGGGACAAATATCATTGAAATTAGTTTCATAGAGGCAAATTCTAACATAACATGAACATGACATAAAATGCATTTTTGAAACGGTTTTTGTGATTTCCTGAAAAATTTTAAAAAGTGGAGCTGGCCCCTTCCTGCACCGAGGTCTTCAATTATTGTCAAACAATATGTACCACGTCCGTTGTAAGCGGAAATGGTTTCAAGAATGTCATACTGAATCATCCAGTACATTATTTTATTATTATTATTTATTGGATGTGGCTATTTGCACCTACTGTAGGTACGAATAATTGGCTATTTGTACCTAGTGTAGGTACGAATAATTGGCTATTTGCACGTACGGTAGGTACGAATAATTGGCTATTTGCACCTATTGTAGGTAAGAATAATTGGTTATTTGAACCTTTTGTATAGGTATTTATAAGGATCCTATTTACAGTTGCGATTTTTATTTCAACCGGTTTTAGTCTTATAGTTATTTCTAGTCTTATTGATATTTTGGTTGTTTATAGTACTTGAACGTAAATTCAATAATTAAACATTTGTCTAAAATAATGTAGGAGTATGTAACAGGTGATCAAGTGACCTGTGGAAATAAAATCAAGTGCCTTGAATTACATATTTATATTGCATTCCTATACAAAACGATAGGAATGCAATAAAAATAATTCAAATGGCATTTGAAATAATGAACCAAAGACATAATTTTTTTCCATAGGTCACTTGATTAGAAAAGATATTGATTATGCGTTATAATGATTATATGTATAAAGTACAGATCAGGAAAACCTAAAACAAAGAAGCAAATAAAAATGTTAAATATACTGAGTAAGTTGTTATAAATTACAAATTTTTGTTAATGATATTACTCGACCATCAGCTTCTGGAATTGTTTTACACAACTAACGTTTCATCCGAAATAAAAAAAAAATCAAGAAAACCATAGACAAACTCTGTAACTCTGTAACTCTGTAAACCACCTGTTAATTTTTACGAAACAATGTTTAATAATTCTCTTATTTCAGGATTCGGATCTATAATTTGATATACTTTTTGAGCTGTCTTAGCAAAGGCATTTTTTAGCCTTTAATTTATAAGTTCAATAATAATAATTCCAATAGAGGGAACCGCACGAAACTTATTTTTTATATGGTTTTTAAGTGTCCAAAAAGATCTTTCTATTCTATTTGTGGTTGAATCCCCCATCATAGGGAGATTTTTACGAAAGCAGTACACATTTCTTTGAATGAATCCCAATTTTAATTAAATACTTTAACAAATGAAACTTTTTTACTATGTGTATAAATTTGTACCGTTCTTGATTCGTTTAATAAATTCAGTTTTATTTGAATCATATTCTTCTGGTGTCTGCAAATATAAGACTTTTTTTTTTAATAATTGTAAGATGTTATTTTTCATATCAATGTCACAGTTAAATGCAGTAGAAGATATTATTAACTTTTTTAAATATTTTATAACATGAAATTTACACAACAAAATGACTGACGATGAAAATGTCTCACGAATTGCTGATATTTCGGTAAAATCTTTGTCGATGAAAAATACCGAAGGAATGGTTAAAGTTTTTAAAGTTTAAAAGATATTCCTTCAAATTTAATAAAGTTTCTTCTGAAATAAACGTTATAGCTGCAAATTCAGATTTGCCATTAATTTATAATTTTCCGTGTTAAAACCAAATGACACATCAAGTTGAACAAGTGATGGGCAAGATTTTCTGAAAGTTGCAATCATTTTCTCTAAATCGTAAAATCTTGATGTCAGGAATCCACTGTTGCTCTGTGTAGTTTCCCGATATTTGTTATATGTTTTATGTTAACTTTCGTTTGAAACCGCTAAATAAACATATTTTCGTTAGTTGTTAAAGTATTCTTGTCTACGATATGCAATTTTATAAACATAAACTTTTACCTCTAATTTTACCTTAACACTGCCTTATAAATCACTAAGAACTTTTGTTTACAATTTTAGGTCATGTTTTTGTGCTATCCCCAACCCTATATCACATTTTATGTACAATAGGTGCAAATAGCCAATTTTTCGTACATACAGTAGGTGCAAATAGCCAATTATTCGTACCTACAGTAGGTGCAAATAGCCAATTATTCGTACCTACAGTAGGTGCAAATAGCCAATTATTCGTACCTACAATAGGTGCAAATAGCCACATCCTTATTTATTTCTTTCTTTATTTTTATAATTTTAGTATGATTAGGTGGTTGTTAGATTTCATGAAGTACTTTTAAATTGTTAGTGTGTGTATTGAAGATGGTAGCGTAGCTGCCGATATACGTATCTACGGATATAAAATAATTGTGGGCAGAGATCATTTTTTAATTATGTGACACATCGCGTGCTTATTCTGTTATTATGTATAAAAGACCAATTATTAACACAAATTTGTACAAAATTTAACAAAATTCAATATGTGCGTTCGGATTGTTATTTTCTAAAGAGGTGGAATTACCTGAGGTAAATGATTGTTCGCTTCGATGTAAATATTTCACTTTTGTACGCCTTTCAAAATATAATTGATTTTAATTAATCTCATATTTTCCCCATGTTCTGGGAAGTTTAATCTTTCGTCAGTATTTTTTTTTGTCGGACTATTCAAGAATCACCCTGTATAATGTTTCTGTTGAAGAAGGTTTTATAGGAAGAAAAGAATGCGCTTGATTTTTTTCTCGTCTATTTATTTTCAACTACACTCAATTATTATTTAATATTGTAACTCTGATTTTCAAGTAAATTCAAACTTCGCCTATTTGATGAAAACGAAAACTCATGTCTTCAATTTTCATCTCTTCAGTTTCATTGAGTTTAAAACAATTATTATTTACTATAAATATTTCAAATAAATTTATTAAATTCGGCAGACTTTTCCATATTTAATAACGACCCACAAACTTAAAGAACAAGTTCAATTAATCGTGTAGGACAGGTCTCACCAAATAAATTAAAATACTGCCATTCTTATAAATTTCGCGTATCTGCGTGGGTCAAGGTGGGTCAACATTTAGCTTTAAAGCAATATTAATTTTTTGTTTTATCTTAGATAATTTGTAGTAGTAGATAGTATAGTTTGAAATTTCAACTCACCAAATAAACTACGCTGTACATCCTAAAGGACGCATAATAGGCATGAATGAAGCTTTCACTGGAAAACCGAAGACAACTATTTACGAAAGGGTGTACTTCGTAACACGTTGCGTATGCTAACTTACTATAAGCGTGAACCATTTTATTTTAATCACGTCAATCACGAAATTTATCGTAATACTGGCAGGTCCGAAACATTTTTCGACTTATCCAGGTCTTATCAATCAGCACACTGATATACGTAAGTTAAGTAATGATGATACGTAACTATTGTATACATACATTCTAGATTAGATTAGACCCAATTTGACTTATTGTTTTCTAACGCGTGCATTATGTGGAAAAGAGTGTCAATTTTTTTAAACCAGAATAATATCATTACCATTTTGATTTACTTTTTTCCTAGACTCCGCCTCGGTGTGTGTCCCGCTTAAAATATTAAACCGCCGCAAAAGATTCGAATTAGGTACTTTTTTTCTTATAAAAGGTAAAGTCAGAATTAAAAGGAACGTCGCCCAAATAAAATATAAATGCGTGGTTTATCCATTCTAATCACTATGACGAGCAGGGGACCAAGTAAACACCGATAAGAATTTGATGCTTGTCCGTCTACTCGTTGTAGCGGTCAAAGTGATTAGGCCCCAATTTAACTTTTTTTGGGGAGACATTACTTTTAATTCTGACTGTTCTTTAAATACAATAGGCAAGTTTTTATCATTTGTCGATAGGCACTTACTAAAATCAGTAATTTTTCATAAGTACTTGCTAAAAGTACCGTATGATTTTTAAAACTTTAGATCAAGGGAGACCGTGAAGAGGAAAATATATAGCTTAAATTAACTCATACGTACGTTTTAGTTAACACCACTGCGAAAATATGTTTCAATTACGAATGCCTTTTGAAGTTTTGTAAATATCGTTTTCAATAAATTGGTTGTATTTGCTAATTTATGCCAAACGTTTTGCTTTCACTGCCTCCCTTTATTTAAAATTTAAAAAATCATACGGTATTCTTAACTATCATAATAATAATAATAATAATAATAGACTTTATTGTGCTACCAATTGTTACAGAAAAAAAAAAACAAGCAAAATTATATTATTGACATACAAATCCAACAATGTCTTTTTAAACTTGCAGAATACCTATAAAAATAATAAAATAAATTATTCCCGCACTTACCAAATATACGATACTATAAATGCGAAAGGAAACATACAGAGCTTCAACATATTGTGAAGAAATATACAACAAGCAGCTTTCGGTGTGAGGATGTAATTCATAACAACTTATGGTGACAGGTTCGAATTTGCTGAACACAGAAACCATTCTCTCGAACCAATTAAATTATAACTCATTAAAAAGACACATGCGGCGTATTTAACGTTATTTTGCGACTGATAAGATTAAGTTAATTTAAATCAAGGAAATCGTGTCACTCTCACATGTAGCATATAAGTGTACTAGAAATAATAAGCAAAACATGAATAGCACATTTGGAAAATGGAAATAAAATGCAAATTCTATTTTAATCTGCGTCAGGTAGTAATTAAGCAGAGGATTTTCGTCGGGAATAGGAAGGTGAAATCATATACGACTCGTATAGCAAACTTGTTAAAATGGAATTTAAAAAAAAACTCAACGGTTTTTTTGTAAAATCGTTTTTATATAGTTTTGATTTTTTTAATAAAATGACTGTATTCAGGAGCTACTACCCTTGCTTTTAACTAAATAAATTGTGAACGTAATACCTACATACTCATATCTTGTGCAACCAACAGACCTATGTTTATGGAATCCTTTATAGAGAGCAGCGATGCTCACGGGCGCTGCAAAAGCGTTCTCCCCACTCTCGAAAGTTTGTGAGAATCCAAATAATTACGTAGCAGTTTCTGCATCTAGTGGTCTAGTTTAGACAGACAGGCGTCTGCAACACGCATATCAACGACGTAAAAAAAAGAGTACGGTGTCATTTAAAATTGCAATGGAAAATCGAATATTGTTTTAAACAGCTGGCCAATCAAAGAAACTACATCCATTTATAAAGAGAGCAATTCGATTTTGATAGGTCATTTCTTGACTTTACTACCTCCGTAAAGGAATCTATACTTTTATAAATTTTCGCGCCATCTATTTCTTCCAGATGACTCGAGAAGTTTCCACGCGCGCTCTAGATGGAGTCGGTTGAAGTTTTTTGTCATTGGTTCCATTGACATTAATTGCCCAATAAAATCGAATTAATACACTGTGATCAACAATGATTGCATCTGAAATATTTCCGAAATATTCAATCTTTCATTCCGCAATAGCTATTTACTATCTATAAGGACATCAGTAATAATTTCTACATGACGCCGTGCGGGCAATAAAAAATTATTGCAGAGCGACACATTCAATCATTGTTGATAACACCGTATTATAACGAGTGTCTAAATAAAAATCTGGTCAAGTTGGTTGTGACCGAGAATTTGTTCACTGCATGCACGTCGCTTCTAGGTTCTACCGCCAAGCTGTCAAAACTGACGTCAAAATGTGTTATTGAATCATCATTTTATTATTGAATGATTCTGCGTTAAAAACAGCTTTCTTTTCAAAACTGTCTTTTTACAAAATACTAAAAAATACATTTTTCAATCGAAGAAAAGTCTTTTATTAACTTTTTCATGGCGGTTTGTTTTTTTACTAAAAGTACGAAGCTATCGAAGACCTTGTTTGGAATTTTTTGCACAGCGTACTTGACCAGCTTTTTATTTAGACACTCTTTACATACATACAATGCGACCAATAATGACTAATTATCTGTCCGTGCTGCTACTTTGGTTTGTAGGTATTGACCTACTACAATATTCTACCTTCTAATAATGAAGGACAGCACTAGATCAGACTCATTTTTATTATGAAATATATTTTCAACGTAAAGCAGACTTTAAAACAGCTTATTGGTTTAAAGTAACCTTGTATAGCAACGAAGTAAATAAATAAATATAAGAAATATCGCCAGCGAATAACATTGAATAGAAAGTGAATTAAAACAAATAAAATTTACTAAATTTTCCTAGCATTTCCAAAGATCTGACTTCAGATAATACAGTTGACGTATCTCGGAACTAAATATTGATATAATCCTTCTTGGAAAGTAGTTTTTTCAGATAGTCTTTATTGATCCGTATTGTATTATAATATAATATTATAAAGATGAAATTCCTATTTGATCATCTACTTTCCCTGCCACTTTTATTAAAACTTCGATAATATTGGTTGCGTTCAGGTAACCGCAACGTTGCAACGCTTTAATAAAGGCTGCGTTTAGTTCATGATCGACGTTGTCGGTTTCGTTTAGTCCATAGTTATTTTACGTTGTCTGACTAATCAGCTGAGTGGTCACGGTGGTCGTGATTTGAGATGCGACCATTAGGCAATCATGGTGGGTATGAATTCCGTTTAGAAAACTGTCCGCCCCAGCTCGTTAAACTTTGACGGTTCTCTATCAACTAAACGCAGCCTAAATGAAGCCTCCTGGGTTGCGTTCGTAAACTATACTTCTGAGAGCATCTTGAGCGTGCAACTGCATCTTTCTCACTCTCGATTTTTAAGCATTCTGCATTTCTCAAAATAACAACTTTTTGATTGGTAAATAACTAACTAGACATAACCTAACACACTTTTAAATTGAAACCAGTGACATTGCGGTAAACACAATTCCCTAAAACTGTTGTCTTCCTTATTGCACTTGCGACAATTATATTTGTTACCTTTGTTTCTCAATCCTCTCACGAGAGGAATTGGATTGCGTTACCTGTACGGAGTGTTGATTTAGTACCTTAGCCGTAACCATAGGCGTCACTTGCAGCAACAAGAATAGAAACGGACGATTTACATAAATAATAATAGTATATGTTATTAAAAAGATAACTGTACTCTAAAAATAAAATGGATTACTAAAAACCGAAAATACCACGCACAACAACGAAAACGAAATGATAAATACTGTTTCAATGACGCCGCTGGTACCCGCTAGCCACCTTAATGCAATGACTATCGCGCAAGCGTAACATTTTCATGCCGGACTCAGGTTATAAAACTGCAAAACAACGCTAAATTGCCTTAAGCGGCGGTGAAAAATCGCTGAACTTTGCTTTATTAACGCGCTGCAGCGCTTTGCTTACCTGAACGCGGCCATTGTATTGTACACTGTACGGCGGTGTAGTTAAGGTTGCCTACATTTGTTTTGTAGCGTGTTATCAAAATTGACGGCAGTTAACCTATTTATTCCTTACAAGGTGTCATTGCGTGAGTGATAAGTGTAGAAATTCAAAATATACATTTACTATAGGAGCACATAATGAGTGAGAACATTTTCGACGCGGACAATTGGAAATTAGAGGCGGACGCAGTCATAAATGATATAAAAAGTCATGTGCTTAGCGCAAACGTGTCAGAAGAATTACCGAGTACCGACCAGTATATTTATTTAAACGTAACAACAATCGAAAATAAGAATTACTGCGTGGAATTATCCCGATTGGGTTTTCGCGTGTGCGGTAATAGTCACGACGAAAGAAATTTAGAGGAAGATACATACTACGAAACACCGTACAGTCTCTTGAACAAAATCAGCCCAATGTTTAGTATGTCGTTTGGCAATGCTCTACTGAAAAAACTAAACAAATTAGCTGAAAAATAGAGAAGTTAGATTTTTGAGGTTAGTTTCTAGTGACGTTGCGAATTGTAGCAAGCAAGAGACGGTGGTGGTGGCACTGTGGTGGGATGTTGAAGTGGATAGAAAACAACTTCATGTCATTCGGAAACAATGATGGTCGGCGGTGACACATTTCAGACAATTTTCTCGGAAATCATGAGAAAACGAATAATTCTCGTGTTATTATAAATACAGTGATGGTGACTTTAAAACACAGATGAGTTGTGCCGTAAATTTAGGTAGCGTTACACCAATAAATTGCCCGTGTTTTCAAAGTTCATTCGCGCTAGTGATTGTGATCCTGACAATGCCAGATTTTAATTAGGTAAGATATTTTTAATTTGCTTACTTTCAGTATATTTATTTAAATGACACGAGCACAAACACTTCATTTCTAACAGTTTGTGTAAATTTCTGGCGTAATTCTTGTATACAAAACAGATACTTAGGTATATATTGAATTTTTTGTGCAGGGGATAATGTTCGCTTTGTTTTTGTAAAAGCCGGCATTGCAATACATCTACGAATATTACTTATCGCACTGTATAAGTCCGTGCTCCCAGGGCGTTGTTTTATATTTTGAAGTAATTAATTTATTCCCTAATTAACTAAAAGTTTTTGTTGTAGTCTTATACCTACGACTGGTAGGTTTTATGCATTTTAATTGTTAAAAAATAAAAAAAATGTCAAGGTTTTCATAAAAGGTTACAAAATAATTTTGTATATCTTTACAATTACAGGCGTTGTTGTAATAACGATTACGTAAAAGGGTAGTGAATCCACATTTAGGTAAACACGAAGTAAACCCACCCGGAAAGAAGGGAGCAAGTTGAACTAATCAAGGACTTCGCTTCGAGTTCACTGTTATTCACTCATTTCAGTGTATTACACTGTATGTCAATTAAAATTAAAATTATTTATTTAATTGTTTCATGTATGTACAGTAGCGGACAATTAAATCCGGGCGCGCCATTTGTAACAATAGCAGTCCTCCATTTACATTCACTTCACTCAAAATCAAATCGATTTAATTTTGAACTGAATTGATTTTAAAGTGAACAGAGAGACTCTTAAAGGAATGACGTTTTGGAAGTAAAATTAATATAACCTCAAAATACGTATGAAATCACATGAAACTGATAACCGATTTAGAAAACCAGCTTGATCAGTACGGGGTGCGGGAGGGGAATCTCAATCACTTCGTTATCACTGATCGCCAATTGAGTAACTGTAAATGGAATTCAATCAGTGATTTTAAGTGAATTTGAATCGATTCGCGTTCAAATAGGCTGTAAATGGAGGACGGCTAATGTAAACCGTATTTTAATATTTTTCACGTTTAGTACTGTGCGATCCAAAATTCTTTAGATAAGGGAAGACTATGAAAAATAAAATCAGAGTCTTAGCTTAATTGATACAATTAACCTATTGACCATCTGTCAAAATGGAAATGTCAAGATACATTTAACGACAGCAGAAAAAATCTCATAAATCTTCTAATTGAGTAAATAAGGGTTTGTTAAAACTCTAATATAATAACGACCAATTTCAAATGCCTCGGGATTGCTTGGTGATCATTCTACAACTTTAAAAAGTTTAAACAACTAACAGATTTGACAGGAGTCGGAAAGTAAATGTCACACTAGTGGCGGATTTCACAAACGTTACTTAAATTTAATCATCCGTTAAAAGTAAACGTTGACATGGTTACATGCGTTGAAGGTATAGGAATGATTATTCTTAATGACTGATTGAAGTTAAGTGACGTTTGTGAAATCCAGTGTAAAAGTTTTGAATCAAGTTAAGACTGATTTTATTTTTCACAGCTTCCCCTTACCTAAACAATCTTGGGTCGCACAGTACAATGCGAGCAAAAATGACTGCTATATAAGAAGTTGCAGCTCAGTTAGAGATTTTTTATTCTATAAAGTACACAATGCGCAGAAACGAGTTTTCGTCCGACGAATCCATATTCAAAATTTAGGGGAGCGTGGAGTTTAGTGTCTAGCAGCTACGCGAAGTCCACCAAACGACTCATACTTCACTAAGGGCCGGTTTCTGAAAGACATTTTAATCGGCCCATTAACCGGGTTTCTTGAAGCAGTCGCCAACTATTACAAACGTAGCGTTGGATAGCAAGGTGTGGTAAGGTCTGGTTTGATGCTGAACTGACAGTTATCCTAACGTCAAACTGATGGCGCCACAATTTTTTTAGTAATTTTTATATTTTTAAGCCTAATTTATTCTCCACAAAGAAAAGTTGGAATACTAAAAATGAAAGTAAAACATGTAAGGGGTGAATATAATATTAATAATAACGGTTGTTAACGTTTACATTAATCTTAATGTGTTCTAACCTAACAAAATAACCAATTCAATGTTTTGACGAAGCAAATAAATTTTAGCGCTGAAACGAGGTTTTTAGTTTGCTTCCTGAACGAACATCTGATAAAACACAGTATATATTGTCTGTAATTTACATTTATGACAAAAATGTTACTTTTTTAAAAATGTAAACACCGAAGGAGCGATGAACAAAAATTATTTGGTAAAAATAACACATACAATAATTGTAAATGTAAAAAAAAGTTAAGCATTGTATAAGAAGTGATCAACGAATTGCAAGACACTCATAAAACTCCTCGGCCACGCGATCAGTTAAAATATGTATACAAGTATTTCGTATATAACTTCTTACGTAATTTATGTAACAGCAAATTTAGCCTCTCGCAACAGAATACTGTTCGACAGTATGACCGACAGTAAGTCCTTTCCATCTCTATTCAAAATTAAAACATAAATGACTTTTTTAAGTGTCCTACAAATTATTCGAAACATATTTATGTTGGCAATACGTAAAGTATTACAGTATTACCTACTATGATTATCCCATCTTTATAAGAAAACCCCTATACCACTGATAATAAAATGTTCGTAGCTCGCCGGTCAGATTTCAATTAGTCATCATCAGGGATCATATTTGGGGTCACTTCCTGCGGAGAAAATACGAAAACTTGCTATTCAGAGTGTACAGTAAGTGGCCAGTAAGTGGTCTCAAATATGATCCTTGGTCATCATGTACTTCTTACGCTGAACGGAGTCTAACTTATACCCAAACATATTATGTATTTACTTGGAAGAATTGTCAAAGTCAATGTTGTCAAGTAGCGTGGGTCGTATGTACAAGGACTTTGATATATCTTGGAAGTAAATATTGGCATGTGAATTATATTCTTGAATAATACGTTAATTGAGCTGCAGCTTCACACATATCAGTTATTTTTGCTTATCCGTTACACACCTATACAAAATCTCATTAGTAATTCTGACGTGTAATACAAATTTTACTGTTAGTAATTCGTAGTTCTTTTTTGTTTCTTTTGTATTTTGATGAAGTATGAAAATGATTTTTGAATGTAATGAAAATACATCATTTAAATTCCGCTCAAAAAGTTACAGTACTGACTTTGCTAGGTTGATGGTTGGAGTTGCGAGATTTCATTTTATTAAGTTTGACATTTACTACAAAACTTGTGCAGAATAATTCAAAATTTTTGCTGATATTTACAGAAAAATAAATGAGCGAGATATAAACCGATACCTCAAACGAAAACTATAGTAAGTGACATTTATTCATATTTTGAGATAATATCACTTACTATAGTTTTCGTTGAAGGTATCGAAACTGAAGTTGTTTTTTTCTTCATTTAATGCTACATTGGGTATATGTATTTGTACATAGGTCCATTGAAATAGTGACGTAAATGCAAAATTTTAGACATTTTGAGTTAAAGTATATTAAGTTTGATAGATTCATTATTGGGCTCTACACTCTTTAAATCAACGCACTTTCAACCAATAAACTCGGAATTTTCAAATTTATAACTTTTCATTTAGTGTTACGGTAGCAATTTAACAAATTCATTAGTTTTTTGCCACTTCCAAAAAATTTAACGTTGCGTCACTATTCCGCCGGAACAGCGATATGTATTTGAATTTTTAATTAAAGTCTGGATTATAAGTTTTGTATCGAGATTTCTTTCTAAATTCAATAATAAATGAGTGAAAGGGATTGGGAATATTACTGTTAACGCCCTGAACTTTTTATTGTTATTAGTCATAGTACATTCCATTTAATTTCGTCTTGAATGGATTGAGATTCTAAATTCATGATTTTTTATTTAAAATGATTTATTTCTAATTTGAAATTGATATTCTTACATTGAAGTGAAAAATGAATTATGAAATTTACTAAGTTTGACATTTTGTTTTGTGATGTACAGCCGTAAACAAATATAATGTCATAGAGAGGAAAATACTATAGCAAACTGTCACTTTTGTCGTCTCCTTTAAAACTAGGATGATAAAGGTGAAATCTGTTTCTTCTAATTACATAAAAAATCTATTATATTTTATATTGTTACAAATTAGAGGTTCGCTATGGGAATCTGCACCCGCATCTTATTTTTTGCAACTCTTGTGCAACCTTTTTTAATCTTCTCCTTTTCTTGTTTAAATATACGTCTATACTATCTTATTATCTACACTTCAATTATCTTTTTGATACAAACAGCTACTCACAAGTGTCCGCCCACCGTTTTCCAGAATGGATATTCTTTAGTTTTCTTTTTAGGTATCATTAATGTAATAAGGCTCAAATACAAATTGATTTTACATTTATTAATAGTATATTTATAACATCATATTGTTGCATTTCTTTCACTGTTTTTATTAAAATTTTGGAATTATGGAATAGTATTGTTTTGTTTACATGCTGGGCGAATAATTTTGTGAATAACTGTACATAGATAAAGCTGTGCTACTGGAAGAAAGGTTCTCTGTTTACTTTTTCTTGAACTGTTTACTTCGAGAGTAAACTCTGTCTTTTACTTGTACATGTTTTGCTAATTTTTGCTATTAATTCCATTCACAATAATTGTTCCGAGATAATTTAAAACGTTTGCTACTTCAAATCCTATATTAAATGAATTGAAAATAAAATCTTTAAATAGCAAGTCGTTTCTAAAAAAAAAGGCATCAGTATTTTCACTCGTCATCTTATTAAATAAAAGTATCTGTAGATGATACAGCACAACGACTTACGAACGGGATTACAGCCGTCTTAATTTAAAGGTCATGGAATTAATATTTTTTAGCTGTATATAAATTAATGATTTTAAATAACTTGTAAAAATTAATTTTAATAAACTAATCAATTGGACTAACCAATCAAGGTTATCGAGTGCCCTATGAAAATCATAGAGAACTTCTCAGTATATTTAAAGTTGTCTGTGTCAAGCTTGCATAAGAATAATTACTAATTTATAAAGGTAAGTACATACATAATTACATGATGTCTTTGACACATTACATATTCTAAAACCACATTTTACGAATGTACTTATTGAAATAAAAATCTGTGTTTTAATTAAAATATTATTCCAATAATCTGTCTTTAATTAAATTTTATGAATTACCGCAAAATATGTTGAGTAATCTTGCACTTATTGCATTTTGTTTATTACTTACTTGAAAAAGTACAGCAGAAAATAAAAAAAATTAATAAATAAATAGCGCTAAAATGAGTACCAGTTTTCCTGGGAAGATCTAGCGACGAACTAGCCACTCGATATGGACAGTTATCAGATAGAGATCCCGGATCCAAAGACTAAAAAATAGAAAGGGCTTAAAGTATCAATTTTTTTTTAATGCAGGTTTACACTAACACATCTAAATTTTTATGGACATTAGTTTTGTTTTGTAATGAAAACAGCCTCCGATAGATCTTTTCATTTTTAAATATAAATTTTTAATTACATGTTCTTCAGAATTTGTGAAGGTTTATCTGGTGAACTGAAATTTCCGCATGACTGAAATTAATCGTAGTTCAGAGTACTGAATAAATATACCCACATAATGCGCGAGAATTTTACTGTAGGCGTGAGCGGAAAGTTTATATTTAATATAGCACGGTAAGTACGCATTAACCAAATGATGTATGTAGTATGTTCAGC
Source organism: Dorcus parallelipipedus (assembly GCA_958336345.1). Taxonomy (NCBI): domain Eukaryota; kingdom Metazoa; phylum Arthropoda; class Insecta; order Coleoptera; family Lucanidae; genus Dorcus; species Dorcus parallelipipedus. Next base: position 25,326,606 of record OY284480.1, on the reverse strand, counting down.
CTAAAACATTCTGAAAGAAAAACATGAACGGAGGCCTTGATCCCTGACTGAGAATATTTAGTTTTTATTTAATATAATTATTGTTTTGGTGTACGAGAAGTAATTGAATTTTTTATTTCTTTAATTTAAATGAAGCCAGATTGTATGTCAATTATAATATGTATCATAATAATATGTAATACGGTACTTTTTTCCTTAATTGTTTATTTTGTAGTAAAAATTTGCTTTCTTCAAAGGGTTATTTAATTTAAATGTTTGTAACACTGGCAATTGTCCAATTATTTGTTTGTGCTAACATAACCCTCCAACACAAATGCGTCTGAAAACATGAAGCGCAAGGTACGTTTGTGCATTCAAGCTAAAGGACATCATTTTTAACACTAAACTTGCTTTAAGCTTTAGTTGTTCTGAAGTGAATTAATAGTTTTTCTGAATTTTTTATGTGATGCCATGATCAGATAATATGACATTGACAGTTATTGACAGCTATTCTCTCACTCGTTCATTGCGTGTCGCCAACTTTATAAAAAAAATCACAGCTTACTTTAATCAGGAATGCCTTTGAAGGCACGGATTTATTATCTTTAACAAAAAATATAAAAGTACAGTATTTAAATGACCTGTTTGTAATAGTCTTAATTAATAAAGGTCCTTTTGTATTCAAATATGTATGTATCTATGTATGTGTGAAAAATCGTGTGTTTTTTTTACCCGATTCTATAAATAGATATCTGTTTATTTAATGCAACACCTATTGATTATTGGTAATTAAATTGTTAATTTCACTGCTGTGTACTGACAATATTTTATGGTAACACAAAAATAGAATCGTATGTGGCTTTTTGTGCTTGTTTAAATACTATATTCTATCGTGAATATTTATGTTTCATCCAAAACACGATAAGATAATACCTGCAGGTGCTAACATATGTTAAACGTAAATAAAATTTTCCAAATAAGCATTGTCGGTGTTGGCCTGCGATAAAACTAACCTAATCTTGTTTATAAACTTATGCTCCCTGACATGTTATTTAGTTTATTCGTACGTATTTACTTCCACGTCATTTTTTTTAATACTTCTGCATTACGTTGTTTAATTTGTTATTTTTCCATGAATGACGATCGATTTTTTTTCTTTTTATCATGTGCATTCTATATCTAATCTACTTACATAGATCAAATGATAACTGGATAAATACTACACACACTTGTAAGTAGCGGCAAAATTTATTTAATAAAAATTCATTTTCAGCAGTCAGTTAAAACTTTTGTTTGAAAATTGTACTGTATTATATCATGTGTTCATTTAATATTCCGGTAGTATTCGCTATGGAAATATTTTGTTTTCGTAAAGGCATGTTGTAGCTTAAGCTCGCCGCGAATATAATTGTCACTAGTGTCATTCCGTTCTGTCAACTGTCGAGTAAGTGTTGTCGTGTTTGGTTGCATTGTTTATTAGTTTTATACAAAAATAAGTTACGTTCAGGACTCACTTACTTTACATTTATTGAATTACGAAATGGTGTTTAGGTTTTTGTGATTGAAAGTTGTTTACGTAATAGTTAAAAATCGATGGGGCATTTGCATGCTGAGTACGAAACTGCTCGTAAGAGTTTAGAGTTGAATTTCCCGATGTCATTTTTGACCACAAAACACTCGAAGACAAAGGCATTGGTGTGCACAGTTGTTTCGTGAAACTGGAGGTGTTCTCCGAAGAAAGACACTGGGTCAACCTTGAAAACGTACTGCTGAAGTTATCGAAACTGCAAGACAATGAAAAATGCTTCTCATACCTCTATCCGTCAATTATTACAACAGATTGTGCTTTCTGTGGGAACGTGCCACAAATTGTTACGTAAAGATGTTCAGCTCTATCCTTACTGCATAATATAGGTGCAAGAACTTCTGCCCGGTGATCCCATACAGAGATTATCTTTCTGTGAATCGTGTATAATAAATAATTTAATTTGTGAAGGATACATGATATTATATGTCACACTGACATTTAAAAGTCAGGTTATGTTCAATTTTAACACTGCGACATACGTTTTCCAAAATAGAATATTTCCACAGGTAATGCTACCGAATTATTAAATGAACACATGTTAATAGGATATGTTGTGTAAATAATTTGAAATGGATATTTATTTAAATCTTCAAATAAAAATAATTCACACTCACTCGACATCTTGCAGTCAAACTGCCTACTCCTGATATCAAAAACCTAAAACTGACCGCTCTCTGTTAATACTAACAATTGAAGTATCCGACCTACGCTTTGGTTTAATCAAATTTATACAGAACGAAAAATTGTTCTTTGAATTCCCCTTCATATTTCAATTTCTATGTCACCCCATATATTCTGACTAGCGTCAGCAAACTTTTCATCAGTGCTAATCACGTATTCGTGCGTCAATAGTCTCGTCTACGTCCTCAGAGCGGGTGGAACTGCCCGAAAGTTTATTCTCTTGTAAACCACAAGTTCGATGGTATTATAAGACCTCTGGCATTGAATACTGAACAAAAATGAAAAGTTAAGATTGTGATCTGAGTGGCATTGAATGCGCGAATGTCAAACCTTTTTTTTATTACGTGCCGTAGGTTTTTAATGGGAACTCTATCTGATATTTAACATGTACCAAAGCTTTTAAATATATCACACGTTTATTGTATGTGTGATATTTTTAGGGCGTCGTCGATCATAGTCAGCGTTTTACTCCAAGGAGCCACTCAGCTTGATATAATCTATTTTGAATTTATGAAACATTCTTTGGAATCTTATTGTAATGTTCCAATGGCTTTTGAATTCTGAATACCTGTAGAATGGAAAATAATTTTAATGCATAGAGCTTCCCGATGCAAATAGAAAAGCGTTTGAATTTTTTTGCTTGTGTTATTTGTGATGGACAAAAACCAATTTTTTTTTAAGTTCGGGATTTAGTACATCCTTTAAATAAACCCGTTCATATTTACGTTACTGACGAAGTACTGTTGAGGATTTGTAATTGTCTTCGTGATTTGAATGCTTTAAATTGCAAATGGATGGAAAGATGACTATTGTTTGTGCGTGCGCGCGTTTATTCACCTTTGTTGCTAAGGTCTACTGCAAAAATTAGAAGTTAAAAGGATAAACTTATTTGTTGCTTGCAGCTGTACGTACGAAGAATATTGGAGATTTAAATATTGAAGTCATAGTCATGTTATGTTGTTTTGTTACACTTGGTGTGAATTTTTATACCGCATGATCATAAGTTATTGTAAAGGCGATTTTTTTATTGTACCCATACATAGCTTAAGTTTGCTTGAATATGAGAATTATTATTAGACAATAGACAACTTGGCTTCATTGTATTCTAGGTAATAGTGTAGGTGTTCGCATGAACTATGCAAATAGGTGAATGCACTGCTGTTACATAATATCAAGTGCTGGTATTAACTTAAAGTTGGAAAATCTCAAGTTACTCGACACGAAAGTGCATGCTTATGTTACCCTTAATTTTTGCTATCGCAAAGTTTTAATTGCAGGATCGGTTTTTTTATTAGAGTGCCGCAAAAATCAGAAAATTACTATGTACAAAGATGGATTGCACTCTGAAGATATAGGAGGCATGATTAGTAAAAGTTTAAATAACCAGCAAATTTTCATTCATCGTTGACTTAATGAACAGTTACAAAAATTTGTATTCCAAGCTTTTCTTAAATATGTAGAAAGGATGGTCTGGGGTTGTTTTGGATCGTTAGTACCTACCTTTACAAGGAAGTAACGAAAGAAGAAGTCTAGGGAGAAATATGTATGCAATTCTTGAACATCTGCAGTATTACGGAAAATTGAAAGAATACTAAAAAATAAAGAGGTATAGAGAGAAATCATTAAGCCCAAACGATCCAGCTGCACTTAGCATAACGTTACTCAATAAATGTTGTATATTTCTCATAAACTAAAATAAACATCCAGTGGTTGATTTTATTGGTTCTTTTTAATTACTATTAGATAAACAGGGTGTGCTGATAGTCTTGCTTATTGGGAAAAGTCGGCTGTATAACAATGTATAGATGAAGTGCGTTCTGTAGTCATCACGTGACATTCACAGTATACGTTATAGGCAACCTATGATTACTATATGCGAATCATTCTCAGAATGTAATCTCGTATTATCAAATCACATTTTAATTCACAGAATACATGAAACTAGAGCGCTTAATACAGATAAACTTTCGATTTTCATAGTTACCATTCGATGTGTCACGATGTGTAGTAAACATCGTAATTTCTCGTGTGTAAATCTCTAGCCTTAAAAAGTTAAGATATTACTTCGTGTCTAGTTATTTTCAGTTAATGTTTTGCTTATGTTTGCCAAAAATTATCACACATATTGCTGTGTTTGATCAACATTTCCGTCAGGTATTTGTCAATTTACCAGAGCCATTTTCCCGGAATGTTTAAAAGTTTATCCAAGCTGTTTTCAATACTATTATTCCTACAGCGAAAGTGAGAAATCAATTAGAGACGGCTGATCTTGATATGAAATAAAAAATAAAATATCAGGTATGTGTTTATTGTAATAATATTAAACGTGTATATGTTATGTTCACGATTCCTAACTTCTAAGCATCCCTATCTTTCAGCCCCATTTGCAAGTGTGTTTAATTAGTGGATGTTAATAAGTTACCCTTTTCGTAATTAAGTTGGGTACCCCGAGAGATTTGGTAGAAAAACTCTTGCACTTGTCCACATACTCGAATCAATCTTTGATAAGTGAGGAATTAAAAATTATCTATATTATCTATGTTTATTTTGTGTTTAACGTTTGTGATTAGGAATATTTTATATTTGCACGCATCCTAAGAGTACTTAATTGATCAGTTTCGTACACGATCGTACCCAGCACTAGATGGTCGCACATTTTATCGAGTTTTATAAACAGTGATAGAAAGTTCAGCGCTTATCGTAAACGTTCAATGCTAGACTCATTAAATTGTAATAAGTTTTCGAGACCGGCATTTCATGTTCGGTCATAGTCATAACTATGCGCAAAGTTCGGTAACAATAGTTTTGTTTTTATTTTATGGTCGTCGAAAATTTAGAATGCAATTTACGATATTAAATATTTTTTGGTAAGTGTATTTGATAACTAGATTACACAGTTGTGTTTAAAACCTGCAGAAGATGTATTTTGAACTTAATTTATTGCAGATCAGATTGTATACACTCGCAATAAAAATTGTAATTTGCGTGGTATGTATATGTATTATACTTGATTAAAAAAATTGGATTACATATTTAATAGACTTAAAACAAATAAATTCCATTTGTAATTCGCAGTGAAACATATCAATAAATTACGTCCTTGTAATGGTGCACACGAATAACTGATTTAATTACGAAATTGGCTGTAACTTAGGCCTGCGAAATCTTTTGCGTGTAACGTGCGAAAATTTAGAGGCACGTAAGAGTTGTAAATTAATGGTTCAAGTGCCAAATAAAGCGACTAAATATAGTAGCCAAGGCAATTTCGTGATAACATGGCGTGAAAAGAAAGTTTTTCCGATTCGATTATATCATGTTATTTAAGGTGGGTGGCATTGATAACATTCTTCTTTCGCATGAGATACTTACATACGTAGGTTATATATAAAAAAATTGTATAAATTAAAACGTTTTTAGTGAGACAGCATTACATTTGAAAAATATAAATAGAACAGATTCCAAACGAAATCTGGATTAATTTCTATTTGGAGACATTGGAAAGCGTCCTCGAAAAAGTTCGGTAAACAAAAGTTCACACTCTGTGTTACGAATTTATTGTTGCAACAACCTATAGACACATTGACATAGAAGATTATTTAACTAACGTGAGATGATATGTTTGTAAAAGCATAAAACTCGATTCTGCATGCACCTGTCGACCCATATTGTGTTCATTCAAATCATTAGAGTCGTTACCACTTTCTGTTTGAGTTCCTAGATTAAAGGAACACAAGAACATTATGCAAATTTGAAATGTGTTTGCCAGTACATATTACCCCGTTTCTAAAGGCATGAGTTTTCTCAGTTTCCTTCCATTTTCGTTTACATGTAATTCGCAGATTGTAGTTTGTTATTCCCCTGCCTGTGCTTAAGTGGCTGCTTGTTATAGGTTAGGTGCAATGGATAGTCTGCACGTTTCCGGACAACAAACCGGTAGCAAAACATCGAGTAGAAGTACTTCCCCTTGTAGAGCACGCATAGAACACTCCCATCATTCACATCACACTAAAACATTAAGTCATGGCTCTGCTGAAAGTACTAAGGTAAGTTGTACATGTATAATCAATAGACCGTAAGGAGTTTTGCTTAATATTTTTAGAGATTGAAAATAAATAACAAAAATTACGTAAAATTAAGTAATAAGGCGCGTATCTACTAGGGTGGATAATCTTCGTAAGTAAAACATGTTTTTCAACTTGAGAGACCCTGTATATGAATTTTGATAGCATTTTGGGTGGTAAATAAGGAACGCCTTCGCAAGGGGCTAGAACGTACAAAGACCTCCTCCATCTATTTTACATGTCTGTATATGTCCTTACTTTAAAACAATTATCTGTATATTAAGCCTTAAATACACAAATTGGGTTACTTTTAGATTTAACAAAATGATTAAATCATGTGAATATACTTGTTTAACATATATCGTTAGTCTCAGAAATGAACATGACTGTGCATAAACAAACCATTGTTTAAAGCTCCATTTTAATTATGAAATGAGATCGCTATAATTATTATTGTTGTTCTGACCGTTAATCTGTAATTTACCATGGTGCAATAGATAAATTGCAGTGAATGTTTTTAATATGCATAAAGAATTCTGTTTGTTGAATTTATTTATAAAGATACACTGTGAGTCAGTGAGTCATGACTTTGTTTTTGTATTTTAGATTATTTGTATGTATTTAAAATTTCTGCGAGTAACTTCCTCTTAATTGTCGATTGTTGATTTGTCTGCAATGAGAACTCATTTCAGTAATTATTTAATTCTCGTTGATGTCACAGTTCAAAACCTTTTATCGAATCCTTGCTATCCTTCCAAGCGCGGGTCAAAGTTCCAGACTGTATAAGGTCATCGGTCTGTTTAGTAGTTTTTGAAGTATAGTCATGGCAAAATCGTGCAAAACACTCAATTTGACATGCAAATGCCGTTCAAATTATTCCGTCCTCGTGTCCGCTTTTCGCTTCATAAATACGCATTATTAAATTTAATTTCTTTTTCATTAACGTTTTCATTTAATTTTTTATTTAGTTACACCAGTTAATTGAGAGTATGATACTGAAACAAAACAAATTCTCTTTTTGCCAAATCATTTTTGATAAACATAAATTACAGTAGAGATAAGGAAAACAAATTCAGATAAGAGAAAATGTAAAAAATGAACTAATTTTTTTGTCTGGAATTAGGTCATTATGTGGTTTTGTAAACGATAAACATTTTGTTAAGGAGGATCATAGGTTTGCAAAGATAATTTTTTTGATTTGATACTTTCGCTGTAAACAATATTTATTCTGTTTTTTTTCCTAGCCCAAAATGTATGAAACTTTTTAAGCCAGTGATAAATTTTGTAATATTTTCGTAGAGTAATATATCTGTAAAGTTATGTGTTATTTACTATTGTAGTAATGCTGTTAAATTTATAGTTATCCTTTCTCATCAGACCTGCTCATAACAATTGTAAACATCACGAAGATTTTTTACGTTTTTTAATAATTAAATTTTTAGAAAAATATATCATTTGTCAACATAGTCGTAATAAATGTTTACTATACGTATCTATCATGAATTTTTTTAATGTAATAATTACATCATTTTCGCAAATACATAATATGATCATAAAACTCTTAAAAGAGAGTATAATTTAATTGCCACTACACACTGGCGTTTATTTACAAGCAAAGTTCGTGATGCATGCATAAATACAAATTAATAATGCATGTAATGTTACTTATGCAAAACACTTTTAATTACTTTTCGTACTAAACATAAAAACGAAGTGAAATGTATAATTTTGAAACGTAAATAAAACGTTCCTTGCAATTTACACTGACGAGATGTAATAAAGTTAATGGTTTTTGTATTTTTAATGAGAAAAAGTCGTTACTTTTGATGTAACGGGAATTTAGTTTCAATTTCTTGATATTATTTTCGCTTTTTTAATCAGTTTTTTCCAAAAGGCGTAGAACGAGTCTAGACTTATATAATTCTTTAGAAAAAAAAACGTCGAACCTTCATAATTTTTTAAATTTATTTAGTCTCAGTTTATTTTTGTAATTGTTAATAATTTTTTATTATGCAATATATCTACAATATTCCAGAACAAATCTATTTTCTCGCTAATATCAGCCAACTTGTCAGATAATAAATTGAATTAACATGAGGGCTTTGTCTTTAACACACTGATATGACACATGCTCGTATTTATAGGTTAATTGCTTGGGGCACGTGAATTTTCGCACTCTTAAATTCAAACCGGACATTCCCATGTTTATCGCCTGGTATGCTATTTGTGCCTCATGAATGTGGCATCTAAAATCTTTCAAACCCACTTTTATCCAAATATTTAGAAATGGCCGAGCAATTACTCTGATAAACTAAAGAATTTACGTAAACAAATATTTGCTTAGGTTCCTTCAAGAAATATTTACGAATTCCAGCCAAATTTACTTTTAGCGACATAGTAATATATTGTTAATTTATCAGGAATCGTGCGAAATTAAAAAGAAATCAAAACATGATTCGAATTAGAACAACTTTGAATTTTACAGAGAAACGTTGATTTTGAATTTATTACAGAAAATAATACCTACCCATCAATTTTAATGCCATGAAATTGATATTCCCATTAAAATCAAAAATAAACTTGCTACTTGCAGACTTCTCATTAACGTTCTGTGACAATTGACGAAACCTTTCTAAAAAAAGAGGGACGCTATTGATCTCCATAAATTATAAAAATAATATTGTATCGGATGTATCGGTTCACATAATAAATACTTGACATTATGCAACCTTGATTTCTAAATGGATCCACGTTTGTACTTCACGTACGTTCGTGGCAATGTGACTTGCGTTTCTAAACTCCCAGTTTGCAATCATTAGAAAATTGCGCGCACAATAATTCAATTTATTTGCATAACATAAAAATGTTAATTGCGTACGTCAATTTAAATGGGACTCGATCAAAAAATTATTGATTGCAAATGATGTGTCGCTTCGTAAATGGCTAGTTTCTTGTGGCTAAGTATCAACAGTAATGTTTTGGTAAGTTTCTTTTACATTGCGTACATCACGATCTAATCACAGTCACTTATGGCAATTTATAAATACAAGTGGTTTTATATCAACAGGTCTTCATTTCTTCTTGTATCACATTTGGCGTAACCAACCAGATAACAGTTGGGCTAAAATCAACTAGTATTTCCCATAGTGTCTTAGTAATGCCTTTTTTTATTTCATTCTTTTTGAAGAATTTGAAATAGAATGCTATTAGAATTCGTGTGTTCCTGTGAAAGATCTTTATGACTGTATGTGTACCGTGACCTGTTCACTTCCTTCAATCTATTAGCACGCCATTTCGTAACGTGATTGCGGAAGCCGTAAATTATCCGCAGGAATTAGTTTTTCGCCATTTTCTACAGATTATACAATCTTTACGCTATCGATCGGTGACACGAGAAATTTGTGTAAGTATCTTAATTGGGTACGCCAGTAATTAACATGCAGACTTCCTGGTGGTTACTCGACGATACAATTCGAAGGAATATGCTTGATTAATCACATCTTTTGTACATATATGTACACATACAGTCAATTATGAGTGTTTAAATTATGAATCACTATGTGCAGAGCAAAATATGGACAATTAAAGTTGTAGCCGAGATATATAAAGCATTGTTTCTTTGCATTATTGGAAGTGAAAGTAGATTGTCGGGTATTTTTATGATATTTAATTGTGACGTGCAAGTAATGTTTGTTTTTTAAGTTGTACTGCTATTTTATTTTTATTTTATTTTGATAATTATTTATCATGCTGATTATAATATTCCAAATGAAACGATCCTTGACTTCTTTATACCGATAGTTATCGTGGTTTTTGTGTAATAGATCTGGCATTGCGTGTGCAAATGTCGTCACACGTATTAAAGATTGCCAAGTATACACTGTCATTGTTTGTCTTAATACAAACGTTTTCGTTTGATAAATTTCATAGCGAAAGCTTTGCTTTAATACATACTACATTTTGGCAAAGAGCCACGATTGATTAGTTGGCATTTCGTATTCATTTGTGTTTTTCTACCGTATTTATAAATTGGTGTTGACATACAAATAAGATTCTCGTGGAGAACTTATTAATTTTGTCTGTATTTTTATTCTATATTTTCTTCAATTTTTTTTTTTTGTAAAAAATGTTAAAATCCACTTATAATTTTTGACTTTAATTAAAACAACAATTAAAACTCATGTATGTAAAGAAAGAAAAATGGAAAATATGTAATTATGTTAATTAAGTTAGTAAAAGAAATAACCTGGGTTTACTTTGTCATCTTTTGAAAGATTGCTTTTTGAAATGCGAGTTGGTGCGACTACTTTCGTCAATGAAAATTTAAAACAAAGTTCTTTGTTATTAATAACATGTGTAAGTCAGTGAATCACGTTCTTTGAAATTATTTTCTTTGACTCAGAATGAAACACGTTTACTAATATACTCAGGATTTAAGTATTAAAGCTTGGAATAAATCAACTTCATAAATATTTAATGGAAGCATCCAAAAGAATCTTTTATTTTTTTATCGTACCTACGTATAATAATGACCCAATTTATTTAATCTTTAAAGAAATGCATTGAAGACTGAAACTGAACTGTAGTTGCTTAAGGTGAAAACATTGTTGAGTATTTAATCAATACTTTTAAAGTCTCTTCTTAGAAGTAATTTTAATTAACTTGTCACTTTGATGGTACTTACATAACATGTACTTGGTTATCATTAACCCTAATGAGCGAGTGGTCCTCTGGAAAATAAAAGAGTCATACTTAACGAAACTGTTTATTCCGTCATTTAAAATTTCCATTATTTATTTAATGAACAATCGTCTTAACTATTTTTGTATTACGTACTTTGTTTCCTTGTCTACACACTCCGTATTAGAAAATTTAGATATTTTGTAAGCGAAATTATTTTTAGATTAAAAAAATAATTTTATTTTAGACTTTGGTTTGTTGCTTTTTCGTCAACGCTTATTTTCGCGGGATTTTGTTTTTAAAGTTAGAGAATTATTAGTTATTTATTTAGTTTTTATTGGTGACGACTGTATTTATGCCGGAAATAGCTAATGGAATTTCCGGACTGTTTAATAATATTTTCTGCTAAAAATAATACATAGATTTAAACCGGGACATCTTCTTGCTACAGCTTTAAATTAAATAAATTTAAGTCTCTTGACATTTCGTTGCTTATCAAAAGTGGAAGTGTAAATGTAATTTTTTTATTTAAAAAGTTACAGCTTAAAAGTTCAGGGTGATTCTTGGATAGTCCGACAAAGAGACAGTTTTGAAAGAAGTCATCACAGAACATGGGAAAAATTTTATGTATTTTAATTTTTCAAAAATAATGAAAAATTATTCCCGAAATGGCGATACGTCTCTGGTTAAGAAAGAGCAACAGATGAACGAAATAAATACAGACAGAAAAGTGTCCTTTGTGTAGTTTTATGATTGTTACGGCGGGGCGTCTGATCTTTCGACGGATTTGACGTGATCAGCTGAAATACGAATTCCAAGTTATTTACTTGACAAATCACCTGAAGTAAATTCCACTTTGAACACATGCTTTAACAGGTAAACAAATAAATCACTACAACACCAAAACAATTCAAACCTCCGCGTTAAGAATTCCAAGTATTTTTCTTTAATTTTAATTTAAATTATATTGTAAATAAAGTTTATTGCCACAAGCAACGTGTCGTTCATAAACATTTCGGGGTATTTTTATTGCATTTTAATCAGTCGGTTTTCTTTATGTCGCTGTCGTTTATTTGGTTTATCACTGATGTTTGAATAATGACTCTGTATTTACAAAGATAAACAGCAACCTGTAACCTAGTGCGTTCAAGGTGTTTTATTACCTAACAACTTAATAGATTGGAATTAAAAAAGAATGTAAATGTAAACAGATATTACTTAGGAATGCTATGACTTGTCCTGAGACTGGCAATTAATGCGCAGTGATACTGATGAGTAATGAAGCGCATTAAATGGTATATTCCATGTGTAGATAAAATGTTTGAAAAGATTCTATGAGTTGGTTTATTGTACGTTGTACACATAATCCTTGAACTCTACCAGGTTATCACACGATCGCCATGTGAAGGTTTAGTTTTTCATATACCTACAAGTAACAATAGACTTTGTCAACTGTGTGTTTTTTTTTATATTAATAGATATTCAAATGACGCTTTGTTTTCTCATATAACGGGTATACGTTAATCTTGCAGTCGCAGCGGAGCCCGACGACGCTCTGTAAGTGGTGCGTTTGCTTTGAATAGAGTTTAAAAATAGTTACAATTTCAGTTTTATTGTGAATTGTCTGCAAGCGCATTGATGGTCGTGAGCTTGAGTACGTTCTTGTGCTTTATTGTCTTGGCTAACAGACCTAATGAAATCGGTTCACTGTTTACTTTCTAAATTTAAAACCCCCGTGTGTACGTTACAAAAATAACACGTTTCGAAATAAATCCTAAGAGAGGTGCACGTACAGATCAGATGTAAGGTACGTGAACTACATATACAAAGTCGTATTTATTGCAAGAATTCATTTACTTAGAAAAAATATTTACAACTTAATTTGCAGTTTGGGAAAATTGGAAAGAAAAGATCATATTTTAAAAGAGTCTGAAGTAGTATTAAAGCCCCACAAATGTCATTGCAATAAATAATTTGAAACCTTATACCTAGTTAGTTACATGGCAGAGTTTCTCCGAAATACTTACATGATGGAGCGTAAAGTTTTCCGGCTACTTAAAATCATTTGATTTAACTCTCTGTAAACTGCTGCGATGTTAAATTTAGCAAGAGGGAAATGTTCAATATACATGACCTTGTGTTCTGTACACAACATAAATAGCACTAGGGGCACTATTAATAACCATATCACAGAATAACAAAAAGAAATATACAATTCAATAAGTATACAATTCGAATATGACAAACGAAATGGTGAGTAAAATAAGTTTGAGAGAAAATATAACTTTCTTGATGATTGTAGTTGAGGGAACTAAACTTATCCTACAAGGGGAAAAGTTTCTTTCTCGATGTTTAATGAGAGGCCGAAGATACACACTATATTCATTACAGCGTTCTTGATAGTTATCAACAACACTGTCAAGTATCTTTTGACTTGGAGAGCTTTACATAGAATGTCCTTGTACCGTTTTGTTCTAATTTTCCTCTAAATCAGAACGAAAATAAATAATTGTATGAACATAAAGGATTGTGGTGTGCTCTAGGTATCTGTATTCATAAGATATTGTTCTCTAAACTACATTAATTCAAAATTTATTGCCTTTGCTAACTTTGGTATCTTGTTATCTTCGAACGGAAGGATAAGTTAACTTCGTAAATTGGAAATACGTGTATCCAGTATACATAACAAAGTACAAGGTGGCTCGAAAATATTTTCTAATTTTCTAACGTTTTTTGGATCAATTCAAGAAATTATTTTCTAGTCTCAAGATGGCGTGACTCCATCAAATCGATCGACCAGACATCGATCGCCCACAACAAGCATTCACAAGCCCGATATGGACGATTCGGCCCAACTGCACAGCTTAGACGACACCGGCCCAGCAGAAATCGACACCTCGGATGGCTGTTATCCATCGTCTTTCATATCCAACGGTAGCTCCGAACTGGTGAAGCAAGACGATGAAACGGATAGCACTCGAATAAACCCAATCATCGAGCAATTGGAAAACAAAATCGTCCGAACGCGAGATCTTATACGAACCGAACAAAAACTTAGAGATGGTGAGTGGCTCGAGCTTCCACATTTCCAAATTGGAAAATTGCTTTTTCAATTCAGATAACGTCAACGAGTACCTTAAACTGGCGACCAATGCTGACAAACAACAACTTCAGAGAATAAAGGCTGTCTTCGAAAAGAAAAATCAAAAAAGTGCTCAAATCATCGCGCAGTTGCAGAGAAAGCTAGACAATTATCAAAAACGGGTACAAGCTTTGGAAACACAGGGCGTAATGCAGGGGCATCGTCCAACGAGGGAAGTGTTAAGAGATATGGGGCAGGGGCTGAAGTAAGTTGCGAGTGTTTGAATAATTTGCCGGAATTATAAACCCTTGTTTTACAGGAACGTGGGCGGGAATATCCGCGATGGTATCACGGGATTTAGCGGATCTGTCATGTCAAAACCCAGAGAGTTTGCGCACCTCATCAAGAATAAATTTGGAAGCGCGGATAACATTAGTCAGCTGTCAAGTAAGTACTTTTCGTTTTCCCTGTTTTAGTCACATTTAATTCTTTTATTTATTTAAAAGATGAAGTAGTGAAACTATTTTATTTGTTGTTATTTATTGGTGGTGTTTCTTGCATTTTGGTCCTGTGTATATTTAGTGTTTCTCTTTCTTACATGTTCTTTTTTTATTCACTGCCACTTTAATGGAAATCGGTAAAAGTCATAGCTGTAGAAGGTAAATTTTAGAAGGGTACATTAAAAAAAAGTTTTTTTTTTAAATCAAAAGTAGCACTTAAAATATTTGTTTCATTTTTACGCACGTTAAGTAGTTTTTGCTTTTAGGATATTTGAAAATATTTTTCGTAGATTTATTTATTTATTTAAATAAGTGATTATGAACTATGTACTTAAAGAATGTGAATTGGAATTTTTATACAAATTGTAAAGTTCTTTCTCTTACTATATGGTAACTAGAGGAATGAGGCAGTGAATTTAATATCGGTAGCAACGTCTTGTGGATGTCATTAATAAATATATAAGCTTCGTGTGGGGCTTAGGTAGTGGGTGTAAAGTGTCTTCTCTGCTCGAAAAGTAATTGCCAATAAAACATTTATAGATACTTTGGGACAACAGTCCGGGGCTGCGTATGGTTTCAAATCCTCCTTGTCGACGTTTAAAGGAAAGAGTGGTGGGTTTTGCTTGTGCGTTTCTCAAAACTGCCGTTGTATCGTTGAATTACATACGTTTGTTTGTATTTACAATTTACCTAAAATTTATTTAATACAAGGAGACATTTGTTAGAAACTACGGAATCAGTAGATTTTTATATTGTATTTGATGTAATCGTATTTTTCACTGACAATATTTATTTTATTTAAATAGAAAAAATGTCGAAATATTGCTGAGGTCGGTGTCATACTCTAAAAGATTTTTGACAAAGATATGTCTTGAGGCAAAAGTCGCAGCGCATCCAGAAAAATAATTTCTAAACCTAGTTATTTTTTACTCTATGGTTTCTTCGGATTTTCAGCACTAGATATAATAAATTGTTGATTAGAACGAGACGTATGTAATTAATTACTGCATACAATGGCACAGATTGCATTGTGTTAAATCCTTTGTTACTTTAACCGAGGAATTCGTGAGCGCCCTTTGAACAATCATTAACAGATTATTGATGACGTTAACAATTAGAAGGTTGTTATGTTACATTGTTAAATTTTTAAATCGAAAAAATCGTAAGAATTATTTTTAATATAAAGTCATTTAGGATCTACCAAGAGATACTTTTTTTTTTTTAAAACTGGAGTTACATATTTTTACATAATCTGCAAGTAATGTTCATATACAAAGTATGTAAACCATTCAAGATAGCAGTCCACGCAATTACCAAGAAAAAGGAAGAAATACATTGGAATATACGTGATGAAGACAAAGACTCAGCTGTGATATGTGAGCCCGGCCTAGTCTTTCACATTAACACGCTTAATACAATTGTATACAGAATTTTTTTAAGTGTTCTTCTTGAGTCAGTATTTTTTTGTTTATGTAATCAAGAATCACCCTGTATTTCCTGCTTTGTCTTATCAATTACGCGGACTACTATGTATCCACATATCGGTTTACACACGGTATGTGTCATGTGGAATTAAATTAGGAAAAAACAAAAATAATAAATAAACGTTGTTTAAAACTATAAAAATATAAGATTTAAATTACCACCAATTTAATGAGAACCAAAGTAAGAATTAATACTTATCACGTTTCATACCTTGTTTAAATTGTAAAATTATTGTTATCACCATTGTAATATGTTTAAAATAGACTGACAAGGTTTCACTTTTTTATTACGATTCATGTGCATCATAACAGAAGTGCTTGTAAATTATCACGAGATATACCAGGTTCAGATAACGATTATATTATTGCTGCTCGTTTTCACAAGCAGTACCTACAGTATAGTGTTCGTGTGTGTTATAGAATATTATTTTTACATAAGCGTAAAAATTATGTCACCCGTTAACAGTAATACTAGTAGGTCTATTATTTATTGTATTTACTTATTAGTTTGCAACTTATTTCTTCATATGAAATGATGCATTTTTATCCTAGACAATTCGTTTAGAGTTTATGAAATTATCTGTACATAATAATTACTTCTGTTTTTTTTGTTTTTGTAATGCATGCCCGTAGTTTTTTTTTAACAATAACCAAATACATCTGTTAATAACTTTCGAAGTCCTATGTTACGTAATACATGTGTAATACAAATCCTCGCTAATAACATGCACTAGTACTGAGCATGGCCTGCACTGCACCGTAACCTCATAGTTATAATCCGTAGCGTGGTACATAGGGCCCGGAACTGCAGGTTCAGAGGGCAGCGGTACAAATGGCGGTGCCGGAAGTGAACAGGGGGAGAAAATTCACCACGGATCTGCAACTTTGCCGGCCACTCTACACTCCGCAACATCTCAAAATTCTATGAGCCAAAATGTGCCTCCGAAATTTGCTAGTGATGGAAGCGAATGTAGCAGTGTCACTAGTGAAAGTATGGACAGGTATAATGCACTACTACTATAACCAATTGTAGTACTTTTTTGTTTACAAATAGTAATTAAAGTGTTACAAAATGTAACAATAAAAATATATTTATATCGTAGTTATTTTTGGAAACTTTCACGTGAATAAAATTTTCAGCAAATTCAATATTGCAAATAAAATTCGAAATCCGACTTGCAGGTACGGACGTGATCAGGATGGCAATCACGCAGATACATATTTGAAAGCTTACTATGAGAAGCAGCAAGAAGAAATCAATAGACTGAAAGAGAAATTGGATTCGACTACAAAGTCCCTTCAACAGGACATAAATGTATTGAATTCTGCTCTGCAGGTTTGTAAATTGAATTATTTAATATTTTTATTCGTCTACTTCAAAATTTGTTTCAACAAAAATGCTGTGTGGTATTTGAAAACCGACAAATGTTTAATGTATAAAATTTGTTAAAAAAATATAATGTGTGTTAGTACATAAATTAATTAGAAATGTTCTAAGGTTTTTCCAATTGTTTGTCATTGTATAGGATGAAAGAGTGAAAGTGGAAACTTTGGAGGAGCAAATCAATGATTTGACTGAACTTCATCAGAATGAAATAGAAAACTTAAAGCAAGCAATGGCCGACATGGAAGAAAAAGTACAATACCAGAGTGAAGAACGCCTGAGAGACATCCACGAAATGTTAGAACATTGCCAAACAAAGGTAATTTATTTCTTGGTTCAAGCTTGCTAAACTTTTTTGACTTTTTCCTTTCTAGATTCAAAAAATGGAACACCAAGCATTACAACAACAGCAATACGTAACCTTAGAGGGAATAGACAACTCGAACGCTCGCGCCCTAGTAGTCAAACTCATCAACGTCTTGCTCACTGTATTACAAGTAGTACTGCTCCTCGTAGCCACATGTGCGGGTATCATCATGCCCTTCCTTCGTACCAGGTTCGTTAAACACTTGCATATCGTTCTTTCTCTTCTCTTGCAATAATTTACTCACGCAGTGATTGCATGTATGCCGTAAAATTTAAGTCGGTCTAGGAATTTGGTTTTCGTTATACGTTTTATTTTGTTTTTATAGTAGGGATAGCAGTAGGGCTGTGACTGTGTTTGAAATTGTGGATGGGACGGCAGCAAAAATATCTTTGACGGCCAGTAGGTCTGCATTTTTGACCAGGACATTCACAAAAACATGACGGGGTAACTTATTTTACTTTTTCTCACTACTAATCGTAATTACTTTTGCCTAAATTTCTCGTACTAACCTTTAATTACTCAATTTTTCAGAGGAAAAACTTTAACGTTTATTTTTATGATGTTTGATTTTGTACTAATTTGGAATTTATTAATTTACAGTTAAATGCGTTACATTAGGTAAAATATCAAACAGATTACGCATGTGCTTTTATTAAAATAAGTTTCTGAATTATTATTAATCAATAAATAAGAATTCAAGTTTGAACTTAACGGTTGATCTTTAGATTTATTTATTTCTTATGGAGAGTTAACATTGGGAACCAAATGTGTATGTATGGTTGCCTATCGTCGCTCTGACAACCGCTCGTTGCGGGTGGCGCATTGACATGGGGAAAGCGGATTTGGCAACATTTTTATTAAACAGAGGCAATTTTTGTTAAGTGGGGACGGTTTCCATTAAATCGGGGAACAAACTGCCCCTGTTTAATCAAACTGCCTCCCGCCTTTCACACTGAACGCCTATTAGAACGACGATAGGCAACCATACATTCACATTTGGTACATAATGATAATTCTCAATAAGAAAGTGGTTTAGAACCGGCATAGTATGCTACTGCACTTTACGCATATTTATTCTTTTATTGTTGCATGTTGTTACAACGTCAAAGTTTCTGATTCAACCAATTGTACACATTTGCTTTAGTGTGTGATATTCATATTTTGTCTTTATGGTCTTGAGGTGTGTAAAGTTTATAACAATTGATTTCTCCATATGAATCTACTCTACATTTTGCTTTACATTGCATAATTTGTCTGCTCTTATACCTATCTGCAAAATCAGGTATAACTTTATTCATTTATTTTAATGTAAAAGAAAAGAATATCTTATATCTTTAACGATCGGTTCAATGTTAGTAAAAAAAATTGCTTTGAAAGCTGCTCTAGACCGACTTAAAATGCTTTTTGCACAAAAGGTTGTCAATGTGGCACCCGATTTGTTGGTAATAAAATTAGGGTCTTGATTTGGCTCATTGAATAATTTAATTTATTTAAATTAGTTATAGTTGAGGCACAACTTTTTCTTCTAAAAAATATCAGATGGTGGCAACCTTACATACTGTTCTATTCTATATATTTACTTCTTCATATTTCTATCTTTAAAGTCTGTAAATAAATTGAAATACTAATTCTTACATAAATCAAAGTTTGTTTGTTTTTTTATCAAGAGTTAATGTTAGGTTTTCTTCGTTTACAGGGTGAGAATTCTAACAACCTTATTTATACTGGCAGCGGCAGTTTTTATTTTGCGGCAGTGGCCAGAAGTCCGAGACATCGGTTCACACGTCATGAAGCGACTGAAAGATATACTGGATCCAGTCAAATAGCATTTATCGTATCCCTTTAGGAAATGAACTCTCTGTTTAGTATATACGCTCTAAAATTTGTGGAGGCCAAACGAGCACCCCTTTTTTTTAATCCAACTTTTAATTTTATATTTTTAGTTCAGACTGAATACTGTAGTCCCCAAAGTCATGCCCTCACTGTTTCATCTGCAAATCGATTTTTCAATGTAATAGCAGTTTGGCATTCACAAGTGTTACAACATAATATGTACTAAGAAAAAAATTTGACTTGTGAGTCAGTGGATTGTGATTTAGTTCAATTAATGTAAAGAATGCCTGATTTTATCTAGCCCTATTTAAGTCTGTACCGTTTATAAATCGAATGTATCTAATTAAATTTGATTGTGAACTAAAAAAAGTTATGAGTACATGTTATAAAAAATAATAATAATGGCAAATTAATCACTTTGTGCACCAACAACATTTTATATTTAATTTATTTGTGTTTGTGTTATACTTGTATACGTGAACATTTCAAATTATAAATGGTATAAGATGAGTAAAGAGAATATTGTAATTTACGTCCATTACTAGTTGTAGGAAATGTGTTATTTTTACAAGAATATTACTGTCTCTGTAATGACATCTTAAGGTGATTTTGTTTATTATTGTCGATATATAGCCTGAAATTTATTTATTTGCCAGTTGTATTGTACATTAAATTATTTCGCATTATTTATTAGATCATGTGAAATATTTTATTTAGCCGTCTTATTTATATTTTTAATGCAGTAAATAAAAAAATATTTTTTTGCATCTTTCTTTTTTTTTGTTTTATTTTTTCTTATCTTATTGCTGTAGATAATTGGAGTTTTGTTTGAAATTATTGTTTTTAACTTACTTTACCTATTCATGTATTCTTCAAAATATAACAAATGTCAATATTTCACTAGATAACATTAAAATAGTATCCTTAAAATATTTTTTATTTCAAAATGTTTTTAACATTTCATTGTTCCCCCAAAACACTGATAAAAGTGCTGCACGAAATGTTTATAGAAATTCAAGTACTGTAGCTGCATAGTAAGGGAAGTAAAAAAAATAAGTAATCATTAAAGTGATATTTAAAATATATAATTCCGTGCTTAATTTTCTTATGATTAAACGTATTTTTTTAACAAGACCAATAATAAATCGTTGCTTTATTAATTGCTTGCATACTTCTAATTTTTCAACTAAATTGAATTAAAAACTAATAGGAATGTCTTTTAAATTCCTTCACGAGACAGACATCATTTTTGGTTTGAGTTGTACATTCATATTATGTTTAAATAAGCAGGGAATTTAGCTCATGTCCTAATACGGTCAAAAATCTTATTTTCTTAAACGTGGCGTCCAAATTTCATTGAAATAAATTACAAATTTAAAGAAATGGATAAAGAGACCTTCAACCTGAGACCTCAATCGCATTTTATTTAAACTGAAGAAATTTATATAGCATAATTTATTAATTTAAAAACAAAAATAAATAATAGTATATTGAAAAATTAAATGTCCTTATAAAGTGATAGCAGTTTTATCAGTATTTTCTAGAAACTAAAACAAAGTAAAAAAACATCAAGCTTAAATGATCGCCTTTACATATTATAAGAGAATGAATTGTTCCATGTCGGTTAAACTCCAAAGCAATCTGTTTTGAGGTAAAGCAACTTCGAGAAAGAAGTCGAGTTTGTTAGAAAATGTTAATTAAGGGATGTGGAGATTTATAACTTATATTGACCAATGCGCGCCAGTATTTTATAGTCATCCGCAATTTTGTATGTTATTTAATCTACTGACGTCGCAAAAAAATCTATAACTGCTATTGTTTATAAATAATTTACACACGTATTGTTTAATATATGCTGCATTAAAATAGTGCTATTGTAAATAAATTAATAGAAATCAGCAGAGTGTTTTATTTATTATTTTTTCTGACTGCAATATGAGATTATGATAGCTCACAATATTTGTCAATTAATTGCTTTTCCGTACGCCGAGCTGTATTAAAACACTTAATATATAAATAAACACTTTGAACCCTGTCAAGTGCAAGAAGATAGCCGCGTATATTAAAATCCATCCCAATACAACGATAAGTACAAATTCTAATAGATATGAAAATTATTAACAAACACGATAACGTTCTTGTTTACGAAGAGATGATGATGAGAAGCTGCGCGGCCAGTCCTTTTCGTCATTAAAATAGAATACTTGCGTTTAACTACGAAGTCGTTAAATCACTAAAATTAACGAGTGCGGTTTTACATTTTTCTTTTAAGTAACACTTCTTTTATGAAATATTGTGAAACTACTTCGTCCTAAGATGGCAAGTAAATTGTTGAAAATCGGTTTCATTGGCGGGGGAAAGATGGCACAAGCAATGGCTAAAGGATTTATATCTGCAGGTATTTCGAAATAAAGTTTTTTTCCTAATTTATTGAAACTGAATGCTTGTCGTGTCTTTAAAATAAATTTCGATATTTGCTCGCGCAATAATAAAATGATGTACGAGCGGTCGCTAGTTTAATTTATAATTCATGTCACTGGCTTGATGGATTATGTTGGCACAAGCATTTACATAACACGCATTTCAAACACATCATTTAATGAACTTCGGATTATATGTAAATACCAATTTTCATGCATGTCTCTCTGAGTTGTAAATTATTTTCAATTTTTCTTTTTGACTTGTGATAAATTATTATTTATAATGATATGCTGGATAGGTAATTTTTTGTTTTTCTTAGAAATACAGAAATTATAGAAATTACAAGACGTGGATCTGTCAAAATTAATAATTACTTCGATTGTGACGATTTTCAAATTATATAATTGGAAAATATTGCTAAAATAAAGCTCACAATAGGTTTTGTAGTATTTGCCACCTTGACATATTAATTAATTACAATTTTGATAGATTTACGAAATTACATCCTGCTTTATGATATCTAATAATCTCATAATCTATACTACAAATGAAGTTGCCCAGACATGTGCCCAATTGTATGTAAATTAATGTTGTTAGAACCGTCTGACGTAAGTTAGATTCATTTGTAGGCACTTCTTGTAGAAAGTATACAAACGAAAATTATTTTAGAATCAAATACCTACGCTGCCAATGAATTAAGTCAATGACATGTTTCTTATTCTGCTTTGTCATACGTAAAAAAGTATTCAAAATTTTGCAATAGCGTTAACTGATGAATATGTATTAAAAAGTCGTATCTAATTAACTTTATTTATACAATATTGAATAACAATTTTAAAGTAATAATATTGAAGTAATAACTCATCTAGAGAACGATATAAATATTGAAGGAGTCTTTACTAAGTACATTTTATTAATTACAAATACTTTTGCAAATGTAACTTAATATACCAAGGATCTAGAAGCACAATTTTATGAATTATTTATTGATATTTTTTTCCTAGGTTTATCCAAAGGTGAAACAATGATTGCTAGTTGTCATCCAAGTGATTTGATATCGCATCAAGCATTTAAGGTAATATAAACATTGCTCTTTATGTGGAAACACAAACAAGCGATATGATCGATATGATGAAAGCAATAAGTTAGTGATTTCCTTTCATGTTATACGTGCCAATTCGATTACATAATACCAATCTTAATGTGAATTATAATACTTTTGACGTAAATACTTATAGAACGATTCTTGAATAGTCCCACAAGAAAATACTGACGAAAGAAGAGAATTCCCAGAACATGGGTAGAATGTTAAAAAAAATTCTATACAACAATTTATGAAGGAAAAATGTTGAAAGAATAACATCGCAGATATTTTATGTATTTCAGTTTTCAAGAAATAATTAATGAAAAATTATACCCGAAGCAATCATACGTCTCTGGTTAAAAAAAGAGCAGCAGATGAACGAAATAAATACATTTATAACAGTGTTTTATAGTTCTATGATTGTTACGGCACGGCGTCGGGCGTGAACTTGACCTTTAAACGGAATTAACGTGATCAGCTAAAATGCGAACTCCAGAATATTTAATTGACAAATACATACTTGCAAATCACCTAAAGTAAATTATTCCGTACAAATTGTATAAAGAAAGAATAACAACGGCCCCACTTTGAACACCTGCTTTGACAGGTAAACAAAAAAAATCACTAATAACAACGGCCCTACTTTGAACACCTGGCTTGACAGGTAAACAAAAAAATCACTACAACACGAAAATAATTCAATTCATTCTCTAAGTTAAGATTTCCTATTAGTCTCATTTTATTTTTTTAATAATAAATCGTATTTGATTGAATTTTAAACAAAAAAATAAATAATACTAAAGGTTAGTGACAGCAAGACGTGCATTAAATCATTATCTTCGATATGCGAGTCAATATCTAAGTGAAAAGTTTGTTTTTTGGGCCTCTTCTATGGGCCTTATGTCTATTAAGTTACAAAACTTTTAGAACTTTAAATTATTTACTGTAATGATATGTAATATACCTCATATTTAGACTCCCATTAATAATTTATTAGAAAATGTTTAGTTTTAACAGATCTATCGAGATGTGAAATAAAAATATATATATTCCTCTTAAGAAAGTTTAAGTTTGGTGAATAACTCACTTATGGAATTATTATCACATTATAGTCAATAGCTTTTATACAAGATACTTTCCTTTATAATTAATAGTTAAGCAGTTATTGAAGAAATCCATACACTGTAGATATTATACATTATTTTAACAAATATTAACTGCACAGGATTTAGGAGCAGAATCTATATTCGAAAACGCCCCAGTCGTAGAAAAATCAGAAATCGTTATAGTCTCAGTAAAACCATCCGTCGTCCCTGTGGCCCTAGGAGACATTAAAAAAGCGGGACTAAAGGCAGACAAATTATTCTTATCGATCGCGATGGGAATTACAATCAAACAACTGGAACAGGTAAGACCTACAGATATACTAGATCGTAAACCGTTTTTAAAACGAATAATTTCGTTTTTAGTTTTTACCCCAAGAATCTCGGGTCGTACGCGTAATGCCGAACACCCCAGCCCTAGTCAGAAGCGGTGCTTCCGTTTTCGTTTGTGGATCCAAAGCGTCGGAAGAAGACGTGGCCGTGACCAAAAAACTATTAAAGTCAATAGGAATATGCGAAGAAGTCTCGGAAAATATGTTGGACCCAATAACCGCCCTGAGCGGATCAGGACCTGCGTATGTAAGTTTTTATTTTCTGACATTACCACGACTTACTAGTTCTATTGTGTTAGATTTATGTGTTAATAGAAGCTCTGGCCGATGGAGGAGTGAAAATGGGTTTACCAAGGGATCTTGCTTATCGCTTGGCATCGCAAACCGTTCTTGGAGCGGGCCAAATGGTTAGAGACACGAGGACACATCCGGGGATACTTAAAGATGATGTGACATCACCGGCCGGTTCTACAGCTGCAGGACTTCATTTTCTTGAGGAAAAAGGTAAAATGCGCGATAATAATAAATTTAGGAATATTGAGGTGAGGAGGCTGAAACAAAATATTTTATCCACGACTACTCAATATGTCAATTATTCATGCGTTTGGTCAAAGTTAATGCTATCCATAATTCGCTACCAGCAGTGAATAATCACACTGTGACTGGTATTGTAATAGGTGATTCTTAATATTCGAAATACGCTAAATTTGAATCTAAAAGTAAAAAAAATTCTATCACTTATAAATTTCTAGTTATGACATGTATCCGAAAAGTAAAAAAAAACTCTTTCAATCGGTAACTTTTTCATTAGACAAACATATAAAAGTAGTACTTGAAAACACTGAATAGATAAAGTCAATTATTAAAAAAGCAATTAACAAAACCCGGATAAAGGAGGACGAGCCTGGCGAGTTCGGGGCCCCCAGCTGATCTCCGTTTTGTTTCAACTTGTCTGCAACGGATTTCCTCTCTGTAATCTTTCCCATTCTTGGTCTCTCTTGACCTAACTCTTGCTCGCTTCAGATCCCGCGGCTATTAGGTAGCGAGGGCTAGGGATCTCTGTTCCTTCAAACTATCTTTCTTCCAGTCCGCAAGGTAACGTCAAAGGACCCACGTAGCACGTGTATGGCTCAGCCGTATCGCGGGAAAAGGGGATCCTGGTAGCTGAGGAAAGTAGTCTCTGCGAGGACTGTGGACCAACACTCTGCTTTGGCCCTGACTTCTACGTAGTCGGCGACTGCGGCTCGAATCATGCACCCAGGCTCTTGGCTCAGACGACGTGGGATAGGACGTCTCTGGATACGTCAATGCAAAATCATACATCTACCGTAACAGTAATGAAACTAGAAAGGGAAAAACGATGGAGGAATAGGTGGAGCTTTTAGACCTAACCGTCCTAAACAGGGGCCGGACGCCCACCTTTGCCAATGTCTTGGGTAACTCCATTATAGACATCACAATGGATCCTGCGGCAATCGCCAGCAAGACCGTAAACTGGAAAATAGAAGAGGACGTAGAGAGCATGAGCCACCACATTATCATTACCTATACCTTAGCAAATAAAGCGCAAGCAACGAGAGACGTAACACGAACACCGGATGGTACGCTGTTACGTTCAAATCTCGCGCCAAAATATCGTGGCAATGCAGCATCATTCAACTGCGTTTTAATACAGTTGGCTACACTGTCCCCCCCTCATTTACATCGCTATAGGGGAAACCTGCGTGATGTGAACGCTCAACATCCCTAGGCTATGAAGGTACCATGTGACTACCCGGTGGTCCATCATTGGTTATCGTCGGTAATTTTCGCGCGTCTTAGCGATCTTCTCCATCTTCAATCTGGTCGCGTCCTTTTCTTGTTCGGAACATCGTGCCAGTTAGACATGATTTACGTGTGTTGTGAAACTACCGGGGTTTTCGCTCTTTGGGAGAAATAACTCATTTGCGGCTGTGCCGGAAGATCTCGTGGCATCATCGAACACATTTGGGGCACTTTTAAGCCCCATACTAAGCCGGGGAAATCTAGAAAATCCCAGGCTTTTCTATTTGGGCGCAGGCTATTAGACCAGACTTTTGGTCTAGTTCTACGGGGCCGCTCCTGTCCTGGGAACGTACCGAGACCCGATCGTGAAAACCTGATCAGCCATCTTGACGATTTCCGCGGATCCAGTTTGATCCAGATTGTCGACGCTGCCCGCGGTCGATAGAGGGCGTTGTAACTACCCACCGGCTACCACCGGCTAGAGTTCCCACTGGCCACTGCGCTTCGGTTGGTATCGTTGACTCTGACGTACGACTGGACGCGCTGTCACAATGTTAGGTTTTCAATTTAAGCTGACGTTCTGCAGACCGATCGGTTTATATTTTACTCTTGGCTCTTGAGAAGTAAACCGCGAGTAAGAATTTCGAACTACGTGTTGCGCTGCGTTTACTGTAGTTAATTTAAGCCTAAAGTAAGCAGTAATAGTGTAGAGTGTTGATTAAAGTGTGTAATAAATGGTGTTAACTTTAGCTACGATTTTAATTTCTACATTCACGCACACCAGTGAGTAAAGTCTCGCCTCTGTATTTATTATTGATTCATTTTCTCTGCGATCTGGTCGATTGAAGACGTCGATTGATCGATTACGTTTAGCTGAAGAGTTGTCTTCTGGCGCCCTTATAATTTTAACCTTCATTAACCCGCCCCTTTCTTCACTGTTGCTAGCTGGGGCTCAGCTGATACGGTCTCGTCAGCATAAGCTTGTCATCTGGTCTGTGGTAAGTAAGAGGCAAGTAAATTAAATTTAAAATTTGGTGACAACGCCTCCACAATCAAAATGATAAATCTCATTAAGGACTGCAAGTTCCCGATCCTCCAGCAGGATTACACTCCGGCCGATTTGACCGAGAACCTTGTCCAACTTTGCAACAAACATCTAACCCCTAGAGCATCAAAGACGCGTCGCCGTAAACCATACTGGTGGATGGAAGAAACGACCTCAAGCGGGTGATTAAGAAACAAAAGGCCATCATGTGGACGGAGCTATGTAGGGACCTGGGCAAGGGATTCCTATTGGTCAACAAGAAAGCTGTTTCCGACGAGGCCTGCCATTACCTGGCCTGCAATAGAGTTAAATACAGAAGACATCACACTATTCACAACTGCAAAATTAGATCGAGCAATCGGCAAAATCAAGAGTAATAAGTCTCCGGGACCGGACAACATCCCTATACAGGAACATTAATACATACAGGAAGTATTAAAAGCCGCCGTATCGGCAAGTAAGCGCGTATTTATACAAGTGAAGAACGACTTCTTGTTTAGGGGCATTTTCCCTGACGACTGGAAGAAGGCTAGGCTCGTGCTAGTAGAGAAGCCTAAGAAGGAACCAACAGACATGCCGTCATGCAGGCTCGTGTGCCTCCTGGATGTAGCATCCAAACGTTTCGAATCGCTCATCAAACAGCAACTAGTGGAGGAGTGAGATAACGGAGAGATCCTGCACGACCACCAATATGGGTTCAGAGCGGGCAGATCTACTACGGACGCCCTGTTTAAGATCTCGCACATCGTAAAAGATACCAAAAAGGCGGCATGCCAGCACAGACACTTCTGCCTAATACTGGCGCTAGATATTGAAAATGCCTTTAATTCGGCCTCCTAGTCGGAGATAGTGAATGCCCTCAACAGAGCAGGGACCTCAAAATACTTAATAAGGATTGTGTAATCGTATCTGGAACGCAAAGCAACTATCACGTCAACGGGCTACGAACAGCCGTTGACATGCGTGTTCCGCAGGGCTCGGTCTTTGGACCGACTCTGTGGAACATCCTGTATGATGGTCTAGTGCGAGAGCAAATAGGACAAGGTGTGACGCTGATCGCATATGCGGACGATCTGGCCATAATAATTACCGCGAAAACCCCGACGCTATTTGAGGAAACAGCACAATACGCTATACTGCGCACGAAACGCTGGTTGGAGAAACATGACCTGAAACTCACCATAAGCAAAACGGAAGTGCTGATACTGGCAGGGCTCAGAAAGCTGAAAGAAGTAGCAATCAACTTCGAACAGACTGTAATAACCAAAGTACCTGGGAGTCCACTTGAACAGAAACCTTAACATGACCGTCCACGTAAATAGAATAAGGGAGAAAGCAAACAAATCCCTAATGACACTTGCAAGACTTTTGCCAAACATTGGCGGCCCTCGTGCAAGAAAAAGGAAGGTGCTCGCTGGAGTCGTACTTTCGACGATATTTTACGCGACACCTATCCAGTCACCGGCCTTAAAATATAAGCAATATGAGGGTCTCCTCGAGTCTATAAACAGGAAAATGACCATTCGTATTACCTCTGTGTACAGAACCGTCGCGTCGCCCACTCAGGCCATTCTCGCGATAGCAGCTCTACCACCTGTGAAGCTGAGAGCAGAGGAAAGTACCTAGGGACAGTAACCACTGCGGAGACTTGAGAGACGCTCATGGAAGCATGGTAAGGAACCTGAGACGCATACCGTGGATGGACCAAGACATTCTTTAGGGATATGCCCAAATGGTGCAGTAGGAAATTTGGTGATGTCGACCATCACATCACGCAAGCACTCCACATTTTTCCTCGGGAAAACACAAAAGTGATGCCTGCTGGTATTGCCACGACGTAGATTCGCCAGAACACACAGTCTTTGTCAGTGGGAGATGGCAAGAAATAATGAATGAGGCTAACAGGAAATGCGGTGTCACCAAATTTAACTTGATAATAAATGACTTGCTTCGTACCTACCTTGACAGATGACAAGCTCTGCTGACTAATGTATCAGCTGTTCCCCTCGACTAGCAATCAGTGAAGACAGGGGTGGGTTAATTAAGGTGGTAAAATAACAAAAGGGCGCCAGGTCAGACTCAGATAAACAAACTGAACGTAAACGATCGTAACGAATCGACTAAATCGGCAGAAAATCAAAAGTAAACAGAGGCTTATTTAACTCTCTGGTAACAGCGTAACGTCGGTAACGTCAGATCAAAATTACCAACCGAAGTGCTGTGGGTAGTTACGACTAGAGACGTGTAGTTCGTGAACGAACTAGTTTATCGAACCCATTCCCTACGATGAGCTGAATTTTTATTTAGGTCGCGAGTATTTTAGTTCGTTCACTCGCGAACTAACTTCCTACCATACCCGACTTGCGAACACACTGCTAGTCGGGTATGAAAGGAAATTAGTTCACCAGCGTACGAACCTTTGCACTCTGCTTGAGACTTAAGTCGTCGAACTAGTAGAGCACACGTCCGAGTAGCGATTCCACGAGGCACCACGTAATCGAGATTCGAGGGTGGAAGGTTGTAAAAGCTGCAACGGTCTTTAATTCGAAGCAATGGCGCCTATGCGAACGCAAGTTTCAACTCGCTACGATTTTCAACCGCCAGAACCTGCACGGTTGCCTATTCAAAGTACCAATTGCATCATTCGACGCACGAACTAAATGAGCTAAATGAACAAGGTTCGTGAACTAGTTCGCAAGTGGGAATAAGAACAAAGGAATCAGTTCGTGAAAACCAGCTAACTTTACCACCTCTAGTTACGACGTCCTCTACAGATCGCGTTCAGCGTCGACAATCCGGTTCAAACTGGATTCACAAGGCCCGTCAAGATGGTTGGTCAGGACCGGTAAGCTCTACCGGTCGTATAAAGGAAAAATGCTACGAGTTGACTCGGTTTGAGCCCAACTCACGACGGTACAACTTAAGAAGGCTGAAGCGCAGCAGAAGATCTGTGCATACAACTAAAAGCCTGTATAGAAGGAGAAATGGGTCGTTAGCGTCCAACATGGCGTTCAGACAAAACGCTGGATTTTACCTGAGCTTTTGGAGTCTTCCAGGCTTGATATGGGGCTTAAAATACCCCAAACTCGTTCGGTGGTGTAGTCAGGAATTCCGGCAGCGCCGTCGATGAATTCTCCTCACATAAAGAGCAAGAATCTCGAGATTACACTAATACACATCAACATTTTACGATGGCCGAACGTAGAATGAAACGGGAACGCGAATCTAAGATGGTGGACGCTAAATAATGCGCGAAAGTCGCAAGCGGTAACCAATGGTGAACCATGATATAGTCACGTGGTGTCCTATATCGAATGAGCTTCGTGGTAGCGGGGAAGGAGTACAAGGTTGCCAAACGTACCGAAACGCGGCTTAGGGGTTGCTTTGTTGCCACGTTTTCTTAGCGGCAAATTCAAACGTAACAGCGGGACAATTATCTCTACCGAGAATGTAGCCGACATAATGCTTACGAGCGAGAACCATTGGAAACATGTGACTGACATGTTAAGAAACATCATGCAAATTAAAGCAAAGGATAAGAACCAAAGGCAGACTGACTGAACAATAGACAAAAACAATTTGACAGCGCGCGCGAAGTTGCTGGGCCCCAGTAACTACCTTATTAAACAAAAGGGTAGGTGATTTATAGAAGGAATGCAGTTTTGCAACATTTTATGTACGGAACAACCAACATTTTTAAAAAATAAAACTGCAAACGCCTTAAATTTCAAAATTAACACAATTACTTATTTATTTATATTAACATTGGAACAATTATTAGAGAAGATATTTGTAGTCGTGGATGAAGTATAGTATACGACTCGCTATAATAGCTTTTATTACCGACGATAATTTGCAACACGAGCGAGCGTAGCGGGCGAGTTTTGCAATTATCTTCATTATAGCATCGTGCATAATATACTTGCTGCGTTCGAAAATTATACGTCAGATGTATCTGGTGCGTATGATCATCTTTTTCACTCACGATTTTTAAACTACTTTGTATCTCGCTCATCCGTTTAAAAAAATCTTGTGTTTATATTATTTCCATGACAACAGGCGATCTTTTCACACCCTACTTAAATTTGGGTCAGTTAACTTGCCCCCCCCCCCCCCCCCCCCCAGTAACGTTTTTCAAAGTTTTCTTGCACCAAATGATTGCACGCTTAATGCACCCTTATGCACCACCAAAATAAATTTTTGCACCCCTCCAGGAGAGAAACTGCAGGCAAATTTCACTGGGAGGGGCCAAGTTAACCGCAGCCCCCCCCTCCAGTGAAAATTTTCGAAGTTTCTTTAGTGCACCTTGTTGCACCCCTTATGCACCCTTATGCACCACCTTTTTTAACTTTTGCACCGCTCAAATAGCTGAGAAAAAAAATAAAATAGAAACTCAGCTAGCCCCCCCAGTGAAAATTTTCGAAGTTTCTTTGGTGCACCTTGTTGCACCCCTTATGCACCCTTATGCACCACCTTTTTTAACTTTTGCACCGCTCAAATAGCTGAGAAAAATAATATTGGTGTATTTCAATCACAGAATACCTTCAGATCATTTTTTACTATATGCCGATCGTATAAATCTGAGTTAAGAAAATACCACGAAATTTTGGACGGCATGTCGTAGCTTTACAGTAAAACAGCACGAAGGAGTGCACTTAAGCTAAGACACGCCGGCCAGATTTCATGGCAAGAGTTGATAAATAACTTAAAAATCACTCGGTATACGATGAAACTATGTGACATGGCAAAAGCCTGTTTCACGAAAATTTCTTATCTCTCCTTTTATTTCTTCTAGAGTTTTACTACTACTACTTACCTACAATCACCATACACCGTACACATGATCCCGAGTCAATTGTTGACGCGCAACGAAACAACGCACACAACAAGAAGAGTGCAGAGCAGGTGCAATAAGAAACAATCAAAAAATTGAATAGGGGTAGTTAAGCTTCTAATTTATTTTTTGCAATCATTTGGTGCAAGAAAACTTTGAAAAACGTTAGGGGGGGGGGGGGCAAGTTAACTGACCCCTTAAATTTGGGATGTGAAAGATCGCCTGTTGTCATGGAAATATTATAAACACAAGATTTTCTTAAACGGATGAGCGAGATCCAAAAAAGGTTAAATATGGTGATTGAGAAAGATGAGATCATATGCTCCAGATGCATCCGACGTATAATTTTCGAACGCAACTACTATTATTGCGCTCACTGATGATAATGTAAAATCATGCTCGATATGTAAACTCAGAGAGTACTTTCTGAACGCACCCCAGAAATTTTCAAATTCAGTAATAGAATTTTTGTATTTTTTCTTAAATTTAAGCCGAACTGTGTAGCTTTTATTTACAATAATTATAAATTACAGGTTTTCGTGCAGCTGTAATAGGAGCAATTGAAACAGCAACCAAGAGATGTCGCGAGGTTTCACAAGCGCAACCGAAATGATCTTTCTGCATTTAAAACCGTAGGGAGTAAATTATTTTAAACACAGCCTAATTATTTCGATGTAAAATTCTGTATTTTTTTCGTTTTAAATATAATAAATTATTCTTTTAATGAAGGTGTTAAACTCCGGGGTTCAATTT
Source organism: Dorcus parallelipipedus (assembly GCA_958336345.1). Taxonomy (NCBI): domain Eukaryota; kingdom Metazoa; phylum Arthropoda; class Insecta; order Coleoptera; family Lucanidae; genus Dorcus; species Dorcus parallelipipedus. The sequence continues at coordinate 25,293,631 of OY284480.1, read as the reverse complement.
TTTTCGGGCTAGTATAAATAAATGTGAAATTTAAAATTAGAATGTTTACTATTTTAATGTAAGCAAGCATACTTAGAGTTTTATTATTAAGCGTTATCGGCCTTAAGTTTTCCCGGTACTATCAGGATGTGAGCTATTTAAAAAAACAGCACGTGCTAGCCGAGATAAAACAGCTGATTTTGACATTAAACATCTGTTTTTAAAAAACCCGACTGCGTTATAAACAATTGTTTCATGGCAACCGGGATTCGGCCGGATTTTGAAATGAAGAGGCGAATGGGAATTGGGCTGCTGCTTTTGTAAGTGTTGCCCCCGTCTGTGGAAGATGCAACAAATTAATTTCCGACAATAAAGCAGAACAGGCGATTGCGCAATATAGCGGCCGGCCAGCTGAGAGTTCATTGTCAAGCCGTATCGAACGAGCGTCTAACTCTGTCGCATTTCAGCTGAGTGTCCGGTTCGGTTCGATTTCCGCGAACCAAGTCGCGTGAGGTGCCCCCAAAAAGTGCAGGCGAAATCTGCTGCAAGACAACAACGAACTAACGGTAAGTCGTTCTGTCGTCCAAACCGACTTCCAATTTGAATTGCTAGGTTAAGAACTCTTTGTTTGGAGTGTGCGCATGCTATGTAATGGGAATATTCCATCGACTTGTCAGTCTAACAGCAAAAAGCCGGCCGGTTTGTTTCTTTATTGTCCCAGTCTGTTCGTTTGCAGTATTTAATGGTAACGATTTAGTGCACCCTCGCCTTCAACACATATCTTCGCCTACCACACTTTCTTAAGACGTCTCAACCACTTTTTTCCACGATTTGCGGTGAGTGTTTGCCAATAAATCGCAGCTGATTGAGAACGTTCGCAAATCCGTAACGTCAGTTGCTAAATCATAACAATTTTTTTAATGTCACGTAACTACCTCTACTTATTTTTCTTAAAACATCCACTATTTATAAGGGGAGAAAAATAATGCAAGCTAAAAATACCCGTTTATGAACTGCGTTGATCCTTCTTCATCAATACGGCACGTTACTTGTTACTTATCGAAATCTATAATAAATCAATCTGATTGTGATTGTGAGTCGAGGACGTTGAATGACTTAAATTAGAAACCAGATAGAAATGCAATTTAGTATTTTCATCATATTGCGAGTAGCATGGCTTTTTTGTTAGTCATAAAATAATATTCTTGTAGCATTACTTCACTGGATTTATTTCTAGCTAATTTTTGTGCGCCTTGGTTTATGAAGCAGTGGAATAATATACAGTCTGTTCAAACTAAGTCGGCACTTTTGCTAACTTTCTTATTATAGAAGCTACAAATTCGGTTAAATTAGCAAAGTAGTTGTACTTTTCACGTTGATTAGATTACAATGATACATTGATTCAGTCAGAAACCATTAAACGTCACGTTTATGAAATAAAGTCAAAAAGACACTTTTTTTAATGGAAAACCCTGTATATCAATCATTTTAAAGATATTTTGATTTTTTTACAAATTCATCTGTGCTTTCAGATACAAAACACTTGCAAACCGCCGGTGTAATCAATTTATCAGGGTTGCGATAAGGGTACTTTTGGTACTATTTACGACACATTTAAAAATTTTTGCTTCTTGCCTATGTTCAACAATCGATCGTCTTTTGTTTTGTTATTTTTTCATGAAGAAGAAAGTGGAAATTCGGTTAGAATTCGAATGTGTTTTGTCATCGTATTATTGCATTGTACTGTAGGGATTTTTACAAACTGGCAAAAGTAAATCGTTTAAAATTAATTGAACAAACAAAAAAGTTTTATTTTCAAAATAAGATCTTTACAAGTGATTAATAATCCATCTGGTACGGCCTGGCAAGTAATTGCTGACTCGTCAGAAAAGAAAACAGTTAATAAAAATATTGTTTTGAACTTTCGAAATATGAATATAGAAGATCCTGTTAAAATCTCTGATTCTTTCAATCTATACTGGGTGTCTCTAAACCTATGCCTTTAATTGAAACCACAGATAGTAGTCAAAAAAGGAAACAAAATTTGTTATACAACAATAGTGGTAAAGTAAATAATAACTCTGGGAAAAATCAGTTTTCGTTTTCAAAGAAATTGTTTGAGTAACGCTGGTTGACGATTTAAATGAATTTAAATGTCTCAGCTGCCCAGAATTGGTGTTTTTTTGTGACCATAAACGAATAAATACCGTATTTGTTGGGCTAGGTCATGTTTGTCCGTCGCAAAAAAATTTCGTCAGGATTGTAAATAAAAACGTCTTCACGCGGCGTTCCTAATTGCAATTACTTATCACAAGTGTACACCAGTGCAGGATAACAAACAGACATTTTTTTATGCTTATTTATTTAAAGTAAAATTTAAAAGCAAACTGAATTCGTAGCACAATAATGCATTTCAGTTTTATTTGTTTCATTTTCAGGACAGTACATCGATCTGTGTTTATGTTCAGTAATAAGGCGAAAATAAATGTCTACTAAAAATGTTGATAAATATCCAAGAAACGAGTGGCTTAATTAGTTTTCGTGATGAAAATTTGATTCTGGTTTAAAATAATTCTGAATTTTCAGAAACGTTTACGTCTTGGCGATTTATTGGTTACAATTGCACTGTCATAAAATAAAATTCAGCTCAGTTTCGTTCTTTTATTGTTTGTTTTTATTATTATCATGCTGTCATAACTCATAACTTAGAATGAAAGTGTTGAATACCAGTTTTTGAGAAAATTTAGCCCGAGCGAGTACGTTTGTGTTTTATAATAGTATAATATACTAGTCGAGTTTTCGCGGTACAAAGTTAAAACGCGAAGTTATAACTGAAAGTAACTTAAATGACATCTCTATAGTTCCAACTTTAAGTTATCGCGAAAACGAAAATCGTTCTTACTTGAAGGTTGTCAGTTCAAATAAAATCATTAAAGTGAAAATTAAAGCTTTTTTGAATTTCAAAAAGTATGATTGGAGTGCTCTGTAATCTATAGTATAAATTCATGAAATCATGACTTCGGATTTGTTGTGGAATAAGATCACATCTAACCAAATTTAAGCAGTGACAGTTCTATGACGTCTTTAACTTTGCTCTTGACCAACGTTATATCTAACCAAATTTAAGCAGTGACAGTTCTATGACGTCTTTATCTTTGCTCTTGACCAACGTTATAACTTGACTGAAAGTGAACATGGCGGCACTTCCGGCTAAAGTTAAAAAGTTATCCGCGAAAACGATTTTTTGCTGTCAAAGTTGTAACAAAGTTACAACTTTACTATCGCGAAAACTCGCCTACTATTTTTTCTACTTTGCGTCACTTATTGAACAAAAATATGAAAAATATTTGATCTTCTTAGTATATGGGGAATTTTAGTTGTAATGCGTGGCAACACTGAAAACCTTTCGTTTTAATCAAAAGTCACATTAACAAATTATTAATTTTTCTTATCCAGCTTCATTGTGAGTATATTGTTAAGTAACAAATAAATACTGAGTTATTTTGTAAAATCTATTAAATATTTTCAATTAAAAATGACTAAAATTTCCCCAAAAACAGTGTCACAATGAGCTTCATTGTGAAACTGTTTTTGGTGTCACAATGAGTTCATTTTGAACGCAAAGTAGAAAAAAGTTATTTATCAAATTTACGTAGTGTGTAGTTTGTTTTGTGTTAGTTTAATTCGTATAAATATCTGTGTACATAACTTAATTTAAGTGTAAATAAGTAATAAAGATGGCTCATGTGTATTCCAATGAGCAATTGATAGACATAGTGCTCTGTTATGGCGAATTATGTGTTAATACCGCAGGACATTTTGAACATTTATTGCAATTACAAATATCAGTGCCAAGAACGAGAAGTGAACTTTAGTAAAATTCTAAGGTCATAATGAATGCACAGGTATGACAATATGCATTTTGTGCTGTACTGTACATTTTTTTTATTTTGCATAAATGCATTTTATTTCGAAAAACGCATTTCGCTATGGTAGTGTCGGTGAAACACAGATGGATTTATGCCGAAGCCGCGCGCGCGAGACCTTGGCCTAGTTCTTTCAAACGTAAATAAAAAAATTTATTGCAGTTTATTGCTTTTTATTGAAAGCGAACTTGCCTCAACAAGTCATAAACTAAGCAGAGGTTTCAAAACAAAGGAACTGCACGCGCTTGTGGTAGACCAGTTTTTCATTTTTGAGCAATACCGTTCATATTTGGGGAATCAATCTCTGTTATAATGAGGAATTTACAGTTTTTATTAAAGACATGGGTTTTGAGACATCCTGTATTGTAAGGAAACTGCGGAAAATATTGTAAAAAACATAAATAATGATTCCAAAGTCACATCCGATGACTTACCATTGTTACATAATCCTTCAATGATTTTTAACCCCAATCCTGGAGGATGAAGTTCGAAATACATATAATAAATAAATAATAAAATAACGGCATAAATTTTACTAGCATGAAACACCAAATCTACTCGGGGAGCAGCTGATTTAATTTCAGGTTCCCTGAACGTTTATATAAGTTTCAGGATTAAACTGAAATTACATAAACAAATAACCTGGAATTGTTTTCTTCTATTGTAATTGTCACGTTCATAAATTGAAAAACTGGGAGTTGCAGTATTATTTTCTTTTTCCCGGATACTTTCTAGACAGACTGTACAGGGTGTCCGTTTTTTGAGTCTAACCATGGGGATCTCGGTTATCTTAAGAGATACGAAGTTGGTTAAATGAGAACAAAGTTGCGTATTTTTATCCCAATCAATAATCTTCAAACAAATTTCACTTATTTTTTACGGTTTTGAAGATACATATTTGGAAAAAAGTAAAAATCACGATTTTCGTTTTTATTTTTTTCTATAAAAACCAATGAAGCTAGGCATATTTAGGTCAGACATTGTTAAGGCACATTTTTATGAGGAATTTAAATATGCCATTATCTTTGTCATGTCATCAAAAATCACGAACAAACGACATTCAACTTTTTATTTTCTTATGGACACCATCTTGGATTTTTACACTATTAAATGAAGCCTTTTTTTCTGATTACAATGATGTATCACACTTGATAGTTAGAGTTAGATTCAGGTCAAATCCTTGAAATCATCTGTTCTGCCTTGGAGTGCCTTGGAAACAAAAGCCAATTTTTTGTTTCTAAAGAAAATTTGACAGTTCAATTCAGTTTTAGGTGTGATAGTTACGTTTATTGTTAATTGCAGTAATAAAATATTGCTTTTGAACTAGAGAAAACGAGAAATTCTTGAAATGTTTCCGTCCTTTATCAACTTGCAAATTAGTTCAAAAATATATATCTGTAGCCAACCTAAAGACTTTAACCGAACCAGTACATTGAACTGAATGTTCATCAGAATTGAACCCTTTAAATTATATTTTGTGGGGTGCTATGAAAAATAAAATTGTACTTGTCGATGCTGATGTTGATATTATGTAGAAGTATTGTTACAAATTTGAAATACATGAGACGAAGTTATATTAGAAGGGCAATTTTAATTTAAGAAGACTTAAGAAGAATTGTATACAGAGCTAAAAGGTGGAAAATTTGAGCATCTGTTGTAATCGTTTGTTTTGTTATTTTTTTTGTATTAGATTTTATTTTGTTAGAAACTATGTTCAATAATAACGTGCAAACATACAGAACTGTCAAATTTTCTTTAGGAACAAAAAAATTGCTTTTGTTTCCAAGGCACTTTTTGCAGAACAGATGATTTCGAAATTTTGTCCAGAATCTAACTCAAACCATCAAGTGTGATACATCATTGTAATCAGGAAAAAGGCTTCATTTAATCGTGTAAAAATCCAAGATAGTGTCCATAAGAAAATTTGAATGTCGTTTGTTCGTAATTTTTGATGACATGAGAAAGATAATGGCATATTCAAATTCCTCATAAAAATGTGCCTTAACATTGTGTGACCTAAAAATACCTAGGCTTCATTGGTTTCTATTAAAAAAAAATATAAACGAAAATCGTGATTTTACTTTTTTTCGAATATCTTGGAAAGCGTAAAAAATAGGTGAAATTTGTTTGAAGATTATTGATTGGGATAAAGATATGCAATTTTGTTCTAATTTAACCAACTTCGTATCTCTTAAGATAACCGAGATCCCCATGGTTAGGCCCGAAAAACGGACACCCTGTATATCCTGGTCTCATATTTAAAGTCAGTCTTTCGCGAAGTATTTTCAACTTAATAATACGAATAAGACAAAATATAAAGCTTTACTATTATTAGTTTTTCGAATTAAAGCAAAAATTGAATTTACATATCGGGACAAGAGTCGGCAACAAACAAACAATTCCTAAATTAATTAGTTAACACGAAACTACCATTAGTTTATTTAATATTTAGTTGTACCACCTTTACTTTTTATAACAGCAACACATCTTCTTAGCATAGAATCTATTAAATTGTTGATAATATATTGCCACTCTCTTCGTATTCTAATTTCTAATTCATGTTTGGGTTCTAATTCGACTTTACTTCCTCCTATAGATGTTCTATTGGATTTAGATCTGGAGTTTGCGACGGCCATTTCATAACCTGAATCCATTCTTTTACCAATAGTGAGGAATGTTTAGGGGTCAATAGGGGCTATTCTGTAACTTATTAACAGGCTGTTAAAATTTAAGAGTACGTTAAAATTTAAAACAGAGTCTTGTCATTGGCTGTCACCACGGTAACGAAATTTAACAACCCTTTAAATTTAACGTCTTTGCAGAATAGGCCCTAATATCTTGTTATAATATGAATTTTAACGGCATATACCTGCATAAGGTAACATTCCCTTAAAATGTCCCTATAATAGAATCGATCCATATTACCTTCTTATGAAGTGTAACGGTCTTACTCCACATTTTGAAAAATAACCCCACAATAAATATAACGTTTCCTCCACCGTGCTTAAGAGTGGGGATTATGTACTTGGAATTAAATCTACCCATTTAGCAAACTCTAATCTTGAGGCTTGATTTTTTTAGAGATAAGTGGTCTTCCAAACAGATTTGCTTCAACAAGTTTTCCTTGTGCGCTTCGAGTATTTAGATTTAAATAAAAACTTTTACCTTTTATTCTTGAGGCAGATTTCCAAGGGTCTGTCCATATTTTCCGAAGATCTGCCGGACTTCATGTGCTCCAAGTGTCTACGTTCTTGAAAAAGCTTTAAAATTCTGCACACAATATACCGAAGAATAGCAAAACGTCTGCTATTAGCTGCTTGACTTCTCTACAATTCGTCTTTTAGCCGCTTCGACGTCGAAATACCCGTTGGCATTGTTAACGGTACTTAATTGTGTACTGTCATTTACAACTGTCGTTTTCATTAGTACGGTCGCGGACAAAAAATTTCGGATGTCAGTGTCACTCATCTGACGTATACTATAGGAATTTCTTAATTTTACGTCGGTGGAATGACACTGACATCCGAAATTTTCTGTCCGCGACTGTATCTTGTTCCACAGCCAACTATAAATTTTGTTGCAAGTAAAAAATAAAAAGAAATCAATTAAAATATCAAACAAAAGCTTCTACGATAGCTTGTTTTTGTATTTGCATTCAAAATTTCTTAGATAAGTTGGCTTTGGAAAAATAGACAGAAAATAAAATGTATTAAAACGAAATCGAATAAAAATCAGGGTTTGTTGCTTTACTTTTGTCCGATACTGAATACAGGTGTTCAAGGAAAATGTGCGCATGTCTGACTTTTTTCTTTGAATTGTTACAAAGTGGGTTATAATAGTTCAAAATTTCAAATTAAATCATAAAAGAAGTTAAAGTGTGACTAAAAATTAATTGAGAATAGAACAAAAAATTTATGTAATTTATTTAAAAAAAAAATGTTAAAACTGAACATTGCACAACTAATACAATGCGATCGAAAATGATTGAGCGTCCTTCAAAAATATGTACTAATTTCGATATGAAAAACTCGTAGAAAGCTCAATTAATAAACAAACCGTGCACAACATACGAACGCTATTGATTGTTACCTGACCTTGAGTATTCAAAAACGCGAAAATTCTCTAGGCCGAAGGTAGTTTTGATCACCTTTGGGTATTTATTTTCACAAGGACGCTCAATCATCTTCGATCGCATTGTATAACGCCGGCTAAAATAAATTAATGAAATCCAAGCTTGCTGTGCCTTTTAATATGAAACAAAAGAAATAACTAATTTTATTATTAAACGCCTTTACTTTGTGACAGTTAGACTAAAAATGCCTCGAGGAAGTTACCTTTCCGAGTTGGAGAAAGGTAAAATCTTGGCTTTTTGCGATGAAGGTTTGAGTCGACGTGAAATTGCTCGAAGAATTAACCGATCGCATAAAGTCGTGTCAAATTATTTAAGAAATCCTGTTCAGAATGGGACAAACAAAAAAGGCGGACCAAAAAAGAAGATTTCTCCTAGAACTGAAAGAAGAATTATCGCTGCAGCAAGCAATACCTTGAAAAGTTGTAAAAAAAATAGCTGTAGAGTGTGGAGCAAATGTTTCCCGGTGGACAATTCGAAGGATTTTGAACAAAAGTGGACATATCATGCGTCAAAAGTTGAAAACCTCGCCATAAAATTGCCAAGTTGCAATTTGCTCGGGAGAATATAAACCGCAATTGGGAGAATGTAAGATATTTATTTTTATTAAATTGGACCTCATTTCAAAATTTTTTTTATAGATAATTTTTTCTGACGAAAAAAGTTTAAATTAGATGGTCCAGATGGATTTAATCGTTACTGGCGGGATTCAAGGAAAGATCCTCAGTATTTTTCAAAAAGAAATTTTGGGGGTGGCACTTTAATGATGTTGGGCGCCATTACCAAAACTGGGATTTTAACATAGCTTACCCATCAGCACGAATGAATAGCAGAGAATATCTCGACGTTCTTGAAGCAAATTTAATTCCGTTTTTAAATAACAATGATTATCAACAATGGGTCTACCAACAAGACAATGCACGAATACATGTTAGTATGGAATCGATAGTTTGGTTCAAAGAAAGAAATATCCAATTATTGGAGTGGCCTTCCAGTTCCCCAAACATTAACCCAATAGAAAACCTTCGGGGAATTTTGGTCCGTCATGATAATAAATAAATAATATGCCACAATTAATGAATTAATTAATTTAGAGCCAGAAATATTGAATAATTTGATTGAAAGCCTGTCTTCAAGGATTTTTGAGTTAATCACAAAAGACGGAGGACCAACCTATTTTTTGTTTGAAATGTTCCTAAGGGCTATAGTTATGCACTGTTCAAGTTCAATATTTTTCTTAAAAAAAATTATATGGATTGTTTCTAAGTACTTCTGAATTGATATATTATTTCTGTTTTAGTTCTTTTTAACATTCTTCTAAGTCACATGAAGTTGCCTTTGAATTAGACAAAAAAAAAAAAAAATTGGGAACGGGGCTATAGTTATGCTCTTCACTTTATAAAGAGTAGGTAGGTATTCTAGTAAATGATTCCTGCTGTTCAATATTTTTGTCTAATTGTAAAAGTATTGTTCTAATCTGTTTGTTCTCCGAGTAGGTTTAAAAGTACCTACGGTTCATTTGCTGTTTTTGCTTTTCTGTTTCTCTTATCTTACTGCCGTGCCGGTAATATTTATTAAACTAGTACCCACATCAAATAAATTGCTTTTGATTTGACTCCAAAGTTATCCTCTGTTAACTACAAAGTTACTATTGCTATCATAAAAAACTAGGACAAGACTTTTTAAGCTGTGTAAAACTGCTACCGACCGTAAATTTAATATTATTTGAAATGGTCAATCATTGTCAATCATACCTACAGTAAATATTGTTTAAAAAGCTAGTATAGCTGCTTGCATAGAAAAGAGTGTCATAGTTAGACAAATTAATACTCAGAATTTTAGCGTTAACAAAAATACAGTTACTGATTTGACAACAAAGTCAGGTTCAATATAATAAAATAATGGAAATGCATGGCTACTGGATTTAAAAGTTGTCCTAGTTTTTTATGATATTGATAGTACCTTCTGTTAACTACAACTTTCCTTATATCATATCAAACATTTTTAATTCTGACAATATTTTAAATAATTTTGATAACATGTGTTATATTGCCGTACTCGGCAGGAAGAGTAGATTCCTTTGCGACTAAATTTCAATATGGCACCCATAAGAAAAAATAAACTTAATGATGATATCAGATTGACGAAACGTGTTATAGCAAAATGGTATTGATCAGTGTGTAGAGAATTCAAAAGTGTCTTAAGAATGTACTTTAATTTTTTTGATATCTCTTCATATAAAAAAGACAGAGGAGAAATAAGAAAACGACAATTTTTCATTTTTTACAATTATTTCCAATAAGTGTTAACATAGAAGTTATTTCTCTGTGGATTATTAATGCTCATAAAATTTAGTAACTTTGCCAAATTTAAACCTACCGTCTATGTCTTCAAATAAGCAAGATCCCAATGATGAGGGTCGAATTTGAAACAGCCTGTATATCGCTGTTAATTTTCTTTGCTTTTTTGGTCACAAAACGCCTTGCCAAATGAAGAATTAAAAAAAAAATTTGGACGTTTTTGGAAATTTAAATTTTTAATTTGTTCTGGGCCACCTCTGTTCGTACAAGCACAATTAATATTCATTTCCAGGATTTTGATTAAAATTCTTCCAAACAGTTTGTTTCGTTATAACCACACAAGGAAACTTTGTCAAAAATTAAAAATACTAAAAATTGTATGACTCATTATTGTTTTTTTAATTTTGCTGTGTTGCTTCTGTTATTTTTATTTTTTAAGAAATATGAAAAGCAAAATGTTAAATAATTTATACATATAACTGTGATTTTCTTGTTAATTATAAATAAAATATGACAAACCTTATTTTAAGAAGCGTTGGTGTATACAAACTACCTTCCTTATCTTTAACGATAAATTACCTTTCTAAGGTGAATAATTATTTGAATAAAAACTTAATCGTTAAACTTTTATGTCGTGTCAACTTCAGTCTTTATTACCTATTCATTATTCACTAATGTTGCAAATTTATTTTTTTCTGGCCATTATCTGCATTAATAATCTTATTTAAATTATTGTTTTGCTGCAGTGTAATTATTTTGCAATATTTGCAAATCAGATACGTGCAGCCATTGTGTAATTTACTAATTGAGACATTTATGGGCAGTTTGCACTGTGAATTTTTTTGCCTTTTGTTTTTATTTTTTATAAACGGTAAATATCTTAGTTAATATCAGATTAGTCAGTTAATCTTAATTTAAATTACCTACTTAAAAATAAATTGTATTTTTATATGCCATACGTTGAACTATTCAGATACACACTGTGAGACAATAATTTACTTAATTTCCAAAAGTTTTCTACAGATTTCAACAAGTGAGAGTAAAAATAAATTCGTTTCCAACCCCTTACGTGTGAAAAATTGTATTGTAAACATTTTATTTTCAGTCACAACAAAGAAAATGCAATAAATAAATAACAATGTGAATTAACCCGATTTTCCATCGACTAATTGCCAGTGCTTTACATGCTGTGTATTAAATGATTCAAATTAAATATGAAATTCTATTGTATTTTTTTACGCACGTATTATTTATTGCAATTCTGCTTATTAACCATTGTAAGAGCTACAGGAATGTAGGTAAATTAACGCAATTATTTTATTTTACTGCGAGAACCGTTACGTTCCTATTTACATATTTCAATTTTCTTGAAATTGAAAAGAAAATGAAATTTCACAAGTGTGTGTGTGAGTTCCAAGAAAATTTATCATTTATTTTTGTCATTTAATTCAATATCGTTAAATAAGTTTCCGGTACAAACAAGTCCATCGACGTTACTTTGTAACAAGCAATTAAAATTAAATAACTCCGGGTAACTTTAAATTGTTTCCTAATTACAGGTAATCTTATTAAAACGCGAGATGAATAAAAACCGAAGATGATAACGTCGAAGAAATTGCGTGGCTATCAGTTACATACAGTTATTTAAATTAATGTTAAAAGCATATTACTAGATGTTCCAACGTTGTAATGAGCGGAATTATATTCTGAAACTTAAACAAATTGAAACTACTACATACTAAGCTTGCTATAAACAACTTCAATTACCTTCCTTGGATAATCAAATAAAATTAAAAAAATAATTAGCACCGCGTACAATAATTCTAGTTGCAGTTTTCTTGGTTTAGTTTTATTTCCTAACTGATACTTTGATTTAAATAAGTATGAAAGCAGACGTTGGTTGAACTACAATTAGTTCTCGTTAAAAAAGTGGGTATTTTAGAGGCAGTAATTTCAAATTCCCTCGGGTCTCAGACATCCTATATGTTTAAAATGTTCAATCATTTTCGGTTGTTTTTTTCCCCTGCTTTAAAGCGAGTTATTTCACACGTAGTTTGTGTAAAAAAAAACCTGGAATGTGTATACAAAAATTCGAATGCTAATTTATGACATGCCAATAATAATTACGATATTTATTTGATTTTCATGCAGCATTAGTTTTTATTGAGACAGGAAATTGCTTTAAACTGGCGTATATTTTAGTTCCTGGTAAACGTGTGAGCCATAGAAAAATGTTCACTTTACATTTATGTGTAGGTATGTAAATTTGATTTACAAATTTAGTTCTTCGGTAAATCGTTATTTTTAACTAAACAAGCTTGCAGTTATAAATAGTTATTAATTGCTTGATTTGACTTGTTTATTAAACATATTCTGTACAGAACTTTTTTTTACTATATGCCGATCGTATAAATCTGAGTTAAGAAAATATACGACATGATGCGACATGATACAAGCTGCAAGGTGTTTCACGAAAGTTAGAAGGAGATACCTACATAAAAGTTCTTCGAGTAATCGATCGGCATAGTGAAAAAATGAACTGTAGTGTTTTAAATATTTCATTTTTATTTTAAAAAAATTGGTTTTCGCGTGATATTTGGCATTTTCGACATGAACACGTGATATTACACTTCGATGTCATCTGTTGCGTAAAAAAGCAAATAGGGCGGTATGACTATGTAGTTATATGCCAGATATATACAGGGTGATTCTTGAATAGATTGACAAAGAAAAATGGCAAAAGAATAGATCAGATAACATGGAAAAATGTTTTATGTCTTTAAGTTTTCCAGAAACAATTAACGAAAAATTATCACCAAAATGACGACACGTCCCTAGTTAAGGAAGAGCAGCAGATGAACGAAATAACTACAGTCATAAAAATGTTTTATAGTAATTGATTTGAATTAATCTCATAAACAATTTAAAAAAAGAAACACGGATGAAAGTAAACCAAAAAAAAGAAAAGTAAAGAAACCAAAGCGGCGAGTCCAAGCAATTACATGTCAATCAACCCTCGTATCTCAATAGTTAATAAGTAACAAATAGGAATATTTTGACAACGGAACGAAAACAAAATAAAAGACGATCGATTTTCCGACAAATTTCCACGTTTCTCTTAATCAAAAGATCCAAAAAGAAAAAAATAAAACGAAGGAAATAGACAGAAATTCACTTGCTTTTTGACTTGCCGGAGTCAAATAACTGTTCATTTTGCGTATTAATAAGTAGTTTTGAAGGAAAATTAATGTGATAACTTGTGTCATGACTAATTCTTATGCTATTTGTAGCATCATTTATCAGTTTCGTAAACGTTTGTTGAAATGTAAATAAGTCAGCAGCGTCGGATGTGTTTTACACATCGAAATTGCATGTCCGTTTTCAGTGGTTTTACTTACGTTTAGAATCACACATTGGATTTCACAGAATAAAATTATTGGCAAGAGCTTTTTATTTAGTGTCAATAGCTCACAGTTGTGTATTTTATACTCAAAGAATGAGAAACATGCCCCTGCTGTGACGGTACGCTATAGGTCCTGTGGGAAATGTAAACAAATTTAGTGGTTATGTCAACTTCAAAGTTTTAATATTGGATGCTATTTCTACGCTTAATAATTCATTGTTTGAACTCAATAACAAAGATATGAAAAGTTAGGGTTTGATGGTCATTACTTTTGTTCTTTATTCAAACATCCTATTTACACAGGTAGTAGATGGCCATAAGGCTATGTGTTGGTTGAACTTATCTGGTTCTACCTGTCCTTACATAAAAAGTCATACATATCAAGTACTATTTTTCATTTAGAAATTTTACAAAAAAATTTTCATTAGGCGTTGGAGCTCTACCATTGGGATCGCTTCTTTTTTTCCATTGTCGGGATATTCAATAACCTTTGAAACAACCCTCATTCTCACAGTTTTCAGTTTAAGGCCCTTTCATGTATGCCCCCTATGAGAACTTTATGAAAGTGGTTGTCGAAAAGAACACTTTTAGAATCATATTTAAACGTTCTACTATTCCCAAATGATCATAATCACTGTATATTCTTCTGAATAATAACTATTGAATTACAAATTTTGAAGATTTAAGCCTTATACAGGGTGTAATTGAATAAGTCTCACATATTGTAACCACTTCTAATACAAAAGAAAAGAAGCGAAGTTGAAAAAAATGTCAATAATAACTCCGGAAACATATATGTTTACTTTTTACATAAAACGTTTGAGAACCGCTGGCTTTGATTTAAAGCCCCGGACGCCCGAACGGCTGAGCGAAATTTAAAAATAAATGATAGGGCAATAAACCCGCAGATGCGATACAATAAACATTGAGGCAGGTCATTTATTACGTTCGTACGAAAGAATACGGAGATTCCCAGCTGTTTTTTAAATTAATATTTAAGTAATAGATATGCAGATTTTACACAAAATAATTTTTACATAAGAATTTTATTTCCTTAATTAAAAATAAAACTGTAATCATGAATCCTATCTAACAATAAGTAAAAAAATAGGTAACAATTAATTCAATAAAGGTCACATTCTAAAAGTATTATTGGAACAAAAAACGCCGAACGTATCATCCCTTAATTTATGATTCTTTATTACGTTCAGACTAAGCAAAAAAATTCCGAAGTATCGCGGAGGTACTGTGTGTAAGCCTGTTCACAGTGTCAGCTGATTACGATAGTTCGTTAGATAGACGTTCTTTATCATTTAATATTCTGAAAGCAAATAGTAATTTATACGTGAATTAAACAATAAACGATCGTACTGTTAAACT
Source organism: Dorcus parallelipipedus (assembly GCA_958336345.1). Classification (NCBI taxonomy): domain Eukaryota; kingdom Metazoa; phylum Arthropoda; class Insecta; order Coleoptera; family Lucanidae; genus Dorcus; species Dorcus parallelipipedus. Next base: position 25,278,514 of record OY284480.1, on the reverse strand, counting down.
CGAGCGATAAAATCGCACCTAATTACTTTATTACAGTAAATGATTTAAGAATGTTCTCAAAACTTAGGGAAAGCGTTAAACTAAACATTTGTATTTAGTGCAGTCAATGCATTTATTTATTTGACGGAACCGAGAAAAATGTTCGCATCCGCAAAATTCTCCTGTCACCAATTTGTTTCTTATCAATGTACTTATAACTTACATTCATTATTTTAACATAAGAAATTAACAAATTATATTACATTGTGTGTTATTTGTTTACGAAGTGTGAAATATCACGATGTAATTATTGTGGATTATTTAATGAAACAGATGTTCGAAGATTCCGTTTCAAATTGTATTGCGGGCGACACTAACCCAGTGACCGTGACATTTGCGGAATTTATCGTTTACGATGCGTCTATAAAAATTGCAGACGCACAGACGAACGAGCAGAGGTTTTAAAACAAAAGTCGATGCGCTCTTGTGGTAGGTCAGTTTTTTTATTTTCGAGCAAGAACATTGATATTTGCGGAATCAATTCCTTATTTGATGAAGGACTTACAGTATTAATATGTGAAACTTATTCGATTACACGCTGTATGTAGAAGTGTTAAGAGTTTATAATTCAAGGTTTCAAAAGTACTTTTAAAATAATACTAAAAGAATTACTGCGATATGACGTCTGGTGAGTTCTTTTCCAGCAATCTGGAATGTAAACTAATTTAGTAAATAAAAAAATTATACAACGAAAACAAAAATTTGTCGATTTTTTATGTCAAAGAGAAAGAAGAAAATTTCTTTCTTTTGTTCGTTTTGCTCTGAGGGTAACTATATTTTTAAGACACCAAAAAGCAAATGTAGAACAAATATTTAATGGAGTAGATATTGTATGAGAGATTTTCAGTTGTGAGTTCTAGCAGGATATCAGTCAAAAAGGGGCAATTAAAAGTTTACTCTTGTTCGATTGCCAAAGACAGGGATAGATGCTGGCACAAAGTTTTGATTTTAACTTGATATTTCAACGGACTGAATTTTAATTTTGAAATGGTTGGTTATAAGGTAAAAAGTGTTAAAAAATTAAACTACTCAAATTTGTATCAGAAGTGTTGTGTATATTAGTGTTTGTTAATAAATTATTATGAATTAAAATTGAAATTTGAAATTTGAAATGTCGGTTTGTTTATTAATGGTACTGTTATTTATGAGGATGTGATACATTTCTAAAAACTTCTTTGAAGTAGTTAGGCTCAATGGTTAAAATTTCAGAATTTTCATAATCAAAACTGTGTTAGGTTTGTTTGAAGTGATCAGCTAAGGCACAACGTCCAATTTTACGTTCGCTATGAGAATCACTTTAAGATATCTGCAAGTTTGACCTACATTATGTAGACACTGTCACACTGTTCACAAGGTATTTTATAGACCACATTTAGATTAGTCAAATTTATCAGTAGGAGTTTTTTTTAATTTACTGAAAATAGTTTAGATTAGAATCTGTCGGTTGGCAATTTTTAAATTTTGGTCTTAGCGTAATAGAATTTTTTGTAACTTTGGTGTTAGATGTTGAACAAAGGGAAATGATCTGAATTTTATATTATTAGTGTTTAAGTTGGTGATGTTGTGGCTGGATTCAATACCGGGCAATATGTGTGAAATTAAAGGTATTACATATTATTATTGGGTTGGGTCATTATTTTGTTGACCAAAGTCACTGCATAGCCATTGTCGAGAAAAATCACTTTAAGTTTGGCAAGGTTGGTAGCTAAGAAAGACGGATCAGAGATTCTTTCGACTCTTAATCGTAAGCCTTCGAGAACGTTGATCTTCATTTTGAGAGTGTAGTAAGAATTGTAATTTATGTATCTATTGGAAGACATAGGTTTGGAATACCAATTGATTAAAATCGTGGTATCTTGTCTAATTACTTTCCTGTCCAAAAAAGGAAAACTACAGTTTTCTTCACACTCAATGGTAAATTTTATGTTGTGGTCATACTATTGTCAAGTATGGCGCATATAATAACGTCAACAAATTTCTTTATAAACGGAATGTTAAATGAAAGTTTGGGAATGCAGTCATCCAATAACATTCAGCAGTCGCGATCAGAAGCCGTTTCAATAAGAAATTTTTCGTAAATGTGAAATAAGAAAAAGAAAAAGAAAATAAATATAAATAAGTCAATAAACTAAGTGAATTTAACTTGAAGGCTTCTGCGGCTGTCGTCCATGTTCGTCCATGTCGTTCGATTGGAACTGCGTCACTTCTTCTGAAGAAGTCGTGACGCGGTTCCAACCGGAAACCAATTCATACATAAACTGAGTGAAATTCGAAAAATTAAAAACGTGTCTTAGGAGTACATCCATTGTATAGAAAGCCTGGATTTTTAGGTACTTAAGACATAGGCACACTTTTAGGCAGTCTAAAGCGGTTATTTATCAATCAGCCCTCGTATCCTCAACAATTAACAGTAATAAGCAAGAATGTTTTGTTGATGGAACGAAAATAAAAGACGCTCGATTTCGTAACAAATTCTGACATTTTTCTTCGTCGAAAGTTTTGGAAAACACAAAGCCGCCGAACTTACCAGCTTTTTTTAATTCTACTTTTATGGTCTTCAAAATATCGAAGAAATGAAACAGAATGCGACGAAGCATCTTCAAAGAATGATTTAAAAATATTTGTGCACGACCTTTATACGTATAATGAGCAATTTTACTCCCTAATTTGAGGGAGTAAACTGACTGTTTTACTCTCTTGGGCAAGAAAGCATGGCCAATTTAATATTTTGTTATGATCCATCAGAACCGATGTGATTTTGTGTTCGTAAAATAAGAAAGTCATGTTGACAGTCAAAAATAATTTAAAAACCAAGCTTTCTTTAATTAAAATCGTTGGGTCGTGCAAAAAATAGTATAGTATAAACACCTCGGGAGTGAATAATTTTTGCCCTCGCTGTTTTGTAGAACCCTCGGGCTACAATCTACACTTCGGGTAAGTCATACACTTATACTCTGTATATTTTTAAGCAATGGAAACATTTTTAAGATCGTCACGGTCAAGTGATTCTTCCAAATAATTCACCCCTATCGAACAAATACACTTGTACGATGCATTCATCATCAGCTGTGTATTATTTCACGGTCAAGTTTTACGATAATGTGCAATTTTTAATTAATTATAAATTGCAATGTGCAATTTTTAATTAATTATAAATTGCATAATTGTGAAAAAATGTTTACCATGTCCATTCAAGAATTACTCTGCTTACTGTACTATAAATTACTGGCCTATTTATTTTTTGAAATTTAGAAACCCTATTTTTCACGGTATCAATTGTAACGAACAGCTTTTAAAACGATTTATTTATCCCTAACCCATTCTTGTAAACGTCATGCTTTTTTGCTATGGATTTGTTACAGAATTCAAGTTTATTTTATAAACGTCAGGTGAGAAGAAAAAAACCGTTTAAATAGTTTCTTGATTCGTCGTTAAATTGCACTGTATGTTCTGATTTGGCGTAAAAGTTTGAAATTCATTGACGTTATCCATGCGAAACAATGAAGTGGTAATTAACAGGATATACGATACAGTGTCTGATCACCAATGAATAAGAAGCAAGCAAGATATGTGGGGTACATCATATACTTGATTTAAAATGCCATTAAGGTTTAGTTTTAAATTCTTGCCTTGCTTACTTCCGACAACAGTAGATGAATGCAATTGAAGCCCGTTTTGAGTAATATCAGAAAAGCACAAAGTTGTCGTTATAAAATAGTTCCTCCAGCTTAAATTATAGATTGTACCTACTTTTTGTTGTAAGTTATAAAGATAGTTGCACTTAACTCATGTTCTATCCCGTTATACACATAAAAGACACATGATCTCTGTAAACGTTGAAGTTTTTTATAATTCAAACAGTTTCAAGTTACTTTACCGCTGTTGATTAAGCATTGATCGTTATGTAAACACAAGCAGGCACATATGTATGTATGAATTTTACATGTATGTATACATCCTAATTAAGTTGACGGTTTAGAAATTTTATTCGCTGCGTATTGAGTTAAAAATTAATTAATGTGTTATTAAGTACAGGCTTATAATTAATGAAACGTTTGTTGTTTATGAACCATAAAATGTGGTAGATGTGTGGACATACATGTATCCACGAAATTGGTTTTATAATTTTAGAAAATGTCTGAACCAATCTATTGATGTAAAAATGTAAAATTAAAATGCAAATTGTATTGAAGATTATTGAAGATTTCATAATTTTATTTCACAACAGCTGGTGTGATGATGAGAAACTGTTTTTTTTTTCTCAATAAACTTGTGTATGCTTTGCTTATAATAAACATTAAGAAAAATTTCGCTAATTCAAAGTGACTGAAGTGGGTTTGCTAATTTGCATTTAGCATATTGTAAATGCATAAATAAATGCCTAGTTCTGTTTATTAGACCTTAACCACATATAATAGACAGTTTCAGTAACAGAACATAAGATTTGATACTTCCAGATAGATTACAGATATTTAAAGTTCGCAGTTGTGCGTTTTCCCCGTCTGAAAATTACATAGGAGAATGATTAATGATGACAATTATGAAAGTAAATCATAGTGGGTATTCATTTAACGGTGCTGAGGGATTATAAAAAAAAAACTGCCAAGTTTTGGAAGAAAATATGTGAAAGGCCGCGTTCGTTTTCTGTGAAAGCAAATATTGTGTTTTTGACTGACTTAGAAAAAAGGTTTGACGTCAGAAACGTTATTGTGCACCTGGAAATGGAGAAACAGGTAAAAGGAATAATATACTAAGAACAGCGCTGGGCCCAGTCGGTCAATGTTAATTAATTTTTGTTTTTAGGTAGGAAGTGCTGCCTTTTTTTCGAACAGTGATTGCAATGGATAATAAACTCTTGTTTTATGCGTTTGTAGTAAGCGACTAATTACGTTTTAATTACTTTTTGCACTTTTCGTCCTTATTGCAAAGTTCCGTTTAGAACTGAGTTACACCTTTCCGTTATTTAAATTACTTACGTATACCTCTATTTTGCAATTATCGTTTATATATTATGTATTTAAAAGTTTATCTTTATTTTAATATGTCTCTTGCATCTGTCACTTACAACACTCTCAAAATAACATGGTATGGTTTTATTGTAAAAAAAAAAAAATAAGTTTCGGAGAAAATGCTTAAAACCAATATTGTAAATATCATGTTTAAAATTGTTATCTAAAACAGCATTAATCTAAATTCTACAATACAATCAGGAATAGAAAAGGTTCATTTGCCATTGATTTTTCGGGCGTTTCGAAAGCAGGATTCAACCATAAAAGATTTTCCTCCCAATGTGAAAACTATTGTAAAATCAAATCAATAAAACAATTTTTTTTAAAGTTATGTTTGTTTACTTGTCTGTTTAGGGTACGGATCAAGTAAGGAACATAGTGAACATGCGAAAAAATGAGAGCAACACACTAGATGGGAAAACTTTTTGTACACTTGTTATAAGAGACAGTGTGTTTACTTGTATTCAATCTTACTTAAGCTCACGCAAAATTCGCGTCAAAATAAAAAAGATATGATTTATCTAGTGGCGTCCCTCAGGGATCCATGCTAGGGCCGCTAATTTTTCTGGTGTACATCAAAGATGTAATCGAGTTTGTAAAAGCGAATCACACTTTTACGTCCATGGTCGTGACGGCACGGACCCCAAAGGAACTTAAACTTAAGGTAGCCACTATATCTGCACGGTTTTGGATCTGGTGCCAAAGAAATAAATTAATTTTGAACGTTGATAAAACGGTTGTGCTACGGTTCTTCAACAGAAAGGGCCCCGTTAGCGACGTTCTTAGTATAAATAATAACTATGTCGTAGCTGAAACGTCCACAAAGTTTCTTGGAATCCACATCAGTCAGCAATTGACGTGGGAGGAGTAAATTATCAACGTCTGCAAAAATCTTAACAAAGCTTACTTTGCGATTATTCAACTTAAATCCATTATAACCTCAGATCAACTGCTGACTATGTACTTGGCGTTGGGATACAGCTACCTGTCTTTCAACGTAATTATCTGGGGAAATGCTCCAAGAGTGTTTCTGTCGCAGAAACGATCGCTGAGACTTATATGAATGAAACCCAGAGATTTTTGTAGAAACATCTTTAAAGAGTTTAATCTTGTAACACTCCCTTCAATTGATATTTACAGCTGTCTGATCTTTGTTAAAACAAACCCTAGTAGATTCTTAACGAATTTTTTCTATCACGACTACAATACTAGATCCAAAAATCTTTACTCGATGCAGCAACACTCCACATCAAAATTTGAATCAAAATTTGAATTGTCACCGGCATATATGGGTGTCAAACCTTTTAATAAATTACCCGAGCATATTCGGAACATTGACTTATGTTCCTTCAAGAAAACTATTAAACGTCTTTTGTGTCAAAAAGCGTCTATTCTGTATGACACAACCAATTTCCGAGGATGTGATCCTAGCGTTAAGTAGCGTTAGTAATTGTAAATATTATTTATCTCCTAGCTTGACATGTAATTTTAATGCAATTCTGTATTTGGCCACGTATTAATAAATTTAATTGAATTGAAATTAATCAAGCTTGTGCCATTCCATTCTCTTGTTTGTTGAATTTGTAAGCGGAAAAAAGTCAATTTCCGACGTCAAGTTTTTGAAGATGGAATCAAGTTTTTGTTCCTTTCTATTTTTCTATCTCTTCTTTTATTTTCTTTGATATCTTATACTAGAAACAATTTGAAAAACCTGTAATACTGAGGAGAAGCCGATAAAAGGAGGTAGTTCGATGAAGAATGTAAGAATGAAATAGAAAAAAGCAGAAAGCTAAGATTAAGAATGCTAACAGAGTAGGGGGGCGAAGAAGTAAAAAACCAATATGAACAACAAAGAAAGAAAACAAAAAGAATACTAAGGAACAAGAAAAAAAATATAGCGAAGAAATAAAAGAAAATTTTAAAAGCAACCGAATCAGGAACTTGTACCAGACAGTAAAAAATGAAAGACAAGGATATCAAAAAAGGGAGAATTTATAACAGGAGATGAATAAGTTCTGGCCAGATGGAGAGAATATTTCGACGATTTGTTGAACGGAGAAAATAGGACTGAAGATGAAACTGAAGATGAAACTGAAGAAGACGAAATAAAACAGCAACCACAGGAAGAGGAATCACCACCAAGCAAAGAACAGAAATAATTAAAAAATTAAAAAATAAAAGTTCGGGAACGGACAGGCTAACGGCTGAGGTATTTAAATATGGGGGACAAGGGGTAATGGAGCATATGCACAAACTAATGAAAGAAATGTGGGAAAAGGAGCAGATACCGTCAGAATGAAAAGAAGCAATTATATGCCCGATACACAAAAAAGGTGACAAAAGTGAATGTGGTAACTATAGAGGCATATCACTGCTAAACATAGCGTATAAAATATTGGCTACATACATAAAGAATAAATTGATACAAGAGACGGAAAAAGTAATAGGTGAATATCAATGTGGATTTAGACAAGGTATAAGTACCAGATTTTTGCGTTAAGGGGAAAGTCACTAGTATAAAAAAGTAACGGTGGCTATATTCATTGATTTCAAATAAGCATATGTCAAAGTAAAAAGAAAAGAATTATACAGGGCACTGAAAGAACTAAAAATAAGTTGAAAATTAATAAGCATTATAAGAATGACAATGGAAGAAACACAAAGTATGGTTAGAATAAATAGCAAAATTTCAGGAGCGTTTGAAATCAAGAAAGGAGTAAGACAAGGGGATCCACTATTAGCGGTACTTTTTAATGTAGTGCTAGAAAAAACTACAAGGGACGCACATATTAATAGGACAGGAATTATATACCACAAAAAGCATCAGTGTTTAGCGTTTGCGGATGACCTTGTAATCCTAGCAAGAAGCCAAAATGAATTAATACGGGTACCCAAAAGATTGGAAGGAAAGGCAGCAAAAATGGGATTGGTTATAAACGAGGGCAAAACAAAATATATGGAAAGGTCGGATAAAGAATTTCGAAAAGGTAGTTGTCTGACGATAAACCTGATGTGGGAAAAACAGTTATAAGGTCAGTCATAAGACCGACAGTATTACATGCATGTGAAGCATGGACACTAAATAGAGGCGAAATAGCAAGTTTGGAGATATGGGAAAGAAAGGTATTTAGGAAGATATTTGGAGGGAAAAAGGTAGGTGATATATGGATGAAGGGAACAAATAAAGAACTGAAGGACCTATACAAAGAAGCAGGAATAACAGAGATGGCAAGAACACAAAGATTGCGATGGATTGGGCACACGGAAAGGATGGGAGAAGCAAGAGTGCCAAAATTAATGTTAGCTAGCGCAATCGGGGGGACAAGAAGAAGAGGTAGACCGAAAACAAAGATGGCTAATTCTTTCAATAGACGCTTAAAATAAGCACAATTGCTCAACCTTTCACTCTCGGTCACTAGTGTAAAGCTATCAACCGATATTGATTCGTCACTAGTGATAAAGCTACCAACCGATAGTGATTCGTCACTAGTGACGAAACTATTAACCGATAGTGAAACGTTGAGTTTTATAATAAATGTTTCTTTAGTTTCATAATAAAGTTTCGCATTACAGTAATAGATGGCGCTATCCTAATTGTAGTCGTAAATTGTAAAACTTTATTAGAGTTTAAACGTCGCGTTGTATTCCTCAGGCGGTGTCATAACATGGTTTTAGGGCAAATTTTTCATTCGTTCAAATATATTAATTAGAATTTTTTGATCTGATACGTTCATATCCTCTGATAAGTCAATTCCCACATGATGTAAGTTTGTACTGAGCGACAATAATACTTGTACACCATACTTGGTTTGTACTAAACCAAATACTTAAACATACAGTGAAATCTTCATGATCAGAATCGTTATTATCCGAAGTACGGTTTTTATATGGAAATACCAATATTACGTTTCTGTTTTTAAGATTAGAGGAAGGTGTTATATTTTTTTGATTCAGATTAATATGTACCAAGTGTTCAGAAAATAATTTCATATGGCGTGGCCATGGAAAAGAAGGGTAATGTTTATGCATACAAAATTTATTATCGACTGTACTTTAGAAAGTGAATAATACAAAACGAAATTATTTATTTCACTTTGTTCTACTTCCTTGGATAATTTGAGTACTAAGTGAAATACAGTGCAACTCATAAGCTAATAATAATAAGTCTTCCTTTTACTTTAGTAACTTTCTGTTTCTGATTTGTTATTTATTTTTGTTCCAGGTATTCATTTGGAAGATTTCGAAGAAACGGAATAATAAGTAAAGCAGAATCAAAATTCCAGTATTATAGAGTATTAGCTAGTTCCTAACAATTAACGTTGTTAAAACCGAACGCGCCGATTTAGAATAATTAATTGAAGAGGAGCCGCGTTTATTTTTTCATCCTACTCGTTTGCCTTAAAAAAATGTTCGTCCAAACCGAATTTAATAAATCTAATAACAATAACGACCTGGGCCGGACGGCGCACGACCGTTCCGCGGAGAGTTACGATGCGCTGTTTAAAGATTTGGACTTGATATCCAGGTTTTGCCTGCCGATTTGCTCGCGGGATAACGAAATTCGCGAAGTGGCTTTGGACGTGATTTCGAAAACGGTGGAGGGTTGGTTGGACGGGGTTGGAAGCCCGAAACACTACCGGCTGGCTCAAACGGAGAGGCGGCGTGGCCAAAACTCGTCGAATGGTTGCGCGTGTTCTGATATTGTTGGAAACTCTATGAACGAAATCCCGCAGGAATATTTGGATCTCGTAGCGTTACATCTACCAATTATTTTAAGACTTTCTATAAGTTGTCCTTTTGTCAACGTCAGGGAGAAATGTCAACATATCTTGGATCTTGTACAGGTAAGCAATGTTCTATAGATATAGATACTATTATCAAATTTCATATCTTTTAAATATCGTAAATGATTTGTTGCCTTCGATTCCTTTTACCCTCGTACAAGGAGGAAAGTTATCTTAATGGAACATTGGCACCATTTGTTGTTAGAAATGGAAGATAATGTAAACGAAACGAATTGACGAAAAAATTACTCTGGAAGAAGGACTTATTTTCCTCCTTGGTTAATTATTCTGGAGAAAGTCCTCATTCACTCATACCTTTGCTTGAAGTCTTTCTTCCCTTGCAAAACAAGTAATTACTGATGTGATACAAAGTATGTAGTAAAATCACGTAATAACAAGTGGAGTCAAATTTCAATTACAATTACAATTTCAATTTTGGTTGGAACTTATCTTCGACCTATTTGCGTCCCCCTTTTCGTATAGTTACACACTTTTGTCCATTCGAATAAAAAAGTAATAAGAACGACAAATTCTTGTGCAAATATTTTATGAGTACTTTTAATAGCATCTTTCGCCGTTTTCCCAAGTGTACATCAACGAAAGGTTAACTTCGATCTCAAGTTGTAATGACACTTCTCAAACAAGAAGTAACAAGTTATCCATAGCCTGCACAATATGTCAAGGTTAGTAAATATTGATCTTGCCATATACTCTTCTGGCATTGAAAACTCTAATATCATTCGGAATATAAAATTGACATTTAATATCGAAAAAATTTCTTACTCTGCCCACAGTGAAGTAACCAGCGCATTAGAGCTTCATTGTTATCGAGTTATGCGAAATACATAATTGAATTGTTATTACCTGATATGGAAATTTTAGTGTGCAGTTTTTTGAGTATACATATTTTGATGGACTTGTTAAATAAATTTGCGTGTTTTCTTGGTTTTCGTCTTGTATTTTTCCATGTTTGCCCCGTCTACGACGAAAACAAACCATGATGTTAACTTTAATTTATCATTGACGTGGATTTCGTAAATATTTCTTACGTTTATCCAATAAATTATCCTCATTTTTATAGAATTAACTCTAAACATTATTTACACCCAAAGAAAAAATATTGGTGATATATTGATTAGGTACATCAAAGTTTGGCCAAACATTTCCATTTCATTCACACCCAATTTCATTTCATTCATATCCAATAGATGGCGTGATATTTTTTTTATTAGATGTCCACTTACTTCATTGATAATAATCATTGTATTAGTTTCTGTTAGATTAATAATATTACAGTCATTACAAAAGACAGATTTAAAAAAGACGTAAGCTAATGTAACCGCTTTCAACAAAGCACCTGACATCTGGTGGTTGATAAGTGTAGTATTATTATCTATTGGGTCTGATTTCTGCAAATGGAAATTTATAAAAGAATTTTGATTAAAACTTGCTATAAAGGAATAAATAATTAACAGCTTATCTGAAAACTGCTTCTTTCGAGTAGAGATTAAGATGCTATCAGGGTTTGCTATTTTCTGCTTGTATAGGCCTCTGTTAATTACATTAATCCTTCGGGATTCGGAGGCAGGAAATTTCCATCCTGTCGAGGCATATTTTGAATGCATAAGGATAAAGTTATCGCTGCGATGAATACCCGGCTAATGAGAATTACGTGCATAAACTATACAAATGACACTCATTTGTGGGCGTGTTATTATCATTATAATAATTTGTTTGCGACGGCTAAACAATCGGGGTATTATATTACTTGTTTCCGTGCTGTAACGGTTAGTTATTTTTAAATTTATATTTAAATAAATACATTTATTTGAATGGCCGCGCCGATACAAAACTGTAGTGCTTTCGTCGGCTCACAAAAGGATTAAATTAGGTGCTAAATTGGTTAAATTCATGTCCTTTTTTTTTGTTATGTTTGTTTGTTATATTTGTGCAGGTCCTTTTTTGAAATCGTTTTAATTTGACGAGATCAGAGAAACATAAATAAAAACGATAGAGGCTGTGTGTGGTCTATCGAGTTTTTTCCCCCCAGAAATATTCTTCTTTAATTCTTCTTCTTTGTTTCGTTTTCTTAGGTTTTCCATATGGTCTCCCCCCTTCTCTTCTTTATAGCTCTAAACTTGTAAATCTTCTTTGCTCTTCTAATTTCTTTTATTCTTATTGGGCACCAGTACCATCCCAATTACGTCTAGTTTCATTTCGTGCTTTCTTTCTATCTCTTCTCATCTTGCTTACATTTTTTTTTCAGGAATCTCATTTGAATTATTTAAATTTTTTTCTACTACTGTTCTGTTTACTGTCCAAGATTTACGTGTGGACATGCATTTGGACTGCAATTTTTTGGTAAATTTCTGGTTTAGCCATGTTTGATATTTCTCTCTTATTGTTTATATCGTTTTGTTGTTGCTTATGTTCATGCCTCTTTTCTTTTTTCCTCCGCTTAACGTACACCTATGTTTGGATTATTGTGCAACGTTTTTTCTGTAAATTTTAGAAGGATAGTCTCGGTTTCGACCCCTATCGGCAAGATTTGTTGCATCAAGAAGAAAACTGTTTTTGTACGTCGATTTGCAACTGCAATTGGGATTTGGATCCACCACTACACCACAGAACCAAAAATTGTAGAAAGAAACGCCAAAAAAGAAAAAAATTGGTTGTCTCGACTTAAAAGCTCAAGTCCTAAGGTGTTAGGTCGTTAAAATGATTTTATTTATTGATTATCTCCAGAATGATAAAGTTACGACAACCGCAGGATACTGTACCAATCTTTTAAATCAACTAAATGAAGAAATTCACTACAAAAGACCCATTGTGCAGAAGAAAATATCATTTTTTGTGAAGACAATGCACCTCATGCTCATAAAAGTGTTTTAGCAATGGAGAAATTGCCAAACATGCCTTCGCGCCACTCCTATCTCTTTCGGAAGCTCAAAATCTTCTTCGCTATCAAATCAGAAGGCAATTGCATTCTAAAGAGGGGTATTTTGTAGATCTTCCGGAAAACCTTGGGCCTTATCAAGAAGACAAAATTGGTTGCCTCGGCCTAGGTACTTTAGGTCGCTAGAAGAATTTTATTTACTAATTACTTCCCGAAATTTATAATAAGAAAATAGACAACACGAAAACTAAGGTAAAAAGCAAAACTTGCAAGCTGGGAGAAGAAGAGGTTGCAAGAAAATATAAAGCAAGAGTTGAAGAGGAGGTGAGTAAGATGAGTGAACATGTAAGCAGACTACCATTAGAAACAATATGGGAAAACATTGAAGTATTGACAAGAACAGCAGAAGAAGTATGTGAAAATTCAAGAATTAATGGGAAAAAGAATCAAATGAGCTGTGGAATGAGGAGTTAAGAGAAGAGATAAAGATGAAGAAGCAAAGATGGAAAGAATATCTAGGGTGCAGAACAGCCGAGAAATACGATAAATATAACCAACAGAGGAACAAGGTCAAGGATCTGGTGAAGCAAGCACAATTAAGATCATAGGAAGAATTTGGTGACAAGATATTTACTACGGAAATCAAAAGTTATTCTATAAAATTCTCCACACGCTCAGAAAAGGAAAAACAAAGAAAGTTAAAAATATAAAAGATAAAGGCGGAAAGATGCTGATCAAAGAAGATGACATCATAAAGAGATGGAAAGAGTGCTTTAAAGAAATGTTAACAACAGAACAAGAACAAGAAACAGTAACTGAGGAACAAAACAGTACGGAACAAAATGGAGAGTAAGAAGAAATAACGAAGGATGAGGTGAAAGAGGCGCTCAAAAAACTCGAACTAACAAGATGTAGTTACTACATTGTTCAAGAAGGCATGGCGAGAAGAGAGCATACCTAAAGAATGGGAACTGGGACTAATCTTACCATTTACACAAAAAAAGAGACAAACTGGAGTGTAACAATTACAGAGGAATTACACTGTTATCTGTGGTAGCTAAATTATACGACAGGAATCTTGAAAGACGATTAATGAAGGAACTTGAGCACAGACTAGAAGAATCGCAATGCGGATTTAGAAAAAGCAGAGGAGTACAAGATCATATATTCATCATGAAACAGCTGACAGAAAAACTCTCAACACATAAGGTATTCGTGGCGGTTATCGATCTAACTTGTGTCTAAATAAAAACCTGGTCAAGTAGGCTACATTTAGTAATTCTGCTATGTAAATGCAATGGATAAATTCTCTATCACAACCCACTTGACCAGGTTTTTATTTAGACGCTCGTTAGAAAAAGCGTTCGATAGCGTTAAAAGGAACGCAGTATGGAAAAGCCTAAAACAGAGGAAGATAAATGGCAAACTGACCCAATGTATAAAGAGCTTCTACGAAAATACAAGATCCTATGTAAGAACCGGAAATTTACAATCCGAAGAATTCACAACCGTCGAAGGCCAAAGACAAGGAGGAGTTCTCAGTCCCACTCTACTTAACATAGTAATGGATGACGTTCTAAAAGAAGTAAAAGGAAAAGTAAAAAAACTGAAGGTGGGTTGCAGGAACAAATCGAAATATCTGAGTGTATGTTCGCCGACGATTTAGTGATCTGTGCAAAGAATGAACAAGAGCTACAGCACAACTTAAGATATGGATAACCATAAATGTCTAAAAGACCAAGGTGATGTTATTAGGTAAAGAAGATCGAGATACATCAATAAAGATAAATGATATACAAATTGAAAGAGTACAATCATTTAATACTCGAGTGTGAGAATACAAAGGAACGGCAAAATAGAGGCGGAAATAAATTATAGATTAGAGAACGCGGCCAAGGTCTACCACTCCCTAAAAAATACATTCATACATTCATCAGGAGAAAAGAGATATCCAGGAAAACAAAAATTACTGTTTTTAAAACAATTTTCAAACCGATATTGTTATATGGAAGAGCGAAAGCTGAGTTTTATCAAAACAGCTGGAAAGCAAAATTCAGGCTTTGGAAATGAGGTTCTTACGAGATGTAAAAGGAGTTACACGAAAGGATAGAATTAGAAACGATATAATAAGAAAAGGACTAGAAGTGAAGTCGATCCTGAAGAACATCAAACGAAACCAATTGAGATGGTTCGGCAACGTAGTAAGAATGAGAGAAGAAAGATCAACAAAAAGAATATGGGAAACAAAAAAGAAGAAGAGGTAGACCAAGAAAAACCTGCGATACGGAAGTAGTAAACAACTTAAAAGAGAGAGGACTAACATGGAGTGAAGGCAAAACTTTAGCAAAGGATTTAATGCCAGTGCTCGCGTCCAAATCAAAACGAAATATAAACCAAATTAACTTTTCGTTGTGGTAGTTTTTTTAAAGCTTTTTATTACTTTTAAAATGTAATGTAATTAGAGCAAAAGTATTAGTTTATTGCTTTAGAGTCTCTAAAATACAAATAAAATGAATGAATGATTCTTTCAAAGGATAATTATATGAGTGTATTTTTAGAAACGTTTTTAATAAAGCTCCAAGTTTTGTCGAAAATATCTGTCAACCGAAATTATATTTGAATTATAAATGTATCTTCGTTTCGAATATAATTTAGAAATGAGATAGCGTGGTTTTTATCATTAAAAGATGATTACGTTTCTGATTACGTCGTCGTTTTCCATTTGAAATTTACGAGGACGCGTCATGCGATATTCCCGACATCATTTTTAATTGCTGCACATCGAAACCTCCTCCTCCTCCTCCTCTCAAACGGAATGCAAGAATGCGCTTCGGTCAATTTCAAATTGGACGGGAATAAAACGATAGGGCAGGCAAATTGGACCTTTGTGTACCCTATTTGTCGCCTATATTCGCGTGACTCGGAACGGTTAACATCGTACTAGTTATTTCGTGAAATTGCGCTGGGCTATATAGCTCAGAGATTTCTATAAAAAGATAACTGAAAACTGTTTGTGAGTGAAGTGTTAGTTGCCCAGATATAGGGTTGACCTCAGAAATCGATAGAAGGTCGCTTTGTGAACCTTTATAGTTTTATTTCGGTCGTTACTGTTTTCTTTATGTGTTCACAAAGTTACTTTGACGTTCCTATTATTTCTAATACGCATACAAACTGATTATTATATGTATTCTATTTGTAGACATGTTTTGCTTGTTGTAACTGCTTTACAAAAAAATAAATTTATTTTTTTCTTGTGATTTAGACTTAACTAAAACAGTATTACTTCCAGTAAAACGTGCAAGGTTAGATCTGCTTGTTTGAATCTAACATGAAAGCAAGTGCTTCTTTTTGTTAACATGAAGAGATGATACGATATCATCAAAGGATATTTTCAGTAGTATCTATTTATGGTGGAACTAATTACAAAGCGCTCTATTTATGCAGCGAAAGAAATTATTTAAACATGACATTGATCGTTGGTAATTGTAACACTTGTTCCTTCTCAGTGATAAATTTCCGCAACATTGTTTTATTGTTAATTTTTAAAAATAAAAGAGAGAAAATTCGTTTCATATTTCAAAGTTAGCATTAATTGCAAACGATGACTTATTAAACAAACAATACCATAATTAACTTTCGGCAACAGTTTTTTTTTTAATTTATATTTGGTCATGTGGGCGGATGGAACCGTTTTATAACGAAACCTGAATTTAATTTTTCACAAAGCTTCGAGAGGAATTCTAATTAAGCACATGAACGAATACGAAGCCTGCAGACAAAGGAACATCCACAGAAATTATATTAATGCGAGGGCTAGTTTAGCGTTGAACTTGAGCACGCGATTACTTTAGGGTTGGGCCTAGGTATTATTCGTCTTCATCTTTCCACGTCAGCGATGCCATTATTATTTCATTACCGGCGTTTTTGATTAATTCCGTAATGAGTACTCTTAGGTTTAGTAAAGTACCGTCCGATTTGCTTTTCACGTTTGCTTTAACAAAAAAAAAAAAAAAACGCTGAGCTCACCTGACCGTGCGATGTAATTATTATTTTTGTGCTCATCACCTTTCCGATAAACTGGTTTCTAGAAAGCATAAAATTGCGAGGATTATGCATTACGAATTTATGATTCACTGATTTAGAAATTGCAATAATTTCAAATTTAAAGAACACAATACTTTTTTTTTTAATTTTAATTTTTAAGTTCTTTCCACGTGAATAATCCAAGTTTACCTATTTTAACTTTTAGTTAAATGTTAATTACATCTTTATTATGATTGTGTTGTTTCATTTTAAAAAGTCCTTCGCCCTTGCTTCACTAATCTGTCTCTATATAGTCAAGATTTAGGGCCAGTTTCATAATCGAATTTAAAGGAGACTTTAAATGTGTAAAGTCACTTTCAGATGTCAAAACAAACATTTCACTTTAATTTTAAAGTCTCCTTTAAATTTGATTATGAAACTGGCCCTTAATTCAAAAGTATCTGCAGATTGAAAGTCTAAAATACCCAAATGGCTTCTAGAATTTTTCTTCTGGGAATGAAGTGTCGAGGAAATGTAAAGAATAATTTACATAAAATGATTCTTCGTTGAGGAATCCTCATGGGCTGAATAATTCTTTTTTGAATGTCTCATAAAATAGTTTGGTTTTCTTTCATTTCTCGATACTTGATTCAGATTTCTCGTACATTGAGATTGTCTTAAATTTTTGATTGCAACTTTATAAACATTAAACAAACCCTCGACATTTCCTGCTTACGTAAATATTGCAAATTTCTTTGGTTTTGGTGTTTTCTCGGTCGTCTATTTTTAGTGGTTTCATTTCTTTTACAAGAACTTTAGACTTGGCGTGCTTTACAAACAAATACAATGGAATTGACAGGAAAACAAAATAAACTTCAAACGTTGTTAGTACAACTAACAAGAATGTTTAGAAATTTGCGAATTTAATTCGTTTTTTACTTTGCTGTAGTCAGAAATTAGATTTCAGACCGTGGAGGAAAACATTCATCCCGTTTACTGTATTTTAATTTCCATCACCGTATTTTAAATCATTCAGGGGAAAAATAACTTATGCGGTCTTTTAATAAAATCTGATGAACACACGAATACATGGAATGAAACTAATATAAAACACAAATAGAATAAGAGAATAATGTTCTTAGTGAAATCATTCTGAAAATATCTAGAAATTCTTTTCTAAACTCTTCAATTAATAATAGCTCTTTTAATGTCTTTACTTTAAATGTAATGCATTTACAAATGATGAAGAAGTTTAATTATTTGGGAGGATAATAGCGAATATTACAGAAAGAATAACAAAAGAACAAAAATGTCATTGTTAAATTGACTATGATCAAAAATGTCTCTGTTAAATATAAAACAGTCAAAAAATATATCGAAAAGAGCAGACAAGTTGGTTATAAGTGCAATCGTGATTCAAGTGGGAAATTTTGGAAAATGAACCGCATTATATGGAGGACAAGAAAGTAAAAAATATGGAGAAAAAGAACAACTGAAGAATTGCAATGAAAATTGATGATCAACGATCATACAGATAATAACGTAACAGCTAAACATGCATTTACTGGAGATATAGTTGGAAAAAGAGGAATAAGAAGACCATTCGTGGTACGCAGGTAAGCTGTTGAAAAAGACGTAGAAGTTAGGAATTGGAAAGTATTGGCAGACAAAAAGAGATGGAGGAAAATCTGTAACCAAACCATAGGTCTTGAAAAATTATAGTGAAAGGAACAACTTACAAGTTGATTATATTAACTCTTGCCATGGAATTTGGACGGCATTGTCTTAGCTTTACTGTAAAACGAATGGGAATCAAGGAATGCATGACGTACTTTTCTCTTAAGCTAAGATATGCAATGGCTGTTCAGATTTCATGGCAAGAGTTGATAAAAAAATTAAATATCATTCGGTATTAGCAGGGGGCAGTTGTGACTTAAATGGGAAGTTTTGGAAAATGAATTAGAAAGAAAAAGTAATGCTAGAAATATAAGAGAGAAAGATACTATGAAGACTCACTCACAGGCGTTTCGTACCCTTTCATATATTGTCCTATTTTTAATGACTCAGATAAATAAACATTAACTGGAACTGATCATTCATTGAAAAAGTCATAGAAGTTAGGAAGCCATGAGAGTTAGGAATTGGACAGTATTAGACAGAGAAAAAACAGATAGAGGAAGTTTCGAAACCAAATCACAGGGCATGAAAGCTTGTAGTGGAGTGATCAAAAAATACATCGACAAGAGCAAAAAGGAGCACATACAAGTTGATTTTAGGGACAGTCGTGACTTAAACGGAGAGCTGTGGAAAGTGAACCAGAAAGAAGAAAGAAACGTTAAAATATAAGAGAGAAAGGTACCACGAATTTCTCAAAAGTTTTTCTCCCTTTTTTTTCCGTGTTTTCGACCTACAGGCCTTTCATATATTGTCTTATTTTTAATGACTCAGCTAAACAAGCATTAGCTGGAGATATATAGGAAGTAGAGGATAAGAAGATCAAATAAAAGAGGATAAGGAAGACCATCTGTGACATGGACGCAAGCTATTGGAAAAGACGCAGGAGTTAGGAAGCCATGGGAGCTAGGAATTGAAAAGTATTGGCGAGAGAAAAAAAAAAGATCTGATCATCCAAAATGGTGTCCTCAATAAATTTTGATTTGAGCGAAGTAAAATGTTCGGTATAAGGACAAAACTTATTGTGAAAAAATTAATTTATTCATCCGACAAGTGACAGAAATAAGTTTCAAGAAGGACGAGATGTGACACACCCAGAGATCACAAGAACTCCAACATAATTGCACAAAACAATAAATATTTGAAATATCGTTCATTTCTCATGGAGGAAGATCTGTAACCAACCACAGGTCTTGACAGCTTGTAGTGAAATAATCCAAAAATACATATATCGACAAGAGCAAAAGGGAGAAGTTGATTTTAGGAACAGTCGTGACTTAAATGGAGAGCTTTGCAACATGAAGCAGAATGAAGAAACAAAGGCTAGAAATATGACGGAAAACGGCATTACGAACAAGAAAGTTTTTCTGCCTTTTTTTTCCAAGTTGTCGACAGGCTGCCTTTCATACTCTTTCATATACGAGGTGTGATTGGAAAGTTTTAAGGCAATAGGATCAATAGGCGGGGCTAGGTTTGCCCACAGGTGTGGAAAGGGAGGTTGGTTTTGTCCTTGAAACATTTTGAAAAGGTCACCGCCATATCTTTGTTCAGTAGAAAGTGGTGAGTGAAAACGTGTTTTAGGTTCTTGGCGGATTTTTGTTTAGTAAATGAATGATGAATGGATGAATGGATGAAAAAATGGAACAACGTGTCTGTGTCAAATTTTGTTTTAAAACCGGGAAATCAGCTTCGGACACTCATGATCTCTTAAAAAACAGCTGCCGAGGATAAATGTCTGGACCGTTCAAATGTTTTTATCTGATTCAACAGATTCAAAGAGGCTGCTAATCAGTCGAAGATGACTCCCGGTCCGCCCGGATCTCCACTTCAAAATTCAAAGAAAACATTGTGAAAGTTCGTGATTTAGTGAGTTCTGACAGTAGACTTACAATTAGGGAAATAGCTGATGAACTGAACTTCAATTTCCATGCAGTTCAGTCAATTTTAACGGAAGATTTGAACATGCGTCGAGTGTCCGCTAAATTTATTCCCAAATAGTCGGACGTACAGAAACAACACCGACTTGAAGTGTCCTAACAACTGATTAATCGAGCCGAAACTGACCCAGATTTGTTAAATAGGGTTATTACAGGGTATGACCCAGAAACAAAGGCACAATCATCGTAATGGAAGGGTCCAACCTCGCCAGGATTGAAAAAGTGCGACAAAGTCGGTCGAATGTGAAAGCAATGTTGGTGGTTTTTTTTCCGATTCTATGGGTATCGTGCTCCTAGGGGGCCAACAATCAACCAGGAAAAAATAAAAGTGTCCTTCCAGCGTTTGCGTGAAAATGTACGGAAGAAAAGACCTGCACTTTGGCAAGAATTGGGTCCTCCATCACGACAACGCACCGGCTCATCGTGCGTTCTCGATCACGGAATTTTTGGCCAAATTCAACATTCCTGTGTTTCCACAACCCGCCTATTCCCCTGCCCCTGCCGACTTTTACCTGTTTGCTAAATTGAAATTTTCATTGAAAGGAAAGAGATTTGACTCAATTGAAGAGATACAGGCAAATACGGAGAGGATTCTTAATACCCTAAAGAAAGGAGATTTACAGGAATGCTTCCAAAAGTGGAAACACCGTCGGAGTAGGTGTGTACAATCAGAAGGAGACTACTTGGAAGGAGATCCATCACAGTAGCCTCTAAGTACTGCCATTTTTAAATCACAAGCCCACTCGTGAAACTTTCCAATAACACCTCGTATGGTCTTACTTTTAATGACTTCCCTTTTTCTTTCCAAGTTTTTGATGTACAAACCCTTTCATGTATTGTCCTACTTCTAATGACTCAGAGAACAGCTAAACTGGAGATATAATAGGAAAAAGAAGAATAAGAAGAGCATTTGTGACGTGGAAGCAAGCTATGGAAAGAGACCTTAATGCCATGGGAGTTAGGAATTGGAACGTCGACGAGAGAAAAAAAAATAGAAGCTTACAGTGAAGCGACCAAAATATTTTTCGTGAACAGCAAAAGAGAGAACGTACAATTATTGATTATAAGGGCAGTCCTGACTTAAATGGAGAGCTTTGGAAAATAAACTTAGAAAGAAGAAAGAGAGGCTAGAAATATGAGAGGGAAAGGTATTACAAAGAATTGGACTTCACGAAAGTTCTTCTCTTTCCCATATCTTTTTGTGTACTGTCCTACTTTTAATGATAAGCTGTATAGAATTGATAGTCTGGTCTCTGATGAATCATAGATGTTAAAATAACATTAAGTAGTTATGTTATCTTAACTGTACTTGGAAAACAACTCATTTAAATGCAACAGAATTTATAATAACACCATATCAGTGTCAAAAAATGTATGTAAATGTTATTAATATATAAAAACTTTTTAACTTACCTATTAAGAAAGAGATATTGCAGTTGACACAATACTTTTTGTGTTTCCTTTCTGACCAAATATAAATTTTTACGCATCAGTTTTTGAGGAAATAATTGGCACCAATTTCACTCCGGTGATTAACAGCATTATTGAAAGTTTTTTTTTTTTTAATTTCATTATCTATTGTGTGGTTGCAAAAAAAAGAACCCTTGCAATTTTCGCATTCGTTACATAAGTAACAACACATTTATGGACAGCAGGTAGCCTTAAAATTTTCGTAACGGTTTAATCCGTCGATAAAAGTAATTAATTTCGAAGCCGTATTAGACGTGACGAAGTTAATCATAATTCAGCGAAGCGTGAGCAAATTACACCTGAAAAAAAAAACGTACAAAATGATTCCAAGATAAAACCCGAGCACAATAACAGTGTTATTTATGTGCGCCAGTTGCACTTTCTACACAGAGGTGCGCACGTACATACGAATTTTTGTAGATTTAATTACGCTCATTTTAGAAAATTACGCGACCGCATTTGATGTATGTATACTCATATACAGGTGATGACCAGGTTGAAATTAGAAATTGCGAAACAATCGAGCGAAGAACTGGTTTCGACTAGAAAGCGTTCGCATGGAGCTTGATCTACATCTCAACGTTTTACGCACGGCATCGCAATAAATCTTTCTACTTTTAACGGTGGATTCATAAAAATAATTAAAGTTAATTATATGAATGTTTCTTCTTTTTTATTATTTTGAAACCTTTAGTCTGTTATGATGGTAATAAGAGTTACTCAATCTACATACAATTGCCCATAATTAAAAAAAAAACCTACTCTTCAGAATTCATTAAATATAATTTTTTTTTTACTTAAATAGGCATTGATTAAATTTGAATTAATGCTAATTAGAATTCTTTTTGTTTTCGTCGATGCACATTCAACTTCTTTTATTTTGAAATAACAATAACTTGTTTGTATTGTACTAATTTAAACGATGTTAAACAGAATGATTTCGAAAAAAATACGAATCATGTAGTCTTTCAAGCATATAAAAGAAGAACAAGATTTTCCACTCGTGGAAAGATTTCAGGACTATCAGCGTGCGGCGTTCAATGAGGAACACTTCCTCTGAAAAATTGATTTTTCCTTGAAAGCGCCGCCGTGCAGATGTTATGCAACGCTAAGAAACAAACGAATCGAAACAATCGCACGTAGTCGACTAGAATTTTCGCAACAAGTGAAAGGATCCCAGTGCCTTAATGTTTATGGTAGTAAATCGAGCCGGGGCATAATGTAGGTAAACGTCTGTTTTACTGAAAGTGTATGCAAAACTCTGGATGTTTTACATGCTGACGTACGAAGATTTATGTACGCGTGTTTGACAACCATGACAACACGTTTCGTCATAACTGGAAAAGTGTTGACGTTTAAATTGAACAAGTAATATGAGTGAAGTAAAACATCATGTATTTATTTATCAAATGAAAATCTAGTAAATATATTTTTTGGATTAAAAAAAACAAAATATTATGTGTACGTACAAATACAACATAGTCAGTCCTTAGCAACTCTCTTATAAATTGAAGCCTTTTTTTTTACAAAATCCCAAGTGTGTTTATTTATGGACGATGGTTATAAATAACGCAGAAGAATGAACAAGTCAAACGAATGAAGATAAAAACCTAGAAAAGCGAGATTAAAATTGTAAAGGGCAAGTCTAAGACCCACCTTATTATATGGATCAAACACTTGGGTGTTGGACAAAAAATCCCAGCAGGACATTCAGATGGGAGAGGAAAAGATTGTTCGACGGATATCAGGTTGAAAAGGACAGAAAATGTATAGAAATATCAATATATGGGCTGGATGTATGCAGTGTCATCAAAAAGAACAGCGAAGCAAGTAACGTGGAGGCAACCAAACAGTGAAAAAGAGGAAGGCCAAGAAAACAGTATAAAGTAGTAGTTATGAATAAGGAGAAGATTTAAGAAGTAGAGCCATTGACAAGAAATTGCGGAAAATTTTAACAAAACTTGGCCTAAAACACGCTTCTAAATGAGCAAAAACATTTCCGTATTTAGTCATGGCATGGCGTTCCATATCAAATTCTTCTTGAACAGATTTTACTTCATCAGAATTGAATTGCTTGATCTATCAGTATGAGGATACAAAGGTACGTTATTTTTTTTCTTGAAATACAATTGCGTTTTATTTTATTTTTCTTAAACTATCCTATTTAGTTCATCGCTATATGGTTAATACAGGCTGTCCCATAAATAAAGGGCCATAAGGCAGCAGTGGCGAAACTGGCATTGTTTGAGAGATATGCTGAAGTATAATACTAAGTCCGTATCTGTCTTCCCTGACCTGCGCAACCCGCCTCCTTTTGTGCCGCAAGGCGAAAGCTTTCAGTGAATCACAAAAGTTAACACACTGTGTTGGTGTAGAAGCACTTGTCGCAGGATGTTTAAGACTGTAGAATATGCGGATATGTTTCCAATGTATAATAATAATAATCCAGGGGGCAGTACACGTCCAATTGGCATGCCACGTACTGTTGTGCACTGTACTCTGAGAGAAAATTTATTACTTCCCTGTCACGTGCAAACATTTGATAGGAGAGGATTACTATCAGCGACGCGCTTTTGCCAGTGGATGCAACAACAAGAATTGGCAGCAACAAACTTTAGTGCAAGGAAATTTTCGGCGCCGTATGGACGCCAACGGTGGGCATTTCGAACACTGTAAACATCGCGGTAAGTAATGACTAAAGACTCCAACAAATAGTACCGAATGCATAGGCGGCTCTACGCACACGTGCAGGGGACGGACACTGTTAAGTCACACGTTATTTCCTCGTACTTTAATCAGGGGCCCTATTCTCAACCCGTTCGAAAAGATTCGCACGCGAAAATGACGTCAGAATGATTATACTATACAAACGATTTGTATAGTTTTGTACGAGAGTCTACGTCATTTTGACGTCATTTTCGCCATGCGAATCTTTTCGAACGAGTTGAGAGTAGGGCCCCAGTTTTTATTAATTTCGTCTTGGCATTCGCTGTGCTCTTCGATTTTGGATTTGATCAATATTGTCATTTGATTTTCTTTGCAGTTGAATATCATTATTATTAATTCAGATAAATCGGATGTAAATAATCATAAACAGGATGTAAGTGACTATAAACTATTGTAATTGTATTTTGAAAGAGCATTCGAGCAAGGCGATCTTTTCAACGTTTTAAAATTCTTTCCAGACGAAAATTTGGGAAATTATATTGAATAAGTATTTCAATAATAACACACAGAAGTATAGAAACCTGTGCCGAGGAGTACTTAACATTATTAAAGGGCCATATAATTTCGAAAAATTAACAAAATAATTCTTTACATAAAACACGTAATATGTATCACGCGAATCTTCACTGCAAGAGCGGGCGGTCGAGCAAACGAACTTTACAGGGTGAACAGTACATAAAATACAACGGGGCGAACAAACGGTACTATATTTTGGAGTCTTTAGTAATGACATAACGATCGGAATCCAAAGACGCCAGCAATAAGTGTCATTATGAAGCACAGAATTAATAAGCGAAAAGGACCGTAATTTCTCCGAAAATTTACCGAAGCAGACCATTTTCATTTACATTTGCGGACTGTATATGTATCATTGTGTTAGCCCTTGCATTATGGGACACCTGTATACTATTTAAAATGTAGTTCTTTTACCTAAAAAATTCAGTGCCAGAGTAAATGTTTAATGAAAATTATATTTTTACTGGGTCAGAAAATTGCTGTTTTTAAGCTTTGCAATATCCATCAAATTTAAAGACATGGATCTTTCCATTCTATTTCTTTTTAATGCTTTGCCTCCCTGCAAGACTTTACAGTCATTAATTGCTTGAGCAGATGAAATTATCAAAAATTATTTTTTTGCTACTATCTAATCAGTTTTAAAAATAAATGCGGTTATTTTAAGACCTGCTTGTTAATATAATTTTTTAAAATTTTGTATGAGGCACAACTTACACATATAATTAATTTTTTTTTAATACAGGGTGTTAATAAAGAAACCTTACACACGTTGACAGTCGCTGTCGGGAGCCAGGGGACGAAACAGAATTTTTTTCGACCCTTAAACATGATCGGATCACGAGCCTCTCGGCATCGTATGGCAAAAAAGACTCGAGAAACCAACAGCGGAGTCGATTTTAAGATCAGACGCGGGGGGGGGGGAGATTTTGTATGGGGGTCTCCAAAAATGGCCGTTTTTGACCGTTCAAAAAATTCCACCGCCCTTATTTACGGACCGAATCGTACCAAACTCGGAGCGTAGGTATGGAGCAGTAATATCTTTATATCTGCGGACGCTCAGCCCCCAGTCCGGTCCTGGATTTTTACACATTTTCGAAAATTTCTCAAAAACGTGATCTTAGAATTTTTTTAAACTCTCTCAACCGCAAGAAGACCTCCCCGGGTACCTAACCTATGGGGCCTATATCCCAGGAAAATGTGATTTTCGAGATATGATTTTTCGAAATTTGTTGAATTTGCAAGCTTTCTTCCCGAATTTCACACGGTACCCTAGGGGGCTCGGATCGCATCGAGTTGCATGTCGTCGTATGGCACAAAATGACGAGGAACGCGATGAAGATATAAGTCCGTACTCCTGGAAAAGGGTACGGCGACTTTCAAAATTTGAAAGTCCCATATCTCGAAAACCATTGAGAATTAGATCTAGGGTTTATTAGAATTTTTTTGTTTTGGTCTCTACTATTACCTGTCAACGTGTGTAGGATTTTTTTATTAACACCCAGTATAGGCGTTTGATTTTAAGATAGCAGCGCTACCGTGGATAAATCTGAACCTGTGTAAGCTTCACGGAATTTTTGTAATGCACGTGTTTAAGTGCGTACTAATACAAATACACAAGTTGATTTAATGTGAATGTCACATATAACACAATCCTGATACATCATACACTCAGGATCGACGCCAAAACACGATTTGTTTTGTAGCATACAAGAGTTTGTTTAGTTGACACCAGGTGGCGAATGCTTAGCTGCAAACTCCAATATGCCGATTGATAAGTCAAAGAACATTTATATAGCTATCTCCTTCTAACTTTCGAGGAACAGCCTTGCGCCTTTTGTCATCACATGTCATTTCGTCGTATATTTACTTAACTCAGATCTATACGATCGGCATACAATAATATGTAAATAATATCAATAAAAAAATGAACTTTGTTTTTTTTAACGTGCAAAAAAGCAAATCACCTGGAAGGGGTTGCTGTACAAAACTATACAAAACATGTTATCCAATCATTGAATCATTGAATTTTTTTTAAATTAAGCAATTTTTTTATAGTGATTTAGCTCTTTTACTTTTCTTCGTATTCAGTTGGCGACATTATTCTCATTTTCAGAGTTTAAATTTTTTTTAGAACTTGGATATGGTAAAAGAGAAAAATATTTTAATTAAATAAAATGAACGGGTATGTCAAAAAACTAAGATTTTGTAAAACTTAATGAAACATACTGTATATTGTTACATTTTCGAATATTTTTTAGTCAGTATTAAATGGATATTGTGACGTTTGCGGTCCCAGCCCGTCTGATGCGTCAACAACGACGCGCCTTAGACGAGAAGCTTCCATATCGCGTCAACGATGATCCGAGACTTTCTGTCGAAGGAGCGAGAATGTTCGCGAGAAACAACCCCGGCATATAAAAATGCACGCAGCCAAACGGGGGACAGTTCGACATTAATTAAGCAAGTGGACAGTTCGAAATTGAAGTCGCGTTATAAATATTCGCTCGGCTGTTAACATAAATTACTTATTAGTTTATAAATAAATTATTCTTAAGTTAGTGTTAATTAGTGTTACTTTTAAATAAATTAGATTATTAACTATTTCGTGTTTTGATTAAAATAAAAATAATAGAACCTTTAAAAACGTTACAATATAATCAAGTGTAAGCTTTAATTAGTGCTTTCTGTGAATTTTTTAATTAATACTCTGCTAGTAAACATTTCTCTCTGCCTTGAACCGTTTTTAAAGACATTATTTTTGTAAATAAAGTCCGAACCTTTACAGTACCAAGTGAAATAGCTTTATTCGTAATAAACGGAATTAAAATAAAATTATAACTGCACAGGAGATGAAAGTGACATAGTAATATCAAATAATCATAAAATACAAATTATGTTTTTAACTTCTTTGCTTAATAGTGTGACATACTTTTTTTGTAAGTAGATTCTCACCTGTTTGGTTGCCATAGCTCAGTTTAGTCGGAGGCTGAGGTGGATTCGGAAGGATAATTCTTTGAACTATATTCTTAAAAACATAACTTGCGTAATTCATAAAAAAATTATAATAAACGGTAGATGACAAAACGAAAGCTGTTGAGCGCCAAGTAATCTCTTTAAACTGTAATTACTAAAACAGTCCGGAACCAAATTAAAGAACTCGAAACAGATTTTTAGATTACGCAAATTTATTTTAAAGAAATAGCTCTTTAATCGTAACAGAAAATGAAAAAGAATGTTTGAAAATGAAAAATAATATAATTGATAAATTATGTAACGATTTAACATAAAAGATAATTCGATCAAACAAAATATAAATATATATATATTAACATGTGTACAAAAAAAAACTTAAATTAGAAAAAATTAATATGATGCAAGCTATATATAAATGACCCATACAAATAAATGTAATATAGCACTAGATAAATACGAAGGTGACCCAATATACTATAATTATTGTCCACAGACAATGAAAATAAATGTAATGGATTATTTCCATACGGTACGGTAATATTTCCAAAACGATACGGCACGATACGGTAAGTTTGTCCATACGAAACGATACTGACAGTTTTGTCGATACGATACGATACTAATACAAATGGTTGTTTCTTACGCAATCCTGACGATAGCTTGACCTGAGTTCCATCTAAACGACTCCGTTGAATTTATCTTCAAACGACTCCGTAGAAACTTGACCTTGATTCCATCTAAACAACACCGTTGAATTATATCTTCAAACGACTCCGGTGATATCTTCAGAACGACAACGCAGTAAATAGCAAGGAATTTTCCCATAAAAACTCGTGCGGTAGGAGGAAAACTTCGGCCTCGGTAACTCAACACAATTTCGGGAATCCAAAAAACTAATCTTCAAATGTTCAACACAATTTCGGAAGTCCAAAAAAAACTGATCTTCACACAATTTCGGTAGTCCCAAAAAAAATTAATCTTCACACAAATTCGGAAGTCCAAAAAAAACTCTATATAAAGAGAAAAAGAACCTTAGAAAATATTCTCCTAAACAACTAGGGTACTTACAATCTTCTGTTAGTTTTTTTCTAAGCGAGAACCTTAAAGCAACACGTGCTCGAATACGGTAGCGGAATACGGTAGCGTTTTGTGGCAAAAAACAAACAGCAAACTGACACAGTTGGGCTTACGAGATTTAGAGACGTGAATATTTGCCAAACTGGAATATCTCAAGCCGTTCAGAGCTTCACAAAACCACAAAAATTTGGAGACGCACGCCACGCGTCTCAATGGCGCACGAGCACACACCCAAATCTGTACACGTTCATCGAAGAGGACGGAAACTCGTCAAAGATTTTCTACGCAATTTCCGTATACGTCATCAAGAAATATCGATCAATAAAATCGACCAAGGGACCATGTACGACATCTACAGATTAATTTCCGAAACAAACAAATAAATGGCTTTAAGAAGAAAATAGAAGTCCGTATTACTATCTGAAATTAAAACACAAATCCTGAGAGATAGAGGCGTGAAAGTCATAAATATGAAATTAATTAAACGAACGAAACAGTTTTTACTTGAATTTCAATAGCAAAATAACGAGAAAATACGTAAAAAAATAATGTAACGGGCAACGAAAAATGTGAACGTTACACACGCCCTCTCCCCAGAAATAAAAACATGAGACACTGCGAGATGTTTTTACCAACACAACATAAAATCTATCATCCATCACAATAAACTTATGGTAACTACGCGTACCAAACGATAGACAAAATCGGAAAGTCTTAAATTGAGTAGGGGTCAAATTTGGAGTGAGGTCATAATCGATAAGTCAAAGTTGTACAGGATAGATGATACATGCAAAAAAGAAAAAAAAATGAAAAATGAAAGCGGACGACAAAATCTTACCTTAAATTTCGGAAACATCTGAGTTTGAACCGAAATGTTTCTTTAGATCTTTAACATGACAGTTTCCATGATCAACGCCATCTGATGATTATAATTGATAGACCAATTTTGACAATTTGCGAACCACCTTACATAATACGTACTTTGGAGCTAACTTGGATGAGAAATTCTTAGAAGCGTCTGATAAAATACGATTCTTTTTCCAAACAAATTCACCTACGGAAAATTCTACGTGACGTCTCCTCATATTGTAATAATGACTATTTCGACGATAAGCGGCAGAAAGTTTAGACTGAACATCCTTATAAATTTCGGGTAATTTCGACAATTCATCCACATAATTTTTACGATCAGCTGGCTGAATGTTAACATCATGTGAAGTGTGAAGAGGACCATAATATTTACCAGAAAGTGGAACTTTACGTCCGAAGTTGAGAAAAGTTGGACTGTAACCGGTAACTTCATGAGTTGCTGTTCTCAAAGCATGACCAATTTTATAGATTTCTTTATCCCAATTCTTATGTTCCTTTCCTTTGATGTAACTTCGAATAGCTGTACCAACAACCCTATTCACACGCTCGACTTGATTTACATGGGGTGAATATCTAGCGGTAAAATAAATTTTCTGAACATCATAACTTCCAACAAAATTCTTAAAAGATTTGCTAGCAAACTGACTTCCATTATCGCAAATGATAAATTGAGGTACACCATAGGTCAAAAATACTTCATTTTGAATAAAGGTAATAATCGGCTTTGATGTAGCTTGTCGAAGAGGTTTCAAAAGAACGTATTTAGAAAAGAAGTCCGATACAACTAAAAGAAACTTATTACCTTGGGAACTTCTAGGAAAAGGTCCCATCAAATCGATATTAATGCACTGCCATGGAAATAAAATTTTTTTCTCACTACCCATAAGTCCTTGTGGTGTCACACCCGGAATTTTTTGCGATTGACAAATACGACAAGATTTAACATTCTTAAAAATGTCTATCCTCATTTTTGGCCAAAAATAATCCTCAGCTATTTTCTTATAAGTTTTAAAGAATCCTAAATGCGACGAAACGGGATCAGAATGACATTTCTCGAATATTTCATCTCGATAAGCGAGAGGTACAACTAATTTCCATTCCTTAACGTTAGTGCGAATACGAACTTTTTGAGGAATAAACTTATATAACAATCCGTCCTTGACAGACCAATTTGGATAGTTATCGGGAAAATCATTCACATACTTCAACATCCTACTATACCAATCATCAAATTCATCAAAAGATATATCGATAAAAGAAATATCTGGAAGAGGAGCTCTAGACAAAGCATCAGGAACAACATTAAATTTACCTTTACGGTGAACTAGTTCAAAATTATATTGTCGAAGTTTTACTGACCAACGTGCCAATCTACCAGACGGTTCCTTAATATTATTTAACCATATCAGTGAATGATGATCAGTTACAACGGTTACCACATGAGGACACGCTTCAACATAACAACGAAATTTTTCGAATGCAAACAGAATGGCTAAGAGTTCTCGTTCGATGACGGTGTAATTACGTTCTAATCTACTAAAGGTTCGACTACCAAAAGCTATAACTTTTTCTACTCCATCTTGAATCTGAGTGAGGACACATCCTGCACCTTCCTGACTCGCATCACACTGCATAGTAAAAGGAAGACTAAAATCTGGACTACAAAGAAGTGGAGCTGACACAAGAGCTTCTTTTAACTTCATAAAGGAACTTTCAGCGTCATCAGACCATTGCAATTTTTGACCCTTCTTTTTACCTTTCAATAAATTATTAAGCGGAGCAGCTAACGAAGAAAACTGAAAAATGAAACGCCTATACCAGCCTGTCATACCTAAAAATCGCTTAAGTTCGGTATAAGTATTAGGTCGAGGATAATTCACCATCGCTGATACCTTATCGGGATCCGTTTTTAATCCTTCAGAGTCAACAATAAATCCTAAATAATGAAGACTAGATCGAAAAAATTTACACTTCTTAATGTTTACCGTTAAATTTGCTTCCTGTAGTCTGTTTTTGACAATTTCAAGAAATCGAATATGTTCGTCGAAAGTTTCAGAAATAATGATTAAATCATCAAGATAAACAAATATGTTAGGCTCATATTCCGGACCAAATAATCTATCCATCAGTCTCTGTTGTACTTGAGGACCATTACATAAACCAAAAGGTAAAACTTTAAATTGAAACAAACCGCGACCACTAACGGCGAATGCAGTTTTTTCTTTAGACTCATCGTCCAGGGGAATCTGCCAAAAAGCTTTGCGCAAGTCTACAGAAGATATATACTTCGCATTCTTTAAACTATTTAAGATACGATCGACATTTGGTAAAGGATAACTATCAGGTTTGGTTACCTTGTTTAAACCTCTCCCATCAAATACAAATCGATAATCAGAGCTACTAGATCTTTTGACTAAAAATACAGGCGAACACCAACTGCTGCAAGATGGTTCAACTACATCCAACCTAATCATTTCATCAAGTTCTTTATTAAGATGACCTAACATATAAGGCGACATATTATACTGTTTCTGTTTAATAGGAGGAGCATCACCCGTATCAATGTGATAAGTAATTTCCTGGGTTCTACCTAACATATCATCATTATGGATTTCTTCAAATGACTTCAAAACCTGAGAGACCCTAATTCGTTGTTCAGAATTTAAACTAACACAATTTTCATCACTTGAAACAGAATTATCATTAGATAAGACAGAAATCGAAATAGAATCTGATTGTACAGACCACACATTATGTTTAAAGTTCAGAACAATGTTGAAACTTCGACAAAAATCAATGCCTAATACAAACGAATGAGATACTGAAGGTACAACAAGTGCTTTCAAAATTTTTGTATTGTTATTAATTCTGATCGGCAAATAGACAAAACCTGTGACGCGTTGTTTAGAGCCATCGGCCATAGAAACATACTTATTATCTGCAGGATAAACTTTCAGATTTGCTTTATCTAAAACATCTAATCCATTTTGTCCTACAACTGTTTGAGTACATCCGGAATCTAAAAGACTTGTTACGGCAAAATCAAAAATATAAACGATAACATAAGGTCTAATATCATTATCCTTATTCACTAACAATGGATTAATTTCAAAAGATTTCTCATAAAAATTCTTAACAACCGATAACCAAGAGGACCATTCATTAGAACTTAGTTTACATTTCTCTAAAGTAGTTTTTCGCAACGGAAATTTTTTGGAATTTTGCTTTTTTTCTTTACTAGGTTTTCTAACAAAATGACGATTGACTTTGGGCCTAAAGATACCTGAAGAATTATGTCGGCCACTACACATAATCCTGACTCTTAGTTTCCCTGACACTTACGGCAAGTTCTGACAGTTTCATTTGGTTTCCCACATTTATAACAAAATCTACGTTTCTCAGCAGCACATTCTGAAAAAACATGCCCAGATGACCCACAATTCCAACAAACTAATAAATTTTTGCTAGGAGTTCGAGTTAAAGTTGAAATTACATTTTCACTATCTGTACTTTGCGAAGGCGAGACGATATTTTTTGGAATTTGTGTCTGAGGAACCTTAGAACAAACCTTATTTTTAAATTTTGTGTCCTTACAATTAGTCTTCACTTGATGTTCAACAAAATTAAAGTGAGGCTCAGAATTTTTTAATATACTCAAAACCTTTGACTTGGCCTCGAAAGCTTCATCTAACTTTTTACAAAGTGCCTGCAAATGTTTCAAATCGGTAATGTCACTCAAAGCAAGCTGCGTAATATAATAAGGCAATAAATTATTTCGAATGATTTTTAATTTGGTACTATCTGAGGGTTTTTTGCTTAGTTTCTTGAACAGGGACTCCATGATCGAAATGTAAATCGGAACAGACTCTTTTTTATTTTGTTTACGAGACTTGATTTCATCCCACACCTTTTCATCGAAGTTTAAAGGCAAAAAGGTAAGCTTTAACCTCTCTACTAGACTATCCCAATCAGTAACTTCTGTCCTAATACTCCTGTACCAAAGAAGTCCTTGACCCGTAAATAAATCACACGCACTGTTAAATAAATCTTCAGTAGTAGCACCCCGAGAAATTGAAAGTTCACTAACCCTATCTAAAAATAATAACAAATTTTCGGAAGATCCATCAAAATGAACTCCCCATTTATGAATTGCTACCTTTTTATGACTCGATAATAAAGATGTAGGTCCTATATTCGTAGATCGAGCTAAAGAAATTGGAGTAGTAGATAAATTTGGACCCAACGATACATTATCAATACCGAAACTAAGAGGTTGTCGTACTTTTTCGTGCAATGAAGCTTCAAGTTCTAAACAGGTCGCATGACTATCATCTTTAAACGTTTTTACATCACCAGCATTATCTCCTTCAATTTTTATTCGCGAAACCCTATGAGTTAAGTATATCAATCTGGACTCAATTTTCTTAAAAGATGAATCTGACTCTGGCGCATCAAAATCATTAATCAAAGTCTGAAGTGATTCAAAAGTTTGCGATATTGTGTCACGTTCAGTTTCAAAAGAATATTCTGGGTCTTCATAACTTATATCTCTATCTGAGTCACGTGCTATAAGTCTATTCAAAATCTTACGTTTAGCAATTAAATCTTTACGAGGAGCAATAACTCCACGAATTCTTAATTCATAGTTAAGTTCTTCCTTATGAAGATAAATTGGTTTCATCTGACTATAAGACATGATAGAAATTGGCATCAACACTTCAGTAATAATACTTAACTAATGTGTTCAAAGAATTACCTTCTCAGGCCCCACGTTATTCCGCGCCATTAATTTTATGTGACATACTTTTTTTGTAAGTAGATTCTCACCTGTTTGGTTGCCATAGCTCAGTTTAGTCGGAGGCTGAGGTGGATTCGGAAGGATAATTCTTTGAACTATATTCTTAAAAACATAACTTGCGTAATTCATAAAAAAATTATAATAAACGGTAGATGACAAAACGAAAGCTGTTGAGCGCCAAGTAATCTCTTTAAACTGTAATTACTAAAACAGTCCGGAACCAAACTAAAGAACTCGAAACAGATTTTTAGATTACGCAAATTTATTTTAAAGAAATAGCTCTTTAATCGTAACAGAAAATGAAAAAGAATGTTTGAAAATGAAAAATAATATAATTGATAAATTATGTAACGATTTAACATAAAAGATAATTCGATCAAACAAAATATAAATATATATATATTAACATGTGTACAAAAAAAAACTTAAATTAGAAAAAATTAATATGATGCAAGCTATATATAAATGACCCATACAAATAAATGTAATATAGCACTAGATAAATACGAAGGTGACCCAATATACTATAATTATTGTCCACAGACAATGAAAATAAATGTAATGGATTATTTCCATACGGTACGGTAATATTTCCAAAACGATACGGCACGATACGGTAAGTTTGTCCATACGAAACGATACTGACAGTTTTGTCGATACGATACGATACTAATACAAATGGTTGTTTCTTACGCAATCCTGACGATAGCTTGACCTGAGTTCCATCTAAACGACTCCGTTGAATTTATCTTCAAACGACTCCGTAGAAACTTGACCTTGATTCCATCTAAACAACACCGTTGAATTATATCTTCAAACGACTCCGGTGATATCTTCAGAACGACAACGCAGTAAATAGCAAGGAATTTTCCCATAAAAACTCGTGCGGTAGGAGGAAAACTTCGGCCTCGGTAACTCAACACAATTTCGGGAATCCAAAAAACTAATCTTCAAATGTTCAACACAATTTCGGAAGTCCAAAAAAAAACTGATCTTCACACAATTTCGGTAGTCCCAAAAAAAATTAATCTTCACACAAATTCGGAAGTCCAAAAAAAAACTCTATATAAAGAGAAAAAGAACCTTAGAAAATATTCTCCTAAACAACTAGGGTACTTACAATCTTCTGTTAGTTTTTTTCTAAGCGAGAACCTTAAAGCAACACGTGCTCGAATACGGTAGCGGAATACGGTAGCGTTTTGTGGCAAAAAACAAACAGCAAACTGACACAGTTGGGCTTACGAGATTTAGAGACGTGAATATTTGCCAAACTGGAATATCTCAAGCCGTTCAGAGCTTCACAAAACCACAAAAATTTGGAGACGCACGCCACGCGTCTCAATGGCGCACGAGCACACACCCAAATCTGTACACGTTCATCGAAGAGGACGGAAACTCGTCAAAGATTTTCTACGCAATTTCCGTATACGTCATCAAGAAATATCGATCAATAAAATCGACCAAGGGACCATGTACGACATCTACAGATTAATTTCCGAAACAAACAAATAAATGGCTTTAAGAAGAAAATAGAAGTCCGTATTACTATCTGAAATTAAAACACAAATCCTGAGAGATAGAGGCGTGAAAGTCATAAATATGAAATTAATTAAACGAACGAAACAGTTTTTACTTGAATTTCAATAGCAAAATAACGAGAAAATACGTAAAAAAATAATGTAACGGGCAACGAAAAATGTGAACGTTACAATAGACAATTAAAATTGCAAGCGTTTTTTAAATTTGAAATCAGCAGTAATAAAGTAAATGTGCTCAAGATGAAATTTATTTGTAATATGAAAACTTCTATGGCATGTGCAGAATTTCCCCATACTATCGCATCATAAGATATTAATCTCTAAAAAATGAGCCATAACCGTAATATTATGAGCAGAAACATTTTTGAGACTAATTCCGTTCAAAATTTCTCAATTCCAAAGTGGATTTTCTAATTCAGATTCATCCAAATGGAAAACCTAAAGCTAGCTTTACACGAGGAAATTAATTAATTAATTAATTACCATTGCAATTGCTGCGACAAATCGCTCCACGTAAAGTGGCCTTTCAAGATTTAGGGATTTTGACGAATGGCTTTGTTCATTGAAAATTTATTTTTGTGTGTTTTTTTTTTTGTATTTGAAGTTATTTACTTTATTACTAAGCTAGCATCATTTTTCACAAGACCTTATAAAAGTGTGTAATAGAAAAAATGTAGAAGTTGCACGAATTTTAATTTCCCCTTTTTTCTCTCGTTTTTGTTTGCGGCAATATCTTTAATAATTTCTTGTTTACTTTCCACCTACCTAATTTTCCTATCCAATTAATTCATATGCACGCTTTCTGGCGTTTTAATGTGGCACGTAAACTGCGAGAAAGGCGCGATTCTGCAAGCATCACAAATCCTCCCATTAGGAGGGCGCATTTGCTCTTCGTGTTAATTATGAATCTAACTGTTCTGCATAAATATCAATTTACACAAGCGCCTATCCTTTTGCATAATGAATGCGCGTGGGCGTCAGTTTTAGGAAAAAAATCAAATTCTCACGAGATTTTATTGACTTATCGGTATTAGCGTATTACGCAGGCTTTATCCCCGTCTTTGGCAAATAGGAAGCAGAAACTGTTGTGCTGCTGCTAAGATATACTAGGATAATAAGCAAAGTAAATATTGATTCACAACCGATGTAGATTCTCGTAACTAGATGCGCTCGGTGGTAATTTCATCTCTAAATACGTTGTTCAAACATATTTTCTGCTGTGTGAAATCAGTAGTAAATGAATCTACGTTTGGCTGTAAACAGAAGCAATTTGCATTAACAGCGTTTTCTTAATTTCACTCTGCACGCATGAAAACATTATTATTAAATTTAATAAAATAAAGTTTATACTTTGCTCGTTAAATAATATACGTACTATCTATGCACTCTTTATCCTCGTCTCAGTAGGCCGTCTTTTCGTTTCGTTAAGTTGCTGCCCTGAAGTTTGATAGATGCCAGAATCAGACTATGTTGCCAAATATCATACGAAGGAGCACCGTGAAATATACACTACAGTCGAGCTGGCAACAACGTCTCTCTCAGTGGACTCAAATTATAACCATGAAATTAAAGATAAACATAACTGTCTCATCTGACGTCTATGTTTCATTGTGATACCAACAAAAATGTCACCCTAACACGTCTACTGGGACGAGGAAAAAGAGTGAATGGATTATACTATACAGGGATATCCACATAAACCGTTCGTTAAAAATTTTCAAGGTTGCAGTTTACATAGATATTTGAAATTTAAGGAGCAAGGGTTTTCCGTAGAGATCTCTTTAAATAAAATAAAATTGTCTTTGTATCACTTCCGGTACAACCGGAAGTGGTACAAAGCCAATTTTATTTTATTTAAAGAGATCTCTACGGAAAACCCTTGCTCCTTAAATTTCAAATATCTACGTGAACTGCAACCTTGAAAACTTTTAACGAACGGTTTATGTGGATATCCCTGTATGGTATTTTATTACGACAGTTTTTGTTTTCACCTAAAACTTATTAACCCTAATGAAAAATTATGTTTCACTTTAATGAGAAGTTTTCTTATTAAGTAGAATAAAGAATCTTAGATGTGAGCTCGCCGATCTAGCAAGAACCTCACTAAATCACTACGAAGCTTGATTAATGCATAATTCCCGGATGATAATAAAGCTCACGTAAGGTTTTGATCCGACTTATTCCATGGTGTAATTTATGGGGCAGTCGAAGCACGACCGGGTGGTGGTGGTGGTTGGTGTAAATATCGATCAATATTTAATTTCCGAGGTGGCGACAGGTGTTTATGTGTAATACACCTTATAATGATTTATAAATTACCGCAATAGGATGTTGTATAAGCTCGGGGCAAACAATGCGCTCCGTGCTTTATGCGGCCGAGTTTAATTAAACGGAGGCGGAAATTTCCGTGAAAATCTTACCGAAATCTTGGCAGGGGATGCGAAAGTATCTCGGATTTACTGTGGGAAATAGAAATACTTTAGGAAATTAGGATATTTTGTTAAAAAAAATTATAATTAAATTCAACTTGCAAGTGCAAATTTAACAAAATCAAATTTCATAATTAACTAATATCCTTGGGGGGTGTTATTTACCATCATTTTGTATATCATTTGAAAATAACTCTGCGTCACAAGATATTAGAACAGAGACAGGCCAAAAAATTCATAAAAGGATCAAGCTTTATTTTTTTTTTCTGAAGCAGATAAATTAACATTTTCTTTAAGAAATCTAATTTCGACTCTATTTGTGTATAGTTTTCAAGATTGAAAAAGCTGGCAAAATGTGTTCTAAAAGTGTTCTATTGTTGTTGTAGATTTGTTACTGTATGAATTTTTTTTTAAATTTCAGAGACGTGGGTTACCTGTACCTTATCCTGTGATAATCGGACCTAGCGCATATATCGACCCTGAGGAGGTAAGTCTCTGTTTAGTTTTCTTCCCTTTTGCCCATGCACAGACAACTCAACACGCCTAATTAGTTTCAATGGAATTCAGTATACTCATAATCTCTTATTTATTATTTTATTTATTTACATCTCAGTGTTGTGAAATAACCGTCCCACTTTAATTAGAAAATAATTATAACGTAATTATGGAAGCAAATAGAGTGGCGCTTAATGTTCCTGTGAAATACATTAACCTAAATTGTGTAGGTATAATTCGAGCAGTAATTACCTAATGATATGCCTTAATTCATTTTTCTGTCGGTATCTGTGCTAATGAAAACGTATAACTTAAGTAGAACGATTTTTATGTCGACTTGGACATCTTAATTTTATTATTATTATTCTGTTTATGGTTTAATTAAATTAGATCTAAATTGCATGGGAAGAAAGATCGATGAAGTACTTCTATAAAATTAAACTATAACATTAAATAAATATACGAATACCTATAATAAGGTATAACTATTTACTATCACAAAAAAGAGATGGATGAAATTAAGTTGATCCAAAAAGGGTGGTTTAAAATACATAATTTCCTGATGCCAAACATAGGATAAACCTGAAAAATATATATTCTGCAATAAATATACTTTATCTTACACAAAAACATTATACATATAGAGGTATTACTTGAACGGTACATGCAACTTTGATTTATTAAATGATTGTAGGTGTTTATACGTATATGAATAATTTAGAGGAAAATTTTCTTTAAAATGTCCTGCTATACAATAACAAATAAATTCAAAATTCTTAGACAAACGTTTAAGCCTTGACGAAGCTATCAACATTGAACGATCGTAAGTGTCCCTTAAAGATTTGTTGTACAAATTTTCATCGGACAATATTGTACATATACGTCATTGTTCTAAATATATGCCGAATGCTGATCGATCAATTG
This sequence comes from Dorcus parallelipipedus, assembly GCA_958336345.1. Taxonomy (NCBI): domain Eukaryota; kingdom Metazoa; phylum Arthropoda; class Insecta; order Coleoptera; family Lucanidae; genus Dorcus; species Dorcus parallelipipedus. The sequence goes on along the minus strand of OY284480.1, from coordinate 25,238,335 downwards.
ATAATTTTAAGAATTTTTATATTTAGCTTTCTTGAAATAGCTTTGCCTCTCGCAGTCTGAGGTCACTTTGCATTCTTAACTCAAATTAATCAGCCCGCCATATAACAAAAAAATGACGTTAATGTAACTGTTACGGATTTTTTTTGTTTTCATGAATACTTCAACAATTCGACATTGCTTTGATCTTGTCTGTATTTATATTGCACGCATGTACTGTTATTGTACCAAGTATGTGGTGCTAATTGAGTTGTTTTTGAAATTATTAGAAATAAGTAAACGGCCTCTCCTTCACTTTACAATAAAATAAAATAAATGAATATCTTCGTTGTTGTCTGTACTTATAAAAGAGATTCACGTGATTCTCCAATGTACCATACGCCCAAATAAATTTTTGATAAAGGTAGGTCATGGAATTGTAAATGTATGTCTGATCTACAACAACAGACAGCTTTTGAAGTTAGTGACACATCAAGCTGTAAAATGTGGCAAACTAAACAAACAATATTTTAATGTACGTAATGTAATAATTTATCTTCGATGGCCTACCGTTATCAAAAATTTTATTTGGACATATAGTAGTGTTTAAGCAGCAATGATAAGTATAATGGTGTCAACGTGGAACCTTGGAGAACCCCCAAACATGGTTCATACAAATTTTGAATTTCGTTTTCTAGATTAAACACATCAAATTTATGATGATTTTATAAAAATTGTATCGAGTTTAGCAAGTAGCACTTTTTTTTTAATTGAAACGACGAGGTTACTTATACTTAACTGTTAAACTCAACATCATCGTAACAGTAAGTCATTATTCATATGTAGTATTGCGGTACTGTTGCGATTAATATCTAATAAATCTATCTCTGATTCGCCTGTAAACTCTACGGTAAACTTACACGCATCCTGTTAAACTCCTTAGAAAGTGCAATAAATTGATCGTGGGTAAAACAAGTATGGGAATCGTACTCTGTGCGGTAACGACTAATTTGTTGTGGCATTACAGTCGGATATGTGCATTAATATCTATTACGCTCAATCATTAATAATTGTGCTTCGCATTAAAATGTAACATGTAACCAAGTCGTTACATAAAAAGAGATAATTACAGAAAGAACTTTTAGGCCGAAGTATCTGCCGTTATTTCTAAGCCAGGTCGCTTTTCTTGATTGGCTTAAAACAGCGTGAGGCGTCCGAAAATGTTTCAAAATGTAGCAGCCGGAGACTAGTAATGATGTGGTTCGTGTACCACTTTATTGCTTGTACGGCCTGGGTGTTACAATTATTTAAATTAGCTACGCTCATCGCTTTATAATAACATGTCAGAGGAGAGAAATGGTTTTGCCAAGTGATGGCCTGTTGTTAGTTAATAATACGTTCGAAAGCTGCCTGCCGAGGACCTTAACATTGGCGATTTCCTTATTGCAAACTCCTACTTGCTTTTATTGTACTTAATTTAAATGACACACATTAAAAGTAATTTACATAACTTTTTAAATTTAACACTTCGTGTATTTTTTTTGAAGCTATTCAAATATCACACAGAAACTAATCACTTACGGTCTTAAATCGATAAAGTAGTATTGTTAAAAAAATCGACGAGAACTTTAAAGTTAAGTGTGAATTATAATTTGAAGTTTTCATGAAGTGACCTCCACGTGTGGGGGTCACTTCACGACAGTATTTTTAACATATGAATAACACAGAATAATAACAAGAAAGGTACAAAGTCTTAAAGCTTAAAGTATGCAAAAAAGGCATTGAAAAAAAAAATGTTGTAAATAAAAATCATGTCTTGTCGCCCTCTATAGTCTACGTTGTTATAAAAGGCCACTTTGAACATATTTAAGTGTTGATCTGTTGAACAGTTTTCTTTCGAAATTATAGTTATTTGAATTTCATATATTTATAGTCTACTTTGAAAATGAAGAAAGAGAAAGTGTTTTGGGGAAACGTTCGAAACATCGGGATTGGTCGTAATTTTCATTGTATTTTAACCTGCTCTATAACTTCTGAAGATTTATTTACTGTTATATTTAAGTGAAGGCAGAGGCTAATGTAACTTGTCAATATTGAATATCCCACCAGAGTGTTGTTGTTATTGAAGTGTGCAGGCGAGCATAATTCCAACGACCGTGACGTTGCAATTGATTTTTTGTAGTTTATACACGTTGACCTCTATATTGTAACAAAGTGTGTGTAATCTTTAATAATAATCTCTGTCATATGAAGACCGACTTACAATCAACAAATAACTGTTAAACACGTGCAAGGAGAACATTCGACATCTGACCTCGCTGACGAAGCTAATTCTGTTCGAGTAAAAATTCTTCAAATGTGGCACACGTATTGTAGTCTCGGTTTCTGTATCTGCTCGTCTAATCGATTTAACGGTTTCTATAATTAGCGGCGAAACTGATGCTGCAATAAATAATAGGAACTCTTCTCTAATTAACTCATTAATAATGCTTTTTGCTTTCAACTCATCTGACGGCGTTTTTGGTCTTAATGTGGGATTTTTTTTTATATTAGGATTTCATCACTCTTGTGTGTGGCTTTTTTAATGTGTGTAGGTATATTGAGATCACGCTTTTAATCAAAGAAACTTTGCAGGCATTGGTCCTAGTTATCGATTTTAGCCTTGAAAAACACTGGATTGTTCTGAATTAGCTCAGAGATTGCCTATAACAAAGACAGTTAAGAATGAAGGTGGTTTGCCCCAGGGAAGCATACTAGGCCCAAATCTATATTTAATTTTTGTGCCTGAAATTAGTAAAGTTTTAATAATTGAATGCAGAAAGGGCATATATCCACAGTGAATCCTGCATTGATCGATACGAAACAATTGTTCCTACTACTTGTACGATACTATAGTTTAATAATAATAATAATAATAATAATAATAATAATATTTATTGTCCATTTGACCAAATGCATGGTATTGGATTCGTCATACATATGTAAGAAAGTAATGTAAGACAAAGACAACACAAAATAAAACAAATATATATGTGAACACATTAAAGTAAAAATAAAAGGCGCTTGTCTAATAATAATTAATATAACTGAGCATACTCGCGCGTAATATCATGAGACACTGAAAGTTGTTTGCTATCACAGGAAATTAATCACTAGTAAATTAATAATACATAAATAATTACAACAGTGAAGTATCTTCCAGAAATTCAGTTAACGAATAATATCACTTTTGCGTCAATAGCACCTTTAATTTAATTTTAAATTGTTTGTCATTCAAAAGCTTATAATTATGGGGAATTTTATTGTAACATAGAATGGCCAAGTATTTCGGTGACTTTTTATACAAGGATAATTTATGACGGGGAATTTCTAACAAAAAGCCATTTCGTGTGGCATAGCTATGAAAGAAATTCAATTTTACCCATCGAGCTTCATTTTCCCTAGCGTAACTAAGTAATTGAAAGATAAAAATTCCTAGTAACAGTAATAATTTGCCTTTTACTAAAAATATTACGACAACTTGTCCTGGAGCATGCACCTTCCATAACCCGTAATGACCTTTTCTGTAGTAATAAAATACGTTCTATTTCACTCCCTGATCCCCATATTATTGTGCCATAGGAAATTAATGAGTGAAAATTAGAATAATAGTACATTTTTAAAACATCCCAACTCACTGATCTTTTTAGCTGCTTAAGTGTATAACAAACTGAGGCTAATTTGTTGCATAATATATTAATGTGATATGACCACTTACATTTGTTGTCAATAAAAATACCCAAAAATCACCTTGTTTAATATTGCCTCTGTTAGATTTTATTAATACACTGTAGTTAGGTTCTTTAGATGCTGTAAAGTTTATGTATAACGATTTGTTAGAATTCAGAATTAAGCCATTTGATGAATAATATTTATCAGTTAAACTTATATTTTGATTTGAAGCTTGAATAGCCTCGTGGTTATTAGTATTATGTATAAGCAGAGAAGTATCGTCCGCAAAAAGCACAGCGTTATTTAAAGGAAAATCATTCGTGTATAGTAAATACAGAATCGGCCGAAGAACAGATCCTTGCGGTATACCATAGTTTAATTCTAGCTCTTCTGATGTAATATTATTGATTTTGACACAATGCTTTCTATTAGTCAAGTAGCTGTTAAACCAGTCCAAAGAATGGCCCCTAATTCCATAGGCGTATAGTTTGCTTAGTAATATGCTATGATTAACGAGATCGAATGCCTTACAAAGGTCCAAAAATATACCCAAACAAGTCTCGCCTTGATCCATGTTCAAATATAATTCGTCAACAAATTTCAAAATAGCAGCGAGGGTAGAGCGACCTTTACGAAAGCCGAATTGATTATTATTAAGTATTTTATGTTTGTCTAGAAAATTTAATAATTTAATGCTGACGATTTTTTCAAGAACTTTAGAGAATGTGCTTAGAAGAGAAATAGGTCTGTAATTTTCTATTTGTATTTTTGGGCCGCTTTTATGTATGGTTCTGATTTGGGTTATTTTTAGTTTCGCGGGAAATATTCCTGGACTAAGTGAATTGTTTATTATTGTTGTAAGTGGTGTTATGATTTCATTGCTTTAATAAAAATGGACTTATTTCGTCATAACCAGTACTTAGACTTGATTTTAGTGAAGATATTTAGATAATCTTGTGAATAAGTGTCAGACAATCATGACTCAGCTACTTCATTGGTTCGATAACAACAAACTAATTCTAAACATCGATAAAACTAATATATTAATTTTTGAAAATAAATATAACGAAGATATCGCTATAAACAATATTAATTTGAAAACTGTCACAAAATCGAAGTTGCTGGGCTTAACATTAGACAGTAATTTAAGTTGGACTTTCCATATGGAGTCATTGCTGCCAAAATTAAATAAAGCCATCTTTGTACTTTCAAAAATGAGAAAACTATGTGATATTGCCTCAGTTCGAATGATTTACTTCGCATATTTCAATTCAGCCATAACATATGGCTTACTACTTTGGAGAACTATATCCAATTTAAATCAAATATTATTATTACAAAAAAGAGCGATACGCGTTATAAAATTTTTAAATCCGCTGGAATCATGTAAACAAATTTTTATTGATTTAAAAATTCCTACTGTCTTTAATCTATTTATCCTTCAATCAGCAATTTACGTGCATGAAAACATAAATAAGTTTACGTCTAACTCTAATGTTCATTGATATAAAACTCGAACCCCAAATTTTGTTAGAACTGATCAGATAAAAAGTAGTAAATTTTACAACTCTCACATCTATATTAGCATTAAGATATATAATACGTTACCAAACGAAATAAAATCATTTAATAACAAAAAATTTAAACGGTACATAAAAACGTTCTTAAACAAATTTAGTTTTTATTCATTAGATGAATTTTTTTAATGCTATGGCTACGCTCTGAATATTCTGAGCAATGTTGTTTAATGTACTTCTTTTTACATGTCACCAATTTTTAATTTTAATTTGTCGTTATATTATCGTTATTTGATTCTATATTATTTATTCTTTGTATGTATCTTTCTTATCTTTATATCCATGTACAATTTTCTACACCACTGGTACAGAAATATATATTATTATTATTATTATTATTATTATTATAACGTTCAATACATCAGATTCAGTAATAGGACTAAAAAAGAAAGTGTATCGATTATTGGGTATATTGAAAATTTCCTCATTTATTCTGTTAGGTTTTTCTAAATTCTCTGCTATACTATTAAAATACTTATTGAAATGGTCAGATATTAATTTTGGGTCATTGACTACTTGATCATTAATTTCCAGGTGTATATCATTTTTTGTGGTTAATTTTTCTTGTGTTTTAATTATATTCCAAGCTGTTTTAGATTTATGGTTTGAAGATGACATTAATGAACTATAATATAGTTGTTTAGCTTCGGAAATTACCTTTTTGTAAATGGCTTTATATCGTCTATAATGAGTTTTAATTAAATTATATTATATTATAATTATATTATATTATAATTATATTATATTAGTTTATAGATGTTCGGGCTTTTTGTATTAAGATGACATCATTAGGCTATGTATGAAGAAGTGTTAAACAATGGAAAGAATGCATTCTGTAATTAAAGTCTATGATTAGGTATTTCACGTGTAGCCAATTAATAAATAAAACAACAAAAGCAAAAGGGAAATGAAATAGATATTTGGGGTACAAATGTATAAAAGCTTTAGTTACGGTATTTACTCGTTACAGTTATGTGTTTGTTAATGATAATGGCGTGAACAAACTATTGTTAGGCAGCCCGTGGTTCACAACAACTACAGATACGGTTTGTTCGTAATTTCATTTGCGGCGCTCGAAACGAACGCGTTTTAATTCACTCATTCACCCGGAAACTGCATACGTTTCCGGGTATTTCAGATTTTAATTGGATTATTGTTTGTTATTAGTCTATTGTATATTTGCATAAGCGACCATTATATTGCATCAGCATTGTTAATTTTTTTATTCTATATTATTCTAAATGCATCAAGCGATTATATATATTAGAGGTTTATGACAGGTATATAATTACGTCCTTAGTATGACAGGTTTTCTTATCGCGAGATTTGACTCAGCAACTTAAATATAGTTTTTCCATTATGGTGTGTACGATTATGCGAAAAGTATAACAAAGGATTGTTGAAAGCAAAGGGTTCTGTATTAAAAATTATAATATTTACCAAATTATTGTTTTAATTTTGAACGCAAATGTGAACGTAAACAATCCCATTAATTTTATATTTAAATCGTGTCATGCATATTCATTTTAAACAACTTATTTCTCTCTGAATTAACGTGCCACCAATAACCAAGGTGCTTTCCTTTTAGTTATTATTTATTTAGTTATTGTTGTTTTGATGTTTTCAGCGAAAGTAACGTTGCAATATAAATTGCAAGGCGGCCGACGTTTTACCATATAAAGGCGATACTTAATCCAGAAGCAGTAATACTTTAAATCTGAATTAGGAAACCCTCCAACATAAAATCGATTTTATTACATTAACGACGGCGATGCACCGGAATCCCCGTTAATCCTCTGCGTTTATCACGAAGTCCCACCGGTGCTATAATTCACGAGATAAGGTCACCTGATACACGTTATTAACTTTTTCGTATATAGGCACGTCATTTTTAATTAGAGGGAACTTTGCTTTTGTGTTAGAGAATTTATGACCGATTGTTTGAGGCACATTCGGCCTGTAGTAAGCCTCAAGATGCATGAAATTTTAAATTATAATTTACAATAACCACGGCGATGCCTGCCATCCTTTGATCCTTTCTTTTTTCTTTTTGAAAAATGCAAGGAAATTTAGATGTTAATGGATCAAACACTTGTAAAAATAAGTTGAATAAACGGGTGACAATTTAATTTAAAACATCCATTCATATTTTTCAGCAGGTAATATGAGAAGAGATAATCTGAAACGCTAAAATAGAATTCACTTCATCTCGACGAACGTGTATTATCATGCTGTATCATAAAACTTAACCGGTAATAACGAGTAATGAGTTAGGTAGGGCCGGAGTTTCTCTGCAGTTTTGTTTTTGTTTTCCGTGTCAGTGGTCCAAGACGATCGTAAAGAAAAGACGAATTTAATTCGCTTCCAGGGACCCGGAGGAGGTCGACATTATTTTAACCCTGTTTCTATGCGGTGTTGCCCGTCGCAGTTGTCGCACGAACGTCAACTTACTCAGATTAATTAAGCTCCGCTGATTATCGGTGCTACTGGATGTTCAAACCGAAACAGCTGTTTGTCCGTTCCTGCAAATAGAACGACCTCTTTGTCCTTAACGCGTCGCCCGTCATCTTTTTATACGACTTGCGCTTAATTATACGCCGTGTATTTGTTCAAAGGTGAAATCACTTGCGTGCGGAAAAGCCACCTAGTTGCTAACTATTTCTGTCTTCGTTCATCCAGTTAGTTTCTGCTATGCTACTTTTAAACGTGTTCTTTGTTAAGGTTGCGAAACACGTGTGCGTCTCTTTGAAGTCGTATCGGGTTACCACCGGTGTTTTCTCCATGTTTTCAGCTTGTTTCTGTAATTATTTTGCGTTTTTCTGCCAACCCGGTAAAGTACAGGCAAAAAAAAAACTGAATTTTACAAACACACTTTAACGTCGTTCACAATTGCCGTGTCTAAAGCATAAATCATGAACAAAGTGGTCTGATTACTAAAAGCTGTACCGGGGTAATTGCAACAAAGTATGTTAATTAGCGTTAAAAACGAAAACAATGGAATAATTAAAATTTCACGGAGATCTTTGCAGTTTTGAAAGTCAATTATGGAGTGATTGATTGTTTTGATCGACGTTTACTGGCCTTTGTTTGAAATATTATTATTTATGTTTACTATTCTGATGGAGAAAATAAAATTAATCTTTGTGTGTATTTTCAATTTTTTATTTTTCTGGCACTGCTTGAAGAAGTTCATAAATTAAAATAAAAGTAAGCCTTACGTGCAATGTGACTGTCCGTGCCGCTACTTTTAATTTATAGTTAGGTATCTCCCTACTACCTATAATACGCCACTTTCTATTAATGGGGGATTGTATTAGATCAGATTTATTTTAAATTATGAACTATGTTTTTAATAGGTTTGTTCCAACAACAGTTCGTAATTACATACTTCGAAACCTTTAAGAACAAGCAGTCATCAAAATTGTACAACAAACAATTAGAATTATCAAAGACAATTGCATACGAGAAATACATAAAAATTCGCGTAACGTACAAGAGCAATGTGGGATAATATAATTAACATGCAAAAAAGGTGTTTACCTAACGATTTGTCTGTCGAAGATAAAATTTCAGTCAATGATTTTAATACTTTTTTTACTAACATAGCAAAGCAAACTATTTCCAAAATGGATACACCATCAACTTCATTCGATACGTTTCTTCTCGATTTCGAGAAACCTGCTCAAGTTTTCCAGTTCAAAAATGCAACTTTCATAGAGACTCGTGATATCATTGTACAAATGAAGTGTTCTAAAAGCTTAGACGTATATGAATTTAACGTTTTACTTATAATTTTTTTTGGTTAACTTATTGTATATTCTTCTCACTAATCTCGCAAATAAAATATTTGAAACCGGCATATATCCTGATGCTTTAAAGTTATCTTGCGTTGTACCTATTGAAGAAGGGCAACCCTGATGAATGTAGTAACTATCGACCTATTTCCTTAGTTCCAGTGCTATCTAAAGTTATAGAGACTGTAATGAAATATAGAATATGTTCATTTTTTGAAACACATAACTTATGCTAATAGCATCGTACATACATCATACATACAATAGACATTTCAGTCGGTATCCCCCAAGGTTCTATTCTAGGTTCAATTTTGTTTTTGTTGAATATTAATGATATTGAACGATGTGTTCCTAATTTCAAAATAACTCTATTCACTGATGATACAACACTACTAAACAATGATATTAGTTTTACTAATGGATCTCAGAACTTTGCGGAAGCTGTAACAAGAATTGGTTCTTAAGCAACAAACTTAGTTTAAACGATAAAAAAACGCATTTCATCAAATTCTCTCTAAGAAATTTTGACCTTCAAACAGATAACCTTGACTGTGTGTGAAGTCCATCAAATATCTAGGAGTATATTTGGATTCCACTTTACAATGGCACGAACATACATAATACATTGCGAACAAACTGATTAAAGTCATATATCTTAGAAAACAATTAAAAACTTCTATTCCCTGGAATACTGTATTATCTGCTTACTACGATCTGTTTCAGTCAGTTATATCTTACGCGATTTTAGTCTGGAGCCATTGTTCTGAGGCCAAAAGAATTTTTATACTTCAGAAAAAATAATACGTATTATAGGTGGTTTATAGGATAGTTGCAGGGAAACCTTCAAAAAACTGAAAATATTAACATTTCCGTCACTTTATATTTTAGAATGTGTAACTCTTTATAAAAGGTGCTTTCGTTCGTGCCAATGATTACTAATCATAAAAACTGGATTAGCTTAGTGTACATTTATTTGTAACTTTTATGAATTGATTCTATAAAAAACGAAGGAATGAAACTCATATCACTCATATTCCATAAAATAAACGGAAGAAAATTAGGAATAAATGTACACAAAGTGAATCCAGTTTTTATGATTAGTAATCATTGGCACGAACGAAAGCACCTAAAATCTAATATTAATAACCATTGACCACCGCGAATATGACACCAGGTTTAAATCGGATATAGTGGTGCCTCAACACAGATTGAATATTTCGTTATGGCAGTAATTATTATGCAGTCAAGTTTTTCAATAAACTACCACCTGATAAATATAAATTAAAAAGTGTTAAAAAATAGAAGACGCTGAGAAAACAAAAGAGAATTGCCTAATGAAGGAAAGTAGGCAAAGAAAATTCTCTAAATTCCCCAAGTTCTAACTTCTGGTTACACAGTTGACGTAATTCAAACTTTAATATTGATATAATCCTTCTTGGAAAGTAGTTTTTTCAGACAGTTTTTACTGATCACATTGTATATGTAAGTGCAATAAAAATTTTGGAATCAAACTCGACCAGATGAAAGAGAATAAATTATTATTAACGCCTCCAAGAAAAATTAATCCGGCTGTAACCAGTATATTTAAATGATAATCCATGACTTTTAAGTATAACTCGCTATAGCTTTTTTTATTCTCTTTGAGGTTGTGTTAAGTTACGGCAAAGTTTGCTTTATTGTTCTATTTTAGTCTTGTTTCGTTTGAGTAATTATCTAGGAAATGATGGAAGGCAGATCAAAAGAATTTAAACTGAAACGTGTTCCTGCACTTCTAAAACCAATCCACTTGTTAGACACATTTAAAGATATCGGATAACTTTTTTTAAGTAACGCTCAGAAATATCAATAACAATCAATCAATAATTAATCAATTAATCAATAATAAGACGATGACATAATAAGTAAGAAAATGTAAGATAGAGTTAATTAATCGGTGTCAACGTACACATAAAAATGTATAAAGCTGACATATAAGTATTCATTTTAAGCAACTTAATAAATTTAAAGCTGGGTACACATTGGCCGCACCGCATCTGTATTGCAATGTTGCAATACAGGTGCGGTGCAGCCACTGTGTATCCCGCTTTACACAACCACAGGTGATTACGTAATAGATGAATTATTTTTTAAAATTTGATTTAATCACTTTGTTCATCCTACAATCTAATGTTCTAACAGAAACTGAACGTATTTCCACAAAAAAAATGCATAAATATTAGGAAACACGAAAATATCGCGCCACCATCAATAAATCAGTATAAAATAGTAAACAATTTTTTTTATATAAATTAATTGCTGCGGACGTAAAAACTCGGACGCACTGAAAGCTTCTAATAATAGTAAAAAAAGTTGTTTTTAAAACCGACTTGACGTGTTAATTGAATCACTTTAAGTATTAAATCATGATTAATTGAACAAATAAATTTAGATCTTGTGCAAACAATCAAGAAGGAATTAAAGATGGAAGGTGATAGAACTATAATATGTATACAATTACAATTTCTTCTTCTTACAACCAGTTGTATTTTGTTCGTCCAATCTCGTTACTTCGTAGTCGATGAAAGTTAACTTTGTTTCCTTCTTTTGGAAGGCCTTCCAGATGGTCGCTTGCCTATTGGCAAATCATCTTTACACCCTCTTGCTATTCTTTCTCTCTCATTATTTTTACATGGTTGTTCCAAGCTCTTTCTACTAGTGACACATGCACATAAGCATGGTTGTTCCAAGCTTTTTCTACTAGTGTGCATACCCATGCACATGAGCTTTTATAAAGCTCACAATTATAAATATATGTTTTTGACTAAAGGAAATAGTTGAGGTATTATGAAGTAACAAATACATAGGTGTTAGCTTCAATGAAATGAAGCTGTACAGAATGTTTAGTTTAATCCGAACCGAGCCTGGTGTTGTTGTTCATCCACATATGAGTAAATATGACAAAAAATGATGTAATGTAAAACAGTTTATTATATCCAACATTTCCGTGTGACTAAATTTATAAATTCTGTAATGTTTTCAGATCAAAGTGGTAATGTATCCGTAACGGTATGTTAATTATGTGTTAGTAACTGTCCGGTGAATAACATATTCTATATTTACAGACATAAAACAGGTGTTCACTCTAGTTGCGGATATATATTTATACGTGACCTAATACAAAAACATTTATGACGAGTGAATTTTTTTCCACGCCTGTACCGCCGCCAAAAGCGTTACGTGAGTTGTCATTCCAAAATTTCTGCAGGTGTGCGAGTATACAAACGGCATGCAGTGAGGTTTCTCCTTAACTCGGTTCGGTAATAATTCCACCTGTTGTTTGTACAACGTTCAGCTTCGGTATGTCAGTCCTGCTCGACTGCAGATGTAATATATGAACCCGGATTGCCTTTTTGCGTGACTCGGAACGGATGGTAATTATGAGTTCTAACTACATATTAAAATTTGTTTGTTGGCTGGAATAGGACCCATTGTTGTTTCATGTTGAATAAAACATTATGAATAATTTTTTTCTCAGGGGCTTGTAACAATAATCGACTGTTGCGATACATTACAAACGTATCAATGTGGATGCTTAAACTGTTTTAATTACACTTTTTGTATTTTGTTACTCTATACAGTTTCAACAAATATTCAACGAATTGTTTTTCACTTTGGAATTTATTGTTTTTTTTTTTATAGCATCACTAATTATACAAAGCAAATCAGCTGGGTACATTGAAACCATTTAAAATATGTTAATTGAGCTCGTACCAGCGATTAGAATACATTGGAATAATGCATTAGCTTTTTTTGAGCTGTTGGTTGGCTGGGTCACGTCCCTTGGCAACGCTTTTTGGTGGTTGGAGTGCCAACTGCACGTGCGATTTCGATCTTTACTTCGGACAAAGGAAGCGTTGTGTATATTTAAATCGGGTTTTCTGCACTTTTATTGATACATACAAAATATACCGACATAATTTGCTTAATGAATCATTTTTCCAATTTCATTTTTGTGCGATTTTAAAATTCAGTGAACAAAAGAAAAAACTTATGGTTGTATGTCAATGTTTTCTCTGGTCCCATCCTTCAAAAATATCCTTGTCATTTCAATCTTCGATCTTCCCATTTCTTGATAAATAACTGACCATGGAAAAAATTCATAAAAATCAATTCATAAAACCATTTCCATTCATAAAAAGTTATTCGCTGGATAACTTTAACGGGAAGATGGAAAGACCGGTCCTTAAACTTATAATTTCAATTATGTAACTGTGGAGAAGTCCAAATTTTCAGAAATAGGAAAGTATAGTATGTACTTGTCTTTATAGAATTGGCATTATTTAGCTTTCACTTCTTAAAATAAATTTCAAAATTATGTTGTAGACGTCCAATTATATTTATGTCCCTCCTCTCCATCTGTCACATCTCAATTAAAGAAAACATAAGATTCCAGTTGTTCGAGAAAAAAAAAACCTGACGTCTTGTACCGTAACGTTCCAAAAATACAAACCTAAAAACAACAAACATGAATAAAAATTGACGGAGCGTGTATTCCTAGAAGCTCGCGGAGTTAACTTGGTGGTGCACGCAACTTTGAACGTGTGTTTCGAAAAAAAGAAATCTTAAAAATAGATTGAACAGCTGATAGTGGCAAATTGTGACTGGCCTTGGCCTTCGCTTTGCGCGTCATGATCAACAATAGATGTTGGCCGTGACTTTGACATGCAGGAAACCTGGCCAGTTACTACAACATTCTGCCAGGAGACATGCGGTCTGTCACGATACGAGCAGATAAATATACGAAATGATTTCGCTTACATAAACTATAATTATTAATTACATCACAACGAAAACCTTAAGTTGCACATCTCACTGGATTATTTATAAATTAAAGATTTTTCTATTTTAAAAACATTTTTCACTTCACGCCATATGATATTTTACATGAAATATGTGAATTCATAAATATAGAATCTTCTCATTCGGGAACTTCGTAAACAAGTTATTTGGGATGTGAATTTTCGGGCTATTTATAAGTCTGACTTGAAAATCTTTTATTTTTGACACTTATTCAGTTTGATATGTTTACACCCACCGACTCTATATAAATCAAAAACATGTGTTACTTTAACCCAGCGGGTTACAAATAGAATGCAAATCGAATGTCGTGTAACCAAAATCACCTGAGTAGTGGATAATTTTATTGTACGTTTGCAAGAGCTTTCTATTTTTTAGATTCTGTAAAATGTTAAGGAACTCTTAATAGAGGGAGATTCTTGAATAGATGCACGTTACGCCCATGCATAAAACGAGAACTAAATCTTTACATCTTTAAAAGCATGTAATACAAGGAAACAGTTGAAATATGAGAGGTATAGAGAGAAAAAGGAAGCTAGCCAAAGATAGTATCCAGAGATCTAAAAAGTAGTCGTGGAAGGATTTCAGCCTAAAAATGAAACATAGTAAAGAAAAGCGTTACAAGTTGTTGTATGGGGTACTCCGGTGCCACAGAAGAAACCAAAAAATATAAGTAAATTGGATCTGTGCAAAACATGAGAACAAGGGAAGGCATGGGAACAAGATATAGGCGAAAGATGGAGGGAATATTTTGAAGATACTCTAAATGGGAACTACAGACAAGAAAAGCAAGAATGTGGAAGACCCCATTACAATGCAGGAACTAGAGGATTAAAACAGGGAAAGTTGCTGGTGTGGATAGGATACAGTCAGAAATGATTAAATACCTAAATGAAAAAGGCTGGGGAGAGTCGCCTAAATTGGAACGATTTTTTTAATTTAATTTTTTATCAGACAAATGTTCTGATTCCTGGATGTTAAAACACCAACCATGGTCGTCGTTTAAAAAAATCAGCAATGGCGAAACACGATTGTAAATGCTTCATTCAAAATAAAAGAAAAATCCTTGCAAAAGTTCAAATTCGGAAACCGGTTTCTTTATTTGAACCACTAGTTCCCTTAATTGGACCTAATTTCAAAGTACATTATAGTTAGTTACACAAAACAATTAATAAATCTAAAAAGTAAAAAAAAAAACAATGTTGTAGCAAAGAATTTATTTTAGTTTAATTTTTACGTGGAGCACAATAGTATTTTTTTACCTTTTCAGAAGCATTTGCACATTTTATGTGGTTCCGTTTTCTACACATCATGCATTGAATCATTGCGTCAATTCTATTTTCCTCGCACATTTCACAATACCAACTTTGGACGTCAACTTTTTTTCAACTTCACCTTCCGTTACAGTTTCCTCTTATCCATCGTCCTTTTTTTTAGATTCTATTTTAGTCGCCTTTCTAGATATCATTTTCTGTTTATATTTTGATAATCCTGATTGGTTTTTACGTTCCTCATTTTAAATGCTCCTGTCTTTGAAGCTTCTAAATCGTGTTGATACTGAGAACTGGTTAATTTTACTGCATTTTGGGCACGAGACTTTTAGTTTCGGTTTTGTGGTTTTTAGCGGGCAATGGAGGAATTTCTTGTATTGAAACATCTAGTGGCGTCTTTGCAGAACTTTTCTTGTTTAGTAAATTTGCCAAAGGTTTAATGATCATCAGAAGATGATAATTCCGGTTCAGTTTCGGACGATTCTAGAAACGGCGAAATCAGTTTTATTGAAAATATTTTTGTCGATCGGCCAACAGCACGAAAAGCATTTGTAGCATTTCTGACGGTTGCTGCAAATCCGTATGCTTCTCTAATTAAAAGAAACTTGGAATACGGAAACTGTACGGCCCATTCGTTCTCAACCATTTTTCTATTGATTGGCAGTAAAAGTTTAGAAAATATCTAAAAATAACCACATCCAATGGTTGCAACAGTTTAATTCCATTCTTCTTAGAAATTTCTAAATCTTCAAGGTTTTTACTGTGTGTTGCGTGCCCATCTAGTAGCAATAAAACTCAGTTTTCGTTACTTGGCTTGATAAAATGGTTCAGCCATTTAACGAACAACTTCGAGTTAATGTAACCTGTGTCACTAATTGTGACTATGCTTCCCGGAAGTACACCAGTAGCGAGATCTTCATGATACCGTTTCCTTTTAAAAATCATCCTTGGGGGAACAAACTGCCCTACACAACAGACAGCAGTCATGTTGACTCCTCTTTCGCCACTAACAAGACTTCCGACTTGACTTTTTCCTTTTAGTGCTCCTAACTTTTGGCATTTTCTTTGAACAATTGAGCATCCTGTTTCATCTAGGTACATTAAAGATTTGTGTAGCAGTAAACTTTTCTTCGTCGCATATCCTTTCCAAAAGAGAAAAAAATTCGTCAACCCGTGTCTTGTTGAATTCTTTTTCCCTAGCCATAGACGTCGACTCTGGTTGGCGTAGTGAAAGAAGCTTGTGCCTAGCCCTAAAAGCATAATACCATTTTTTACATTTTAATACCACTTTTAGGCGAGAATGACATTTGAATGGATTTAGCTCTATAAAACATTTCGCATCTTTCGGTACAATACCCGGACAGCTACCGAATTTAGTAACCGAAATGCATGTATAAATGGAGCTGTCAGTTTTTGTTAAAATGTTCCTATTACATTCTTAATAAAATCGTTTTTCGTTGATACTGTGATACAATTTCAAATGCCAGTTTGCGAACTATTTTAATTGTCATCCCAAACAAGTTCTCCTCCTCGAAGGATAAAATGTGCCTGACGAGTTAATTCTCTACTTCTTCTGGAAATACTGTAGGGCGTACCATTTTTTTTTTATATTACCGGTCGCTTGTTTATTTGTGTTTTCGATGTGCCTTTTTAAAGTGACTTTTGGAATTCCATACTGGCGATGGCGAGCACATTCGTTTAGACCAAAATTACCTCCGCGAAAAGCTTTGAGTGCGTTTTCTAAAGTTTCTTGCTGCCACTTGCCGTATTTTCCACTTTTAGACAATGTAAGTTTTTAATGGTTCCTAAATTGGACCAGTTCATTTTAGCGCACATCCATTTCGGCAATCATATTGTCGCTCTGAAACTGGCGCCATTTCAATTACAAGCCTTAACATAATTTGGAGGTTATGCTATTAAATTAAACTTGATGTAAGTACATAAACATTATAAGTAAATAATATTTACTTACATGTTAATTGTTTATTCTCACGATATGTAACATCAACTACGCTATATTATTAAAACATTGGAAATTTCAATAACAGGAATCGGTACAAATTCCTCAGATGGTACTAAGCATCGTTTCTGCAAGTAGTTTCTTCCAATACCGATAGATGGTTCTAGTTGATTTTCATTTATTCAAAATTGAAGCGGTCCAATATAACCGACTCTCCCTTATGTCTAAAACTATTGAATATGTCTCGGAATAAAAAACGCATTCCAAAAATATGGAAAACTGCGATTAAAGTGCCTCTACACAAAAAGACGTGCAAAAAGGACTGGAAACTACAGAGGTATCTCCCTGCTAAGTGTACCTGGGAAAGTATACGAGAGACACTGAGAGCGAGTGTACAGGATAATCTAGAAGACGATCAGTGTGGTTTCAGAGAGGTTTTCATTGTCCGACAATTAACTGAAAAGTACTGAGGAAAGATGTTCCTAGCTTTTATAGATATGAAATAGGCTTGCGACATGTTTCCAAGATGTGGAATATAGAGAGCATTAGAAAAAAAGAATGTAGATGAAGGACTGATATAAGCTGTAAGAAGCTTGTACGACCATACAATCAACATTGTCAGGATTGGGAAAGAACGTTCGCAAAATTTTACTACTGGAACCTGAGTCAGGCAAGAGGGAGTTTTGAGTCCACTATTGTTTATAGTAGTTTCAGACGAGATTATGAGGGATGGGGGAGATAAATACTGTCATAAGAAGTTGTATTTTGGGAACTCTCAACCCTGCCCGCTGAAAATTGGTGCTCTTGCTTAAATAGAATGGGGATAGAAATAAATAAAACTAAAACAAAAGTCATGGTGTCATGTCTCTCTCATAAGATGGATGTTGAGCTAGGCGGATTGAGGCTTGAACAGGTAAATTTCTGGGTACTATAACAAGCTCAAATGGGGATATCAGAGAAGAGCTAAATTACCGTTTGGGCACTGCCGATCACTACTTCTAAGCAATTTCCAAGAGCATCAGGAGGAACAAACTAATTTCAAAAACTACCAAAGTTAAAATATATAAAAACTATTCCTACCAATAATCATTTACAGCAGTCAATCATGGGTTTTAACTAAGAGACGAAAAAAGGAAAGCTCAAGCTGTTGAAATGAAACTATTACGAACCATTGCAGGGGTAACTAGACTTCAAAAGAAACCAAATGTAGAGATTCGTCAACGGTTGGGAGTCAGAAGTCGGGAAATACATCTCAAGAAAAGTCAAATGATATGGTTTGGTCATACAAACAGAATGACTATTGAATTTGGTGAAAAGAGTATGGGAATGCGGTTTGAGTGGCAAAAACAAGAGAGGACGTTCCAAGGCTTAGCTGGAACGAGAGATCACATGCATCTTAGAGGACTCGAATCTGTCATGGAATGAAGGAAAACAACTGGCCAGAGACCGCAAGGCTTGGAGAAGCTTTTGTAAATGGATTATGTTTTATCCAGTGTTTAACTGTTTAAGTTGGCAAAAGGACATGTCCAAATTTAAATTATTTCTGTGATGTCCTCAGTACTATAAATAGTATAACTTCTCGTGTTACCAACAGCACTACTTTTGTTGGCCAGATGATTATTACATTTTTCCTGATAATTTTTCAGAAACATGTATCCTTGTAATTCTCTTTCACCAGCCAGCCTTTAATAGTTATTAAATTAGCAATTTACACTAATAAGGTAATGAGGGGCGATATCGGTCCGCAGCAGAAGCAGATTGACATCAAAAAGAAACACCGACTGCTTTTTATCTTTTCATTGTCATACTTTACGCAAAGTGATTCGTTCTCGCGAGTTCCGCAACACGTCGGGTATCAAGCTGAGTATTCAATTTATATGCAAATTTATAATTTTTCGTCATGGGTGCTATGGGTTTTGTTTAGCGGTTACTACACACACACTATTGCGAAACGACCTCATAATGAAATTTTTCGCTTTTGAGGGTAACGTAATAATAAATTTGCGTAATTCACTGGAATATGCTGCCTTATAATTAATAAGGGCTTTATTTAAAAACTGATTTTCTTTCGTATGGTTAATTAATAGCTAATTAAGAAAAAACCCTTTGCGGATATGTTAATGGCGGTGAATAAAGGCACCGCTCTACTGTTTATTTCTTCAAAGAAATTGAAATACGATAAACGTCTGAAGTAATTGAACAGTTTAAACATGAAATACAGTAACCATTACTATTCCATTTATAATGAAATTACACCTACAAAGAATATTGCATAATTTATATTTCTTTCCAAATTTCTTGTACTTATATTTAACTTACTATTTAACATCATACTGCCAATTTACAACATGTACTTTCTATTTTAATTACAAAACTAATTAAACATCTGCTTATGATGTATCACTATACAATTAGCTGATTTATGAAACACCTATATATTAGTTTTTAGATTCACGTACTACATATAGTAATTATGTCATGAAAGATTCATGCATTCTGATAATATAATTTTTAACGTTCCTAGCCGACTTGCATGTATAAAAAATCAAGTGCAAGCAATAAATTGTATAGGAAAAATATATCATAAATGTTAAAACTACTGCTTGCACGAAAACTTTTATTTCCATAGAAAAATGGATGTGGTTTGCAGTATAGTCTGAAGCTTTTATTTCGCGTTTATTTTAATTTCCCTTCTGAAGGAGTTTAGAAGCTTATTATTAATTCATACAAATTTTCGATATTATTGTGTTTCTTTCATAAAATTTTATTTTCGTTTTATTCCACATTAAGTAACATAAGTGTGAACTTAATTACCTATATTTATTTTTTTTTCCGTTAGTTATCTTTATAGAAGGAAGATCTTCCGAATTCCCCCCAAATAAGTTTTTAAAGAAAACAAGTTTCAAGTCAATTAAACAACAATGAATTAATGAAGGTATACAAAAATGATTATGTATTTATGATACATAATGAGAATTTTGGTCAGTTTTATCATGCACGTATCTGTTACACAATTTGTACTTTGGTCCTTGTGACACACAAATAAATAATTCCGAACACCTTCAACCTTTGTACGCGATAGAGAATTATCCAAATTGAAATAAAATATTGCGCATCATTTTTTTCCCTTCTGATATGGCTTAATCTGTCGGGTTACTCAGTTGATCTATTGTATTATTAAACCATAACATAATGTGGTTCTATTCTTATTCTAAAATGATACTTAAATATTTTCAGAATATAATTCTATAAGAATTAATTACAAAGTAAATTAATAAATAAATACAGTCCCAATTTCGATAGTTACATACATACATTACCCATAAATAATTACATAATAGTTGATCACAGACATATATCAGTTAAACAGAATAAAAATTTGTAGTAGTATTTTTAGTACACCCCGATAATATACCAAGGCAACAGGACGGTCACGGCAATGCAAAACAAGCAGGTCATCCCCTTCGTTAGGTTGCTTGTTGGTACTTGCAAATTTTCCGGCCATTCGATTTCTTCTAATTCGTGCTCCCCTCGGCTGAATTCCAAAACTTCGACGTCGCAGCGGAATTTCACTCTGCAAAAGGAAGTGAATTTGTAAATTACGAGCTAATGTCATTTTCCGTTTGGGACTAACAGCCTGGTAATGACCACCATAAAATGAAATGAACTTTAAAAGTTAATTAATTTTTGCGATGTTCATTTACAGTTAAAGCTAATTTCTTATATGATTTTTTATATAGATGATTATCACTAAATTTATATAATTATTTTACTTTTCAAGTTAATCCTAATTTAATTTAATTTAGTTATTTCGAATTTTTTTAAGTCGTGTACATTATAGGCAGATTTAAAAACAGATTAAATGTAAAAATTTAGAAATTCCTAGCACGGTATGAAACGAGCAGTCACGATTCCCTTTTTACATTAAGTTACCTCCTAACCGGGGCGTATAGAATTTTTCGTGCACCCTTTCGCTTTTCCCCAAAATACCTTGCGTTATTTCCTGCGGAATCTCTCCTCCAAATTAAAGAACCGGTCTCGGCGCGATCCAAAATCCACTGGGGCTCTGGAACTCCGAATTTCTCCATTACTGTCATTTTAGAAAGGGTCTAAAAGATTAAAGTTCACGCCACAATCTTGGAATTGCACAAGTAAATGAATTTTACATCTATTTCGCAGGCCTCCCTAAATCTGAAACAATAAGCGACTCTGTTAATCACTTGTATTATAAAATTTATTTGAGTTATTTAAGTGCTTCAAGAAGCAACTTTAGGAGGAAAAATACATTATATTATTTTTTATTTGTCTGTTACGCGTTATTGAAGACGTCGTCGATCTATCCGCTATAAATAGAAACATTTCTGCTTGTGAAGCTGTGATATTAGATCGTCCTGACACAAACATATTCTTTGATCATCTTATATCGGGTGTTTTGAAATACTTTTCTATTCATGTGCGAAATGTAATCAGAAACATATGTTTTGTAATACGGTTCTGTATTTGATAGCTTATATCAGTTTGTAAACACAGATTGTTCTACGACTTAATATTTATTTAACAAAGGAAATTTTATATACTGTTTAAAATTTTGAACGTGACACTCAATTTTTATTAATAATATTCAAATTAAACACACGATAGTAGAAAGAAAAATTAATTAATAACAATAATAAAAAAAAACGTCTTAAGACGATTTAGATATACATGCAATTAACGGAATGGTAAACATTAATTTCCCTATGTATTTACGTTGGGTTTTAATGCAGTTTTAATTTTGTTTGCGCTTCGGCCTTCACTTACAGACAGTTTTAAAGCAGTTTAAATGGAGTTACGAGTGCCTTAATGTTTTCAATTTGAATGCTGTTTACGTGTTTTTCGCAGAAATTGTTAACCGCAAGACGTTAAATCACTTTGTAGAAGATTAATTTTTATACATTTTTGTATTTTCAACTAATCTAAATATTTTGCATAAAATAGTAAATTACATTTTCTTATACAAGATATTTACGTCACCGTTCTCGAGTACATAAAGCAGTTCGTATGTAGCCATTTTTTTTTATTGATAACTTGTGTTACATGTTAAAACACTCTGTAGATGAGCGGAAACATACAAAAATCACATGGGCAAATACAATATCTCTCTTTTTGTATTTCTTATACAATATCACCAAGGGACATACTTTTGACCATTGTTACTGGAAAAAAAAAAACAGTAAAGCCCAGTTGTACAATGCCTGTTTAATATTTCAACAATTGTTGTTGAGGATTTAAGCTTCCGCTTAAAGTTAAGCTACAATTGTTCAACTGGGCCTTAATGTTCACATAATCACGTGAGTATTCTTATATACATCCTCATTTCTAGGGGATTGTTAAATTATTTATTATTGAAGGAACAACAGAATACCTTGTATGTATATTTCAAAACAAATTAGTCACCAATTTTATCTGATAAAATGCTTAATCCATAATAATTGTGAAAGTCATTGTTTAAAGTGTTTTAATTATCAATTATTGATTCCTGTAATCACTAATTAGAAAGAAATTACTTGTATTGTTAAACTTTTTTGTATTTCCTGATATATGCAATAACTTCCAAAACATAATAATTTTTGCTAAAATGAATTTGTTAAGTTATCACATGGAAGGTAAGAATTAATATGAATCCGATTGTTATCCTGGAATTAGATTTTTTTAAATAAATTTCGGAGCCCCGTCCTTCTTTAAACCCTGGTCTACACGTAACGTTTTGTCGTCCGATTAGACTGACGCATGTCTACATGCACTGACTTGTACACAAAGCTCCAGCCCATCTGTCTTTTGCGAGTTTTGTCAGTTTTCTCAGTTCATGCAAAACGTCCAACTTTCGTCTACACGTAGTATACGATTTTTTCACCTCCTGTTAAATTTACCTGGTGATTAATTCCCGTAGTAACGATTGTGATCACAATTGTTACTCTGGAAATAAACCGTCAGATAAAAGTCGTCCTCCATTTACATTCACTTCAGGGGTAGTTCGTTACGTTCACAACGTTCTCCAACCCTTCCTCTTGCCATAACTGGAAGGTCATCCTAATGCTGCATTTCAGCAAGATAACGCCCATCGACACATAGCCTGGACAACAATGAACTTTTTTGAAGGAGCTGGAATCGATGTTTTACCGTGGCCTCCCAGATCCTCCGGTTTAAATCCAATTGAACACGTATGGGATATCGCCATCCGCCATCCGCCACAAACTTTGGCTCAACTCCAACGAGAAATTCAAGTTGCTTGGGACGGATTAACACAACAAGAAATGAATCACCTCATTTGATCAATGCCCAGATGTGTTAACCAGTGCATTCAAAATCGAGGTCGTCAAACACATTACTAATTCTTATTTCATTATTTGTTCCTGTTCCGGTCTGAAATTTTAATCATTTGTTTACCAACCTAAGGCAGACATATGGTAGCAAAGTCAGTTGAATATATTTATTATTTCTAGGTGTTGCATTTCTAATGTCATTTAGTGTATGTATTTTGTCTGACAAATCTGGCATGATTATGCAAGACTGACGATAAAACGTTACGTGTAGACCAGGCTTTACTGTCGTGATTTGATCCTCCAGAAAAAGAAGAGAAAGAGCTGTTGTTTTGAAATGTGTAAATTAATCTGACAAGAAAAAAAAGTGTCTGCGATAAAAGGATTCCTTTAACGAATGTATTACGCAATTCGTTCAAAGTTAAATTAACGATGACCTTGAGTTTTACTTTTCAGATAAATCCTTATTTCGTTTTGTTTTATTTCCTTCTAATACTCTTAGAACCCGCGCAGACTGCAGACTTACTATCGGCCGATAGTTTATTCTGCATCAAGCTACGAGAAATGTGATACGAGGCTATATTATAGGCCACGTAATCACACTTCTCGTAACTTGATTTAGAACAAACTATCGGCCGATAGAAAATCTGCAGTCTGCGCGGGGTCTAACGGCCATTTGCACCGCTTGTGGTTAAGTTCTAGTTAAAATTTAACCATAATTAAAGTTGAAATTTCTTTACACAGGTCAAATAATTAAGGATTAAACGTTTAATTATTAGTTATTGTTAAGCCGTACCTCTGGTAGAGTTTAAGTGGTTTGTTAAAGTTTCCGTACGCATATCTGTCGTCAAAAACTATAAAAATGACGGAAAATAACGTGAATAGTCTATTATATGCCGAGGAAATACAAGATTTAATCGTGTTCAATTCATGTTCAACTTTATTTAGTTTGGAATTCCTAGGCATGTATACGAAAAAGTTAATTATTTTGAAATAAGGACGATCTTGCCTTTAGAAGATTTCGTTTATCGAAACAAGTTGTGCTGAATATTTTGGGTGGAAATTGAGCGTTTCTTAGAATTTCACAAATTTTCGTACCTTAAAACTTGTTAAGTTCATACTTCCAGATTTTTTAATATCAGCAGAAAATTTTTAAATTTGCGTTTTCATTAATTTATAATTCAAAACGGACCAGGTTAGGGATGCAGTTTTTAGGTCTGTTCGATAGTTCTGCACTTTCTACACTTTTAATACCTTTATTCTGTTTTTCTCACTCCTACTTACGTTATATTATATCCATGGCACTCTCTCGGGAGAGGTTGGTGCAAAAAGTGTAGAAAAGTGCAGAGCTATCGGACAGACCTATTATTTGATCATGATTTTAGATTAGGATCACACTTAATTGACACAGTGTGCCCAATATAATTGCAATATAGTTGCAATGAAAATATCTCTATTTTTAAGTACCAACCTTACACATATTTGACAATTTTCTTAGTTAACTAATTAATAATTAATATTATTCGGTGCAATGTTGCACATATTTAACTACTAACTAAACATAACTCAGCATTAGTTAATCTAAAAGTTAATTTTAGGCGGTGCAAACCAGTGTAAGAGTATTTATCTGTAATCTTTGTTACGTATCCGAAGTGGGTATATCAAATTTTTCTAATTAAAAGTGTCATTAAAATTAAAAAAGTAAATATCACTTGGGAGGCTAATGAGTTATTTATAATAACTGGCGTGGTTTATTGCATCATTTGCGTCTTGCTGATATGCACTAAAGCCGGACTTTTTTTTTAAATACGCCAGCGAATTTATACAATGTTGGCGGAATAGATAGAAGAGTGCTGGCCATCATGGATAGCGGTCATTCTGAAAATGTTGTCCCTTGTGCAGCTTTTTAGTACTAATTTGTGGATATTATTTAAAAGTAAAAAAATCAAGAAATTCAAGTACCTCTTCATTAGACCACTCCATTTAATTTTTTTATAATTATTAATAAACACTTTACCTTTTCTATCCGCTTATCAATACAGAATGTAGTTGCAAAGCAATACACAATTATATTAACAACTCGTGTGAGCGCAACCACAAGTATGAACTTGTCAAGTTGACCAATAATTGTGATTCCTTTGACTTGTGCCATTTTTACCGACAGACGATGGGAAATTGACCAGTACTCACCAGTGACAAATAATTGTACAAGTAAACCACTTAAGCCGGACTCAGACGACTGGTGTACTTGGCCAATATTTGTTAATGGCGTATACTTGCCACGCCGTGTGAGTGGTTTACTTGTACAATTATTTGTCACTGGTGAGTACTGGTCAATTTCCCATCGTCTGTCGGTAAAAATGGCACAAGTCAAAGGAATCACAATTATTGGTCAACTTGACAAGTTCATACTTGTGGTTGCGCTCACACGAGTTGTTAATATAATTGTGTATTGCTTTGCAACTACTATTCATTCTGTATTGATAAGCGGATAGAAAAGGTAAAGTGTTTATTAATAATTATAAAAAAATTAAATGGAGTGGTCTAATGAAGTGGTACTTGAAAGTCTTGATTTTTTTTACTTTTAAATAATATCCACAAATTAGTACTAAAAAGCTGCACAGGGGACAACATTTTCAGAATGACCGTTATCCATGATGGCCAGCACTCTTCTATCTATTCCGCCAACATTGTATAAATTCGCTGGCGTATTTAAAAAAAAATGGTACACGTCGTGTGAACGCCTTTGCGTAAAATGGCCTTTATGAGCTGGTACATTTGCCAAGTATACCAATATTGGTATATTGGCCAAGTACACCAGTCGTCTGAGTCCGGCTTTACACGACATGGCAAGTATACGCCATTAACAAATATTGGCCAAGTACACCAGTCGTCTGAGTCCGGCTTAAGGATTCTCAAGTAGGAAAATTACTGAAGTAATTTAACACGACTTGCGATTGTGCATGTCATTGTGAAACGCCTTAGCAGAAAGTCAAATACTTTAAGGTAATAAGACGAAAGATGTTCAACAAAGTCAGGCACAGATTCACTCTGCAATCTTGTAGTTCTTAAATAAAAGTGAAGCAAAATCGACTTTTATGGAAATGTTTTATAATTCATCTACCCTTTCTTCGCCAGTAATTTACATATTTAAAAAAATGAACATGAACTTTATATTAGATTGGTATCTGTTATATTAATGGGAATGGCCGGTTCCTTCGACCATCCCCTTCTGAAACCACTCCTAATCAAAGTTGAGTGAAAGCCACGGGGTACACTTATATTGGAGCTCTGGGTACCTAGCAAAATGAGGTAGTAGTACTTCCCCTAATTGTAGAGGGCAGGCATGTGCATAAATTTAAATTTGGCGCCTTGCTTCCGGAACGTCACCGACCTGTCCAACCAATCAAATGCAAGTTACAAGCCTTATGGCGGTTATGGCGTTCGGCGTTGTGTCATGCAATTATGCACCTTGTGGCGTCGCGTTGTTGTTTCTTTTAACTCATAGTTTTTAATGTTGTTAGGATTATAAAAACACTAATTGTGTTGTTTGTTGTGTGTGTATGTTGAGATTGTTCTTTGTGGTAAGTGATGAAATAAATTAATCTTAATTGAAAAAATAAAATGCCAATATAATTTTCCAGTGTGAAAAAAGAAATGGGTGTATACTGTGAAGTTTCTGGAAGTGTGGAAAGCAATGATAGATTTCCAAATCCCAATAAATACCCGAAACTTTTTCAAAGGTGGATATTGGTTTGTGGAAGACGAGAACTTTTAGAAAGATCTCCAGAGAATATATATAAGAACTGTCGTAAACATTTTATGGAAAACTGTTTCGGCAGAAAAAATATTTTACTTCATACAGCTATTCCCACTGAATATTTACCAGGTAGTAATCTGCCTTTAATTTTGATAGATAACCATTAATATTAATTTCAATTATGTTATTTAGAGACCCTGCAAAAAGAGACAATAAATGAAGGGAACCAGCAATTAGATGAACCTGTTCCAGAAGGTAAGAGTGTACCTGTTCCAGAAGGGGGGAATATTTTTGGATTGATTACCCTGCATTTAGTTTATGGTCAGTGTTGTTGACATTGTTTAGTCCGTAGTAATTTTTTATTTTGTTGAACTACTTAGCTGTTTGATTGTGGAGATTATAATTTAATATGAAAATTTGAAAACAAAGGTCAGAATCTTTTATTAGCATAAATCGAGTTGAATGTTGAAGTGTGAGGTACCAACAGCTGATTGACAATTGTTAACCTGAACGTTTTCACATTTAGGGCCAGTTGCTCAACCATCGTTCAACTTTGTACTTGGTTTTATGATTATGCCTTTATAAATGTTGCCATGGTAATAGAACCAAGTTCAGAGTTGAACCATGGTTAAAATTTTCGAGCAACTGGCCCTTAGATGATGAACTGATGAGCATGTTTTTGTTTTTATTAAAACTACATACTAAATCGACCCTGTTATTCCAAAATGACGAACAAACCAAAGAACCATATTTTGAGAAATCACAGTTTTTAGTTTTAGTGTAGAAAATACAATAGGATGATCGTGAACTTTACTGAGGCTTTGGTCTGTTCGTCCTTTTGGAATTATACTGTCGTATTGTAGACTACATAAAAATTATAATTTTGTATATTACTCTGACGTTAATTCTACAGAGGTTGTATGTATTATGATGTACTGTACTTATTTTATATGTTCTTAAATATAATTAGTTTTATCAAACTGTGTTTTTTTTTCAGTTTTACAAGTGATTGCTGGGTTTCACCAACACTGAATACATGTAATCATCGACTAAAAGTAAATATTGCTATGGTTACACATGGTAAAACCATAACAATATTTATTTTTAACGTATTATTATATATATTTAGTGTTGATAAATGATAAATGAAAATTAAATATTGAAATATCAAAGGTTATATTTGGGTTTGGAGCTACGGTTACTTTTTCTCCTAATTGAAGAGGCCGCTTTACAAGGTATTCCAACTTTCTATTGACTGTCTCATCTATTTATGTATTATCTATGGTGAAAGCTTACACTAACATCTGGTTAATGGTTTTAAGGCTCATTCAGAATTGAATTAGTGCAGAAAATTAGTGCAAATAGGTACTGCAGATTGGCCGTGCAAATGTTTGACAGATGTATTTTAATGTGTCTATTCACAATCAACAGACGTTTTGCACTAAGTTGATTGTGAATAGAGACATCAAAATACATTTGTCAAACATTTGCGCGGCCAATCTGCAGTACCTATTTGCACTAATTTTCTGCACTAATTCAATTCTGAATGATACTTTACTATAAATCTACTACGTTTACTCCATTACACCCTGTATATTTCATCATATTCAGGATTTACTCCTAAAGTCTCATCATTTTATTTTTTAATTATTTTTTAAACTGAAGGATCCTTTCGAAAAAATAAATAAACGTCAATTGTTTACTGTTCTAAACCGCCTTTGAAGCTCACCTAAATAAACAGTGTTTTCTTATCAAATATATATGTTTCAAAGTGCAATAATGAAAATGATTTATTTATTACAACAACGCAAAACTATTTTTGGCAAATTTAACTACCAAGCACTTCGATTAAAAAACAAAGTAAAATGGTATGTTTCATTTTCACAGTGCGATACGCACATTGTTTACATGGGTTTCGGTTTAACTTCACATTTTAAAATTGTGTTCAGCTCGTGCTATAAACGTGATAGTCCAATGGACTTTTCACGTCTCTCAATCTCAAGGTCTTGCGATGTTTTGGATGTCCGTACACCTTGAAGATTAATTTTAATTTTTATTCGATTGAATTTAACATGTCGTTTGGATTGGATCATTTAGGCCAATTTCTTCTATAAAAGAAACTCATCTGAATAATTCTCTCAATGTACAGTACGTACCACCAAAAGTCTAATTAATTGATTAATCATTGTACTAAAATAAAAAAAGACGTGTGACGTAAAATTATGTAAAAACTGAAGCTGTTTATTTAATCTTTTACGTAAAAGACATTAACATTGCCTTAGCAACAGGTTCTAAATTTCTTCTTTGTAAATGTCAAATTTTTTAGAACTTGTCAAGCATTGTAAATGTATGTATCTATTTTAATGAAAAGAAAAATTCAATGTTTTTTTATAATTTCAAAGAATATTTTATTAAGGAATTGTTTTCTGATTCCAAATGTCTAAATTATGGGAGTACGTTGTATTTTTAGACATTTGAAGTTGGACTAACTATTGAAGACGTAATAAATCCATATTACAAGAACATTTTCTAAAAGAAAACTCACCTTTAGCTATTTCGAACGCAGCAGCGCATGATTCGAAGAGCGCACTCTTCTTCACGAACTTTATCTCACGAAGAATTAACCGTTTCCTTCCGCGAATTATTTGACGGCCACGAACGAACCGTGCATTGTACTATCCGCTCGTTAACTAATCAGGCATGCGCGGATTTGCTGCTCATGTTACAATAATAAATATGACTTTGACACTTGAATAATTAACGAGCGAATTCGAATTCGGTTCGAATTACCTCTGCGATTAACGATTTATTTATTCTGAGCCCCGACCACTTTCAGAGGGGACGTGTTAAATGATAGGATAATTACAGTGTGTGTAAAGAAGCAATTAATGGTACTTTTTTTCTGGAGTATGCTATATGTACACGTATAATACAGATTTCCAATCGAGTCACAGTTTTTTTTATTAGCATTGCTCTGCTAAGTAAAACCTAGAAAAATTTAATTATTAAACACAAATGAAAGAAGAGACTTCCTAGAACATGAGAAAAATGTTATACCTATACAACAATCTATAACTAAAATTTTATTCGAAATTCACGTTATGTCCATGCATCTTTAAAAGCGTGCAATAAACGCTTATGGTGTTACGCAGAGAATCAAGAGTCGTTCAGTCGTAAAACTCGCCCGTGAATTAATAAACACAGTTGTACCAGCTGATGATGAATGCGCCGTATAGGTGTGTACAAATTTAAGTTATTCGCCTTTTATAATAATAGATTTTGTTTCACATTGAACGACAAACACAAACCAAACAGATTACAAATGTGTTTACTGATTATAATGTTTTAAATTCTAGGAAAATTCTAAAAAATACTAGGAATTCTTAACGCGGAGTTTGAATTGCTTTCGTGTTGTAGTGATTTACTTGTTTACCTGTGAAAGCAAGTGTTCAAAGTGTTATCCCTTTTTTAATACAATTTGTACGGAATTATTTCTGGAAAACTAAAATACGTAACTTTTTTCGCCCATGTTCTGTGATGTCTGTTGTTTCTTTATCGGTTTACTCAAGAATCACCCTGTAAGTTGTTATTTAAAATTAGAACGAAACGTATTATTGTTTATTACGTTTTGTGTAAATAAGGTAAGTCGAGTTCAGGGAAAAGAAATGAATGACGTTACTGTTACTCCACAGATCTTCTATCCTTAATTTTTGAAGAAAAATTCTTCCTGACGTAGCCGATGATTTACGGAAAGTAAACGATTTGCGTATTATTTACGTCGTTATACTTTGAACGTTGTTGCAACGTCACATTTTGCATCAAGCATACACTGAAGGCATCAAGAGTTGCTAATGTAACTATTTTATTTCCTTGCAATGGTTAATGGAATTTTTATTCGAATTTATTTGCAAGACACGTTTTTTTTTTAATCCCTTGCTTCTGATTTTTTTTTTCATTCAGTATTACTGGCAGATTAAAAATTTCTTGGCATTTATAAATAATTATTAGGGCCACCTTTAATTTCAAGTATGTGACGGCAAAAAAGGTTTTTGTGGATCATTAATAAAGAACAATGTAAAATTTCTCATCATTTCCATTCCATTCAAGTTGCGACAACTCTCTCATCTTTAAACCAGATTTGCGTGTAATATCAACGTTTATTCAATATCGATTTATCGCTCGAAGACAAAAGTTCATGACACACATTACTCAGCTCGATCAATGTGCAGAAATTGACATGCATAACTGCATAAGCCCGACACACGCACGCGAGGGTGTTCTGTCGTGTAATGCTGACCCATAGTTCGCGTGCGTCTTGGTAAATGGTCCTGCAAAATCTAACTTGACAGATAATAAGGTCAAGTGTGTTTATATTTATAATTTTTCGTAGGCCATAGTCCAGTATTTCACATGTTCCACTTAAGGTTCACAAGATAAGAGTTCATGATTTATTCAAATTGACCGAAAGCAAAGAAAGTGATGACATGACACAGTTGGTAAACGCACCAACTTCTTGTTTGTTTGTTTAATTTTCATTTCAGCTTTTATCAGTGCTAGTAAATACTTATTAATAATCAATAATGACCTAGAATACACAAGAAGAGCAACAAAAGTAATACATATTACTTTCTTCCAGTTGAAAAAAACGACATCCTTGTTTTATTTTATCAAATTTTAGAAGGACGAAATTCGAAAGTCTCGACTTCCTTTTCATTTAACATCTAGTTGTGTTGCTTTGTTAATAATTTGCTGGTGCTAAATTGCAATATATTTAAAGGTTAAAATATTAAAGCAATTGCACTTACCTCAACGTTATCTGCGCATCTACTTACCTCACTATATCAAATGAATAGTGTAAATGACTCGTATAAGTTACGTAAAAGATAGCTTCACATTGTACCACTCTGAACTAAAATAAAACTCACTTTTTAGTTTAGTAACTACAGACACACACATAAGTGCACAGTCAGAGTATGTACTTTTAAAAATTTACTTGGCAAACGGTGATAATTATCATTCATAATTTATTATATATATCGTTAGAACTTTGCTTTCTCTTCATTGCTTGTTGACAGCCGATTAAAACACAGTTGACTGGACTTTTTTTTTTCAAAGCGCGGTTTTATTGAATACTAATTATATGTCTATCACGGCGTGTGCTGTCTGATACTGCTTTTTTTTATTACGACGACAAAAAAGCGGCTTCCATAAAAATTAATTGTTATTGTGCTCGCACAGCCAGCGTTATTTGCAATTCTTATTAGAATAGGTTAATCGAAGGCTGAAACATAATTTTAATCTGAAGTGTCCGATCTAATATCAAAGTAGATGAAAATAGTGCCTGAAAACGAAATTCTCTGGGCAATCAAATTTTGAGCGTTTGTCACTTATGAAGGGGGTTACTTAAGATCAATTTGCCAGCCAAATAGAGCGAGAAACGCAAGGATACGGTCTTTTTGTTCTGCCGTAATTCCAGGGGCCTCTTTTCTTGTTTAATGAAGTGTGGAAACTTTGTGAGCAGCGTAATGATAAATAAATAAATTTGTCGTGAAAAATGCTGTGGGCAATCAAATTTCCATTTGGATGGACTTTACAGGTCTATTCGTGGAGTGCTTCTGATGATATTTCCATCAGAAGGAAAATATTTATTTCATTATTTCGTACTTTTTCTTAAGTTTGGTTAAACATGAAAGTATTTTTTTTTAAACTAATGAATCAAAAATTCTTTTACTTTATAAAAGGAAACACAAAGAAGGAAAGAAAAATGTTAATATTATTATCGCTTTACACTAAACAATTAGCATAAGAAACAGTTTACGTATCTGCATACACTATTGGTTATTCTGATTAACATATTTTACTTGTATACTGGTCTTATCAATAACCCGCAGAGAATTTAATGTATTACGTTGTAAGGGTAATTAGCGCCACACTTAACGTTAAACTGTGATAAATGCAGGAATTGATTAAAGTCACAGGCATTAATTTTTTTTTTAATACATTATGTCGAGCAAGTATTTATTCATAAGGGGAAAAGAACAAAAGGCAATCTTAAGATATTTACTTAATAATTATGTATTAATATCGGGGATTCCCAACGTGGATATCGACCTCCTGGGGGTCGATAAAAACTGCGTAACACTATACACATATACGAGGGGAGTTTTTTACCGAGTTATCTACCTAGCTATGAAAACAATATGCTATTGGGACAATTTTCTTATGTCAAGTTTCTGTGACATTTTATAGTGTCGTCTTGAAGTTTGGTTCCAATCGCTTACCAATTGCCATTTTTATGTCAATTTAAAGAAGTGAACATGAGTGATTTGAAACTTGAATACAGAAGCGTCATCAAATTTCTATCGAAAGAAGGCAGTGGCCCGAAGAATATTCATGAGAGAATGTTGGCTGTATATGGAGAAAACGGCCCGTCCTATTTCCAAGTCAAATATTGGTGCAAGCAGTTCAAATGGGGCAAGGAATCCATTCATGATGACCCAAAGTCTGGAAGACCTTTGGAAGCACGAACCAAAGAAATCATCAATTGATTGAGTTGAAGATTTGGTGTTGACTGATCGCCGAATAAAGCTTTCAGAAATAGGAATATCAGAAACGAGTGTTTTTAAAATTCTACACGAAGATTTGGGAATGGGCAAAGTGTTGGCACGATGGATTCTCAAGCTGCTCCTGAACAAAAAAAAAAACTGCAGACGACAAATTTGAGAGGAGAATTTTACTGCTTCATCTCAAGATGTAAAATTGTAACTGGAGATGAGACCTAAGTACACCACTGGGATCCTCCCACGAAACAAGAGTCCATGCAATGCGTTCATAAGGGCTCCTCCATCTAAGAAGACAAAACATTTTCTGCGGGAAAAGTGATGGCCACAGTTTTCTGGGACGCGCAGGTATCTTAATTGAGTATATGCCAAAAAGGACTACAATAACGGGGAATGACTACAAAGACACAATTAGGAACTTGAAAACGGCTATACGCGAAAAAACACCCCACAATCATGATCAGAAAACTCTGCTGTGCATAAAGCACAAATTGTTCAAGCAGTAGTCAATAGTAGCACTCCTTTCAAGAGCTTCAAGCTCCGTACAGCACGTAAAGTCGCAATCATAAGCCATTACTCTTACAGAAAGCTTATAGAACATCTTTACTAACACTTAAAAATGAATCCGGGATATCGTAAATTATTTTTTGTTTGGGAACCACAAATAAAATGAGTTTCTGAGAGATGAGATTGTACATTGAATTGTTCTGTGCTGTTCAGACCTGTTCTAGTTTGTGAATGCTACTAATGAATGCGGCTTTGAGGAATTACAACATCCACCTTACAGTTCGGACCTCGCCCCCTGTGACTATTATCTCTTTCCAAAACTCAAAAATACACTGGAGAGGGCGTTGCTTTGAATCCAATGATTGAAGAACACTATGGAGTCTTATTTTGCAAAATTACCAAAAGAATTTTTTTTTCGAAGGGATAGCGTTATTAGAAAAACGTTAGAATAAGTGTGTTAGGTAGTGTTAATGATTCTTACGTTGAAAAATAAAATTTTGTCCTCTAACTCGTTGTTTTCATAGCTAAGTAGATAACATAAAAAACTCTCCTCGTACACTGTTCAAGAAATAAAAGTGGTAATTGTTTTTTTGCTGGCGTAATTTACTTGTACAAAAATCTATCAAAGTTAACACATATTTACAAATTTTCAGCCATGCTAAATATACGTCAGCAAACAAGAATGAGTACTTTTATTTTTTGAGCAGTGAAGTTTCAAAGTTAAAGTTAATTTTCTTGTAAGAAGTCGATGTTGATAAAAAACACTTTCAACTGAATCTGCATTTTAGCTATTAAAAGACACAGTAAAAACTATCTATGTCTATTATGTCAGAAATTAATTTAATATTAAATTACTTTCCACCTGAATAACTAAAGGAATTAATTAAAAATTATTTTTGCGTGTTCATCACCTGCTGTGCTATTTTGTTTCGAAATTTAAACATACAGGGTGACTGATAAAACACGATAAGAAGCGCTGTCCGAGGAAATTTTTTTAATTTAAATTATACTGTAAATAAAGTTTGTTTCCACAAGAAATGTGTACAGTGTTGTCTGTATAACGTGAACGTCCCATAACATGAACACCCGGTTTTGATATTCTGTAATCTGCATGTTCTAAAACGTGATCGACATTAGTATTTAATATATTAATATTCCAAAACGTGAACAAAATTCTTAAATTTAAACATTTTGTAAGGAAACAGTTTTTGTTTATATTTTTTTAATAAAGATTGTTTCATGAATATTCGAGGTTTTTTCAATATATACTCTAAATATGTATAATAAAATTATACACATGAATTATGATGCAAACATGTACATAGTTCCAAAACGTGAACATGAACACCATTGTTCTTAATTAGTTTTCCCAACTACACTGTACGCTTCATATACATGAATTTAAAACATTTTAATCAGTAAATACCTTCGTGACCTGTACAAGGCCAGTTTAAATTTAAGGTGGTATTGTACAACTTGGCCTAAGTTAGACATGTGCTTCTATTGTTTAATATTATTTTTACTGTTACCTCTGCTTCGTGGTTTTCTTAAGTTAGTCGGCTTGGTCATTCCATTACTAGCTCGGTAAAAATTTTTGCATGCCCTCAAAATTCTGGATCTTGATATGGATATGAGGAATCTTTGTGACTTTTTCTTCTGCTTCTTCATCAAAACAACTTCTAGTTTTGATTATTTCGTATTCAAGTTTCTCTTCTTAAATTTTCTTGTCGCTTTCGTTTAGGATTTCTACTTCAACTTCTTTACTTTGCTCACTTACTTAACGAAACAACAACTTTATGTTCACCAATGTGTCTTTCAAGGTTCCGATCCTTCGATCGAAAGAAGAAGCCAAAACCAAGAGAAAGGGAAAACAACAAAAAAAATTCTTGATTGTTAAAGATTCACCAGTTGGAGCAGGTTTATTAAAAACCCAGTTAGGATGGCAAATGTTCTACGTACGTAATATTTTACGTATGTCAGGAAAGAAAAATTGCGAAATCGAACCAGAAGACATAACGAAACAAATATTCTGTATCAAACCTAAATATGAAAACTCTCTCAAAGATTTGGAGATAAGAAGGAGGTCAATAAGCACATGATCAGTAATTATTGTCCCCTGGATTATTTGAGAAATTCGAAAGTGTGAAGAGTTCGGTCAAAGAAAATGAGCCAAAAAGGTGGGGACAAGAAGAAACAGGAACATTGTGCCTTGGAACAATCCTTGCAATTAACGTCAATTATTTCGTTTCTGAACATGAAAGCAAACCCTCTTAAAGAGATGAGGGATAAGAAAGAGACCAATCAGCACTAATCTCAAAGTAAATCCTGGGATTTGGAGTAACTCAATGGTGCAACGATTTGGATCAAAGAAAGCGAGCCAAAATGCGAAAGGGGGATAGGTATATCGTGATCTGTAAATTATTATAACTTCGTTTTGTGTGTGACGAATTATTGTTAACACAAATCTATTAAAAGTTTAACAAATTCAAGACGCGTTTACAACTCCATATCCACGTACCCAAATAACCTACGACGTTTAGAACAGCTGTACATAACAAAGTTTTTATAGACCAATAAACAAAAAAACTTGTCGGCGATGAGTTTCAGGTTTAATAAATCGTTTCACATTTTCCAAACAATCCCAACATTTTCTGTAATTTGTGACATGCATTTCACGTACGCGATTTGATCAAAAATTGTAACAATAACGACGTTTAAAACAATTATGTCTTCGACGACGGCAGCTGGTGCAAGTGAAATTGGAGGGAGATAGACAAAACTCGCTGACCGATAGCTTTGTCTAACACACATAAACAGAGAACAAACAATAGTTAGCGCAACATCGTTCGCCATCGGACGTTACAGGCCGTGCATTGACCTCCGCGTTCACCAGATTTAAATACTTGCGATTTTTTTAAATTTCATAGGCACAGTTATTTTAGAAATTACTAATAATTACGTGGCGTAAAAGAAACAACTCAGATTTCCGTTCCCAGCTGCTAAACGTGTAATAAAATGAATCAAGGTCGCATTGTGCGCAAGCGAGTAGTGAATAAGAAACTTTATAGTCTTATTATACTGCCGCATTTACAGAACGTGGCGTCGTATTTCGTACGCAGTGTGGCAGCTGATGTAATATTTTAATTAATTATAAACTGTTCAAAAAAATTTTTCAACATTTTCCCCATAATCTGCGACATCGATTTTCTTGTTGTTTTTTTTTTGGTCGGAACAATTGTAATTCACCCTGTATACATAATAAATTTCGTCATTAATACTTTATTTTTCTCTTAAAGTGTCTTGTCATATTCACAACTTGATGGATGGATAAAAAATAATTGTATTCGATTTTTGATAACGAACATATTAACTTTGTAAGTAAAAATGATTTTATTTCTAATTACACATTTTGATATTCATTTATGGTAATTAATGTCGCAAGCAAAATGTTGTTGCTTTATGTTTGAATACGGCGTGATTATAATTTAGCAACCGATTTGCCATCTGTGGAATATTAGTCACGTTAAATGTGCGTTTCTCGACAGAGGTCGATAATTTGTTACATCGTTCACGTTTAATTTGTACGATGGCGCTGTCATAAAGTAAATCGGTTTTACATAAATACGTTCGCAGAAAATTCAAATTATCCTCTAGAACAAAAAATGGAAAGGATTCTATTTTTTTTTCTTCGCTTTGAAATGGAAGAATTATTAAATTTGTACGATGGCTCTGTCGTAAAGGCAATCGAGTTTACATAATTTTTTTAAATACGTTTATAGAAAATTCTCAAAATGCATATCCTAGAATTCAATTATTTAATTTGTTTGATTAAATTATTGGTCCTTCGAAAGGCAATTGAAAATAAATGATATAATAAAGTGATATAACTTTTAGTGTCAACTTTTGAGAAAACAAGTTTTATGTACTTTACACTTTTTTTCAGAAATTTAATGGCCGTTCGTTATTTACATTTACTTTAAAAGCAACAATCAAACAGTATTAACTACGACAAAGTATTTATTACGTCAGTACTCCGTAAAAAAATTGGCAAGAGAGACATTTGCATAATGATTCGTGCGATTCATTTTATGAAGTATTTAGTATTGACTTGGAAACAGAATGCAAATCTTAAATTAAAAAAATAAGAAGTTTGATGTCCAAGGTTAAAATATTTATTGGGTAATACAAATTACATATTGAAACAAACTTCATGTAAATAGTCACATACGAACTGCAACAAATTTTCGGGTAAGAGTAACTCAAAGAAAAAAATGATTTTTACTTTTGTTAACACAGGTTTTAAAAATAATAATAAAAAGTATTTAAATTTACTAAATGTACTTACATAAAAATTATGCAAAATGAAATAACTAAAACGATGAGTAACTGTTTTGCCGTTTAAGAAATTATTTATCCAGTATACAAACACCCGTATGCGTTATTTATTGATGTTATTCTTAAGGTGAATATATTAATGAATAATAAATTTATGAGTCAGATTGTTATTGCCGTTACATACCGCCGTCTCTCTCCCTTTTTAATATAAAAGTTACGTATGCAAGTAGTTACAACACACATGTATTCTGTGGGTGTGTTTCCACTTCCACTTGTTTTCAAATCGAGTGACGTTAATCCTTATCTATATTTTTGTTAAATTTTATTGCTTTGTTTATGAATATTATAGACTTGATCAGGACATAAATTATTATCTTGAACGGGAGATAATTGCTTTTTGTCTACGATTTTTGTCTTCACATTTGTTCAATAACTAAGAAGGTTTCTTTTTTTTTCTTATAAATCAACTTCCTAATTTGAATTTTATACGTAATGTAGTTGTCCATATACCGCTCGTTGTTGTAAAATGAGAACGTCTGCACATTTATGCTCTCCCTGAATTTCTAAGATCTCAGTTTGATTCAACAACAACCTGTATGCATGTTAAGTTTGCGTTAATTTCCAATTCAAGTCCATATCTACAGACTGTTCACGATAATTATAGTGAAGTTTTGGCAAGTTTATTTTTATAATGGTTGCTGAAGCCAAAATATTTGTGGATTCTTATTGTTCTTTTGATTTGACATAACATAACTATTTTTTAGTTAGATACATAAACATATTTAGAAGATATTTTCCGAATGTTAATAACATAAGACCAGTAAATTAAAATCATAAAAATAAAGTCATAAAGTTTAAGGAAAGCCCCTCCCCCAGATTAATTTAAATTTATTACATTTGTTTTGCGCTGATTTCGAAAGCACTTGCAAACAATCGAAATAAATCTCGCCAGATTTAATAGACTTTTTTTTGTTTGTTTGTTTGTGAACACGATTTAACTTATTTAATTTGTTTCAGTTGCCGGCCCTGGGCACCTGCAATGAAAAGGTAAGGAGAGTCGCTCTTCACATGAACGTTCGCCAAAGTTAAACAAGAATCGAAATTAAATTTACTTTCTCTTTCCGTCGTCCGCACAGTTTGATTGTTTGGACAACACTCGGTTCCGATTGAGATAAAGCGTAATTTTAAACGGACAATGATAATTGATAAACACGTTTTAAATTGACTCGTTGATAGAAGTTAAATATTTCATTTTTAGTATCATGTATAGAAGTTCTCTTATACATAATTATAATAGAATTCCGATAGAAAATGTATTATTTACAGAAAAGAAAGAAATGGGAGGAAAATAAGAAAACATTTTTTAATATTGTTAACAATATGTAAACATCGTTTCGATGAAACATGAGCAAATTAAATCATATAAAAAGTAAGTGAAAAGCAGTAGCATACGGATCAGTATATTTCCACTAAAAATAGGATTTTTCCATATAGAGAAGAGAACAAACAAGTCTATAAATAAGTAAAATAAATATAAAATATTGTGCCGAATAAATTGGACCGTTATATTTAATTATAAGTCCCCGTCATCCGAGTTTTTATCATCTGTCGTATAAAATTGGCCAATCACTTGATTAATTTATGAATATAATTAAATCTACCAATTATACAGATAATGTAAGGAGATTAAAATGATTAATCGGTCCCAATCACCTTATTTATTATGCGTTTGTATTTATTTACCAGCCAGCCCGCTATCTGCCTGCTTTAAATGAATACGAAATAAACAATCAAAATGATTTTAGGAGTATTATAATATTAAGTCCACTCAAACGTGCGTAGACTTAAGAATTCATTGCGAAAGTGAAAGCAAATTCGTTAACAGGAACAAAGAACTCGTTTTCCGTTTTCTAAAGTACCTTAAACTGTGTAATTGACTTGTTTAACAAATAGTTAATAACAACGCGAAACGCAGTCGGCGACTTATTTAATTATACACTGCGTTCGTAAGCATTTTACCTCAAGCTACTGAAATGTGTATTTGATGATATCCTTTAGTAACTTTTGTTACCAACAACAAGTACAAGTTATTACGAGCAATAATAGTCGGAGATGTGAAATATTACTAACTGAAATAAATTGTTTGCATTAGATTATTTAATTATAAGATGCAAACGTAAACCTTCAAGAAAATTAAGGCCGAATTCATTAACAATAAAACTAATTGATTTATTCTTTTTAATTAATATAATTTAATGTATTGAAGAACATAAGGTTAAATTCTTGCATGAATATTAATTAATTGACTTTATTAAAACTTACTCCGAAAACCTGTTTAGAGAATGCGAATTTCCGTTTCCATATTTTTAAAAATAATTAAAATTATATTGCGAAATTTACATAATTAAAAACTTTCTAAATCGGCTACTTGCGTCCAATTAAGAAAAGAAGGCAAGGAAACTATGAAACTCCTGAGCATAATTTATTAACCCATTATATATGCGCGTAAATAAATAAATAACTATAATTTTCTCTTATTTGTGTTTGCTTATGTCGTAACTGTCCGCCTCTGATATATTATTATTATTATTATTGCAGTAGAAATTTTAACATTTAATTATTTCCCGAATAAAGGTTTGTAGGTTAATTCGACTAGCGCCTTTTGCGACACATTTTTTACGTCTGCCGGAATACTGCGTTTGCAGCTTTGCTTCTTATTGATAATGATAAAGTGCGTTGCTCCGAACTAATACCCCCGAAACAATTTTTCTGCGTTTTAATAAACAACTGACGTTTGACCCTATTAAAATTTGATAAGCCACATACTGTTCTGTTTGTTTGTATGTGTGTACGTACACAACATGATGTCCATAAAGAATAATTTTATTTGAAGTATCCTAGTCTTACGCTGCACATTTTAATGCGGTAATTCTTTGCATATTAACCAGAATTTTAAGTAATAAGCAAATTTAAGGCCGTCTGCCAGAAGAAGAAAGGGTCGACGGAGGATAAGGTGGTTAGAAGGTGTTGTAAGGAATTTGAACGAACAAGGAGTAAAAAAGCAAAGAATGGAGAAGAATGACCCAGTTCTGTGACCTGTGAAAGCTAGTTTCAACAAATTTCCAAATTAACTTAAGTTATTAAGTTAACTTCTTGGTTACTAACATCATGATGATTGAACTATTGAGCTCTTTGCGCAACGAGATCATTACGGCATAGCATTGCAAATTTAAGAGTCACAGGGACTTACCAATACACGTACCTTTACAAACTGGTGAAGTCAATGGTTTTGAAGCAATAGAATTACAAATACAACTGTCAAGGTTACTCGAGAAAGGTAAATTTCATTTGAGGAAATGGACATCAAACGACAGCAGCATTCTGCAACATTTAACGGACTCACGAAAAACTGAGGATTTACTGGTTCTCGACGAAAATGAAT
The DNA here is from genome assembly GCA_958336345.1 of Dorcus parallelipipedus. Lineage (NCBI taxonomy): Eukaryota > Metazoa > Arthropoda > Insecta > Coleoptera > Lucanidae > Dorcus > Dorcus parallelipipedus. Next base: position 25,196,307 of record OY284480.1, on the reverse strand, counting down.
CTATCAAGACACTGGGATTGCTGTGGAACAGTAAAGAAGACGTTCTTCAATACTGTATCAATTTACCAGCAAATGACAAGATATCTAAGCGAGAAATTTTGTCAAACATAGCACAAATTTATGACTCTTGGGGAGTCCTAAGCCATTACGGCAAAGCTGAACATTGAAAAACTATGGAAATTGCAAGTTGATTGGAACGACGAGATTCCAGCGAAACTAAGATGGCAAAACTTTTACAACTCACTGCACTTCATGCAAAATTTGAAAGTTATCAGAAACGTCCATCTTAGAAATATTTCCCGAAGACTCATATTACACGGGTTTTCCGACACTTCAAAAAAGGCGTGCGGAGCGTGTGTGTATGTTTTAACTGAAAATGAAGACAACAAAGTGCAGTGCAACCTTCTTTGTTCAAAATGTATTTCCTTTGTTAAACATGCATTGATGCAAGAGATTTGAGAAATTAATTTGTGGGGTGATTCAAAAATTACTTTGCATTGGATACGAATGTCGCCAAGCAACTTAAAAATATACGTCTTAAATAGAGTAGTCGAAATACAAAAACTAACGCATGAATACAATTGGCGTTACGTGCCATCGAAACAAAATCCAGCTGATTACCTGACAAGAGGAGTTCATCCCAAAAAGCTTTTAACATTGGAGTCATGGTGGCATGGTCCTTGTTGGTTACCGAGAATCAGCGAATGGCCTTCGCAGGATATCGCTGCCTTGGAGAAAATTACTGAACAGAAGGTAGTAGTAACCCTAGCAACATTTTATATCGAACTTGAACTTTTGAGAAAATTTTTATCTTTTTCTAAACTAAAAAGGTCTGTTCCAAGCACGTTTTGTGACCGTTTCGAAACCGTCACAAGCATGCACTCATCAAAGTTTTACACTCGATAAAGTTGTCAACATCGATCATTATTTCGGTGGGCAACTGAATATGACGGTTTCTTGAACGGTCAGAAAGTGTGGTTGGAATAAAGCTAATGAGTTGTGACTTACTGTTGCCGATTTATCGATAATATGAAGAAAAGGAAAGCTACCGGTCACTTGATAGTTGAAGAATTAGAGAGACCTCGCCTGAAAATTCTTCTTCTTTCCTGAAGAGATTACAAATCTACGACCTGGTAAAGTAATTAAAAGTAACAGCACACTACTTTGCTTAAAACCATTCTTAGAAGACGACGGAAAAATGCAGATATTCCAATCGAGCAGAAATATTAAATCATACAACAGAAATCATCGTTCGTGAAGTACACATTCGACTTTTAACTGTGGACCTCAACAACTTCTTTGTGCGATACGACAAAATTGCCTTTGGCAGGAGGAAGAGAAGTGCGAAAGATTACCAGAAACTGCATCCCCTGTTTCAGATATAAGCCGAAGACTTCGGAATTTATAATGGCAGATTTACCCGAAGAAAGAGTTAATACATCAATTCAATCGTTTGAGACTACCGGAATCGACTTTGCAGGACCATTCCAGGTGAGAGAAAATATGAGAAGAGGCAAACTTCCTATTGTGAAAGCATATGTCGCTGTTTTTATATGCTTTTCAAGAAGATGAAATAAGTTCGAGACTGGCTTCAAAAAGGATTGTCTGGAAACTCGTACCTCCAAAATCGCCACATTTTTGTCAAGACGGCACATGGTATTTATAAACGCAGTGTCAAAAAATTGTGCGTCTTACCGATGTAATCTTAGTTTATAAACATGTTTATAAACAGTTTTAAAAAAAAAAGACAAAATAAACAAACAGGACTCGTACAGCGTTTTTCTTAAAAGTATTCTTCTAAGTTTAAGTTAATACTGAAAATTAAAATTAAAGCAACGTTATCAAGAGGAATCAGTGCTTTTTATAAAGGTCTCAACAGACAGGAATGATATACCTTAGTTAGTCATTTTAATGGTTTTCCTTATAGGAAACATCATAAAATTGTTGAGAGAATACACTTTACATTTTCCAAAATATATTGATTTTTCCTTAAGTGACTCTCATTCCCCCGCCACCCCTATTCCCATAGAAAATCATCCAATGAAATCAGTTTTAGTGGTCACTTTGAACCAACTCTTACAAGGTTTGATGTCATCATTTCATGCTTGCGATTCCTTAAATAGTTTGATAAATTAAAGCAAAATAATTAATGATTAATAATGATGATGTCTCAAATATGTACATATTAATAATTTCTAAAAAGTTTACTCAATTTATTAATGCACCGTTTGTGCTAAAAGAAAATTAAACAAAACAAACTTCGGATCACGTAGGCCACTGGTTTGCATACCGATGAGAAGTTAGCAATAAAATTCCAGCAATAAAGTTATAAAATTTCAAAACGCTGTTGCCGCTAAAATAACGATCACAGATCAATAATACTTAATCCATTGCAAAGAGTATAATGTGTACATTCTCCTTGTACCAAGAAATTGAAGAAATATTTGATATTAAGTTAGAAACCACTATTTAAACCAGCATGAGTCATTATTCATGTAACACACTAAAAAAAAATTTGAGGCTTCACTTGAAACGAAAGATCTCGATGTGTACTTTCATATTCTGTAAAGAAAATGTTTATGCAAATTCTTAATCAGATATGAGCGTCTAATTTGACTATTGTCATATGACCGTGAAAGTGTACTTTTAATTTATCTGTAATTAATTATAATCGACCGGCTAAAACTTTCCAAAGGCATTATTGAATAGATATAGATGTTTACTTTATGACTGCGTGAAAATTTTCATTGAAAACATTTTTTTTAGTGTGTTACATGAATAATGACTCATGCTGGTTTAAATAGTGGTTTCTAACTTAATATAAAATATTTCTTCAATTTCTTGGTACAAGGAGAATGTACACATTATACTCTTTGCAATGGATTAAGTATTATTGATCTGTGATCGTTATTTTAGCGGCAACAGCGTTTTGAAATTTTAAAACTTTATTGCTGGAATTTTATTGCTAACTTCTCATCGGTGGTTTGCATAAAAAAGTACGAAATTTGAATTAGTCTATCGGCAATTTTCAAAACCACCGTCTCAAAGACGACACCTTTCAAATCGAAAATTATTTTTTATGAATAAAAGGCTTAGGAAAGTCTAGACGTAATTATTTATGGAAAACATTTTATATTTGATTTGATGCTAAAAGTTCTGGATTTTTGTTGCGGCCTAACGTTGAGCTCATTATTAATAACGTATCGATGGAAAAATACACATGCATATCACTTGATTACATACAGCGTTTATTATATGTGTGTTCACAGTCTAAAGAGAAATTGTTTTATGTAATCAATCCGATAGGATGCGGTATCGAATATTAATACGGATTATTTATTAGTATTCTAGGAATAAGCGGCGCAGTGAAGCCTTTAACTTCCTTACTCTGTTTTTTTTTTCTTCTTTTTTGACGAACACACTGCTAAATAATTAGATAATAATAGATAAATGTATTACAAGTTAGTGTACCTACACAAAAATATTCATAGAAAATGTTGTTTGTACTTGTACAACCTAAACCGCACTTTATGCAAATTTACTGTTTTGTTTATTTGCAGCATAAAATAATGCCGAGTTGTTTATATTCCGTTCGTTTTTCTACGGTGGCACATTATCGTTTTAATGAACAATATAAATTCTGCCTGTGCATATGTTACAGTCCGAATATATTTTTTTTTGTTTTACACGCCGAAAACTAACATTGGCAACATTAAATGTTGAAACGGCTGTACAACGGGAAGGTCAATGGAGAGAGAATAGTTGGGCTTTTTGCCTTGACTTTAATTTTCTGAAGATTATAGAGTGTAATGCGCGTGAAATACTGAACAAATCTAGTAATATGCAGAAAATTAACTTAAATTAATTAATTAAACTTATAAAAAGTTTGTTTTTAGCTAATTTTTTTATTTGTAAGGGTATCTGTCTGCTATTTGCAGCAAAATTTAAATAAAGAACGAAGGAAAGGCTATGGATTTTATGAAGTAATCAACTTGTTTGGCTGATAGGGATGGGGACCGTAACTGATGATGATTGAATAATATAATATATAATTCATATAGAAATGATGTAAGAGAAAAATAAATTTAAAAATAGAAAGAACTTCCGCGGCCCTTGTTTGTCTCTTCAAGGCAACACTGAAACGTTCTGAACATTTAGCTTAAATAATCACTAAAATGTCACCAGAAGCAGAAAATGATTATTCCTGCGCATTTTTGTCTCACTTTTACGATATCAAAAACAGCTGCGCTCTCTCTCTACTTCTTTTACTCCGTATTTGCAACGCCTGAATTAGTTAACTGTTTCTTAGTATCAACACTATCAACTGCCAAATAAATACCTACTAAGTACCAGACAGTTGCACTAAATCCTTTTAAATTGTACTAAATCTAGTACAATTGTACTAGCTGTGGCAACACTGTTTGTTGGCACATATTGTTGATAAAGAAGAACGCGATTTTTATGTTTGACGAACATAGCAAATTATTTTATGACAAATGTCATTACAAAATGACAGAATCAACTGAAATAATAATTTATTTTATATGGACTATCAAATTCGGTTAAAATCATTTTCAAACAAAATCACTAAAGTCTGAAATTTCAACAGAAAGCTACTTGATCTAGTGTCAAAATCACTAAGTCCCAGTTGCACAATATCAGTTTAAATTTAAGCTGAAGCTTAAACCCATAACGAGATTATTTCAACAATTGTTGAGAGTTTAAGCTTTGGCTTAAAGTTAAGCTAGAATTGCACAACGGAGCCTAAATCGGTAACGTTTGGCTTAAGTTTACAGGTTCTGTTGGTAATTCAATTTTTATGTTTGGTTTGGCTAAATTAATCTTTATTAAAAGAAAAAATCACTAGATTTGTCGCTAAACCGATCACAAAATCATTAAATTTTAGAATTGACTAAAATTTGTGTGAAATTTCAACAGAAAATCACCAGATCTAGTGACAAAATCACTAAATAGGCAACAATGTGGTTCGTCATATTAATATGCAATAAATAGCAAGGAATATGAGAAAGTAGAGAGAATAAAAGGCTCAGCTTCAAATAATTAATACTCTGCTAAATAAAAAAAGGCACAGAGGATTATAATCAAAAGAGAAAGTGTCATTCAAAAAATAAATTAAGTAAGGGTGAGATTTTCAAAATAAAAAATAAAAAAACAGTTCATTTGGTTGTGATTTATTTTTCTTCCAAACCCTTATTCTCATTTAATAAAACTTTAACTTTGGTGAAGTTCACATTAAATACAAGCTTTTATTTTCTTTCAAATATTTCTCGTAAGTATTTTTTTTAACTTTTATGTTTTTTTTTTTAAAGAATCCTTTTATTGTCATTGTTTTACACTTGTGAGAAAAATCTCTCATTTTTCTTTCTATTTTAAATGAAGTAATTTATTATTAACTTTCGATTTTGATTTAAAGTTTTAATTTTCAGAAAGCATCCCTTAACTCGAATGACTTGATGATCAAGGATAAAAAAGTGACTATAAATAAGGAAATTAAAAAATGATTTTTTTCATATCTAAAAAATAATTGACTGCTATACAGGCTGTTTTTTTTAACTTCATACAAAAAATGAAACCAGTGAAAGTTGACATTAAAAGTGATAGAATGAAGCAGTTTTTGTATAACAATTGATTAATAAATATTACAGATAATAAATGTTTCGCCGAACAATGAAACAGTTTGATAGTCCCTGGCTTATTTTTATTACGTAATCAGAGAAGTATGTCAGCATCGGCTGTTTAGGGGGGTCGGTTCTCAACTGCACTTCGTCGCAGATAACAGCGTTGAAAACATGGCCGAATTTTCCAATAGTGTTATTGTAACTAGAACGAGGAGAAAGCCAACGCAGAGAATTCGCAGCTGCAGAAATCCTTCTTGCCTTCTCCTTGTTCTAGTTATATTATTGTGGACGTGATTTTAATTTACGGCGAATGTGGTCAAAATGCGTTGGCTGCAAGACGTTTGTATGCACAGCGTTACCCAGATTGCCCTTTGCCAAATAGCAGATCCTTTGTGTAAGTTGTGCAGCGAGCAAGGGATACGAATAGTTGTTTACAAGGGATGGTATCTTTAATTTTCACAACATGCATATGTGGGCAGAAGAAAATCCTCATGCAATGTGGCGCCGTAGTTTTCAACAGCGTATGTTAAACGGCACTTTAATCGGTTCTAAACATTTCACAAGGAATTGCCGGATGTCGGTATGAATTTTTTGATTTTTTTTTCGTTTTAATTTTGATGCATTTGTGAGAATATCTTACCAAATATGCCATTAATTTTTTTGTACGAATTTGAAGAACACCCTGTATATCGTCCTATTATTTTTTAGTTTTTATAAAAGAAATCAAAAAGTCGATTTTTGATGAAAAATTTAGTTTTTGTCTATACAAAAATCAAGAAAATTTTAAATTTACAGAAATTTTTAACTAAGCAAAATTGTTTAAAATATAATAGGGTCCATACACAGTCAAACAATTTGCGCAAACTCTGTTGTACAACAACTGTGTTCTGCATTTAACTCTGTGCATTTAAATGTTGCACAACAACTCAAACGCGAACGTACACAATCAAAATGTTTGCAGAACACCCTTTGTTGCGCAAATTGTTTGATTATGTATGGGGCCTATTAGTTTAAGTTTTGTGTAAAAGTTTTTTAATTCCCCTGTCTTTAAAAAATAGGGCAATTTAACAAAGTCAGTGTTCTTAAATTGTCCTACTTGTTAGAAGTTTTGATGCTAATTTTAGTTTTTATAAAATAAATCAAAAAGTAGATTTTCTAAAAAAAACGTTTGACTGTTTGCCCGGCGAAACCGCGTGTTGTTCTTCTGCCGACGTTTCGTTTTTCTTTACAGAAGAACTTTTTCAGAACTGCTGATCTTTTTGCGAAGTGGTAACACAAGGAAATCAACAACCCTGAAGAAGTTCTTCAGTAACGAAGATTTTAGGAGACTAAATGAAACCGTTTGGTCATCAGAAACATTCTCTCTCTTTTGTTGCTACAGTTTTCTTTAAATCAAGAAGTATTAAAAATTCCAATAAGGAGCTAATTTTGAACATGAACCTTATGAATGTCACACTGTATATTTAATCAAAATGTAGGTGAAATATTCAGGTTATACCTATGTATGAGACGGCAAGAGCCGAGGAATAAACTGCTTCGTAAGCGTCGTTTGTATTCAAATGCGACGGATTATTCTGGCGAAATGATCCCGAAATGTATAAACTGTGGTATTTTTATGAAACAGGGTGCCTTATTTACTCTTTGAACGGCACGTCCTATGCAAACGTACAAAAATATTGCGACTGGTAGGTAAACAACGCAGACAAACGGATTACGTCTGTCACTGTGAAATTACTCGGGCATAATTTTGCTTTTACATGAATAATAAAGCTTCAAAAAGCCGAGATGAACAATTTTACTTTCAATAATTGCTTTCGCTTTCAAAGTTTCTCTTACTATTGAATTAAAACGAATTATGTTGGCGTAGCATTTACTGGGAAATCCTTTAATTGTTTGCCAAACAAAAATTGCAAAAAAAAATTATTGAGTAAGACCACGACTAAGAAAAGCTTCCGTAGAAAAAGGAGTGCTGAAAATTATAAAATAACAGAAGAAATATCGAATGCCAACTTTGTAATAAAAACATTATTATACCAGTTGTTTATTCTTAAAAAAAAAAACAGTATTTACAATTAAGAAAATGTCGTTCGTCATAATCATCATAAGAAGTCGTACGACTTTTCAGATATTAAAAGGGAAGTTCAGGATGAATTAGGTATACACTAGGAGGGCCCAGAGCGCGCGATTCATTTCTGGCTATCAGGATGACGTGCGCTCATCAATTTCGATTTAAAAGAAATAAAAGGACCTAACAGAGCACGACGGAAACATTTTTCACATCGGTTAAAGCCCATTTTCTTTCTTTGTAGCTTCCTGTCTCAGCAAGACAGAATAGCTTTAACGTTATAAAATATGGGATGCAAGTAAATAAGTCACTAAGTTAATACGTAATAAAATATGTACCAAACATATTACAGAATTAAATAAAAGAAAAATATTTAATTAAAAAAGAACACTAATCGAAACTAAAACTGCAAAATAATAAAAATAGAATAAGCAAATTTTTTTTAAAGTTAATAATCAAAATGTATGAATGTTTTTTATTTGAACATAAAAACTTGTTAGATTATCTTTATGAGAGTTTGTTTACATTTGCCAAAAAATAATAACGTGCCATATTTATTTTCTGATATAATTAATGTCAAAGCAAACGTAGAACTTTACTAGCACACAACAAATATCACGTGCTTCTGTAATAAAAATCTAAATAAATAAATACATAATCCAAAAACGGAAAGTTGCCGTCGTCGCCGCGGTTTTCAAAAACGCAAAATAGTTTCCTACCTAAAAACACCTTGCATGTAAAATTTATGCGATCATGTTGTTTTATGTGACACAGGAAATTAATGTTAACACATTTTGCTTTCAGGAAATCATTAGTTCGGGTGATACGTTCGTAATTATAATATTAAAGCAGACCCCCCCCCACACGCATTTGTTCTTAAAAACCTTTTAGGTGAGGAACATACATAAATACGGAAACGCGGAAAAACAAACATCGTGTGAACGACTCTCGTCAAAAACCACAAACAATTCGTTCATGTAAATTACAAGCCACACGAGGCACCAAGGACAATCAAGTCATTTATTTATCTGACTAAATACACATTCAAATTCGCCAATTACACACGTTCATGTTCTGTTTCGCTCCGACGGCTTGCGGTCCCTGCTGCTTCCGAGCGAAAGAGGCTATTTAAACGGATGTTTAATATTAATACGAACGCATTAATATCAATTTATTATAATGTATACAATGAAAATGAACACGGTTTTATGTTGTATAATTTGGACTCCTGATAAACAAGACCCCCTCTCTCTTTCTCTAACAATTATAAATTGCAGTCAGTGGTAATTAGGTCAAACATATAACGGTGCCAAACTTTTTGATAGGCTTATCTAATTTAAAAAAAAGACGCGATAACTTTGACCAGAGTTGTTGCCTTTTTTTTCATTTTCGAAGCAAAATTGGGACACGCTGTAAGCATTTAAAAGTTAGCTTATCTTAATGGTTACACATAACATTTTTGTTACCAGAATTATACTAAATAATTTTTGAAAAAATAAAAATACAAGACATTTTTTTAGCATAGATGTTTACAAATTTCTCTTGTATTTAATTTAAGTATGAAGGTCATACATTTTTAATTAAAATAAAATAAAATAGCCGGATGGTTTGAAAATTGAATACCTTGAATAATTTAGTTCGTTGGGAAGTGACACTTCAAGACGCAACGTTAAAGGTAATTGGCAATTAAAATAACTTGTGCAATTTACATTTTTTATTGTTAGGCTTTCACGTCAATATCGAAACGTTGCAAGAAAAAAATCCGAGGTTGACGTGGACTATGTAATTATTGCAGTAAACATAATCATTAATAGAATAATAATAAATAAGTAAGAAAATACCTTTCCATTTTTGCAACTGGTTTTTATAACTATTATCTTTAATTACATAGACAGACGACATAAATTTTAATTTGCTTCAACATGTTATTATTATAAATTATTTAATTATACATACATATATTTAGATCAAAAATTTTCTCTTGCTCTGATAGTTGAAGAGCTTTTTAAGGATCTTAGATAAAAAAGCTATTTTGTGACATTTTTACTTACATCTGCAAAATAAATAACATGTTTTTTGCAATTATTATACCGCATTATTCGTTTCATTTTAATACACAATAATGAAGTGAATTGGAACCAATTTGAACCCCCTTGACAAACCGTAAACGACGAAATTACTAAAATGAAATTCACTAAAAGTTTACGTCAATGACCTTGAAATATTGGCCAACTTGTTTTTTTTTTGTTAATTACATAAAATTTATGAATTCTGGTAGTGTTTTTCGAATTAACTGTAGAATTCTTATTTATTGTTTGTTTCATATATTAAGGTCCTTCAAAGGAAAAAAAAACCTCGTCTTTCAGTTTATATTTATCTAAAAATTATTATTTTTCTAGGATTAAGTTCTTATAATTCCAATTACTTGCCAGTAGGCTATACGCAACGTTTACTAAACGCTTCAAATGGTTTAAAAGAGGCATTAAATTTTATTACAAGCATAAAAACGCCGTAATCCGTCATACATAAAATAGTAAAGCTCGTTACGTCCTGTTATTTTATTAGTCCAGAAGACAAATATTAATATTTATGTAAAATATTTGCGCTGAAAATGTTTCAGTAAATTAAAGTGAAATGGATAATCAGCTAGTTAATTTCGCCTTTGGCATTGAAACTATTAGATTAGTATTAACTGTTGAAATAACAATTGTAAACAAACTCATAAAGATTCCTTTATTATTTTAATACTATTCGTAATAATTTAGATATACATAATTCCCACTTAACAATATGTTTAATATTACGTATAAATGATTGTGTGTAAATCAATAAATAAAACTGATACAGTAACTTGTATGTAATACGTAAAAATTATTTTGTTGTTCGCTTTTTATCATTCCCTGATTTTTAAAAGTGCTTTAGTAACCTTTCTTGTAATTTTGCGACCGAGATTAAAGTGACTAATCTACAATGTTTCCTATACTTCTGATAGGCGATACGTGTTATTTGTTAGAAGTGTAAAACCAATCTCCGTTAATTTAGATTGAGAAGGAACACTTACGCTGGATTTCACAAGTGTCACTTAACTTTAATCATCGATTAAGAATAATCATTCCTATACCTTCAACAAACACCATGGCAACATTTACTTTTAACGGATGATTAAATTTAAGTAACGTTTGTGAAATCTGCCATTATAGTTTCATAATTAATAAGTGTATTTACATACATAATCAGAAGAACGGGATTGGGATTGGTCGCGAGACTTAACGAGCAACACATCAAACCTAACAAGAAAACCAAGTTTATAATAAAGATTGCATCGCGTCCTCGCTCTACAACCTCCCTGCACAAATAAATAGTGTGAAATATTAACATATAAGTTTAACTGAAATGGGATAGTTTTCTAATAACATATCGATGGTCTCAAATCAATACCTCGTAAGTCAAAAAAAGCAATCAGTACTACGTATACAATTAAAGTCGAATACAATTAAAAATTAAGAAGTTTTTTTGAAAAATACGTCGATAGAAGTTTCTTTTGAAGACGTTTTATTATTATTATGTGCTTTATTATTACCAATATCATTGCAGATAGTAATGAAACACTTTTATTTGCCTCCTCTAAAAATGGTCATTTTTTTACTCTTACGTGGTATTGACTTGAGGCCATCGATATTTCTTGGTTGATTGCGTCTTCGGCCTATAATGGGCTTACATACATATTGAAAAAATAAATTTAAACCGAAAAGGAACTTAACCTAAAGAATAATCGAAAATTAATTTGTAGGGTCGCGAACACATCTGTTGAAATGAAAATCTAAACATCTAAATAAATTGACTTAATAACTACGATAGCCTAACTAAGCATGCATGCACTGCACTGGCATCTTGTTGGTTTCACAACACCTTAATTAAAAAAAGTATTCTTCGACCAACTGGTACACCAGGTTTGAAAGTTAAACAACAAGAAACGTAGGGATTTAAAACGAGAAAAGGATTATTAAAAAAAAGATCGACTTAAATTTTATGTATGGAAGCGTATACAATATGTGTCGGGCGCCTATTGTCACATCGCTAACATTCGTTTGTGCGAGGGGAATGCGGAGTCAAGTGACGGCGAAAGTTCACGTGTCCAGTTGAGGAATCTGACCATAGGGTCGTAACACGTTCTGTATATCATACTGAAAGAGTTATTGCTATGGACTAATGTGCAGAGATTTTCTTACAATTAGACATTTCCCTAAACATGAATAAAAATTATTATTTTAAAATAATTTCTTAGCGGGAGAATGCAGTAAGTAGGGATTTTGCATGGTTTTGATAATATAATAATCGATTCGCGCCGTACGACTCGTATAATATCACAAGATACTTACAAAAGTTAAAAATTGATAACGCATCAATATTTACTTTTGTTGTTGATAAACAGGACTGGCTTATGCAATAGTCGCGGGAATTTCAGCAGAATCGGTAACAATAAGATGTCCGAGGATAATTTTTTTTTTGGTATTATCAAATCAAACACTTTCATTCAGCCTTGAATGACCTCCTCCTTCTTGCATTTTTATTGATTATTTTCGAATTAATCGTTGGCTCTTCAAGGAAAGAATTCAAAAATAATTATTTATGAAATAAGTGACTACATTCACCGATGCGTAATTATCAAATAAAAAACGTGACGTTGACCCATAACACGCCCTTACAAATGGTCACTTTTATAACTTTATAAGAGACGGGGGTGGGGGTCATTTGAATAATTTAGTCGTTGACATTATGAACACCTCCTCAGTTTTGAAATCGGCTCGTTTAAACGCATTATGTCGTTGGTAAAATTTATTCAACTTTATTATTTGAATGGGCACATTCATTTTAAAATTAAATTATTATCTGTGGGTTACTCACGCTTGTGCCAGAGACACAAAATAAATTTATTGCTACATTGTAGTTCGACCGCATACAGAAGAGCGTGGGTTTCCTTCACCATACGAGGGATAGGGAAAGAAAAGAAAGTTTCTGTTTTGAAAAAAATGTTTTATGAGTGTAGTCTTTTCGCCTTGCTTTTTACCATCAGAAACGAAAGGAAATTTTTCAACAATCAAAATTGAATTCGTTTCAATGACTAAGCTATTATTAAATAGTATTTAAAACTAGGATTGATTAGCATTAGCATAAAAAAGTTAGAATCTAGAAAGGAAAATATTTTTATAGTTGTTTATTTAATGAGCTGATGAATTATGCGAATGATCTTGAGTAAAAAATATTTTGGTTGCAGTTGTCTATTCGTGACGGCACGTGTATTATTATAATGAGCAAGTCATGGGTAGGAGAGTCTGACCAAATGTAATTCTGCTTGTTGTTTCTCGTTCCCATTCTCCATTCCCATGCACGTGGACTTTTTTCCAACGAAATTCGCAAGGCCAACTCATTCGATATTTCGCGGCCGATCTCATCATAATTACAATTTGAGCGCCGTCGACATTTTTAATTTGTCTGTTTACGATGTAAGAGGTGACCGAAATAAATCAAAACTAATGCACAACGTCGGCTTGTTAATTGTGAATAACATTTCACGCACTGTGCCGATACGCAAAAAAGTGCCTTTCATTTTAGTCCAATGCATAAACATCTACAAGGCTGCGATTTACATCTGTACCATTGTTTAAGATTTGTTTTTAAGTTAAATAAAACTCAGGTGATAGATATCCCGTAAATCTTAAACAATCTCCGTGTGGGCTTGAGGAATCGTGTTTTACGTTTTCGTTACATTTACTTTGAAGAAATCATTGAGATCAATATACACGACTTTGTTTGTTTGTTAATTTTTTTTGGTTGTATTTTATAATTCTCTGATTCTTCAGTTAATTGGATTCAATGCCTTTTGGTTGAAGGAGGTGTTTGAAATAATTGCAGGGTTGGTTTGGGCTTTAATTCAATTTGGTTTTTGTTGTCACTTTAATTTAATGGATTAGCTTTTTTAGTTTTAGATTCAATTCTGGTTTTCAATTCTGTACTTAATAGCTCTGCTTCGCCTTTGAACTTCGATCTGTGTCAGAAGGATTCTCTGCTCGGTCGTTTGTTCAGAAACATGCCTTTTATTTTGTGCAATTCAGTTCCTGACGCTCGGAAGCCATCGTCTTTGAAAATCCAAAAAATATTTTTAGAGTCTTGGGCATATGATGAAATGGAAGAGACAGGATCAATAATAAATGTATGTTCAAAATAAATCGTGTGGAATTTCAACAACCTATCACAAGCAAAAAAAAAAAGGTGAACCTTTCCAGCTTAGTAATTCCATGCATTAACATTAAACGCCCAACCCAAAGAAGCATAAATCTCACTTATCTGCCTTTTTTATGGATGTAAAATCGCGCATTAAAAAATCTCGAGAGAATACAGAATAAGCTAACGAAACCGGAAGCGAAACGGTAGTAACAAATCATGACGCGAAGGGGGCGAAAGAGCACTTGATAGGCGATGACCTTCATCACTTTAACTCGACACTGTGGCACGAGGATTTATGCCCGTCCCTAAGCAGAGCTGCTTCGTTAATTTAGGTGCGTATCAGACAATCAGAAGTTAAATTAAGCCGAAATTGATGAAGCAGCTTTATTTTGCGAGAGCCCCTCTTAATTAATTTCGTTACGGAGACCAGATCTAATTGTTTTACTAGTTATTTAAAGGTTAATACACGCATCATTTATCATTGGATTAAAATGGGGCGTCCGTATAAGGTACGACTGGTAAATATCGAGGTTGTCTGGAAAATTAATCTGAAGGAATATAATCCTGCTGGAATCATTAATAATTTTCTCTAAACTGCACTTGTTCATTACTTTGTAAAGTTAGTAAGACTTTGAAATGTTTAATAGTTTTATAAAATGTAGGGTACTGAAAACATTTCAAGTAAACGTAAAAGATCTAGGACAAACTCATTTTAAAACTTAACAACTTCTTCGAACGGAATGTCGACATTTGATAAGGCCACAAGACATCAATCTTTTGGAATCTGAAATTGTTTTATCTATTTCTAGCAAATTAACACGATCCTAATGGGAATCGCAATAACGGAAAGTCTCCGATATGGCATAATATTCAGTAATAAAAATTAGGGAGAGTAAAGTCGCTAATATTAAAGGAGAACTGTCTGTAAAGGTGAGTATTGCACGTGCTAAGATGTCTAAAAAAAAAACCATTCGAACTAATCCTCTGCTTTACCCTGAACGTCAAGATCAGTTAAATCAAAGCAACAGAAAGATGCCGCAGGACAAAAAAAAACTTCGGTTTGTAGATGCTAAGAAACAAAGGAGGAGCAAAATCTGGCTTTTTAAAGGAATCTTATAACAATAATCATCTCTGCGTGAAAAGGTAAAGAGGTAAACTTGAAGGCATCCGTGATTGTTGTCCGTCTTCTCCTTGGCGTCCGGACGCCGATATTCAGTCCTTTTTCTTCTTCGTTATAGAATACCTTCAGGCCTATTGCTCCTGTTCTTACCTCTGTCGTTACTGATCTTTTCTCTGTTGTTGCTCGAGAGTTGACTTCGAGTTTGTAGAATCTCTACATCGACAAAATCAGTAATCTAATGACCGGTATTTCCTTAAAGTGACGTTTGTTAAGGCTGTAGATCAAGATTGCAAGAGTTCATAACTAAATAAATCAATATACCAAAAATATAGGATAAATCTTACTTCTGTGTAATCATTTTGAGTTGTTCTTATTGAACTAAGTGCCCTCCATAAACGGCACAACAACGTTACATATTTAAGGGGCCACGCTATTTCCGTTATTCAAATACCGTCACTTAGATTATAAATTTGCAGTTATAACAAGCAAAACAAACTCAAGTGATCTGCTTTACGAAAAATACGATAATTATATTTATTTCTCAATTTACCGTATACATATTTAACGTAATAAATACGGTAACTTTCTAATAGAGAATTTTTGGGCACTTCATACTATATAAGCTTAAATGTTCGTATTTACGATTCTTACGAAGGATGGTATAAACACTCAAAATACGTTTTGCATTTTTAAATCCTACCCACTCAACGCTATATTAAATTGTCAAATGTCAAATTGTCTTTCCGGCCACCAAAAATATCATTGCATAAAATATTAGTTTTGTGTCCTTATCCTGGACGAAGGCACGACTCAGAGATTTTAGAGATACGAAATTTGTATAGTCAACCGGAATTGTGTGCTATCAGTGATCATGGATATCGCCACCATTAAATGCTCGCTATCATGATCAACTTAATGTTAAGGCTCATTTTCACGATGATAGTTTCAGTGATAGTTGCTGTCATGAAAGTAACTATCACAGAAACTATCATAGTGTAAGTAAAGGCTCATTTTCACGAAAGTATTATCACGAAAGTGGTGTGATAGTTCCGACATACGTGTTAAGTATCTACACGGAAAGAGTGACAGTACTTGTCAAGTTATTTACACGATGGTAGTTTCTGTGATAGTTGCTTTCATGACAGCAACTATCACTGAAACTATCGTCATGAAAATGAGCCTTAACTTGGCACTCTGTCCGTGTAGATATTTAACTCGCATGTCGGAACTATCACACCCACTTTCGTGATAGTACTTTCATGAGAGTACTAACATCGTGAAAATGAGCCTTAAGACGCCATTAGACGCTACGCAAATAGAGTTCCGTTATTGCGCAAATTACCAAATAAAGTATAAAATGGCAACGCTATTGTTGTGTAAAATCTCTCTAATGTCTTCGAACGAACGTATGACTTGTCCAAGGCCGACAAGTTGGAGATAATTCTATCAAGCTTCCAAATTCGTTTGAAAACTCGTTTCTTTTCTGCTGGAGAAGATAGTTTTTTACGAAATTAAGTTGTTTTAAATGTAATGAAATGTTACAGTTAAACTTAGATATATGGAGCGATTCTGCTCATATCTGTAACAACTGTAAGATCTGTAAGCCTGTAAGTCAATTATTAAAAGGTGGAAGTTCTCAGTATGATACGATTTCTTATAAGTCTATAATATAATACCAAAGAGACTTACGGGTAATCCTAGGCACCTAGAAGAAATCATACCTTCCACTTAAAAATTCCATATTTTAATAACTGAGTTATAGGTTTACAGATCTTACGGTTGCTACAGATACGAGCAGAATCGACACATTAATTGGGTTGTTTAATTAAAATGTTTCAGTTCGATTTTGTGCTGAACACCGATGAAATAAATTTGGAAACGACATTGGCTGCGTTCAGAAAGTATGGCTGCAGTAAGTGAATGGTCAAACTGGTCAGACTAAACCACGTGTTCAAATTTCCCATACGCTGATGGGTCAGGTGGTTTGGCCTGACTGTTGACTTGACGATTTCGTGCAGTTTGACCATTCACTTAGTTTGACCATTCGCTAGACTGCTAAAACGGCGATTATTACTCGACGTGGAAAGTCTTCACAGTCACTTTAACTTTTCGAATTATTTTTGTTAACATAGAAATAGTTGAGAATACGAGAACAATAAAATTTCGGTATTCGAGATAGTAATTAGAGAAAAAGATGTTCTAGAAAGGAAAAAAGAAGCACTTCTTGATTAAAAATTAACATAAATTAATGACAACTCTGATTAGATGTGGAAAGTCTTTCACAGTCTTTTACTTTTTGAAGATTTCGCATCAAATTGTGTAATATTTTATATAAAAAAAACTGGACAATAGTCAAAAATATATGTGAACTTAGATAGAATGTTCAAAAGATGCCAAAAGAAAAAGTAACACATTTAATAAAATTTGGAGAAGCAAAGGAAATTTTTTTGAAGACAATTAATGAAGCTACCCAGAAGACGGCAAAAAATGGTAGAATTAAATGATCTTCGAGTTTTTATTTAAAAAAAAAGAGAAAACTTTTTGATCAGCCCAAAACTTCGAAAATATCACAAAATAACTTTAGGACCATCCACCAATGCTCATTTATTTTGCCACTATGTTGAAGGTTGGTTCGGGTTCACACAAAAATAGTCCTAGAACCGTCAGGAGCACGCGCATAACAAGAAAGGCGTTCGGGTTTTTTAGGTACAGTTATGGATACAGTAATCCGGTGTTTTTGTTTTTATTGGGACAATCCAGAAATGTTCTGGAACCGTTTCTAAACAGTACTTGCTTCGATGTGCGGACGATTGAGAACTGGTTCTGGGACGCCTGTGCATTTTGAATTTAATGCCGCTGCGTTGATAATTTACAAGAGTTAGTAGAAGTAATTCATTTTCACACAAAAACTGAGGGTTACGTAGAAATACAGTAGAAGAGATGCCGAATTTATAGAACATTTTAGAACATAATAATATAAAAGTTGGCGTATCTAGTTTCGCCACCTACACGCTATTTTATAAACTGAGCGAAGCTTTTTAATTTTAGCGCATTTTCTTGCGTTCTGGTACAGATAAGAATTTTGTTCATTGCGCTTACAGTTCTGCGCAATCCCTGAACCGTTTTGAAATTTCGAACTCCAACAAATCTTAAGTAACAGGTTGTCGTTCGTTTTCCCTTCTTTGTTTCTCTCTGTCTCCCGCTCTATCTTCTCTCTCCAAAGAATCGGGATTTTAGGCGAATTCCTCAGTCTCTTAGCCCAACTCTAATTTCATTGCAAGAATTCGTAACAGACCTTTGTTGCTGAGCATGACACCGACCCTAGGATTCATACTGCCATGAACTAGAGTCTCTCCATGAACTAAAGCCTCTAAATACAGTATAAGAATCTGTACAGTAGCGTCACTCGAGTATAACTGTCACATTTTCGATTTTGTTTGATACCTACTAATTTGCAAATTACATTGCATTTGCGTATAGGTATCAAACAGTATGGCGGTCGAATTTGACATTGATGTTTAAGTGTCGCCACTGGATAATTACTAATACTGTGCCTCTAAATTTATAATGTATCACGAACTGCAGCAATTTTTGCTCCAAATTTAGGCAGCAGATTTAAAACTTGTCGAACACACCTGCTCTTTAATCCATACGTTTTTAATTTCCGCCTTAGTCAGTTTCAGGACTTTTAGCGATGAAGACATTCGAATTTTTTTATAGGATGTATAATCGATCGCCTCATGTTTCATTTTGTTTTAGTAAAGAAAATGAAAAAAAAAAAATTAAAAAACAACCGAGGTTTTGTTTTGTTTTCAAATGGTTTTCTTTTCATCTTTTTGGCGAAACGCTGCAAAGTATTTTCTTTTTTCGGTTGTTTCTTTAAATGATCAAAACTTACTTGACGATTTTCCTGTTTTTTTTTATATAAAAATATTAAAATTCCATAATAGATTGATCGCGATCCAGTAAGTCGCTCTTTGCGGAAGTAAGATGAATAAGAAAATCCAAAACCAACTAGATATATATGTATATGGGAAAGAAAGGTATTATCAGGATTTTGGGAGGAAAAAAATTGGGAGAAGACTGGGAAAGGAGGACGAATCGAAAATTACATGAATTGTTTAGCGAATCACCGCCAATACGTGGCAACTACAGTGCAGTGGTTGGGACATCTAAAGAAGATAAAAGACAGGCAAAATGACAGCCGAGAGGGAAAGAAAAGGAAAGAGGAAAGTATACAGCAACGGCCCTGAAGAAGAGTTCTTCTGTAACGAGAACGAAATGTTGACAGAATGTAGTGACGCATTTTCAACGGAAGTCGTGGAGAGAAAGGGAAAAGCCTTCCCCCTACGAAGAGCGAGAGTGATGGTGACGATGATAATACCTGGTTCACAAGTGATGGAAAGAGGTGGGTTATGGTAAGAAATACTTCCATTGCCCAGTTCTTATCATAGGCTATAACTAGGCAACACTTATTATTTAAGTAGGAATAGATCAGGTGGCACTTCTTTTGAACTTGCCAAAATTCATGAAGAAATCGAACGATTATCGAATATGAATTTTGCCTTCAATTGTCCACCGTGATTGTTTATTTTATTAACTTGAAGCTCTGAAGCAGTTGGTCTATTGATATAGTAAAGTGTTTTTCTTGATAAATAATATGTGGGATCGCAAGTTGAAGAATCTATAAGTAGCTTCTTCCCATTTGTTTTTGTCAGTGATCTAGGTCACCTATAGTTAGGTTGTTTTTCTTTCTTTTTTCTGTAATTACGATGAGCGATTTACGTAGCGTACCCTGACAAGTAAAAATGCCCCATTTCAAATTAACGTCCTCCCGACGTTCGAAAGAATTTCGCTTTGATCCGGGCCGCAAATTTTCGAACTACGAAGTGTGTAAAAGGTGCATTTATTGTTGCTATGCGTTTGCAACTATTCACGCGACGTGCTATGTTTTATGGTTTAGTCATTAACCTGTCTGGTAAGCAGACGCGAAATACATTTGACCTCCGTTTATTTTTAATTGTGTTATGTAAGGCGAAGGCAGCAACGAGTGAATAACAACATATTTTCGCGGTTGTGACAATAGCTGGTTTACTTTCCGCAAATGGAATTTTAAATTATCCCATTCTTTTGTCTGGATGTACAACAGAGTCGTAAATATTTAGTTGTTATTACTCCTTTAATTGGGTTTAAAAAAGAAATTTTTATAATTTTTTGTTTTCTGTACATCCAATTTATAATTCTGGTTCTATGTATGTAAGGACAATATAGGATCAAAAAAAAAATTACTAATTATTTCAATTCTGGTTCATTAGTTCATGTAACTAGGAAAAAAATTGATGAATGAATGACATAAACAGGAAGTTGTTGGTGCAGATAAGATCTCATTGCTGATGGTTGTTAGTTATCCTTATGAAGAAAGGACTTAACGTGCCACGAACGTTTTCACTTCTGGATGCGCGATGAAATAATTATATTAAACATTAACCTACTGCTCTGATTTACATTTAGGAAAGAGCGAATTTATTTATGAGGCGTTGATACGGCAATAGAATTTGCGCAAGTCGCCAGAGCATTAAAAAAGCCGTAAATATTTTCCCGCCGTAAATTCCGGTCATAAATTTTAACGTCGACTTTGACAAATTGGTGCTATTAGCGACACTTGTACTTTGCTTGATAAATATTGATGGTGAACAGACATAATAATTTATTTATAAAAAGAATCTCAGGCAAGTTCTCGTATGGGGATTTACGTCATGTATTCTTCATGTAGATGTACAAAATTATGTCGTTTTTGCTTTCAGAAATAATACATCACAGTAAACAAAATAAATTGACGAAGACTTCTACTTCGTTAAGCAAGGTTTTCTTTTCTCATTAAATACTTATATACAATACATAAATATTTGAGATGGTACTTATCATGTGAAATAAATTAATTAGAAAAATTAATACATTGAAACTTTGTATTAGCAAGGATAAATAATATTCAAATAAATAAATATTAGACTTTTTACTACCTACAGATTTTACTATGAATGTTGTATGTAAGTCCTAGAATTATTTTGAAGACTCGAGAGTATCAAAGTTAATATTGAATTATGTATATTTTTTTTTATAAACAGCAATCTTTAATTTTAATAAAAACTTATACTCTTTTATTTCTTTTACCTCATACTCCTAACTCCTGAAAAACAGCAAAACATTTTTAAATTACATGTACACTATCGTTGGAAAGTTTGAAAGCTTAAATACACTGTTGTCCAAAAGTTATTGGTCACTTTATGTCCTGATGTAAGTGATACTGAAAATTGTTAAATACCTTCTGACTTATACAGAACAAATAAATAAATTTGGCCCACGGTCGAAGGTTGCCGACCTCTGCTAATCACAATTATGTACGTGTAGAAAAAATTCCTTTGCAGGTATGGAAAAAGAAATAAATAAATACATCAATTCAATAATAACATGCTTTTAGAATTCTAATGTTACTCAAAGGCGTGATATACATAAATGTACCCACCCGCACGAATTAGGGAAACAAACGGAAAACAAATAAATCCATTTCAGGAAGCACGTATGTAACTTGCGTGAATAAATAAATTATTCGCCCGTGTTATTTTATTTCCTCAACTCACACGCTAACCTTGACCCAGCAAAGCCTTGACACAGTCGATGTTTATTTAAAAAAGAATTCAAAAATTCCGGTGTTTGCTTGGAAATACCGAGTAGTCAGTCACTCATCATTAGAATTGTCGTAATTACATGCAATTCAAAGTGAAAAAGGTGACATGTGTGTTTTTCGTTGCAATTAGATACGGTTAAATTAAATTGCTTTAAGTAAATATGTACGTAAAGTGAAAAACAATTTCCTAGTAATTGTTTGCAATTAAATTAATTAGAAATTCTAATAGATTTTTTTGGCTTGCGACTTTATTTGAAAAAGTTTCATCCAAAAGAACAAATTCGCTCTTTTTTTCATGAAAGTCGTTCTCGTCTACTACATTGAAAAATTAAACGGTAGGTATCGACTATTTTGTTTACCTGTGGAAGTGTATTAACATTTATAACTTCGTAAACAATAACACTGACAGTTGACTGACTCATTGCATGAATTACCATTTGCTATTGTCATTGACTTTAATTATCAGGTGTATAATTTTTCAAGACATTCACAAATTAACAAATTCGCATAATTTGGAACTGGTGAACAAAATTTTCTTGAGAACAATAACTTTGGATTAGGCCAGTATTACACTATAAAAGATCTTTGACAAAGATATTTTATAAAAAATATGACAGGCAATGTAACAGGCAATCTTTTATAAAATATTTTATAAAAGTAGAAATATTTTTTTATAGTGTAATACTGGCCTTAGGTCAGAAAGTTAAAAGGGTGAATATGTTCTACCAATTTAATTACCTACAATTTGCATTATTAAGATTTAAATTAGTTGTAGGTAAGGTTGGGCTTATTATTGTATGTGCACGTGCCGACGCGATGTAGTCGTGCCATTTTTGTCTTCAAATTCCCTACATGGAATCTTGCCCAACCGCCAATTTAAATCCAATAATTCTGCAACAATGTACGTGTAATGCGCGCTTTTAGATTGCGATTACATACTTAACTACAGTTATTGCAGTCCTGTCACGTTATTATCCCTGTACTAAGTCAACTGTCGATTATCATGAACACAGGCCAGCGTACATCGCGTGTAAAAGCTCCGACACGAATTACGTGTTGCTACGAACAAGAGGAAGAGCCATGCCATTAGTAAGCGTTCCTCTAAATTGCTAAATGTGTACCATAATGTAGCGCGAAACAGTGTAATTTGCGAAAGTCATTATTATCTAAACACGTGTTAAGACTTCCAATTCCCTCATATTCGTCTTGAAATAAAGTTAAAGTTCCAATTAAAATATTATTATAAACGCAGACCCCAATGAAGTAAGTAATAGAGCAGGGTGATTCTTGAATTGACATTTTGTTATGGTGTTACGCAAAGAATCAGAATTGTAAAGTCGTTAAACTTGACCGTAAACTAATAACACAGGTGCACAACTGATGATGAATGCGTCGTACAAGTGAGGGGTCCTAGTTCCAAAGTGTACAGTTTCCAGTATCATTTTTAATTTCTCCAGGAAACTGAGAACACTATAATTTAAATAATTAACATTGTTTCTTAATTTCTTTCATTTTAACATGTACATAAATACCTAAGTGTTCTTGTTAAGAGATAATGTGCTAGTTTCTTTACTTAAAGAAATTAGCAATTAAGAAGGTATTAGAAAGAAGGAATGGAGCCTGCAAGTGAAAGTAATCGTCAAAATGACAAGATGTGAGACAGGAATGTCAGATATATCAAATTGACAAACGTTAAAATGACAGACATCAAGGAACGTTATATTGACAACGTCAGGCAAGGTGTGTTCGTTTTACATTCGACTCAGGGACCCGATTCTCGAATCGTGTGAAGAGATGCGTATCCGAAAAAGACATTTTTATATCATTTTCGCAAACGAATCTTGTCGCACGGTTCGAGAAAATTCGTATGCGAAAATGACGCAAATCGTTCGAAAATTGCGTCATCTTGACGTCACTTTCACATACGAATCTTCTCGCACGGTTCGAGAATCAAGCCCCTGATCAGTAAACATCTTAAGTGAGATGAGCAAAGATATTTATAACTAGATAAAGGGATTGTATATAAATTTGGACGTACGTTTGGGACAACATCTAGAAATACGTTTTATTCTATCTCTGTTAGACATACATTTAAAGTATATGTTTTCCTTCTTTAAAAGCCGGCGCATGTATGCATTTTCAGCTTCTAGACGAAGAAAGATACACATTGATGTCAGGACGCTTGTATGCTGAACAAAGTAAACCGACTTGCAATCAGTCGAGGATTTCATCATACATGTTAGCCTACAGTTGCTGCTGTATCTCTTTATCCAGTTATAAATATCTCTGGAGATGAGATTTGCCGAGTTAAAACATTCCAAAAAAAAAAAAGTTATTCAGGTCTATGATGTATCATGGGTATTAAGATAACATTAAGATGTTATGTTAACTTAACTGCACTTAGATAACACCACATATAAATGCATCGAAAAATTTTAGTATGTTACATCACAGGTTTAAAGTCGTTTAAATAAGTGCACATCAGTTCACAAATAACACATCGATCATTAAATAACAGCACAAAATAAGTTTACAAGTTATGTTACAATGATACATCATGTCAATTTTTGATAGCTAGAGCGGTTACACAGATAACAGTGTTATTCTTAACACCAATGATACATCATAGACCTGAATGCCAGTCACATCGCGCAAATATAAAATTAAACATTCAGCCAGTACATAAGCGTGCATTCTAACCTAAATTTGTATTTGATCGATGCGGAGCGAATGAAATTTTCTCGCAAAATCTCAATGGTGAGCCGATAAAAAACACACACAGCGAGAGCGCTAATCGCTCTATACATATAGCTTCAGTGTACGTCCTGTGCAAACATTGTCGGAAACACTCGCAAGCCTCCTGTGCAGCCATTGTCAGAAGCATACACAAGCCTTTTGTGCAATCATTGTCAGATGCACCACCATACTTGTGCAGACATTGTCAGAAGCATCACCACATCTCTTGTGCAATCATTGTCAAGAGATCACTCATACTCTAAAAACATCAAACAACATCTTCAAAGACAGCTGTTGTAGAAGAGGAAAATAGGAACACTTCAGGAATCAAGTCGACCTGAAAGAGTTCCTGCATCAGCCCCGTCTTTGGCATCCGTTACTCCGCTACCAAAGACACCGCCCTCCAAGGATACAGATGATAACTGGCAAGGAGAGTCGAACACATAAATATATTGTTTTTATTGTTCGTCCATTTATATCAATTTATTAATTATTCAATTTGTTGTATTTGTTAAAATTCAAGTTATATTAAATAAAATTATACCGGGTGACTGTTAATTATAGCGACAAATTGAAACCACGACAAGAAGCGTTGTCCGAGAGTATGGGAAAAATGTTAAAAAAATTATTTCTACTTTAGTTTTCCAGAAATAATTAATTAAAAATTAGCCCCAAAACGACGATGCGCCCCTGGTTAAAAAGTGGAGGAGCAGATGAACGAAATAAATGCTGTCGTAAAAGTTTCTTATAGTTTTATGATATGGCGCGCAGCGGGCCTTCGTGAACTTGACCTTTAAGTGGTATTTCACTCCGCTTTTAGATCAACGCCCGACGTGACAAATAATGCATGCAGCAAATTACCTGAAGTAGATTATTTCACGAAAAGAAATCAGTAAACTCATGCGTAATCTGTTTCGAATATTAATTATTATAATTTCGTTTTATGTGTGAGGATTTATTAACACAAATCTATTAAACCTTTAACAAATTCCAACGTTCACAACTTCATCATCATCTACTTTTGGCGTACTGGCGCATTCTTTTCACTTTGCATTCAATTCTTAATTAATTATGAACTATTCCTTAGAATTTTGTAAACGTGATCCCGAAATCTGTTACATTCATTCAGGACACGAAGAAACTGGCCGCATATCACGTCGCGTCGCCGTCCTTTAAAACAGCTGTACAGTTTTTATAATCGGCGATGAACTTCAGGTCTAATAAATCGTCTTATATTTTCGGAGAAAACAGATTCGTTTAAGCAAATGTAATCAAGTAATCATCCTTTTGAGGCGATAATTATTTATTACCAATTAGTATTATGCAGAATACTAGCGACATAGAACAACAATAATACTTTTATTGTCTCCGTGCGAACATTTTACTATCAGTAGCCTGCTGGTCGGTACATTTGACCTGCCGTTACTAGATTTAAATCCTTGCACATTTTTTGTGGACGAAGCGAACATTCCCCTCTAGTACGATACGAATAAACAAACAATTATTTGCGAATTTATTATTCATATTTCATACAGTTACTTTAGAAATTAATAATAAGGTCGCAATCAATAACAAAGTCGCATTGTGCGCAAGCGAGAGTCAATAAAAAAACTTATTGGGCTATTATCCTGCCGCATTTATAGAACGTGGCCGTCGTATTTCGCATGCAGTGCTGGGGCTTGATATTAGGGTCATTTTTTAATTCATTATAAACTGTTCACAAGAATTTTTTTAACATTTTTCCCATACTCTCGGACGTCGCTTCTTATCGTGGTTTCAATTTGTCGGTATAATTAACAGTCACGCTGTATACAAACAAAATACATTTACATCGAAGCGAACAATAATTTACGACAGATAATTCCGTCGCTTTGAAAATAACGCACCGAACGCACGTATTGAATTTTGTTAGACTTTGTACAAATTTGTGTTAATAATTCGTCTTTTATAATAATAATATGTAATAGAATTTGTTTCTTATCAAACGGCGCACACAAAATCGAAATGGTAGTAATTAACAAACGAAACAGATTACGGATGTGTTTACTGATTATAATATTTTTAATTCTGATTGTCATCACCATTTCTGTGTTATTAACAAAGTCTGTCCCTAAAAAGATGCCGAGATGTTTATGACAGGCACGTGCTTGTGGAAATAAACTTTATTTATAATGCAATTTAAATTAAAATTTATGAATTTTTAACACGGAGATTTGAATTGTTTTCGTGTTGTAGTGATTTATTTGTTTACCTGTCAAAGCAGGCCGCTCTTATTCTCATTTCATATAATTTGTATGGAATAATTTACCTCAGGTGATTTGCATGCATTTACCAAGTAAATATTTTGGAGTTCGAATTTCAGGTGATTACGTCAATTCCGTTTAAAGGTCAAGTTCACCCTCCGACGTTAATTGTAAGACACTTGCGACTGTGTTCATTTCCTTTACTTGGTATAGTCGTCCCAGTTTGGTAGCGGTTTTATGGTCTTGCTAGAAAAGAAGCGACAGAGAGGCGACACTGACACCGCAGTGCCGGTCTCTTTGAAGTATTTTTTATAGCAAGATCATAAAGCCGATAAAACTTGGACGACTATACGTCCCTAGTTAAGACTAGGGATGTACCGCAGAATTGGGACTAATTTCTCATCAATTATTTTGTTGTTGGTTAAGTCATTCAAGCAATTGATCATCTTTAATTAGTGGTCTGTACTTCCTAATTATTGCATGCTGTAATTATTTCTCTGCGAACTAGTTATTTTAATTAAGTTACAGATTTGAATAAGCGAACTCAAGGAGCTGTCATAAAGCTACTGATATTTAATACGTTCAAATCTTAAATCTTAATCGTCTCCGCATTTGCATATGAATAGACC
Organism: Dorcus parallelipipedus; assembly: GCA_958336345.1. Taxonomy (NCBI): domain Eukaryota; kingdom Metazoa; phylum Arthropoda; class Insecta; order Coleoptera; family Lucanidae; genus Dorcus; species Dorcus parallelipipedus. Next base: position 25,168,965 of record OY284480.1, on the reverse strand, counting down.
GTGCGGCAGATATTTCCCGGTGTAAACAATTATATTAAGTCACATATTTACTCGTCGATGGCAATCTGCAAATAGCAGCTGCTGCTTTTGTTGTTTTTTTTTCGCAAGGTCATAGAATGTCGAATGAATAAATTTGACAATTGTTTTTTTTTTAATTGTGTCATGGTTATACCTACGTTTTGTTGCCGAAAATAAAACACATTTCTTTCTACAGAAAGTGCACCTACAATGTTTGAACAGGTTAATTTCAAAGTTCGTTTCAAAATACGAAGTTTATATATAAGAAGGACGAAATTAAAGAAATATGTTTTGCACTAATTGCAAGAAAATCCAAGTTTCGTGCTGGCGACAGCAAAAGGACTCAATTTTTTTTATTTTTCACTCTTAAATTTTCCTCGTCAAGTCCATACAACTACGCATTCGGAGCGTATATTGAATGAAAAGCTTTGTCTGCTGAAAGGTTTTTCAAGCGCATTAGGAAAATTAAATTTATAACTGCGCCTCGCCTTCTCAACTTAAAATGACATTTCAATAGGTCTGATGAAAGTCAGTTATAATGGTGGATTTTCTTAACTGATCAATTACGTACGACGACGCAGACGGGTATGAACTCGATTACATTCCAGAATAAACAAACTTAGGTTCAATTTAATATTCGTTTTATCTTTTAAAACATCCCGAAATTGCTGTGTGTAAACTCAAGACGAAATTTCATTACTTAAATTAATACTAACATGTTTACAGAACGGCGCCTGTTTGCTGTTGCTTTTCTTTTTCAGGTAAAGACTTCTATGTTTTTCTTTCTTTGCTTCAATGATAGTTTCTCCTTTAACTGTATGACTGTGTACTTTTCCTAATTAAATCTAAACTTATCTATTAGAAAAGTATAAATCTTCCGTTTCAGTTCATTAACAATATTTTTTTTAATTCGCGTGGGTAGTAGGGGAGCTTTTTTCAAAATATTTTGATTTTTCCTTAAGTGGCTTTCATTCCCACCATTTCCCCTAAACAGCAAAATTTTCTATGCTACTGCATTTTGTGATATTTGCCGTTCCATATGGCGGGCACAATTTTGACATGCCGTGTGTTTGACATTTTAATGCAAATATCAATACAGTATGTACACAACACTGAATAAACATTTCCTACGACCACGACACAAACGACAATAATCAGGCCATTTCGTTTGCATGCATAAATATTTATTTAGAATGGTGACTAAGCACTGCAGTTGGATTGTGCCACTTATCACCAACATCTAAAATAAAATTATGCCGAAGACATGAACCTACGTATACATTTTCAAATTATTCCAGAATGTCACTGCTAATGAACATTAAACATTGATGCGGCGGTTTCCAAGCTTATTTTGTTTATGAAAACAACTGTAGAGAACTTCAGTGTTAAAAAAAGAGGGATGCTTAGAGTGTTTATCTCGAAACACATTCTGCTTTAAATATTGAAAGAAAACAAAAGTTCTACATGTTATGTTGACGACTTCACTATGCTATTAGTTAAAAATGTTTATAAACTAGTGCTGCTGTTTATAAATTCGTCGGCATCAATCTTGATAAAAGTAGGAGAGATGTCGCAAACTCAATTTCCTGAGAAAGTTGAGTTTATACAGTGGAGCAACAAAAAAATTCCGGAAGTTTCCCGAAAACAAGAGGAAAACGATGCAGTCGTTAAGTAAAGTGTCATCATTGCTTTGTTTTACAATGCAAATAAACTTTTCGCGTCTCCGCAAACTCCCTTATATTTATGCAGTGTGTTGCCTTTAAGGCCGTCTTAAAAGTAATAAACAGCTACGAACATATTTCACGTTTTCTTTGTGCCGTGAATGCAAAGAACTTTTTAATATAAAGTTGGCGACATTTATATACAAGCCGTGATTCTCTTTTTATGCAAACGCAAGTACGTACGAGTCCGCACACTGGCGCCAATTTTCATAAAAGCTCACGAAGAAACGACATCCGCATTGCGTTCTTATCATTATTATTAGCACTTTTTTATGTTTAGCGTTCACTTAAATAAATTAAGATATATGTAACAGGCAGTTAAAAAGAACCGAAAAAACTTGAATGTTAAAAGGAATGTATTATGCCTTACCATGTAACATGTGTTCATTTAATAATCTGGTAGCATTACCTGTGGAAATATTATGTTTTGGAAAACTTACGTCGCAATGTTAAAATTGAATATTGCAGTTTCGTACTCAGTATACCCATGCCCCATCGATTTTTCAACTATTACGAAAATAACTTTCAATCACAAATGTTTTCTGCTCTAATGTAAACACCATTTTGTAATGCAATTAGTGTAAAGTAAATGAGTCCTGAAAATAACTTATTTTTGTATAAAACCAACAAACACGAAAACGCTTACTCAACAGTTGACATGACGAATAACAATTCTGTTCGCGGCGAGCTTAAGCTACGACATGCCTTCACGAAAACAAAATATTTCCATACCCAATGCTACCGGAATATTAAATGAACACATTGACCAGGTAAGACCATAGGAAGTGTTCAACTAAGCTAATAAGGTGTTCAATTATTTTCGGACGGAAATATATGTTTGTTTCACGTTTAAAATTATCGTCAATTTCGACGAAAATCATCTTACTACATCCGAATGTAAAATTAAAGACCGTGCAACTGTTTTGGGATCTCATGTAAAATTAGAGAGGAAGGATTCGTCATGCTCTTCCTGGTAGATCACTTGGCACCCTCTTATTAGCATAAATCACGTCGTTGTGATACGAACCATTTAGACCTAAGTATTCCTTTCATCTCCGGACCGAAGCAACTCGACGGATACATCTACACCACTTAAAAACAATTAACATTGGCCTCAAAGCGAAAATAAAACTGACCTATTCTAACAAACATATCGCGCGCGAAAAGTTGCGTAAGTTCCGATGGGTTTCGCGAGAGAGGAAGTTGTGGGACTTACCTAAATAATTATGCAAAAGAACTACTACACTACTAAAGGAAACAAACGAAAATGTTTTACTTTATCTTGTGTAATTAAGCTTTTTAATTATACCAGAAATAATTCGTTAACAGAATTATTTTATATCCAAATTAATTGCATTTCACTCTTTTTTGTAATTTTTTTTTATTATTTAGTATTTACCTACGCACCGTATAATATCATGTAATCATTTAATATTGCGGTAACATTGGCTAAGGAAATATTTTGTTTTTGTAAAGGCATGTCGTAGCTTAAGCTCGTCGCGAACAGAATTGTCACTAGTGTCATTCGTCCTGTCAACTGTCGAGTAAGTTTCGTGATTGTTTTCGTTGGTTGGTTGAGTACGTTAGTGCTTGGAAGAGTTTAAAGTTGAATTTCTCGATGTTATTATTGACCACAAATCACTCGAAGACAACCTGCATTGGTGTATATGGTTGTTTCGTCGAACTGGAGGTCTTTCACGAAGAAAAGCACATGTCAATCTCGAAAATGTACTGCCGAGGTTATCGAAACTGCAAGACATAATGAAAAACGCTTCGCACACCAGTATTCGCCAATTATCACAATAGATTGAGCTTTCTATGGGAACGTGCCACAATTGTTACGTAAAGATGTTCAGCTCTATCCTTACCGCATGAATTGGTGTAAGAAGTGATCCCATACAGAGATTGTCTTTCTGTGAATCTTTTATAATAAATCATCAGCAATTGTTACTCTATGATTTATGTCATGCTGAAATTTCAGTCAGGTTATGTTCAATTTTAAACCTGCGACATACGTTTTCCAAAACAAAATATTTCCTCAGGTAATGCTCTCGGATTATTAAGTGAACACATGTTAAAACAGGTGACATTTTCAATACTCGATTTGTTTGAAAGCAATAAACCTTTGCTTCTGTCTTTTCCACTTTATTATTACATTCCTGCAGTAAAAATATAATTAATTCCCCCCATCTAGCAGAAACTCAATAAGATCTGCGTAAATAAAGAAATTTTCAGGAGGCAATAATGAACAAAGTTATCAAAGCAACGATTGACTTCTTTTTAAATCAAATAAAGTACGACGATTGAATTGAATCTCCACCAAAACGATCCATCTTGTATTTCATATTTTATGAGAATTTTTTTCAGTATGAAATTAACGAATTAACTGAGAGTTATGTGGCGAATATTATGCAAATTTACAGACGGCCGGGCTTCAGAACAAATTCCTAAATTGGCTCGCACGACTGCAATTAAATTATTTACAGCTCGTTGTTTATTACGAAGAATTATTTAATAAAAGAGAAGAAATTTAATTTATCTTGATATAAAGTCGTCGCGTTTTGAATAGAGCTTCCGCCAAAGGTTAAACGAGGTTAAATTTAATTTCCCTTATAAACAATGTTTTAATTTGATGGGATGTGTATACGACGTTCGCTAATTTGCTACTTCGGTTAAAAAAGGGGATATAGATAGGTAGATAAAAACTTTAGATAAGGTATCCATACTCGTCTATTACATATTTTCCAATTTTCTTCTTCTCTTTAACTCTCAAAGTGTTGTAATTTTGCGACCGAGATTACAGTCAAACACGATTACTACTAATTAACTTCATTAAAAGTAATGTGCAGTCGTTTTCAATGTTTCCATTTTCTCTCCATCCTGAATATTCCAATCATTCTTAGTCCTGTGCATTTGTAATCCAGGACTTCTTTTGGTATTCGTTCTTTCTTTCTATTCTACTGTGTATCTAAGTTAATCTTTCACCTTTCTTAAAAATATACTACATTTCTGTAGGTACTTCTTTTCTGTTTATCTGGTTGTCTTTCACTTACGTACATACATGTATAAAAACTGAAACTTCTTTGTGTAAAGTATTTTCATAAGGCAGCCCCAAACGACAAGAACAAATCACATTTACAATATATCACATTTTTCAAATCTTAGCGTACATGAGGTTAAAAGCAGATAACATTGTATATATGTATAGAGAAGAATCACAAAAATCGTCTTGATTAAATTACAAGTATGTTACAATGTATACATGTATGATTTGATTGACATGCGCTATTGACCGGTAAAATCTAGAAATACTATTATGTATGGCACTTAATCAGAGTTGAGTTGGGTCAGGGGTTGTAAACCCTTTGGATGCGTATCACATCAGCGGACGTCCAGTGTACAATTGCAGACATGCACGGTTAAGATAAATTACACTCACGATCGTTGATTTTATCACCTATGTTTTATGAACAAATTTTACTGACACACATGCATCGTAAAAAAATGTTTTAGAGTTAGCCTAATCGAAAACAAGTTATTAATTTCTGCAATCTTTCAGTGCAGTAAAAGATCGATACATGTCTTTCAAGTCTGCATTAAATTGCAGTCGTAAATATTACAGACGTATAGAACAGCATTTGAAAACATTTTCTAAATTGATTTTACTTATTTGATATCTCACAAATTAATGTCGAAGTTGAAGTACAAACTTATTTATTACACGTCTGCAAATATGTACATTCTGTTTTCATTTTGTACATTTAATTTAAATCAATTGTTAAAGTTACAAAAATTAAATTAATTAACATTTAAGTTTTGTTTTTACATATTCTTACAATTTCTATAAATCAAGCTTATTTGAAAGCGGATTATTTTCACCGACCTTGTTTAATTTTACTTACAAATTTAAATACCGACTTTAGAAGTTTCTACTTGTGTTGTGATTTATTTTATTACAAAAGCAGTTTTTACATAACGTCGTTTGTAATTAATTTCTAATTAATTATTTATCATTCTAACCCGACGACAGGCACATAAATTATTCTCTATAATAAAATAATTTTATTAGATAATTACTGAAGTCTCCGGATATAGGATTAGCTAATTAATGTTGATTTTTTTCAATTAATAAAAATACAGTCGGTTTTGTAATGTACAGTTGCTTTATAAAGGAGCACACAGACGTGCTTAGCTGTTTGATAAAATACTCGACTCGTTTGAAAACTATAATGCAGCATCTTTTCATGAGACGTTTGATAAGAAGTTTAATGAGATCAAACCTGGCGACACATGGTAAATGTTAAATAAATTATTGTAGTTTGCGTCAAACATGTAAGCTGTCTGCCGATGGTTTAACAAATGTCCTTTTGGATTAAATTTAACAACAGTCTGTCCTAGTTAGTTGCATCCCTAAATAAAATACCGGTGTCCTGCATTTGTTCGAAACGAAAATGTCAGTGGGCCGGTGCACTTGCACATGTGTTTCAGGAGGCGAGCCCCCCTCCCCCCCAGCAACGTTGGAGTATTTGTGTGCATGCCAATGGCTTGGACGGTCCCACATATCCCGGCGATAAGTTAGAACGCTTTAATTTGGAATTTCTGGGGTTTTTAACGAGGAGCTGTTTCGCAGGAAACACCTGCACGACATAATAATAATATTCCCGTTGCGTTGCGCAAATAAATAAATTACTCGGACGAATTTTATAACTTTGCTTTTAGAGTTTACACCTCCCGTTCCAGGAAATGGGAGATTTTAATAGTTTGACGGAACTTTAATAGCTCTAAGTTTCTGCATATTATACAAAAAGAATTAAATGTCAGGTGTATATCATTTTCTACATCTGACAGTTTATTAAAATGTTTATGTTACGGTAATTTTAATTTAAAACAATATTTATTACACTGTCTAAGTAATATAACGTTAGTACATAACAAACCAAATTTTATGTATTTTAGTCTTCTAGAAATAATTAACGAAAAATTATTCCTAACTTTTAAAGCGACAGAATTACCTGTTGTAAACTATTGTTCGCTTCGATGTAACTATTTTGTACACCTTTGAAGACGTAATTGATTTTAATTAATCTTACAGTTGTTAATACACTTATGTGTACGACGCATTCATCATCAGCTGTGCAACTGTGTGTTATTAGTTCACGATCAAGTTTTACAATTGAACGACTCTGATTCTCTGCGTAACACCATAAACGTTTACTGCATGTTTCTAAAGACGTAAACTTTTAGTTTTCGATTTATGGTTGACGGTCTATTGAGGAATCACTCTGTGTACCTATTGGTAATACGAACTACAAATACAATATGACTGCTAGTATAAATTAATCTCAGAAGCGGAACTAATCGCGTAAAAGCGGCTCCTATTCATGAACTCAATCATTTGGCAGTAATTTTATGGTTTATTAAAGACAGAAATTATTAATGAAGGTTGCTTGCTAAATTTCAGCTGTCCCTTTTATACGCAGTTATTATTTTTATCCACATACTATCAGGTGGGTATTAATAACATTTATGTCAAATGATCATTAGTGTATCAGTGCAAGCAAACAATAAAGAACGGTGGTCCTAGTGCATTTCCCTGTAGTATACCAATTTAATCGATTAGTGATCAATTCTCTTTAGGATTTGTAAATATTACTGCGTATTTTTTTTTAAATAACAGGTGTTTGTTTAATGTTGTTGACATTATCTATAATAAAACAGATTAGTTTCATGTAACTGGTAGTTAGTATATCAATATTATTTATGTTAACGTCAATCGTTTCTTTGAAGTCAAGAAATTCGTGTGTGAAATTTCGCAGCTCTTGATTTATTTGAACATGCCAGGTTAAGTATAAATCTACATCGCGTTCTGCAAAACAAATTTAGAGCAAATAATTGCAGTGTTGCAGGTGAATCGTCTTGAGGTAGAGAAAAAGTACTGTTTATGCGAAAATAATGGGCGTTCCACTCACTTCATCTGAGATGTTTTCCAGCTGGAAAAGTTCGCTGTCTTCGTCCGTCCTTATTCGATGCGGAATGTAGTTTCAACTAAGAAAAGGATCGGCTTTCGTACGTGTTCCACTGACACGTCGGAGGCGAGCTGTTCAAATTGCACTTGCACTGGCACTGTGCCAAATCTTCTTATGCATTTGTCTCGCAAGTCATTGAACTCGAACGGGCTCGAAATATCTTCTTCGGATTCTTTGCAATTGTCAGCGATTTCCAATAATAAATGCTCCTTCGTTATTTTTAAATTTGGGTTATAAACACCCGGCTAAATTTAGGTTTTACTTTCTCGACTCGGGCACGTTAACTTTAACGGCTTGCACTAACATCAAACGGTATCCAAATAAATATAAATTAAATGGTCTTTTTATTGATAGCCACCGTTTCATTTTTTTTTTCGCTTAACATTTCATGAAGTTATGCGAAGCCACGCGTCGTAGATCTTTTATTTGCAAGGAAAACTGAAACTTTCAAACCTGAAAATCATATTTATGTTTCAATTCTTCGTATATTCTTTCGTAGCTCTTTAACTAAACTTAAATGAATTTAAGTTACAATAAATCAAAATCAAATACTTCGTAACCAAAAGCTTTACAAATAAATTTCGAACTATTTCAGGCTTGAAAAAACAAAGGCGTGTGGAACCGACCTTAAAACGCAACGAAATCTTTAGTTTTATTTTAGTGTCCACTTTCACGGCGAACCATTAAATAAATAATGAATAAATACGCTGTAATTGGTAGATCGGCGTGTAAAGAGCGACGCTTCGTGAATAAACAAAATAAAACAAATTGCTCCCTGCCTGAGGGGATTTTACGATAGAAGCGACTTCTTGAAAGTAACTCTTAAATAAGTAACGTAATTTCGTCACTTCCTACTACTTTATACCGCAAATATACCCATGCATTATTTATACGGCTATCAAATGTCGTGCCCGAATTACATTTAGAAGTTAAACAGGTAGGGGCCCTCGAGTCGTTTAATTCAAACTTACCACGCCACCCCCCTTATAAAATAAACCCGCATTTTTTTAACAAGAAATATTAAGTAGTTTGTTGGGTTCTAAATATAATTAATAGAATTAGAAATAGCTTGAAGAAAGTTTTAAATCTTTCTTATTTGTTTCTGGTATCAGCACGTTTGCAGACGAAAAATAAAAAGGGCCCGCCATTTTCTTGAGTGAGTGAGTGATAATCATTGCGATTTCTATTTCAGTTCTTTCATATGCAACTGCGATATGATGTCCGGCCCGTGCAAAGTGTATTAAAATAAGTTTCGTAGTTCGTTAGGAATTTTATTTTTCGACTTTGTTTATGAGATGATTATTTTAGGAGCGTGGAGTTGCTATTATATTTATGTTCTGCAGAATGTTTCAAATATATGTATGTAAGCAAACCCTACGTGGTACAAATAAATAATTATGAAAGGTGATGGATCAAACGATGAGGAAATTTTGATAAATTATTATTCATTCATTATTTCTTACAATATTTTCATTGACTACCAAAACGTTCGCCAATAAGCTTCTTTTATATGATGTGCTTATCTTTGCTTTGGTGTTGCTAAACGTTCGGAAGTTGTAAAATTATCCGTCCTTAAAGTATTAATAAATACAACCGAACAATACGAGAGCAATGTTTTCTTAAAAAGGCTGGCTCATTTATTTTCGGATTTCCTCGAAAAATGATAACGGGTAGAGAGAGCATCTCGTTGACAATGAAGGCGCGGTATTTATTGCCCGGAAAAGTTTTGTTGTCACTTATATTTATGTTATTTGACTTCCTCCGGCGGGTCAGCGTTAAATGGCTCGAACTTATTTTGCTTTCTTGTTAGCGTTTTTCCGATGTATTTATGTGTGTACTCAATTCTGCGGTAACCTCGTCGGCTTTAATACCTTACGTCAAAATAAGTCGTAAAACGAATTTTTAAATTATTTATTTGTATGTGACTTATAAAATGCGAGACCCAGTTTCATTTTAAAATTAAAGGACTTTGAACGACGCTATTTGCGTTAATGTTCTACTTTGCAACTTTGTAATTTTTAACTTAGCTGTAACTTATTTCCTCGTCTAACATAATATTCCTTTACAAATAGAAAAGAAGTTATCCTAATATCATTTCTGTGGAATTTTATTGACTGTAAATTGCACCTGAGGAGGCAAGGACAAGGGAGAGGGAATATCCACTTTTTCTTCTTATTTAACATTTGTTCACTTAATTCCTCTTTTCTCTGCTACGCTCGCACGTCTTCTTTCTTCTTAGTCTGCTTCTTTTTTGTCTTTCCTAAATCTCCTGCCTCAACTACCCTTCCCACCAATCAATCTGAGTGTATTTCTCGATCACCTCATTTTATCCTGTTACACTGTTAACTGAATCCATATTTTATCCACTTTCTTCTGCTGTTGCTGCTTGTGATTTTTCTTCTTTCCCTGTCCTCCTCGATTGGCCTTCTTTGTTTCTTGCAATCCTCTTGCTTCGAATACTTTTCTCATTAATCTTCCTTTGCCCATTCTAAATAATAGCAGATTCTATTGCACTGTTAGGTGAATTGATGTTAGTTGAATTGATTGTTCGCATACACTTTGTTATGTCTGTAGTTACAGTCCTTCAAATTATTAAGTGGATAACCAAAAGTATTGTTAACAATTCTTAAATCTTCTTTGCAGAAGTTGTTGATAAGAAAAAGCAAATTGAAGAAGGCAGAGGAAATATTTCTAGAAAACCGACATGTTGCTTTTTAGTTGTTCACAGGATATCTAAGTTAATTTGTAATTCTTCTTCAGGCTTATCCAGGATTATCGCTAACATAGTTCTGACATGAACTTTCTGGGCCTTTTTTGTATGCCGTCTCTTCTTCATCCGGTATCAAATTGAATGGGGAGGTGCATCATCGTTTTAACTTTTCCTTATTGACAAAGTTTCTTCCTCTCACTTCTTCTTCACCAGAGCTTCTGGATGAGTGAGACGCGATAATAATTCTTCTTTTGCCGACGTTTCTTCCTTTGCTACAAAAGGCCTTGAAGAAGTTCTTCTATAACGAAGTACAAAATATTGCCCAACTAGAAGCCATAGTGAAGACAGAAATCAGGCATGGAAGTCTTTGTTTCTTGTTCCTTGTCCAAATTCAGAGTCCAAATTCATTCCTTTTTTTTAATATTCCATAGGTTCTCCCTAACTATTTTATTTAACGCTTTCTCCACATTAATGAAAACCAGAGTATGTAACTGAATTCCTAATCTGGTTGTTTTGTAGCAGATTTGTTTTGAATTACTTTACTTTGTCTAAGTCTACTTTAGGTATCCGCTAGTATGTTTTCGAATTGTCTTCTTAATCTTTCTCTGGAAAGATATTTAATTTTTCTCACAGAGCTTCCAAATATTATGCCACGATGGTTGTCACTAGGGCTGCGTGAATTTATCAATATATCGATATCGGTAATATCGATAAATATCGAATAACGTTGTTTTCATTTCGGATATCGATATTTATTTATTTATATTATCGATACAATATGGAGATTATCGATATTATCGCCATTATCGATATTACTGATCTCTTTATTTTCAGCTAACGATAAGTACAGCTGAATTCAAAAAAATCGGGAAATGTCAGAAAAATTGACACTTTTTTCAATTTTTTTCATAATGTGTAAATGGTTTATTAGAAATAGGTTAGAATTATTTGACGGTATGTCAGTTTATAAATAAATAGGATAAATTCGAAGAAATTATATTTTTTAGTATTACTTTTGGAGCGCTACTCAGTAACAATAACGATGCAGAAACAGTAGCCAGTAGGACTTACCTATTGTAAATTGTAAGTAATAATATTATTATTAAATGAGGTATTGCGTAAATGAGTTGGTCTAAATTTAAAGATTAATAGAATTTTTTTTTGAAAGGCAAGTAGACAATTAATTGACAAATAGAACAAAATTTGCAATTGGAAATAACGTGTCTTTTGTAAAATTCCTCCTCGTAGTTGGCCAGGAATTGTTGGTTGTGAACCAGCCTCGATCGACCTGACGTATGAAATATGAATTTTACGTAAAATCTAAGCCTGTCTTAATGAATGGTGGACATTTAATCACCTATTATGACTTTAAATTTGTTAAGAAAACTGTTTTTTGAATTTTATGACATTTCCTTCCGTTTTTTTTTTAATTCAGCTGTATGTCGACAATATTAAGCCTTCAAATAAATTAAAATAAGACGTTTTCATTTTCCTTGTCTTATAAGAAAATGTTCGAAATTAAGCGATTCGCACCTTTAATTTTTTTATTTTCGTCATATTTTCCTAAAATAAAAGCACAGTTGTTTTTTAATTTCTGTTAACTTTTACCAATATCCCTCTTTCATTATTAATCATATGAATCTTTTATTTTCATGATTTTTGTTTGTGTGTTTTTATGGTGTTTTGTTTTCATCATACATTTTAAAATATTTGCTTTTAAAAGCTAACGGAATTTTTCAACGTGTTTTAGTTTTTTTTTTTTTTTTTTAATTTCATTTCTGTAATGATTCGACGAAAAGATCATCTTTTGTCTTGACATTTTCACTTTTATAATAATAAATTGTCTTTATTATGGCGAAGTTTAGCCAACGTTATTCACTTAACTATACAAAAAAATATACAAAAAAATAAACATTAACATTCAATTTCAAAATTCGTCGAATTAACTTATCCATAAACTAACTGTATTACCTACATAATAAATATGATGAACGCAAAATCTTATATCACAAAAATCTGGCTAAATCTCAGGCTTAATCTCAGGAGCACTGAATCTCTATATCTCAGGAGAACTGAATCGCTGAAACTCTGAATCTCAGGAGCACTGAATCGCTGAAACTCTGAATCTCGGGAGCACTGAATCGCTGAAACTCTGAATCTCAGGAGCACTGCATAGAGATCAACCTATAGGTAACGATATAAAATATTTAATGAACAGTACGAATAACCAAAAAAATAACGCTGTGTACAGTAAATATAAATTCGAGCGCACACAGGGACTTTAATATAAAGCTCTATCAAATAAAAAAGAAGCATATTTCTTTCTGAACGTACGTAAGGAACATGATTTTAGTGATTGAAGCAAAGTATTCCAAGTGATTGGGTCCATTGTACGAAAAAGATCTAGAGAATAAAGCTTTGAAGTGTTTAGGCAAGATAAAGTTATTTTTGAAACGAGTATTAATTCCATGAATACAATCATACTTAAGCAACTTCGTTGACAAATATTTGGGCTTGGAATTTTTAACAATTTTATTAAGGAAAACAGCAACATGTGATTTCCTTCAATTTTTCATGTTCAGCCAATTCAGTTCCTTTTTGTGTGAAACATAATCAAAATACCTGAGATTACAAATAAGCCTAATACAGGAGTTCTAAACTCTCTGAATACGAGTCTCAGTTAATGAATCTATACAAGAACCATACACAACATCACAATAATTAAAATGACTTAAAACTAAAGAATTAGTAAGAATTTTTCTGAGATTATATCAATGGTATGTCTCTTGGTATGAAGCATACGGAGGAAACAGTAAGATTTTTTTAACATTTTATTAACATGATCCCGAAACCTTAATTCTGTGTCCATATAAAGCCCAAGGTTTTTCGCAACCCTAGAAATAGTTAAAGGCTGACCTAGTATGTTGAGATTGCATTTAGCAGCTGCTTCTTTACATTTATTGCTATCAAAAACTAAAAGACATGACTTGGCTGTGTTAATACGTAAATTATGAGTTTGTGCTTTTTGAATTAAACTATGCAAACCTAAACGTAGCAAGTCAAAATCAATAATGGCACTCTCACATGAGAACTGCTTATAAACCTGGGTGTCATCGGCGTATAAGGCACATTTACAATGATTCAAAGTTAATTTAAAGTCAAACGTATACAAAATAAACAATAAAGGGCCTAAAATACTGCCTTGAGGAACACCCTTTGAAATAATCGTCTGGGAAAGACATTCTTCTATCACGACATTTTGTGTTCTATTACGTAAATCTTGCCTGCTAAGGTAAAACAGTATATGTTAAAAAAATTAATTTTTGAGTTTACGCATTATTCTTTTAATTTAATTATTTTTGTTGCAAAAGTTATGGTACTACCGTTTTCTATGTATATTCTACATTTCGTTGATATATCTTTAAAAATGACTAAATGGCCCTGAATAAAGATAAAACGTTATTTTTCTCCAAACTCACTTTTCATATACCTATATGTACTGTTTTACCTTGGCAGGCAAGAAATAATTGCACATAAAAAGTAAGCTTATTGAATCAAATCCAATGTATTTTAATTTTGCTAAAAGTACTTCGTGATTAATAGTCAAAAGCTTTCGAGAAGTCCATAAACACGAGGGCAGTACCAAAACCTTTATCCCAAGCTTCTATAATATCGTCACAAACATTTACTAAATTTTAAGTGGTACTGAATTCTTTTCTAAACCCGGATTGAACGTTGGGAATTATGTTATTCTCAGTTGCGTAACTCATAATTTGCTTGTATACAATCTTCTCAAGGACTTTTGAAAGTGTGGTCGTAAATTGGAATAATGAGAAGGAGAGCTTTTTTTGGGTAGAGGGTGTACTAATGATTTTTTCCAGCAATCAGGGAAATAAACAACTTTCAAGCAACAGTTCACAATGTGGGTTATATACGTATTTTGAAATATGTGGTATGCAGTATCGTAACATTCTTATAGAAATTCCATCAATACCGTAGGCATTAGATTTAATATTATTTATAATATCTATAACCTCTTCAATCGTTGCAAGTTGAAAGTGGAAATTAAAGTCTGCCAAACTATTGCAGGAACAACAACTAAGGGCAACACACAATCTTCATCAATTTGTGAAACAGAATCAATAAAATAATCATTTTCTCAACATTTATTAAATTATCAGGAACGTCTGCAGCTTTAGATTTAGAAATATTCATAGTTTTTAATGCTTTTCTTTCGTTTTCGAGAAATATTCGTTGTTTTTTTCAATCGATAGCGTTTTATTTCTGCATTTTCTCGCAGTACTCTTCGAAAAAAGATTTACCGAATCTGTATATTATACGTTGCATCTAGTTTAATCTCCGGTTTCATTATTTTTTCATGTTACTTTATATGATGATTTATTATAATCGCTATTCCCGTTCTTGTTAGTGTTCGTTGAATATCACTGTCTTTCTTTTTTGTTTCCACAATGACCGGAATATCATTGTTTATTTATTGTTTATATCTGGCCTCGGTATAACGAGGTATTATTGAATTGTCTCAACTAAAGATAAGAAGAGTAGACTCATTCCTATTTTTTGTTATCTAATATCTGATTAGTGCTGATTACCCGATAGATACAACACGATATCCATCACTTATAACTTTTGACTTATGATGATGTTTTAATGCAGTCAGTGGTGATATAATTTTCTTGTGCTGGATTTCATTTTAGAATCAAATGGTAACGTTTTAATCAATTGTGTACTGTCATTCCATATTTAGAATACAATGACCAAATAAATTTATTAAGAACAAATGTACGTATTACGTGGGTATGCTTATTTCTGATTTTATGTATAGTATTTAAAAACCAGTAGGAGTACTATTTATATCGTCCTTCGGATATAATAATCTTCTAAAAGCTCACAGCCATTCCAGAACTCAAAACAAGAATTAATTTATTTGATAACCTTGCACGGGGATAGTACGGGTCTTTATGAAGATGTGTTGGCAGCGCGGGTAACAGTTATTTACGAGCGCAATAATTTCGTGTGGAAGAGAAAAAGACTTTGAAATATTCGGTTGTAAATAAATTGATGAGTTACATACGAAGCATTCAAAGGTTAATGTTATCCGGAAAATATACAAGCGACAGATGCCGCCGCCTTCCCAAAATTAGACGGGCGCAAACAAAAACCTAACAAAATTGTTGACAAGTTGATTTTCAAAGGACGCCGCTGAAAATATTTGGAGCGCCTTTGTGGCCGGTTATTAGGCAACATGCAAACACGTACGTTTGTCACGCCGACAAGAATAATACGAGGAAGACTTCTCGCAAACCGTACAAAAAAAAGAAGTGTTAATGACTAACTTCTAAGGCGACACAAATATCTCTTCGCGAAAATCATTTCGGATGTCACGTTGTTTGCATGAGAAATTAAAAGCTATGTTTCTTGGACCACCTTTGTTCTTTGAGCTTCAGTTTTTTTGACCTGGAAACGTCAAATTGATGAATCTGAAATTTAATTGGATTAATAATATGAATCCATCAAGAGTGTCTGGGTACGTAATTTCAAATATTTTCGTTCTATTTTATAAATAAAAAAAGAATAATTTTGACTGGGGTTTTTAAAATTTCATTCAATTTTTTTTCCTACGCCACGAGTTATTTTTTAATTCTAAATGTATAAGTACAAGCATTTCGATAAACTCTCATCTGTAATTGAACTTTTATGTACTCATAATATTCATGTCATCTTCTAAATCCATGTTACAACGAAACGTTGGTATATCAAACGTTTCTAAAAGCTCCAATAAAATAATTAATTAAAATTTGTTTAATAATTTTCAATAGAGTTAATTTAAATCATTTAGTGAACGTTAACCCATTTTACTATTAAACATATTTATGTTTACACAACGCGTGAGTGGGACTTTTACTGTTAGATACTTACGTAACGTAAACATCCACTCCAGTATACTGTCAGTTTATTGATTATTTTATAAAGAAGAGGGCAAACATAAAACCCGAAGTACACTTAACACAAATGTTATATACTCAGAAAATATAAATGAAGGTTAGAGAAATTTTCTTGTTTTTGTATTTACCAAAAATTCATGGCCCTGTTTTATTTATTAACTCAGTTAATGCCTGTGACCTCAAATTTCAAAATCTGCGCCAACCAAAGTTTTATAAATAAATAATTTTTGTGTAATAAATCAATACATTCGTAACTCACAATTAATTAATGTACGTACATATTTACTTATGACACAAATCTATAAAAAGAAAATATTTTCTAAACGAAATGAACGGAAATGAACTCGCACACGTAAACCTGGTATTTAAATTAATTTTTTGTTATGAATTTGCGACTAATCAAATGCAGCTGTAAAAAGTCGATCTAATTGGCTTTCAGCAATTCACATTGCTCGTAATTTCCTGCAGGAACTAATACCGGTCAAGAGCAATTATAGTAATGACACTAATTCAATATGCTGTGTCACTGCTCTATAAGAGAAATGATAAGTCTTTTGATTGGAGGTTTAATACCTACTAAATAAATTCCATTAACACATAAATTATAAGCTTTTAGACGATGTTATTGAGTGATGAACTAATTCTGTATTTCTAGAGAAACGTTCAAATGACTGTAAAGAAAATGTAATTATTTGATAAGCAATGCTAAAAAAAAAACTAATTACGGTTAAGTTGATTAATTAAACACTGTGCTAATAGCTTCAAATTACTTTTTGATTTGGTACGACTACATTTTACTTTTAAATCATGTAAGTTGAAACCCGTGTATTCCATGATACGTGAAAACTAGACGACACAACTTTGCACCTAGAGAACGATTGTATTTAATTACATACAAAAAGAAAACGGCGTAACATTTTGATAACCCAAGTGTTTATAATCACTGTCGAAGTGATAGAGTTAATGCTTCAAAATTCATTAAGGGCAAGTATGTTAAGAATTTACAAGAGAAATGTTTTTTAGTTGAAGTTGAATTCATTCTTCATTTGGCACAAACCCTGCATTTATTATTACTCATCAACTGACATTCTTTTTTAATTCAATCTCTTGCTTAATCTCAATTATTAATATTTAAAAGATTTAATTGCCATTTAAATATTCGACAGTGATATATAATGTGCAGTTCTCTCTGCATTACTTTAATCATATTGAATTCATATAGAAAGAATTCGCCTTCGAAAAAAAAAATACATTCCTGAATCCTATAAAATTTTATTTTCGGAGCGTGAAAAGATATCTATTGTTATTAGCGTGTTTTGTTGCATATCCTGAAAGCATGAAAGCGTTTGGGGTTGGTTGATATCTGATGTTTTGAATCCAGTCGTCACGTACAATTTTGTAATAATTGAATTGATCCACTTCGGTAAACAAGTGTAACGTTGTTGTTTACAACGTTTCAATAAGCAACATGTACAAATACATTGATCCTTCGTTGTTTGTTACTCTGCTCTGAAATAATTGGAAACCAAGAGGCAATATAGAATAAACAACAAACAGCATTATAAATTGAGGCACTAAATATTTTTAGAAAGATATTCAATAAATAAAGAAATGCAAAATTCATTTTGGTGTTCTCTTTAGCTTCCCTGTTATAATTAATTGCTTGCAACTCAAATTAAAAGTTGCAAGTTTCTAACGAGAATTATTATTTTACGTAAATACTAATTGCTAGAACATAACAGAACTTGTTTTTATTAAAATATTATCCTTATTAGACATACTGTTGCAATCACTGCACTTTTGATCAATTTGCTTAGCAAAATACTTCGATTTCAAACATAGACTTTTTATATTCTATTGCGCAAAGATGATTTAATTAGGAAATATGTGAAATTGATTTTTTTTTAACCAGACTTGCTGCTGTGAAGTCACAAGTGTTCGATTGGTGCAAGAGCTTTCAAATATCTTGAAAGAAAATAACACGTGTCTTCCATTGACTGTTTCTCTTTCAGGAAAATTTAAAAAATCGATTGGAAGTTGGGGCACTCCTCGTGTATACAAGAGGCTTCGAATTCATTCTGTTAGAATCTTGGCAACTTAATTTCCATATCTTGATATTAATATTTAGGAAAAAATAAATAAGTAAATTTCACAATACACTCTCTCAAGGAACGCTCAATTTTTTTTTTTAGATAAGGAAGACTAACTACATTACGAAATTCGCAGTGTTTCGTGTCTTACCATTTAAGCCTATTTGTTTATCCCATCGTAAATCCAAGCATAAACGAGCACATACACATTTCCAGGTACTTAATCTTTCTCAAAACTACCAGCTAAGTACCTGGCCAAAGTTGCCAAAATAAAATAGCTTAATCTTAATAGCTACTGACTTCTTAATTTAAATATTGTTACGTTATTATTTTCGAACATATTTTTTTTACTGAAACGTAAATAATGAGGATAGAAGAAAATTTCTTTTAAAATAAAACGAATTAAATCAACTGATATCTAAATCGTAACCATTGATTCAAAATTATTTATACTGAATCTTGCACAATGTCAATAAGGGCACCTTTCGGGTCTCTCGATTTACATGCTCGCGACTGTACATTTAATTTATATTTACTTATCCATGGTCATTCAATATCTTGTAAATGACTTATTCAAGGCAAAGTGCCTACTTCTGATATCGAAAAGCTAAAATTGATTTTTTTCGTACATTTCGCTAAATACTTCTCAAATTCCTCTGATCATCTTTCTACTTTTGTTTGGGAATCACTGTTTTAATTCAGGTAGTATAATTACTACATATTTCAATTACTACATTTATTACTACATATTTCAATAAATTTATCTGGGAACTTTCTATGTATATATTTTTTAATTATATTCTCCCCTCCTTCTTTCAGTGGTGACAAAAAAATATTTTGCAAACAATTCAACTGTTTCGTGACTTATACAGGGTTGGTCAAACTTTGCGTTTAGTGAAACTCATTGGTGAAGTAGGAATTTTTTTATAGACCCAGCAATTGATTCGTAACTATACAGGTAGTCTTGAAATAGTTGGCCAAACTGAAGATTCGCTGAAATTCATTATAAAAATTAAAAAAATCATTGTAAATATGTGTCAGCAAACGAATCCAACAGTTTTAAATTATTTAATTCTAGTAGGTAATAAGATAAGTAGGAAAAAAAGATTATTTTAAAGACGTTTCCTGATATGATTCAAGCTGATGCTGAAATTAATAATTGGTCTAACTATGGGATTATCTAAAACTCACTTTAAGAATAAAAGTATAAATAGATTAGATCGCGACATCCTGCGACCGATTTTTGACCTAACATTAGCTAGCGATACACGAGCTTTCATTCATGACGTTCTTTCTTTCGACAATCTTTCCCTTCAAGAAATTCAAACGAAACAAATCCTGTTCTATTCCACTGACACCAACTGAATCTTGGAAAGAGTGCAAGTATAAGCAGGTCTATACGAAACTAAAATAAATATAAAATAAAAATCGCTTGATTGAAATCAGTGATTTCAAACATGATTTAAATCAGCTCAACCCTGCCTAAAAATAAATAATTACGTTCTTACTTGATTTTTTTTGTATGAATCTGAGGTATTTGAACTAATAGAACAAGATCTTTCGATAAGTACTAGAAAGATTACTTGCTAAAATTAACATATACAATTAACTAGTATTAAGGATTTAGCATAAAAAACAGTGTTTAGATCATGTAGGCACAGTGAGTAGCTGATTTCTTCGATCTCTCCAGTTATGATGCGTTTATACAGAATGATTAAAACATAGTATTTTTCTGGTTGTGTATTAAGAATTAAATGAACTGCCAACCTTTAAGAGGCTTGTTTTCTAACTTACAAAAATGTCTTTCTTATGATCTTTTGAGTGATTCCCAATACGGTTTCAGGTTTGGCAGCAACGGATATTATTGAATTCATTTACAGTATAGGGTTGACGAAGGGTTCGACTCGACCCGCGCATTTGACTGCCTCGACATTTGATTTATTTGCGAAAAGCTCTGCGTATTGAGGATCAGGGGTTCAATTCTGAGCTGGTTTGAATGTTATCTAAGCTCTCGGAAACTTTGCGATAGGTTGTAAAATGCAATATCCCCTGAATACGAAGTAGAATGCGGGGTTCCCTAGAGGTCTGTGATAGGACCGTTGATTTTTTTTACTGTTTATTATTCGCGGATGATACGTACATGGCTGTTGTAGCGCAGACACTTGAGGAACTTCAGCGGAAAGTCCACAAACTGTCCATTAAGTTTGGTAATTGGTGTGCCAGAAACAAACTTATTGATTTGACAAAATTGATTTGTACTATGCAATGGGATACTGTCATCTATCCTATATCCTATCACGCAGCCCTATGGGGGTAACGCAACTAATGTCAAAAGAGTATTCATGGCGCAAAAGCCGATAGTAAGATCAATTTTTAATGTTCATCTAAGGGACTCTTGCAGAGAAATATTTTTATAAATAATGGACTGTAGACATTTCCAGCTATCTGTATATTTAAATGCTTATTGCAAGTTAAAAACAAATTCCGCGTATATACTAATAATTCTCATTATCATAATTATGACACTCGTACAAAAAAAAATTACTTGCGACTCCAGCGCACAATTTTAAAAAATTTGACCAATCACCATTCTACATGGGCACTAAACTCTTTAATAAATTGCCAGAAACCAATGATGTGATAAGACCTAGATACACAGTGCCTTATGTTTCCTGCATTCTCGATTGATATCAGCTTGTGAGTGAAATAGCTAATATCAAAATATTTGAAATCGACATAAGAGTAAAGTATCTTTATTTTTCAAAATACGCGGAAATATTATTTGAAAAGATTATTAAGAATTGTTCTGAGTTCTTAAATATGAAATCTCGGTTGTCTAGGAAGAAAAAAAAATGAACAAAAAGTTAAAGATTTATGGTATGAATGTTATTGATCATAATTTCCAGTTGATAGAAGAGCGAAAAAGAAATTCCAGAGTATATTAATATCATACCTGAAGAAACGTACATCTTTACACTTTCAAAGTTCTACGATACACACGTTGATACGAGAAAAATTGAAAAATATGGAAAATTTCTGTTTTCATCGTAGGCTGCCATGATTTCATATTTGAGATCTCATAACATTTCTGAATAGCTTTGATTTTGATCTCCTCGGTATATGACAATAGGTATTCAAATTTTGATAAGTGTATGTTGACTTTGGGAACATGCAGGGACTTTCATAAAGAATACATTTTTCTGAGAAATCAATAATAAAAACATTTCCCATATCTGGCGATCTCTGTATAAATATAACTACGTATAAACCTAAAAGGAAGTTAAAGGAGCTCATAATTTTAAGAACAATTTTACAATCAATTCACAGTTATAATAAATACCAAAAAAGAATTTTTCTTTAATGGATGAATCTTCATTTAATTTTTGTTATACATATTTCTATAAATAAAATGCAAGATAAAAATTTATTTTCATGTTTCACAAATTTTAACCGTAAATTATAAATAACGTAAATATTAAAACTTAAAACACACCAGAATGAGCTGTATTTCCAAATAATTGTGATTAACCATTTTTGAAATCAGTATTTACCTATAGCGGTAAACAGTTGATTTTATTAAATACGTATACAGTATGTAATTATAAGTTTTATAAAAAGTACGTAACAAGTGCGGGAGCGAAATGGTGTTGCACAGTAAAAACTTGTAATGCCAAAATTTATGTCGATGAAGGACTCAAAGTTTTGTTACCATTCTTAAATTCAGAAAACGTAGGAGACTGTTTTTTTAGAATTTATTTTAATTTGTTTATATTTGCAGATGTATTAAAAAATATGCAAATAGATACATATCTAAAGCTCAATAGTGGATACATAACAAAAACAATAAATAACAAAAATTATAAAGAAAAACTTTTATGTTTAGAAAATAATACTCCTATTAGATTATGTAAACTAGGAAAAATTACCAAATTTAACTTTGTTCAAAGAGCAGCTTATCATTTAAAAAAGTAAAATCATATGTTAAAAGAACTGTGTTTTAATTCAATCTGCTTTACTACATAACAAAGTACGTATTTTATTTACATGTCTAGTGACAGGAAATAAAAATAAAAATAATTTGATCTATGAGTATCTGTTAGCACAACAAGATGATCAGGGCCGCAATCCGGCTGCTCCGAAAACGGTCACCATTTTGAATCCTAATAAAGAGGTTTGCCACCGCCGCAGTCCGGTACTGCCCGTATATTATTTTACAAGTTTCACAAGAAGGCTTATTGTAACACGAGTGGGGTTGGGGTAGCTCGGAGTGCCCCAACGGAACGAGTGTTACAATGACTCTTGTAAAACGTGTAAAATATACTATTTTTTCTACTTTGCGTCACTTATTGAACAAAAATATGAAAAATACTGTCAAAAATTGGATCTCCTTAGTGTATGGAGAATTTTAGTTGTAATTCGTGGCAACACTGACAACCCTTCGTTTTAGACAAAAATCACATTGACAATTTATTAATTTTTCTTATTCAGCTTCATTGTGAGTACTCTGTTAAATAACAAATAAATAAATGAATTATTTTGTAAAATCTATTAAATATTTTCAGTTGAAAATTGACTAAAATTTCCCCAAAAACAGTTTCACAATGAAGCTCATTGTGAAACTGTTTTTGGGGAAATTTTTTGTTTTTGGTGTCACAATGAGTTCATTGTGAACGCAAAGTAGAAAAAATATTTTATGTAATTTTGATTGACTCAACTATTTTAATTAAATTTATAATTTCGTAAATAAGCAGTTCGTTTTCAACCTATTATATACCAGGTGATGTGCAACTAACTGAACAAAACTTCATTTACGACTTTGCCCAACTTGTTTCTGTTGTACAAGTTTCTGTTATTTTCTCATTCTAAAAGTTGATGTAACAAATTACATAAGGAGAGGTTTAAAAAAATTACGGATAAGTTAAAACAAAAACCATTAATAATAGATCAACTTTTAGTATATTTATGTCTAACTACCAGCCGAGGTAGTGGTCTTCGATGTCAAGTATACATGTTTATAATATTGTCAATGCGTATACATACATGTATAAAAACGTAAGATAACAATGTTATCTGTAGTATAAACAGTAATTGTATTTGACTTCTAAAACACAAAGGTTTCATATTTTATTATTACCAGTCAAGATATCTGGTGATAAATACAAAAATATACACATACACACATTCATTAAGATGTCCCACATATTGCAGACGCGGTAGCCTCCGCCGATTGCAAAGTGTGAAAGTTCAGTAATGTAAGTAATCGAATGATTAGGCTAAAGAAATAATGAATAATTTATAGCAAAATATAAGAAAAAAAATTACCCCTTTCAAATTTGTGTTACTTCATTAACTACCTAATATCTTGTTAAACGAGAAAAGAATGATTGAAATTTTATAACAAACACTCCACTTAAGAAATCTATGTTGACAAAACAAAGCCATTATTTATTATAACACTTCCAAAGACGTGTGCAAAAATTAATCCCATTGCTTACATGTTCCGAAAGTGGAAAACATCGGCATTATCTACTCAGCTGACGCTCGTGCTTGCTTACTTGTGCCGATATCTCAACCGAAAAATCGTTGATTTGAAGATGAATGTGGATTACGTAAGTACGAATTTATAGTTCGGTTCACGAACATAAGGGGCACACACGTCTGTAAGTACCAACCGTTTCAAAACAAACACACGCTTTACACAACCATGGCCCCCCCGACAACAATAATTGTTAATTTCTAATTTTAGCGTATTTGTTCCGAATTATGAAATCTACTAATTTGATAGATGCACTTTGTTGATGATGCAATGCCCTCCACATGCAATATATTTTTTTAATCTTCATGAATATGTATTATTCTAGAAACCGTAGTGATTAATAGTGATAAGGTATCGCTGTAATTCAGTGAATAATGAGAGTGTTTGTAAAAACCGATTGTAGGCTGGATTTTGAAATGCAACCACAGTAACTTTACTTCTTATTATGTGTACGGGTTGCCTCACCTTTCATGTGTATGTCATGTCACTGAACGTATCATATTAGTCAAGGCTGGTGTTATTGGTCAAATTTATATCATTGCCCAATGGGAATATTGCCGACGAGTGCCAAGAAATTGTATCACTTATTAACCGCTGTGTAAATAACTTGTAAATTTTAATCATTTCTGTATTTAAACTGATGCTTGTATGTACCTAAATAGAAATATAAATTATGAATTTACAAACGCATGTTGAAATACGCTGGCATGGATTTTAATTTCGTCTACGATTTTAACTTGTTTGAGCATATGACTCTACCACACTAGGCTAAGAACGTAATCCCTATTTTAAATTTATGATTGCTTCAAATAGATTAATAAGTCTTTTCTAGATTAATAATGGATTGGGTTTTCTTTTTAGATAATGTTAATATCTCTTCCTGAAATTTGGTTAACGTAATTTCGTACAAATTATCTTGCATATTTGCAATAAATTATTGCTTGCCACTAGTAAGATATGGAAGTATTGCGTCAGTAGAGGTCCTCTATTATTAAATTGTTTATGGTATCTCCCGATCATCCGATAAATGAATCACCTATTTTGTGCCCGTTCCTCTTGTTTATCGACGACTTTATGTAAGGTTCAGAGTTTAAATTTTATCAGACGGACGGCAAGGTTATGCAAAACAGTAACCTTGAGGTTTTGTTTGTTGGCAACACATCGTGTTTGCTTTGATAAGACGTGGACGTTCGTAATAAAACTATTTTTAAAGAGTTATGTGCCATACCAGAGAACTTCCGACATTCGTTTGTTACGAATTATCTGTATAGCGGCGAATATTGTGGACTCCATTTATTAGGATTCAGGGACACGGTTCACGTCAGGACGTTTTATTTTCGGTGTGTTTCATGTCCAATGATTTTTGGAATTCTGTAAATATGTTTTGCGGCCAATATTATCGAACGTATGTATGTATTTCCAACCAGTTGCAGACAAGAGTTATTGACATGTTTTCGAAAAAAAAAATTTTTTTTTAATGTATGGATTTTCAAAGTGATTAGTATGAATTCCCATAAAGTACGTACTTAAATATTTAAGCAGTTCAGATAATAATAAATTGTTTAGTTAATAACTAACCTAATTAAAACTTAGTCACTATTATAAAAAAAATAAAAAAAATAGGCCCTCTTTATACTATCCTATTTATTGTACAAGAGTTAGTTTAACTTTTAAAAAAATATATGAATTTAAAAATTATCTGGAAAAAATAGAAGGTGTTTTATCTCCAAACGATATTAGCAGCTCAAAATTTTCTTGTACAAATTGAATCAAATCTTGTACTTGTGAAATACGCTAGTCTAAAACGGCCTTTAGATGCGTTAGAAATCTGGTCTTTAGTAGTTGTTAAAAGTGGTACGTGCAGTAAGTTTGAAGTGTTAATTGAAACTCAAATAATTGAGTTATCATTCCCGGGTTCAACCTAGGTCAGAGAATAGAAAACCTCGTCGATACTTACATAATAAAACCTTCAAATATTTAACAATTAGTGTCGCAATTGAGTGTGGAATTAAATAGGAAAACGATGCAGGTGTCTTACGTTCAGTACAATTGTAAAATGTAAATTATACCACAACACATATTTGTTTTTGTTTGTGGTGATTAAATAGAAGAACATTCTTTGAATACTAACTAATAAAAAAACCTTCACATTTTCAATTTTAGAAAATCTTTTAATTGTATGTATTATTTTTGTCCTAAATTTTCAAAGTATAATCATGGAAATTTAAAATTGTTTCGGAGAGAGAAGAAACGGCATTCTGCAGCTTTGAATGAAGCTCTGTAGATGCATGAAACTCAACCAAAAAAATCTATTCTTTAGTTTATGTTAAGGTAGAGACTCTTTCATTCGAAGTTGCAACAATATGATTAACGTGATTTTTCTAAATAGTCGACACGTGAATTGACGATTAAATTAAATTAGTCACCGAGATCAACACATTTAATTTGGTTTATCAGTCGAATTTGAGCTTTTTGCACGTTTCTTCCGCGTCACATTTAATTAGTACCCTACCCATCATAAATCCGAGCGGAAAACTTTCTGAAAAAAATAGTTTTAAATGGTGCACGCGGTAATATCGTGGGTATGTTTACCAAAAAAAAAACAGGCGCAAATTTGTTACAATGAGTGCCTGGTTAGGATGGTCAGTTAGCGTATCATTGTCAGCAATTATGAACCTGTTGGTAATAATTAAACTTGACCTGAACAGAATAGGTAGATGTTACGTATTTTTGTTCGTCGGAGAGTTTTCTTAATGTAGTTGACCTTATGGGGAATTTCAGTAGTTTCAAATCCAGAATGTATTTAACCAAATGTACCTATTCTCAGTGAGTAAAGAAAAAGAAAATTTTGTTAAAAGATATATTTTAAAAGTTTGACAAACATCTGACGAATAAACTTGTTTCAATTAATGAATGTTTCAATTGATGAATGTTTCAATTAATGAATGCTTATTTAAAAACGATTTGCAAAGATCGAAGTTAAGGCATTTAAACCTATTGAACAGATTTTGTTTGTTAAATTTAAATACAATTTTATTTCAATCAAAGAATATTTTGGCGACGATTTGCTAGGATCGTAATCAAGGTATTTAAACCGATTAAATAAAATTATAAGGTCAAAGTAGAAAATATTCAATTAATGAATAAAGTGTATACGATTTGCTAGGATCGTAAACAATTTATTTAAATCTATTGATATTTTCAGAAATACACAAACACTAGAAATAAGATTTGACTTTCTTCATTAAAAGAAAAGAATCTGCACTCCTGTGATAAGCCTCGGAAAGATATTTTAATAAAAATTCAAAATTAATTGAAGTGGAATTTGTTTACCATACAACTGCCAAATCATTACATATAAAATTGGTCACCTGCGTGGGGACACAATTATAATAACACTGCAATATGTGTATCAAAATTAAAGTGTTAACATTTTTTTATGTAATTGTGCAAAACAAAGTTACATTTAAATAGATGTAAATGCATATGTGTGTATAATATAATCATTGGTTCGACAGCTGAAATTAAATTGAGCTCTCTATTATTCTAACTGGTTGCATCATCGAACGTGTTATTTTTACCAATAATTTATTTTTCGTTCCAGGCATGTAGATTACAAGGACAGAAGCACAGAGAGTTTAAAAATACGTGTTAATCGGAATCGAAATAATAATCGCGATTAAATAGAAGGTTCTACAATCAAATATTGAAATTGTAAATGGGGTCAGATGAACGCAATGAAATGAAAATACGTTATTCAAATAAATCTGTTATACAATTCGCTTCGAAGACCGAACAAAACAATGTGCCATTTGCACACGTAATTGTGATTTGAATACGTGATTTGAATACTTGATGATAATTCGAAAAGTGCCCCTGTACATTTAGGTTAACCGCTCATTACGTACAATTTTCGGTCATCAGTGACTAATTAGTTAATGATTTTTTTTATTCCGCACCGTTTGGTCTTTTGTGTGTGCTTTTTAAGTTTGAAATTGGTCTCGGCTCTGTTGTCGTCGTCGTCCTTGAATTTTAATAATTTGTTTAAAGTTTCGAATTACGCTGCAATAAATTTTGTTTATCTTCGAAGTTACACTTGAACTTTTTCTATACCCAAAAGTATTTATTAGTTTCAATCACAAAAAAATTATACATATGTACGTATATATTTTTAAAGCTATTTTTTGCTTTATTACATCATGATGGAATTTCAGTTAGCATTTCCTTGAGAAAATATTTTGTTAATTTTAAACTCGTCTATTAAATATTTACGACAATTAAACTTAGTTTTTGAAAAAAAAAGTATGTAATTAGATAAGGCCATTCAATTAAATTTTCCAGTTTTATTTGGTTCTAATTATCGTTCCCACTAAACTTAATGAATATGCACTGTTCTTATAATTTAAAATAAATAATGATTATCAGTCTTAGACAATACGTCTACCGCTTTACTTTATTTTACTTCCCATGAAAACACACTATTGTTAATGCTGATTAATAGTGGCGGTAACATTATTTGGAGTCGGAGATTTGACATATCTTATCGGACATTTATGTATTTAACCAGAGCCCATGCATTCCTACAGATTTCTGAATCTGGTGATGTATGAAAGTCTAGCTTTCGTAAATACAAAACCAGATTTTACCGGCGCTAAAGAAAATATACGCTTGGAAAAATATTGACCAACTATTCTTTCCTAACTGGCGTGTAAATATTTTGCTCGTAAGTTCTATCATCATATGCACTTGAATTTTTACGCGTCATTAATATAAGTTTACTCTAGTAACGATAAATCTTTCATGACTCTAAAAATTATTATAATTCGTAAATAGGTTTTATTGAAACGTAATCTCCACATTCTTCAAAGCACTGGCACAATTTCTGCAAATATAATAGAGACAGTTTGCACCTGGGCGCCTGGGCCCATCACATAATATCAAATTTGCCGTACCAAACTCGTTGTCTCCAGTATATGAGGAAGGCGCCACGCGGGCTACAATACTTAACAATTTATAAAATGATTTCAGGATAGTGTTCACAACTAAAACATTTATAAGTATGAAGAGTGTTTCTAAGTAATATTAACGGATGAGTTTTGTCTAGGTAATACTTTTGTATTGTTAAATTGAAATGAAAAGGGGCACAACTCTCGAGCACGTGATTTTCGCAGCTCCACAAAGTCTAGGAAAGAGATAGGAAAACTTATAAACAAAAACAACCCGTCTGCCAAGTCGTTGCGTAACCCCAGCAGCGAACAAACAGATGTGCTCCTAACGTCAGGCGAACGTAAAATGGCGTAAACACGGGGGCCAACTGAAAAAGTTGATCAATCCTTTCTAAATATAATGATTCTATAACTGTGCAGCTATTGTTCCAAATAAACACATTTTTCTCTTTTAATTCCACCTCCTCCAATGAACCGGCTCCCGATTTAGATTTATCTCACCGAGTCGAGTCGCAAAGTGGATTGAATCCGATTCTGAAGACCAGTTACAAATAATCACGCAGATTTTAAACGAGATGGAAGAGGTAAGAAGAAAAACAAATTTGAACTTGGCCTGAAAGACATAAAATATTGGCATTTGGATGGGGAAATGAATGCCATGGAGAAATGTGGTTCAACAACGCAACGAATGCTTATTCAAACTTGCCAGAAATATCACCTGCAATTCCTCCAGGACCAAACAAAGAAAATCCAAAGTATTCCCTTTTCAAAAAACTGACTACTGAAAATCGACAGTTCAAGGAGCAAACAGATAATTTACTTTTCCAAAAAGTAAGATGAAGTGTAGGAAAAGTTGACGAAAACGCAAAAAGTTAAGACCTATAAGGGCTGAGCACTGAAGGGCATAAGAACAAGGAGAATTGACAACAATTCAAGAGGTAGCTGAGCTTAAAGCCCGTTCACAATGACTTAACGTAACAAAATTAAATTAAGGAAATTAGAGTGTTAATTTATGTGTTCACAATGAAGGAATTTTTTGTTCTTTGCTTGCGCAAGTATTTATTTGCAAATTGTTAGTGGTTGTCTAGGTTAATAAAGGATAAAATTCTTTTGCTCAATTCCAAGACTCAACGACTACACTCATTATATTTTTTTAGAACGCTGTTGATTGAATGTACTTAACAGAGTTAACCTAAAAATGGAAGTTGTCAACTTAAGAAAAATAAATTAATAGAATTAGCCAATTAGTACGCCTACATTCCTAATTCCCGTTTTAGACGATCATATTTTTGTATCAAATTTATTACGAAGTGAGTGAGAAGTGCCAATTCAACCAATCAACATTCACTGTGGTAGCTTATCTCTCTCAGTTCGTAATAAATTTGATACAAAAATATGATCGTCTAAAACAGGCATTAGAGTGTTTCCAACTTTTATTAAGTGATTATTTTTGTTACGTTAAGTCATTGTGAACGGGGCTTTAGATAAGCTCTATAGCGTTTTCGATCGACTGTTCTGGAGCATTCTCAGAGCATTCTCATCTTATTTTACCGTTATGTAATAAATAAGGGACGGAGATATTCACGGAGTGCTCTAGAGCAGTCAATCGAAAACGCTATTAGATAAGCAATACGATGAAATCTGTAAGAATATGGTGAGGTACGCCATCTGATTCAATTTATAAAGGAGTTAATATTTTCTTAACAGGGTTGGGTCAGTAGAATACGTATTGTAATATACACGGTTTTCTACGTGTAAAATACTCAGTAAATTACATGAAGACTTTTCTACATATTTTACATATATGTAAATAAGGTAGAAAAATCTTTAAAAAAGTTTAACAAAATATATTTTTCAATACAACAATATATTTAATGCTTTAAGGTACATTTTAAAACAGTTAAGGGCCTATTCTGTATCGAAGACGTTAAATTTTGTTACCATAGTAACAGCCAATCATAAGACTCTGTTTTGAATTTTAACGTATCCTTAAATTTTAACAGCCTCTTAATAAGTTACAGAATACGCTCTTTATACTGCTAAAACTGAAAACAAAATCAATTAATATGTGTAATATTCTTTATTAACACCAGTCATTACCGATGAAGTTGCAATGGCCTATTTTCTCACTCTTACATGCATTAAACGCATTCGTACTATCTCACTTTACTACCTTGATCCATGTACCGCTCCAATTTTCAAAAACGCCTAATGAAAAAATTTCAGTAATATAAAAATCCTCACACAACATACATATAAATCCAAAAAATTTGTCAAGAGTTATATAATTTAAAAGAGCTAGACGTCAGGAGAAGCTTTATACTTGTTAGAAATTATTTTAGTATGCAGAATGCAAGGTAAAATACTGAAGGGAGGGGGTTTCATACGTATTCTACAGTTTCCTACTTGTACATGTTTTCTACGCGGTTATTTACGTGTAATGTAGAAAACTATTTTCTACGTCAAATGACCCAACCCTGTTTATTAAATATTTATCAATAATTTAACTTGAAGGCTTCCGCGGCCGTCGTCCATGTTTTTTATTATTTATCAATAATTTAGTGATCAGTGACTTATGTATTTTTTTTTCTCTGGTTGAATTACATTAATACAAGATTATGCTATGAAACAAAAAAACTTTCAAATTATGTATATCAATTTAATAGCAAAACCTATGACGTTGAGATTAGATAATAAGCAAACAGAAAAATTTCCTGTGTTTACCATGAAATTATTCCATAGATTATATAGCCAGGAGAAAAAATAATCGTAAATTAATTCATGTCAGTTGAATTTAGCAATTATTACATAAGGATTACGAGTGTTACAATTGAGCAAAAAAAAGTGGAAAATAACATCGTTTAAATTATTTATGATTTCTTAGAAACGGAAGTTAAAAACAAGAAGTTCTAGCAAGTGTATTCAAAGAAAAAAAAATATTTATAAAACGTGGTCGTTAGTGTACGTTTTCGATCAAAATATTTAACGATGTTAAAAAAAGATATGAAGCTATTCCCGTTCAATGTATTCTTTTTTTTTTGTATTTTAAAAGTAATCAATTAAAAGACTGTACATATTCTTAGCTTCATAACAGATATGCATTATTTTTAGTTTTTCACAAAGTTAGCACCAATTCCCTTATTTAATTTGCACCAATAAACCCACACCATCTGTTTGTGGCTTAAAGTACTTACTTAGTTTCTGATCGTGTTAATTTCATTGAATTAAATTAACACCGGCAGTTATCAATGTGTAGTTATTTTGCCAATTCGCCAACTGCCATCGAACTATTATTAATTAGACAGACCACAGACGAGGCGAACAATAATAGAATCTCGAGCGACATGGGGTTAGAAAATATGTTAAAGATGAAAGGTCAGCCAAGTTTGGCGCGTGCAGGCTATTAGGCGATATGACCTAAGCTTGCGGACCGGGCTAATTTAGATTTAATTTAGCTCGTAATCGAGATCCAGCCCCACACTTGCAGTTGGGAACTAAGAAGTTTGGCGAAGCTACAATTCGCTTTGGAATCTCATCTTCAACATTTTCTACTTGTGTTATTTTATTTAGTAAATGAAACAAAATAATAATTCAAGTAACTTAGCAACAAAATTTTTGGTTTAAAACCTTTAACTTTTTCATTAAGGCTCAGCTAAAGGCTCAGCTTAAACCCCTGACAACGATTATTTCAACAATTGTTATTAAGGGTTTAAGCTTTGACATAAAATTAAGCTGGAATTGTACAAACTGGGGGTTAGTCAGTTATTTTAAACTTTTGTACACATTCTCAAAATATTTCTCTTCCTCCCCATACTGGGTACTTAAAAAATGACGAAGCAGTGCCATTCTGTATTATTCAGGGGCACCCTCTGAGCTTGGGAAAAATATGAAAAAAATTCGTGATTCCTTAAAGATATGGAGGTTATAAGACTGGAATTAAATTTTTTTATTATTTACCAATTTTGAATATTTCAATGATATTCAACAATAATTTTTATTTAAAATCAATAAATATATGTTTTTTTTTTCATGTTTAGCACAAAAAACATTATCAGTTGACAAAAACATAAACATAAGGTTGAATTTTTTTAATATTTTTCCCATGCTCAGAAGATGTCCTGAGTAGTGCAGAATGGCGCTGTTTTGCCATTTTTAAACATCCGGTATAGTCAAATGAATCATAAACAAAAATAATTAGATATTCCATGATGTACAGTATAACACATCTAAAAAATCTGTTGTTCAAATAAATAATCTTTTTCATTTTTAGTCGACTTTCTTTGCTGCCAAATTAAAAAAGAAATAACTCAAAATAACTCCCACTTATATGGTGACTTTTGAAACGCCTTTTCTTCCACAGCTCATTTATAGAACGAGATAGAATTTTTTTCTTTCACAAGGGTATTCTACCTATTGAGTCCTATAACCTAAAATTATTTTGATACATACAAGGTGCTACGTAAAATAATTGATTTTAGAGTAAAAATGTGAAAAGTTTATTATAACAAAAAAACTGTAAGAAAGAAAACCTTTAACAGAAGAAGAACAACATGAATACTGTCTATTCGTGAAAAGAGATAGGAGGGTTGCATTAAAAAAAATGAATAACAGCAGTTTGAAAATCTGACAATTGTACAGACTTGAATATTTGAAAAACAAATAAAACTAAAAAATTTATATACTCCCTCTGTCCCAAATTATGGTATACATTTCTATAAAGATGTTTTGAATATGGATGGTTATATAAAATGATAATTTGTTAATGATGTATATTTATCAAAATCAAGAACTCTTGATGATTAATAGATGACTTTGCATGAATCTGTTCTATTTTAATTTTATCGTTTATCTCAATATTGTCAAAAGGTTACATGACACCCGTTGTGTTTAGGTAAAGAAAATTATAAATTCGGAAAATAGCATTTTTCAAAGAAGAAACGTCAAATCAAAGTAATTAATATTAAAATTCAAGATATTATGAATAAAGAACAATTTCGCAACGAAGGGAATTTGCCGGTATCTATTTTGTGTAGTCAATATGCAGTTGACATCGCAAAATATTACAAAATATTATTGGTCAATAAAACAACTGTTTTTCTTCATAACTCACTCTGATTACATTAATTTTGAATTTCAGTAAAGATAAAAAAAAAGTTAATCCAATATTAGAGATTTGTATACCTTAATTTGGGACAAATATAAAACCCGCAATGTATACCATAATTTGGGACAGAGGGAGTATATGTTATTCTTTATACTTTAATTTATAACACTACCAATTTTAATTGCAGTACGACAAACAATACTTTTACAGTAAGTATTTCAAGAGAAGTAGGAAATCAGACCGTTTTCAACAAAATATTAATTTACTCTTAGGCCCGATCTTTCCACCTCTTAATAAAGTTCCCGATAACGTTATTTGGCAAATAACTTGATTTTCATGAATGGTTTCCATGGTGATTCGTAAAGTTATTTGCGCAATAAATTTATCAGGACATGGAAAGATCGGGCCTTAGTTGGTTAAATAAATATAAATATTTTATGTGCTACTGTTTAGAGGATCAAGTGTTATGTCTTTCTATAAGAAAATACACAGGATGTTCCATTTAAAAAAATCATGTTGCATTATTTTACGTATTATCTTCTCTCTGTACTCGTGTCTATCAAAATAATTTTAGGTTATAGTGCTCAATAAGTAGAATGTCCTTGTGAAAGAAAAAAAATTCTATCATATTTTAATAAATGAGTTACAGGTTTACGGATCTTACGGTTGCTAGAGATACGAGCAGAATCGACTCACAAATTTGCAATTTTATAGGAGAAACAAAAAAATTATTTCCCAAAACCAGGAGAGTTTTCTGAAAACGAATGTTATGGAATTTTCATTCCACCCCCAACTGAGCCACAACGACAACCAAATTTGATAAAAAAAATAACTCCAATTTCGGGGGTCAAAATTTTGAATAAATCTACTTTTCATTTTAAATGATTTTTACCGAATTGTCTGACTGGAGTTTTTAATAGGGAAATGCACCCCTAAAATTGCAATTTTATAGGAACTGTGAAAAGGTACAATTAGTAAAGATAGCTATGTGTGAGGTGTCATGGTACGAAATCCAACTGCGTTTTATGCATTCATCTGTTATTTTATCAAAATATGATTCTAATGGAAGATTACATGCAGAATCATACTTATCGGCTGGGTTGCCTTGCAAAAGCTTGCTGCAAGTACCCTTAACTATAACAGTTTTAATTAATATTTTTTTAATTTTGTTTTTTAACAAATTTGTTTGCAAAATAAATGAAGTGCCATCTTAAAAAAAATGATTTTAGAAACTTGAAACAAATAGACTGCGACTGCCGCAACTCCCTGGCAGCAAGGTGCAAAATGTCCTTTTTCGTTAATCTACGCTCATAGTGT
Source organism: Dorcus parallelipipedus (assembly GCA_958336345.1). Taxonomy (NCBI): domain Eukaryota; kingdom Metazoa; phylum Arthropoda; class Insecta; order Coleoptera; family Lucanidae; genus Dorcus; species Dorcus parallelipipedus. The sequence continues at coordinate 25,133,534 of OY284480.1, read as the reverse complement.
ATCGAAAAAAGAAAACATTATACCAAATTGAAGCAAAATTTGTCCTCTGCACAATGAAATTCTACAGGAATAGAGTTGCTATCATTTAAAAAAAATAAGTTGAAAGATAAAATGTGCTCCTTATACAGTGTGTCAACGGATAGGTGATACAAGAGGAAAAACTTTTTTATTACTGATTTCTCAGAAAATTTTATTGCTTATAATAAATATTGCCGTATTTCAAAATCTTAATTCTCATCTTACTTTTCCTACATGTAATCATTTAACACTTTCACTCACAATTTTCCACAGATTTGGACTTTGAAAACATTTCTGATATTTTTTTAAACGGATCAAGTAGACACAAAAACATATCTGATGTATTTGTCATTTCTATTTCATGTTAAACTTAAACATTATCAATGATAAAAACATGTTAACCTTTCCTGAAAAAGTGTACCTAGTTCAGTGTTACGGTGTGGGGGATGTTTCTTTGCGATATGCTATTGAAAAGCTTAATGACAAATACCCTAAAATATTTAGAAATTTCTGGTCATTTATACTTCTTGTATCACCTATCCGTGGACACACTGTATAAGTTAACTTTACATTACGGTAACATGCTTAAGCGCTACAGAACGTAACATCTATTTTTAAACAACAACTTATATTTTTTAATAATTTCGAAATCAACAAGTTCTTTTGCTTATGACGTAATCAAATTTTAAGTAAGTTCCTTAAGAAAATTTTCAAGAACTTCATTGAATCTGGCCAACTTAGATAATCGCTTCCAACTGAGGTATGTACTTAAACAATATAAAAATGACATAAATGTTTTTAGAAATTGTGATGCATTATACGGAAAGGGAAAGATTAGAAATTTTTTTTTTCGTTCAATAATATGCTGCAATAAACACATATATTTTTGAAATTAATAGAAAAAAATAAATACCGTTATTGTCAGGTTATTACATCATTTTACAATAATAACTTATTTATTTCTTTTACATTAATAATTTATTTATTTCTTTTTTTTAAATTTTTTCTGTTAATATGAAAAAAAGTGTTTATTGCAGCACATTATTGCCACGCTATGTCCTTGTCTATTGCATGGAGAAGAGCACGCGTCCCTTTTTGCAATTTTAAGGCCATGAATCGGGAAAATTACCACGAATTAGCAACATTGCGTACACCCAACAATAGGTCATCAAAATGTTTTTTTTTACTATTTATTTGCAACCAATCTTACATCTTTGATGCTACGAAAAAAGCACAACTCAATCCAAGTTCTATCTTAAAACAAAAAGGAAAAATTAAAATAAATGGGTGAATACTAGAAGTTCTTTCAAAATTAGAATACTGCAAATACATATACCTTAAAATACTATAAAGTGAAACATATCAAAATGAAACAAAAGTTATTAGAAACTTTAGTAAAACAACAATTGATAAAGGTTGAACAAACTGAAATAGAAATTCTGTTGGAGCTGGCAGAATGAAATCTAGTAAACATTAATCCAAGGATTACGTGACTACGGAGTAATCACATTTGTTTATAAAAAATGTAGAAACAAGAAAGTCTATAATAAAATACGTTATGACATGTAACCTGTGAGCAAATAAAAATCAGATTAGGGTAGGCGGTGCAAAGAAAATGTATGTCTGTGCTTAAATAAAACGTCAATAAATTTGACAGCCCATGAATGTACTACATTACTTAATTCAGTTAATCACAGACATACATTTTCTTTGCACCGCCTACCCTAATCTGATTTTTATTTGCTCACTTTTTATGTGTTTAGTTCTTCTAGAGTATATATCGTTTATATGTATGCAGGGAACATTTAAGGACTCCAAACTTCCACAAATTCCATAAAAGTAAATTAAAGGTACACATAAGATTGTGAAATAACAATAATAAATTCATAACTAGAAACAGCTTTACAAATATAGTACAAAAGTAGAAGTAATAATGTAGTAGATTACGAGAAAAAAAACACACGCCACTAAGTCCAAAGGACTTTTCAGTGGCAGCTTTTTCTCAGGCAACCAAATTTCAGTGTACAGAGGACAAATTTTGTTTCAATTTGGTATAATTCTTTTTTCGACACATGATGCGCGTGGGAAGACGGATACAATGACGTCACCTAGTTCTACTTTATTAATTTTTTTTCGGCATATAGAACCAATGATCTGGTAAGGGGTAGATGCACAGTGTCTTTATGTTTCCTGCATTCTCGATTGATATCAGCATGTGAATGAAATAGCGAATATCTGTGAGTAATTTTAGCTCATGTATGCGACAAGGATTCCACTCAAAGCCCAGATCACGTGACTTAATGCTTTTTAAACGGGTGTATATACCATCTCACTCTTAAGTTAATATCAATTCCTCTTTCTCTACATGGAATCTGGCTACTTGATAAATCTGTGTATACAGGCTGGTCCCGAAAGAAGGTGCCAAAAAGAAATCAGTTATAGGCGATGATGTTTAGTAAAACTCATATACAAAAAATTTTTCTAATAAAAGTCTTTTCGTTTTTGAGATAAAAATAATTGAAAATTTGTTGAAAATTTGCTGTACGCTAATGTTAATCTGCATTGAAAAGGTAATACTGGTTGTATGGCAACAATATTTGCATTTTTTTAGCAACGGTACCTGTAGTATCTAAGCTCATTAGCATAGAGCAAATTTTCAACAAATTTTCAATTATTTTTATCTCAAAAACGAAGATTTTTATTAGAAACATTTTTTGTATATAAGTTTTACTCATCATCTCCTGTAACTGACATCTTTTTGGTACCTCCTTTCGGCACCAACCTGTAGAACGCTCAAAAAAAATTTTCTTTTTGAATTTCAGTATATTTATTTTATAACTTATCGAAAAAAGTATTTTAACAAAATGTTGAATGAACCCCAAGTTTTTGCAAGGCAACTCAGCCGATATGTATGTGTGACTATTTTTCAAAATACACATATTAATTTTTTCTTAAGTGGCTTTCATTCCCCACGTCTTCCCTATGTCAAAAATAGATAAACGATGGAGTAACCTCAAAATGTTCGTATATGCCCAAGATCTAGCTTTTATTCGTTAATTTCAGTAATGTTGGACAACACATATTCTTTGGTGGAAGTGGCTAGTGCAAAAAGATATTTTGAAAGTAATTTTAAAAAGAATATGTCGAAATAAATTGTCTGAATTCAGTCCCTTCGCATAACCTAAATTTTATGATTTGACATTCAATCTACGATAGGTACTTTTGTTTCCGAGGCTTTGTTTCTTTCTTGCCCCTGGTAAACCTAACCTCACATGCAATTAGGTATTGTAGAATAATATTGACGTAAGACGTAACAGGTTTCTTTTGAAAAATTGATAAATCTATTGAACTTCAAACTAATAAAGTTTTTAATTAATTTATACTATTACTATTATTTAAAAATGATCATACAATGACAGCAATTTTCGTTCGCCCATGAAATTTGATTCCACCGTACGATATTTTAATTAAAAGATAAGTTTAAACTCGTGTTATTTTTATAAAAATTAATTGAGTGAGACGTTAGAGTATGAAGTGACATTTATGATTTTGACCCGAAAGTTCAGGAAGTATCGAATACCAACTTTATCTCCTCACTCGGCGTAAAACTACTTAAATAAATCATTTAATAATAATAATAATATCATTTCCTGAATGTTTGTTATACAATTTTTTTAATCTCGGTGTTTTTGTTTAAAACTGTGGAAATCGGTTGATAATATCTTTGTTTTTTTATTTAAATTTCTTGACATGAAACTTTATAGATCTACGAAAATAACACGTTTTATTTTACAAGTCAGTTATTTTTTTTATGGATGTATTAAAAGTGGTACTGCGAAACTAAATATATCACAGTAATTAATTAAAAATAGTAACCACAATTTTTTTTTAATATTACAGTCATGTGGCACAGTAAAACCTATTTTAAAAAGCCAATTTGTGTCTGCTCACTATCTACTGTCGCGACTTCGTTGAAATTTGCAGCCGGTTCCAAGAAAACGGAATTCCCAGGAATTCTCCTCGTGTTAGTATTACTTGTTGTGTCGGCGTTACGTCTTTACATGTATGTATTTACTCTACGAAGGCCATTGACATATAAAATCACGCTCTTACGAGTGCTACTGTGCACACATACATACAGTAATAATTAAATTGACAAGATCACGACTGCGAGACATGTAATTTGCGTTTTTTTTTCATGCAATTTGTTATTTGCATGAATGTAGAAAAGTTTGTTTTGCTGAATGTGCCGTATGCTAATACGATGACATAATACTAAATATTTATGTTACGATATCGCCTATTCCCTCTCCGCGTGAAAATGTTTCGAAAAATTGCTGTTGGATTGAATAACAGCAATTTTGCTGTAGGATAATAGATTAAACCGAGGATCTTATTACTCTGAATCTATCATAAATTTATTTTATAGTATTGCTCTGAAATTTATAAGAAATTTGTTGACGCAACTTGGATTTTGGATCATTTACTAACGATGACTCTCTAAAAATACTGTACCTAATTGTTGTTACAATAACAGATACAAATTTAACATTCTTCGAAAGTTATTGCACTAAACTTATGAATCATTTTTGTAAGGTTATTCCAAATGTCTAGGAACTTTTTGTTTCACACTAAAACTAAAATTAAAAAGACGGATGAAAAATAAGCAAGAGAAAAAGCACTGCAGCTGTGCTTGCTTTCATACGAAATGCATTCCAAGTAATAAAGTCTAAGAATAAAAGTGTCCTAGAAGACGTGGTCAGGTGAATCAGAGTAAAAACAAAACTTCCAGTTGTCATTTTGAAATTACAAATGAGTAATGTTGAGGCCTAAAAATACATAAGTGTGTTGCAGAAAGATGAGTCGTTCCAGGACAATTCTCAGTAAGTCACTTCAGTATAAATATCAGGAATCGAGGAAGGAATTGTGCATATAAATAGTATACACTCTGTAGATAATATTTCTAATTTTAGATCTATTATATTATTAAATATTCATTTTACATTAAAAAACGTCTGTACAAAAAAAACGTCCTACAGTACAAAAACCTCCAGAAAAGTTCTTTAATCGTTTTCACTCGTTTCAAACTTAATAAACAACTTTTGGATTTATTTCAGTATAAGATATGCGCATCATCATCATCACAAACAGTTGCAACAGATTTCCAAGAAAGCAATTTATATCCTAATCTAATATCACTTCTTTTGTTTAATCTTGGCACAAATAGCATCTTTGTTTACAAGTAATGCACCAGCTATTGCGTCTTTTCTTAGGCCCCCATTGAAAGTAAATTCTTTCCTGGCCAAATAGTATGTTGTTTGTTAGCGATAGCTCAGATTTTATGCAAATGAGTCAGGTTGCATAAAAGAGTAAATAAAAAGATACGGTATCACCGAAAGAAGTTAAATAAATTATAAATTAAATAATTCTCTGTAGAGGATTTCCTGAAACTACCGAATACGTACTGCAAGATACTCGACGGTAATACGTTCCAAGTGTAGTAGAATCAAGATAATCTGAGATAATGAACTGTATTCAAGTCGGATAATCCAAACTTCCATAAATGGGGAAGGGTTATTTAACACACAAGAATTATCTAGTGGTTTTACTATTTCAAGTAGTTAAAGGACAATATAAAGTAATTGCAAACTTGGTCCCGTTAATACCATACAACGAATGTGCATAATCAAGTATACAAAAAATACTAATAAATAATATAATAATACTATAAAACTTGTCCGAAGAAGAATTATTACAAATTTGTTTTATGAATACAGGACTTATCGAAATGAATGCCAAGAAACTCTTTACTAAATATTAGAAACATAGACGTTTGAGCTTATTCAATCAGTTTTATCAAGACAAGTACTTTAGATTATGAATTTTTTATTTTTCGCACATATTTATTCTACAAAATTAGTAAATCGGGCTTAACACGTTCATCTAATTCAACTTCTTAATGACTCGCATCATTTTAATCTATGTATATATACAGGATGTTTGCCCGATGACAGCTGGCGGATAACTTCGATAATCACCAAGACATTTTTAAATCGTTATTTTATGTCTGTCGAAAATAATCCTGTAGTAGATTGGCTAATCCCACTGATTGATGTTTCTAACTCTTGACTGACTTTGACTTTAAATTAAAATTAAATTATCAGGAGCGTAATTGCATCAGTATTTTCTCTGATTTGTTTTCTTGGAAATCAGGGTTTTCTGTTACATCACATCAGTAGTATTTTGGCGATCTTTGCATGAGAAATCTTATATGGCTGAGGTTATCCGAAATGCGTGATGCATGACTATAAAATGCCAAAAGTACTCTTGCTAGGAGGTCTTCTTATCAAATGCAAATGAGTTTTTATTTTTATGCACGTTTGTGAGTCCCCCTTATTAATCATTTGAATTAAATTCGTATTTCATGAACTTAGAGAAGGCATAATAAGGAACAGGGGATCCCTTCAAAAATGCTATGATACTGGAAAGCATTTGGTTTAGACATTGTGGTACATTTTATATTCCGAAGCCTTTTTTATTCATCATTATATTTAAAAAATAATTATTTGAATAATTTATGTTCATTTATGATTGCATTTTATTACATCACAATTCAAAATTCTAAGTCATTCTTTTGAATGAAAAAAAAATCAGACACACAGTACTGTGCACTTCCTTATCTAAGGTCGCGACATATTAGTCCTGCAGATGACGACACTTGTGCGCAGTTATTGGGTTTTAATCAAGTTGTCGTATTCGCTTGATTTACTATTATTGCTATCTCGTCTCGAAATTATTGCTAATTAAGCTGAATCTGGTAGAATTCTTATTCTTCTCCGCATTTCGAAGACTATAAGTAGCCTTAAAAATAATAGTATCACTCCCACCCTAAATTAAATGATATGTGTTTAAATTAATTAACGAATATCGAAATTTTGCACTGAATTGGTTGCTAATTAAACGTAATTAATTTTATTTTATTCTTCTTTTTTCTGTAACCTGTAATATTGTAAGGTTTATAATTATTATTCTAGTAAATTGTTCAACGTTCACTTGTTGATATATGAGCCAAGAGCAGACAGTGATAAAAACATAACTTAAAAAAGTCAGGAGCCCTAAACATGAAATCACGACAGGAGAAATGGTACAAAGAAGAAATCAAGATTATGATGGACTTGGTAAGAGATGGTGAGAAATCTAGTTGAAAAAAGAGGGAAGAACAAAACAACTCAGGAACAAGACAGGAAGAAATTGAAAAAAAAAAATGAAAAAGAACCAAAACTTGTTAGTATTTATATTCAAACAGTTCTTTCAAGTTTTACCTTCCACCCACACACACTTTTGGCGCACCCTGTACATGTTCAAAATTTAAAATTAGAGAAAATAAAATTCGAACCATAATGCACCAAGCATAAAATATGTAATATAGAACGCTAATTTAAGAACCGGATAAACCTTGGATTAACAAACAGATAAAGGCGGCGATTATTAAATTAGAAAGATTTTGGAAACAAGTCATATTCTGAGATATAGCGATATTTCCATTACTCACTCATCTACTAGGTAATATGTGTAATGTAAAGTAATAAGAAAAATGCGTGATGACTTCTTTTCCCCAAATACAATTGCATGATCTAAAAAATAGGTGCAAAGCAAGAGTTTCGTAAAGAAGATGTCTCATATTTTTTGGGAATACAAAACCAATGATGTAGAACAAATGCACTTTACAAAGAATACTAATTTCATGAGACCTAACTCGATGCATGGGACAAACTGCTAAAAAATATATGGATATACAAAAATCACACCAAAGTAGTACATACAAGATGTCGCTTGAAACGAAGCCATCACATGAGGTATCCTTATTTGACGTGCAACTCTTTAGTTGCTGTACGTTTGAGGAACAACAGAAGACATTCCCATAATTGATGTAAAGTAAACTGTCCATTAAAACAATACATCGAAATATCTACGCCTTTATCCTAGTTACGCCTAAAGTACTGAATTGACTACTGGTAGATTTGTTGGAGAACCCTGTATATGTATGTAATTGAGTCCTGGTGATTGTTCACATATTCTTCAATTGTAGACATAGCTTCCTCCAATGATATTTTATAGTCTTGCCTTTGATTATTATTTTATTAATTCCTAGTTTAAAAAATCCTTATTTTGATCCATACGGAATAAAGGGATTGCTTTAATGAACGGAAATAGTAATCTGAGTTCTACTAACAATACAAAAAAAGATGAAGCTATTACTATTTTGAAACGCTGTTGAGTGTATTAAAATTGGATTTACGACGAGATAAAGAAATACTCCTCGTTATTGTGTGTAATCGCTCGTACGATTTTTAACTGTGACTCACAGTTTGTAACCACATAAAGTCTAACAAAGGAGCCACGCACAGTCGTACAGTCTACTTTAAGAAAAATATAAAAGGGCTATCGGTGTAAAAAATCTATCTTTACGATAGCGGCTTATTTGTGTTGTTACTAGGCGCTACGATCAGCTGATGTAACCGTACAATGGTCGACATGTGGCCAATCAGCTGGCATAGGGATTCCCCCTTCCACGGCAACCTAGGATGTCCTCGCCGCGATGAAGCCGGTTCCCTAGCACTCACGCTTTAGTATGACCAGTTAGCTACTTCGTCGTGTAGAGTTTAGTAATTATTACATTTAAAACTAGTTAGGAACTTAGATTCTTTTTTTTTTAATTGCGAACTATAATATAGACAAATATCATGCTGTATATTGTAAAAATTCTGCAAACGAAATCCCTGATTATTAATTTTTAAATCGAGTGACAGCATATCAAATTGTGTTTGTTTTTTTTTAATCGCCTCCCGAAATAAAGGAGTCCCGAACTCGGGTGCCATCCAATTTTTTCGAGTCAATGAGCACGAACTGTCCTGAATATTATTATTCCAGTGCTGTGTTAAGAACTTGTTGTTGTGTCCGGCCAAGGGGTGAAAACATTGGAAGGTAGGAGGAGGAGATCAGGCAAAATTCCGGTAGCAAGGCAAAGCCTCGGACCTGCCCACGAAGGCACGACCATGGGTCAAATACCTCAAAATGTAAGTCCTCCGAAAATAAAACTTATTGGTTCACCTTCAAGATCTTGAAGTGTATCATCTCCTGGTCGTTTTCACGCAAACGCAGGAGCTTTGTATTTGTTCAAAACATCATAAAACTGACTTGAATTTTTTAATTTAACGATTATCTCTGTTAAGTTTTTGTTGTTGGTTATTTAAAAAACCATGCTGCTTGCCTGCCTTTTGTAATAATGGTGATAATAATCGTGAAAGCGTTCACAAGAGTATTAATAACCATGAAATTACGTGCCATTACCAAATAAACATGTCTATTATAATGTAGTTATGTAGTTAGTGCTGTGAATCGTTACGTTTTTAAATGTATGTACACTAAATTTAATATTTTTTTTTACTAGTTTACCTATTCCCTAATTCCTATTTATTCCAATTACAACGTCAACGAGAACCATATCGCTCTAGTTTAAATGATGGGGTGTATTAAGAAAGCAGAATTAAAAACTTTTTAATCCTAAATACTATGTCCTATGTGCTTCCTTCAATGAGGGACCCCATAGAATGGGATTGTAGAAGGCAATTTCATTATAACAATATCAATTCTAAAAAGGGTCCCTTATTGAAGAAAGCCTTAAGCAACTTCTATGAATACGAGCGCTAATGTGTTGGTTGGCCTTTTTTCTGTGTGGAGGGGGGGGAGACAAAAGTGAATAAATTTAAAAACAAATTCCAATTGAAACACAATAAGCTCTATTAAGAACCTTTTTAAAACTTTTGTTTTGTGTAATTTAATTTATTCTTCTTTTTTTGTTATAAATCCTAACAAAGTAATGAAAATAGTTTTTTTGCCTATTTTGTTGGACACATTAGATTCTTCTGGAAATGCTTGAAAGAAAGAGTCTAAAATATGTATATGTAGTTTTAAGCTTCCAGCCTTTTAGGGCTCGTATTCGCAGCAAGTTGAGGAGCCCGTTTAGCTTTTAGATTTCGAAACCGAGAGCCCAAAGCCGTTCGTAATTACAGGAACGTTTAAATAATGAAATAAATATATTACAATACCAAATTAAAGAAGAAATTCGTGACGCACACAAAAATCATAGCTTTAACTGACTGTAAGTATGTGTCGATACAAAGATGAATCATTTTTGTTCATCTCATTGTCAGTTTCAATGCCAAAGATGTATAGAGCAATTTATAACAAATGTGGTTGATACACAATGGATATTGTTAGCATAAAAATTATCATTCCATATCCAGATGACGTTCTCAAAAGACTAGGCGGAAGTAACCATAAAAAAAAATTGAATATTTTTAGCAACAATCCAACGATAAATCACCTTTATCCCCCCTATGAATCAGGTGTATGAAACAATTGTGATTTCATTTATTTTTGCGAAAAAAATTAAGTAAACAAATTATGAACTTATCACCACTCTGTATAACGAAGCATGGAAACGACCTCAGCAGCGATTCGCAAGCTGTATATTACTTCAACACCAACTGATTCTTTTTAATTCATCTTTACATATGTCTTTTATATTAATAATAATAAATTATCAAAGATAACATCAAATATTTAAATTCGTATTGTAAAAATGTTTTATGCTCGCAAATACATAACTCGATTTTCGATTGGCTCGAAAGCCTTCTTAAGTGATGACGATCGCAGTGCTAATAAAATTACAAAAAGCATTTTTATGGACTTGTTATTCTAGCACAACCAAAAAGATGTTTTCATGCTGACCTACATAGTAAACGAATAAACAAAGATAAAATTTAAATATCTGTATAAAAAAAAGAGTAGCAACACGTGCCGACAGATTAAAATCGTGAGCATTCGAATTCGCCACAGCTGTACTCGTACACTGTGGCGAATGATAAATTTGATCTACACACTTAATTAAAATACAAACAATATCAAGTAGCCGGGGCTCTCTTCGTCACACTCGAGCAAATTTCAGCCGATATAATAGAATTTATCGTGCAAGTTGTTTACTGGCTGTAAGCTTGGCCTAATTTAATTTAATATTATTTAACTTCTGAGTTATACAGGAAACATTAATAAAAAAAGACGAGTGTACGAAACAGAATGTTTCGATACGTAGCCGAGTGTGAAAATAAAATTCGTTAGCGGAACTAACTCTGAAAAGTACAAAAACAAATATTTTGTTGGTTTTACAACTGGATGGGGATCTGGTTGGTTTAACAGATTTAAATTATTCTTAAAACTTCAATTAACATTAGTAAATCGCAGTCATATAACTTAAACAATTATAAACGAATAAGTTTTGTGTTAAACATTTCTTTCTAAATTCAAAATTAAGAAAATTAAAGGGGGTTGGAGATAACATGTTGACACCCTGTACATCAGAGTTTCTCCTCAAGTAATTATCTTTTATACCCCCATGGTACACTCCATATAAATGAACGTTTTGTCTGTGAAATATTATTGAAAATTTTGTACTAACAACAGTGAAACTAAAACAATAATTTTTAACGAGTTTTCTCTTTTGATGCCAGTTTCTTCTGTTCTGTCTTTCATTTAAATGAAATAAAACGGATGAGAAGTTGCCCTTGGGCCTTTGACGTTAACTCCGAATAAATATCAATCCAAAAGGGTTCCTAGGGCGAACCTCCATGTATTTGAAAGCTCTGATATGAACAGACAATTTAATCTATCAAGATATTTAAACAAGAAGAGCCTTGTCCTTATCGTTAATTAAATTTCTCCCTCTGTAAACTTAATTTTATCCATTTTGCCATTTTCATTGTATAATCTTCTGAGTAAACAAGTCAGTTGTTAGTCAGATGTTAACAATACTCGCAGTCTTTCTATTTTAAACAGAAGATAACATGATAACAAATTGCAGGTACTTAAAGTCAAGGTCCTCGATATGCATGTATGCACTTTTAAATAACTGAACAAGCATATAAGTGTATGATTGGAGATAACTGTTGCCATTTATGCAGAGTTAGAGTGTGTCATCATATTCTCCGACGCTTTTTTTTATAATAAGAAAATTAATACAGCAGATTTGACTAGGTATGTGTGGCCTTGCCATTGATCAGCATGGTCTCAGAAACGTACGCAGTTGCATCAGCCAAACGTGCTCGTGTGTGTCATTTGCAGGTTCTCAAATGCCTGCATAATTTGGCCGATATGAAAACGAATAATAACATTTTACGCGTTAGTCACTGATTCAGAAACTTCAGGCATGTCTTTCATTTCCGATTACTTACAGTGAACCTCAAAGCAAACAACATTTTTTACTTTTCTTTCTTTACCAGGAGATAAAATGCAAATGAAACAAACACCTGCTCGCGCACAAACAATGACAAACAGAGTAATAGTGTTTGTTTCTTCAGTCTGTAAAAAAGTTCCATGCAATTATTTATACTTTGTTATGATGGTGTGACCCATCTGTTTGCTCTCCGTATCGATCACGAGCGTTAAAAACAGAGGCACACGAGGGAGTATGTGATTTATGCGGTTGTTTATGTCCTTGGTGGAATGCAAAATTTCTTTAACGAGAACCAGAGTAATCTCAGTTAACTGCGTTAATAACACCAAAGTTATTATTACATCATACGACCATATTAAACTCATTTATTTATGTTATTCGTTCTGTATAAGTTTTCTCTGCAACAAGTCATTGAGTTGCAAAGCCTACGTATAACTTGAATGTAAAAATTATCTCTTTACAAAAATGTCCAAATTAAGTGTTTTTGTTTGCCAAGTATCGAATACATTCTGTACTTTCGTCTATATTTTCTGCAATTGCTTTTACATTGAGGAATACTTATACAGGACGTTTCAATCTTTTCCACGCAGCGAACAAAATAGAGAAAAGTTTAAAAAGAAAAATAAAGTAATCTTATCATAAAAGAGTATAAATTGAAGGCTATGCATAGGTATTAAAAAAAATTGTAATAATTTTTCCTGGTTGAGTAAGCACCGAATAAAATAGAACGTATTTATAATACATCTTCCAAATTTATTGCATCAGACTTGAATTTGACTTACATCAGATTCGCATAATATTAGAAATACTCACGTGATAATAATAGCACACGCAGCAAAATCTTTGAATTAAAAAAAGAAGTCACTATCATAAGGTCGATTGTCACCATCCAAAGTTCCCATAATTTTTAACTGCATAGTATAAAAGTCTCGTAAAAATTCGCAAACCTAATATAGTACTTGGCAAGGACATACATATTCATATTTTCAAACGTAAACTCGTAGATAATAAGTGAAACGTGTAATTCGCTGTGACTTCAGATGATAGAAAGTTGGCATCCGAACATAATGGAATTTATAAATTGTTTGCTGCCACGTGAATTTTCGCGATTCCCCGGCATGTTTACATCTAAAAAGGGACCCGAGAAGTGGTGACCCTTTTCTTCTGAAAGGGCAAGAGACTCGTTTAGTAGTTTCGCCCACGACGCCTTTGATATATCCTGTTTATACAGGTTTCTCGCTCAGATACAAGGAATATTATTATATTTTTTCTGCACGTTTATCTGGCGATTTATTCAAACGTGGTAAAAAATAAACGGCGGTTGCGCCGAAGTTTGTTGGCGAGACCCTGAGTGGACAGAAACAGTTAATTTGCTAACAGTTGTTTATATAATCATAATGTCGTCTACAAATGTCGAAAGATGTACTAAAGTTCATTGACTGTCTGCTTCGTCATTCATCATTTAATGGGTGTCTTGTTTCATTGACTTCGCTTTCCTAGAAATTCGTTGTTATGTAATATTCAATACCTTTCAAATAACGATATATTGTTAGTTGGTTTGTATAATATGAATACAGAGTTAAATGAAAATGCAATATTGGACATAAAGATAATACATAAGAAATAATTAATTAAAAATTAGCTCCAAAACGACGCGACGGTACGTCCCTGGTTAAGAAAGAACGAAATAAATTCAGTCAATAAAAGTGTTTTATAGTTTTATGATTGTTAGGATTTTGCTCCTTCGTAAAAAGCTTAATTGTATTCTCTAAAAGGTTGAGAGATCCCTAAAAACCCAACCTTATCGGGGCCTTTACATGCGGTGTCGGGCGTGTACTTGACCATTAAACGGAATTGACGTGATCAGCTAAAGTATTTACTCCAAAATATTTACTTAACAAATGTATTCAAATCACCTAATAAATTATTCCGTACAAATTGTATAAAATAAGGACAACAACGGCTCTACTTTGAACACATGCTTCGACAGGTAAACAAATAAATCACTACAACACGAAAACAATTGAAATCTCCGTGTTAAGAATTCCTAGTGTTTTTCTTTACTTTTACTTTAAATTGTATTGTAAATAAAGTTTTTCCCACAAACAACGTGTCCGTCATAATAGTATATTATTATACAAGTTTCACAAGAAGGCTTATTGTAACACGACTAGCGAAGCGTAGCGAGCTAGGAGTGGCCCAACGGAACGAGTGTTACAATGCCTCTTGTGAAACGTGTATAATATACTATTTTTTCTACTTTGCGTCACTTATTGAACAAAAATATGAAAAATATTGGATCTTCTTAGTATATGGGGAATTTTAGTTGTAATGCGTGGCAACACTGAAAACCTTTCGTTTTAATCAAAAAATCACATTAACAAGTTATTAATTTTTCTTATCCAGCTTCATTGTGAGTATATTGTTAAGTAACAAATAAATACTGAGCTATTTTGTAAAATCTATTAAATATTTTCAATTAAAAATGACTAAAATTTCCCCAAAAACAGTGTCACAATGAGCTTCATTGTGAAACTGTTTTTGGTGTCACAATGAATCCATTGTGAACGCAAAGTAGAAAAACATTTTTATGGCCCAATATTACGCATTATCCTCCTCTCGCATTTTAATCAGTCTGTTTTCTTTATGTCATTTATTCGATTTATCGCTGATGTTTTAATAATAATAAACTTTACTAATAACAAAGAAATGGTGATGACTAACAGAATTTAAAACATTATAATCAGTAAACACATTCGTAATAGGCTCGGTTTGTTAATTATTACAATTTTGATTTGTGTGCGCCGTTCAGTGAGAAATAAATTTTATTTGTATTATAAAAGACAAATTATTAAACACGAATTCGTACAAAGTCTAACAAAATTCAATATATGCGTTCGGTGTGTTATTTTTTAAAGCGACGGAATTACCTGTGGTAACTTATCGTTCGCTTCGATGTAAAGGTGCGTTTACGCCATGTAACAAATTGTTAAAACTTGTTAAAAAATCAAATAAAAAAATGTTATAAAACATCGATGTTTTATAATTTTTTTCGTGTTTTATAAGTTATACGGTTCCCGGCCAGTGAGTGTCGGTAAGGATCAAAGAAAATGTTTGTAATCAAATTAATTAAGTAGTCGGAACTCCTGGCTTGTCATCCGAATGAAGTTTTTAAAATTGTCATCAGTTCTTAATTCTCGAGTCAAAAGGTCATGGTCATTACGTTCAAGATCATTCAAGAGATTACTTCTACTGTATTTATTTTTGGCAACGAGGCGGCTAGGGATGTCTTTTAGCTTTTTTTTCTGGCTTTTGAACAACACTGCTGTAACTGTAGCTGCAAGAAGAACCTCCTTGTCGATGCCATAATGAATAGGTTTAATAATTTGTTATAGAGACGTTTTATTTATTGTTTTACAACAAATGTTATACAAATGTTGTTTAACGTGAATATTTAGATTGTGTTTTTGGTTTAATTGATGTGATTTAGAGGAATTTATTTTGTTGGGGTGATGGAAAAATTTAATAACAAGTTATAGTATATACATATAATGTAAACGCACCTTTAGTATTTCACTTCTGTACAACTTTGGAAACGTAATTGATTTTAATTAATTTCATAGCAGTTAATATACTTGTACGAGGCAATCATCATCAGCTCTGCAACTGTGTGTCTTGTTAGTTCAAGTTTTACGACTGAGCGACTTTGATTCTCTGCGTAACACCATAAACGTTTATTGACCGCTTTTAAGGATATAAACGTTTAGTTCTCGTCTTATGCATGGGCGTCACGTCCTTTTCGGTAAATTTTTAATTACGCAATTGTAAACTGTTTGTCGGTCTATTCAAAAATCACTTTATGTTTGTGGAAATCCTTTACAGAGAATTCTCGAAATCAGATCGAACAAAATCAACTGAATTTAAATGCAAAACGTCACGTAAATTATTTTGTGATAAATCTTGATTTCGTTCGTAATTTATTTATATCGTTGAATAGCGTGCGTTTCTATTATTGTCGAACTGTATTTTCGCATTAAGCCGATTCATGGACGACAGTTATTTACTTTCGTTAAGCGCTTACGTCGCAGGATTCGACATAACTTAATGCCAAATAATTCCGCGTCTTAATTTCGATTGCCAAGGTATTCAGCCAACTTACTACATACAAACTTGTTTGTGTGTTTCTCTTGTTTATTGCCTCGTTCCTCACGTGCCCGAATTAGTCTGAATTGTGTATAATTTGTCATTTGATTGCACTTTCTAACTACCGTCGCTTCTAGTTTTCAAGCGTTTTTCTACCGACGCACTTAATTATAAGCGATATTGTGATAATTATTCCAGTAGCGTGCGGAGATAATCGTTTTAATGACCTATATTAAGGCGTTTTATATATTATAAACCTGTGTGTAATAGGCTCTTTTAAACGTGCAACATACCTTGCATTAATTATTGCTTAGGTATGATCTAGTTCTGCTTGAGAAATTCGTTCCGAAATTATCTCTCTACTTCTCTGTCCTTTCTAATTTTCACTCTGCCACTGTTGATTAATGTTGTACAAGAATGTTTGTTTGATTGTGTGATTAATTAAAGCTTTTCAGATATTGGAGATTACATTCCAGAAGTTCTAGATTTAAATTAAGTCACAAGAGAAAATTATGTATTTACATAAATAAAAAATAAAATCAAAATATATTCGAAAAAAGTTTCATCCTGCCTAATCCCTTATAAAAATAGTTAAGAAATGATGCCAAGAAGAGTCACTTTTGATTTACAATTACAAAATCGTCTTCTTCTCTCAACTCTCTTGCTTTGTAATTATGTATAAATTTATTATAAAATGTCCCTGCCTGTTAGATGTTTACGATGCCATAAAAGTATCCTGCGGTCGCGGAAAAACTAATTAATTAATTAAAATTTATCTAAACACGTTTGATTAATTGCCATAATTATTTCATTAGAGGTAAAATTGGGCTCGAGAAAATACAATTAGAGTTTTCAATTAAATTTCAATGGCTTATTAAGAAAATATGTTTAGTAGATTGGGGTAGGTCTGACACATTGTATTTGGGAAAATCAAAAAACAAATCAACATTTTGATTAATTAAGATAGCTTGTAAGAACATGGTTCAATTACTATTCATACTTCATCACTTTTTTATTTGAAAAACAAAACATTTTTGATTGAATATGTCATTAGCTAAGCATATACGAGCGTTCAATCCCGCAGGAAAGTGCAATCATGAAGGAAAGAACGTGTGTTAGTGAAGTACAAGATGACCAGCCAACATTCTTACTTCCTTCGGGAATCATATTAAGGATGTTCCAATGTTCTTGACCGACACGATAAATACTTAATTTCGTGTAGACTTGTTTATACCTCCACTATTTCCAAGATTCAGTTTGTATTAGTGGGTTAGAATAGGATTTGTTTCGTTTCAATTTCTTGAAGGGAAAGATTGTGGAAGGAAAGAATGGCATGATTGAATGCTGGTGTATGCGTACCTATTCCCTTTCAGAATTCCGATTTTCGCTCCGGAATTTGGCTCAAGAATCGTTCGTGTAGGTTCGGCATTTTCAATGATGTGTCAACAAAACGTATTTGGCAATGTTGTCTTATTTGTGCCACAATGTTTCAAAATGACATGGACCTACGCTTTCTAAGTTAATTTTTGCACAATAGTGTTAAATCTGTGTATGAGTATAGATACACTTTATAAAATTATGGAGTAACCTGAGAACGCCTGTTATTTTCTTTATTCATTTGTAAAAACAAATTTTTATCATTTTATTTTTGTTTCAGGTAAGTCCAATTGAATAAATCGAGCTGCTTCTCGCGGTCACGTAAGTACAGATAATAAAAGCAACATACTCTTAGCCTTTCAATCACACTTAATATCGGAGATTGTGATTAAAATTTCGATTAGATGGATTCGTAATACATCATTTTTTGGAGTGTAAGATGGCAAAGCCCTGTAAGGTGAATAATAAATTTATGCTTTCGTTCGGAAGCAGATAAAATAATGGCCTTATCATATGGTAGTTTGGTAAGGGCGTTAAGCGTTAAATTCAGGTCAGCAGACAAAAAAACAATATTTGTTTGTCTGAGTTGACAGATTGAAGGTTATCAACCTTCACGAGGCTGAATTTATTTTGTGTTGGAACACTTACTTTTTCTAGCAGTTTTTGTTACACTTTAACTAATCTAATATCTTATTTTTTTAAAGAATAATTAACAAATTATGCTAATTAAAGTCGCACCGAAAAAGTTAATGCTTGATTAAAAAAAAAACTTATGCTTGAAGGACAGGGAAATAAAGAAATGCATTGTGTTGTGAATATTGTTTAGCTTCTCTTGCTCATTTAAATAGTCTAGAGTTTATTAACTATTGAAAATCAAAGCAATGATTCAAACTCAAATTAAAGTAAAAATAAAAACTTATTTCGTGAGGTTAAAAGAATCAAAAAAGATAAACTTCCTGATGTAATGTTCCTCTTTGATCGTATCGGTAAAGCAAGGACAGAAGAAGGTGACTTTGAAAGTAAGAAATTCCAATAAATAATACTGATTTAGAGCAATGACGATTAAATAAAATTTTATGATGATTTTACGTGACCTAATAATTATTTTTTCAAGATATGGCTGATAGATAATTAATGGAAAAGTAAGCCTAATTATAATTTTTTTTAATAAAATAAAAAGTACATGGTAAGGCTAGTGAGATGGGAGTGTTTACGACAAAAACAAGCTTCCCCCCCAAATGTGCAATTTACATAGCATTAACGTTACAGCTGTTGATAATGTAACACCGATATCATCAATTAGCGATTTAATTTCCGCTAACGAGCATCAATTGCGTTCATGGTCGTTAGCCCACTTGCCTGGGCATTATAAAGGCAAACTTAGAACTTGTTTATAAACTTTGGAGGAGCTACCTGTTCCGCTGCCTTTTTTTGCCGGTCCTCCGGCTTTGGAGTAAATAGGCCATTATATAACGCGAAAATGTACTAACAAGATGATTTGCCAGTGTAACTTATCCATTACACTCTTTTAACAAATATTAATTTTCAAAATTAGATTTTCTTTTTTGTAACGAAAGCGGCAACGAATTTAATTTAAACATTTTTCTTTTGCTAGAACGTAAACAACTAATTAACATTTGTGATTATCACTTGGATAATTTTGTTTACTTCCTTTATTAGTTACACTAATGCATTCCAAAAAGCTTTGTTTTCAATTCTATTAAGGAAAATGTTAAATGCCAACAGAGACAAATAGATAAACACTATCAAAATCACAAGTTATCAAGGTTATTTTATTGTTCCGATATTTAATATAAAAGCTAATTTACAATTATTATATGTGCCTTCAATTTTAAATAGTTTGTGAGGTATCTTTTATGTTAAATGAATACAGGGTGTATTATAACTATTGGTAAATATTTACACCAAGGATATAATATGCAGGTTGATTCTTGAATAGAGCGACAAAAATGGTGAAAGAATAAACATCACAGAACATGGAAAAAATGTTAGAAAGATTTTATGTACGGTTGTGTCAACAAAAAATCCGGACAAATTTAATTCGATGAATACAAATCTATCGTCGTAGGTTTTAGAAATTTTGTCTTATATGTTATTTACTGACCGATAGTATCTGTCAAATAAGATTAAATGTAAATTATACTTGCTGGAGGAAATGAAATTCTTTAAAGAGAATGAAAGCAAAGAGTTAGTTGGCGAATTTTTCATGAAGCAGCGAACGCTTAAAAAAACCTTCACTGGTAAACGGTTTGAAAATATCGGACTTTCTCGTAGAACCATTTATGATATTATTAAAAAGAGTTAGTGATGGTAAAACATTAGATGGACAGCCAGGTAGTGGTAGAAAGACCAGAAAAATGTCGGAACGCAAGAAAATGCAACTGGAAATGGGGGCTATCGGGAAGGTAGGAAAATCATATAGAAAATTGGGAAGAAAATTTAATATTTCATATGAATAGTCAGGAAAGTATTAAAAGAAAATGATATCGTGATAAGAAAGCGAAAGTCGGCGCCTAAATATAATGGGAACCAATTAACAAATCGAACCGAACATGGATAAGCTCTCACTACGTGAAAAGCACCTTTGAGGTATTCGAGCAATATTAAATTTGGTATATTCCTCGATTGTTAGATGTACCAAATGTTCCTCAACAAAGACCTACAAAAAGGTTCTGGTTTCAATTAAAAAAAGTGTATGAGAATGGGTGGGAAGCGAAAGACATGTCAGATACAAGACAAAATTAAAAGAAAACTTCGCCAGTTTGATTTGGATCATTTCGAAAGGTTAGTGGCTAGAGCTAAAACCAAAGTAAGACAATTTTCGTCCCGACTATGTTATTTCACATTAGATTAAGTAAGTTATTAATTGATTTTGTTTATATAACATAATATTAAGTAAAAATATTTAATCAAACTTTGTCCGGATTTTTGTTGACACACCCTTATGTATGTACGTATTTACTTTTCCAGAAATAGTTAATAAATTTTTAATTATGTAATTATAAATTGTTGTATAGAATTTTTTAAACATTTTTAAACACTTCCCAGAACATTCCCATGTTCTGGGAAGTCTCTTCTTTCGTTAACATTTTTTGTCGTTCAGTCAAGGGTCTCCTGGCATGTACACACTCGCAACATCCTTTCAAATTATAGAAGGCAAAGAATTTGCTTCAATAAAATGTAAATTCGAGTAAACCGAGAAAAAGAAGGTGAAAACTTTATTGAGTTAACTAATCTATTGCATGTTTTATATAATTTTGACGATATCGGGTAATACTTGTCACACCTTATTAAATTAGCATCAATTTTCAATAAACAATAACTTTATAAACCGTGCAGTGTGGATATTGTATGTTGTAATACACCCTGTATATTCATTCAGAGTATCTTATTTTATTTTTTTATTTTTATTTTGGCATGGACATTATGTATGTAGGCCCGGCCTTTACTATTCTACAACCCCGTCTATATGGAATGTACCTGTATGGAATTTAACCTATTTGGTTTTATGAAAAACAAGATGTAAAAACTGATTGATGTCATTCATGGTCCTGTATCTCTTTCCTCAATATACATATTCGATGTTTTTAAACATTGAGTCATTATTCCACAACGCGTACGCCCAACCAGAAAGATAACTCATGACCTAAAAATGCACCTAAATCCGTGCTTTAGTAATATTCGATTGCGATATAAGTTATAGGGAAACTGATAAGTAACTGGACAGGAATAGTGACAGTCCTTATAATTTAATACATTTTTATGGTGAACATGCTACATCGCCATAGCAAGTAGCTATACAATAGCAGGTCGTCACAGTTTGAAGATACCAATTAATTTGGTGGTATCTGATACCAATTAGAGCTGAATGCTGAACTAGTAGAACGATGAAGATGCGTTGCTCTTTTTTTTAATATCTTCAATAATAATAGTTGCTTATTTTAACAGTAGTAGTAGATACATGCAGATAAAGCTACAATCAAATTGGAGACAAGCAAAATAAAATTATAATGAACTGTTAAAGTAAATATTTAATCCGAAGTAGACAAGGCACCATATTAATTAATGCGAATTAATTTACTGCAAATGAAAAAATACATGAAATAGCCGCTCAAGGTTATGAATTATGAAAAATAGTTACGATTGTGCTCCAAATGCGTCCAAGGCTATAGATAAAAAAAACGAAAAACAAACACAGATTTATCCGAGTCTCGAGCGGCAGGAGCAAGTCCTTCACATTTTGCAGTATCCGTTGCAAAAATCCATATGTTTTTCATAAACATTTCAGTTCTCACCAGCATTTGCATATTTATGTCGCAGCCTTTCATAAATTCTAACATCATTTTCTCGTCGCTACAAAAAAGGCCCCGTATCCCCGACAGGCCGTAAATTCGCTCGGCTCGAGGAGGAAGACTTGCCTCAACACATATTGTGCGGTGACACGATTTCTTTTCTCGCCGGATAAGTAAATGTTGATTTTTCTCGTTAGATTCCTGTAACTACGTGCGATCATTTTTCATTCAGCGGACTCCGATTTCTCAACTTATTTGTCGACGACGCAGCGCGGTTTCATTAACGGCTGAACTAAATTTTACCGGTTTCTATAACTCGTTTTATAAGCTATCGACATATGAATAGGCGCTTGTTTTTTCCATTTCTTGTTTACTAAAATGGTAGGAATTTATTACGTCTGTGGATGTGCGTGATTTTCTACACGCTTATCGAAATCTTCAGTCGTAAATAATCGAAAAGAAAGTGGTTGGGCGACATTTTATAGCTTCCGTAAAGGAAATTGTACCAACATAGCTTTATATAACTGAAGATATACATGGTTGGTATTTCGAAATATTATTTTCAAATTTTATCGAATTATAATAGAATTAGAGCTTTATACGTGCTTGTGGATTGTGGATTTTGTAGGAAGGTATTATTTCTTACATTGAGTTTGAAGGCTGCAGTCACAAATGATATTATAGAAACATTTTTGGAACCGTTGCTGCCGTTCATGACTTCGGACATTTCGGAGCGTTATTGTCATGATTACGCAATACGAGGACCAATGCCTAGCATGGCAACGCTCCGAAATGTCCGGAGTCTGATGATGATAATCTGCGAATATTTTTATGATTTTTGTGTGCATTTCAGTAATAAAGAAAATTTTCAACTATTAACTTTAAAGTCAGTCGGAAACATGTACATACATTGAATACTAAGTGGAAAAAATTGAGTAATTCATAGTGTAAAACTGGGAGCCAGAAGGAAATCGTCGATTTAATTTTTTTCTACGGTGGCAATAACCAAAAACACACGGATGCGATGTTTGGACTCTGACGAGCTTTAAATATCTTGACGTGCTTCTTTCGAGAACTTGTTTTGACAACAGACATGATAGTGCGCGAATAAATTTTTGTAATTCTGTTTTGAAGTTAAATATAATCTTACGTAAGCCCCGGTGACTGTACAAACGAGAGATGTGCGAAAAAAACACGGAAAGTTACTGACTGACTGGTTCGTTTTAGATAAGATATGCGAAATCTCGCCTTGGGTTCTGGCTGTTGTTATTGCTAATCGAGTGAAATTCTTCTGGGCCAAACGAGCACTTTTTTTCAATCACAAATAAGATGTATAAATCATAAAACCTTGAGTTTCATTACTACTTCACAACAGAATAAATACATACATAAATAATTTTTGTATTTCAAAATTCGATTATCATTCATATTCAGAATGACAATTGTGCAATTCTCATTCTTATTTTAGAAATCATGTTGATTCGATTATCATTCTGATTTGGCAGGATAATGGAATTACTTTTAGACTAAACAAAATTTCTCAAGTATGTATTTTTAATTTTGCTTTCATACATAGGTGTCTCTTTTATCTCTTGTGAAACTGATCATTTTTGTCTGTTCAATTTACAAACGGTTGTATGTAGGCTATGAATCTTGAGAATGAAGCATCATGCATATTTCATTATCTTTTTTTTATTTGTTCGGCGTAATATTGAAATGAGAGTATATACAACAACTCTATTAACATTTTATTACTGCGCATAAATCATTTTTAACCGCTGTTAGATATTTGCATTTATCTGTCATCGACCCGCAAAGATTATCATGCCGAGGATAAACGAGACAGTTATTGAACTGTTGCTAAGTGGAGAGCCGTCTTGTTTACCAGACGTTTAATCGGGCTGCAGTTAAGTCACCGTTGCATTGATTTGATTGATTGATAAAGAGCGAGTTTGATAGCCAGGTTTTTTGCAATTTCCTACCTGCCATTACCAGTTAATTTACTTCAGACGACTTCTGTTTTTCTTCCATTCAACTTATATGTAGGTATACATTAAACGCACTTACAAAGGACGAGATAAAAAAATGTCCTATTTACATATTTAAAAAAATGTATTTGTCGAAAATATATTTTAGTATCAGATGATTTAATCTTACCTTACCCTAAATTGACTATTGTCCTCCTAATCATACGTTCTACATGGTCATATTCTAATAAAAAGTGAACAGTGGGTTACATACATTCAGGGTGATTCTTGATTAGACTAGTCTTTTAGACATCATAGAACATGGGAAAAATGTTGTCACCTGTCACAAATTATTGTTCTCTCTTACTTTAATCTCATAGCACTTAATACACTTTTAGGACGCATCCATCATCACCTTTGAATTGTGTATTACTAGTTCACGGTCAAGTTTTACGATTGAACGACTCTGATTCTATGCGTAACACCATAAACGTTTACTGTACGCCTTTAAAGATGTAGAGGTGGTTCTCGTCCTATCCATGGGGGTGACTTGCAAATTTTTAATTATTTATAAACTGTTCTGGGAAGTTCCTTCTTTCGTCAGTATTTTTTGCCGGTCTATTCAATAATCACCGTAGATAATTTACGTTTCTAACGAATTTGGTTTTGTTCTCTGCCATTGTAAAAACAGGATTTAGCTTAAATATTGTTCTAAAAGTTTCGAATTAAAGCTCTTTTAAATAAGTCCGAACTACTATTATTTACCTGTCCAAGAAGTTATTTCACTTGAAACACGCAATCTGAATATAATTAACATAAACTATATTTATAAACGTTGGGTTGTTGGCTTCCTTTCGTACATACCTAGATTTAATGGTGTGGGTGCCTGTTTATTATTTTATTGTAACATTTCCTAGAGATATTTTTTCCTGGGGTCGTTGAATGGATTATTGCCGTATCGCCACATAATGTCATAAATTTGCCGCGTGTGTGATTTTATTTCCTGGTTCGTAGGTGGTTGTGTGGTAGTTTACGCACACAATTTGTTTGTTTACGTGGACGAAAAAAGCAGGAGAATATCTTCTCTGTTTACCAATTTACGACGATAGGTCAATTAATATTACATCACGGATAACTGTGGCTTTTATTCAATTTGAACATGTCCCGGAGCGTATCTAATGAATGCTAATTGATACTAAATTATTACCGTGCTTTTGACCTCAGATGCATGTTCAGATGTACGTACAACATATTATGATATTGTCAATCGGGTTTGCAATTTGAGTATACTTGTCAGACCAAAAAAAATATATTATTATTATTGATTACTCAAATTACAAAACCCAACGTTCACGTTCCAATAATGGATGCATTCGACATAACGCTTCGAGCACTCGGAGTATTCCTTTTTCTCACTCTTACTTGCACTGTATCGCATTCGTTCTCCCTCACACTTCTGCTCAGAGCGTGCACCGAGCGTTATGCCGAATCCAGCCACTATGACAATCTAGTTTGTATGCTCCAAAATTAGTACGTGTATGGTGAACCTAATTCACCAAATCAAACCAACTTGACTTAAGACATTTTTTTTCTATTTTGACTTTCATTTTTGACAAAGCAACAATAGTAGTTGCGAACTATGAAGAAAGTATGTTTAAGAAAATAATTTTTGCTCATTTTGAGGTCATTCAACTGAGAAAATATTTTTAATTTAGGTATCAATTGCTTTTTTTTGTACAAAAGAATAACTTTTACAATTTCGAATTAATTTCCTCAAGTCAGTTGCACATTTCTAATTTAATTTATAGTTAGTACAACATAAATAATAAAATGCAAATTAAATTACACGAGCTTACATAGTTTTGAATGAATGGCGTGTGAAAATAACTGTGCAGGTAATTTATCTCTGCTTTTAAAATATTTTTATTGCATTTTCCATACTTCTTTTGTACACAAGTTTCAAATATGTTACAGGCTCTATGCATTAAAATTTCAAGTACATAATTAATAGGACTTCTTGTGAATGAATAATTTACATATTTTATATTTTAATCCTTAATAAAAATGTATTTATTCCTTTTTTTATTGCATTAATGGTACAAAATGACAAGAAGTACAAATATATTGTACACATAATCAGTGATGTTAAAAATAAAAGTTTAACCAAGAATTTTGGAAATGATTCACGAAGGCAAAGACAATTAATAAATATTTAATTATTTATTGGCTGCTCCAGACAAAATTTCAAATAAAAGTAACACTGAGAAGTATGGGAACTTAATTTTATTTTGAAGGAATTTTTTAATAGCTTACTGCCTACATAGCTCAAATATTAGTAAATACTCAAAGACCATTAAAAAACATTAGGTATATGTGAAAAGTTACGGACGCCATTAACGCTTTAAATGTTAATGTATTCATTCAAAGGAAACTTGTTTTTAGTACTTTTTTTTTGATAAGCCAAGCAATTTTACCAAAAAATTAACGCCTTTTTAATAGTGCTGCTAAAATATATTATTATATTCGGAAAGCGATTGCGTGATTGTTGTTTTGAAAAGACATTCATGTGTGACGGCGACAAATCCAAAAAATTATGCGCATTTGGCAAACAACTTTTTAGGACCGTCTGTAGTGCAGTCTGAATATTATTATATTAAGGTGCATAATTTTGATGTACCTTTTTATTCTGAGCTATTATAGTACTTAAACATCGTAAACAAATGATTTAAATAAAGAAGTTATTGCATCAGCTAACTCGTCTAATGTTTTGGCTTAGAAAGCTGTTTTTTTAAATGACGATAGACAACATTATCAATTTGTTTTCGATGTTTTATATGAAACATTGTAATCTCATTTTTTTAAATCCTAGGTTACAGATTTTTGGCCTAATTACTTAGTAACAAATTCTGGTACGTTTAAACTGATTAAATATACAATAAGTGTCAGACGTCTATAGTCACATCGTTAAAGTCCGGAGTCTAGCGACACGTTCTGTATAGGTACTTGTTAAATATCATCTGTTTATCTACGTCGAATGTGAATAAATTTATAGTATGTATAAATGGTTGTCAGTGAAATATTTATGTTTGAATTTTTAATAAATACACGCGTTTGTGTCGGGAGGTGAACGAACTGGCATGGTTCCTTGCGCGAAAAATTATCATCTTATTTATAACTTACGACACATCTGTGTTCAACGATCGTTTGCCCACCGATTCGCGTTTTATGTTCGCGTTTTATTTTCGTATCGATTCAAATTCTCGCTCTAATAATAAGCCGGATCGTAAATTCTGCCCGATACTTCTTGTCGATTTGTTACTGTTGTTGCTAAGGCAAATTTCCCAATCTGGTAATCGCCTACTTTTACAAATTCATTATACATAATCAATTACAAATTAATTAAATTGAAACCATGATAACTTCTTCAAGCCGTTTTCTAATATAAATTTTTCTCATTTTACCTTTAAACAATTAAACGAACTGCAAGGTAATTACTCTAATGCTGGATTTCACAAACGTCACTTAACTTTAATCATCGATTAAGAATAATCATTCCTATACCTTCAACACATGTAACCATGGCAACGTTTACTTTTAACGGATGATTAAATTTAAGTAACGTTTGTGAAATCCGCCATAAGATTTGAAAGGGCTTTAATTGAAGTTATATTACTGCGTGCAGTTGGCTACAACAAAGTGTAATATTGTAAAGAGGATTTTAAAGAAGAATATTTCGAAATATTGGAACGTATTCCCTTTTCCAAATTGTATCGGAAACTATAATCGTAAGAAGCGCTATTTGAGGAAATGGGATTCTTTAAAAACGTTATGATTGGGGTTTGTTAAAAGACCCTCGTCTTTATCTTTTATGTGCAGTCCATTACAGATGCAATCCGTGTTGTTCCATGAGATGAAACGCCCAAGGATAATAAGTTCTTTCAATGTAACGTTGGGTTGTTGTATTTACTAAGATCATCTGTTTTAGATGAAACTCAATTTAATAAATACGAGTACGAGTTAAAATAACATTTACTATTATAGTGCCCATGCACTTTAATAAATAATCTAATGGTGCAACATGGTATGGATGAGAGGGGGCGATCAATTCTTTTTGAATTCTCAGATTCCTTCATCAGGAAAATGATCGGATTTGAAAAATTGACTGATTGATTTTTCATAACTTATTGGTTACATTTATTTTCGTTGTAACTAATATGCAAAAAAGAATCGCTGTTTATTTCTTCAACGGTTATATTCACTTGTAGTAAATGCATGTGTGTGGTATACAAATTGAATAGAACATGTGCATACATTAGAAAAACAACTTCTTGCGCCATTTTTTTCAATGTTTTCGTAACACAGATAGCCTTGGAGGTTTTCATTTTTCACCAACCATTGTGAATTCTAATGTATTCATAAATTCCACGTTCGGTTTTGTGATGTTTACGACGACGCGTTCGGTACAAATTAAATTTTAATAGGCAGAGGCGTGCGCGTGTTAACGTTTTCGCGACCCGCTTTAAATCCAGGGATGTACCCGTTCTAGGTGAGACACGTGCGTCTTTCGAAAAAATACGTATGTAAATATCTCCGGTATTGTCATACATTCTAAAATTATTTTTATTGAAACTCTCCACGTGCGCGCGAATTTTGGATTCCGGCCAGTACATATTTGAATAGATAAGGGAGAGATATCTATTTTTATTTCCTGTTTTATGAGACGCGTAAATTTTTCCTTGGGATTTTAAAGCTCCACTCCGAGTGTATAAGTCAGGTTTCGATTCTACGAACGTTTGTTTACTCGTGTGAATTTGTATTTGTGTGCCAATCTTAATTGCGTCCTTTGTATGCATGCAAATATATCACACAGAAAATGTTATTTTCGACAAATTATTATATGCAAAATTGATCACTTTTAGACAATAATTTAAATGCACTTCTTATACAGAGGCTGTTCGTATAGACAACATGTCAGTTTATTGTAATCTCTGTTCGAATTTTGCTTTTATTTTCTAAACAAATTAGTATAAAATTAAACGTACTTCTCAGTATATAACTTGTTTGAAGTAAATACAAAACATTTCAGTCTGATATGCTACAGGATCTGAATTTCCTTGTTTTCTCAGCGGATATCTCACTCTTCTCGCTGAACGAGAAAAGTTCTTGATAATAAGCGGCAGTTGCTTTGCAGCGAAAGCAAATTGTATACACCACAGGCAGTTAGAAAAACCGCAGTTAAGGACTGCAGATGTTGCAGAATGCTTTTAGTTTTTATCATAAACTTGGAAATGTAAGCAACTGAGTTGTTCGAATATTGTTACATACTAAAAGCAAAATGAGCACCCTGTATATTTATAGACGATGAAAACACATGTGGAAGGTTTGAATGAATTGATTTGGCTGTGATTTATGCGACAGTGTAGTGTCACATTGTAGTATTTCACGTTCTGGAATGTTTCCATATTATTTAATACTGCAGAGAAGATGATCAGGGCCGGCTCGCGCATATCATTATTAAGAAATTCGATGCAAATGAGATTTACATAATATTAATAGTAATGAGATTCCTGTTTACGTCTTGTTTCACATAATATTGACATTATGTGTGCTTCTTACAATCGGCTTACGTAACTGTAAATTATTATATGGCACTCAGGAGCAGATAAATGTGGGTCACGTTAATGTATTACCACCTATTGCTGCACGCGCCTCATGTTTTCTATCTGATCGGAAAGATCACTTTTTCATAAACAAAATAAATCTTGAAAAGTATTACCATTAATTTATTGCAAAATTTCATTTAATTTTTATTACATGCTACTGAAGCTTTCTTTTAATACAATATGATCAAAAAAGACCTGAATCTAAAGTTACAACTTGGGGAATCCTATTCCAACATATTGGTACTTGACTGAAATTGAGATAATAGAATTTCAATGAGAACAAATAGTGTACATTTAATTGAGTATGCAAATTTATGAAGTGCATTAGGATCTAAATAGGAGAGACGTCATGTCTCCGCACGGGGCTAGAACGTACCATTTCGTTTATGGGCCTGTCTGTCCTAATGCTTATGTTCTCATTTTCAAACAAACACCTGTATGTTATAATATAAAACGTACACATATATAAAGAGTAATTTTCACATTGTAACACGAGATAATCACGTTAATCAAACAGTGTATTAACCCCAAAAAAACGGTCTCCTATAAATTAAACAAAACTCTTGTTTATTGTTCGTGCACTGACGTAAAAGAAATTTTTTTTACCCGCGGTCCTTTGTTGTAATTAAAAACCGGCCCGCGCTCTCTTCTCCGAATTGCTAAAGGAAGCGTCTTTTGTAATGTGTTTATCATAAAACACAACTTCACGGTTCGTGGCATTGCGTTTGATAAAGTTATCAGGCTGTATTATTGTTATTTTTTTTTTTAGTTGACATGTGCGATCGCATGCCGCTTTAAAACAAATAATTACAACACACTTGTGAGTGTTATTTATTGTTCATGTGAACATGAAGTGCATTACTATAGTTAGCTTTTTATTTTTATCACAATTGACGATAGATAATTGATTAAAATAAAAAGTACCCTGGAAGGTTATTTTATATTTCCTTTTTTTCGAATTTTGGAAGAACTCAATATCAAAAGTATTTAATAGTTATTTATTTATCTAGAACGAAAAATTGAGCTTAAGTATGCGAGTAATTCACCTTTAAAGGCACTTTTCGTTCGAGGTACTATAAATACAAACGTCACTTTAGAAACCAGTATGAAATAAAATATATTGCGTCCCACCCTAGAATTATAGAATTTTTTTACTAACGTGCGTTTGCTTGTAGTCGTTTGTTTCTTTCAACGCCAACACACGCCAAGTAGGCTAATGATCTGCTTATAATAATAACCTGTTGATAACCCGGTGCAATAAACGCAAGCTTCAAACGCATAGGTTAACTCTTGGTGATGCTTGAATAAAATCCCTAGATCACGAGACTTTCATTAACGTGAAGATAAATATCTGCGCATCTCTTTTCTTCCTTAGAGTGTGAAGAAAGAGAGGTAATGAACATCTTTTTCTTGCTTCAGAGGACAAATGATACTTCAAGCATCACCACGAGCATGCCCACACTATACTCTTCTCCAAATGCTTCGCAAAAGAAAGACAGGGCAAAAATGAACCGTGCTTTAATACATTTGGAAGGCAGTGTACATACGGAGCTGGCTTTTAAACTTACGCAAAAGTCAGATATATTTTTTTTAAATTTAACTTCCTTGGCAATATTTCAAATTTCTTATCGCCAGTAGTGGCAATTAGAGGCTTGGCAAATATTTATAATTTGACATGATACCCGGACGATTTACTTATCATCTTGGCTAAACACGAATAACTGATAAGCAATATCTTTATCATTATGCTAACCAACAAGTTTAGTGTATAGGTATTTTATTTTTGTTTACGTGTGTGTGTGTGCGTATGAATTTCAGAAATTTGAGGCTTTTGTTAGGGTACTGTGTGTTGAAAATTAGAAATAAATTCATTCGTGAATTGGCAAAATACTTGTAAACGTAAATACACCCAAAAGTATGCATACAACGTGCGGCAAAGGATATTTTTGCACAAAAAAAACGGTTTCATATTGTTATTATCTATCCAGTAGAGTTTCAGATCAAAATGAGAAAGCATATCGTTTCAGTTGTTAATTGGACTAGCACCACATGTTATATATGTTTTTATAGATATTGAGGGAGCATTTGATAACACCTCATTTACCTACAGCTATAGAAAGAGCAGAAGAAACTTCAATAACCACAGCAAAGCGTTGCCCACAAGGTGGAGTATTATCACCGCTGCTGTGGACTATTGTTGTGGATGACAGTGGAGGGAAATGACTGACAAAGGTCATCAGGTACTAGGATACGCAGATGACATAGTCACACTGACCAGAGAAAAGCACGAAGGCGTAATTTCCAACCTAATGCAAAATGCTCTGAAAATTATCAATAGATGGTGCTAAAAGGAGGAACTTAGTGTAAACTCCAAGAAAGCCATCATAGTACCATTTACGAAACGCAGGAAGCTGACTCTAAGCGCCCTTCGCTAAAATGGATCAACTATACAGCTCTCCAAAGAAGTGAAATATCCAGGAGTAACCCTAGATTCTAAGCTCAATTGGAAAACACATGTCGATAAGACAGTTTCAAAGGCAACGGCGTCCATTTGGGCATGTCGCAAGCTCTTTGGTAAGACATGGGGACTGAAACCGCGAATGATTCAATGGTCATTTATAGCGGTAGTAAGATCCTACGCTTCTTTAGTGTGGTAGATGAAGACCACAGAGTTAACCACAAAATAAGCTGGAGAAATTGCAGCGATTACCATGTTTGGGAATAACAGGGGCTATGAATATCACCCCAACAGCAGCTCTGGAAGTTTTGCTAAATATCCCACCACTTCACCTTCAGGTGTAGAAGGAGGGCATGCAAGCCTCCTTGAGACTAACCCGGACTAGGAAAATTAAACCAGATGATCGTACTGGTCACCTTAGACTTAGAATTTTGGATCTTTGGCAGCCAGTTATATTAGATAAACCCACGAACATGATGCCGAAAACTTTTGAAGTGGATATCGGTAGACGCCATATGGCTAAAAGTCAACTAGTACAGTTAGGCAGCAATGTCTCCATCTGGTACACGGATGGATCAAAGACTGCAAAGGGAACCGGCATAGGTATTTATGGCCCAAAATACGAGGCATCAATAGGCTACAATTATGCAAACAGAAACACTTGCAATAAATCTATATGCCCAGGAGTGCCTAAGAAGGAACACAAAGGGTAAAATGATTTGTATTCTGTTTGACAGTCAGGCAACCGTGAAGGCATTCAAAGCAGGAGTCCGTTTCCATATGGGAATGTAAATAATCTCTCAAGGAACTGGCCAAGGGCAATAAAATTACCCTAAAATGGATTCCCGGCCATGAGAGTATAGAAGGGAACGAAGAGCCGATAAACTGGTTCTGGGGCTTCCTCCGTAGGTCCTGAATCTTTCTGTGGCCTGAGCAAATCATAGTATAGGAAAGAGACTGAAAGGTGGCTGGATAGGAAGAAAATGTCCTACTGGAGTAATGTTCCAGGACAAAGACAAGCGAAGAAATTTATCAAGTATTCGCCTGAGATTACTCAAAAGCTTCTTTCTACTTCTGGCAAAGAACGAAATAAAGACTATTACAGGTCTTTTCACCGGCCACTGTCCTGTGTCCACCTTAAGAACATGGGCTTGGTGGAAAATGAAACTTGCAGACTATGTGAGTCGGAAACAGAAACAGCTGTGTACATACTCTGCAAATGTAAGGCATTATCAACAAGACTTCGGCTTAGTCATCCAGAAAGGGTGAGTCTGACACCTGACGAGATGATAGCAAAGCCTCTTAGGAACATTTTACACTTCGCTGATAAGGTAGGGTTCCTAAGAAATTAATTACTTGGAGGGTTTGAACAAAAGATCAATATGGTCGCAGTTCTGAAAGGCTAAATAAAGCCCATCGATACCGTAGTATATTAGAATACTACCACATGTTTTGCTATCGACGTTTCGGCAGTTTCAGTCCTCTGGTAGTTAATGATTTTAAAATTCTCCTCTACAAGGAGTAAAAGTAAAAGACAAAATAAAGCGTTGAACATTAAAGGAATTACCCCAATGCAGTCTCATTCTCATTTCCATTGGCTTTGTTCTCATATCATACTATCTTAGTACGATGATAAACGTTGATTATTAGAATTAATGAAGCACACCAAACTCACTCAAAAAGTAATTGTCATTCGAATATTACTGCACTTTATAATCGTGATAATACCCCACGAATTTCGTTGTTGATTCAACCCAGGTTATTTTTAGTTCGAATTAGTAACTTTTATTTTCCACCTTTGTACACACACACACATAGCACGATAATAGATTGATAAGTTTGATGTATTTTCATGAGTACACGAAAAACAAAGGAAAAAACCGAAGTCCATAGGCTGACAAAAATACATTTATTTGCGTACGCAATAAATAATTCACCTCAATCTTTGAAACTTTATCAGTAAACATGTTTTCACATTAAAACAGAGTGGTTCGAAGTTGCGTAAATATTACGATTTAAAAATAAACGTGTTACCAACTTGAATATCAATAGAGAGAAAGACAATCGATAACAGTTTACGTATGGTAAGAAAGTCTAATTTAATTTTTTCTATGCATAAATTGTAATTAATTCAACTCAAATTAGGTCACCATTTAAGGAATTGTATCATATCCTAAATTTGCTCGGCTATTATTCTATCAAAAACACTTCATAAAAAATGGAAAATTTTAGAATGATGCAACAACCATCGTTCGTGAGTTTTATTTCGAGCTGTAAGCACATGTGTTGGTATTTTGCGCGCGCGGATATAACTTAATTGAATAATTTATACATTGTTTATTATTATTTACGACATTGCATACGTCTTCATATTTTTAAAGGCCGGCATAAATCACGTATGAATAATAAAGAGAAAAACCCGTGCGTGATTCTAATTTTGTTTTGAAAAATTAGGTCGTTCGAAAATAGTTTTGCGTACAGTAAAAATTTCGGTCTTTCATTCTGCGGACCTATAAATAAAAAATTCTGAAGTATAAAGTGTGAATAATCTAGTTAAGAGACGGTATTTTTTCTGATACTTTTCGGAATAGGCGAGGAAGTCTGTAATCATTAAATTTATGGATATTGAAATTCAATTTATTACTGACGGTGTGTCACGATCTCGATTTAAAAATTGTACTTTATCTTGAAATCCAACTATTTATTTTCATGTACAGCAAAAAATTGAGTGCCAGATTATTTATGAATCAATAAACTACAGGGTATCAACGCGAGAATTTCTTTAACTTTCCTTTCGCCCTTTAACTTTCTTGATAGAAAGGAATGTTTAATAGAAAACTCGTCGGTTTCATTTGATGTGTTTATTTATCAGCGTCCCCGCAAAGTCGAATTCGATTAATTAGCGTGTAATTAAAAGTCGAAACGGATCATTTCACAGGACATACTGTTTGCAGCAGTGATACTTAATCGTGCCCCCCACTTAAAACAATGTGTTTTTAACTGTCTCTTCTGAGTAAATGCACCGCGATAAATTATGCTGATGAAACTCTAGAAATAATTAATGTGCTTTTTTAATTCAATTATGTAATTCTGCATGTTTAATATTGCATAAGTTGAAAGGAAGAAAATGTTCACGGAGAAAGGTCATCTTGGACACTTGATAGATCAAGTAAGCTTTAACTACATTATTTAATTTAATTTAATTTGTACCTACTTTGTATTTTACCGCATTTTGTATTTAGTAACTGTAGGAAACTAGGAAATATCAATATACTTGAATTAGGGCCGGTCTTTTCACCTCTTGATAAACTAACTGACGGATAACTACCATGGAAATAATTAATAAAAATCAAGTTATTCACAGGATAATCTTAACTAGAAGATGGAAATTCCGGCCGTTAATGGAGGACTATAATAAAAGGCGAGGTGTCTATATACAGGGTGATTCTTGAATAGGCTAGATACACAATGTTGGAAATATTTTATGGGTACAATTCTCCAGAAATAATTACTGAAAATTAACCCCAAAACTACGATACGTCCCTGGCTAAGAAAGAGTAGCAGATGAACGTCATAAAAGTGATTTGTAGTTTTGTGATTGTTATGTCGCGGCATCGGGCATGAACTTGATCTTTAAACGGAATTAACGTAATCAACGAACTCCAAAATATTTACTTGAGAAATGCCTGCAAATCACCCAAAGCAAATTATTCCATATAATAATCTAGCATACTATATTATTCACAAGAGAAAACCGTTGCGTCATTGTCTGGTGTTGAATCAACAGACTTATGAATCATAACTCCGTCCTTTTTTCTCATTCACCGTTAACAAAGAAATAATACTAAAATAATTGTCGGTTCTTGCATCGGCGATTGATTACGCAGCACTCAAGTTCCGTGATTTTCGTAGTAAGTAATTGTACTTGTCAAATACTTTCATTAGTGTACTGGAAGCTAAAGTG
Source organism: Dorcus parallelipipedus (assembly GCA_958336345.1). Classification (NCBI taxonomy): domain Eukaryota; kingdom Metazoa; phylum Arthropoda; class Insecta; order Coleoptera; family Lucanidae; genus Dorcus; species Dorcus parallelipipedus. Next base: position 25,097,339 of record OY284480.1, on the reverse strand, counting down.
ACACAACTGTAAACTAAATAAAAGAGAAATAAAATAAAATATTTTATGTAATATATACATATTTAGAAGGCAATATTATCAAAGTTATTGTAATAATAATCATCTTACGAAAATGTTAAGAAAAATATTTATACAAGTTGCAGTGACTGTATTTTTTTACGTAACACTATGCATAAGAGATAAACTTGTTTTTGCATCGAACTGTTTTGACTTGATTTTATTAAAAGTGTTGTAATCCACTTGTCTTCACGCAATAGTCGGTGCAATTAAGTCACGAGCAGATGATGTTCTTCTGTGTAATAAAAAAATGTCTTTTGTTGCAGACGCACACTCTTTTCGTGGATGCGTTTCTTCAGAACAACCGTTTGGACCATGTCAGTCAGGTGATGGGATATCACCCCTCCTATTTGGACCATTTTCTTAAAACGCAAAATTTTATCCTACGCGGCGATGGACCTCTTCCCTATGATTATAGGCATTACATTGCGATAATGGTGAGTGACCGTTCAATATTATTAACTAGCTGAGAAAAATTAACTTAGACATCAACCAATTTGTTTTAATTAATGCAAATTATCGGGGCTTCCAACAAAAAAGTACCTCGAGTTGGCCTCGTATGTCGCAGCTTGCATAATCAAAATGGATAAACAATTTATTAACCTCAAAATGTTCGTATGTAGACAAGATCCAGTCTTTAATTTGATTTGTTGGATGACAGATATTCGATGGTGGAAGTGGCCAACGCAAAAAGACCCTATTTTGAAAATAATATCTTCGTTCTTAAAAGAATATATTAAAATAAATTGTGTGACTTCGCATAACCTAAATTTCTGATTTTGACAGTTCTTGCGATAACCGCAACACCTGTACAGTTCATTCTACGATACATATTTTTGTTTCCAAGGCTGATGCGAGGTACTTTTTTATTGAAGATCGATTTATAACATGTAGGGCATTCATTTATAAATAAACAAGTTCATATTCAGATCCAGGAAATCACTCTGTAGAGTAAGAAAATAACTTTATACTTAATTAAAAATATCTAGAGAGCGTGAGATATTTTCTACAACGGATTACCACAAAATTTTGTAGAATGCGTTTTCTAGAACTTGCTTTTACATAAATCAAGGCATCAAGGTAATTAAGTCTCATTTGCAAAACGAAAAAAAAACCTACATAAATACCGGTATTAAGAGCGGATGAAGTTGTTTTGCGTTAAATTCAATCATACACGTATAATTACACACATCCTGCAGCAATTTCAAATGGCTTTCAGATGCAGTAAATCGAGTTGTAAATAGATCGGTTACAACAACAAAATTGTGCAGGACATGATTGTGATACATGACGTAAAAAGTAATTGCAACAGAACTAATCAGATAAACGGATTACCTAATACGTTGTAATTCAGTTTAACTTAATAAACATTATTACATATTATTATTGGAATAGATAATTTTGAAAATTAATTTCAAATTCGTCAGTGAATCGAAAAAGAAATTATTTATCCAATCACAGATTCAAAAAGAAGTGTCAGTAGCAAAAGATCAAGCGAAACATAACTAACTCATTATGGTCTTCATTTTAATTGATAACTAAATAATGTTAGAGACTTTGCAAATTATTTTTAGAACAAATAATTGCTAACTCTTTTGTAAGGACGTTTTTCCCCACTGCAGGAGATTACTAAGCCCCTTTGGAATTTCGTGGGATAAATATAATATTAAATACGCATCAGTGAATGCAAAAAAGCTTCAACACTTGCCAGTGTGTTTGATCCTAAAATAATGTCAAGGTTCAAAAGCCCAGAAAACACTGGTAGTTACTAAATTTACAATTAAATGCGACATTCTGTGTGTGTGCATCATCAAGCGCGTGTTTTTATTTTCTGCATAACTTTCCTTTTATTTTTGGAGAATACATTCTAAATAAACAAAGTGAAAATAAATTCTTCTGAATTGTGCACAAGCAAAAATATATAATGTATCTGTTTTTTTAAATTTATTAAGGAAAAGTGATTTTTTCACAAAATTAAAACCGTCATTGGGCGTACAATAGTTTCTTTCTTTTTACTTTTTTTTTAAATAAAATCGATTTCTCTTATATGTATTTGGACATGAGGCCGTCAGTTTTGCGTGCTAATAATAATCTTTCGTTTGAAACAAATTTTCGAACGGATAAAAAGAACAAAGTCATCATATACAGGTCGGTTCAAATTTCAGCCTAACTTTTTCTAACAGTAACAACTGCTACTGCAGAAAGTTAACTTTTTTAAAATTTTATTTGCAGGCAGCAGGTCGACATCAATGCAGCTATTTAATAACGCTTCAGAAACAAGAATTCTTATTACAAGGTGGCGACCACAGTTGGCTGAAAGGCTTGAACTATATACCGCAGAAGTTACGGAATCTGTACGACATCAATAAATTGTTGGCACATCGGCCTTGGCTTTTAAATAAATCTCATATTGAGGTAAGGGCGCTTTGCACACTTTCTGAAATCACGTGATCATTCATTCCTGTTTACAGAAGTTAACAAAAGGCAAGGATAGTTGGTCTCTGGCAGAGGTGGTGCAAGCTATTGTCATATTGGCACATTTTCACTCTCTCTGTTCGTTCGTTTTCTCATGCGGTGTTAACCAAGAAGTAGACCAGGATGGTGGCTACCGTTATGAAACATCAGAAGAGGTTCATCGCGCTGTTGCCATGAATTCTAGCAATATAAGTGTTATTAAGAGTGACCCCAAAGATATACCTATTGTTAATGATACGAGACAAGGTGAGAATTACTACAATTATTTCAAATATCTAAAATGGAATGATGAAATAATTTTTGCAATGAAATTCTTTGATTCGCTTCAAGCGGACGTAATTCTGAATTTATTATTTTTTATCTTGAAGCACCGTGTGTGTTTCTTGCTCTTAAAAAAGAAAATGTATAATTTTCCAGACTGGAAAAACTGTACACCTGCGAGTCCACCTTCGCCCACCGAACCAGAAGTTGGCATATCGACTTTGATGCAACGTATGAAGACGTTATCAGAACAAACGCAGGAATGTACCCCCATAGAATTAACGAAACGATTCGAGAACGTCGAGACACAATCAGCAGAATTGATAGCTGTGCCGCCCCAGCCCCAGGAAACCCCCGCCGATATAGGAATCTTCGTGGATGACTCCCTGTTCATTTACCAAGATTTCGTGAAACGCGGCGAACGGCAAGATATTTCCACGTTTAGAGTACAAGATTATTCTTGGGACGACCATGGATATTCATTAGTTAATAGGTAATGCCAAACCCTTGCTCGACACTCGTGTGACAACATATTCATGATCCGATTCTTTCCAGATTATATAACGATGTGGGTAATCTTCTAGATGACAAATTTAAGACTGCGTATAATCTCACTTACTATACAATGGGTGGAAGAACTGATGTGGACACGTCTCGATTTAGAAGAGCCATATGGAATTACATTCAGTGTTTGCTCGGGATCCGTCACGATGATTATGATTACGGTGAAATAAATGATCTTCTGGAACGTTCACTTAAAACATTCATCAAAACTGCTTGCTGTTATCCTGAACGTGTCACTAAAAAGGACTACGATAGGGTATTAAGGGAGTTCAAACATAGTGAAAAGGTAAGGTTTTATTATCATGTAAAACGAGGAGTGTTTAATTTTTTTCTTATTTGCATTGCAGGTCCATGTGAATCTTATGATACTGGAAGCCCGGATGCAAGCTGAATTATTGTACGCCCTTAGAACTGTGAACCGTTACATGACAAATTAAAAAATCCCATAGCATTTTGTTATGTGTTTTACATTCTTTCACTTGATATACCTTTTGCTATTTATATGAAAAAGGTATGAATTAATATCATATATAATGCACAAAAACTACAATAATCTTAGTAGTTTCTGACCCTATACATACATATATATATATTTGTTGTTACTTTAAATTATATTTTATGGATTAGATATCAATTTTTCAAGTGTTAATGAAAAAGAAAAAAATTGATTTCTCTCGTATTTTGTATTTATAATGTAATATATATATATTTTAATATTTTCATTAAATGTGTTATTAATGTTTTATCTTTTAAACTTTGCTAAGTGAATATTTAATATTTGTCTGTCTCTTTTTTCTACTGTTTAAAATGAAATAATGTCGTCGCATGGTAGAAAAAAGCTTAAGCACTATACATATTAAATATGTGAACTTATGCGATCATGTTTTTCTGTTTTTTGTAAATAATGATAAAATGTTTACATTATGAAAATTTTGGCCATGTTCTGAACTATATTTTTAGGTTGATCGTCTCATGTAATTTTACGTATATAAACTGGTGAATTTAATTGTACGCAAGGACTTTTTTACATTTTACAAATACTCTTTGAAATTGCAATTATTTCTGAGCTTTCTAAAACTAATGAGTAAATTATTAAATATTTCAAAATTTTTGTGCTCTCCCTGGTAATCAAAAAATAAATAAATTGTTAAAAATGTCCAAACTTGAATAACCTTGATCTCAGTATTAATTGTTAAATGAAACCAGTTTATTGTGTTTTTCACTGCCATAACATGAGTTTTGCTTTGCTTAAAATTCTAATTAATATTTGGCTTAAAAAAAAGTAGGTTTATTTCACCGACACAAACGTAAATATATACAAAAATGTTGCTGTGGTTATCCAAAATTGGATCATATTCATATTTGGTTATGGTATTTTAACTAAAGCTTACAGTAGTAAAGTCCAACCCGGGTACATCTTTTCAATTTTTATTGAAATTGTCAAACTACTGGTTGAACTTTGCAATATTTCTCAACGTAAAATTATTATAATATGCTGCTGTGCTAAGTATGGACAAAATTTTATAATAACAAATTAATTAAATTGGCTTTGTAACCGACTCATAGCAACTAAATTAAAAAAAAAAAATTGTACTGTACGTGTAGATTAAATGATGCTGTGATGTATAAATTTCTGTATTTATTTGAAACAATATGTTGTCTAATCTTTTTTTTGTGAATTGTCCGGCCTATGATAATTGCTTTTTCTACTCATTTTGTTTACCTGCAAATTTATTACGCAGCTTTCGACTTGCGTAATAAATTTCGCAAAAATAAACTTCTGCAAATTTGCGTATGCATCTGTTAATTAAAAGTAGTAGAACTGACGAATGATTTCGGTTAGAAGCAGAAGTACAAATATATAATATAATAAATAACAATGTATGATTGTAATGGATTTCATAACTTCATTTTTATTTTCGATTACATCATCTCCAATTAAATCATCTCATTTGTCAATAATATTTATTTGTACCTAGTTTGTATGTGAACTGAAAAGAAGTAAAATAAGAATATTTTTACACTAATTTAACTATAATAAAAAAAAAAGAAATTATTTTACTATAAATTTATAAACATAAACCTGGCTAAAATTTATCGAATGTTTAATTCATCTTCGTTTAGTAATCAGGGTGCACTTTTAAACACACTTTCAAGATGAATTAAAGCATTCTACTTAATAATGTACTAATGCAAAAAAAAATAAAAGCCACGTTAATGTTTTCGGTTATGAAATCCCTCATTAAGTCGGAGTTCTGTTGTTGTGGGGTATTCTCCAATTTGTGATATTTATCTGAATGTGATTACCGTGTAATAGATTTTAGATTGTTTCAATTGAATACCTACAAATAAGTTTTGTTGATGTTTAACCATAGACTTTTAGTGAGATGTTTTAATTTAATTAATCCTCTTTCAAATAAAGTAGTTTGATGCAGACAATTATTTTCTCGCTTTTTTTTTTCTTCCCTTCCAACATGAACCCAGGGTCAATACAACAAAACCATTTACAATGTACAATTTATTAAAAAACAAAAAATCATTTATAAAATACTTTCATCAACTTAAGATGTACCATTCTGAGAAACATTATGGTATTTTGAGAAGTCATGCTTTTTAGAATGTGTCATCATTGTAGACTTGGAAACAAACTTTTTGTCACAAACTTCACATGAATATGGTCTCTCTCCAGTGTGAAGGCGTTTATGTATTGCCATCGGGGAAAATTGTGTAAATGTTTGACCACATTGATCACAACTAAAAAAATCCTGCGTGACTTCAAGGTCCAATTTATTCAAAACAAGCTTAAAGTTAAGTTGTGATGAATAAACTGGGCCTAAATAGAATAAAAAATAATACAATACTCACGTGTAAGGCCTTTCTCCCGTGTGGGATCTTCGATGACACCTCAAAGCATCCCTTCGCGCAAATGCTTTACCACACATTTCACAAACGTAAGACTTCTCACCCGTGTGCATCGTGGAATGGATGCGAAGATCTACTCTTGTCAAAAATCCTTTACCACATACCTTCGAAAAAAATTAATATGTAACTCCTTAATCTTCAAATTAAATAATTGTTACTCTTACCTCACACATAAAAGGCTTTTCTCCTGTGTGTATTCTCATGTGAGTTTGCAGGTAACTCTTGGACACGAACATTTTATTGCAGACTTTACATGAATATTTTCTATTATCTAAACCTGTGTGTACTTTTTGGTGTGCTCTGCACAGACCTACAAAATATCAAAATTTTATTAATCTACATCCACACGTCAATATTACCCATCACCTTTGGTAATAAAACCTCTTCCACATATATCACACATGTACGGTTTAACACCTAAGTGCCTATTTGTATGGTCCATTAATGACTGTTTTGACTTGAAATTTTGGCCGCACGTTGTGCATGGATAGGGTTTGACATCTGAATGTACACGTTGGTGTACCATAAGGTAACTTTTGCATTGGAAACCTTTTCCACAAATTGGACAAGAATAGTCATACTGACCTATCAATAAATATACAAGTATTAATTTTTGTTGACGTGGCAACTGCAGTGCTACTTACCAGTGTGCTTTGCTTCATGTTGTGCTAATCCTATCTTAGACCGAAAAGCCTTCTCGCACGAACTACACTTATACGGTTTTTCTCCTGTATGCTTTCTCATATGCTCAGTTAGTTTATAATTAGTTTTATATGATTTCCCACATTCTTTACAAACTTTAGGTGACCACTTTTTAGTTTTACTCGTCGGCTCTGTAACCGGATCATCTTCGTCCTCCTCATTTTTTAACGCTCCAGAATTATTTAAATCGTCACTATCACTATTACTGTCATTATTATCAGCACTGGCTCTTTTCAGTCTTTCTCTTATATTTTGCTGTAACCACATAAAATTAAATACACATAAATAATTACGTCTTTAAACTCACCCTAATTTTTTCAGGACTTGCCCCGTGAGCTTCTTTCGAATGTGCATTAAGCGCATCCTTATTTGAAAAAACTGCTAAACACACCATGCATTTATTAAAATGCTGGTCATAATGCACTTGGAAATCCACCTTGTTGATGGCCTTACCGCATAAATTACAAAAAAACACTCCTTTATCACCACTTGAACTAACGTTCGAGTAACTAATATCATCTCCGACTTCGTTGAGCACAAACATATCGGTTTTGTCGTTCTCGTCGATCAGCAAACGGTTCTCACTGTTGCTGTCTTCATGTTTAACCAACTCATGTAAGTTGTCAGCCTTGTATTCATTTTTTAAAATGTCATTTTTTATTTCTATTTCGTATTTGATATCTGTCTCCTGATTTCCATCGATTTTGTTGCCGGGTGATTTCATTTGCTGCACTGGTGGGATGTGGGACTCGAGAGCGTGATTTTCTTGAATTATTGTGTGATGTTTATCCTGAATAAAAATAACTACATAATTTCAATCTTGCATGCTGTAATATTTGCATTACCTTATCATGTGTTTGAATATTTGTTTCCTCATGTAAATTTAAATCGCTCAAACTATATTCCGAGGCATAATTTCCAAGTTGATGGTCCTGTTGAATAAGCTCCAAGTTAGCTTCCGAATAAGTCGTATGCACACTGCTAGATTCATCGACTAAAATAGTATCTTGCGTTTGTAAACTGTGATTGGACAAATGTTGATTAGTCAATTCATGGTGATGTAAGCTAATATTATCCAACGAGTGGGCATTAATGTCGACATCTTGATGGCTCAAAATGATTTGGTGCTCAACCTGTTCCACTATCATATTTTCTCTGTGGCTCAGTTGATTCAAATCCAATTCCGTAACGCCGTGGATGGTGTCGTTCAATAAGTGGTGCTGTTGCACCATGATTAGGTCAGGGTGGTCTATGACAACATTCATTTTCATCTGCTCGTTTTGGAGTCTCGTCGCATTTAATTCTTTATACATGTCTATGAGTAAGTTTTCTGTGTGTAGAGAATGCTGTCTGAAATCGAAAAATTTTTCCAGTTTGTAGACACAGTGACCGCACACCATTTTTGGTAGTTCATCAGTTTCATGTACCTTAAAAAAAAAACATAATTCAATTAATTTTTTGCAAAAGTTAAGTCCCTCTGTACTATTTTATTAATCCCTGCATTTTCAGTAAATTTTGTATTCATACAATTTAGATGATATTTGACATCTATGTACTGTGTGTGTAATTTTGATATCTCTTTCGATTTAATCAGAAAATTGGAAACTTTAAGTGGCTGCAGCATCCTTTTAACAACATGAAGACTACTTAGTTTATTTGTTTATGACTGAGAAGAATTGTAGTGTTCCTTTTTACAAAGATACTGAGATGAGACCAGGTAAAGTGAGTGGCTCACCTTATATGTATAAAAAAGTAAGTGAAAACACCTGGGGTCCGTTCAGGAACTATATTGTGAGAGCACTTTGGGCGTTTAAAATGAAAAGCCAAATGCACAAAATCAATTACATGAGAGAGAAAGAATATTACCAGAGTGCGTTCTTTTTAGTCCAAGCGTTATTCCTGAACGGGCCCCTGAGGAGAATTTAATTTAAAGAAGTGTGAAATGGATTGCATTTAACTACAGTCGAAAGCAAAAAATAGTAGAGAAAAGCAGTTTCCTGTAATTGTTCTTTCTCATTTCTTCATTTATAAAAGGCACTTTAAAAATTATTTTACAAAAGTTTTCAAACTTGTTAAATTTGAAAGCTTTCGAAATGTTAATGCCACCTGTGAAGTCATATTAAACAATATCATGTTGAGTAGGACCGCATAGATTAATAAAGGTCCCGTCCTTTATCCGGCCGGTGTAGCTTTCTCTCAGCCAACTCATTAGACTTTGAATTCCTTTTTGGGAGCTCAATAAGTACCAATTTTAACGAGAAGTTTCCCGTTTGTAAATTTAAAAGAAATAATAAAACATGTTTCGTGCACAGCTGTCACAATTTCACAATTGATTAGTTTCTGAGCAGTTTTGGTCTATTTTCTTTTCAAAGAACGTCATCTGGGCATTATTTAGAACTTCATAAAATGATAAATTGTAGACATGTGCAAAACTGCATCACATTCACAGTTTAGAATCACAGATATTTCAAAGTAGCAGTTAGATCACTGACTGCTACTTTGAATACGTGATTTTTAACTGTGACTGTAATATGTGATGTGTGATTTTTCACATACAGCTGAAGCTCCATAACTCGAATCTCAAGGGACCGGAAACTTAGTTGGCGTTAATGGTACAAAATCGATCTAATCGTTGTCACATATGCTATTTATTATTTTTTATGAAGTTGGTATTTCACAAATTACCAACAAATTCCCCAGAATCGCCGTTGCAATGCAAGAAAAACAGGTCTGGAGCTATTTTCTGCAATGCAATGAAAAATTGCCAGTTGATCAAAATGCAAATACTGCGCATGTGTGCAATACAAATCGCCGCAATTATTTATTGCAGGCATTGAAAATTACGCACTGTAAAGGGGCCTTAATGATATTTTCCAAGTTGCATATACAGTCGCAATCATAATTCATGACGCTTACGGAACTCTACTTCAAAACGATAGGTACTTTCCTTTTACCACACATCTTACTTCAGATCATATAAACGACATTTCCGTTAGCACGAACAAGTGTGTTTAAATTGACATATCCACCTCCCACCTTGCCTCTCAAGCACTTCCATTGGTTGCTATGATGCTATGAAATCTTCGCTCAAACTTACTTGTTCGTGCTAACGAAAATGACATTGATGTGGTCTGAGGTAAGATTTGTGGCAAAAGGAATGCAGCTTATGAATCCTGGATGTCGTAAATTATTTTTTGCTTGGTAACCACAAATAAAATTTCCACGACGACTTTTTCTGAAAAGATTATGTCTTGAATTATGACTGCAGCTGTACATAAGTGATGCCTTAAATACTGAATTACTGTAAAATACTTTTTTTTCAACAAAACTAGCTTTTTCCCTTTTAATTAAAAAAATACCTATCAAAAGGTATAAATATTTGAGTTGGTAGCACTGCTCTCACTGCATAATTTTGAATTGAACTTCTGCCGTTGGCGTAGTTACTGTGTTAAATGTTACATTTGAATTGGAATTTTGTACATTTTATGTTAACATGATTGATAAATCATAAAATATATTGCATTCTTATCACCCCGAAATGCTGGCTGCACATTAACAGATTAGCGAGTTATCGCAACCATCACGTTAACTTACGGTAAACGTTGGCCCCATTCATTTTCCATTGGATCACATGATCTTAACGTTTACCGTAAGTTAACGTGATGGTTGCGATAACTCGCTAATAGGGAGTTTCTGGCAATAGGTTCCGTTAAAATGTACGTACGTTAAACGTTAAAATTTTGTTTGTGATTGGCTAGATCCATAAGGTTGCTAAGCAACATAGCCTTTAACGTAACGATATTTTTATCGTAATGGGTTCCAAAAACTCCCTATTATGCTTTAAGGTACGGTTAGTGTACGGTTAGATCTAACATTTTTATCTTGACATAAGTGTCAGATGTCGGACACAAAGTTAGTTTGAGAGTTTATATTACCACAGAAATTACTCGATATATGTATCACAGATATATGTACAGACATTGCCAAACGCCGAAAATTACGATAAATGTATGAATAGTTTACATCTACATAGAAACATTAACATCAGACATATATTTCAGCTTCACCTTTTCATTTCATGGTTGATAAGTGTATATCTACCAACGTTTTGCATTTACATCTGTGATGATGAAAATATCAAATAGAAAGGCTGCTGCTTGTATTATAATAATGCTTCAAAATAATACAAAATATAAAAAAAATAGCTGTATTTATCTACATCTGTGTCATAATAGCTATATTATGTAACTCATTTGGGTTGTATAATGAGACTTATTATAACACTAGTTATATAATGAAAACTGAAATATATAAAAATTTTCCCATGTTCTGTGATTCCAACATTTTTTTCTTTGTCGGTTTATTCTATATATAATTTACTAGAGCAAATATCAATGGAAACCTAAAAAAGAAGTTTTTTTTAAATTTGATAAAAATAGAAAGAAACAAGTTCGAAAGCAGAGAACAATTTTGAAAAGAATCGATGTCGTGCCGCCGCGCCGCGTTATTATTAGTCGTCCGTTCGCGTCGTAAATGGTATTATAGCTCGGGCCCAATTCTTGAAATCATTCGACATCATGTCGTATGCGACATGACGTCAAAATGACGCAATTCTCGAACGATTTGTATAGTTTTGTATGAGAATCTACGTCATTTTGACGTCATGTCGCATTCGACATTTGTCGAATGATTTCAAGAATTGGGCCCCTGTCCAACATCACTTTCTGACCGTTTCGAAACCGTCATAATCAGTTGCCCACCGAAATGATGATCAATTTTGACAACCTTGTCAAGTGTAAAACTTTGATGAGTGCATGCTTTTAACGGTTTCGAAACCGTCAGAAAGCGTTATTGGAACAGGGCTCGTTATAATTTGGTAATCATATTTTTGTCAGTTGGAGAAATTAGTCCAAAATTAGACATTCAAATGTCATTTAACTTGTAAATTGCTGTGGAAGGAAACAGACGCATGTTGTGCCCGTGATTTAAAAACAATCATTATACACTACAATATGTCAGATACTGAACGGAAAAGTAGACGGCAGGTCAACTTGAGCAATTTGTCTCAGACATATCACAACTTGCTGAAACAACGTTTACATTTGTTAAATCGCACAGCAGGGCGATAAAGTGTCTAGCTCTAGCGACATAAATATCAGACAGAAATTCTTTGTGTTTTCAAAAAGTGTTTCCATATAGCCATACAGATATGTCGATACATATTTTCAGAATGAAGACGTATGTCCGACAGAAAGTCTTCGCTGTTTACATTACTCTCCGACATAAATGTCATGCAATAAATGTCAGATCTAACCATACTTTAAAGTTTGGAGAAGTCACCTCTATGAAGTTAGCAAGTAATTTAATAGCGCTTTCGACTGACTGCTCTAGAGCACTCTTGTTTTAACCTCATGTAATAACAGGGGATGGTGTTACTCTCAGAGTGCTCTGGGCAGTCATTCCAAACTGCTATAAATAAGCAAGCGGAAGTGAGGTGAGGCTATCTTAAAATCAATGTAAACGTGACAAATGTTTAACTGAAGACCAACAGTTCATTTTCATAGTAAGCTCTTATCAGTCAAGTTTTAGATCACACTGAATTTGTTATTATCAGACAGATCAATAAATTTCCATTCTAGGTTGGCTATGGGAAAAGTTATGTCTTTGATTCTACCTAAATTATATGTAAATTTAGCAGATTAATAAATTCATCGCGTACGTCTAAATTCCATGGCCTGCCTGAAGTGCTAGAATAGAAATTTAATGAATCGCATTTTAAAAGTAATACAGATACCAAATAACCTCAAAAAAAATATAAAACCATATTCACCCGAATTGAAAGGCAAGCTTCGATTTTCTTGTTTATTTCACGTATGCTGCCCTCGCTTTCGAATATATTAATGCCTAAAGCCAAGCTCGTTTTTGATGCGCACAGTCTGCACAACTCTCCATATCTTGTCGTGTCCGCGACCGCCATTACGCACTATTAGCAGACTCAACAACATCGACTTCTCTTTCAAATCGAAAAAGCAGGATCACTTTAGGCCGTTTTACGAAAACGATGCGGTCACACCTATGCGATTCGATTAAATAAAACTAAATTTTCCGAATGTTACAAGTAAAAAACTTATTTTTACGGGTTACAAACTGTACAGGTTTATAGAAAAGTCTTCGTTTCTGATCATTAAAAAAATCGACGGCAGCGCCCTCATTGCGCATGTGTATTTCAAAAAGAAAATTTTTCAAAATTTAAAAGCAGTCTACACAAAATATTTACGAATTTATAATAGTTAAATTTACATGATTTTTTCTGTTACTTCCTTTTATAAAATTAATTTGAAATATATTTGTTTAAATATATTGCTTTATTATTCTGACGTTTGCGATCATGCGCGCCTGTTTTGTTTACAGACAGTAACAACTTGAATATTCTTCAGCGAAGACATTTCTTGAATCTTGTTTTAGTTTTTAATTTTCAGGCTAATTTGAAGTGCTCAGAATGTCAAAGTTAGCCGCAGATGACAATCCTGATGACATGAGGGCCCTGTTCAGCCAAACACATCCTGTTTATGACCTAACAAATGTGGGTGATGATGAAGCTTTCAAGAGAATCCTGATGACCGCAGACAGTAAATCTAAACCAGGAACAGCAATGCGTTTGGGGACTGCAACTGGTGTATGGAATCCTATTTTATTACTTATTTAAGTAATTGATTAATACGTGCCCTTTCCTTGCCTTCTGTACTAGAAACAGGCAACAAATTCTTTCTTAGAAAAGACCTTAGAAAACACCTGTGGCTTATTTTGTATAATTTATAGTACTAGTAATTGTTAGTTTCAAGTTTATATACTTTTCATGAATAGGCCCCTGGGGCTTCTTCCAATGAAAGACCCCTTAAAATGGGATTTTGGTGTAGCAGTTGCACTATAACAAAACTCATTCTAAGAGGTTCCTTATTGAAGGAACGGGCATTAATCTTTACTCCTCCTTGGCATAGATGAGACACACAAGTTATTAACAGTAATAGGTTTATAGTAAAACTACAAAACATTTATGCAAAAATTGTCTTACAGTTTCAAAGGCAGACAACAGCTATGACACCGATGACAGGGTTTAGACCGGGAACTGGGTTTCGTCCAATGACAGGGGTTGACATGGTAAACAGACCTATGACGGCAGTCCGCGGAGCTGGTTACACATCACAGAAGCAAGTCTTCGATCCCCTTCATCAGGGAGCTATGTCTGCAACTCCACCTTTGGAGCTGCAGAAAGATGAATCGTACGTGGTTTCAGTTTTACAATTTAAGTGCTTGCATTCATTCTTCCCGAACACTGAACACTGAAAGTATTCTAAAAAATACTATTCAAACATACTTGTTTACATAACAGTAGAAATTAGTTGCCTCCAAACAAATAGAAAAAAAGTGTTATTTTCGATTTTGTAAATGTTTCACTATTGTATTTGTATTTCATTTCAGACCTGAAGAAAAAATACGTATACAAGAAGCCAAAATAATGCAACTAATCGAAGAATCCTGCATTGCTAGTAGCGAAGGTAATCACCGCAAGGCCTTAGCGAAAGCCAAGGAGGCTTCTAATAAAGAGCGTAGCTTGCTGCGCATGCAAGATCAAGCTGGTCTTAGCGACCAGCACAACATGGACCTGACTTACTCAGTAAGAAACGATACATTTTCAAACTCGTCTTACTCACACATACTTTAAGGTACTTTTTACTTTGGCAAATCAATATGCAACGAATGAATTATACGCAGAGGCTCTAAGCACATATCAAATGATTACAAAAAATCGACTTTTCACAAACGCCCATCGACTGAAAGTTAATATGGGTAACGTATTTTATAAGCAAGGGCAATTTCACAAGGCCATTAAGATGTATCGCATGGCCCTGGATCAAGTACCTTCAACACAGAAGAACTTGAGGTAAGTTGATTAACGAACCTTGTAATTTCCCAACTTAGTTTATTTACTAGGATTAAAATTATGCACAATATTGGGATGGTTTTTGTACGAATGGGGCAATATGAAGAAGCAATTACGAGTCTTGAATTCATTATGAGTGAGCAACCGTGTCATCGTGCGGGCTTACACCTTGTCTTGTGCTGCAGAGCATTAGATGATAAAGAGCGCATGAAAAGTGCTTTCTCTTTGTTATTAGCCATACCACTTGAAACTGAAGATGAAGAAAAGTATAGTACAGAACAGGTATAAACGGATTAAAAAGAGTTATCATATATTTACGTTAGGTTTTACAGGACAATCCTGATGACGTAATGATTGCTACGGCTATTCATAACGATGAGTTACATATCTATGAAAAAAATAAATGTGCTGATGCTGAATATTGCATTCTTACAGCTGCAAAGCTTATTGCTCCAATAATTGAAGATACATTCAGTGCAGGTAAGCAGAATTTACAAAAATAAAATAAAACAATGGTTGTTACTTTCCCTTTAGTTTTTATTGTCCACACAAAGAATCTTAGTAAATATGAAACTTAATAGGTATCTACTTCTTTTAGTGACTATCGAGTCTTTCTAAAAATCAATTTTACTTGTAATCTTAGTAAATATGACACTTAATAGGTATCTACTTCTTTTAGTGACTTCCGAGTCTTTCTAAAAATCAATTTTACTTGTAGGATACGATTGGTGTGTAGATGTAATGAAAAATTCTGAGTACGCTCGATTTGCCGGTGACTTAGAAATTAATAAAGCAGTGACATATTTAAAGCAAGGACAGCTGTCCGAAGCCATCGAAACTCTAAAAATGTTGGACAAAGAATCCAACATAGCAACAAGTGCTGCTGTCAATTTGAGTTTCATCTACTATTTGGTAGTTATCGAACCTTTTTTTAAACAGTTCATTGTTCCAATTTGTTTTTACAGCAAGGCGATTTTGACAGTGCTGAAAAATATGGAGAAATTGTGAAAAATACCGATGGTTATAATGCAGGAGGTTTTGTAAATTTAGGGGCGTGTGCCCTTACAAGAAGAAAGTTGGATGAGGCACGGAATTATTTTCTGAGTGCCCTTGAATGTGATCCATCAAATATTGAAGGATTATATAATTTGGGTAAGGAAAGCAGCTTATAATTATCTTTCATATCTTTTTAAATAATTTAGGTTTGGTCCTCAAACAACAAGGACGATATGAAGAGGCTCTTGAATGTTTCCAAAAATTTACTGGATCTTTAGCGTTATTACCCGAAGTAGTCTATCAAATTGCTAGCCTTTTCGAACGAATTGGTGATACAGAAGCAGCAAGTGAAGCGTACCAACAGCTACTTGGACTTATGCCAACTGACGCAAGCATTCTACAACAACTCGGAGAGTTGTATGACCATGATGGGGACAAGCAACAAGCACATCACTATCATTTGGATGTAAGTCATCATCTCTAATCGAATTTAAATAATCAAAGAATTTTACAGTCATTCAGATATTACCCCAGTAACCTGAGCGTCATCGACTGGTTAGGTTCGTACTACATTGAAATGCAAGTGGTCGAGAAGGCTTTAGTTTATTTTGAGAAGGCGGCACTCATGCAACCGAATAATCCAAAATGGCACATGATGGTGGCCGGTTGTCATCGAAGAAGCGGAAACCTTCACAAAGCACTTACACTTTATCAAAATATACACAAACAGTTTCCTGAAAACGTTGAATGTTTGAGGTTCTTGGTTAGATTGTGCAGTGATTTGGGTATGCGAGAAGCACGAGAGTATGTTCTTGAACTAAAAAAATTAGAAAAGTCTAAGGAAGTCAGAGATAGAGTAAGCAGCAGTCGACCAGGTACAAAAACTAGCACAAAAAACTACTTGTGGATTATATTTTAAAGTGTGCAATATTTTAAAAACTTAGGTTCCATCAGAAGTGGCAGTGGGCTGTCATCAAGAGCCGGTTCTGGTTTTAGCCCCGTCCCTGAGAATATTAATTTAGGAGAGAGATCTTCGGCATCAACAAAGCGTGCTGGACGAGCAGCTCTTATGCAATTGCACAACAGCGCAGGAAGTGGAGATTCTGGTTTTGCACAGCCGACAGTTGGTACGATAAGTACATAGCAATTAAATACTTTTCGGGCTTTCAGTAGTTTAACATTTTGATAAACTTTAATTAAATTGGTGCAAATTTACAGATGCAAGTTATTCTGATCCTTTAGGCCCTATTCTTCACAGGCCTCGAACTAGTATGGGAAAAGCTGCAGAGTTTGATGACTTTGGTGATGAACAATTAGGAGATGATTTATTACCTGAATAAAATTCCCTTTCATTTTAATGTTTTACTATATTTACGCGCACTTATTAAATGCACCGTATAGATCTCAGAGAAACAATAGTTTATTTTAATACTTCACATACATTGAATATTATATATACAGGTTACTGTACAAAATACTATATAATCTGCCACAATATAAAAGATAAATAAGCACTGGGTATTTCTGTTCTATTGCAATATAAAATTACAAAAAAAAGATGATTACCTAAAAGGTCTTAATTGTAATGCGTTAATATGTTGAATAACTCTTATATAAATTAAGTATTTAAATAAATTAAAAAGAAGTTGCATTCCACAATAAAAATCACAGTTGCAAAATACGTAGCAGTGTTGAATAAATGGCAATCTTCTTTGTAGACACCGGCATTTCCTAAAGGTATCTAAATAAGGACAATTAGAGATTGCATTTAATCAAGTATTAAAAGCATTAATTATTAACTAATCAGCATTGACTAACTACTGCCAAAATTTATATACATACATTTACTAAAGAATATCAAATATCCTTTGCAGTATCATAAAACGAGTTATAATGAAATGAATTATGGTTTGCTTAAATAATGTAATATTTACTTTATTTCTAAAAAATATGCTGCTATGATTTGAAATACCAGTTTAGATGAAACAGTCTAATGCATGAGTTTATCTAGATTTTATCTAATTACTTGTTATGATTTAGGAATCTACCTATTCATGAAAATTTCTGACTAATTTTTGTTCACAGCTTCTTTGGATCCATTATTAAAATGAATACTGATTCATTTTTAATGAAGCCATCAAACAAGCAGTGCAGCTTTCTGCTTTCAAAAAGTATTTTATTTAGTATTCCGAAAAGAAAGTATTCTTGAGCAATGAAATTAAGGATAATATTCGTTATAATACAAACATTCAAATCCAAAGATAATTGCTTACTATGCATGTAGTAGAAACTTTTCACATACTCAATTGAAATCCATAATATCAGTACATTTGCAATATTTACAAAGTTCTGATAAAATGTACTATATGTCTTGTGTTTTATTATCAAATATAAACACAAGTAGATATAACACATTCCATTTAAATTTATTCCTTTTCAGAACTGATACGAGTCGGTGTTTTCTGAATGTTCTCAGAAGATATGTAGTATACAAACATACATTTATAATTTCACTTAGCCTTATTCTTACAACATAAGTAACGTAATGTTTATGTACTGTACTTCAGCTTCACAGTATAAAAATATGGTTCGTGTTTAGAATAAATGTATACACTTATAATTATCACTCGGTGTACCTGCCAAGTACCATCGTTCTTAAAAGAGGTCCAACTTCCTTGGGATCTTTTAGTACATCTTGTAACATTTTTTCTATATTTCTCATTATTGCAACTTTTTGATGATCCTTTAGAGGGTAAGTGATGGGATTATTTAAACCATCCTGTAAATACATTTTTTTCCAATTTTCCATTTTATCATTAAAGTCGATTATTTTAAACAAAGTAAAAAAGTTACCTTATACCAAAAGTTTACAGTAATTGTGTGTCCCCCTCTCATTAAAGATTCTATGTGATGCCACCAATAAATAGGTATGTACAGTACATCACCGGGTCCTACAACAGTCTCGTAACCTCTAGCTTCTTTAAATTTAGGAAATCTACTGTAATCAGGGCGATCGAAATCAACCTAAAAAGAGAAAGGAATGTGTATTTTCTAAAATATTTAAAAAATTATTTACATTGTCCACAGGCCCGCTGCTAAGGTGTCAAACACATTTGTGCAAAACATATTTTGGCGCCCTTTTAAGATTCTGAACAAAAACTAATTCTGCTGAAATAAAGTTTATAAACAATATAATTGTTTTTGCTGTTTCAGTCTCAAAAGCAATTCATTTTTAGTTATATCTGTTTAAATAATTATAATTGCAGGCAATTTGGCACCCTCCTGATCATGTGCCCTTGTGCATTCCAAAATTTGCACAACGGGCAGCGGCGGGCCCGTTTGTGTAGCACATACGTACCATGCTTTGTCTATCATGTGGATGGTATACAGGGTACGGATATAAGCACTGGAACTGATCAGGAGGAAACAAGATGCATCTTTTGTAGCCATAAATCTGAGCAAACAAATTTTGTTGTTCGTCGTAGTGACATGGAGTGACATTCCCTTCCATTGCAATCAATAGCAGATTGTAAGTTAAAGGCCCCCAGTTGTGTTTACTTTGTTTTCCGTTGCAAAATTCCCAGTTAAAGTTCAGAAAGTCTTTGACTATTGCGGGTCCTACAGTGTTGTTTAGGCCTTGCTGTAGATATAACCTGGATTAAAAGCACGGATCAATTAAGATTACTCAGAATTAAGTTATTTTGTTATCAGGCTTGGAAATATCAATGTAAATGTTGTTGGTGTTATTATAGAATTACGTTTCCTTAATTTTTTTTCTCTATCAAAAAAGCACCTCCAACATGTAAACAAAACATTTGATTAATAAATTTTAGTGCAGTAAATTCTACATTTGAAATCACCCTCAGAAAGCCATGGAATTTGGAATTAAACATCATGTCTTAGCTGAATTTTGAATTTAAGTTTCCTAATATCCAAATTTGAGATTCCAACATTTTTACATCTATCTTAGAGCCGTATTACACTTGTTAAATTTGATAACAATTTTCTTGTAAAGTGAGAGAGATAAGCTACCACAGTGAATGCCGATTGGTTGAATTGGCACTTCTCACTCACTTGGTAACAAATTTTATACAAAAAATATCATAGTGTAATACGGTTCTAAGGCCCGTGTGACACCATGCAAGATTTGATAACATTTTTGTTACGAAGTGAGCAAGAAGTGCCAATTCAACCAATCAGAATTCACTGTGGTATCTCATCTCGCTCACTTTGTAACAAAAATGTTATCAAATCTTGCATGGTGTCACACGGGCCTAAGACATGACTTTTAATTTAATTAAATCATCAGTGGATCAGTGGTTGGTTACAATAAATAATTTCTGTGAAACACTTGAACTCTATAGCTACATGGCATTCTTTGATTTAAATTTATCTGATCACTCTTACTATCTCATTAACAGTTATAATTCCTTCATATTTTTGGTACAATTGCATATTCCAATTAAAAAGAAACTACTGACCGTTCATCACCACGTTTCCAGTCTTTAAGTCGCTTAATAAATTCAGGTAATTTCATATCGATTTTTTTTGTAGGTTGTATAAATTCAACTCCCTTATCTAATTCTCCGTTATTCATTTTGGAAATTTTCTTCTCATCGTAGTATTTAAACTTGTGATTGCGTGATAGAAAAACTGTATAATCCCCGTTTCCCATATTGTTTTCGAGGTACTCTAAAGACCATTTCTTCGCCGATTCCACTAAGCTAGAACTACAGATTACGACCGGTTTCTGCAAATAAATAAACAAATGCCAATACAAAAACCTTACATAAACAAAGGAAAAAGTGAGGTTACAACAAATTAATGTTAATTAATTAATACGTTTCACAGGTCTACAAGATGTGACAATATTTAACATTGGTGGCCTTTTACTTACGTTTTGTGCCATAAGCTCGTCTACTCGGGGATCTGTGCAGTTTAAACGAGGAATTTGTTCCAGCGAAATGTCATATTTTCGGAACTGACTGGGATCCCAGTTTTTCCTTTCATTTGCCATAATTTATCCACTTTATTGTTATTATACAGGTGTGGCAAACTGCACTTGAGATACAATTTTTTTCTCTAGTTCGTTCGCACTTACGAACCAGCACCATCAACTGCTACGTCTTGTGACGTTTCCGACGTCACGTAGACGTGTTTTGTATAGGAAAATTCAAAAAGCTTCGATTTAGGGAATTTCATTTCTAAATGAGTACCAACTGTTTATTGTATAGATTTAAAAATAAATGTTATTTTTATATTTATAACTAAACAATATAAATAAATAATAATAAACAGAATCACTAAAATCACAAAGCACATTTAACTTACATTTTCTTCCGTCATTTTCGATCTCTTGGTAATATATTTTTTGACATTTTATTAATTTTTTATATTTTAATCATTGCAGCCAAATGAGCTAAATTGAAATTAAAAATAACATCAAAGTAAATACTCAAGAATAATAAATATTTTTGTAAAAAAATATAAATCTACTACTCCTATTATTTTTCATAGCGTTTCTGAAACACAAAATTTTGAAAATATCCAAGGACAATACATTTTTTTTAATAATAAAAGATGGCTGTGTATTAAAATTTGACAGAACGGAGCGGCGGTATATTTTGGCATCGCAGTATTTTCAAATTTAAAATGGGGGCCGGCTCAAGCAGGACACGAAGACATACAATAGAGAATGAAGATCCAACGAGCGTAATTAAAGTATCAGACGATGTAGTCAATCGATTAAGAGGAATTGAAGGTTAGAACTGAATGTGCACCTTTAAATTTTAGATATTTAGATCTCAAATGAATAGTTTACAATACAACGCGGTAAATTCCTATTAATACAAGCGAATTTCGTAATAAATACAAGTTTTGAAAATGAAACGCCTGTAGTAAAAAATTGTTTGGGTTACATAACCAATATTTATTTTCACAATTTGATGCAGAGGTAAGAAGACAAAAAACTGCGGCGCTGCATCCAACAGTACCTCCACCAGGTGTTCCAATGGATTCTCCGCCACCCTATTTCTATTATGAACCCCCTCTAACCACTTTACAACTTCGACAGGACGCTGCTGCAAAATTGAAGAAAAACGACGAGTATTGGGAAAGAAGAATAAAGGATTTAGAGAGAAGACATGATGAAATGAAATGTGTTATGGAAGTAGAATTTCACAAAGCTGTAAGTATATTACATTTTATATTTCTCAGTTATTTGATAGATATGTGAAATAAGTAATGACATTAATCATTTATTAATAAACTAATTTGCTTCTTACAGATCGATGAATTAGCACCAGAGAAAAAGTTGAAGCAAACCACCACTCAAGTTCCATGTTTAACTAACAAGAACAAGGTTATAAAATGTTACAGGCAGTACCCCAACGAGCCGATGCGATGCTCTAAAGAAGTGCAAGACTTTCAGGACTGCGTGAACAACAGCCGGGTCATCTTAGTAGAAAACGCTGTCTAACAGTCCGAGATTTGTAGAAAATTTGGTAGAAATACTTCCGGTATTAAGTGACGCTGATGTAATACAAGAAAAACTTCGTTTTTAAACATTATGTTGTAAATAAACTGTTAATTTATCAGCGAGTTTCATTTTTTGTGCTGTTTTGAAGCTTTGCCAATTGCTTCACATCAGCATTTTCATATTTCATTGATTAATAGCTATATAATTGTTTAAATAAGGAAAGTTACTACAACACTGCAAACAATATTTATAAATTTTTTAGGGAAAAATATGTGCTTAAAAATTGTTTTGTTTTGAAATAAAAAGTACATAAATGAACTCAATTTTTGTTGTCTATTAACGTCAAATCCTTTCTTCATTTAAGATTTTGACCATATTGTATGTATACTCTTTTTTTAATTCTAGCAGATATTCTTCATATAAAAAAGAACTTTTTTTAAATATCGTTCAGAATTTAAATAAATTTGAAATACCCGCTCAGACAAATAATACAGCGCAGCCAACATCTAAATATTCTTCCAGCTCCAGGCTCCATAATTTCAAAATAGATACTCAAATTGCAGATAATTAAGACTGTATAATATTTACAACGCAAATTTCAATCATTCTATTCTTTAAAAGCTCTTTTTTAAATCATAATCTTTGTTGTATTGTCCACTCACATAAATAACAAAGTAACTAACTTCAAGTAATTCCGATTCCGCTATGACGACAGATTTGTTTTCTGTAACCTATATTTTTATTTCGTGATTTTATTTAAAAAATGGGAGATGAAAAATTAGATCGATTTTTAGTTAGCGGCTGGGAAGATGACTTAAACGACGTCGACGAGGAGAAACACCCTCACGGTAAGTAATCAGGATCGAGGTTTCGTTTGACAGAAAATCGTTAAATTTACCTACTTTTAGAAACGCCGGAGAAAGAAATACTGTGGGCAGCTGAAAACGGAAAGTTGGAAAAAGTGAAGGAGTTGGTGGAAGGCGATTTGGCTTTAATCGATGTAACTGATCAGGATGGATACACTCCCTTGCACAGGGCTTGTTATGGAAATCACGTCGCGATAGTAGAATACTTATTAAAGCAAGGCGCAAGTATTTCTCATAAAACTCAAATGCAGTGGCAACCGCTGCATTCATGCTGTCAGTGGAATCATAAGGATTGTGCGTTGATATTAATTCAGCAGGGAGCTGATGTAAATGCAGTCTCTGAAGGTGGTAATGTCTGTTTGTAATTAATACTTAGGACTTGTTACAAGTTAATGTATAAAGCTGAAATTTTACATAATTGGGAGTTTAGGCATTTGCCTTCATTATTTTTCTCTGAAAATTTGTGCTCTTCCACAGCTGCTAGTGCACTTTTCAATGAAAATATTTTCAAAGTAGGTATTTGAACTTCTGGTTGTACCGGAAGTCGCTGTCAACTTCATATTTTAACACGTTGAGCCCAGGTGTGACTAACTCAACTTAGGTCCACTTGGTCCAATAATTTTTTTTATGTTATTTGTTATATATACAACTCACGATCATCAAAGTTGTTTTTCTATTCAATATGCTTTTTCAAGTATATTTTTTACATATTTTTTTTTGAGGTATCACATATATGCCTCGCCGTCGGTGGAACATTAACTCTTGGGAGCCGCGTGGTATCAGAGTTATTGTGTACCTTGTTTTTTTGTTGCTCACACAACTAAAATTACATAAATTTTACATATTTTTTTAATGTTAATAATAAATAAAGTTACATGTTTATAATATGTAGTGAGTGCATAATGTCTATTTTTGATTAAAAATTTCTAAAAATCAAACCGATTAAAAAATTATTGGACCACAGGCATAGATTGGTTCTTCGGACCGATGTTTATCAATTTCTATTCAAACAGCACGAAAACGTGGCATCAGTCCATGTACTCCCCGTTTAAGTAAACGAACGTTATGGGGCATCGCACGAGTACCTCGCCATCCTACAGTTGCCTAAAAATGTGGCATCAAGGCGATGCCTCACGGGGCTCAACGTGTTAAATAGAATCATATACTTTTTCTTGCAAATTTAGGATCTACAGGTAATTTTGAATAAAAAATTATAAGTTAGTCATATACCTAAATGCAACCGTTTTTGAAATATTTAAATTCTATAAATTTTTGTGCTTTAGCAGTCTTTCCTTTTTAAACTCATACTTTTTATTTCACAAAAATATGGAAGATCTAATCTATGCCATTTCAAAGTGGAACCTTTAAGTAATGCGTTGATGTGTCTTAAAAATTTAGAATATGGTCGGGAGATGGTGTTTGTTTAAGCTAACTTCAAGTCACTAAAACTTAATTTTTTTTAAATGGAACACCTGTATATTTTTAGTCTATCAGATGTAGAGTTTAATTGTGCATTGATTTGTATTAGCTTACCCGATACCCAAACCTGTTAGTTATCTAGTTATAAGGATTCTCTTAAAAAGATTTATGAAAGTCTATGTAAATATCGCAATTTATTGCGTAGTAGCATTGATTATAATAGTATATACTCTTATAATCATTGGTAGTAGGCAATCCTTATCTACGTAACTAATAGGTTTCAATATCTGCCAGACTAATACAAATCAATGCACAATTAAAGTCTGCATCCAATAGACTAAAAATATACAGGGTGTTCCATTAAAAAAATAAAAGTTTTGGCGACTCGAAATTAGCTTAAACAAACGCCATCTGCCGAGCATACTGTAAGTGTTGACGACACTTCCTAAACATCAACACATTACTTAAAGGTTCCTCTTTGAAATGGCACAGATTAGATGTTCCATATTATTGCGAAATAAAAAATATGAGTTTAAAAAGGAAAGAGTGCTAAAGGTTTCACATGTATAACCGTTGTTTAGGGAAGGGCAGAAAACGAAATATCCATTGAATCAAAATTATTTTTATGGAATCTTGTACATTTATTTTATACGTATTTACTTATAGCGTTTTTGACTAACTGCTCTAGAGCACTCTGAGAGTACCTCCATCCCCTGTTGTTACATGAGGTTAAAACAAGATGGAGATACTCTGAGAGTGCTCTAGAGCAATCAGTCGAAAACACTATTATTCACATTCATTCAACATCTTGTAAATGACTTATTCAAGGCAAACTGCCTACTCCTGATATCAAAATCCTTAAACTGGCCGTGCTCTGATGATAACTCATTTCTAAGTGTCCAGTTAGGTTTAGATATGAAATCAGATTTAAAACTTGACAAAAAAGCCTTAATTAATTAATTAATTAATTTATTTATTTTAGGACAAACACCATTACATATAGCTGCTTCTCATGGAACTTCATATGACACTGTACAGCTGTTATTATTACATCCCTACATTAAACCCAACATGAAAAATAATAGTGGCGAAATAGCATACGACATTGCAAAAAGAAGCTCTAAATATTACCGGATGTTTGAAGTGGCTGATCCCATAATACAAGGTATTCCTGATTAAACTTATTTAAACAATTAAGTGTTGCCCTTTTGTGTTATTTATATATTTTTAATGTAAATTATTGAGCATAAATAAATAATAAGTATTTATATTGTTTCTTTATTAAAAATACTTATAACCCCAGAACATGGGAAACAATTTATGTATTTCGGTTTTCCATAAATACGACGGTATTTCCCTAGTTAAGAAAGAGCGACAGATGAACAAAATAAATATATGAAAGTGTTTTATATTTTTATGATTGCTACCGCGCGGTATCGCGTGTGTACTTGATGTTTAAACAGAATTAATGTGATGAGATGAAATACGAACTCCAAAAAAATATTTACTTGACAAATGTCAGGAAAACAAGTAAATTACTACAACACGAAAAGAATTCCTAGTATTTTTCTTTAATTTAAATTTAAATTGTATTGTCTGTAAATAAAGTTTATTTTCCTAGATAGTAACCTATCTGTCATAAACATTTAGCCGTATTTTTATGGTCCAATATTATGCTTTACCCTTCCCTTACATTTTAATCAATTGGTTTTCTTTATATCGTTTATTCGGTTTGTCGTTGATGTTTAATAATAATAAACTTTGCTAATTATGTAGGATGTTTTTTTTTTTCATGTTTACTTTGTTAATTTTGGGTGTTTCGATGCATAATAATAACGAAAAGTTTAGTTGGGAATGCATTTTACTTATGTTGTTATCTCATAGCGCGGAATATTACAATGCGCTGTTTCACCAGCAAAAAATAACTGCAAGCGCGCCCGGATAATATTAAGCTGCGTCCAGACTTGAACAGGATGAACAGAACAAACTGAACGAACCGTATGCGCAGAGCAGAATAGTTGAACAAGTGCTCGTTACGTTCGGCGTATTCGCCAAATTCTTTCTTTTTCTATTACATTGAAATGTATACATATTTCCTCTTAATTGTTCGGCGAACAATAAACCCTTTAAACTGCGTCCAGACTTGAATAGAACGTACAGAACAAACATAACGCACAGAGCAGAATTCGCCAAGTGTGGACGTGAATGCGAACCGAACCAAACACGCCAAATGTTTTCCGAAGCTTGTCGGTAAATCGGAATTGCTTCGGAAAACATTTGGCTCATTTGTTTCGGTTCGCATTCACGTCCACACTTGGCGAATTCTGCTCTGTGCGTTATGTTTGTTCTGTACGTTCTATTCAAGTCTGGACGCAGTTTAAAGGATTTATTTTCGCCAAACAATTAAGGAGAGGACGGAAATATACGTTTCAATGTATTAGAACAAGAAAAAATTAGGCAAATACGCCGAACGCAACGAGCACTTATTCAAACTATTCTGCTCTGCACGTACGGTTCGTTCAGTTTGTTCAGTTCGTCCTGTTCAAGTCTGGACGCAGCTTTACGTGTCAAAGTGAATCACTTTTTTTAAGACAAGTTAACCTTAATCGAATAAGGTAATTATTTTAGGAGTATACTGTCATTTTTGTTGCAAGAGTGGATGTTGCAACATGGGATAGTGCTGTGGAAAAGTGCGTTCGAGAGTTCTTCGCCAGCTACAAGAGTTTACAGGTTGGTGAATTATTTTACAGTTGTGGACATTAGGTGTTTATTGTTGCACGTATAGAAATGCATGAAAAGTATTTCTGTTGGGCATTTTACCGATTAATTAAGAACGGTCAATAAGATGAGAAGGGTCTGGTATTCCTGAAAGCTACGGTGTGCGTTTTCCCACCGTAGATTGTGAGGCGAGAACTTCGTGCGTGTTCCCTTAGTTCTCATTGCACAACCGACAGTAGTCTAGTTACATAGTTGACACTTTCCTGAAAGCTACGGTGTGCGTTTTGCCGCCGTAGACTGTAAGGCGAGAACTTCGAGGGTGTTCCCTTAGTTCTCATTGCACAACCAACAGTAGTCTAGTTACATAGTTGACACTTTCCTGAAAGCTACGGTGTGCGTTTTCCCGCCGTAGACTGTAAGGCGAGAACTTCGAGCGTGTTTCCTTAGTTCTCATTGCACAACCTACAGTAGTCTAGTTACATAGTTGACACTTTCCTGAAAGCTACGGTGTGCGTTTTCCAGCCGTAGACTGTGAGGCAAGAACTTCGAGCGTATTCCCTTAGTTCTCATTGCACAACCGACAATAGTATAGTTACATAGTTGACGTTTTCCTGAAAGCTACGGTGTGTGTTTTCCCGCCGTAGACTGTGAGGCGAGAACTTCGTGTGTGTTCCCTTAGTTCTCATTGCACAACCTACAGCAGGCCTTAGTGCCGGGGCATGTTATTAAAGATGAAAGAGTCTTTGAATAGAGTTGCGTGCGGTTTCCCGAACTCCGAATGGTCGACGCCCTGAAACGTTGAAGTTAAGGTTACTGTAATTGGTTCGGTTTTGAACATTGACCGTTCCGTTCACACACTTGACGCCCTGACGGGTTTACTGGTAAACCGTAAAGTTAAGTACAGCTCTTCGGCGAGTGCGAATAGTTTTTTGTTAAAATAGAACCCTACTTACTAATGAACCCTTAAATTACTTCACGTCATTAAATGAATTACAATAAATAAATGATTAATTACTTTTTTTTGTGTTTTTCTTAAAACTGAGTTTTACAATTACAAAGAAATGGTGATGACAATAAGAATTTAAAACATAATTAGTACAACATTCGTAATCAGTTTGTTTTGTTAATTAATATAATTTCGTTTTGTGTACGCCGTTCAATGAGAGACAAATTCTGTTATTATAAGAGGCGATAAAAAAGATGTAAACTTTTGGCTCTCTTATGACGGGCCTAACGTAAATTTTAAATTAATTATAAATTGTTTTGGGAAGTATCTTCTTTTGTTAGTAATTTTTTGTCGGTTTATTCAAGAATCATCCTGTATAAATGTTGAAAAGTAATAGATTTTAAATTGAAAGTTTAGGGTAATTAGAAAACTGTTAAATATTTTAGCAAAAGAAGCACAAAATCCAGTTTTCATATTTTGCACGGATAATATTAATTAAATTATAAAACGTAGAACTAATTAATTATAAGCGATGCGCAAAAATTAAATGCGGCATTGTATTCGCGTTGTTGATTGCCAACATGCGTTAACAGGAAAAACAAACAAATATAAATTTGAAAGGTATTTTCGTGGTGTCATATGCAGACCGATATTAACGCAACAGTATGGCGTGACCACGAGTTAATATCGCTCCGAATTACAATGTCACGTCATTCCAACCCATACCGTACACTGCATCCCTTCGAAATATATTAGAAATTGTTGCCAAGTGTACAACAGCAGTTCGGCTGTGGAAAAAAAAGTTACGTTATATGAAATCGGGAAGTTGCAATAAATAATGCCGCTTTGTATTGTTGGAGTGTCACATTTCGAAGTTGGAGAATAGGAATTATTTTTTATTTAGACATTTTAATTGATAACAAAACAATTAGGGAAAGTGAAAGAAATATATCAATTTATTTTAGAATTCTTTTATCTTACTTTTTTTTTAAAGAAATCGATTTCAGCTTAGGGTGAGTGGCAGACGTTCAAGTCTTAAAGTTTGCCCACGTGAGTGCACATCACTTTTCAGCGATGCTTTAAATGTGGACTTTACGGTTAACTTAACAGGTCAAGCTGTGCCTTCGGATTTAGTGGGATGTGACGGTGAAATACTCTCGTAAAAGTTCTCCAAATGGATGTTCATGCATGCGCATTTACCTTGTGAACTGCACATTTTATTTTGCGACCCTCTTCCCTTTCGCAGCGGCCCTACAAGAAAAGTAATTACAGAAATCATTTTTTTTACGTAATCTGAAATAAATTCGTTTAATTCAGACCCGGTTATCACTTCGTGGCATTTAAATAATCTGCTTTACAACTCCATGTAACGAGAAACCTTAATTAAAATGTTTCGGAAATTCCATTAACAGTTTAACAATAACAAAATTAAATCATTTTTTTGTTTACTTCTTTCGTACAATAATAAATTCTAGATTAAAAAGTTTTGCACATCAACGAGTTTGCGAGTTTGGTTTGAATACTGCGTAAAACATAAAAAAAAATGAAATGAAATGCGACAAATTAGTTTTGTTACGAGCAAATCTGTCTTAACACATTAAACATTTTACGACCGGGACAATCAAATAAACGCCTAGCTGTTTCCTTATCGTCGAATAAATTAGGATTTAGATTAAATTTAACGTTGTCGTAAATTAAAATTCCACCATTGAGATTGTAATGTATAAAGTTTTCTAAAAAAATGTGAAATAAATAAAACTAACTAATTAAATATCTGAATGGCTTTGATGCAAATCTTGTAGACCTTTTAGGTGCACGTAGTGAGATAAAATTCCCATCACTTTACCACGTTAGTAATTACAACGCTCACGCTGCAACCGCGATCACTTAGTTGATAACATCGTTAGCAACAATTAGCGAGTTTGCCTCACAGCGGGAATTTTCATTCGTAATTAAAAGTCATTTAGCTCCTTTAATCTATAGATTTAGAATTGGACAAGGACTGAAAAAGATACTGACAGAAAATTCGTTTAACGTTTCAATTGAAAATGTAAAGCGATTTCCCATTTAACGTTTATAATGTGTTGGTTTTATTTCAGTTTGAATCACTGGTCGCGTTCGCCAGAACCAAGCGCTCACGCAGCATTCGTCTGTGATTGGCTTATTACAAAAAAAATTAAAAAATCCACCAATCACAGATGAATGCTACTTGCGCGATTATTTTGATGAACGCGGCCACTGCCTGCCAGAGTTAGGAGGGATGCACAAAACATCGATGTGCATCCTGCCAGGATGCACAAAAACATCGATGTTCTGTACACCCCTAGAGTTAGGCAAGAGGTTTGAAGTAAAATGATAATGATAACCGAAAAGAAAAAAAAAATAGTAAGATTGCCTAGGTTTTATGTTAAATTTTTTTATTAGTGTCGAGCGAAAACTATATTACTTGTAACCTGTTAGTAATTATTAAATGTATCGTTTTATATTGATCAAGCATGCTGTGTGTCGGTTGCTAGAAGGTCGTATGTGGCACTTGAGTGGTTAAGTGTGAAGCTCAAAGATCACTTTCAACGATGCTCTATACGCAACAGTCATTACGGTTTCTTTCGAAATTGCTTCATTTTAATCAATTGTATCTCGAAAACTAAGAGAAAAATCCAATTTTCTTTTCAGAATTATTTTGTTTACTTTATAAAATGATTCTTCGTTTGTGTGTATCCGGAAATTAATAACAAATAGTATTCCATTTTGATTATGAAATTGAGAATAATATATTATAGTAATAAATACATTTATTTTAGAAAAGAGGAAAACAAGTGTAATATGTGCTATATTGATTTCTAAGATAATGTCGAGAAATCAATTTGAAATCCCAAAATGGAACAATTTTTACGGCGGAAAGGAAATAGACGCTCGTACTTTGAAATTTCCAATTTTAAGAGTTTCGGTTAATTTAACACGATGGCCGGAGCCTGGGGATCTTTAAAATCGGGGCTTGTTTGATTTTTCTTGTTTTTTTCTTTCTTTCTTATGTATTTACTATTCGGAGTGCATACTCGCGAAGTTTCAAAGAAAACAAATGGATTATGCAAATCCGCCGTCATATTTCTTTATGGGAGAAGGAGAACGTGTCACTTTGGTTATTTTCCGATCATTTATCAAGTAGTGATTATGTCGTTCATTTTCGTTTTATTGTTGTTTACATAACGTGATCGGATTTTATTAACTTGTTCCGAATAAAGGAAAGTCAGAAATATTTCTATATATTTTATTAAAACTAAAACATCTCAATTTACAATCTCATTTTACGACTGGGTATGTCAATAATATTGTAACAGTGTAGGAAGGGTATTAAATCAAATGATTGATTTATTCTGTTAAGTTAAGAAAAAAGTTGTAATTTAGTTAAAACGCCGGAAATTTAGACGTATTGCAAGATTACATTAACATGCAAAAAGAATATAAATGGTTTATTGCCGAATAAGAAATAAGATGTAGCTTTAGAGTTTCTCAGAATGGATTCGTATAAATCATTCCGGAAGAGGAAACGTCAGCTGTGCTGTCATATGTCACATTATACGAATTTTATTCTACGCAATGTTCTAGTTTCATTTAGTATAGATCTCGGAAAAGTATCACTGGCTGAAACTTATAATTGAACAAGTAAATGAATTTGAATTTAAGAAATGTAATAGTGAAATTGTGTGACATTTAAGTTTCCTGAAACAAGTTATATTCCTTTGTTTATTCCGTTTCAGCTAAGAAATTTAACGCCTGAAATTTCAGGTTCTTGCTCGCCTTTATTTGTCATCAAAATCCTATTTCTATGAAAGTTTCTTTCGCTGCGCTTTAATACATTTTTAATTGCGTTATTTCGAGCGCTCGAAAATGGCGATTTAATGTCGGAATTTATAACATCATCCGTACTTTTCTTCTCGCCGCGATAAATTATTCTCGCTGAACACAAATTCCTTTTAATTACTGCGCTGGTTAAATTTTTCCTTTATTTATTATCTAGGAACAGAGCGAAAAAGCAGAAGGGCTGTCATCGCCAGAATAAAGGACTTCCGGATAAAATATATGCGCCGTAAATTTCAGAAAATGAGTTTGAACTGAAATATGCCGTTTTAATTGTATATGTGATAATGAATAATACCTTGTAAACGAATACAAAAAGAATTCACTGTTCTAAACCAATTTGAATTAATTTCAGAATTCTAAAAGTCCTTTGCAGTTTTTACATTTCTTTACACTTAGGCTATCGTAGTTTTTACAAATTAATTTTCGATTATTGTTTAGGTTAAGCTCCATTTCGGTTTAAATTTATATTTCCATATATTACTCATTATAGGCCGAAGGCGCAATCAACCAAGAAATATAAGAAAAGTATCCCATTTGAGTTAAATGTATATGTCAATACTTCACACTATTTATTTGTGCAGGAACGTCGTAGAGCGAGGATGCGATCCGATTTTTATTATAAACTTTGTTTTTTATTAGGTTTGATGTGTCGCCTGTTCAGGTTTTGCGACCAACCCCAATACCGTTATTCTGATTATGTAAATATACTCATTAGTTATCAAACTACAAGTGTTCCTTCCCGAGCTAAATTAACGGAGATTAGTTTTAGGCTTCTGACGAACAACAGGTATCGTCTATCGAAAGTATCGGAAACATTGTAGATTACTCTACATACTAGATACATTACTTTTAATAAAGTTAATTAGTATACTTTAATCTCGCTCACAAAATTACAACAGCATTGTCAAAATACTTATAGAATATTGAATTTACTTTAAGAATCAAAGTGAAGTTGTAATTTTTGAGATGATTCATACTTCTTTATTTCCGAAAGTAAAGTTACTTGTGGTGTTTATATTTAAATATTTTTCTGTTCAGTTACATACATATAAGTATAGGGTGAGTTGAAGTGCTCTCATTTATCGGACTCTGTCAATGCATTGGAATGACGATACGTTTTGACATGACGGTATGATTGATTCGTTTAGAGCGGACATTGCAGCTTCACATCCTCTTCCTGGTGGAGGATGAATGTCAACTATCGAGCGGCCGTGCGGACCAAACGAGTCGGAAGTAGAGCACACCATCCACGAAGTTTAACATTAAAATCAATTAACGGTTCTGTCGACTTTGAGCTGCGCGTTCGTCGTCTACCTTATCCACGTCGTTAGCACAGTTTAATTAAGTCTAAATCGACGAATTGACTTCGGCCTCCTGTCTTCTAATTTAGAGACGGTGATCATTAAAGAGGTAGAATATTGCGTCTGGTAATTGCTTATTTTTGTTTTCGATTTTTGTTCTAAATCCTCAATTTCGCAGCGCTTTGACAAATATGTACACTGCGATATGCGACAGTGAATATATGAAGTAATATATTCTTATTATGGACTGCTTTAATATGTAGTCGTGTACATATTTCATATCTGGCTTTACGTTTTTCTCATTTTCATATAAAATCTACCATTCCTCTCGTTCATTTTAAAAATTATCCTAATTAAACATTTGATATGTAAATAAACAGGAAGTAACTAAATGTGTGGTAGCGAATGAATTAGTCCGGAGCTATTCACATCCTTGTAGTTTTGCTATGTGGAATTTAAGCCAAAGGTAACTGGACTTCATTAGCCTCTGAAGTCCTTGCGGGAAATCTCTGGAGGACACATCAACAAACTTTCCGAATATGCATACATATGTATGAACAAGTGGCTGGCTGCATTCACGATGACGGGACCACCGTCTACGCCACAGAGTTTATGAATAGTTTAATTAATTCGCTAATTGATTTTAGAATTGTTTATGCTGATACACAACGTATCGATTTGTCCAACTTGTTGAAACGGGTCAGTTAACTTGGCCCCCCCCAGTAACGTTTTTCAAAGTTTTCTTGCACCAAATGATTGCACCCTTAATGCACCCTTATGCACCACCAAAATAAATTTTTGCACCCCTCCAGGAGAGAAACTGCAGGCAAATTTCACTGGGAG